>CM066031.1:1110066606-1111549731 GCA_033557465.1 Ichthyophis bannanicus
GCACGAAGGAATGAAGAGACGACCACGTCACAGTCCTACAAATGTCTTGAGGGGAAACTAGACCAAACTCTGCCTAAGCCCACGTAGAATGGACCTGCAAGCCCGAGGGCACCAGATGCCCCTTCAACAGATAGGTGGAGGTGATAACCTCCTGGATCCACCAGGAAATAGAAGCTTTAGAAGCTGTCTCACCTTTCTGAAGTCTGCCAAACAAAACAAACAGCCTCTTGGAACATCAAAAAGTCTGAGTCACCTTTAAATACCGCTTAAGAGCCCTACAGACATCCAGATTATGAAGGAGCCGGGCATCCTCAGAATCACTCGACTCAGACGTATGGCAGAGAAACCACCTGATTGAGGTGAAAACTGAACACGACCTTCAGTAAAAAGGAAGGCCCAGACATATTATTACCTTTTCCTTAGAGAAAGCACAGTTACTTACCTGTAACAGGTGATCTCTGGGAACAGCAGGAATAAGTCTTCACATATGGGTACGTCAGTACCGATGGAGCCTGCGCGGGAACGCTCCCCAGCGTCCAATCAGAAAGCTTTTGGGAGCATCCCTCAGCGCCTGCGTGCTGCCTTCCCGCCTTTCCAACTGTCTCTCCTCAGTTGAGTTTCATAGCTGAGACAAAGGGAGAGAAAGAGGAAGGAAAGATAGATAGAGAGAGACAACTCCTAGGGGAGGTGGGTGGGTTGTGAAGACTTATTCCTGCTGTTCCCAGAGATCACCTGTTACAGGTAAGTAACTGTGCTATCTTCAGGAACAAGCAGGAATGAGTCTTCACATATGGGGACTCCCTAGCTGTAGATGCCAGGGGGAGATCCCATAAAATGCGTGTCCCTGGAAGAGGACTGCACTTCCCACACATGGATCTCTGGCATCCCATGAGGGATGGTGGGTAGGAGTTGAAAAGAGAGGAGCTGTAGGAAAAACAGCGAACCTAAGGACTACAGGGGAGGAGTCCTTGGTATGTATGATAAGTACCATTAAAAATATTGAATAAGCAATCACAATATGGACGTTACCTACTGGATTGCAGGAAGTAGAGAGCTTGAAGGAGTCTACTGGAGATTCAGTAGAGGAATCCTCAAGGTGACGTCACGGCAGTGAAGGTGAAGGTCCAAATTTGGAATTGGCAGGTGACCCAGGCGTCAACTGGGGTAGTATAAAACGGCAGGTCTTCAGTGGAAAGCTTTATGGAAAAAAGCTGAAACTCTTTTAGCTACAGAGGCATTAACATTTAGGAGTAAAAGAGGAAGACTGACCGATTTGGACAACTAGCCCAGTCCTGGAGGGAAGAAGGGGTATGGAAAAAAGCCCGTATTCCCAAGGAGGACAGTTGTGTGAAGGGCTGAAACCTGAAAACTACTGAAGATCTACGCTGTCTTTCCTAGCTGGTGAGAGATAGGAAAGATATTGAAGCATGGTGCTTCAAGGATAGCGAGAGCTAGAGTAAAGTGGGAGCTGTTAGTACCACAGTAGTGGTTGTGCGCATAATACCCCCGACCTACTGAGGGACAGTATGAACATATGCAAGCCCACTGTCCGGAACGTCTAGGAAGGTAAAACCTTTATAGCATAGACAGTTAGGGAGATAAGTATGTAAATACATATCTACTTATAAGGAAGCATCTCGAAAGATACATAAATATATATATATATATATATATATATATATATAGGGATATATATATATATATAGGGATATATATATATAGATAGATAGATATATATCTATATATCTATATATATCTATCTATATATATATATATCTATATCTATATCTATCTATATATATATATATATATATAGGCATAATATATGCACACACAGCTTACAGACATAGGTATCTATAGAAGTATATAGAGATATATCCATACATGAACATGTATGTTTGAGGATACATGTCTGCCACTAAGCAGATAGAGATATGCTCATAAGAACATTCACATGAGAGATGTGAAGGAAAAAGATTCATCTAAGAACAAGTAGGTGGAACCTACTTGAGAAAATATATAGAGAATCTATTCCTCCTGGCTAAGATGGTGCAGGAATGCTATCCAGTGAAATAACCAGGATGGTTGCGTAAAAAACAGAGGATAATATCAGTCTGTAAACAGCAAGTCCTGAGTCTTGAAGAACTCTGACATGGTAAATGGACAGAAAACGCATAGGAGGAGATACCAAGTTGACCCATTGGAGGGACAGAAGGGGTATCATGCGTTGCTAATAGAATATGTGCTGTCCATAAAGGAATAGGATACCATGAGGACTAGCTGCAATGAAAAAAAAAAGAGTATATTCCTGCAGGATTGGAAAACGTTTTGGACATTCACGCAGAATAGTCATTAGAGATAAAACCCCATGCTCTCTAGCAAGGGCCCATAGTGGAAAGCTTCTCTGAAGATTGCAGAGAGCATTATGCAGGGGAATTAGGAAATAAAACTGACTGTAGGTCAGCTGTGCTGCCAAATCCAAGAAGTGGAGATGGCAAGAAAAGAAGATAGTGTGAGAAGCCTGAAGTGATTAGGATTATCCAAGATAGATGAAAGCACTAACTTGGAATCACTACTAAGGCCAGGCAGAAAGTAGTGGAAACTTGTGGAAAGGCACCAGTAGCCTAATCACTGGAACTCCTGCGACTATGGGCAGCTGCTGAATGAGACAGCAGAGAGAATCTCCCTGTGTAAAACAGAGAGAACAGACAAAGGAGAGGAGAAATTCCTGTCCCTGTCTGATGAGCTGCCCAGAGAAAAGAAGGGACAAAACTCTACACTGGAATGAAAGGCTAGAGAAGCCGTGCAGTGATATGATACCACTCATTCAGGGGGAACCCTGGATGAGAGGGTAGAAGCTGAAGGGTGACTTATCGTATGGTAAGTCTGCGGAAGGAAAAAATATTCATGTTGGGACAGAAAACTATCATGGGATAGTTGTTATCTTCTCTTCTTGGTGGGAAGAAGAGGAGAAACCTGTGACCCATAGACATGAATGTCCTGACAGCTCAGCATATCTAGGAAGAAAAGTAAGGAATCCATGTGTAGAGTTTTGAAGGAAAAAACAGTGAAAAAACTTCTGCTAAAAAGAAGTGAACTGTAGGATGTAACCTTCAGGAGCCTATGGTTGCTGGGTTTGTTCAGCCTGGCTAGAATTTGGATTGTTCAGACTAGGGCGAGGTTTCCCTTGCTTGGAGACATCCGTATAATGGGCAAGAGAAGAGTGAAACCTAGGAAAAGAAGGTTTGGTAGGACATTTCCTACCTACTGGGGAAGGAGAAGGCTTAGGATAGCCCTTAGAAACAGGGAAGTCAGTGGAGCAATAAGCAACCTGATGTAAAGCCTCCCTATTGAAGAGATTTTCTCCAGTACAAGGAATATTACCTAGTCTTTGTTGTGCCCATCTGTTCAAGTCTGAAGCCTGGAGCCAGGCTCTACGTCGTGCTCCTATGGCTATAGCAGAGGTTCTGCTAACAGACTCAAAAGAGTCTAGAGAAGCACGAGAAAGAAACCAAGAGATATTTTGGCTATGACTAAGAAGTAAGGAATAGTCTGCAGCCTTGGGTTCTGATAGAAAAGGAGTCAAAAGAGATAATTTATTTGTGATCTCCTGGAGAGATAGACTCATATAAAAAAATATAAGAGATAATCCTTGTTGCCAGCATAGATGTTTGGAAGGTTTGACGTCCAAAGGCATCAAGTGCTCTAGATGCACGACCTGGCGGATAAGAAGAATGCTTCTTCTTGCTTTTTACTTTCCTCATTGCTGATTCCACTACAATGGAACGATGGGGAAATTGAGTCTTTTGAAACCCTGGAGAGGGGGGCACCTGATACAGATCATTAGTTGCTGTAGAAGGCGAGGAAACCCTTAAAGGTGTTTCCCATATGGTCAGAAGAAGATCCTGCAAAGAATGATGTAAAGGAAGCATTATATTTTCCTTTTCCGCAGGAGAGTCTTGAGTGGGATCATAGCCAGGGATAGGAATAGCAAGGAATGTTGCCATGTCAAGGAGAAATTTCTGAAAAGAAGGATCTCCAATGGGAACCATCCCTGGATAGGGTAAAGCAGTAGCCTGGACACCGGAGGAGGTACTGGTCCGGTGCAGAAAAAGAGCCCCACTAGATGGATACTGGTACTGGCAGTTACGACTTGAGACAGTCAGTACTGCATCGTCCATGTCAGGTATCGACTCCAAACTAGGTATAGAAAGGAGCGATCCTGGTGAAAAAGGCATGGAAGTGGCTGGTCCCAATGTTACTGCAGGAACCGGCATCGATACCGATACCGGTAGCTGTGCCGGAATCGGAGGCGATAACGCCATTGAAGCAGTCATCGGAGGCTGTTCAAGCAGTACCGAAGCAACCAAAAAGCCTTGGTGAGTATCCTCGGTACTACGCATCCGGAATCGATAAGCGTCGGTTCCGAGACGCGTCGGTACCCAGTCTTCTAAACTAGATATCGATTCCAGACTCGGCATCGAAGGGAGCGAGTCTATCGATGCTTGTCTAGAGGGTACCGATGTCGGTGGTGGTATCGGCGATGCTGCCGATACTGGAAAGTCAATCTGGGACGTATCGATTGGTACCGAGGACGCCAGATGACGATCCCTGGGGAAGAGTGAATCACTCAACACCGGTGCCGATGCCGGGGAACCGGTACCGCTCGAAGCGGATGCCACCACCGAGCATGGCTCAGGTATGTTCTGTGAGGGGTGAGCCCCAGGAACAACCTGAAACCCCTGAAAGGCTTTAGAGACCGAAGACTCCCGCCGGGGTTTTGAAGCCAATAGGGTCTTGAGGGCAAGGCCGGAGCCGTCATCATGCTTGGCATGAGACCTACCACTCAAGGATTGGCTAGTCTTAACAGACTGTTTGTGGGTTACCTGATCCTGTAGAGAAGAATTGGTCGGTGCCCTGACACTGGAAGGGAACTCGGTATCGAGGGAAACTCTAAATGGAAAATCTCTTCTCATAAAATTGTAGCCTAATGGCTTCGGAGGAAAAGGGTCAGGACCCAAACAGGTTAGACACCAGTTATTGGAGTCTAAAAATAAAACTGTATTTCCACAGTTAAGGCACTTCTGAGGAGAAGAAGGCTCCATGATGGAGAGGCCTTACAGGCCTAAAACTTTAAGACAGAAACTGAGGGAAAACTCTCCCTGAGTTTGAGAAAAAGAAAAGAAAAAACCCACCGGCGGAGGCGGGAAAAACAACCGCGACCACAAGAAAACAAGAATTAAAGAATTAAAAAAGAAATTTTCTGCGGTGACAGGAGTACGTCCTGCCGGCTCCGCGGAAAAACGAAAACTGAGGAGAGACAGTTGGAAAGGCGGGAAGGCAGCACGCAGGCGCTGAGGGATGCTCCCAAAAGCTTTCTGATTGGACGCTGGGGAGCGTTCCCGCGCAGGCTCCGTCGGTACCGACGTACCCATATGTGAAGACTCATTCCTGCTTGTTCCTGGAGATCACTAAATAGGGCTCCTTGCAAGAAAGAGCCTGAAGCTCAAACGCGATGAGCTGAACAAATCGCCACCAAAAGACCTCTTTTAAAGTCAAGTTCTTTGTTGTGGCACCTCTAAGTGGTTCAAAGGGAGTTGCTCCCAGAACCAAGAACACCAAATTGAAGTCCCAGGAGGAACCAGGGGGACAAAGATGTTTTACCCCTTGTCTGTGCAAATCTGCTGCCACGACCACCATGACTTTGGGGAATATCCGTGGTGCAGTGGTAAGAGATGAAGGGCAAGGCTTGGAACGGAATATGTCCTCAAGGAACTACAAAACGCAGAAATCACTAGTGATCGGGGCGAATGCGAAAATGTAAATAAGCTTCGGTCATGTCCAGAAAAGTCAGAAACTCTCCCTGCCACACCATCATAGACTGCAAATTCTCCATGCGGAAATGTGGAACTTTCAGGGCCCTGTTGACACCCTTCAAATAGAGGATAGGCTGCCACGAGCCCTCCTTTTTGGGAACAACAAAATAGAAAGAATAGCGGCCCAAGCCCCGATCTATACAAGAGCCAGGGACAATCACCTCCAGCCACAACAGCTGCTCGAGCGTCTCCTCTACCACTCGAGCCTTGCCAGGGACCCAGCAAAGTGACATCATAAAGGCGTTGGAAGAGCCTGGAGAACAGAAGAACATAACCCTCACAGATCACCTCAAGAACCCAGGCATCCAATGTAATCTGGGCCCAAGCGGGAAAGAACTACTGCAGACAATCGCCTACCGGCTGAATCCCTGACTGGGCCCCTGGCACCTTCATTGGGAAGGCTTGGTGGCCCAGGAGCTCCGGAGACACCTCCTCAGCATCCATGGGAGCCCCCCCCCCCCTCGGAAGGATGGACCCCACTGCAGAAACCGCAATCTCTGCAGATTACCTGCCTGGACCTGCCTGTGAGGCTCTCTACCACAGCCCTGCAGAAGAGCCCCTCTAGCTACTCTCTTTGGCTTGTCCTCCAGCAATTTGGGTACCTTATAATCCCCCAAATCCTTTTTTCCAAGTCTTCCCCAAACAGCAGCTTCCCTGTAAAGGGGAGCTTGCTGAGCCCTGCCTTAGAGGCCACATCCGCAACCAACTGCACAGCCAAAGCAATCGGCAAGCCAAAATAGGAATTACACTTACCTGCTAATTGTGGTTCCTTGAGCGACTCCAGTTTAGTCCTCAACCTCTGGGTAGTGAACCTCCTCCTGCAGCTTGGCGACTGGGCATGTCAAAAACTCATGACATCACTGGATATAGCCTGCTGGTCTCTCCCATCAGCCCCCAGTGAACTACTGACAAAGCAGACTCAAAGGAGCAAAAAATCAGTAACTTTTTTTTTTCTTAACTTTACATTATATTCAAGGGCATGCAGAACATATAACCTATCTATTACTCCCCTTCCAGAAGGAAAGGGACTGCTTCCTGCATGCTCTCCTTTCCGTCGAATGCCTAGCCCTAAACAATCCAGAGCAATATAGCAATATATATAACAATATCATAATATAATAATATAACAATATAGCGCAAAACAAATGGAAGCATCAAAACGACTGAACACCAGTGAAGGCCTTTATTCTTTATTTGGAGGCTTAATATACCGCTCAATGCAACAGCGTCTGAGCGGTTTACAAAGTACATAAAAACTGCTTGGAAAAGGAAAAGAACGCCAGTTAAATTATAGGACAGACAAGAAAAAGATTAGAGAACTATAGGGAAAGTCAAGAGTCAGGCAGAATGAGAGAAGTCACCGGGGAGGTGGGGAAAGAGGGGAGGGGAGTGGGGGAAGATCAAAAGCTAAGCAGAAGAGATAAGTTTTCAGGCGCCTATATCCACTTTTAACCTTGCACTTCCCCCAACAGAAAAACCACTGCTAAGACCCCATCCCCGGGCAGGAATGAGGACTAAACTGGAATCACTCAAGGAACTACAATTACCAGGTAAGTGTAATTCCTATTTCCTTATCGCTCCTCCAGTTTAGTCCTCAACCTCTGGGATGTATCAGAGCAGTAATCATTGGGAGGGACCTTTCCAGCCAGATCTCAACACCGCCTCCCTGAAAACGGCATCCTTAGCCGCCAGAACATCTAGGCAGTAGTTCTTACTGAAAGTATGGAGAGACAACCAAGAGGCCTCCCTACAGATGTACACTGGCAGAACCAAACTGTGCTCCGTCCAAGAAGACGCTTGCACTCTGGTAGAGTGAGCTCGTAAGCTCCCTGGGACTGTACGGTCCCGTAGAAGATAAGCCGACGCACTTGCCGCTCCAATCCATCCAGAAATGGACTCCTTCGCCGCCGCTTCCCTTTGTGGGGCCCTCTGAATACCCCGAAGAGAGACGATCCGCCTTGCGAAAGTTTCTGAAACCTTAAACACTGCCGCAGCGCTCTCTTGACGTCCAAACAGCGCAAGCTATGGTTCAATACGCTCCCCTCCACCTCACCTAGCGCTGGAAGAGAGACCATTTTAGTTAGGTAAACGTAAAAACCACCTTTGGCAACAACGACGGAACCAGCCGCCAGGCCACCTTTTGTCTGGAGACAGACAAAAAAAGATTCCTGACAGGTCAACGCCTGCAACTCTGAAAATCGCCTCGCCGAACAGATGACGATCAAACATACCATCTTCAAGGCAAAACCCTTAACCTATGCCTGTTGCAAGGGCCCCAATGGCGCGCTAGCTAACACTCCTAAAACCAACTTGAGCTTCCCCAGTAGAATTAATATCCTACGACAGGGCTACAGTCTGGTAACCGCCTGAGAAAGCGTACCACATCGACCTGTGCATGAGAGCCACTCCCTGTCCTTTGCCCCTATAGCAAGACAGAGCTGCTAACTGAACTCTCCAGGACCTGCCTTTACCAAACCCATCCTACAGAAAACTTAATACCAAGGGAACTGACACTGTTGTTGCGCGAGCGTGTCTCCGTGAGCACCCATCCTCAAAGATGCGCCATATACGCCCATATGCAACGGACGTAGACTTTTTTTTTTTTTTTTTCATCCTAAGGTTTCCTAAACCTGTCCCTGTGAAACCACAGGCTTTTGGGCAACTTTCACTATAGAATACACAAAAGCACACTTCCAGCCTGTCCCTCCTTCCACCTACAAGTTAGGGCTCTGCTCTTGAAGAACCTAAAAGCTGGCAATTTGCCTAATATCCTGGGACTTAACAGATGCTCCTCAGAGACATGATTAGGAGGGAAAGAACATGTGGCATCAGAGATCAATGCCAAAACTGCTGTCCTATAAAACAGAATAAACTTAAAAATAAAGAGGACTGACAACAGCCCCCTTAAGGCTGAGGAACCCCCCGAGCCTCAAAAAAACTACAAACAAAAGAAAGAAACACTACACCTAAAAATCTAGCTATTCTGCCTGTCGTCTTCCTCACACAGGCAGCTCACTGCAACTCTCGCCATGCGGTCCAAATACCTAGAGAGAAAATGGCCGCCCCTTTGCCAATGAATTTTAGCGCCAAGAACAGCAGCCGCTGCAAAAAGGAGGCCTCAGCAGACCGACAGAGCCCGAAGGCCTTACCTGCAGGGCCAAAAGCCACGCAGCCTGCTCCTACCGCCTTGAATTCATCCGATCCTCAAACCACGCTGCTGCACCCAGCAGCCGTAGCGAGGACCGCTCAGCCGGTTCCACAGAGTAAAATTAAAATCCCGCAGCAACGGAGAGGCTCCGTCTCACACAGCTTAAGTGTGGCTGTATGGGTCCCGGAGCTCTCTCCCGTACCGTCAAGGGAGAGAGATCCGCACTGCCGAATGCCTGCAGCAAATGAAAATAACTGACAAGGAGGGAAGGCGAGAGCTGCTACTAATTTAAAGAGCCAGGCTCAAATTCAAAATTACTGTAAATATAAGGAAATTTGCTCTTAACAACTAAAGGAAACTGATCCCTGACTGCCAATTAACCAAAGGTAACTGAATTAAAAGTAAAAGTAAAATCAGAATAGAATTTGTCACACTAAATGCTCCTTATCTGTTCCCCCAAGTGAGCCCAGAAGCTAGGTTCACTACGTCCTCCTGCTGCATAGAGACTGGACACACTGGGGGCTGATGGGAGAGACCAGCAGGCTATATCCAGTGATGTCATGAGTTTTTGACATGCCTAGTCTCCAAGCTGCAGGAGGAGGTTCACTACCCAGAGGTTGAGGACTAAACTGGAGGAACGATAAGGAAACCACCATTGCCATATCTTTGACCAAAGCGTGCAGTAGGTCATAAAGCAGATTCACTAAAAAGACTGAACCTGACTCCAGCCAGGCCGCCTCCACCCCGTCAGTCGGATCTGCCACTGTCTCCACCAGAATCCATTGAGACCACCGGAGACAGGCCTAAGCCACATAGGCCCCACAGATGGCCTCCTGCAGGGCTAGTGCAGACACCTTGAAGGTCTGCTTCAACAGAGCCTCCATACGCCTATCCTATGGATCCTTCAGGGCTGCACCACCCTCCACCAGGATGGTGGTCCTACGAGTCACTGCCACCATGAGTGCAACCACCCAAGGAAAGCGTAACTTTTCCTTCTCCTCCAGGATAATCGAGTACAGGTGCCATACTCCGACCCATACACAGACCCACATCGGGAGTATTCCACTCCTTTGCAATCATAGCCTTCAGCGCCCTGCGGACCGGGAAGGAACAAGGAGGCTTCCAGATGCCCTCCATCAGTGGATCTTGAGCTAGGTTCTTCATGTTCCTATAATGTTAATATATTCCTATTTATACCAACTTGTTGCAAATTTATCATATGTAACCTGTTTGATGTAAACTAGTTTATTGTTCATGTTATATGTAAACCACGTTCATATGTTTTATGTAAACCGCACTGATCTGTAATAGCACGGTATATAAAAACAAACAAATAAAATAAATAATAAATAACACCGCCAGGGACTCAAATGAACGAGGGAAACTCATCCCGATGAAAAATCCACAGTGCTGTGGTATCTTCTCCCCTAGCTCCTTTGGTGAATACTCCTCCAGAAGATTCGCCATCCTCTCCAAGGGGCCAGTAGAATCCAGTGAGCCTATGGAACAATGCTCCAAAGTCCTCCTCCAATTTGTCCTGCCGCAGATGCTTAGCCACCACCAGGAGTCTTGGGCCCTTGCCCAAAGAAGGCTTGGAAGAGACTGGGGATCCTTCTCCCAAGCCCTGCTGCATCACAAAAGACTGGTGAAGTAACAGGACAAATTTGGGGGGAAAAGAGGGAGCCAATCCTACTATCGCTGCCAACATTCCAGGTGAAGATTCGGCAACAGAAACAGAGGTTCAACGATTTCAGACCCCGATGCAGACAAAATGGTGGTGGTTCCCGCTAAAACTGTGGAACCGCCGCCATCCTCGGGAGCGCCATCCTGCTCCCTCAGACCTGCTCTGCACAGTTCTGGCCCCTCTGGACCTACTCCAAGGCTATCTGCAGTGGCCGCATTCTCTTGCAAGCATCCATAGCACAGCCTGACCTCAAGACTGTGCCCTGTGGCTGCTGCACACGATGCAGCAGCTGCAATTCATAACCCCGTGGCCCACCGAGTCTCCCCTGTGCACAGCAACACTCCCCCGGTGCTGATCCCGGACTTACTCAGTGACCACTTCCTCCACAGACCGCCGCTGCTTCTGCAGCTGGTATCCTGTGCTAACTGCTACTGCTTCTGCCTGCTTACTCTTACTTTTTGTGCCATAAATGCGCAGAAGCCTACTCTACGCCTCTGGCCCCCTCCCAAAGGTTGGAGAGGAGAAGGAGCCAGCTGAGGGGAGAGTAGGTGGAAGAGAAGGGGGAGGAACCCAGCACCATCAGGTTCTGCACCCCGGGCCTACACTGCTGTCAGCAGCCCAAAAAGCAACAGGCTGCACAGGCTAAGCTCCTTTATCACCTGATGGAAACTGAGAATACTGGCTGTTCTCAGTGGGAACAGGCTACTTATATCACACTTTGAGTTTGTGTTCTCAGTCTCCACCTGCTGGAAGAGGAGCATAACCCACTTGCCTGGAATGGACTGGAAGGACATACTGGAATGAAAGACCAGCAACATGCTTCCCATTCTCTACTGTCCCCTCTATCTCTGTGGTGCTGAAGAGTCCCTGATGTTGGCATTGGGTCTTGGGAGTGGCCCCGATGTGTAAAAGCCCAGGGCCCTTACATCCCTAGCACACTGGGGGCAAAAGGAGCCTTCTGCAGAGCTCACCCTGTGGGTGCCACACTGGGCACAGGTGCAGGCATTTGGCATGCTTGTTCTGCTCCATGTAGCTGAGGTTTTAAAAAAAAAAAAAAAAGGGGGAAGAAAATAGCCAAAAAGGCCTGCCAAAATACAATATAACCCACAAAAAAACAAACCCAGACTGTGGCAAAAATCACTGAATGGGGGGGGGGGGGGAGGGGGAGCAGGGGAATCATCAGGGAACCTGAAAAGGAATTCCCTTTGCCTGTCATATTAGTCAGGGAAACGTATCGGGTTAGCAGACCTGCTAACCAGCTAAAATAGTGTCACTGCAATGACCCAATGAACAGCAGTATTAATAAGGTGAAATTAGACTTACCTGCTAATTGTGGTTCCTGGAGTGTAGCCAGTCTAGTCCCGGACCTCTGGGTTCCCTATCTCATCCAGCAGCTTGGAGACCGAGAAAACTCCTCCTTTTTATGATGTCACCAGTATATCCACTCGGAATCCACCTCTTGCCATCAGTAACCTACTGACAAAGCAGACTCACCGGAGACACAAGTAAGAATTTAACTGAAGAAACTACTAAAGTACCCATGAAAGTACTAACCAACCCTTAAGCAATCTAGAAACCAGCAACTTGCAGAACTGAAAAATTCCTGCTATAGACTGTGACTTTAACTGAAGCAGGCTACTCCTCTTCCAAGAGAAAGGACAACCCGCCTCAGCCGCCTCACGCTTATACCTTTTTCTTTTTTTTTTCATAATCCCACTTACTACGCCTACCATGTAGAACGCAAATAACACTCTTACCTGTAAGTGGTCCAAACAGTTCAGCCAATAGGGAACTACAACCCCTAGGGAGGGACACGGGACTAGACTGGCTACACTCCAGGAACCACAATTAGCAGGTAAGTCTAATTTCACCTTCCTGATCGTGTAACCAGTCTAGTCCCGGACCTCTGGGTAAGTACCAGAGCAGTGAAAAAATTCAAACTTGGGAGGGCCCTGAAGGCCCACCTGCAGTACTGCAGAGGCAAAAGAAGTCTCTTCCGCCGTGTATGGACATGTTGACAATCCAACCGAGCTCCTCCAGGAAGGCCACCACTCGCGCAGTGGCCGCCACTCTCTCGGGCCTTGACTTTGCCTGAATCAAACAGTCGTCCAGATACGGATGCACTAAGATGCCTTCCTTCCTTAGAGCTGCCGCCACCACCACCATGACTTTAGTGAAGGTTTGCGGCGCCGTCGCCAACCCGAAAGGCAACGCCCGGAACTGAAAATGGCCGAACGGGACTGCAAATCTGAGAAACTTGTGATGCTCCTGTCGGATTGGAATGTGGAGATAGGCCTCTGACAAGTCCAGCGAAGTAAGGAATTCTCCCTTTTGCACCGCCACTATCACCGATCGCAGCGTTTCCATATGGAAGTGCGACACCCGAAGACAACGATTCACTCCCTTGAGATCCAGGATCGGGCGGACGCCCCCACCCTTTTTTGGGATGATGAAGTAGATTGAGTAACGACCGCCACCGAGCTGGTCTGGCGTGACAGGCACTATCGCCTTGAGCTCTAGAAGCCTTCGAACCATCTCCCGCAACGCCGCACACTTGGCAGGTGACTTTCCGGGGGACTGTATGAAGGCCTCCCTCACTGGCCTTAGAAGCTCCAGAGCGTACCCTTCTCGAATCACATCTAGGACCCACTGATCTGACGTTACCCGGACCCAGGCAGAATAAAACTCCTGCAACCGTCCCCCTACCGGCAGCAAGGGTGCCCGGACCCCCCGTATCTCATTGCTGCTTTTTGGCAGGGAAGGACAAAGAGGAAGAAGGACCAAATCCCCGTCCGGCCCCTCAAAACCCCCGGAAGCCATGACCTCTATTAGAGAAACGTCCTCTCTGAACAGGGTTGAATCTCTGAGACCGAAACCGGCAAAAGTCTCGCTGCTGTCCCTTGCCAGCCGGACCCTGCCGGTACGACTTAGGCTTGTCTTCTGGCAACTTACCTCCCTTGGATTCCCCTAAGTCTTTTACCAATTTCTCTAAGTCCTCCCCGAACAAAAGGCGCCCTTTGAAAGGAAGCTTGCTCAGCCTAGCCTTGGAGGAACTATCCACCGCCCGGTTGCGCAGCCACAAGTACCTTCGTGCCGCCACTGCCGACGCCATGCTCTTCGACAAACCACGCATAAGATCATACTGAATGTCTGCTAAGTAGGCTGCACCCGACTCTAGCTTAGCCGCCTCTCCAGAATCTTCACCCTCTTGGCTTTCCTGCACTCGCTGTGCCCAGCGAAGACAGGCTCTTGCTACCCACGCTCCGTAGATAGCTGCTTGAAGCGAGAGGGCATTCACATCAAACACCTGTCGTAACAAAATATCCAACTTCCTATCTTGGGAATCCTTAAGGGCTGCACTACCCTCCACCGGAATGGTAGTTTTCTTGGTAACCGCCGACACAGCTGCATCCACCTTGGGTGACTTAAAAACCTCCCTATCCTGATTCAATAGAGGATAAAGGCGACCCATGACCCTGGACCCCTTTAGGGGAGCTTCAGGCACATTCCACTCTTCCTGAATCATCTCCCGAAACACCCTATGTACCGGGAAAGCTCATTGGGTCTTCCTGAAAACCTGCAATATAGGATCTTCCAGGGTCTCGTCCTCAGCTGCCCCTGGGACCGGCATATTTAAAACCTTCAAAGCCTCTACAATCAACGCTGGCACCTCTTCCCTCCTGAAGACGCGTACCACTCTTGCTTGATCCTCTCTCTCGGACAGCTCACCTTCCTCTAGCTCTTCCTCCACCTCTAGAGCCCGGGCTTCATCATCTGATAGAGGCCCCTCTGAGGCTAAAGAAGACTCCGCAGGCACCCCCTCCGAGCGCGGTCTCTTGGCTCCGCTGTGAGGGCCCCCGCCCTGAAGAGATGCACCGGCTCTCTTAACTCCGCTCATCGTCTCAGGCTCTTTCGCCTACTGCGCGCGTTGGCACAGAAAGCGTGTTGAAGCAGTGTAACAAATTCTTTTTTTTTTTTTTTTTTTTCTACAGACGTTTAATGGGATCGTAACAAACTCTTTTGAAAAAATTGCTGCTAAGTCTTTTGGTAAAGGTGTCTGAAGGAGAGGAGTGACAGGCGCCGAAGAAGGCCCAGCCACCGGCTCCCCCAGAACCACCTCATGTAACAGGGACCCCGAGCTCTCTGACTCTGCCTCTAGAGGTTCTCCTTTCTCTTCTCTGGGGGCTCAATGGCAACTGGCTCTCCCACACAGGATTTACAGACACTTGAAGAAGAGCCTTTTTTCATGCCACAGACTAAACAAAGTGGCTTAGATGGCATGGCAAGCGAGAAACTAATTGCTATCACTTTAAACTGTCTCTCACACCCACACCCAAAGCGCTGAGGACCTAGCCCAGAGCTTTCCTTTTTTTTTTTTTTTTTTACCAACTAAATCCTAGCTCCAAAAAAACCCTAATAATAAAATATAAATAGGAATAGTAGCAAGAGAAGTCTCTAGGTGGACTTGCACGGGCCCCTTAGAAGGCCAGTAAAGAGTGCTGAACAACCGCAGGCAACATCCGCGTTCTCCCGCGATGCCACCATGTGGCTAGGCCCGCCGAATTTCTTTTCGCGCCAAAACGCTCAGGCCAAACCCCCGCTTCAAAATTAAAACTGCTCCCGTAATGTTACCGCGGCCGGGATAAACCAGCAGCTGAATACTCACCGGGCCGGTCTCCCGCTGACCGCAGAGAGCGTCTGATGCCGCCGGAGTCACACTCGCACAGCAGAAAGCAGCGTGCGGTCTCCCTGAGCCTGCCAGCACACTAACAGGCAAGGCTTCTGTGCGGCGCTAGCAAGGCTGACCTCCAGGGCTCTCCCTCTTTAAAATGTAGCTGAATGCCCCAGCAGCAAGCAGCCACGTAGCTCCTGCTTAGATTCCCTGCTTATCCTGAATGAGGCGAACCAGAAACAATGGAGGGAGGGAGGGAGGGTAAGAAGAAGAGAGAGAAACCTGTCTCCAAATTTAAAGGCACAGTCCTCTGGATTAACTCTCTTTCCCCAGACTAAACTATATAAATCAGAACACTTATTCAACTAAAAAAAAAAATCAGTCTTAATTGTCTCTCCAGTGAGCCCGGCCCTCCGGGCTCCTATCTATCCAGCTGCTTGGAGACTGAGGTAACTAATGGCAAGAGGCGGATTCCGAGTGGATATACCGGTGACATCATAAAAAGGAGGAGTTTTCTCAGTCTCCAAGCTGCTGGATGAGATAGGGAACCCAGAGGTCCGGGACTAGACTGGTTACACGATCAGGAAATAACATTTTCAACAGCACTAACTGGTTAGTGCCACTAAATATACCCAGAGACTACCCAAAAAATAGCCGGTTAAAACTGGGGTGGTCTAAGAGTGGAGTGAGGGGGACGACAGCTGCTATCCAGTTAGTGGTGGTAATTAGTCATTAACTGGATAGCTTAAGTGGTTTAAGTTAGGTCAAGTGAATGGCTCACCACTAATTGGATAGCAGCATCAGTGGCCAGAAAGTCCAGATATTCAACGTCAGAAACTGGATGTCTTCCACCGCTGAATATCCTGTTTTAATGAAGGCAACAGCAGCTAGGCATTTTATTTTGCCTAGTTGCCACCACTGAATATGCCTCCCTATATGTCTTAGACTATATATGAAAATCCAGCTAGTGGGAGGAGGTGAGAGATAGGGGAGGGAGGGATTTTAAGCACCCAGGCCTGTGGACCTTGTCTGAACTGAGGGCAATTTCAAAATCTTATTTATATAGGCTATGCAAGGAATATAGAGAAGCCAGATTTCAAAGCTTATAGACAAAAATTTAAGTTGTTTGTCACTAACTTGTAGAACAAAAAGGTTATAGACAGGTAGGAATTGAAGAAAAAAAGAGAAAGGCAAGATTTTTTTCGTTTGTTTTGCACATATACTGTATATAGCCACCCAGAAACACAAACTTGACAAAGCAATAGTATGAAAGATTAATACAGATAGAATTGGCAACAGAAAGCTACAAACAAAACCAGTCAAGCAGTGAGAATATATAAAAGAAGCTAATAAATTGTTCTCTCTCTGAAGATTCTGTGGTGAACTCTGCTCTACATGTATGCTAGAAATTAAAACTGCTTCCTGCCTGCTCTTACTAGTATCGGTTGCTGTGTGTACTAACCATTTCCCCTAGAGAGAGGCTTGCTTGCAACAGAACAAAGAAAACTTTAGTTTAAGCTAGTACACCATACAAAGACCCTGCAACTTTAAGAGCAAATTTTTATCTACCTGCTTAGAATTGAAATATCAAGGATTCACTGCCTCAAGCATATTGACCGTATCTAAACTATGGGCGATTTCAAAATCTTTTATACAGGCCAGGCAAGAAATATTGAAGCTAGATTTTCAAAAGCTTATAGCTAAAAATGTAAATAGTTTGTGACAGAGGGTAAGAGGCTGGTGTGCAAGAACCAAGAGAGATGATAGTGTCTGTGGATTTCAAGGTGGCGAAACAATGTGACAAGACAGTGGACAAAGTCAAAAGGATGCTGCATAGAGAGGGGCATAAGCCACCAGAAAACTGTCTCAAGTGGTGTAAGATCATCCCCTAATGCATCCCAGTTCTCATTTTTAAGTAATCTCTCACTAGTCAGTACTGGTCCTCAAGCAAATACTCATCTTACAGGGTCTCAAAACTAGAAAATCTTCCCTTGTCAATAAATTGGCCCACACATTGTAAACTTAAAGCTTCCATTGCATAAACACTCCCTCTTCCAAAGCTGGGGAAATTCAGTATTAAAATCACAAAGGGATGTATCTAGAGTAACCTTTCAGTCCATGTAAGTTGGCTCTCCATGTCTCCCATATTTTCAATGTCAGTGCTATAAAGTGATTAAATATCCATCCATCGACTTACTTAGCCAAAGGTGTCGGAACGGGGTGGGTCACACAGGCCCTAGCCCCACCAATATTTTGGCACCAACATAGAAAAGAGAGCACTCTGTTTGCCTACCGGAAATCCAATCCCCGCAGGCAGACAGGAATCATCATTGCCACAGTGGCGGTGGCCTTCCCCTCCTGCCTGCAGGGATCCAATTTCCCAAGGCAGACAGATGAAATCTGCCACGATTGCAGCCATTCCCCTCCTTTTCTGCCAGAGGAAGATGGGATCCCTGCAGGCAAGAGAGGAAGGCTGCAGGGGGCTAAGGGCAGAGTTAGGGTAAAGCTTGGGGTACAGTCAGGGTGAGCTTGGCCCCCATTCAAAAAGGCATTCCACAGTCCCTATTAGCTGCTTGGCAATCCTCCATTGCCTATATCATACATTTCCCCTATCACGCTCTCTCCATTCTACTGATGCTTTAATTTGGACCTTTTCATAATATTTCTTAAAATCCAGGACAGGCAAGCCACTTTTATCCTCTGTTCTATACAATACCCACCTTCCAATTATAACACAGGTACACTAAAAAAAATTTTTTTAAACTGCCTCTAATGTTTCGATTGATTTTTACGTTTTTTGGTGCGCTGAATCCAAATCTGGTAACCAATTTGCTCCATCACGTACAGATTTTTTGCTACATTGGGTTAGCAGTTTGAGGTGAACGTTTCAGATTGAGTGCGATCGAGATAAAAGTTTCTTGGATGAATTCTTTATACTAATTGTTTAGTAGTTATTCAAATAAGAATAAAGAAAATTGTAACAAGGCAGCACATAAGAATAGAGTAATGTCAACAAAACACACTGTGATGGTAGCAAAATTGTCTGCACTTCAAACAGCCACATACATGTGCACAAACATTGAGCATATAAGAGCGAGGTTAGACACAAAGCAAAGCAAAGAAATGTGCAAAAAATGTTGTACAGGTATGTATGTAAGAATAGAAAATGCAAACCGCACCATTGCAATACATGAAGACAAACACCCGATGGTGTGAAAATAAAATTCTAATAAATGAGATCCGACACTGTGGTAATAACTAGCAAATTTTTATTTCAAAGTTTAGTAAAAACACGATATTTTTCAACACAGTTTAGATTTTAAAGTCATTCTTGGGTCAATCAATCTCCTGGTGGGCCCGTTTCTTCTTCCCCCGAATGCTTCTCTTGGTGCGCTGCTTGGCGTATTTTTCATCTGGGGTTTCCCGCAGCAGCAACCAGCAGAAATCAGCCATCATAGTGGTGTTCCATCTTCCTTGGTACCTTCTCTCTGCGTCCTTGATGTCCTGGTGAAACCTTTCACCTTGTTCTTCACTGTACGCCCCCAAGTTTTCGGGAAAGTAGTTCACATGGGAGTGCAAGAAATGGACTTTCAGGCTCATGTTACAGCCTTGTTCTTTGAAGGCATTGAGCATCCTGGCAACAATATCCTTATAGTTCTCATCCCGCCTGTTCCCCAAGAATTTGAGAACAACATCCTTGAAGGAATCCCAGGCTTCTTTTTCCTTCTCAGACATCGTTTCAGCGAATGCTCCATCTGAAATGAGTTTCCTTATATCAGGGCCAACAAACACTCCTTCCTTTAGCTTTGCTTCAGAAAGTCGGGGGAACTTTGAGCAAAGGTACCGAAAGCACTCACCATCTTTTGGAAGGGACTTGATGAATTGCTTAATGAGACCCAACTTAATGTGGAGAGGTGGTAATAGAATTTTATCACGAGGTACCAAGCTCTCATGAAGAACATTTTTCTCACCGGGTCTCAAATACTCCCGAATTGGCCAGTCTTTTTTCCCCAGTGTAGGTCGCGGGCCCGGCTATCCCACAAGCAAAGGAAGCAGGGATATTTGGTGAAACCGGATTGCTGCCCTCATAGCATGGATAGAATTTTAAAGTCTCCACAAATCATCCACTTATGCTCATCATAACGAATCTTCTGAAGAATCAGGGCCAAATTCTCGTATTTTTCTTGGAGAATAACAGAGTGAGCAATAGGAACTGAAGCGAATGTGTTGCCATTATGAAGAAGAACACCTTTTATGCTGTCTTTTGACGAATCAATGAACAGCCGCCATTCAGCAGGATCATACTTGAGTTTAAACTTTTCCATCACTCCGTATATATCGTTGCAAAATACCAAATCTTCCTCTTTGCTGAAATACTTCAAAAATTGTGTCTCGCGGTTGCGGTACCAATAAAAAGTTGTTCCTGGTGACAATAGATTTTTCTGTTTAAGCCGAGAACCTAGCAGTTGGGCAGCATCTTTTGGGAGTCCTAAATCCTGGACTAAATCATTCAATTCAGCTTGAGAGAAAAGTTCAGGTTTCGGATCTGGTTCAGTTTCAAACTCGGAAGTACTGGACGCATCGGGAAAAGCCATCTGATGAGTCTCATCATGATCAGAACCGTCCACACAAATATGATCCAAAGATTTTGGTGGTTCAGGCACAGGTACTTCGTTGCTATGAGGCATAGGCCTAATTGCTGAGGGAAGGTTGGGGTAACTTATTACGTTCTTATTTTTTAAGTTGTATCCCTTCACAATGCAAGAGCAAAAATAGCAGTCACTGCTGTGGTCTCTTTGTTCACGCCACATCATAGGTATTCCGAAACGAAATGCTTGTTTTTTACCTTTCATCCATAAGCGTAGATCTTCCTCACATGTCTTGCACACTTTGTGAGGAGCCCACGGTTTGTCTTGATCGCCTAACTTCAAACCGAAATAGGCAAAATATACTTTTTTAATAAATGCAGAAATGTTCCTCTGCCGCTTTTTCACGGTATATTCCCCACAAATAAAACAAAAACTGTCCGGAGAGTTGACGCAACCTCTGGCTCTGTGAGCCATCACAAATACACAGCACTGCAAACTACAACTGTAGTGAACCACTTCGGAATAAAGCTGGATTACGACTGAGCAAACAAAAGGTAATAACGAACTTGCAAGAAACTGAAATTTGACAGGAACGTTCATGTCGCAACCACCGTGTTTGAGCGAGCGAGCGAACGAGGCGAGGCGAACAGGAAAGAACATGCGCCAGCGCGAGTACTGGATTTAGCCACCCGCCTCCCAATTGTCCTGTTAATGTATAAAATGAATACAAAACATTCTAAAATATCATGAGGGAGTGTTTCTAGTTAGTTAACCATTACAACCTCTATTTTGGGCCAAGAAAATAAACTGCAGTCGGCTAAAAAGAAATTATGTGAACATTCCTTATATGGGTAAGAAATCTAATTTAGCAAGAAAACGTGACGTGATGGAACATTTTGGCTATTTTTCCTGGATTCAGCACCCCAAAATCTATAGGAATCAGTTGCAAAACTGGAGGCATTTTTTTGGTAGTGTACCTGTGTAATCAAATACCCTCACACTTGTAATTTTTTTAAAAACCTCTGCTACCCCTATAGGGAGAGTACCAATATGTATACAGCATGGAAATATCATCATAATCCCACTCTTCTAGCCTTCCCGGATACATTTAATTTTGCCCATTGTTCAAGATCCTTTATTGTCCGTTTAAACAAGGCCTCCTAATTAATACCAAATAATCTATACAAATTCACTGTCAAGCTAAACCCTTGCTACCTCACTTGTTCTTTAGCCTATCTGACTTCAGAGGAATCGTTTTAATATCACCACAATTCTGTAGGAGGAAGTTGAGCTATTAAGAACTTGCTACTTAGTGGCATTAACTTTAAACCCAGATACTTTTCCAAATGCTTGCATTTCATCTGACAACCACATCAGAGATCTTCTAGGTGAATAAAAAAAGTCATCCACATAAAAAGGGACACCTTATACTGCTCCTCCGTCACTACTATCCCTTTAATTTCTTTGTGGCTCCTTATTCATTGCATCATAGGCTCCAAAACTAACAAGAAAAATAATGGCAATATATCACAAACTTCTCTTGACTAGATAAAAAAGAAGCAGGGATAAAAGACTAGGCATTAGACTGGCTTGAGTCCTATCTTGCAAACCACTCCTTTAAAGTTGTCATAGAAGATCTCTCTTCTACTTTTCCCCTAGAGAATATGGAGTCCCCCCAAAGGTTCCATTCTCTTCCCTACCTTTTTTTTTTTTTTTAAATATATTTGTACCCTCCCCTTCGGCCACCTTAATCCAAAGTTATGGGCTTGGAATTCATTTTTATGCAAATGACATTCAAATGATTATAAATCATGATGCCTGGATCAGAATTTTCAAACTGTCATTTATGAATGCTTAGGAAGAAACATCACGTGATTGCAACACACAGACTTGTTTTCAAAATCAATGTCACCTGCAATCTGATTTTCTCATGATAAAACATCCTGTCAGATCTTACTGCAAATAGCAGACGTTTCCATCCCCCTAAAGGACTCCATTGCCACTCCAGGTATTATTTTTAACAGAGATCTACTAGAGGATCTCAACCCAGTCCTCGGGACACACCTAGTCAGTCAGGTTTTCAGGATAACCACAATAACTCCTTCTGCCTCAGTTGTCTAATTTCTTTGAAGTCCATGCCATCCGTCTATTTACTCCATAACCTCTCTGGTTAGCTGTCATTCATCGATCCCTCAAGTAGATTTTGGCAAACCTTGGATGATTGCATTGCACTGCTCTGGATGCATTTGCTCCTCTCCTTCCACATCCTGTGAGTCGTATGATTTCTCAACCCTGGCAGTCCTCAACAACCCGCTACCTACATTCCTGTGCCCGCTCACCTTTGGCTTAAATCACGTACCCTCGCTAACTTCCTACATTTCAAATTCATCCAAACCTCTTTCCAATCAGCCATCGCACCAGCCAAGCAAGAGTACTATGTCCATTAACTCTCTTGCCTCTGACCCTCACTGTCTCTTTGCTACGCTCAATTCTTCTCTCAAGGTCCCTCCTCCACAGACCTTGGCTGACTATTTCCATGAAGTCGAGAAGATTAGCCTTGAATTCTCCACAGGGTCACCTCCACCTCACTTTCCCCCTTCTTCATCCCAAATCTTTCCCTCAACTTCTGTCATTTTTTCTTTCTTTTCTAAAATCATTAAGGAGGGAACTGCAAATCTCTCCTCCTACAAACTCACTGCCTTCTCCTCTGAGCCCATTCCCATCCATCTACTAAGATCTTTCTCTTCCAGTGTCATCCCTTCCATCTGTCATATCCTTAACCTACTGCTTTCCATTGCAACTGTCCGTTGGACTTCAAATATGCTCCGGTTACACCTCTCCTCAAAAAGCCTTTTCTAGACCTTAACTGTCCTTCCAGTTATCGGCCTCTCTCTCTCCTCCTCCCTTTGCTTCAAAACTACTTGAAGGAGCAGTTTCACTGCCGCTGTCTTTCCTTCCTGTCAAGCCTTTCTGGATCCACTGCAATGTGGCTTTCATCCTCTACATGCTATAGAAATGGTTCTGGTCTAAGTCTCCAACGACTTGTTCCTCACCAAATCTAAGGGCCTTTACTCAATCCTCATCCTTCTTAACCTTTCTTTTGCCTCAGACACTGTTGATCACCACTGTCTTCTTGGTACCCTGTCTTCGCTTGGATTTAGGTGCTCTGTTCTGTCCTAGTTTTCTTCTCATCTCGCCCATCACAGTTTTAGCGTGTGTTCTGGTGGTTCTTCTTCTACTGTCATCATGCTTTAGGTGGTGTACCTCAGGGCTCTGTCTGAAACTGAACATAGCCAAAACTTAGTTCCCTATCTTTCCCCCTAAACCCACCTCCCCCCTTTCTCCCTTCTCTATTTCTGTGGATAACACTACACACCTCCCTGTTTTCTCAGATCATAACCTTGAGGTCATCTGACTCTACTCTCTCTTTCTCTGCACGCATCCAACAGATAGCTAAACCTGTCACTTTTTTCTCTGTAACATCAGCAAAAATTTGTCCCTTCCTTTCTACACATACTACTAAGGCCCATATCTACTCTCTAGTCACCCTCTCGTCTTGACTATTGTAACCTTCTCCTCACTGGTCTCCCTCTGAATCATCTCTCTGCCCCTTCAATCTGTTCAAAACTGAACTGCACAGATAATTTTTCGCCAGTGTCGCTATGCTCATGTCACCCCTCTTCTCAAGTCTTTCATTGGTTCCCTGTTTGTGCATCCAGTTCAAACTTCTATTAACCTACAGCTACATTCATTTGGCAGCTCCTCACTACCTTTCCTCTCTTATCTTACTGCTACTACTAATCATTTGTGTAGTGCTTATGAGATGCACGCAGCACTGTACATATAGCTGTAGGACATAGTCCCTGTTCATCAGAGCTTACAATCTAAGCAAGACAAAACACATAATGAAGCTGGGGACTAGAGCATGGTAAGATATATATATAAGTAATGGATAAGAGAATGAGGAATATCAGGATCCAAAAGCGGCTCACTTTACACCTCTCCTCGGGAACTCTGCTCTTCTGGCAGATCCCTTCTATCTGCTTTCTCTGCTACTGCCAACTCCAGACCGTCCATTCCATCCTGCTGCTCCGTATATCTGGAATAGACTACCTGAGTCAGTGCTTTGGGCTACTTCTCTAGCCCTATTCAAATCCAGGCTTAAAACTCACCTCTTTGAGGCTGCTTTTGGATCCTGATGCTCACTACATGTGAATCTTACCATACTCAAGTCCCCAGTGTTTGTGATTTTTTTCATCTTGATTGGATCATAAGCTCTGATGAGCAGAGACTGTGTATTACATTTATATGTACAACACTGCATACGCCTTGTAGCACTATAAAAATGATCAGTAGTAGTAGTATTAAGAGATTTGCATGCACAGCCTCCAACTCTCTCATATGCACATTCAAAGTGGTTATCCTGAAAGCCAACTAGCTAGGTGTGTCCTGAGGTCTGGGTTGAGAACCCCTCGATTAAAATCAATCAAGCAAGCCATATTTAAATAAAAAATCTTTAAGGACAATACAGTAATTCATGTTCTTAATAACTGTTTAGATTACTGTAATGCACTTCTGGTTTGTTTTCCACAATGCTCAGGGAAACATCTTCAGCTGATGTCAAATACAGATGTCAGGCTCATTTACAATGTGAGACAATTTGATCACGTTAATAAGAGAACGCTGGCTTTCAATCAATGTTTATATAAAGTAAAACAGGGCCTTGACAAATTGTGTGTGGATCTAGGAGCCAGTGCCTATGACCTCCTCGTGCCCCCCCCCCCCCCATTGTTTCTTGTGCTGGTCTCATGTTCTCAAGTCTTGTATTACTAGTGCCAGAGTTCCTATACCATTAAGCAAATGAGGCCCCGAAATGGAGGCAAATGAAGAGGTGGCACTGGCAGGAGCTGCATTAGATCTCCAAACCACGCTCTCCTTGGCCAATCTAGCACCACCAGAACAATCCTTCCCAGGTGGCACTCTACAGGCAGATTACATCCCCCACCAGGCGCCATGGAGGAAACTCAAACAGCAGGCTTTGACTTGACCAAGGCTGAACCAAGGCATTGATGCCCTCGGACCCCATCTCCGTGCAGCGACTGAAAAAATGGTACACTTTGACATTGGAGCGGGTCATCATCAAATCCATCTTGAGGCAACCCCAGCGATGAAGAATCAACTGAAACATGTTCTGACTCAACTCCTACTCTCCTGGATCCAGAAGAGAGTGTTGGCTGAGATAGTCTGCTTACACACTATGCACCCCATCAATGTGTTGAGCCAACAGAGCTAGGAGGTTCTTTTCGGCCCAAGCAAAACAGGAGAGCCATCTCCAGAGTTACCCCTGGCACTCCTTGTGCCGCTTTGCCAGTTGACATAAGAGGTGTCAGTTGAAAATACTCTAACCACCTGGGCCTTGACCATGGGCCAGAAATGCAAAACAGCCAACCTGATGGCCCTTGCCTTGAGATGATTGATGTACCACACAGCCTCCTTGTGATGCCAATGGCCCGGGGCTATTCGGTCTTGGCAATGGGCTCCCAAGCCCGAGAGACTGGCAGGTTAACTGTTCATTTTAAATTAAATCTCTCTCCCCAGAACCTGCTGTGTGTTAAACTTTTTTCCTGTCCTAGCCTGCCTGAGTGAATCCTCCCCCTCCGCTGAGGTATTGTGTAGCCTTCTTCCTGTTTCCTCCACGTGTGCATAGTCTGTTTTAGTTTGCTTTTCTCTGATCAGAGAAGAGCAGTGCTTTTACAGAGCTCTGCTAGAGAGTGGATATTTGCCTCCTGTGACACTTTGCTGCGAGTTCTAGCTGTTTATTTAATTATTTATTGTTTGTCTTAGTGGTGTGCTAGTTCAGCCTTCTCAGCTGTACTTACCTTGCCTCTCTCAACTAACTGGGCTTTGTGTGGTACCCCCCTCCCCCCTGCTGAGGGTTCAGGACAGGGTACCTTGTAACTGCCCTCTTTAATAGGACTTATCTCCCTCCCTCCCTCCCCGGCACCCATCCACCCCTGGGGTAATTGTAGTTTTATAGGTACTTGCACATCTTAGAGGAAAGGGGCTGCTCTCAGGTGCAACTCTTTATCCAAATCAGTCATACACGGAGGACCTGAGATTAATTAATTAAGCTTCAGGTTCACAGGGTGTATTAGGGGTATTAGATACACTTTTATTAGTATAAGCATCTACACCAATCCTTATTATATACAGAGTTTAAAAGACCTAAACACAAGCTTTAAACTAAGATGCCGACAGAAGTCCAGCAACGAGATGGGGGTTCTCCGGTCTTTTGCATTGAGTGTCACATGTATGATTTTCTCCCAGTTGGTGAGAGGTCTTACGTATGCACTAAGTGCAAGGAGCTCTTTGCTCTCAGGGAACGAGTCCGTTCTCTAGAGGCTAGAGTAGCAGACCTGGAAGACATAAGAAAGACAGAGAAGTACATGGACGAGACCTACAGGGATATAGTCCTGAAGTCCCACCTCCAGTCTGGCAGCATCCCTGTTGCCATGGAGGAGAGAGGTCACGTGACAGGAGAGCATCACCCTGGTGTGGCAGGAAGTGATCCTGTAACTAGGACCTGTCCTCCAGGTGATGTAAAACCCTCTCGCACCGAGGACGTTTCTCCAGGGCCATGTCCCCATGAGGGGAGGGTCAGGACAGCTGTTATAGTTGGTGATTCAATCATTAGGAATGTAGATAGCTGGGTGGCTGGTGGACGTGAGGATCGCCTGGTAACATGCCTGCCTGGTGTGAAGGTAGCGGACCTCACGCACCGCCTAGATAGGATCATAGATAGTGCTGGGGAGGAGTCTGCTGTCTTGGTACATGTTGGTACCAATGACATAGGAAAATGTGGTAGGGAGGTTCTGGAGGCTAAATTTAAGCTTTTAGGTAGGAAGTTGAAATCCAGAACTTCCAGGATAGCGTTCTCCGAAATGCTTCCTGTTCCACGTGCAGGACCCAAAAGACAGGCAGAGCTCCGGAGTCTCAATGCGTGGATGAGACAATGGTGCAAAGATGAGGGTTTGGGATTTGTTAGGAACTGGGGAACATTCTGGGGAAAGGGGGGGCTCTTCCGAAGGGATGGGCGTCACCTTAATCAGGATGGGACCAGACTGCTGGCATTAACCTTTAAAAAAGAGATAGAGAAGCTTTTAAACTAGAAAATAGGGGAAAGCCGACAGTCACCCAGGAGAGCATGGCTCGGATGAAGGTATCCTTGACGGATACTACCAAAAGCAGTGAGGTTCCAAAAGGGAGTATAGTAGCCCAAATGCCCTTGAGTAAGGAGCAGACAGAGCATAAAGATTCCAAATTACCCATGCCTACCAATAGCCAGATTAATATTAATAAAATACAGTCTCTAAAATGCTTGTATGCCAATGCTAGAAGTCTAAACAATAAGATGGTAGAGTTAGAATATATAGCACTAAATGAGAGGTTAGATATGATTGCACTCTCAGAGACATGGTGGAAGGAGGATAACCAGTGGGACACTGTGATACCTGGATACAACTATATCGTAATGATAGAGCTGATCAAATTGGTGGAGGGGTTGCGCTCTATGTTAGAGAGGGCATTGAGTCAGAAAGGATTAAAGTTTTGCAGGGAACAAAATTTGCTGTAGAATCTCTATGGATTGAAATTCCATTTATGAAGGGGAAGGTGATGGCAGTGGGAGTATACTATCGACCGCCTGGCCAGAATGAACAAATGGATGATGAAATGCTCAAAGAAATCAAGGAAGCTAACAAAAGTCACAACAGAGTAGTAATAATGGGTGATTTCAATTACCCCGGTATCGACTGGGTCAGTGTCACAGAAGGACAAGCTAAAGAGATAAAGTTTCTAGATGAAATAAATGACTGCTTCTTGGAGCAGCTGGTTCATGAACCGACCAGAGGGGAAGCCATACTGGACCTAGTCCTTAGTGGAACGCCAGATCTGGTGCAAGAAATAAGGGTGTTGGGACCACTTGGCAATAGTGATCATAGTATGATCATGTTTGATTTAATTAGTGGAGGACAGATAGTAAAGGAATCCACAGTACTACCTTTTAACTTTCAAAAGGGAGACTATGATAAAATGAGGAATATAGTTCGGAAAAAACTAAAAGGAGCGGTTCCAAAGGTTAAAGACTTACAGCAAGCTTGGGTGTTATTTAAAAATACTATCCTCGAAGCCCAGACCAGCTGTATTCCACGCATTAAGAAAAGTGGAAGAAAGTCCAAAAAACTGCCAGCATGGTTTAAAGGTGAGGTCAGAGAGGCTGTTGCTGCCAAAAAAGCAACCTTCAGGAAATGGAAAAAAGAGCCAAATGATGAAAACTGGAAACAGCACAAGCACTGGCAAGTTAAATGCAAAGCATTGATAAGGCAGGCAAAGCGGGAATTTGAGAAGAAACTTGCTACGGAAGCAAAAACACGAAATAAAGACTTTTTCAAGTACATTCGTAGCAAAAGGCCTGTGAGAGAGTCAATTGGACCATTAGATGATAGAGGGGTAAAAGGGGCAGTAAGAGGAGACAAGGCTATAGCAGAGAGACTGAATGAATTCTTTGCTTCGGTCTTTACTGAGGAAGATGTAGGGATGTTACCCAAGACTGAAGTGGTATTTAAAGGTGATACTGCAGAGGAATTGAGAGAAATATCGCTACACCGGGAAGATATATTACAACTATTTGATAAACTGAATAGTAGCAAATCACCTGGACCGGATGGTATACATCCCAGAGTGTTGAAAGAACTGAAATATGAGATTGCAGACCTGCTATTGGTAATCTGTGAACTTTCATTAAAATCATCTGTAATACCTGAAGATTGGAGGGTCGCCAACGTAACACCAATTTTTAAAAAGGGTTCCAGGGGTGACCAGGAAAATTACAGACCGGTGAGCCTGACGTCAGTACCGGGGAAAATGGTAGAAACCATCATAAAGAACAAAATTACACAGCATGTAGATAGTCATGGCCTAATGGGTGACAGCCAACATGGCTTTAGACAAGGAAGATATTGTCTTCCTAATCTGATATGTTTTTTTGAAGGTGTGCATAAACAGGTAGACAAAGGTGAGTCGGTTGATATAGTGTATCTGGACTTTCAGAAAGCTTTTGACAAGGTCCCCCATCAGAGACTTTTGGCGAAGCTAAAAAGTCATGGGATAGGAGG
Organism: Ichthyophis bannanicus; assembly: GCA_033557465.1. Taxonomy (NCBI): domain Eukaryota; kingdom Metazoa; phylum Chordata; class Amphibia; order Gymnophiona; family Ichthyophiidae; genus Ichthyophis; species Ichthyophis bannanicus. Next base: position 1,110,095,749 of record CM066031.1, read on the forward strand.
CAGTGTACTATTGTGGATCGGGAACTGGTTAAAAGATAGAAAGCAGAGGGTAGGGCTAAATGGCCAATATTCCTAATGGAAAAAGGTGAATAGTGGAGTACCCCAGGGATCTGTACTGGGTCCGCTACTTTTTGACATATTCATAAATGACCTGGAAAAGGGAATAACTAGTGAGGTCATCAAATTTGCAGATGACACAAAACTGTTTAAAGTTGTTAAAACCCAAGAGGATTGTGGAAAACTGCAGGAGGATCTGGATAAATTGGAATACTGGGCATCCAAATGGCAGATGAAATTTAATGTGGACAAGTGCAAAGTTATGCACCTAGGAAAGAACAACCCACACTATAGTTACACGATGCAAGGCTCCACATTAGAAACCACCACCCAGGAAAAAGATTTAGGAGTCATCGTGGATAACATGTTAAAAGCCTCTGCCCAGTGTGCAGCAGCGGCCAAGAAAGCAAATAGAATGCTAGGTATCATAAGGAAAGGGATGGAGAATAAAACAAAGGATATTATAGTGCCTCTGTATCGCTCCATGGTACGACCGCACCTTGAATATTGTGTGCAATTCTGGTCACCGTATCTTAAAAAGGACATAGCGTTATTAGAAAAAGTACAGAGAAGAGCCACCAAATTGGTGAAGGGGATGGAAGGCTACTCCTATGAAGAGAGGCTAAAAAGGTTAGGGCTCTTTAACCTGGAAAAGAGATGGCTGAGGGGAGATATGATAGAGGTCTATAAATTAATGAATGGAATGGAACGGATAAATGTGGATCAATTGTTTACGCTATCAGAATATAAAAAGACTAGGGGACATGTAATGAAGCTACAGGGTAAACTATTTAAGACAAATAAGAGAAAATATTTTTTCACTCAACGTGTAATCAAACTCTGGAATCTGTTACCGGAGGATGTAGTAAGGGCTGTTAGTATAGCTGGGTTTAAAAAAGGTTTGGACAAGTTCCTGGAGGAAAGGTCCATAAACCACTATTAAAAAGGGAACCAGGATATCAATGCTTGACCCAGTACAAGCATTGTGGAACCTGTGTCTTTTGGGGATATTGCTAGGTACGTATGACCTAGATTGGCCACTGTTGGAAACAGGATACTGGGCTTGATGGACCTCGGTCTGACCCAGTATGGCATGTCTTATGTTCTTATCCATCATCAGAAGGATCCACAAGTAATCGTCCAGCAGCATGCCTTTCCTCAGATGATTGGGCTGCTGCCACCACCACAGGCTGGCCTTGACCATCAGCGGGAGCCTGAGCTCTAATTAATGAGAGCTCAAAATGTGCCACCAGGAACTCCAGGGACTGGGAAAGCACCAACTGGCTCTTCTCCTAGTTGATCACCTAGCCGAGGCTTACCAAAAAGGCCACTATTCAGGTCACTACCTGAGATGCCGCTGATAGGGAACGGGCTCAGATGAGCCAGTCGTCCAGATATGGGTGCACACAAATCCTGTAGTGGATTGGTCACCATCACCATGACCTTGGAGAACGTTCTTGGGACAGTGGAGAATCCAATTGGGAGGGCAGCAAAGTGAGAAGCAAAAATGCAGATACTTTTGCTCATCCTCCCAGATCAGGATATAAAAATATGCGCTGACCAAATCCAGAGATACAATGAACTCCACCTCGGCATACGCTTAATCACGGACCATTACTACTACTAATCATTTGTATAGTCTACAAGGTGTACACGGTGCTGTAAATATAGACAGGGCCGACCCATCCATTGAGCGAGAATGTTTTTTGCACTGGGCCCCACGTTTCAGGGGGCCCCGCACAAAGAACATTCTGATTTAAAAGTAAAATTTAAAATTAAAAAAAAAAAAAGCTGTCTGCTGCCACGGCAGCAGAATCGAGTGTCCCGCGGGGCCCCCCCCCTGCCTAGTAAAGCCTGCCCTCCCTGCATCAGCTCCCTCTCCACAGTCTCACCGGCTTTCAGAGCATGAAGGGAGAGTTTCTCCCTCGTGGCTCTGTTAAGCCTGCGGGCGCTGATGGGAAAGTTCCCATCAGCCCCCGCAGACTTAACAACGACGCGAAAGGGAAACTAGTCTCCCTTTGCGCTCTGAAAGCCGGTGCGACTGTGGAGAGGGAGCTGATGCAGGGAGAGCAGGCTTTGCTGGGCAGGGGGGGCCCCGGGGGACACTCTATGCGGCCGCGGCAGCAGACAGTTTTTTTTTTATTTTAAATTTTCCCTGGGCTGGGGGGGGGGGGGGGGGTAGGACTGGAAATGGGCTAATGGGGTTAGGAATGGAAATGGGCTAATGGGGTTAGGACTGGAAGTGGGCTGATGGGGGGTTAGGACTGTTAATGGGCTATGGGGGTGCTAAGTCTGGAAATGGGGAGATGGGGGTTAGGACTGATAATGGGCTATGGGGGGGCTAAGACTGGAAATGGGCTGATGGGGTTAGGACTGGAAGTGGGCTGATGGGGGTTAGGACTGGTAATGGGCTATGGGGGGGCTTAAACTGAAAATTGGGTGATGGGGGTTAGGACTGGAAATGGGCTGATGGGATTAGGACTGGGAGTGGGCTGATGGGGGGGTTAGGACTGGTAATGGGCTGATGGGGGGGTTAGGACTGGTAATGGGCGATGGGGGGGCTTAAACTGAAAATTGGGTGATGGGGGTTAGGACTGGAATTGGGTTGATGGGATTAGGACTGGGAGTGGGCTGATGGGGGCTTAGGACTGGTAATAGGCTATGGGGGGGCTAGGACTGGTAATGGGTTGGGGGGTTGCTAGGACTGGAAATGCGCTGAGTGGAGGGGGGTTGAACTGCAAATAGCTGATGGGGAGGGGGGCTTGGAATGGAAATGGGCTGAGGGGAAGGGGGGCTTGAACTGCAAATAGCTGATGGGGAGGGGGGCTTGGAATGGAAATGGGCTGTGAGGGGAGGGGGGCTTGGAATGGAAATGGGCTGTGAGGGGAGGGAGCTAGGACAGGAAATGGGCTGATGGAGGGGCTAGGATAGGACTGGAAATTGGGTGTTGGGGGAGCTAAGATTGGAAATGGTCTGTGGTGGGGGGGGGCTTGGATTGAAATGGACTCATGGAGGGGCTAGAACTGGAAGTAGGCTCATGGGGGGCTTGGATTGGAAATGGGCTGAGTGGAGGGGAGCTAGGATTTGACATGGGCTGATGGTGGGGCTAGGAAAGGACTAGAAATGGGCTGATGGGAGGCTGGTATTGGAAATAAGCTGCTGAAGGGACTCGGATAGGACTGTAAATGGATGGGGGGCTAGGACTGGAAATGGGCTGATGCGGGGACTAGAAGGGAGCGGATACTGGGTGGGGCTGGAACTAGAAGGGAGCTGATGTTGGGGGAGATTAGAATGGGATGGGGATGGGGCTGGGAGAGTGAAATGGAGAGGGGAAAAATATTTTGTGTGGGAGTGAAGAAAAATCTACAATTGGCCGGGTATTGGAAGAGTATGTGAGGATTGAGGATGGAGTGGTAAAATTTGAGTGGATGAAATAGGAATGAGGAAAGAGCAAAAGGAGAAAGATTAGTATGTTAAAGCAGATGTAGAGAGAGAATGGAAAAAAACTAGAAGAGAGAAGAAAGGACAAATGGACAGCAGACGATGGAGAGTTAGCAGAAGACACAAAGAAACCAGAAGAAAGTGGCTGGAACAATTGCAACTGAAAAAAATGCACAAAGGGTACAAAGATATCTCTTTATTTTGAATTTATTAACTGGAATATGTCAGCTCTGGAAAATGTGCACCATTAACGTCTGCGCTTTGTTTAGTACAAGAGGAAAGTAATTTATAGTTTTATTTATACACTGTTGTTGTACATTCCAAGTTTGGCTTTTAGGGTTCCCAGTTTAATTATTGTCTTCCTGTTTCTAAATTGTGATTCCTTGTTTGGTGATGGTCTATGTTCTGCATGCGTAACTGAGCTGAGGTATTCTGTTTATGTAATTCCTATTTGACATTGCCACTTGTTCTCTTTCTCCAGTAGGTCATGTATTGTTATTCTCTGAAATGTATTGGTTTAATATTTGCAGTGTTGCCTTTTGATAGGTAGGGTATGGTGCTTTGTGAGTCCTGGTAGTACTGTTATGATACGGTGGGTTTGCTATGGGTTCTGAATGGGCAGTGTTTGTAGTAGTTCCTAATGTGCCTGGCGGTTGGCACTGGATTATAGTAATGTAGAAATCTTTTAGTCTTTCTTTATCCATACACTTATGAACAGTGTCAACGGGGGCGCTGGGTGAGAATGTCCACAGTCTTGGCAAAGGCAAATATTAATATGACTTGCAAAGGATTGTGGGAAATGTAGTCCATTCATACCAGACTCAGCCGTTCACAATAAATTAGTTGTGCTTGCTCGAATGTAAAGCAAAGATGATATTTATTTATGGGGTTATTTCTCCCAACACAGATATACTTGGTAGCACATAAAAAGGAATACTTGCTTTCAGTATCATACTAAGAAAACAAATAAGGAAAAACATCAGCTGAACTTGTTAAGCAATCAAATCAAAGCATAAAGACCTGGATGGGAACAAAAAGGTCTTTTCTGTAGGCACCTGCTAATATTTTCTTAGCAGTGCTTCAAAGAACAAACAAAACCCCACAAAGTAGAAAAAAAACTGTTCTTTTTTAGGGATAACCTCTTGTATCTTCACACACACTCAGAAGTGTCCCTTCAGAGCTCACTGGCAATTAGGCAAGGCTCAATTGCTAACAATTACCAGCTGAAATCCTCTTGGCTGGTTTACTTTCTATTACGTGGCTCAAATCCTACTCAGAAGCTTTTCTGAGTAGATTAAAGAACAAGTTTATATTTCTTTGTGATGCTTGTTGCATTTTTGTAACAGCATATTACCACAGACGTTTAGACAGAGAGCAATCCATGTACTCAGAATCCTTATTTACCACATCTTCCCCTTCTTCAATTATCATAGGTTCACTATCATGGATTGGCATAGAGGAATTTCTCAATGGAACACTCTCAGGACAATACTTGTTTCCCTGCTGTCTTCCCAGTGAAGAGCTAGGGCATAGATCAGTGTTCATACCTGAGCTTTCATGGCTGTTAGAGTTCCTCTCTAAATATCCTGGCCAGTATGTAATCCAGTTCTTATGTCCAGCCTTCCAATCAAGATCCCTGGACACTGGATCTCTCTTCACATACCTTCTTGCATTGGTCTTAGGGTCCCTTCCAAGTGCAGCCGTCTCCCTCACAGGTGCCGTCCGGGGATTCCTGGCTCTGCAACCCCACTCCTCTGGCTTTCCCCAGTCCAATGGTGTATGCTTGCCTCTGGAATGCCTCCCAGTATATGTACTGCTATGGACTCCTTTAGACCTCCCAAATGCTTTTCTCTTCTTTCTTCCAAAGTGTTTCTTTCTCTCTCTGTCTGTCAGCTCTGGCTTCTGCTGATGATGATGGTCAGGATGATCAAGGTGCTTCTGATGATCAAGATGAACATGATTCTTTGTAGAATAAGCTTTTCTTTTATCCTGCTTAGATGAATGCTCCACCCTAGCACAGCGCAGCTGTGCTGTATCAAGCCCTGCCCTTGGAGATGAGTGCTTGGGGATTACCTCATAGCCCTCCTGATTGAACACACGTTTCCCCACTTCAGCTCTTCTAATGCTGTTGGAAACCTGGTGCATTCTGGGACTGGTTGCTTGTTCAGAGTCACTTCACCTCTATTATAGCTCCTTCCTGAACTATGATAAGCTTCCTTATCACAAGAGGCATGTTTACTAAAAGTCAGTGTATGGTAACATTATGCAAATATTTATGCAGATGAGTCCCTTGTGCAAATGAGGCCCCGCACCAAGTCTCCGCACATGACCCCGCACCCCCCTTGGGCCGCCCCTGAATATAGATGTAAGACACAGTCCCTGCTCATCAGAGCTTACAATATAATCAAGATGAAAAAAAATTGCAGAACTGGGGACTAGAGTATGGCAAGATACATATAAGTAATGGACAAGAGAATGAGGAGCATCAGAATTGCAAAGTTTCCATCTGGAAGTGCAGGATGCGCAAGTGCTCACTGACACCTTTGAAGTCCCAGAATGGACCAGAATGATCCATTCTTTTTCGGAAACACAAAATAGATGGAGTATCTTCCCTTTCCCCGATCATCTAGAGGTACTGGGGAATGGGCCCCCAAACCTTCATTGCACTGTGTGGTAGGACTCTCCCCTGGAGGGGACTAAGTCCCTTCGCCCACACACTCCTCGAAAGGACTGAGAATGAGCCCGAAATCCAGAGGCAGAGGAGAAAGCATAGTTACTCACCTGTCACAGGTGTTCTCCAGGGACAGCAGGTATCTGTCTTCACATATGGGTGATGTCGGCGCCGAAAGAGCCTTGCAGAAGCATCTCCCCCGCTTTCAAAGAAAGTCTTTGGGAGATGCCACCATGCATGCGTGGTCCCCTTCCCGCCCAAGGGTGCTATCTTGCTCAGTCAGATGACATAGCTAGAGCTGAAAAAGATGATGGCCAAAAATTGTACAGCAACTCCAAGGGGAGGAGGAAGGTTTGTGAGGACCAATTCCTGCTGTCCCTGGAGAACACCTGTTACAGGTGAGTAACTATGCTTTCTCCAGGAACAAGCAGGAAGTTAGTTCTCACATATGGGACTCCCTAAATACAGGCCACCGAGAACCTGTAGAAAAAACATGGCTCAACCGTGAGCAGCCTCAAGTGAATCTGAGGACAGACTCTGAGGACCCCAGTGTCCAGGAAGAACCATGGCTCTGGTAGCCTGAACAAGAAAGGTCGGGGGGCAGGAGTTGCCTAAACCCTGAACAGATTACAGAGGGACTCCCTCTCCAGGCAGTAGTGAGGTGCAGAAGTGTGAACAAAAGACCAGGTGGCGGCCTGGCAGATGTCCACCAAGTGGACAGAGCATAGGCTCGCAACAGAAGTTGCCACAGCTCTGATATTGTGCACCGTGACTTGGCGCTCCATTGACAGCCCAGCCGGTCGTGGGCGAAGGCAATGCAATCCGCCATCCAGATGGACAGGGTGCAGTTAGTAACAGCCTCCCCCAGATGACTGGGGTCATAAACAAAAAGCTGTGAGGCTTACAGTGGCCCTGAGTATGCTGTAAGTAGAAGGACAGGTCTCTTTTGCAGTCCAAAGTATGCAGAATGGCCACCACCTTGTCAGCGTGGGGCCGTGAGAAGAAGGTGGGGAGAACAACCTCTTGGTTGAGACGGAAGGTGGACACCACCTTCGGAAGGAATTTAGGCTGGGTGCGAACCACGTCCCTATTCTTGTAGAAGCTGGTGTAGGGTGGCTCGGCCACCAAGGCTTGGAGCTCGCTGACTCTGCGGGCAGAGGTGAGCACCACCAGAAAGACAACCTTCCAAGATAAGTACTGCAGATGGCAGGTAGCCAAGGGGTTGAAAGGCGGCTTGGTAAGATGTGACAGAACCACAACGAGGTCCCATTCCACCGGGGGTGGCCGATGGGAGGCTTAGAGAGCAGCAGGCCCCGCATGAAGCGGGTGATGAGGGGGTGGACAGAGAGAGGCTTGCCCTCTATGGAGTGATGAGACCACTCAGTTGTACTCAAACGGAACTGGACTTAACTCTGGCCTGTGAGAGGTGAAGCAAGTATTGTAGCACCGTGTGCACCTGGCAAGAGAAGGGGTCAAGCCGTTGCTCTGCACATCAGACCAAAAGCCTGCGCCAATTGAAGGCATAAGCTCATCTTGTAGAGTTTTTACGAGAGGTTAGGAGGACTTCCTCCACCTCTATGAGGAGGTTCAAGGGTGCTAGGGCAATCCGTTCATCCGCACGCTTTGAATAATAGATTGGGATAGAGAATAGAGCCATCCTCCTGGGTCAGGAGTCCTGGGGAACTCCTCAGAGGGACCGGGAGCGCCGTCGAGAGGCAGAGCAAGAGAGGGAACCAGGGCTGTCTGGACCACCATAGGGCCACCAGGATCATGGAAGCCCTATCCCATTGGACCTTGAAGAGAGTCCGCCCGATGAGCGACGTGGGAGGGAAGGCATACACCAGGCCTTCTGACCACAAGACGAGGAAGGCGTCTGTCGCTACCCAGCCCAAGTGCAGTTGGGGACAGCAGAAGCAGGGTAGCTTGCATTGGCCGGGTTGGCAAAGAGGTACAGACTTGATGTTCCCTATAGTCTGAACAGCCAATGCACCACCCTGGGGTCTAGGCGCCACTCATGTGGCTGGAAGACTCTGCTCAGCCTGTCCACAATGGCATTGTTCTGGCCCGAAAGCTAGACTGCTCTGAGGAGCATCACCTGTCTGATCGCATACCAGCGGAGGGCCACAGCCTCCTGGCAGAGGCATTGAGACCCTGTGCCCCCTTGCTTGCTCAGATAGAATATCGCAACCTGACTGTCTATCTGGACTAGCACAGACTGGTGCTGCAGGCGGTGTCAGAAAGCCCTGTGCACGAGAAAGATGGCTCTAAGGTTGATCTGCTACTGACTTTCCTCGAGAGACCAGATGCCATGCGTGCAGAGTTATTCGCAATGGGCACCTCAGCCCTAGAGGGAGGCATCTGTCATGAGAATCCTCTGGGGGTTTGGCTGTTGAAAGGGCATATCTCTCTGCAGATGGTGTGTATTCTGCCACCAACTGAGTGACTCCGCTAGTTGACGAGACACAGAGACCCTATTCCGGAGTCTGTCCGTGGCCTGAGTCCACTGAGAGCGGAGGCACCACTGAGCTGCTCGCATGTGGAGGCGGACATTGGAGACCACATGGACTGTGGAGGCCATGTGGCCGAGCAGGTGTAACATGGACTGCGTGACAGGGTATGATGGTGCTTTGCCTTGGTCGCCAGGGCCCCAAGACGATCTGCCCTTTCCAAGGGGGGAAACATAAGAACATAAGATATGCCATACTGGGTCAGACCAAGGTCCATCAAGCCCAGTATTCTGTTTCCAACAGTGGCCAATCTAGGTCATATGTACCTAGCAGTTTTCCCAAGGGACACAGGTTCCACAATGCTTGTATTGGTTCAAGCATTGATATCCTGGGTCCCTTCTTAATAATGGCTTATGGACCTTTCCTCCAGGAACTTGTCCAAACCTTTTTTAAACCCAGCTACACTAACAGCCTTTACTACATCCTCCGGTAACAAATTCCAGAGTTTGATTACACGTTGAGTGAAAAAATATTTTCTTTTATTAGTCTTAAATAGTTTACCCTGTAGCTTCATTGCATGTCCCCTAGTCTTTCTATATTCTGATAAGATAAACAATCGATCTACGTTTACCCGTTCCACTCCGCTCATTAATTTATAGACTTCTATCATATCTCCCCCTCAGCCGTCTCTTTTCCAGGTTAAAGAGCCCTAACCTTTTTAGCCTTTCTTCATAGGAGTATCCTTCCATCCCCTTTACCATTTTGGTGGCTCTTCTCTGAACCTTTTCTAATAACTCTATATCCTTTTTAAGATACGGCGACCAGAATTGCACACAATATTCAAGGTGCGGTCTCACCATGGAACGATATAGAGGCATTATAATATCCTTTGTTTTATTTTCCATTCCTTTCCTTATCATACCTAGCATTCTATTTGCTCTCTTGGCCGCCGCTGCACACTGGGCCGAGGGTTTTAACATGGTATCCACAATGACGCCTAAATCTTTTTCCTGGGTGGTGGTTCCTAATGTGGAACCTTGCATCGTGTAACCATAGTTTGGGTTGTTCTTCCCTAGGTGCATAACCTTGCACTTGTCCACATTAAATTTCATCTGCCATTTTGATGCCCAGTCTTCCAGTTTATCAAGATCCTCTTGCAATTTTCCACAATCCTCTTGGGTTTTAACAACTTTAAATAGTTTTGTGTCATCTGCAAATTTGATAACCTCACTCGTTATTCCACTTTCCAGGTCATTTATGAATATGTCAAAAAGCAGCGGACCCAGCACAGATCCCTGGGGTACACCACTATTCACCTTTCTCCATTGGGAAAATTGGCCATTTAGCCCTACCCTCTGCTTTCTATCTTTTAACCAGTTCCTGATCCACAATAGTACACTGCCTCCTATCCCATGACTCTTTAGCTTTGCCAAAAGTCTCTCATGAGGGACCTTGTCAAAGGCTTTCTGAAAGTCCAGATACACAATATCAACCGACTCACCTTTGTCCACCTGATTATTCACTCCTTCAAAAAAACATAACAGATTAGTAAGACAAGATCTTCCTTGTCTAAAGCCATGTTGGCTGTCTCTCATTAGTTCATGACTATCTACATGCTGAGTAATTTTATTCTTTATGATGGTTTCTATCATTTTTCCCGGTATTGACGTCAGGCTCACCGGTCTGTAGTTTCCCGGATCACCCCTGGAACCCTTTTTAAAAATTGGTGTTACATTGGCGATCCTCCAATCTTCAGGTATTAGAGATGATTTTAATGATAGTTCACAGATTACTAATAGCAGGTCTGCAATCTCATATTTCAGTTCTTTCAACACCCTTGGATGTATACCATCCGGCCCAGGTGATTTGCTACTCTTCAGCTTATCTAATAGTTGTAATACATCTTCTCGATGTATCGATATTTCCTTCAATTCTTCTGCACCTTTAAATACCACTTCAGTCATGGGTAACATCCCTACATCTTCCTCAGTAAAGACTGAAGCAAAGAATTCATTCAGTCTCTCCGCTATCGCCTTGTCGCCTCTTAGTGCTCCTTTAACCCCTTTATCATCTAATGGACCAACTGACTCTCTCACAGGTTTTTTGCTACGAATGTACTTGAAAAGGTCTTTACTTCGCGTTTTTGCTTCTGCAGCAAGCTTCTTCTCAAATTCTCCCTTTGCCTGCCTTATCAATGCCTTGCATTTGACTTGCCAGTGCTTGTGCTGTTTCCAGGTTTCGTCGTTTGGCTCTTTTTTCCATTTCCTGAAAGATGCTTTTTTGGCAACAACAGCCTCTCTGACCTCAACTTTAAACCATGCTGGCAGTTTTTTGGACTTCTTTCCACTTTTCTTAAAGCGTGGAATACAGCTGTTCTGGGCTTCCAAGATAGTATTTTTCAACAACAGCCAAGCCTGATGTACGTCTTTAACCTTTGCAATTGCTCCTTTTAGTTTTTTCTTGACTGTTTTCCTCATTTTATCATAGTCTCCCTTTCGAAAGTTAAAAGGTAGTACTGTGGATTTCCTTACTATCCCTCCTCCACTAATTAAATCAAAGGCGATCATGCTATGATCACTATTGCCAAGTGGCCCCAACAACCTTATCTCTTGCACTAGATCTGGTGTTCCACTAAGGATTAGGTCTAATATGGCTTCCCCTCTGGTCGGTTCATGAACCAGCTGCTCCAAGAAGCAGTCATTTATTTCATCTAGGAACTTTATCTCCCTAGCATGTCCTGACGTGACACTGACCCAGTCGATACCGGGGTAGTTGAAATCACCCATTATTATTACTGTGCTGTAACTTTTGTTAGCTCCCTTGATTTCTTTGAGCATTTCATCATCCATTTGGTCATTCTGGCCAGGCGCTCGATAGTACACCCCCACTGCCATTGCCTTCCCCCTTTTACATGGAATTTCAATCCATATAGATTCTACAGCAGATTTTGTTTCCTGCAAAACTTTAATCCTTTCTGACTCAATGCCCTCTCTGACATAGAGAGCAACCCCTCCACCAATTTGATCAGCTCTATCATTTACGATATAGTTTGTACCCAGGTATCACAGTGTCCCACTGGTTGTCGTCCTTCCACCATGTCTCTGATATTCCAATCATATCTAACCTTTCATTTAGTGCTATATATTCTAACTCTCCCATCTTATTTTTTAGACTTCTAGCATTTGCATACAAGCATTTTAGAGAATGTATTTTATCCATATTAATTTGTCTGTTAGACATGAGTAATTTGGGATCTTTAAGCTCTGTCTGCTCCATACATGAGGGCATTTGGGCTACTTTACTCTTTTGTGGAACCTCTCTGCTTTTGGTAGTATCATTCAAAGATACATTCTTCCGAACCATCTGCTCTTGGGCGACTGTCGGCTTTCCCCTAATATCTAGTTTAAAAGGGGAAAGGCCTTGGCTTGGAGTGTGTCCAGGCAAGCCCCTATGAACTCCAGGTCCTATGCTGGAGTGAGGTGGGATTTGGGGTGGTTTATCACGAGCCCTGGATTTTGTAGCACCTGAATGGTGCAGACCATGGATCCTTTTATGAACCAGTCATCCAGGTATGAAAAGACGAAGGCCCCTTGGAGATGGAGGCAGGCGGCACCACTGCCAGGCATTTGGTGAAGGCTCTGGATGCGGAGGCTAGGCTGAAGGGAAGTACTCTGTACTGGTAGTAGTCGCCCCCGACCATGAACCACAGGCAATGTCTGTGACTGGGATGGATAAGGATGTGGATATAGACATCCTTTAGGTCCAAGGATCATAGCCAATCTCCCTGCTGGAGGTAGGGCAGCAAAGTTCCAAGGGAGAGCATTTTGAACTTTTCCCACACCAGGAATTTTGTTCAGGCTTCTCAGATCCAGGATAGGCCTTAGGCCCTGTCCTTTTTGGAACCAGGAAGTACCTAGAGTAGAATCTCTTTCCCCTTGAGTGGGGAGATACAGGCTCGACAGCCCTGTCCCTGAGAAGGCCTGTGAGTTCCTGCAGGAGAAGGGCCTGGTGCAGGAGAGTCTCCTGAGAAAGAAGGAGGGGGCTTCTGGTTAAGGTAAAAGAGGTAACCCTCCCTGACTACCTGGAGTGCCCAGGAGCCGGTAGTTATGGTAGCCCAGAGGTGAGAAAAAAGGGACAGATACACTCCTGTTGGTAGCTCATCCCCCATAGGTAGAGAGGCTATGCCTTGGTAGTCAAAACCCCGACCCAGTCTGGGCTGGGGCTGGTGTTTGGGGCCCTTAGGCTTACGTGGGCCGTGGCCTGCTCCCTTGCCCTGGTGATCCTGTGGGTGGCTGGATAAGGAAAATAGCCCCCAGTAGGGCTGGCCCTTTCTGTGGAAGGGAGGCCTCCTCTCGGGTGTTTTCTTACTGGGAAGAGCAGAGGTCTTCCTTGAGAGCAGAGTTCTGGTGACATACTCTCTCTCGATTTTGGCTGCCTTGTCCTCCATCGGCTTGCCAAAGAGGTTTTCCCTGAGGCAAGGGATGTTGAGGAGTTTCTCCTGGACCCATTGCTTGAGGTCCGATGCCTGGAGCCAGACCTGGCGTCAGGTACCGATACTCGCAGTGTCCACCCTCACGCTGGACTCAAAGCCATCATAGGCCGCTTGAGACAGGTACTTCGAGCAGGCACCAATGGATCTCACGAGGGTCTGGAAGTGCTGGAGATGCTCTCCGTCAAGGCCTGCCACAAAGCCTCCAAGTTCCTTCGTGAGATCTCAGAAAAACATGTCCATATACAGTTGGTAGGTCTGTATGCGGCATGCTAGCATCGAGCCCTGGTAACATTTCCATCCAAGGGCGTTGAGGGCATGGGATTCCCTGCCGAGGGGCACCAATGAGTGGATCTTCAGGCTCTTTTGTTGGCGCATGGCCAACTTCACCACCATGGAGGTGTGAGGGAGTTGCGCCTTCCAGAACCTAGACTTCGATAGACCCGGTACATGGTATCCAGGCATCGCCTGAGGATAGGCACCCATCCGGAGGAGCAGTCGACAGAGGATGGGAGGAACGGGGACCATGAGTGCCTCCTTGGGTGGGGCCTCATACTGGAGGATTTCAAGTTCCACCGTGTGAGGGTCCTCATCTAACTCCGTTGTGAGGGCGAGTTCCTTCGCCATGTTCCGGACAAACTCGAGGAACAAGATGTCCTCGGGTGGGGACCGGCGCCTCGAGGCCATTGAAGACAAGTGCAAAGGGAGATCTCTATGTCGGACTTCCAGTCGGAGTAGTCAGTCGACGACTCGAGACCCAACAGCTCCAGTAGCGCCGTAGGGTCCGGTCTTCGATGCCTCGGGGCCGGGGCCTGGATGGAGCAAGAGGCACTCGGTGCAAGGACCTTGCTCCTGAGGACTGGAAACAAGAATGAGACCCTCGCTGATGATCCACACGAGGCCTATGACTCTCAGGGATTGCTTTGGCAGTCCGGGGAGTCCTCGGCATCAAGGTCCCTGCGGTCTTGCGGCGTGTACCAGCGGAGCCAGGCAGTGACACCTGCTGCAAGGCGAGGAACGCAGAAATGCTGCGTTGCAGTGCCAACATTCTGGTTTCCCACTCAGGGATCATAGCTTTTGACAAAGACGCCAGGGTGACCGGGTCAGGTGTCGAAAAATAAAGGGGGCCCTTGACAGGACGGGCCTCGGGAGTCCAGGATCCATCGCTGGAAGCCTTGACATCAGTCCTGGGTACCTTCACTGGTCGCTCCCTGCTTCGACTCATTGGATGCCCGTCGAGGGCTGAGGGACCGTGCACAGGACTTGCCATGTTTGTCTACCTCCCAGAACCAGGTCCTCGAGGCCTCCTTCTTACGCTCTTGCTCTGGGAACCCTTGTTCAGAGTGTCTGCATGCTTCTCAGGAACCGCAGGAGCCTTATACGACTCTGAGGATCCGTGTGGAGCCTTAGAGCGCAAGTCTATCAGGGATAACGGGGTTGAGTCTACCATATGGAAGATGTCGTCCTGCTTCTGCTGGCGACTTTGGATGGCATTAACGGACATCTTTTTACATAGGGAGCCTTCCTCCGGGTCGTGGTTGGCACTCAGACAGCAGAGATCATTGTGTGTATCGGGACATGCTTTTGGAGCACCGATCACACTTCTTGACTCCACTGGCCTTTGGGGAAAAACTGACCCCAGCGAGGTCGAAGACATTCAACGTGGCCAGCAATTGAAAAAGGCACGAAAGGCGCTGGATGCAAAAGAACCTACAAAAATGTTTTGAGGCCCGATGTCAGGGCAGCAGTGCTCAGAGGCGGGAAAGGCATCGGCACTAGCCGGAAAAAGGCATGAAGTGCACGAAGAAATCAACTTTTTTTCCCCCGAGGGGACAAGATGAACATCTGTAGGGCTCTGCGGAAAAAGAGAAACTAAGCAAGATAGCAACCTTGCGCAGGAAGGAGACCAAGCATGCATGGTGGCATCTCCCAAAGGCTTTCTTTGAAAGCTGGAGAGATGCTTCTGCGAGGGCTCCGTCAGTGCTAGTGTCACCCCCATATGTGAGGACTGACTTCCTGCTTGTTCCTGGAGAAAAAAGGCTATCCAGGCTGGCAGCAACAGGAGTCTCGAGACCTCAAGGAGTCTGACCAGTGTGGCAACGATGAGCAGGCGGCGATTGATGAAAAATGGGCTCCTGCCCGCTTCACAGACCCCTTGAACCTGTCCTCCAAATGGCGATAAGATTTTGTTTGCCCAGGTCCATCACCAGCTTTTCAAAATCGGTCCCCATAAAAAGCTTCCCTTAAAGGCCAGTTGGGTCAACCGAGCTTTGAAATATGTGTCCACTGCCCAGTGTATGAGCCAAATCCAACACCATGTCACTGTCAACAAGGCACTATTCCCTGGCCACTAGACATTTCAGGATACTTTGGCATCAGAAAGGAAGACCATAGCTCACTCTAAAGGAGTGGGTATTATCATCCGACAGAAGAGACCAAATCCACTGGAGCAGGGTTCGAGACTTCAGGCCTGCACATACCACCAACTGAACAGCAGCCGCTGTGGCGAACTGGTTCTTCAACAAAGAATCCACCTCTCAGTCCAGAGTATCCTTTAAGGCCAATCTGCCTTCCAAAGGAATGGTGGTCCGTCCGGTAACCGCTATGAGCTGCACATCTACTACTACTACTACTACTGAACATTTGTATAGCGCTACAAGACATACGCTGTGCTACACAGATATTTGTAAAAGACAACCCCTGCTCATCAGAGCTTATAGACTAGTCAAAACAGACAACACAGTAGCTGCAGACATGGGATAGAGCTAGGGAGAGTGGTAAGGAAACACTAAGGAAATCAGGCGAGTCAAGATCCGAAAGGGGCAGCAAAGAGGTGAGTTTTCAGCCTGGAATTGAAAAGGGTCAGAGAGGGCGCCTGATGTATAGACTCAGGTAGTTTGTTCCAGGCATAAGGAGAAGCAAGATGAAAGAAGCAAAGTTTGGAGTTAGCAATAGAAGAGAAGGGCACAAATAGAAGCAATTTACCAGAAAAACAGAGTTCCCAAGGAGGGGTGTAGGAAGAGATAAGAAAGGAAAGGTAGTGAGGAGCTGCAGAGTGAATGCACTTATAGGTCAGCAGAAGAAGTTTGAACTGGATGCAGAAACAGATAGGGAGCCAATAAAGTGACTTGAGAAGAGGGGTAATATGAGCACGACGAGGCTGGAGGAAGATTAGCCACTGAAGGAGAGAGAGATGATTCAGAGGGAGACCAGCAAGTAGTAGGTTACAATAGTCTAGACGGAAGGTGACTAAGGAGTGGATAAGTGTCTTAGTAGTGAGTTCAGGAAGGAATGGGTGAATTTTGTTGATGTGGTAGAGAAAGAAACGGCAGGTCTTAGATATCAGTTGGATGAGTGTGGAGGAGTGAAAGAGTCAAAGACGAGCCCAAGGTTGTGAGCTGAGGAGACAAGGAGTAGAGAATTATTCACAGAGACAGAGAAAGGAGGAAGGGAGGAGGAGGGTTTAGGGGGAAAAATAAGAAGCTCAGTTTTGGCCATGTTCAACTTCAAGCGGCGGTAAGACATCCAAGCAGCAATGTCAGAAAGGCAGGCAGAGATCCTGGCTTGGATTGCTGGAGAGATTTCAGGTGTAGAGAGGTATATCTGGGCATCATTAGCGTAAAAATGGTACTAAAAGCCATGGGAAGAGATGAGCGCACTAAGGGACTGGGTATAGAGAGATAAAAGGAATGGACCCAAAACAGATCCTTGGGATACACCAACTGAGAACGAGATAGCAGTAGAGGAGGATCCACCAGAACAAACACTGAAAGAGCAATGGGAGAGATAATAAAGAGAGCCAGAATAGTACAGAGCCCTTAAAACCAAGCGAGGACAAGGAATCAAGAAGAAGGTTATTGTGAACAGTGTCAAAAGCAGCAGAAAAGTCAAGAAGGATGAAGATCGAGTAAAGGCCCTTGGATTTTGCCAGGAACAATTCACTGGAGACTTTGGCAAGAGTCGTTTCAGTAGAATGTAAAGGATGAAAGCCAGATTGTAGAGGATCCAAGTCAAGGCAACGATCGTGAACCGCATGTTCACGTAGTTTAGAGATGAAGGGGAGGAGAGAGATGGGTCGATAGTTAGAAAGACAAGTAGGGTCAAGTGAAGGCTTCTTAAGGAGATGTGAGACCACAGTATGCTTAAAGGCTGTAGGAACAGTTGCAGTGGAGAGCGATAGGTTGAGAATATGAGATTGAAGGGACAACAGTGGAGGAGATGGATCTTAGGAGATGGGTGGGAAAAGGATCAGAGGAGCAGGTAGTGAGTTTGGAGGAGGAAAGAAGGTGTGTGGTTTCCTCCTCAGAGATCATAGAAAAGGAAGAAAAGGTAGCAGAGGTTGAGGGGAAAAGTTGGGAGTAAAGGGGTGGGGAAGAGGTGATGGAGCTGACCTTGTGGGGAATTGGAGTATGATCTTGTGGACTTCGTCATGGATATAGTCAGCCAAGGTTTGGGCACAAAGGGAAGGAGGGGTCAGAGGCGAGGTGAGAGCTGAGAGCTGTAAAGATACGGCAAGGGTCAGAGGCAAGAGCGTTAATCAGATTGATATTGTAGTCTAGTTTGGCAAGTGCTGTGGCTGATTGGTAAGAGACAAGCATGAATCTGAAGTGTAGAAAGTCCGCAAGGGTCTGGGATTTGAGCCAGGTGCGCTCAGCTAAGCAGGTACAGGAACGTTGATAATGGATAGTGAAAGACAGCCAGGGCTGAGGTGCAGTACGCTTCACAGGATGTGGCATAGGCAGGCCAAGAGCATCCAGAGGAGAGGAGAATGCAGTGTTATAGGAAGCTACTGCCTCATCAACAGACTCAGAGGGCAAAATGGAGGAAAGAGATGGCGAGATAGTAGTGGAGAGAGCCAGTGGGTCAATAGCATGAAGATTTCTAAAGAGGTTAGAGGAGATTGGGCGAGGTTGAGGTGGGGGGTGATGAAGAATGAAGCTTAGCAAGTGATGGTCAGATAAGGGAAGAACTGAGAAACAGAAGATAAGAGTGTAAGCAATTAGAGAAGAAGACAAGGGCAAGGCAATGAGTGGGGGCAGTAGAGCAAAGCTGGAGGATGAATGAGGAGGAAAGGGAAAAGAATTTTAAAGCATTAAAATACCAAGAATAAGGGAGGGGGAAGATGAGTCCAGAAAGAAGGAAAGCCATGAGTCAAAGTCAATGAGAAAGGTAAAGGTAGACTTGTCAGGAGATCGATAAATAACAGCTATCCGAAGAGGTAGTGGGGTAAAAAGACGGATGGAGTGGACTTCTAAGGAGGGAAAGGAGTGAGACTGAGGTAGAAGGAGGGGTTGAAATTGGCAGTAGTGAGAAAGTAGAAGCCCAACACCATCACCATAGCCAGTGGGACGAGGTGTTTGTGAGAACTGATTGCCACCATGACAGAGTAGCAACTGAAGCAGAGTCTTCTTGGAGGAACCAGGTCCCAGTAAGAGCAAGAAGATGGACAGTATTTGAGATAAAGAGATCATGAATAAAGGTAAGCTTATTTGAGACGGAGTGCGCATTCCACAATGCACATGAAAAAGCGAGAGAGGAGGGGGAAAGGAGAGGGATATGAATAAGATTAGAGCAATTGCATGAGGATCTGTCATGAGAGTGTGAGAAAGTCTAGTGTGGCCGGGGTTGGGTTTGATATCTCTGGAAGGCAGAAGCAGTAGCAGAGAGCAAGGCAAACAGGAGATAGCATGGCAGAAACGAGGGCAAGGTTGTTTAAGAGAGAGAGGAGAAGGCTGAATGAGAGGAAGAAAATGGTGAAGCTCAAGAGCTGATGAAAGGGTAGATGACAAGATGCTGGGAGTAGTGGGGATGATAAAAGGGAGATATGGAAAGTGAGGGCTTGGGAATATAAGAACATAAGATATGCCATACTAGGTCAGACCAAGGTCCATTAAGCCCAGTATCCTGTTTCCAACAGTGGCCAAATTAGGTCACAAATACCTAGCAGTTTCCACAGGTTCCACAATGCTTGAATTGGGACAAGCAGTGGATTTCCTGGGTCCCCTTTAATAATGGTTTATGGACTTTTCCTCCAGGAACTTGTCCAAACATTTTTTTAAACCCAGCTACACTAAATGCTTTTACTACATATCAAACCACACAACGTGCTCCTTTTCCAGGAGAGCATACATCTTCTTATACATCCTTAGTCCCTTAGGTGGGGAGTCGGGGGAATTCCACTCCAACCAGATCATGTCCTTGATCACCTCCAGGAACGGGAAGGTGTAGAGCAGGAGTGGGCAATTCCGGTCCTGGAGGGTCGCAGACCAGTCAGGTTTTCATGATGTCCCTATTTGCATCCACTGCCTTCCATTGTATGGAAATAGGTCCATGAATATTCATTAGGGACATCATGAAAACCTGACTGGTCTGCGGCCCTCCAGGACCAGAATTGCTCACCCCTGGTGTAGAGGACTTCCGCACCCCTCGCAGTAGTGGATGCATCTTCAGCTCCTGCTCCATGTCCGGAGCATCCGCCAAGCTCAAGGTGGATGAGGGCCTAGCAATTAACGCCACCAGTTCCTCCTTCCAGAACAGGCGAATTACATCGGCCTCTTCACAATCCTCTGAAAGCGAGAGCACTTCTTTGTCCACATCAGAGTTCAAAACCGAGACATCTGAATCCAAGTTGCAGTCCAAATCTCAGACAGATCCCAGCTCCCCATCTCCAAGAGGCGACCTTTGCCAGGAACATTTAGCAAGGTTGAAATTAGACTTGCCTGCTAATTGTTGTTTCTTGAGGAACTCCAGTCTAGTCACGCATCTCTGAGTAGTGTATCTCTTCCAGCAGCTTGGAGGCTGAGCATGTCATCTTTTGATAACACCGGTATTAATACAGCAGGGACCATTCTCCAAGCTCTAGTAACCAGTTGACAAAGCAGACTCAGAGGAGCAACAAATAAGTGGTTAAACTTTAACCAAAATCATTCTGCTTCTTACAAACACTAATATTTCCCTTCCCGGAAAAGAGATTCCCCCTCCCCTCAGAATGTGAAAGCTTACCTGCAGCCTGTCAGGGCGATGGCAAGCAGTACAGAGCATGAAACAGATAATCCGTTGGTCCGTCTTCAACACTGTCCTCCCCCACAACTCCTGACCCCCCCGGTCACCTCCTCTTCCATGGAAGAAACCCTCTTCAGGTGACAGACACAGAGAATCACAGAGATCCGGGACTGGACTGGAGTTTCTCAAGGAACAACAATTAGCAGGCACAGTCCCAGTCCCAGTCCTACACCTCTGGGATGTTACAGAGCAGTTAAATTTAATGGAAGAAACCTGCCAAACCGGCCTGAAGCACCGCCGATCCAAAACAGGCATCACCTGCCATCTGGACGTCCAGACAGTAATGCTTACCAAAAGTATTAGGCGATGACCACTTAGCCGCCCTGCAAATCTCAACCGGTGGCACCAAACTATACTCCGCCCACGAGGTCGCCTCAGCTCTCGTGGAATGAGCACGCAAATCCGCCAGCACTGGCTTACACTTCAAGATGTATGCTGATGCGATTGCCTCTCTGATCCACCTAGAAATAGAGGCCTTAGCTGCTGCCTCCCCTCTGCGTGGCCCTCCAAATAGCACGAATAGGCGATCCAACTTGCGGAAAGCCGCAGTCCTCTTTAAATAGTGCCTGAGGACGCACTGGACACATCCAAAAGGCACAACTGCGGTCTGATTGAGACGTTTTCTGCGTTCCCGAGGACCAGTAGGGAGACAGGCTGGTTTAAATGAAATGCCGAGGCCACCTTGGACAAAAATGAAGGCACCAGTCGCAGGATCACCTTCTCGCTCGAAAAGGAAAAAACGGTTCCTGGCAAGACAAGGCTTGCAGCTCCAAAATCCTGCACGCCAAGCAGATAGCTACAAGAAACATAGTCTTGAGGGTTAAATCCTTCAGAGAAGCCTTATTCAATGGTTTAAAGGGTTCCCCCACCAGCGCCGTTAATACCAAATTGAGATCCCACAAAGCTACCACTGACCTCCGCAGTGGGGCAGGTGGGTATCGCCCTCAGGAATCATCTGATGTCCAGGTGCATCCCCAGCGCTACCCCAGACCTTCCCGCGATAACAGGAAATCACTGCCAGCTGCACTCTTAAGGAACTAGCCACCAGGCCCTTATAAAAACCGGCCTGCAAGAACACTAAGATGTCCGAATTAGAAGCCATGGGCGGCCGAGCTTGCCTGTCTGCGCACAATGGCTCAAAGACGCACCAGACCCAAATATAGATGAGAGAGGTGGATAGTCTTCTTCCCTTCAGAAAGGTTGCAATCACAGAGGCAGAGTAGCCCTTTCCTCTTCAAGCGTGCCCTCTCAAGGGCCATGCCATAAGCGAGAATCGATCTATCTGTGGCATGCGCACCAGCCCCTACATCAGTAGATCCTCTCGCACCTGAAGGTGCCATAGACGATCCGCCAGAATCCGCATCAGGTCGGAATACCACGGGCGCCTTGGCCAGTCCAGAACAATCAGAATTACCAAACCCCAATGGTCTTCGATCTTCTGTATGACCCAGCCTATCAAAGCCCACAAAGGGAACCACAGAGAAGCCCCTCTGCCGGCCACTTATGCACTAAGGCATCTAGGCCCTCCGACATACTTTCCCTTCACCTGCTGAAGAAGCGGGTTGCTTTGGTAGTCTCGAACATTGTCATCAGGTCCATGACCAGTGTGCCCCAGCGGCACACCACCTAGGGTCCACACGCACTCGACAGATAGTCCACTGTCACGTTGTCGACTCCCACCACATGCGCCGCCAACAATGCTTGGAGGTAGCTTTCCGCCCAGCTGAGCAGCCCTTCGGACTCCCCCTCCAAGGCTGCACTGCCCATGCCTCCCTGGCAGTTGATGTATGCTACCATGGTTGCATTGTCCAAAAGGACCCTTACCACCTTTGCCTGCAACCAGGGCTCAAAACTGTGGAGCGCCAGGGCTACCGCCCACATTTCCAGCCTATTGATCGAGCAACCAGCCTCCCGCATAGTCTAGAGGCCCTGAGCAATGTGTCCTTCGCAATGGGCTCCCCATCCCGACAAATTGGCATCGGTCATCAGCGGAATCCACAGTAGTGACTCCAGGGGCATCCTGCCTGCCAGATTCTCTGGGTGAAGCAACCATTTCAGAGCTCTCTTGGCCGCCAGTGGTCAAGAGAGCTTCTGGGACAAGGGATGTGTCTGGTGTGACCGCCGCCAGAGCAAAGCCCTCTGCAATGGTCGCATGTGTGCCCTTGCCCACGGTAGAAGTTTGAGAGTGGCTGCCATGGTCTCTACGACCTGCAGGTAATGCCAGGCATTGGCTCCGGCCATCTCAGAAACTGTCACACTAAGCTTCAAAGCCCCAGTGCACGCTGCTCCAGCATGAAGACCCTCCCTGAGCAGATGTCGAAGTGTGTTCCTAGGTACTCGAGTTCCTCAGATGGAACTAGATGGCTTATGGCCACGTTGACCACCAACCTAGACTTTGAAGGAACTGCACCACCCGAGACAATGGCCATTCACTTTTGTCCCTGGACTTTGCTCGAATCAGCCAATCATCGAGGTACAGATGAACCAGAACACCTCCCATGCAAAGCGCCGCCGCTACTACTACCATGACATTGGTGAAGGTACATGGCGCCATTGCGAGACCTAACGGTGATGCGCGAAACTGGAAATGGCCCATTGATACCGCAAACCAGAGGAACTGCTGGTGTTCCTACCATATGGGAATGTGCCGACACGCTTCTGTCAGATCGAGAAACGTTAGGAATTCCCCTTTTCTGACTGCTACTATGAAGGACTGCAAGATTTTCATGTGAAAATGCGGGACCTGCAGGCAGCGGTTCACTCGCTTGAGGTCGAGGATTGGGTGGAAAGAGCCTTCCTTTTTTGGGACTATGAAGTAAATGGAGCATCAACCACAGCCATACTGGTCTCGGGGAAACAGCACTACGACCCTGAGCTACAGAAGCCGCGTTAAGGTGTCCCTTACCGCTGCCGCTTTAGCTCACGCCTTGCAGGGAGACAGAACAAAAAAGTTGCCCAACAGTCGAGCAAGCTTGAGGGTATACCCCTCTCGAATGACCTCTAGCACCCATTGGTCGAAAGTGATTTGGACCCAGGCAGGGTAGAACTCTCGCAGCCAACCTCCCACAGGCTCCACTGCCACCTGGGCCTCCCTTGCTTCATTGTGATTTCTTGAGTCCCGAGGACAAAGCAGCAGCAAAACCTCTGCCTGTCCCTAGAAAACCTTGAAATCTCTGCCCCTTAGAGGGGAATCTTCCCTTCTGGAAAGGGGTAAAGCGTGATGAATGAAAATGCCTGAAGTCCCGCGGCTGATTCTGGGGGACGAGAGAGGCGCGGCTCTGCTTTTGCTTATCCTCGGGCAGACACCCGCTTTTGGACCCTGTGATAAGGAAGCTTATCATAGCTCAGGTAGGAGCTATAGAAAAGATGATGTGACTCTGAACAAGCAACCTGTCAGTTCTGGTAGAAGCAAGAAAACAGAGTTTTCACATAAAAGACTACCAGTCCCAGAATGCACCAGGTTTCCAGCAGCCATGAGGGAGGCTGAAGTGAGAAAATGTGTGTGCAATCAAGAGAGCTATGAGGTAATCCCTAAGCACTCATCTCAAAGGGCAGGACCTGATTCAACACAGCTGCGCTGTGTTAGGGAGGAGCACACATTAGAACAGAATAAGAATAGAGCTTATTCTTCAGATAACAGCTACAGGGACAGATACAGCAACAGCTTCAAGCTCAAGCACCAACATCATCTCGAGAAGCAGAAGCCAAGCCAAGCGGATAGAGAGAGAAGGAAACTCTCTGGAAGGAAGAGAAGAAAGGCCATTGGCAGGTCTGGGAGAGTCCAAGGCAGTACCCATACTGGGAGGTATTCCAAGTGCCAGCAGAGTCCATTGGACTGGAGTCAGCCAGAGGAATGGATTGGCAGAGATAGGAATCACCAGTGGCTACCTGGGAGAGAGAAGACTGCACGTGGAAGGGACTTTCAGACCAAGGCCAGAAGGTATGTGAGAGGAGATCCAGTGTCCAGGGATCAAGATTGGAAGGCTGGACATCAGAATTGGATTACATACTGGCCAGGCTATACAGAGAGGAATTATGATAGCAGGAGAGGCTCAGGTATGAACACTGATCCAGACCCTATCTATAATAGAGAATGGCAGCAAGGGAATAAGCATTCTCATGATAGTGCCTTAATGAAAGACTCGTCTGTGCCAATGTATGATAGTGACCCTATGCTGATTGATGAAGGGGGAGATACAGCAGATGAAACTATTAATTACATGGACTGTTCTCTATCTAAATGCTATTGCTAGCTTTCTGTGAGCAAACACATCAGCCATCGCAAAGAAACCTAACTTTGTTCTTATTTCCACTGCAAAACAGCTCTTAAAGCAGGATTTGGGTTCACACAGTAGCAGCCAGCCAGCTAAAGGGTTTCAGCTGGTCAATTGATAGTAATTAAAGCTGCACCTGATTGTGTGTGTGAGCAAGAGATAATCACTGCAGGATCTGTGTGGAAAATAAGCAGAAGTTAACCTAATAAGCAAAGTTCATTTATTTCTTTGTGCCTTTTTATTTGGTAATTATTTGCTAAGAAAACATTAGCTAATTGCCTGACAAGTTGAAGGTTGTTTTCTGATTTGCTTTGTGACTTTATGTTATCCATTTAAACACTGCAAGCAAGTAACCTCATTTATATTGCTACCAAGCATATTTGTGCTGGGTGAATTAAACCCCATCAATAAAAGAAGTATTTTATTGGCCTTACCACTGGTATCACAACTCAATTATTGTCTTCAGCTGTGTTTGGGAGTGAAAGAACTACATTACCCACAATACCTTGCAAGAATCATATGAATATATGCATCGTCAAGATTGTGTAAGTTCTCAACCTAGGCAGCCGTCTGACAACCCCCAGGTCCTTAATCAACTTGTCCAAGTCCTCCCCGAAGAGCAGTTTTCCTCTAAAAGGAAGCTTGCTGAGTCGGGCCTTGGAAGAACTGTCCGCCACCCAGTTTCGTAAACAGAGATAGCGGCGAGCAGCCACTACTGAGGCTATGCTCTTCAAGAATCCTATAATGAGGTTGTAGTGGATATCCACCAGATAAGCTGCCCCGGACTCCAACCTGGCTGCCTCCTCTTGATGTTGTATCTGCCACGACAATAAAAAACACCACAAAACATAGCCAAACAGACAGTATCCTCAGAAACCCAAAATTTTATTATAAGCAGTCCTCAAAGAACAAAAATGTATTTACTGTCCTCCTAAATACCAAGAGATCATCACTAAAAACGGATGGCTGAAGGTAAGCTGTTGCACTTGAAAGGCAAAGAATGAGGCAGTGCCCTTGTCCGAAGTCTAACCATGAAATAAATTTGCCCTGGGGAGTAGAAACAAAAACAATCAAGCATCTTGGGAACACGTAACCCATGCAAGACTGTTATTGCAAACAAACTGATAGATATCCAGGACACAAATAGTGAAAAATCTTAAAAGCAACAACAATTTAAAATTAATTTGCTGAATAATAAGTAGTCAATGGAGCGTCTCCAAAATAGGTATAACATTGATGTCTAGGTGTATGACTGCTATACTGTAGCATGCATAATATATGGCATCCTGGCTTCCTTTAAAAATGCATTGTATATTTTTGGAAGTAGAGCCACCAGATGGATTTACTTAACAGTTCACCGTTAGCTCTATCCAGTCATAGTAGATCCATCCCTGCCAGAATGGTTTGGATCTTCCCCCCTCTGTAGCTGGATGCTCTGGGGTATAAAACACTCTATAAAATTCTACAAAAAACATTTCCAGCTCTGGTCCCCTTCTCTATACTCCTTTCCATTTTTATCTTTAATTTTAAAATGGAAATTACACTTACCTGGTAATTGTTGTTCCTTTAGGGACTCCAGTTTAGTCCTCCACCTCTGGGTTGTGCACCTCCTCCAGCAGCTTGGAGACTGGGCATGTCAAAATCGTGACATCACTGGATGTAGCCTGCTGGTATCTCCCATCAGCCCCAGTGAACTATTGACAAAGCAGACTCAAAGAATCAACCAATAAGTAGCTATAAATTAATTACAACTGTATTCATAACCATAAGTGAAGACATCCATTCTTCAACAAGAAGGAAATATTTTTTAAAATTTATTTTACTTTCCCTGTTCCACTCTCTAAAGCGATTAAAATATAAGGACAGTAAAACAGGACAGATCATAATACTCACTGCAATCCAGCAACCGAAAGGATTTTTTTTTCCCCTAAGTCATAGGTGTCAAACCTGTCCTGGAGGGCCACAATCCTGCCAGGTTTTGGGATAGCCCTAATGAATATGCATGAGATATATATGCATTAGAGATAGCCTGCCAACCTGACTGGTTTGTGGCCCTCCAGGACTGGATTTGGAGACCACTGCTTTACACCTCTGTCATTTAAGATGGTGAGTGGGCAAGGTACAGATGTCCTAGACATCAAAAGGGTAGCTAGAATGTGTCACATTCATCCTCGATTCTCACCACCACCAAAAAGATGTCTAATGGACAATATTTTGGTGGTGGTGAGAAGTGAGGAGGAATGTGACAAATTCTATCTAACCTTTTTGATGTCTTGGACATCTGCACCTTGCCCACTCACAATCTTAAATGACAGAGGTGTAAAGCAGGGGTCTCCAAATCCAGTCCTGGAGGGCCACAAACCAGTCAGGTTGGCAGGCTATCTCTAATGCATATATATCTCATGCATATTCATTAGGGCTATCCCAAAACCTGGCAGGATTGTGGCCCTCCAGGACAGGTTTGACACCTATGCCCTAAGTCTTCCAAAATTGATGCTCCTCCCCATCTGAAAATAAACGCTGAATAGATCATCCCCCCTGGGCGGGAATGAGGACTAAACTGGAGTCCTTAAAGGAACAACAATTACTAGGTAAGTAATTTCCATTTCCTTATCGGTCCTCCAGTTTAGTCTTCCACCTCTGGGATATATCAGAGCAGTAAATATTGGGAGGGACATTTTCACCCAGAACGTCACACTGCCGACCCGACACAAGCATCCTTTGATGCCATAATGTCCTGGCGGTAGTATCTGCTGAAGGTATGAAGCGATGAACAGGTTGCAGCTTTGCAAACCTCCACTAGCGACACCAAGCCGTGTGTCGCCCATGACGTCACTTGCGCTTTAGTAGAGTGAGCCCTTAACCCCTCTGGTGCCGGACGACCTTGCAACCTATAAGCTGATACCACAGCTTCCCGGACCGATCTGGAAAAAGATGCTTCAGGAGCCGCTTCCCCTTTATGAGGACCTCCGAACAGAACGCAAAGCCATTCAGACTTATGAAAGGCCTCTGAGACCTTTAAGTATTGGCGCAACACTCTCCTTATGTCCAAGCAAGGAAGGTTACTGTCCGGTACGCTCCCCTCTGCGGACCCCAATACTGGTAAGGACACCCGTTGATTCAAGTGAATCGGAAAAACTACTTTGGGTAAAAATGACGGAACTGGTCGCCACACCACCTATTCCCTAGAAAATGACAAAACCAGTTCCCGACAGGAAAATGCCTGCAACTCTGAGAACCGCCGAGCTGAACAAATGGCCACCAAAAACACTGTTTTTAACATTAAATCCTTAACTGAAGCTTAGTGTAGAGGTTCAAAGGGTTTCCTAGTTAATGCCCCTAACAGCAGATTGAAATCCCAAGACAGTACTAAAATCCTGCAAGCGGCCCGCCACCTAGACACCACTTTAAGGAGATGCACCACGTCGCTGTGTGAACTCAAAGGCCACCTCTTGAACCTTTCCTCTATAGCATGCCAGCGCTGCTAGCTGCCCTCTTAATGAACAGACGGTCAGGCCTTTCTCAAAACCAACTTGCAGAAAGCCCAACACAACAGGGACGGAGACCATAGTCGCCGAAACCTGTTGCTGCGAACACCAGTCCTCAAATATACACCAAATGTGGACCTCAGCAAGGGCGGTGGCCCCCTTTTTTTTTTTCTAGCTTGAAGTAAAGTCGTGATGACTGTACCTGAGTAACCTTTTTTTTTTTTTCTTTTTAACCTCGCCCTATCACTGGCCAAGCCATAAGCGAGAATCGATCCACCTGAGGCATTCGAAGTGGACCCTGAAGCAGCAGATACTCCCATATCGGCAATCTCCAAGGCCTCCCATCAAGTAGGTGAACCAGATCGGCATACCACAGTCGCCTCGGCCAGTCCAGAGGTAGCCACCGAACTCTTCCACAATGAGCCTCGATGCGCTGAACCACTCGCCCTATGAGCGCCCACGGAGGAAAAACGTAGCGGAGACCCGACGCTGGCCATGGCTGGAATAGAGCGTCTATCCCCTCCGACCTCCTCTCTCGACGCCTGCTGTAAAAGTGACTCATCTTGTCCGAATGAGAGGTTGCCATGAGATCCATGATCGGAGGACCCCACCTGATGACTATCTGTGCGAACGCCTCCGGATGAAGCTTCCTCTCTCCGGCCTCCACCCGGACTCCTCTGGGAAAATTTGCCATCACCTTGACTGCTCCTTCAATGTGCACCACCAAAATCACCTGCCGTCGAGGTTGCACCAAAGCGAACCGAGCCTTTGCTTCCTCCTCCATGGCCGCACTGCCTGTGCTCCCCTGCCAGTTTAGGCAAGTCACTGTTGCAGAATTGTTGTACAAAACTCACACAGCCCGATTCTTCACTTCGAATTCAAACACTTGAATCGCAATAGTTACCGCGTTCAGCTCCAAACGGTTGATCGACCAATGGGCCTCCTGTTCACGCCAAACATCATGTGCGAAAAGATCCTCGCAATGATCTCCCCAGCCTGTGAGACTCGCCTCCATCAACATCAGGAGCCCCTGCGATTGGTCCAGCAGCAAGCCTGCCGGAAGCTCTCCTGGGACTAGTCACCAGTGACGGAACCACCTGACCTGCGCGGAACATGGGAGAGGTTTGCTCAGAGAATCATTCTGGTGCGACCATTGTCGCAATAAGGACCTTTGTAAGGGGAGCATGCGAGCTCTGGCCTACGGAACTACCTCCAGAGCCGCTGCCCTTTCCCAAGCAGCCAAAGATTGTTCCAATCCGACGGCGCCGGACCCGCCAGAGATCTGCATACTAGCTGTTGAAGGGCCTGATCTCTCCGCCCTGGCATCAACACTGCTCCCAATTGGGTGTCGAACTGTTCCCCCAAGTACTCTAGGACCTGAGACGGACTAAGCGACCTTTGTGCGCATTGACTACCCAGCCGAGAGCCTGAAGAAATTATACTAATTTGCCCACAATCTGGACACTCTCGGTCCTGGACTTTGGCCGAATCAGCCAATCGTCATGGACAGGGTGAACTAAAATTCCTTCTTTCCGCAGAGTCGTCGCAACCACCACCCTAACCTTGGTGAAGGTGTGTGGGGCCGGAGTCAAACCGAAGGGCAAGGCTTGAGATTAAACGTGCCCCCAACGAGGTGTTCTGATGTGCTGCCCTCCTTGTAATGTGTAAATATGCTTGTGTAAGATGAAGCGATAATAACTCTCCCTACCGCTCTGTCACTATTATCGCTCGCGACGGTTCTATCTGAAGGAGAGCTATCCGGAGATAGCGATTTACAGCTTTGAGACCTAGAAAGGACAGAGGGGCCCATCATTCTTTGATATTAAGAAAATAAATAGAGTAGCGTCCTACGCCGAAAGACTCCTGCTGTCCCAGCCCAACCGCTCCTACCTGCAAGAGACGATCCCCAGTGTGCTGAATTGCGGACGTTCTTCCCTACCCGTTGTAGGGAGACAGAACAACAAATCTAGCACCGGGCAATCAAATCTTAGGGCATACCCTCTTTTTTTCTTTTTTTTTTTTTAATATCTTTTAAGGATGTCCCTGGAGCAGAGAAATCCAAGTAAGCAATGGACTAGGCAGTGGTGTGTTAGGACTTAAGCCCTGCTTGCTCCCAAGACGGTGGGGATGACTACAACCCCGTCCCCGCTTAGGCCTGCTCCCAATCCAAATGGACCCCAGGAAGGAGCTGGGAGTAGTCTCAGTTCAAATGGGCAATAATAAGGATAACACGCCTGGCACTCCTGGCCCCAAGGCACTACCCCAACCACAAGGCTGTTAGACATCTCAAATCAGAAATACTATTCCGGGAGAGTTGCTCAGTCACACAACATCCTGAAATTTGGACGACAACCACCATAGCCTAAAAGATTAGGCCTTTCTCCATATGTCTATCTAAGGCCATGGCCCACTGACGAAGTATTGAGCCGTGAAAGACCCAAAGAGAAAATAACTAGGTGGAAAATACATCCCTTGAAACAATCCTCTACCATGCACCAAGGCCTGGCCGACATGAGAGAAGAGCTGGGAACGCTCCCCAGAAATCCCTCTGAAACCGGGAATGTGCCTTTCCACAGGATAAGGTCCACTGCCTTTGATATACCTAAAAGAAAATAAAATCTAACCCAATTAACCGACAGGAACTAGAAAACTGCAAATGGTCCCCTATAAAAGTTTCAAAAGTCCCCTTTAGACTAGATAATTGAACTTTCCAAACTGATTATAGCACTCCTTTGTGCCAGCCTGTACTTTTCAAGGTACCCTACTTTGTGATGCAAGCAGATTTGACTTGATAGCTTAATTTCTGATCGCCAAATAAGCAGTGCCTTGTCATCTGCCGGAAATTGGCGCACCAATTTCAACCCCACGCTTTTGGTAATAAACCGTGACACTTTGATGACCGCTTCCTTGCAAGCGCAACTATTGCTAACAAAGAACCATTAATATTGTTCAACTGCATTGTCCCCATTTTGAATTACTTACTAGATAGCAAAATGATAATTACGCTTACCTGATAATTGTAGTTCCTTGAGTGACGACAGTTCAGTCCTCTACCTCTGGGTTGTCAACCTCCTCCTGCAGCTTGGAGACTGGCATGTCAGAATCATGACTTCACTGGATATAGCCTGCTGGTCTCTCCCATCAGCCCCAGTGTGAACTATTAACAAAGCAGACTCAAAAGAGCAACAAATAAGTAGCTATAATATTAATCGCAACATAAACTGAATGAAAACTTTAAACTATTTAGGCAAACCTTTCTTACACCCTTTCCCTGCTACACACATAAGTAGCAATTAGAAAGAGTGAAAATAAACAATTTCAAAGACAGGCCAACCTGTAGTCCTTCCCTTCTCGCCACCGATCGTCTACCATCCATGAGAGGTCCCCGGGTGGGATTGAGGACTGAACTGCCGTCACTCAAGGAACTACAATTACCAGGTAAGTGTAATTATCATTTCCTTATCATTCCTCTAGTTCAATCCTCTAACTCTGGGATTTAACAGAGCAGTAATCATTGGGAGGGGCCCTTCCAGCCGGCACATAACACCGCTGACCCAAAGCAGGCATCATTTGCCGCTGCCACATCCAGACGGTAGTGCCTACTGAAAGTATGCAGAGACGACCAAGTGGCCGCCCCACAAATTTCTCCTGGTGGAACCAAACTGTGCTCCACCCAGGACGACGCTTGCGCTCTGGTAGAATGAGCCCGTAAGCCCGTCGGTACCAACCGATCTTGAAAAAGATAGGCGGAAGCAATCGCCTCCCGAATCCATCTGCCATGGAAGCCTTCGCTGCCGCTTCCCCTTCCCCTTTGCGAACACCTCCGAACACCACAAACAGCCGGTCCGACTTGCAAAATACTTCCAAAACCTTCAAATATTGCCGCAACACGCTCTTCACATCCAAACGGTGTAAACTGCGCTCTAGGTTGCCTCCGTCTAGCGACCCCAGTACTGGCAAAGACACAGTCTGATTCAGGTGAAAAGGTGATACCACCTTAGGCAAAAGGGACGGAACTGGACGCAGCACCACCTTTTCCCTGGAAAAGGATAAGAACGGTTCCCTACAAGATAACGCTTGCAACTCCAAGATGCGTCTAGCCGAACAGATCGCCACCAGAAATACGGTTTTTAACGTCAAGTCCTTAACCGAAGCCCAATGCAACGGCTCAAAGGGCGGTTTGGTTAACGCTCCTAACACCAAATTGAGATACCAAGGTGGAATCATCACCCTACGCGAAGGCCACAATCTGGATATTGCTTTAAGAAAACGCAACACATCGGCATGGGCGCCGAGAGCGATGCCCTGTACCTTGTTGCGATAACAGGAAAGAGCTGCTAGCTGAACGCGCAAGGAACTGGCTGCAAGACCCTTATCAAACCCGTCCTGCAGAAAGCTTAATATCAAGGCAATGGAGACCGTAGACGCACGGATTTGCCGCCTCAAGCACCATTCCTCAAATATACGCCAGACACGAACATACGCCAGAGACGTGGACCGTTTCCTCGCTCTAAGCAAAGTAGCAATGACCGTCGCCGAATAACCTTTTTTCTTCAGCCTGGCCCTTTCAATGGGCATACCGTAAGCGAGAACCGATCCACTTGAGGAATGAAGAGAGGCCCTTGAATCAACAGATCTGCCATCACCGGCAACCGCCAGGGCTCAACGTCGAGGAGACACATGAGGTCCGCGTACCACGGACGCCTCGGCCAGTCTGGTGCCACCAAGAGCACCCTTCCCGGATGAGCTTCGATCCGCTGAATCACCCGGCCGATCAATGCCCATGGAGGAAAGACATACAGAAGGCCTGTTGACGGCCACTGATGCAACAGTGCGTCTATGCCTTCTGACATTCTTACCCACCTCCTGCTGAAGAAACTATTGGCTTTCGCTGACTGGAAGTTCGCCATTAAATCCATTATTGGCGTCCCCCAATGACGAACTATCTGTGCAAAGACGCCCGGATGCAGTTCCCACTCCCCTGCATCTACTCGGACTCTGCTGAGGAAGTCGGCCAACACATTGTCCTTTCCTGCGATGTGCGCCGCCAAAATCGCTGTCAACCAATACCCAAGTGAATAGGATGTCCGCCTCTTCCTCCATGGCTGCACTTCCCATGCCGCCCTGACGACTGATGTAGGCAACCGCCGCCAAGTTGTCGGACAGCACCCGCACTGGCCGACCTACCACCGACGCCTCGAACGCCTGAAGTGCCCGGCAGACTGCTCGGAGCTCCAGCCAATTTATCGACCAAGAGCTCTCCAGAGGAGACCAAACTCCTTGCGCGAACCTGTTTCCGCAATGGGCTCCCCAGCCCGCGAGGCTAGCGTCCATTAACAAGGGAAGCCACTCCGGCTGCTCCAGTGGCATTCCGGCTGACAATGAGGTCGGAAGCAACCACCACTGAAGAGACTGCCTGACCTTGATCGGACACGGGAGCCGTTTGTTCAACGAATCAGACTGATGCGACCACTGGTGAAGCAGTGCCCTCTGCAGAGGCCGCATATGAACTCTGGCCCAAGGCACCGCCTCCAGGGTCGCCGCCATTGTTCCTAGTACGCAAAGTTAAGTCCACGCCGAAGGCGCCGGAGTAGCCCTGAACTTGCGAACCAGACGCCTGAGAACTTAGGCCCGCCGCTCCGGCAAAAACACCTGTCCGCTCTTCGTGTCAAACCATACCCCCAGATACTCGAGGTCCTGTGACGGCACCAAGCGACTTTTGGCTGGATTGACCACCCAACCGAGACTCTGCAAAAACGTTAACACTCTATCTGTTACCTGCATGTTCTCTGCCTCGGACTTTGCCCGAATTAACCAATTGTCGAGGTATGGATGCACCAGAATTCCTTCTTTGCGTAACACCGCCGCTACTGCCACCATAATTTTGGTGAAGGTTTGCGGCGCCGTTGCCAGACCGAAGGGTAACGCCTGGAACTGATAGTGCCCCCAAGGGAAAGCGAACCTCAGAAACGTTTGATGAGTTGACCAGAAGGGAATGTGCAAGTATGCTTCCGTAAGGTCGAGAGACGTCAAATACTCTCCCTGACGCACCGCTACAATAACTGACCGCAACGTTTCCAACCGGAAATGAGGTACCCGAAGACATCGATTTACGCCTTTCAAATCTAAAATGGGCCGCAATGCTCCGCCCTTCTTTAGCACCACAAAATAAATGGAGTACCGACCCACGCCGTACTCTGCCCTCGGCACCGACACGACAGCACCTAATTGCAAGAGACGATCTAACGTACTGCGAATCGCCAGGGTTTTCTGTCGCACCCTGCAGGGAGACATGACGAAGGAATCCCGCACGAGTTGCGCCAACTCCAGTGCATATCCCTGACGAATTATCTCCAACACCCACTGGTCGGACGTGATGTGGGTCCAAGCAGGAAAAAACTGCCGAAGACGACCGCCTATCGGAGGCCCTCCCGCCGGGACCCGCATCATTTCATTGTGGCTTACGAGTCGCTGTTGCGGGACTGGCGGGGAAACCTCTATTTGCTCCCCGAAATCCCTGGGCTAGCGACGGCAGGCGTCCCCTCTGGTATCCTCCGAAGCGCGACGTACAAAATCTCCGAAAATCCCAAAACTGGCCCCGGACGCCCTGCCCGGACTTCCCCTATTTCGGCTTATCCTCAGGAAGCCTGCCACCCTTTGACTCCCCGAGGTCCTTTACCAACTTATCCGGAACTTCCCCAAACAGCAACCTCCCTTTAAAGGGCAGTTTACTGAGATGGGACTTTGACGAACCGTCCGCCACCCAATTTCGCAACCACAAAGACCTGCAGGCGGCCACCACGGAAGCCATGCTATTCGCGAGGGCTCTGATCAAGTCATAGTGGACGTCTGCTAAATACGCCGCCCCGGACTCCATACGACCCAGCAAACTGAGCTCCTCTTGGTCCAAGTGCGATAACTGGCTTAGCCGCTGAACCCAGCGCAAACACGCTCGTGCCACCCAAGCCCCACAAATGGAAGACTGCAACGACAACGCGTCCGCCTCAAATGACTGTTTTAGCAAGCTATCAACCTTACAGTCCTGTGCATCCTTTAAGGCCGCACTGCCTTCCACCGGAATAGTGGTCTTTTTTGTAACCGCCGATATCGCCGCATCCACTCGAGGCGAGCGGAACCTCTCCTTATCCTTGTCGGCCAAGGGATAGAGCCTATTCATAGTCCGGATCCCTCTGAGACCCGCTTCCGGCTGATCTCATTCCTCTTGGATCATCCTGTCGACTACCCGGTGAATGGGAACCACCACCTGAGTTTGCCTCACCGCTTGAATAATAGGATCCTCGACCTCTTCTTCACTCGTCGTCTGCGCAGTGAGGTTTAACATCTGCATAGATTCCGTGATCAGCGCCATTAGTTCCTCCCGGCGAAAGACCCTTATGATCTTAGCCTGATCCTCGGGATCTGGGATCTCCCCTCTTCGAGATCCTCTGTCCCCTCTTCGTGCTCCCAGTCGGGATCCTCGGCGTCTGGCCAATCGCCTTCAGCGGACAACAGAACACGGGCCCTCACCCTCTTAGGTGCCAACGGACCTCCGCCTCCTGCCTCAGCAACCTTCATCTGCTGTGAAAGAACGGGTAGTGGCAAAGCTCCCGGTACCTTACCCTGACTCCGTAAGCAAAAGGCCTGGTGCATCATTAATATGAAATCGGGGCAAAAATCCCCGAGATCCGTTGACCCCGGGATCGACAGCGTCCCTGAAGAACCCGCCGTGTCCTCCAAAGTGGGCCCCATGCCTGGGTAGCTGTATTGCCTCGCCTACCGCCCCTGCCACCGCCACCGGCGCCTCCAGGGACTCTTTAACATCCATCTGCTGCTTCACAGTGAAAGATAGTGTCGCTCAGCCGCGAAAGACCCGGGAATCGGCTACCGTGCCTCTCCGGGTGCCGCAGACAACACAGTGCGGACGAGTTGCCATAAAGCTGACCGTATATACTATATTATTATTTAAAGAATATTTTTTTTAAACCAAATCGTGTAGAGAACAAACTG
This sequence comes from Ichthyophis bannanicus, assembly GCA_033557465.1. Taxonomy (NCBI): domain Eukaryota; kingdom Metazoa; phylum Chordata; class Amphibia; order Gymnophiona; family Ichthyophiidae; genus Ichthyophis; species Ichthyophis bannanicus. The sequence goes on from CM066031.1 coordinate 1,110,131,685, forward strand.
CAAACACCTCCCCCTAACAGGAGAGGCCCCCCTTCATGTTAATGGGTTAGCTCTAGACGTCCCCTAGGAACCCTTCCAGGGGATTAACTTACAACCAATAAACTAAAGAAATGAAACTAAATGAAACTAAATAAAATCAAATTAAACTGACTTAAAACAGAATTAAAACTAATTCCCAAATTTAATAACAGCCTATAAGCCCTTCTCTGCCTCTAAGGCACGCGTTCTTTTCCAGCCCGGCAGCCACGCGGCGCACCCACGCTGCATAAAATGGCCGCCGCTAGCTCCAGAGGAAAAAAGGGCACCAAACGGTTCACAGAAAAGCAGCCCCGATTCCTGGACTAGCCCCACAGCCGTCCAAAGCCTCTCACTGGCCTCCCTTCTTACCGGCAATATCCCTGCTGCACACAGTGAAGTTTCTGCACCGCGTGGCACCTCCCGACCGAACAGAAGCGTGCCACCAGTGAAGCGACTTACCACCGCACTGCCCTCCGTCCGGTCCACCGTGGCCGCGAACACAGCTTGCTCCACGGGACCGGCGGGGTGAAGATGACTGACAGAGAGCTCTCCCCCGTAAGGTCCGGGGGAAGAGATCTTACCGCCGAGAGAAGCAGGTAAATTCTTTTACAGCAAGAGCACATACAGGCAGGGAGCAGTAAAGAAACGAACGCCTTTCCACTCTTTCTTTTTTTTTTTTTTTAAAGAACCGTACTCAAATTTGAAATTTGAACAAATTAAATCAAATTAACCTAAGCTACTCTATCCTACAGGCTCCTTATCTGTTCCTTGAGTGAGCCCAGAACTAGGCTCACGACGTCCTCTTGCTGCATGGAGACTGGTCACACTGGGGCTGATGGGAGAGACCAGCAGGCTATATCCAGTGATGTCATGATTCTGACATGCCAGTCTCCAAGCTGCAGGAGGAGGTTGACAACCCAGAGGTAGAGGACTGAACTGGAGGAACGATAAGGAATAGCAATTTAAAATAGAGTAGGTCGGAGATCACGTGAGCACATGAGCGGGTGAGGAGTGTTCCTCATAGCGCTCCCGGGTTTACCCCGACATCTTTGACAAAATCGGCAGAGGAGTTGTACAAAATAGTGCGGGTAGGAAGGTTTGAAGACCCGGAGTGCTGCGACAACCTTTCTACGGCTGGGCTCGTGGGCGGCGGCATGAAATCGGCCGCAAAGAAGGAGAAAGCTGCTGGTGTGCGAGACGGCAAGATGGCCACATCAGCGAGAGGCCTGGCAGTGGCGGGATCGCCCGGGCGGGAAAGCACTGACTCGGGCCCGGACGAAGTGGCTCAGGAGGTAGTAAAATTGCTTGAACCTAAATTTGATGTGGTCGTGAAAAAACTGGAAGAGCTGAGTGAGGCTTTTAGTGAACATAATCGGAGACTGGAGGAGGTGGAGCACCGTGTGGCAGTGTTGGAAGAAGACGAGCTGGCCCTAGAAAGAGCTAATCAAAAGCACCAGAAACAAATCGCTGAACTGTTAATAAAAGTGGACGATCTTGAAAATAGATCGCGTCGGAATAACCTCAGATTGGTGGGGGTGCCAGAATCCTGGACTGGAAGTCAGCTATTTACTTTGTTTGAGGACTGGTTACCCAAAGAGTTGGGCCTCAATGCCTTAGTGGGCAAGATATGTGTGGAACGAGCCCACAGGCTGGGGCAGCCCGGAGCTAGTAACAACAGGCCGAGGCCGGTGCTGGCACGTCTGCTTAACTTCCAGCACAAAGTCTCCTTGTTGCAAGCTTATCGGAAGCGGCGGGACCTGAAGATGGACAACGCACAGATTCTTCTGTTCCCGGACTACTCAGCTGCGCTGGCGACTAAACGAAAAGAGTTCTCGCCAATCTGTAGCGACCTGGTTAAAGCGGGCATTAAATTTGCGCTCTTCTACCCTGCGGTTTTGAAAATATTTCACAAAAGTGCCGTGCACACCTTTGAACGGGTGGATGCGGCGAAGAAATTCGTGACTACGTTGGAGGCCGAAGGATTGCCGAAGCAGACCTGATCTGACTCTGAGTGTGGCCGTGATACTGAGTTTTTAAACTCGAAGAGGCTGGGTGACTGCATGGCCGTGTCCACGAGCCTGGGATAGACGGTACTTTAGTAGCTAACTGTGGCATTTGCCGATATGGTGTACCTCCTGAAGTTAAGGGGGAGACCCGGAGGTGCCTGAACTGTGATCTCACTCTCTTCGGGGGGTGTCCCGCTTCGGCGGGATTTGCTGATGTGTATTTACATGGGGTTTTGGGGGGGGGGGACTAAGCCCACGATCATGCATATGTTGATTTCTAGTTTATTGTTTCTTCTACACTTCTTTGCAACTTTTCCTTATTGCTGTTTCAGTGGGAAGGCTTGGGGTGTTCGCGGGTGTTTGGTTGTGTGTTTGGATGGGGGTGGTGGGGTGTTTGAATGTTGTGTGCAGTGGGGGGGGGGTTGGTTGGGGGGTGGGAGAAGGGGCAGGGGCCTTGGGAGGGGGAGGGTTTGGGGAGGACGCATGGATGTGATCAATCCAGAAGTGGGCGTGGGCCGTTTCCTTGTGGTAGTGTTGGCAGCACGATGCATGCATGCTCCGAGGGCGAGGCTGGGCGTCTCTTGGAGCTGGTACTGCTATATATTAGGGTGGAGGACTCTTTGTACATACTTTTGCACATTGACTATGTCCAATATTAAGCTAATTTCCTGGAATGTGGGAGGCATTGGCAACCCAGTAAAGAGATCTCAAGTCCTGCAATTGTTAAAACGCAAAGGGGCGCATATTGCCCTGCTACAAGAGACACATCTTAGTGATGTGGAACATAAGAAGTTAGTGCGGGATTGGGTGGCAGCGGCATATGGGGCCTCTTCAGGGACCAAGAAAGCGGGGGTGGTGGTATTAGTCAAGCGAGGCCTTCCTTTTGAAGTAACCCATGTTCAGGCTGACCCTGGGGGGCGTTTTGTTCTCCTGTCTGCAAAGCTTTACAATGAGGATGTGTGGATAGCGAACATTTACGCCCCCAACGTATACGATCATGCGTTCTTTAAGATGCTCCTGGGTTTTGTGGAGAAAGCAGGTAGAAAGAAATTGATTCTGGCGGGGGACCTGAATTGTTTGCACGATCCCTCCCTAGATAAGTCCGTGGGGGGGGGGGGGAACCTCCGGGGTCGCGCAGAGGAGTAGGGTATCTCTGCCGATTGGGCGAACTGGTAGACATCTGGAGACATCTCCATCCGGGGAGCCGGGAATATACCCACCAATCCCGTGCGCACAAAACTTGGTCACGTATTGACTACATTTTGGTGAGCGCGGGGGGAATATCCAAGGTGATTAAAGCAGAAATAGACCCGGTGGCAGTGTCGGACCATGGAATGGTCTGGATCCAGTGGGAGTGCCAAGGTGGGGTACAGCGGCGCTGGCGTTTTCCTACTTATCTTAATAATGATCCGGCATTCCAAACTTATTTGGAGCAGCAATGGGATGAGTATGTTTTACATAATGACACTCCGCAATGTTCTCCCATAATATTTTGGGAAGCGAGTAAGGCAGTATTGCGCGGTGCCATTATATCTTATACGGCGCAGAGGCGGAGACACTTAGACCACAGTATCCTTTTATTAGAGAGAAGCCTCCGAGACCTACAACGGAGGGCCAGTAGGGGTGGGGATGGCAGTGCCCAACGTGAATACACGCAAGCGCAACTGGCTTTGAATGAACTCCTGCAGCGGAGAGCTGTTCTGTCCATCCAATATTATAAGCACCAATTGCATAGATATGGCAATAGGACTGGTCGTTTGCTGGCTAGACTGGTGCGGGACCCTGGGGGTGCCCACTTTATTCTGGTACTGAAAGACTCTGAGGGTAGATTGCAGCATCAACCCCAGAGGATCGCGCAAGTGTTTCGAACATTCTATGCACGCCTATATAGTGAAGAACAGCGGGATTATGCAAGGGGTAAGGCCTTTTTAAGGGGGCTGAAATTACCTCAGATTTCTGAAGCTGACTTGCTTAGTCTCAATGCCCCGTTGACGGTGCGGGAGATTTTGCAAAGTATCAAGAAGGGGAAATCTCATAAAGCCCCAGGGCCCGACGGCTTCAGTGTTGAGTATTACAAGATGTTGGCGCGGAGGGTGGCCCCCTCCATGGTGATAATGTTTGACTGGGTACGGCAACATGGGGAATTTCCAAGAGATATGCGATGCGCTGATATCACGGTGCTCCCTAAACCGGGGAAAGATAAGCTGGAGCCGGCGTCCTATCGCCCTATATCGTTAATTAATTGTGACATGAAGATTTTAGCCTCAGTGCTGGCCGGGAGGCTGAACCCGGTTCTCCCATCTCTGATAGAGGATCGGCAAGTGGGTTTTGTCAAAGGCCGTGAAGCTACTAAGAATACTGCGCGGTTGTTGTTGGCCATGGGTCATTGTCAGCGAGCGGAGTATGATTTGTTGCTAGTGAGTCTAGATGCCGAGAAGGCATTCGATAGGGTGGCTTGGGAATATTTGTGGGATGCGCTTGAGAGTTTTGGCTTGCAGGGGGATTTCATCCAGTGGCTTCAGGCTCTATACAACTGCCCCCTAGCTCGAGTGGTGATGAGTGGTGCTACATCTGAGACTTTTATATTGGAACGTGGAACTAGGCAAGGATGCCCACTATCTCCGTTGCTCTTTGTACTCTCCCTAGAACCCTTGCTTTGTGCCATCCAGTGTGATGCGATGATCTCTGGCGTACTACTCGGTGGGGAGGAACTGAAGGTCAGTGCCTTTGCTGATGATATGCTTTTATGTCTCAGGGAGCCGCAATCTTCCTTGGTCCGAGTGTTGCAGTTGATTGGTGACTTTGGTGCATTCTCAGGCTTAAAAATTAATACTTCTAAATCGGTGGTCCTGGATGTGGGAGGTCGTGTTCGGACACAGTGGAGGGGACCTTTTCCGTTGGTCTGGGCGGAGGGGTGGATTAAGTACTTGGGGATACAGTTGCCCGCACGTCCCGAGGAACTTTATCGAGTCAATATTCCCGGCATGCTGGCTCGAACTGCGCGGACCTTGGGTAGCTGGAGAGATTTGCCGTTGTCATTACGCGAAAGAATAGCGTTGTTTACTATGGTTGAATTACCACGTTGGCTGTATGTCCTGCGCCTATTACCACTGTGGATTTCTGATAAAGATTGGCGGAGTCTGGAGAGGTCTCTGCGGGGGTTTTTGTGGAGGGGGCGGCGGGCGGCGAGGATCCCATTGCGAGCGTTGATGAACTCGAGGGAGGATGGGGGATTGGGATTGCCCTCACTGCGCTTTCAATCTTCGTTACCTCTTGAGGCATGTGGAGGCGATTGTGCAGGATGCGGAAGGATGCGCCCCGCTACCCCAGTTGACTGTGCTTTGTGCGCCATACCACTGCTTGTATTTGCTTCACGTGTGTTCCCTCCGGGGGGTCTGTGCAGGGACGGATCAGGGTTACTTAGCGGCACTCCGGGCAGCCTGGCGCAGTCTATGTGCCCGGTTTGGGTGGGATTGGCGAAGTTCCCATCTGATGCCTCTGGTGGGGAACTCGGATTTTTTGCCTGGCTTCTCCACCCACAATGTGTTTCGGGGGTGGGCAAAAAGAGGGCTTGTGTGCATTGGGGATTTGCTTGTTGAGGGGGGCCAGAGTTTGGAGAGCTTCCAAGCTCTTCGTGACCGCTATCATCTGCCCAAGGAGGATTTTTATGGTTATTTGCAGGCTCGCCACTATATAAACAGCTTAGGTGAGTTAGCTGGGGCGGGAGTGGTGGGGGGGACCCTGAGATGTGCTTTGGGACTCTGGGTTGGGCGAGGTAGAGACGGGAGGGAGAGCCGGTCGCTTTCTACGCCCTCTGGGGGTCTGGACTATCTCTCAGCGCTGTCTGCCCGCTGGGGTAAGGACGGGGTGGAGGGAATGGATGCAGCAAAACTGAGAGGGGCTTTTTTAGGCATCCCGCGGGGCCCGCTGGGGGTGATGCTGCAGGAGATTCAGTACAAGTTTCTTTGGAGCATATACCACTGATGCATGGGCATTTCGGGCGGGGCTTCGGGTTTCACCTTTGTGTGCTTGGTGTGGGACCGCTACGGGAACCCTGCTGCATAGGTTTTGGAGCTGCACCCTGGTGCACACTCTGTGGGATTCTGTGTGCAACAAGTTGGCGGGCTGGGTGGGGTCTCCAGTTGTGGTGGATCGGGAGATCTGTCTTTTTTTGAGCTGGGAGACTGTTGATGGGGTGGGGCGAATAAGAGTCGACTTTTCCTGCAACGTGGTTTTCTTCTAGTGAAACGAGTGCTGCTGCAAAACTGGGTTGAGGTATCTCCCCCTGGTGTTTCTGTGTGGGAGCGAGCCCTGCTGGATCTGCTGTTCCTTGAAAAATTGACTGCGAAACAGCAAGGGGGCAAACACTGGGATAAGTTTTTGGATCTGTGGGCTCCCCTTATAGATGCGCTCCCGACCGCAGATCGGAGCAGGGTGATGAATGTGTAGTGTATGCTGCATGGAGGCCGCTCACTCCGGGTGGGACTATTCCCTCGGGGGTGGCGGCTTGGAGGGCCTGATCTGGACGGGTGGCTGGCGGATGAGGCCTGGGGGTGGGTGAGAGTGGATGAGAGCTGTAGTAGTAGATTTGGACAGTTGCTATTGCTGCGTGGGACCCTTGTTGGCTAGCGCCTACTGGATGGTGGGGGAACATAGGAGTACAAGGTCTATGGCCATGCGTCGGGTAGGGGTGGGGGGGTAGGGGGAATTACACAGGGGGGGAAGGTGGGTAGTACTAGGGGGGGGGAGGGTAGTAATAGGGCCTGTGTTCGTTCTGTTCCTTGGTTAGTGAGATTGTAGGGGCACCTTTGGGCAGGGTTTGTTTGTATGTATATTTGTTGTGCTGTGATAGGCATCCTTGCTATGCTCTTCAATTGCTACTGCTGAAGGATGGCTTTTGATGCCACTGAGCATAGGGGGCTTTATAGATCTGTACTGCTATTGCTACAGCTACCTGTCTTGTCTGGAATTATGTATGGTCCATGCCTAATGTGCCAGTTCTGGATTGTGTGCTTTGTACAATATTTGTTCTACCTGATTCTGTTCTGGGACGGTTGCGATATGCTTGGGACTGTCTTGTACTGTTATCTTTTACAAAACGAATAAAAATGATTTGAACTAAAATAGAGTAGGTCTACGGATGAAAAGGAATTTGAAATTATATTTTCTGCCTAGTACAATGGCAATATACAGCCATATGCTAAATTGGTGCGCTAGGCCTATTAAATCCAAACTAGCTATATGCTAGACTCAAGCGCTGGTTGCAAAATTTATAGAACTGATGTCAGCTGTTGCATCAAACAAATATTATATAGATATATAATTGAAGTGTATAGTAGCTTGTTAAACTGACAGTACGGATAAAACATACTCTTTCAATGTAGTAAGTTTGAATGTACTTCAATGTTCTTTTTTTCTTTTTAAAATAAAATGCCATAACTTAAATTAAATTAAGCCGCTAGACAAGTTGGTTTCCAAAAAGGACCGAAACTGTGGCCATGGTCAGAGAAAGAAAACTTAGTCAGCCTCGCGCCTGCAAAAGTGCGGGAATCAACGGCTCGGGCTTCCGTTGGGCTGTTACCGCGCTTCGTATGTTGCGGCACTTTATAAGTCTTTAATAATAATAATAATAATAATGATTGAAGTGGAGACTATAAAATGCCCTTATAACATTCCCACCGATGCCACAGGCCAGCCAGAAAGACATCTGCCTAACTTCCTTAAAATGCACGGGAGAAACGTCCCGCAACTCCTCAGGGCGTGCATCACCGCAAACACTCTCGATTAGGCCCGGAAGGTCTTCCCGGCTTAGGGCAGAATTTGCCCCCCCCCCCCACTGAGTCTTCCGTCTCTTCGGACGGTCGCCCTGCGATCCACAGTGCTGCTCTAACGCACAGAGCAGCTACCGCCAAGAGGGCCTTCCTGCAGCGGCTGCTTCTGTCGATTCAAAAAGAAATTAACATGGGGCAGCACTGCCACTGAAAAGGCAGAGCTTCGTACAGCGGCCTAACTCCCCCCGTCCAAACTAGGAGGGGAGATCAGCGTCGATGAATGGAGGAACTTGAGTTTAAAAAGGGCTAACATCGGCTCGGAACCCCGAGTCGATCCCCTGGGCCTCCAAAAAATAATCTTTTTTTTTTTTTTTTAATTACTTAAGCCCCACAGAACTGGAATCAAATCAAAGTAAATTAAAATATAATAAGAAAAGGAAATAATAACCCTATGTCACTATGCTGCCTATCTTTCCTCTAGTGAGCCCAGCACCTAGGCTCACTACGTCCTCCTGCTGCATGGAGAATGGACACACTGGGGCTGATGGGAGATACCAGGAGGCTACATCCAGTGAAGTCACGATTTTGACATGCCCAGTCTCCAAGCTGCAGAAGGAGGTGCACAACCCAGAGGTGGAGGACTAAACTGGAGGACCGATAAGGAAATATAGATTTTGAGTCTGGAACTTTTTTAAAATCTAAATGCCATGAGCTTACTCAGTTTATCTGCCTGTTCAAAATATATTTATTTTATTTTTTTCATCTCCTCAAAACTTCTCTTCCATCTGCACATCATTCAATTTTGCTCTACCCACTTTCAGCTCCTTAACAGAGACGGGCCTTTATGCTTTGTCTTTAGTGTACTGATAAGGGCCAGCAAAATATTCTTTAAATTTTCTCCCTCTCCCATTTTTTATGCATTCCAATAGCTATAAATTAGCCATGTATAATGGCCTTTAAGAAAACCCGTATTATTCCCTGGGATATCTCTGTCTTATTAAAAAGGTACTCTCCAATACCTTTTCCTATTTGGTGTATTTCCATCATCAAGGAGAGAGTCATTTAACTTCCAATATTGCAACCTTCATTTCCCTTTATCCAAATACACTTCACACCACATTGAGGCATTGTCTCTACCTCAAATGCACTTCTTTTGGCTAAGATAGCTTTTTCTACGCATATTAGAAAAATTCTGGAGAAAATAATTCTAATGCAAAGATAGCCATGAAGGGGGACGTGATCATATTGGGTGACTTTAATCTACCCAATGTGAATTGGAGTGTTCCTTCTGCAAATCTGGAAAGAAGTAAAAGAATTGTGGATGTCTTCCAAGATGAATTACTTAACAAATGGTGATGGAACTGACCAGGGAGAGCTCCGTGCTGGATTTAGTGCTCACCAATGGAGATAGCGCGTCGAATATCCAGGTGGGTGCCCATGTGAGCAGCAGCGATCATCACACGGTGTGGTTTGAGATAAAAGCCAAGGTGGAATCCAATCCAATCTTAGACTTCAAAAACAATGACTTCAGTAAAATGGCCAAGTACCTAAAGAAGGAGTTCGTAGGGTGGGAGGGGATAAGGGAAGTGGAATTGCAATGGGCTAAACTAAAGGAGGCAATAAAAGGTGCAACACATACATACGTAAGGAAAGTAAATAAAAACAAGAGGAAAAGGAAACCTATTTGGTTCTCCAAAGTAGCTGCTGCACAAATAAAGGCAATAAACATAGCTTTCACAAAATTCAGAACCTTGCAAACAAAGGAACACAGAAAAGAATATAAGATCATACTAAAAGAGACAAAAAGAGAAATAAGGATAGCAAAATCAAAGGCAGAAGAAAAGATGGCTAAAGATGTGAAGTGTGGTGACAAAACCTTTTTTCAGGTATATTCGGGAGAGGAGGAAAATCAGAGGTAGAACTGCAGGACTCAAAAAGTGCTGGGAACGGATTCGTGGAAAGTGACACTGAAAAAGCGAAAATACTAAACAAATACTTGTGTTCTGTTTTCACTAGAGAAAATCCTGGAGAAGGACCACCTGTGATTGACAAATATACAATGGGAATGGAGTAGATATCACACCATTCACAAAAGATGATGTGTTAGAACAGCTTGCAAAACTGAAAGTGGACAAGTCTATGGGACCAGATGAGATACATCCCAGGATACTGAAAGAGCTCAAGAGAGGTTCTTGCAGGACTGTTAAAGGATGTTTTTAATAGATCCTTGGAGACAGGAGAAGTTCTACAGGACTGGAGAAGGGTTGATGTGGTACCTCTCCACAAAAGTGGTAATACAGAAGACGTGACAAACTACAGGCCAGTAAGCCTTACCTCTGTGGTGAGAAAAATAATGGAAGCACTCCTGAAAGAGTGAATAGTGGACTTCCTCGAAACCAACAGGTTGCATGATCCGAGGCAATATGGTTTTACTAAAAGACGATCTTGCCAAACAAATCTGATTGCGTTCTTTGACTGGGTGACCAGAGAACTAGATCAAGGGCATGCGATGGATGTGATCTACCTAGATTTCAGCAAAGCCTTTGATACTGTTCCTCATAGATGGCTTACCAATAAACGCAACAGCTTGGGGATGGGTCCCAAGACGGTAAACTGGATCAAAAATTGGTTGACTGACAGACGACAGAAAGGGACAGTAAATGGAACTCACTTGGATGACAGGAAGGTGATAAGCGGTGTGCCACAGGGTTTGGTCCTGGGACCAGTACTGTTCAATATAATTGTGAGTGATATTGCGAAGGGCTGAATGGAAAAGTCTGTCTTCTTGCAGATAACACCAAAATCCCCCTGAGGGAGTAGGGAACATAAGGAAAGATCTACAAAAGCTGGAAGAATTGTCTAATGCTTGGCAGTTAAAGATTTAATGTAAAGAAGCGCAGTGTCATGTACTTGGGAAGCAGAAATCCAATGGAATTGTATGCGATAGGGGGCGAGAGATTGGTGTGCATGGACCAGGAGAAGGACCTCGGAAAGATTTTGTTTCTGACGATCTCAAGGTGGCGAAACAGTGCGACAAGGCGGTGGCAAAAGCCAGAAGGATGCTTGGTTGCATGTAGAGAAGAATTACCAGCAGAAAAGAAGAGGTACTATTGCCACTGTACAAGTCACTGGTGAGACCTCACTTGGAATATTGTGTTCAGTTTTGGAAATCATTATCTCGCAAAGGATATAAAAAGGCTGGGAGATCACGTGAGCGCATGAGCGGGTGAGGACGCTCCTCATCGTGCTCCTAGGCCACCCTAAGAATCTTGAGGTTAATTCGGCGACTTATTGTGCGGTGTAGGCTGGAAATTACCTCCGCTTTTAGCAGGAACACCGGAGTACCGTTTTGAAGTGAAGCGAGGTGCGGCTCGTGGAGGGGAATGAAAGCGACGGAGAGGCAGGAGAAAGCTGCGGCTGCACGAGACCCCAAGATGGCGTCAGCAGTGAAGGCCACGTCAGTGCACGATTCCCCAGGGAAAGACAGTGTGGACTGTGGCCCGGAGGAACTAGCATTGGAAGTAGCCAAGCTTTTAGAGCCCAAATTTGACGCAGTTTTACAGAAGCTGGCAGAGCTGAGTGATACCTTTGGCGAGCTCAAACGGAGGGTTGAAGAAGTCGAGCAACGGGTGACGGTTCTGGAGGAGGGCGAATTAGCTCTGGAGCGTTGCAGTCACCACCAGCAAAAGCAAATTGATGCCCTCCTGCTTAAGGTAGATGATCTAGAGAACCGCTCCCGCAGGAACAACCTGCGTTTGATTGAGGTGCCGGAATCTTGGACGGGCCCTTAGCTCTTCTCCTTATTTGAAGCTTGGTTGCCGAAAGAGTTGGGTCTCGTGGAGCTCCAGGGCCAGATCAAGGTGGAGAGAGCGCACCGGCAGGGGCAGCGACTGGAGGGACGTACTAGGCCCAGATCTGTGTTAGCCCGCTTGCTGGACTTTCACCAGAAGACCTTACTTTTGCAAGCGTATCGGAAAAAGCGCGATTTGAAGCTAGACAACACTCCAATATTCTTATTCCAGGATTACTCAGCGACGTTGGCCGCAAAGCAGAAGGAGTTCTCGCCTGTCTGCAGTGATCTCATCAACGGCGGAATTCGCTTTGCGCTCAGCTACCCAGCAACTTTGAGAGTCTTTCATAAGGGTGAAACACACACCTTTGAGCAGGCGGCAGCGGCACGGAAGTTTGTCTCCACCATCTTGTCTGGATCTACGGCAGCTGCCACTTAGCGTATTATGCTTGGACGGGGTCTGCCCGTTGACCAGACCCTACCACGGTGTGGACAGTCGGGATCTGCTTCTTGGACTGCCAGCTTCAGCCTTCTTTGGACATGGCATCTGAGTTGCAAGAACAACTGGGACATTCAGTTGCCTCAGGATACTGTCAGCCTAAGGGGGCCTGGAGGCGCATGGACAGTGATCTTATCCCTGTACGGGGATGCCTTGCTTTAGCAAGGACTGTTGCTGTTGGGGGGGGATGTGGGTGAATGTGGGGATGACTGGGAAGAGATGGTGTGTCTGTAAGGGTGCTTGTGAGGGTGTGTGTTGGTATGCTGTGCTAAGTAGGGACGATTGGGATGGGGTTAGGGTGAGTGTGGAGTGGGTTGAGTGGGGGGGTGGGGTGGTGGGGGAGGGGGTCGGGGTGGGTCAGCAGGCACAGGTAGGGTGCGGGGGGGGGTTGGAGTACTGCAGGGGAGACGGGAGAAGTCTCTTGGGGGAAGTCAGGCACAGGGAATAGCTGGTGCATTGGGAAGTATTCTATCTTGGAAGATGTGGAGCCACATGGCCTGGGAGTTGAGGCTGGGCAACTCCCGGAGCACGACCTTGAGATTACGCTGCTGGAAGTAACCCCACTATCAGTGTATGTCTAGTGTAAAGATGATTTCTTGGAATGTGGGGGGCATAGGCTCTCCCATTAAGCGTACCAAAATATTGCAATTTCTTAAGCGGAAGGGGGTACACATAGCGATGTTGCAGGAGACGTATTTAAGTACAGTGGAACACCAGAAGCTGGCTAGAGATTGGGTAGCGGCCGCCTATGGAGCGTCTTCGGGTACTAAGAGGGCAGGGGTGGTGGTCCTGGTGAAACGGGGGGTCCCCTTTGAGGTACAACAGCTAGATGATGACCCGGGGGGAGATATGTTTTGCTGCACGCCAAGCTGTATAGCGAGGACGTATGGCTCGCCAACATCTACGCCCATAATGTATATGATCACGCCTTCTTCCATAAGCTGCTGGGATTTGTCAAAGGAGCGGAGAGAAAGAATTTGATTTTGGCTGGGGATTTTAATTGTCCTCATGATCCACTCCTGGACATGTCCCAGAGTAGTGGGTCTGGGGCCTGGCGGAGAAGGGGGGTGGTTTATCTCTGCCGGATGGGGGACATGGTTTAAATCTGGCGTCTCCTTAATCCCGGGACCCATGAGTACATGCATCAGTCCAGAGCACATCTCTCCTGGTCGCGTATTGACTATGTCCTGGTGAGTGAAGGGGCGGTCTCTAGGGTGCTGCAGGTGGGGATTGAGCCTGTAGTGATATCTGACCATGGGTTGGTGTGGATCACCTGGGAGTGTCAGGGGGCCCCGAGAAAGGGGTGGAGATTCCCTGCATACTTGTGGGAGGCTTTAGAGTTTAGGAAGTACTTAGAAGATCAATGGGATGAGTTCCTGTTCTTCAATGATACGCCGCAATGCTCGCCAGTTCTTTTATGGGAAGCCAGTAAGGCGGTTATGCGAGGGGCCATTATTTCCTATTGTGTAAAGAGACGTAAGCACATGGATCGCAGCTTATTGGTGTTGGAGCGTAGAGTGAGGGACTTGCAACGCCGGTTGGGCAGGAAAGCGGACAGGGAGCTACAGTTAGAGTGTGCCCGGGCCCAGGCGGCGCTTAATGAGTTACTTCAGAGGCGAGCTGTGTATTCCCTGCAGTGTTACAGGCATCAGTTCTTCAGATATGGTAATAGATCTGGAAGGTTGTTGGCTAAGTTGGTCAAAGACCCCGGAGGCGCGCGATTCATACCTGTCCTTCGGGACGAACAGGGTGCTGTGCACCACCAGCCTACGCAGATAGCGCGACTCTTCCGCAAGTTTTATGCTAACTTATACACTGAAGAAGAGCGGGACTATGCGAGAGGGCGCGACTTCTTGGATACGTTGTCTCTTCCTGCCTTGACGGAGGGGGAACTGCTGAGGTTGAATGCACCGTTGACTGTGGGGGAAATCCAGCAGGTGATTAAAAAAGGGAAGACTCATAAGGCCCCGGGCCCTGATGGGTTCAGTTATGAATATTACAAAATTTTGACTTCCCGGCTTGCCCCCTCTATGGTGGTTATGTTCGATGAGGCTCGTAGGCTCGGCGAATTTCCTAGGGATATGAGGTGTGCTGACATCACGGTGATCCCAAAGCCAGGGAAGGATCTGACTGACCCTGCCTCGTATAGGCCGATCTCTCTTATCAATTGTGATATGAAGATATTGGCCTCGGTCTTGGCGACGAGGCTGAATCCTATACTGCTGTCGCTTATAGATCCTCGGCAAGTGGGCTTTGTGCAAGGCAGGGATGCATCCAAGAACACTGCTAAGTTGCTCTTGGGGATGGAACATTGTCTGCGTCGGGGGGCGGCTATGCTTTTGGTAAGTCTAGATGCGGAAAAGGCATTTGACAGAGAGGAGTGGACATTCTTGTGGGATGTGCTTTGCAGCTTGGGGTTCCGCGGGGAGTTTGTACAATGGCTTTGAGTTCTGTATGCAAACCCCATGGCCAGAGTGGGAGTGAACGGCACATACTCGGAATCTTTTGTGTTGGAGAGAGGCACGCGCCAGGGGTGTCCTCTATCCCCCCTTTTGTTTGTACTGGCTCTGGAGCCGTTATTACAGGCGATCCAGAGGGATTCGCGGATTGGAGGGGTTGACATGGGGGGGAAGAAGTTTAAAGTCAGTGCGTTTGCGGATGACATGCTTCTGTGCCTGACCCAGCCGCAGCAGTCTCTACCTCGAAGGTTGCAGGTAATAGAGGAATTTGGCAGCTTCTCGGGTCTTAAGATCAACACATCCAAGTCGATGGTGTTGGATGTGGGCAGACGAGTGAGGCCGGTTTGGGAGGGACCCTTCCCACTGGTTTGAGCCGAAGGCTCCTTAAAGTATTTGGGAATTTGGCTCCCTGATAGACCCGAGAGACTCTACCAAGCCAATATTCCTGGGTTGTTAGACAAGACCAAGGGAGTACTCAAGAATTGGCGAGGGTTGCCTTTATCGCTGAGAGGGAGGGTAGCATTATTTACTATGGTTGAGTTCCCTAGATGGTTGTATGTTCTATGGTTGCTGCGCCTCTGGGTTTTTGCTAAGGATTGGAAGCGACTGGATGGTCTTCTTAGAGTTTTCTTATGGGGCGGTAAACGTGCGAGAATTCCGTTAAAGGCCCTATTGCAGCGGGTGGAGGAGGGGGGGTTAGGTTTACCATCCCTTCGGCATTACAATCTTCGGTATATGGTTTGTCATCTTTGGGGTCTGTTAGGAGAAGGTGGGGGGTGCGCCCCGGCACGTCAGTTGAATTGGCTGTGTGCTCCCTATCATAGTCTCTATGTGTTACATATGGAGCGACCATCTGCGGCGCGAGATGGTGGGGGGGGTGTATATGGGTGCCCTCCGCGCGGCCTGGCGAGCGTTGTGCTCCCACTTTGGCTGGAATTGGAAGAGGTCGCTCCTGCTGCCTTTGGTGGGAAATCCTGATTTCCCCCCGGGGCTGCCTTTGCACAATCTGTTTCATCTATGGGCAGAGCAGGGGTTGGTGTGTTTAGGGGACCTTTGTATGCCAGTGGGGGGGACTACTGAGAGTTTCCAAGCCCTGTCAGCGCGTTTTCAGCTTCCCAAACATCAGTTTTATGGGTACTTGCAGGTGCGCCATTATCTGGGGAGCCTCTGGGGACAGGTAAAGGCTGGGGCGAGATCTGAAGTTGGGACCCCCCGTGAAACTCTACAGATCTTGGTGGAGAGAGACCGAGGGAGACAGATATACCGGCAGTTAATCTGCCCGATGGGAGACGAGTCTCTTCTCTCTGCGCTGGTGAGTAGATGGCGTAATGATGGGGTGGAGGGGATGACCGTGGATCTCTTGAGAGATGCGTTTGGGCGGATCAAAAAAGGGTCTCTATGGATCTACTTACAGGAGCTGCAGTATAAATTCCTCTGGAGGGCTTACACTACTGATAAATGGGCCTTTCAGGTAGGGTTGCAACCAACTCCTCATTGTGTTTGGTGTAGGAAAGGAGTAGGAACCCTCTTGCATCACTTCTGGGAGTGCCCTGCGGTGAGGGTTTTATGGGGGAAAGCCTGTACAAAGATGGAGGGTTGGTTGGGAATAAAGGGGGTTTCTCCAACGGGATGTGTGTTTGTTTCATGAGTGGAGTTCTTCGGCCCAGCTAGTCGCCCAGGTACATCGGGGAGTCTTGGAAAGAGGCTTCCTGCTTGTTAAGAAGGCCTTATTGAGTCGCTGGCTGGAGGCTGCACCACCAGGGGTGCTAGTGTGGGAACAGAGCTTGCTGGAGTTGATGTACATGGAAAAGTTAACATTGAAGCAGCAAGGTGGCAAACAGTGGGATAGGTTCCTTGACTTATTGTCCCCGGTCATAAATAACCTGACGCCCAGAGAGCAGAGTGTGGCAGTGAATGTATAGCACGACCCCAAGGGTGGGTACCTGGCACGGTGTAACATGAGATTATATGTGTGCTCCTGGTGGTGAGAGATTGCTATTACTCTCTGGTACTGCATTCCTTTGTATCCTTTGTTCCCCTTATGTATCTCCTTGATTGTGGTTTACTTACTTCCTGCACTCCCCGTACTTACTGTGTGTCTGCTGGATGACGGTGGGGGGGAGGGTTAGGAGATGGGGGGGGGGGTGGTTGTGGGAACAGGAGGCTTCGTGCCTAAGAGGACGGGTTTATCATACTGAGGTGCTACTGTTACTACTGCTGTTGCAAACTCTGTGTTTTTGTATGTATGACGGCAGATGTCTTGTTATATCCCTGAAATGTGGATAGCTGTGTTGATGTTCGGTTCTTTGTGCTGTTAATGTTCTGTTGCGGCTCTATGAAAATTAATAAAAAGGAATTGAAATAAAAAGGCTGGAAGCGGTTCAGAGGAAGGAGACCAAAATGATTTGGAGCCTGCATCAGAAGACTTATGAGAAGAGACTTGAAGACCTAAATATACATACACTCTGGAGGAAAAGACGGATAGGGGAGATACGATTCAGATCTTTAAATACTTAAGAGTATTAATGGACAAACAAACCTCTTCCAAAGACGGGGAAGCTGTAAAACTAGAGGGCATAACATGAAGCTGCAAGGGGATAAGCTGAAAGGCAATGTTACTATGCCTGAAAAAAAGGTGTAGTCCCTAGAACCTGGATGCAGATATTACGTCAAATCCTTCTAAAAACATCTTTCGGTTTTTTTCTATTTTTCTTTGATCCTAAGGTTCACTCTTTATTATCCAATTTGGGTTTGAGAATTAAATTGAAATCATCCACTAACTGCCCCTTAGAAAATTCCCAAAGTATCTTCCCCTGATACATTAGGCACACATATGTTAACCAGGGTGAAAGTTTGCCAATTTAGCTTGCTTTTCATGAAAATATAGCATCCCTCCGCATAGCACAGTTACTTACCTGTAAGAGGTGATCTCTGGGAACAGCAGGAATAAGTCTTCACATATGGGTATCATCGGTACCGACGGAGCCTGCGCGGGAACGCTCCCCAGCATCCAGAAAGAAAGCTTTTGGGAGCATCCCACAGCGCCTGCGCGCTGCCTTCCCGCCTTTCCTAACCGCCTCTCTCCAGTTCGAGTTTTAAGCTACGACAAAGAGAGAGAGAGAGGAAAGGAAAGATAGATAGAGAGATACAACTCCTAGGAGAGGTGGGTGGGTTGTGAAGACTTATTCCTGCTGTTCCCAGAGATCACTTGTTACAGGTAAGTAACTGTGCAATCTCCAGGAACAAGCAGGAATGAGTCTTCACATATGGGGACTCCCCAGCTAGAGATGCCAGGGAGATCTCCAAGGTTGTGAGTCCCTGAGAAGGGCTCTACCTCCCCCCATGGATCTCGGGCATTCAACCAGGGATGGGGGGTAGGAGTTGATTAGGTATGAAACAGGTGTTTGAGAACAGCCTGACCAAACAAGGCATCCCGGCGGGAGTCCTTGTCCAAGCAGTAATGGGCTGTAAAGGTATGAACCGAGGCCCAGGTGGCTGCTCGACAGATTTGGTCGATGGACACAGAGTTTAGATGAGCCATAGAGGCTGCCATGGCCCTCACATTGTGAGCTGTGACATGGCCCTCCAGAGAAAGGTTCTTACTCTGGTAGGCGAAAGAAATACACCAAGCAATCCAATTGGACAGAGTTCTCTTAGAGACTGGAAGTCCTAAATGAGAGGGATCAAAAGCAACAAATAGTTGAGAGGACTTTCTATGTTGCTGTGTCCTTTGTAAGTAAAAAGCAAGCGCTCTCTTACAATCCAGGGTATGAAGATTCCTCTCTGCACTTGATGCATGAGGTCCTGGAAAAAAGACAGGTAAATACACCTCCTGGTTCAGATGAAAAGGTGAGACCACTTTAGGCATAAAGTGTGGATTAGTCCTGAGGACTACCTTGTCATGATGGAACCTTGTATAAGGAGGATTAGCCACCAAGGCTTGCAGCTCACTGATACGGCGAGCTGAGGTGACTGCAATGAGAAAAATAACCTTCCAGGAAAGGAATTTCAAGGAGGTAGTGGTTAAGAGTTCAAAGGGTGGCTTCATAAGCTGGCCAAGAACCAAATTCAAATCCCATGCCACTGGAGGTGGTCTAATGGGAGGTTTAGTTAAAAGAAGGCCTCTCATGAATCTTGCAATAAGAGGATGAGAGGAAATAGGATGTCCATTGAGAGGCTTAAGGGATGCTGCAATAGCACTCAAATGGACTCTTACTGAATTAGTTTTAAGGCCTGCATGGGATAAATGCAGCAAATACTCTAGTAAAGAATTCAGAGGTATTGCAAGAGGGTTAAGACCCTTCTCTGCACACCAAATGGTAAACCTTTTCCATTTAAAAGCATAGGAACGTCTAGTGGAAGGCTTTCTGGAAGCATGAAGGATATCCTTCAACTGCTGAGAAAGATGCAAATCTTGAAGGTCTAGGCCTTCAGCAACCAGGCTCTGAGATGAAGAGACTGGGGATTTGGGTGCCACAACGTTCCCTCCTCCTGGGACAGGAGGTCTGAAGCAGATCCCAAGTCCAGGGAGGGAGCTTGAGAGAGATGAAGTAGAGGGTACCACACTTGGCGTGGCCAACGTGGAGCTATGAGGATCATAGACCCCTTGTCTCTCTGAAGCTTGAACAGTGTCTTGGAAATTAGGGGAATGGGTGGAAAGGCATAGAGGAAGTCTTGCCCACAGTAGAGGAGGAAGGCATCCCTGGCCTGAACTCCCTGACACGGAATCCTGGAACAGAACCGGGGAAGTTTGGCATTCCACGGACTTGCAAAGAAATCTATATCCGGGGTTCCCCAAATTCGAAAGATCCTGGCTATCTGGTCCCCATGGAGGGACCATTTGTGTGGAAGCAGAACTCGACTGAGTCTGTCTGCCCAAGAGTTTTGAACCCCTGGAAGATACACTGCCATGAGATGAATTTGATGCTCTCTGGCGAAGGCCCACAATCTCAAAGCTTCGTTGCAAAGCGACAGAGAGCCAGTCCCGCCCTGCTTGTTCACGTAGAACATGGCTACTTGGTTGTCCATATGGATGAGGACTGTCTTGTAGCTGAGCAGGGTGTGGAAGACTCTGAGAGCTAGAAGAACTGCTCTGAGCTCTAAGAGGTTGATATGTAGAGATGTCTCCTGTGGAGACCAGATGCCCTGGGTGGAGAGATCTTGTAGATGAGCTCCCCAACCCCTTGGAGAGGCATCTGTTGTAAGGGTTGCTTGGGGTAGTAACTGTTGAAAAGGGGACCCCAGCAACAGATTTTGAGTGGACTTCCACCACTGGAGGGACCAAAAGAGGCGACTGGAGGTTGCTGTTTTGTCTGACAGGCAACCTGATGCCTGGGTCCACTGGGTGGACAGAGTCCACTGAGCTGCCCTCATGTGAAGGCGAGCGTAAGGAACCACATGCACGGTGGATGCCATGTGGCCTAACAGTTGTAACATCTCTCGAGCAGTTAAATGGGACTTTAACTGAATTTGAGAGGCTAACTGCACCAAGCGTAGGCAACGGGCCTGGGGTAGATAGGCCCTTGCAGTTGTGGTTTCCAGCAAGGCCCCTATGAACTCCAATGACTGTAGGGGTGAGTTGTGATTTTGGGATGTTTATTACAAGTCCCAGATACTGAAGAACATGCCTTGTGCAGGCTAGGGAAGCCTGGGCCTCTGACTGGGATGGAGCTCGGATGAGCCAGTCGTCCAGATATGGGAATACAAATATTCCTAGAGTGCGTAGAAATGCAGCTACTATTGCCATGCATTTTGTGAACATTCTTGGAGCAGAGGCCAGACCAAAAGGAAGCACTCTGTATTGGTAGTGTTTTCCCTGATAAAGGAACCGAAGGAACCTTCTGTGTGTTGGATGGATGAGGACATGGGTGTACGCATCCTTGAGATCTAGAGAACAAAGCCAATCCTGACTCTGAAGGGAAGGAAGGAGAGCACAGAGAGAAATCATCTTGAATTTCTCCTTGCATAGAAACTTGTTTAATTCTCTGAGATCTAATATGGGTCTGCAGCCCCCTGTTTTCTTTGGGATAAGAAAATAGGGGGAGTAGAACCCTGAACCCTGTTGAAGAAGGGGTACTTCTTCTATTGCCCTTTGGGCAAGAAGGGTAGCAATCTCCTGACCCAGAAGGTCGAGGAGAGATGTTGGAGAATTGAACTGTCTCACCATGGTGTGAGGAGGAAGGTTTAAGAAATGAAGCTTGTACCCCTCCCTTATGATGGAGAGGGTCCATTGCTCTGCTGTGATTTGTTCCCATCTGGGAGCAAAATGAGCTAACCTTCCTGGAATGGTGAGAGGCTCTGGTTCTTCTAGAGCCAGAAAGGCTAAGTTCTCTAGTTGTAAGTCAAAGGCCCTGAGGAGGCTGAGGCTGTTGGGCCGTAGCAGTTCTTGCAGCCTTAGGCTTGGCTTGTTTAGGTTGTTGCTGACGCTTTGCAGCAAAACGACCTGCAGAAGATGCCTGGTGACCATAACCAGGATAGTATTTTCCTTTTTTGGGAAAGAAAGCCTTTTTGAATAACCTTTTTCTAGCAGGAGCAGAAGTAAACTTTGAAAGTCTATCTAAGGCAGAATTTTCAGCATCCGAGTGGCCTTTGCTTGCCAACCCTTGCCAAAAAGGTTTTCACCTATACAAGGAAGATTTCCTAATCCATCCTGGACCCAGGGTTCCAAATCAGAAGCTTGTAACCAAGCAAGTCTGCGTGCACCTATGGCAATAGCCGAGGCTCTGCTGGCACACTCAAAAGAGTCAAAGGCTGCACGGTTAGAAAATTTGGAAATATCCTGGGCATGTTTAAGCCAGATGAGAAACTCCTCTCTTTTATCTTCTAAGATAAAAGGAGAAAGTTAGCAGATGATCTGTAACTTCCTTTAGAAACATCCCCATATAAAGACTATAGGAGTTGATTCTGGCAGTAAGCATATTGGCCTGGAAAATTCTCCTGCCAAAAGCATCCAAGGTTCTGCATTCTCTTCCTGGAGGATTAGATGAGTGTCTTTTTGCACTCTTTATCTTTTTCATAGCAGACTCCACCACAATAGAGTGGTGAGGAAGCTGAGTCTTATGAAAGCCAGGACAAGGAGGAACACGGTACATGGTGTCCAACCTGCGAGAATGAGGGGAAGTAGTAAGAGGTGTCTCCCATATGCCCAACATGTGATCATAAAGGATCTCATGAATTGGTAAAGTAGCTGCCTCTTTAGGAGCCTTAGGATATTGTAAAATATCTAATTTCTTGGCTCTAGGCTCTGGTTCAGGGGCCACTGAAATAGAGAGGCCCCTGGCCACTTCCCTAATGAAGTCTTGAAAAGACAAGTCTTCTGGAGGAGACAGTCTTCTTTTTGGAGAAGAGGGCTCCTGAGGAAGGAGTACCGATGCTTCGACAGAAGCCTCTGATTCATCAGAGTCTTTGGAGGAATCGAAGTATCGCCTGTCTGGATGCTCTTGCAGAGCCCGATACGCGTACCGAGTGGTATCGACATCGGGAGTGATCGGTACCAATTCGGTACCGATGGGCATCACAGGACAGGGTACCACTGCAGTCGACACAGAAACCGATGTCGATGCAATCGGTACCGGCACCGGAACCGATATTGGTGCCGGTGCCGGTACCGACAACGGAGTTTGTTGCGGTACCGGAGGCGTCGCAGCTTGTATGAATGCCGTGATGGCACGCTGCATGGTCAGAATATTCTGATCCATCGACGCAACCAATGTCTGGATGTCGGTACCAGTGGAAACCACCGGTACCCCAGAACATGGCAACAGGTGATCGGTCGAGGCCACGCCATCGATGTCAACCTGTGACCCCCCATAGATGAAGTTTTGGAAGCCGGAGTTTCCCGCCAGGGTAATTTTGCCGGTGCAAGATCCTCGAGAGCAAGCCCGGAGGCATCTCGATACTTAGAGGGAGATCTACCCTTCGAGGACCGGCTGGACTTATGTTTGGTTACCTGAGATCCATGAGAGGAAGAAGAAGCCCTGGAAGATGTCGATGCCACCAAAGCTGCATCAGAGGGAAACAGGGTACTGAGCTTTGCCGCTCGATTCTGTCGACCTCTTTTAGACATCATGGAACAGGACTCACAATCGGTGATGGAGTGGTCAGGACCCAAACATTTTAGACACCAGTCATGGGTGTCGGTGATAGAAAGAGTACCGCTGCACTTTGTGCACTTTTTAAACCCGGAAGCGGGCTTTTCCATGAGGAAAATTCTTCTAGGCCTAAGGCCCAAAAGGAAAAAATTGCACAGAAGTGGGAAACGGTAGGTTTTTTTTGTTTTTTGATTTTTTTTAAAGAAAGAAGAAAAGAACGGCGGTACCGGTCCGACGTCGAAGAAGGCAGACGCTCGACCAAAGAAATAAAGAAAAATAAACAACTTCTTCAGCGGTGACAGGAACACGACCTGCTGGCTCTGCGGAAAAGAAGAACTGGAGAGAGGCGGTTAGGAAAGGCGGGAAGGCAGCGCGCAGGCGCAGGCGCTGTGGGATGCTCCCAAAAGCTTTCTTTCTGGACGCTGGGGAGCGTTCCCACGCAGGCTCCGTCGGTACCGACGATACCCATATGTGAAGACTCATTCCTGCTTGTTCCTGGAGATTTTTGAGTACCTGGTGAGAATGTCAATTCAAATCTTTTGTTACTAAAACTCTCACTCCTCCTTTCAGTCCCGTCCCCCCCCCCCCCCCCAATCTTTATTTTTTTTTTTTACTTCAAACCAACCAAACTTGACTGCAATGTAGGATGCTTCAATAAATACTCAGTATCAACCCAATCCCTTTCCGCAATCATAACTACTCTTTAAATTACAATTCTCTCTTCCAATAAGAATTTAATCCCTTCAAATTCAAAGTTATAATTTTCGACTTACCCATTGTATTACAATAATGTATACGCAGGAAAGAACCTTTCCATCCCTCATCAGCTTAAACCACATCCATTCACCTAACCTTTTTATTAAACCCTCCTCCCCACTCCACCCCCTCCTTCCCTTCCCCTTACCGTCAAGGGATTCAGCCATCCCCAAACTCACAGACCTCATATGAAATGACCCTTAAGACCACATAACCAATCACATTTCACTTACTCATTCACTCAACCCATGTAAACATTTATCATGCATACTCCATTCTTGCCTCAAATTTTCCCAACCCCCTTTTTGGGAGGCTATAGACCCCAATGTAAATTTATCTCTTTCTTGAGAGAAAAGGAAAATCTCATGAGCTCAGTCTCTTTTAATCCTTCATTATACATTGATGTTATCAACCGACGTTTCCTATGCTTGGCACTATAGTCTTTCCTCCTTTACTAGAGTGTTGCCAGGTTGGCCCTGCTGCCTTATTCATCTTTCTTATGGATTCCCCAGCAGCCATGCAACCATACCTCTAGCGCCAATGATCAGAGGGCACCCACTACCACTGTTGCCGCCCCTATCCAGGACATGCGACAGCAATACATTCAAGGCGGCACCATGGTGCCAAAATTACCTTCGCTTCCAGGCTGCGGTGCCGATTCAACTTCCTTGAGCAGGAAGTAAAGGCAATGATGAAAACCAGAAGGATGCTTGGGTGCATAGGGAGAGGAATAGCCAGCAGAAAGGAGGTGGTGATGGTGAGTTCTCAGTTGGAATAGTGTGCGCAGTTCTGGAGAGGGTGCAGAGGGTGGCTACCAAAATGGTCAGTGGGCTTTATCATAAGGCATATAGGGGCAGACTTAAAGATCTCAATAAGCAAACTTTGGAAGAAAGATGAGAGAGAGAGAGAGATGATAGACACGATTAAATATCTCTGTAGCATAAATGCACAGGAGGAGAAGCACTCTCAATTGAAAGAGCTCTGCAATGAGCAGGCATAGGATGAAGGTGAAAGGAGATAGACTGAGAAGTAATTTGCGGAAAATTTTATTTATTGGTAGATGTGTGGAATAGTCACCCAGTGGAGGTAGTAGAAAAGACTGTATCTGAACTCAAGAAAGCATGGGACAAACACAGAAAATTTCTAAAAGGATAAAAAGGGAATTTAGAACTTGGCAAATTGGTATTGTAAGGGAGCCTGGATAAACCGTATGATCTTTATCTGCCATCATGTTTTTATGTGTCCACCTATCAGTCGTACCCCTGTGCAGACCCCCAAACTTTCATTGAGACACCTTTGAGATCACGGAAGCTCTAGCTGCTCCATCTTTACTTCCTTGGTGGCCTCCGCAAAAGCACTCGCTCCAGGACAAAAACCTCTATCTCTGAGAGAAGCCTGATCTAAGAGCCCAAACTTCCTGAAACAAACCCTGAGAGGAAGACAAACATCCCAAAGCATGAGGTCTATTTTCCAGGAGCCCGCATGAGGTCTATTTTATAGGAGCCCAGGCATCTTGGAATCTCCCAAGTCCTTGACCAATTTCTCCAAGTCCTCCCCAAAAGCGTACTCACCTGTAACAGGTGTTCTCCAGCGACAGCAGGAATCGGTCCTCACTTATGGGTGACATCGGCAACGACGAAGCCCGCACGGAGCAATTCCCCAACTTTCAAAGAAAGCCTTTGGTATTGCTGCCACTCATGCATGGTCCTCTTCCCGCCCAAAGGTGCCATATTGCTCAGTCAGGTCCCATAGCTAGAGCCCTACTAAGCAGATTGCAAGGGAAGGACAAAAATATCAATTCTTCAGGGGAGGTGGGAGGATAGTGAGGACAGATTCCTGCTGTCCCCGGAGAACACCTGTTACAGGTGAGTAACTACGCTTTCTCCAGGAACAAGCAGGAAGTCAGTCCTCACTTATGGGACTCCCCAGCTACAGGCTACTGAGCCTGTAACCCAAAAACGCCTCCGCGAGGCTGTGAGCAGAAGTCGATGCCCAGAGGACCCCGAGTCTCCGGGTCCCCAGGGCGAAGCTCTCAGTAGCCGTCGAAGAAGGGTCGGAGGTCAGGAGTTGCTTATACCCCAAACAGATTACGGAGTACAGCCTGGCCGAAGGCGCTGTCCCAGCGAACTCCCTCTCCAGGCAGTAGTGCACAGCGAAAGTGTTCGCTGAAGACCTGGTCGCAGCCCGGCAGATATCCGTTAGAGGCACTGAGCGCAGCGAAGTTTCTAAAGCCACCTTGGCCCGGACGCCGTGCGTGGTAACCCGCTGATCCAGTGGGGCGCCCGCCTTTGCTTGGGCTAAGGCAATGCAGTCTGCCACCCAGACGGAGGTGCGCTTGGTGACTGCCTGCCCCAGGCGATTGGGATCATAGGCGACAAAAAGTTGATCGGACTTGCGATGAATCTGGACATGCTGCAGGTAGAAGGCAAGAGCCCTCTTGAAGTCGAGTGTATGCAATACCGCCGATGCCTGGTCTCAGGAAGAAGGTCGGTAGGACTATTTCCTGGTTGAGATGCAAGTCCGAGATCACCTTCAGTAGGAACATGGGAAGGGTGCAGAGGACCACAATGTTCCCGTAGAACCTGGTATATGGAGCCTCATCCATGAGGGCCTGAAATTCTCTGACTCGGCAAGCCGAGGTCAAAGTCAGCAAGAAGACCACCTTTCCAGGAAAGATGCTGAAGCGAGCACGTCGCCATTGGCTCGAAGGGCGCTCGCATGAGCTGCATCAGCACCACATTGAGGTACCACTCCGCAGGTGGAGGCCGGATGGGAGACTTGGAAAGCAAGAGACCACGCATGAAGCAAGAGACCAAGGGCTTCCCCGAGAGGGGTTTTCCCTCGACAGGGAGGTGGTTCGCCGAAATGGCGCTCAGGTGTACCCTGACCGAATTGGATTTCAACACTGCCTTCGAGAGGTGAAGGAGGTACTGGAGGATCCACCGGGTAGAGCAGGAAAATGGGTCGATCTGAAGCTCGGAGCCCCAGGTCAAGAAATGTCGCCACTTAAAGGTGTACACCCGTCTCGCTAAGTCCTTCCTAGATGCGAGAAGGATCTCCTTGATGTCCTCCGGGAGACGCAGCGGAGCTAAGGCGACCCATTCAGCTGCCAGGCTGCAAGGGACAACAAGGCCAGATTCAGGTGGAACACCCGACCCTCCTTCTGCGTCAACAAGCCCGGAGGGCAGTCCAGGGGGACTAGGGGCTCAGATGTGAGCCGGAGCAGAAGCGGGAAACAAGGTTGTCGAGGCCACGAGATCTGGATCCAAGCGCCACTCGTGTGGGCAAAGGATCCTGCTGAGCTTGTCCACGAGGACATTCTCCTGGCCTGGGAGGTAGAACGCTCGCAGGATCATCCCCCGGCTAGATGCAAAGGAGCAAAGAAGGATCACCTCTCAACAGAAGAGGCGTGAACCTGTTCCCCCCCCCCCTCCTTGTTGATGTAAAACATGGCTACCCTGTTGTCGGTCTGCATGAGCACCGACTTCCCCCTCAGGTAGCCCTCGAAGGCCTTCAGGGCCCATCAGATCGCCCAAAGCTCGAGCAGGTTGATCTGCTGCCGAGACTCCTCTGGCGACCAGTGCCCCTGGGTGCACAATGCGCCTCAGTGGAATCCCCACCCTAGCAGGGAAGCATCCGTCATTAGAACGAGCTCATGCTACGGGGTCTGGAAGGGCATTTTCCGAAGCAGACTTTGGGGGTCCTGCCACCAACTCAGGGAGTCGTGGAGACTGCGGGAGACCCGGATAGGGTCTCTGAGGTGGCCAAAGGCCTGGCTCCATTGTGCCCTGAGGCACCACTGGGCTGTCTACATGTGCATGCGGGCGTGGGGGACCACATGGACGGTGGAGGCCATATGCCCAAGGAGGCGCAGCATGGCCTGCGCCATAACCCAAACCCTGTTTTGGACCTGGGACACCAAGGCGGTCTTGCTCAGTCCGAGGAAAGGAAGGCTGTCGCCCGCAACGTGTCGAGGCGATGAAACATCCGGGGTCTGCACTGGCTCGAGGTAGGAGTAGTTGATCAGGAAGCCGAGGCACTCTATGAGGAGGATCGTGCGCGACGACACCAGGCGAGCTTCGCCGATCAAGAACCCCATGACAAGCCAGTCATCGAGGTAGGGGAAGACAGGTTGGCCCTGCCACCTGAGGGAGGCGGCGGCCGCGGAGAGGCACTTTGTGAAAACTTGCAGTGCAGAAGCAAGCCCGAAGGAGAGCACTCTGTTCTGGTAGTGCTCCCTCTGCACCCTGAAGCACAGGTACTGCCTGTGCTGGGGGTGAACTAGGATGTGGGCGTAAGCGTACTTGAGGTCCAAGGAGCATAGTCAATCGCCCTGCTGAAAGAAGGGCAGCAGGATGCCAAGCGATAACATTTTGAACTTCTCCCGCACCAGGAACTTGTTGAGGTTTCTAAGGTCGAGGATAGGGCGCAGGCCTCCCCCCCCCCCCGTCTTTTTTGGGATGAGAAAGTAGCAGGAGTAGAACCCCTGACCTCGAAGGTGCCGCGGTACCTTCTTGACCGCCCGTTGGGCGAGGAGGTTGGACAGTTCCCACTGCAAGAAGGTCTGGTGCATGAGGAGCCGAGCAGGCTCTGCTGGGGAGAAGGGCACCTGTCCAGGCGGAGACGGCATCTGTCTTGGATTACCCGGAGGACCCAGGTGTCTGACTTGATTGATGCCCACTCTGGGGCAATCAGGGACAGGCGTCCCCCCACGGCGGAAGAGCTGCCGGGGGTGAGAGGCTATGCCGACGGCATCAAAACCCCTGCGTAGGCTGGGGCGGCGCTGGTGGTTGGGCCTTAGGCCCTTTAGGTTTACGGTGGCTGTACACTTCCCTTCCCCTGCGTGCTGGGAACCGGTGCAGAGGTGGACGGGAAAGGCGGATAACCCCGGTAAGGGAGCCCCTTCCTTTGGAAGTGGCTTCCTGGGCTGCTGCTTCTTCCTAGGGAGGGAGGAGATTTTGTGAAAGAGACAAGTTCGAGTGACGACCTCCATTTCTATCTCAGCGGCTTTATCCTCCATAGGTTTAGGGAACAGTTGCTCACCAAGGCAAGGGATGTCCAGGAGCTTCTCTTGGACCCACTGCTCCAGGTCTGAAGACTGGAGCCATGCCTGGTGCCAGGTCCTGATGCCGGCAGCCGCCACCCAGGCGGAAGACTCAAACCCATCATATGCGGCATGGGAGAGGTACTTCGAACACTCCGTGACGGATTTCAGGAGGGTTTGGAACCTTAGGAGGGGTTCATCCCCAAGGTCCGCGGCAAAACCGCCGAGCTCCTTGGCGAGGTCATGCAGGAGCATGCCCATATACAGTTGGTATGCCTGGATGCGGCAAGAGAGCATGGAACCCTGATAGGCCTTACGCCCCAGGGCGTCGAGAGCTCTCGACTCCCTATCTGGGGGGACCGAAGAGTGAGACTTCGGGCTTTTTTGCTTCTGCATCGTCAATAATCCACAACCATGGAAGTGTGCGGAAGCTGGGTCTTCTGGAACCCAGGGCCACGCTGAACTCTATACATGGCGTCGAGGTGCTTGCTCACAATGGGGACCAAAGCAGGTGTCTCCCACATGCGGAGGAGCAGCCTTGACAATATGGGGGGAACCGGGACAGTAAGATACTCCTGAGGCAGGGACTCATACTGTAGAATATCGAGCTCCTCAGCACGCGGCTCCTCTTCAGTCTGCATAGCCAGGGTGAGGGTCCGTGCCATATCCCGCACGAACGCCAGGAACGATGTGTCCTCGGGCAGCGAATGCCTCTGATAGGCGGGAGGGGATGGGTCCGAAGGGAGGTCCCTGGGGAAGTATCCCCGACCAACTCCCAGCCCGAGATGTCCAAAGAGGAATCCGACTCGGGCAGGTCGCCCCGTCCAGAGGCCAAGGTCCGCTTGGAGCCAGAGGCCTTGTAGGATTGTGCTCCCGGGCATGAGGAAGACGAGCGAGACCGATGCTGAGGACCCTCATGAGGCCCATGGCTCTCGGGGGTTTCTAGGGCGGATTTTGGTGTGCCTCTTGAGAGAACCTCGGTCTCGAGGCACGGGCCAGCCGTGCTAGGCATGAGCGCCTGCTGGACAGTTAAGAAGGCAGAAATGCTGCGCTCTAGTGCCAGCATTCGGGACTCCCACACGGGCATCGGACGCTGACACCGGGGTTACAGGGTCTGGCATGGAGGAGAAGAGGGGGTCCTCACCGGCACAACCCTCAGGAGACCGGGCGCCATCGCCGGATGTTTCTGTAGCTGTACAAGGTACCTTTTGAAGTCGCTCCTTGTCCAACTCTCGGGAACGCCGCGGAGACTGAGTGCCTGCGCTTATCCTGAGCCCCCGACAGCAACTTCGAGGTCGTCGTCTTCTTACACTGCTCCACTTCAGGGGACCCCTGGTTGGATTGGTGCCGAGA
Organism: Ichthyophis bannanicus; assembly: GCA_033557465.1. Lineage (NCBI taxonomy): Eukaryota > Metazoa > Chordata > Amphibia > Gymnophiona > Ichthyophiidae > Ichthyophis > Ichthyophis bannanicus. The sequence continues at coordinate 1,110,161,471 of CM066031.1, forward strand.
ATGCGGAACCGAAGTGGGGGAATCCCACCAGCGGAGGGACAACCGAGGGTGCCACCGAGGATTCCAGGGCCACCTTCTGGAAAATGTCATTGGACTTCTGCTTACGGCTGAGCAGGGCCTTGGAGGACATTTTCTTGCAAAGAGAGCAGAGCTCTGGCTCATGGTCGGCCCTAAGACACCAAAGACAATAGTCATGGGTGTCCGTGAACGACATGTTCTTGGAGCATCTGTCGCATATTTTTTTTTTTTTAAACCGGTGGCCATAGGAGCAAAAAGGATCCCCGCTACTTCAAAGACCCTTGCGGCCAGCGGTTGGGAGAAAAAAAAAAAAAGAGCGTGACGCCCGCAACAGGGAAAACAATTATAATGAAGGATATCCCCTCGCTCGAGGAAAAAAGGAGAGCAGGGGGGGACGGAAGAGGACTAGTGCAACCGAAAAAAAACATGGCCCAGAGGCCGAAAATAACACACTTTTTCCGAGGGACGAGGACATGCATCTGCAGGGCTCCGCAGAAAAAGGGAGACCGAGCAAGATGGCACCTTTGGGCAGGAAGAGGACCATGCATGCGTGGCAGCAATCCCAAAGGCTTTCTTTGAGAGCTGGGGAATTGCTCCGCGCAGGCTTTGTTGGTGCCAGTGTCACCCATAAGTGAGGACTGATTTCCTGCTTGTTCCTGGAGAAAAACAACTTTCTCCATAAAGGGAGGTTGCTTAGGCATGTTTTGGAGACCACATCTGCTGCCCAGTTGCATAGCCAAAGACAACACACACATCACCACCACTGTGGCCATATTCTTGGCCAAAGTCCTCATCAAATCATACAGCAGGAATCTAGGAGCCAACAAACATTTAGGAACTGGCCACCAAGATCTTTGTCACAGTACCCCTCCCAAATAAGGTATATTGCAGCTCCATTTAAGGGCCTGTTCACCATTTGCCTATTTTCTATAGGAAAAGGAAGCTTAATAAATCAAGAATTCAAGGTTTTGATGTTAGTATATAAGGTACTATAGAATCAGGCACCTGAGTACCTTTGCTCTAGTTTGGTGGTTTATTCACTGACACATACGTTGTATTCACAATCAGACCAATTGTTGGTGGTGCCATCCATCCGGGTGGTTTGTAAGGTTCAGCATAGGGCTTTTTCAGTTCAAGGTCCGTTGTTGTGGAATTCCCTTTCTTGGGCACTTCGGTTATTGGACGATTTTCTGTTGTTCCATAAGCTATAAAGATTTTTCTTTTTAAGAAAACGTTTGGTACGGTCATGGGATTTAAAGGTCTTTTAAGGGGCCGAGTTGTTGGGTGGACTGGCATAAATAAAGTTTATTTACTACTATTAGACATGGTATATAATAGGCAGTATATCAAATAAAAGTAACTAGAACTACCCGATTCACATGGAAGGCTGAAACAACTTTGGGCAAGGAAGGAAGGAGGAGGCTGTGTGACGAGGCTTGCAGCTTGGAGATGTTTCACCAAACAGACTGCAACCAGAAAGACAGTCTTGAAGATCAGACCTTTAAGCAAAGCCTGCTTCACAGGCTCAGATAGCAAGGCACAAGCACTAGGCAGAGATCCCACAGAGGAACAATTGAACACAGGGGAGGGGGAAGCAGAATTTGTACATCCTAGAAAAAATGGGAAACATCAGAATGTAAGGCCAAAGGACCACCCTGCCACTTGCCCCATGAAGCTGGAAAGGACCATCACCTGAACCCTCAAGGCCCTTGTCCAGACGCTCCTGAAGAAAGGCAAGCAAGGACGGCAAGCCCGCAGAATCAGGTTTAACCTGATGCCTACAGCAACAATACTCAAAAAGACATCAGACGCGCACATAGGCCAGGGTGGTAGACCCTCTCCTAGCCATGAGTGTAGATACCACAGCGAGAGAGTGGCCCTTACACGCTAAGCAGCGCCTCTCAAGAGCCAAGCCGTATGCAAGAAGCGAGCCGGGGTGAACAGAAGAACCGGTCCTTGACTTTAACAGCCCCTGGGCCAGAGACAGCTGCAGAGGAGAATTGTACAGAAGACTCATCAGGTCCCCAAACTACAGCCTCCATGGCCAGTCCTGTGCCACTAGATCACCCAGCCTGGATGCCCCTCTGCGTGTTGAAGCACACGACCCACTAGCAGCCACGGAGAAAACACATACAGCAGGCCACACTTTGGCCAGGGCTAAACTAGGGACTTGACACCCTCAAAGCCTGTTTCTCTACGGTGACTGAAGAAGCATTCTGCTTAGGCAATGGACCAGCTCACCATCAGATCCATCCGGGGATGACCCCAGCAGCACAGAATCTGCCGATAGGTTGATTAACTCAATTCCCACTTCTCGGGATCCAGAAACAGGAGAAGCCACAATTGATCGTCCAGAGGCATACTCTTCCTTAGGTGCAGTGGCTGCTGCTACCACTGCAGGCAAGAGACCACCTCCGTCTGGTGGGGCAGCCTAACCTGGAACTCCCGAGAGCTGGGACACCACCAAAAAAAGCAAGGACCTCTGAAGCAACTTCATATGGGCTCACGCCTAAGGCACCATGTTGATCACCTCTGCCATCAACCAGAACAACCAGTGGAGGGCAAATACCACGGCCAAACACTTTAGTAAAACCAGAGAAACGTTATTGGGTCTACAATAAAGTTTCTCTGGTTTTACTAAAGTGTTTGGCTGTGGTATTTGCCCTCCGCTGGCTGTTTTGGTTTTGGTTTTGCGGAAGGCCCCCTTTTCCTGTGTTCCACCTCTGCCATCAAGCCAAGAAGCTGTAGATAATCCCAAACATTGGGAGCCTGCTGCGATCAGAAGGCTGCCAATTGGGCCAACAATTTGCTTACCCTCTCTTCGGGCAGAAAGAAAGACTTTGCCTACTCACTTGTCCAAACACGCTCCCAGGTATACCAGTGATTGAAAAGGCACCAAGTGGTTCATCCCTCGATTTATCATCAAATCAAAATTTTCTAAGAACTGCACTTTCTAGGATGAAACCCAAGCCGCTCTAAACTACAACTTGACCTGAGCTAGTCATTCAGATATGAGTGCACACAGATTCCCTGGCACCTCAGCGCAGCAGCCGCCACATCACTTTTGAGAATGTCCTTGGGGCACTGAAGAGGGCAAAGGGGAGAGCAGCGAAATAAAAATGAGCCAGGGATGTCTGGTTTGACCAAGGTGGAGGACAGACACGTTTGAGTGAGCTCCCCGAGTACACATGCAATTTGGGACATTTTTGCTGGCTTCCCCCAGTGATTTCCCCATGGCGGACATGCAGGATGTCGAAGTCAGTAAAGCTAAAGTCAGACAAAACTATCAAGGACCTCTATACCGCCAAAGCCAGAGTAGCCAGCACGACTAAGGGTGGCAGGTAGGCAAGCCCCGACGTCTCCTTCTTCCTCGGCAGCAAGCGAGGGAGAGGAAAACTGAGAAACCACCACCACAGACTTGGTGACAATCCCAAAGGAGATCAGAGATTCTAAAAAAGAAATGGTCAACAAAGTTCTCGGCAAAATAGAAGAAAAGTTTGCTGCCGTGGACATCTACCTGGAGGAGGCCGAGGCCCGTATTAGCCAGAAAGAAGTCGCTCAAGCACACCTTCAGGGGGCACTCTCCACACCAGCAGCAAGTAGAGTGGCTACAATCGAAGGTGGAAAATCAAGAAAACAGAGAATGCCGCTCCAATGTTCAAATCTTTGGGATCATGGAGGGAGCTGAATAACAGTACTCTATAGCATTTGTTTGAGGCCTGCTTCCCAGGATGTCCCTTCCCAGTGGCCTATGAAGTTGAACGGACTCACCGCAAACAGCGAGCATGCCCGGAGCCCGCTGCACAGCTGCAGGCCCTCATCATGAAACTATTAAGATACCAGGACCATGAACACATCATCCACGAAGCCCATAAAAACGCCTTTGTGCTATATAGAGAATGGAAGGTTTTTATTTTTCCAGATCTGGCTGCTGAAACGGTTAGGCGCAGAAAGGTGTACTAAAAGTGAAGGACTCCCTGGCCCAAGAAAGCATCCAAGTAGCTGTGTGGTACCCTGCCCATCTCACTAAGATGGTGAAGGGGGTTCATAAATTTTTTCAAACCCTGGAGGCACTCAAAAAATTATAGAAAACCTTGAGACTCCGAGAGGAAATGGATAATCCGTCTGGGTACCGCAGTCTGTGAGCGGCCAGAGATGAAAGAAGCAACGGCAAGCAGTCCTTATGTTCACCAGGCTGTGAGAGCAAGAGAGAGCGGCAATGTCTCTTAGGTGAGCCTGAAGGCATCATTATGTCAGGACTCCTTGTGGTCAGTGGAGGCAGCAGAGGACCAGAACAGGCTGCAATTTAGCTCAGTGGAGCCAGAGGACACCTGAATGCACTTTTCATCATGTACCGGCACTGATGGACTTAGTGTAACATAGTATGCTGAAAGCAGGGGGATTGTTGAGATGTCTATTGCTATACACAAATGGGGTCACCGGGGGAGGCTGGTGAATAATGGTTCTCCCCCCCCCCAAATTCACCCTATTGGAGAGGAACATATAGGGGATTTTGGGGTATTTGAGTTGGGGGGGCGATATGGAGTTGCGTGTGGAACAGGATGTGTGGGGTAGTTGGTATGGGGTGAGTCAGCGGAAATCTATAAATATAAAATATGTGGAGTGTTTGTGTGGATGGATGGGAATGGTGTGGTAGTGTTTTTGTTTTACAGTTTGTTCTTTTTCTGGTTGCTGTATTTAAATGCTCTTCGGTATTGGCCTGCAGTGAGTGACTCTGCATGGGGAGGAAGGTGGGATGGGGCGGGAATGAGCTGAAAGTGTGTATGTGGAAGGATGGGGGGTGTAAGATAGCATCATTTAATGTTCAGGGGATCCACAGCCCCATTAAAAGGAAGAGGATTTTATCTTACCTAGTTAAAGCTCAAAATGATGTGGCCCTTTTGCAAGGAAAGCACCTTACCCAGGGAGGCCATAAAAAGCTGCGGGGACAGAGGTATGAAAATATTTTCTGCTCTGCTTACAATTACAAGAAAAGGGGAGTAGCAATTCTGATCCACAAACGACTACCATTTGTTTTGTACTCTACTGGGAGGGGGGGATAGTCAGGGGAGTGTGTTATGGGTGATAGGCAGAGTGGCCAGGATGAAGTGGCTTTCCTGAACCTCTATGCCCCCAATGCGGTGAAGGGGACATTTTTCAAAAGCTGGCTGCAAATCTTTGGTAAAGAAGCAAAGAGAGACTGGATAATAGCCGGGGACATGAATTGCACTCTAAAGGCAGAGAATAGGTCCAACTATTTTATTTTATTTATTTTATTTTACAATTCTTATATACCGCACTATTTGCAATCAGCGCGGTTTACATGTAACAAAAAACATCCGACAAAATGCATATGTCTGGTCATTACATTGAACAGGGAATGGGATTTGGAGAACAAGTATCAACTATATAAAGGAACTTGGAGAACTTGTAGAGAAGAAGCACGAAGGGGAAGGGAGTTACGGAGATATATGAAAAAGTGGGGATTTGGTGATCTTTGCAGGGTGGGCAATAAGGGGCACCACAAGTACACTTGCTTTATATCCCGCACCGGAATATACTCTTGCTTAATTACTTTTTGGGTAAACGGGATCATTTGGGGGTAGTGGAGAAGGTGGAATTCCATCCAATCACCCTATCTGATCAAAGTATGATAACTTGCCACTGGTCACCAAAGGGAAAAGGATACGGGGGCTGGTGAGTGGACCTGGCAGGCCAATGTGACACTGCTACAGTCCGACGAGGTGCTAATTAAGCTGTGGAAATCATGGCAGGAGTATCTGCGGCTGAACGATATGGGGGGAGTCTTCCAGGATACCCTATGGGATGCAGGAAAGGCCTATATGAAAGGAGGGTTAATTCAGTTGGCACAGAGGAAGCAGGAATGGGAGAAAGAGATAGAGATAGAGTAGTTACTCACCTGTAACAGGTGTTCTACAGGAGCAGCAGGAATCAGTCCTCATATATGGGTGTCATCGGCGCCGATGAAGCCCCAGCAGAGCATTTCCCCAGCTTTCCATGAAAGCCTTTTTTTTATTTATTTATTTATACATACATTTATATACCGCATCTTCCAAGGTTCAGTTGCGGTTTACAGTTGAACAACACTTAACAAAACAAGTTTGTTTTACAGGGAACGTCATATTATAACAGAACATATCTACAAGGAACATCAAATTTATATATAGTATATATGGTCTAAACATTGTAAGATAAAATAGAACAGGTTAACTATATACAGTTTTGGGAATGCTGGCACGCATGCGCAGTTCCCTTCCCGCCTAAAGGTGCCATCTTACCTCAGTCAAATGACATAGCTAAGAACAGCACACAAAAATGTAAAACAAACTATGTACAACTACAACTCCAAGGGGAGGAGGGAGGGTTGTGAGGACTGATTCCTGCTGCTCCTGGAGAACACCTGTTACAGGTGAGTAACTACTCTTTCTCCAGGACCAAGCAGGAAGTCAGTCCTCACATATGGGTGACTCCCTAGCTCTGGGCTACCAAGAACCCAGGCTGAACAAGAGAACTCCCTCTAGTTACAGCATCAAAGAAAAGGCTTTTCAAGGACACAACCTCCACCGGTAGCTCAACAGAGGACAGGAGGGCAGGAGTTGCCTAAACCTCAAAGAGATTCCGGAGTACTGCTTGGCCAAAAGCACTGTCCCTACGGGACTCCCTCTCCAGACAGTAATGGGCCGCAAACGTCTGGTTTGAAGACCAAGTTGCAGCCCTGCAGATGTCTACCAAGGGCACAGAGCGGAGATGAGCCACTGAGGCAGCCACTGCCCTGACACGATGGGCCGTGACCCTACCCTGCAAAGGAAGGTCAGCCGCCTTGTAAGCCCAGGTGATACAGTCAGCCACCCAGATGGACAAGGTACGCTTGGACACAGCCAACCCCAACTTATTGGGGTCAAAGGAGACGAAGAGCTGAGTAGCCCTTCTATGTCCCTGCGTACGGTCAAGGGAGAAGGATAAGGCCCTTCTACAGTCCAGGGTATGCAGGACTGCTTCAGCCTGGCTAGCATGAGGCCTAGGGAAGAATGTTGGAAGAACCACCTCCTGGTTGAGGTGGAAAGAGGAGACAACTTTAGGGAGGAACTTTGGATGAGTCCTAAGGACTACCCTGTTCCTATAAATCCTGGTGTAAGGTCTATCACAGACCAGGGCCTGAAGCTCACTCACTCGCCTAGCCGAGGTGAGGGCTATCAGGAAGAGAGTCTTCCAGGAAAGGAAGCGTAGAGGGCAAGTAGCCATCGGCTCAAAGGGTGGGCGAGTCAGTTGCTGCAAGACCACATTCAGCTCCCACTCAGGAGCAGGACGACGGATGGGGGGCTTGAGCAAAAGCAAGCCCCACAGAAAGCGGGACACCAAGGGGTGACCTGACAGAGAATGTCCCTCCACCAGTGAGTGGTGAGCTGCTAGAGCTGAGAGGTGGACCCGAACAGAATTGGACTTAAGTCCCTGATTTGATAAGTGCAGTAAGTAATGAAGCACTACTGGCACAGTACAGGAGAAAGGATCCTCTGTACGAAGCTGACACCACACAGAAAACCTCTTCCATTTGAGGGCATAGGTTTTCCTAGTGGACTGTTTCCTAGAGGCTAGGACAACCTCCTCAACTTCCTGAGGTAGGCCCCAGGGAGCCAAAACTACCCTTGCAGCCTCCAGGCCATCAAATTGAGAGCTTTGAGATTGGGGTGCAGAAGGGAACCCTGCTCCTGTGAGAGAAGGTTGGGTTGCAACCCCAGAGGTAGTGGGGAATCCACTGCCAGCTGAATCAGAAGTGGAAACCAAGGCTGCCTCGGCCACCTGGGAGCTACCAGCAGGACCGAGGCCTTGTCCTGAGGAGTCTTGAAAAGAGTTCGGGCCACCAACGGCGTGGAAGGAAACGCATACAGGAGGCCCTGAGACCAGGACATCAGAAAAGCATCTGGTGCTATCCTCAAAGGATGCGGTTGCCTGGAGCAGAACTTGGGCAGTTGCTTGTTCAGTGGACTGGCAAAAAGATCTATCCAAGGGAGACCCCACTTCAGGAAGATCTTCTGAACGACCAAGGGATGCAGCTGCCACTCGTGGGGCTGCAGAATTCTGCTCAACTGGTCGGCCAGGCAGTTCTCCTGTCCTGGAAGGTACACCGCCTTGAGAAGCATGTTGTGCTTCAGGGCAAAGGAACAAAGGTCCTGAGTCTCTCGACAAAGGAGCTTGGACCCAGTCCCGCCCTGTTTGTTCACATAAAACATGGCTACCTGGTTGTCTGTTTGAATCACGACTGAGCGGTGAGCCAGGGCCGGAGAAAAAGCCTTGAGAGGCAAGCGGATAGCTCAAAGTTCCAGGAGACTGATTTGCTGGGCTGCCTCCCAGGGAGACCAGAGGCCCTGAGTGCACTTGTCTAGACAATGAGCACCCCAGCCCTTCAGACAGGCGTCGGTGGTGAGCACCACCGAGTATTCTGGCATTTGGGAGGGCATCCCCTTCAGCAGATGGGGTGGATGTAGCCACCAGCTGAGGGAGGTCAAAAGGGGTCTGGACACCTTTATCCTGTCTCTTAGGCGGCCTGTGGCTTGAGACCACTGAGTCCGAAGACACCACTGTGCAGGCCTCATATGGAGCCTGGCATTGGGAGTCACATGCACTGTCGAACCCATGTGGCCAAGAAGTCTGAGGCAGAGTCTGGCGGAGACCAGAGACCTGTTCAGGAACTGTTTGGCCACGTCCATCAGTCTTTGAGCCCTGTCTTCTGGCAAGAATGCCTTCGCCAGTTGAGAATCCAACCTTGCCCCTATGAACTCCAAGTTCTGGGAGGGGAGCAAAGTGGACTTTGCGAAGTTTATGACAAAGCGTAGTTACTCACCTGTAACAGGTGTTCTCCAGGAGCAGCAGGAATCAGTCCTCACATATGGGTGACGTCGGCGCCGACGGAGCCCTCGCGGAGCAATTTTCCCCAGCTTTCAAAGAAAGCCTTTGGGAATTGCAGCGCGCATGCGCGGTCCCCTTCCCGCCCAAGGGTGCCATCTTAGCCAGTCAGATGACATAGCTAAAAGACAGCATAAAAATTTGCAAAAAAACTAAAGCAGATGATTGCAACTCCAAGGGGAGGAGGGAGGGTTGTGAGGACTGATTCCTGCTGCTCCTGGAGAACACCTGTTACAGGTGAGTAACTACGCTTTCTCCAGGACCAAGCAGGAAGTCAGTCCTCACATATGGGACTCCCAAGCTTAAGGCTACCGGAGACCCTAAGCACAAAAATGAGCTCCCTCTAGCTCAGCAGCACAGAAGGAAGGAATCTTCACTGAATTATTACCCACCGGTAGCCCCCATCCGGGATGGAGGGTAGGAGTTGCTCAAACCTCGAAGAGATTTCGGAGGACTGCCTGTCCGAAAGCACTGTCCCTGCGGGACTCCCTCTCGAGGCAGTAATGGACCGCAAAAGTCTGGCTCGAAGACCAAGTAGCTGCCCGGCAGATGTCTGCCAATGGAACAGAGCGGAGGTAAGCCACTGACGTAGCCTTCGCCCGAACACAATGAGCCGTGACCCGACTTTCTAACGAGAGTCCGGCTGCCCCATAAGCCCAAGCGATACAGTCAGCAACCCAGATGGACAGAGTACGCTTGGAGACCGGGAGCCCCAATTTATTGGGGTCAAAAGACACAAAACGCTGAGCAGCTTTACGGTGCTCCCGCGTACGGTCAAGGTAGAAGTTCAATGCCCTTCTACAGTCCAGGGTATGCAGGACCATTTCAGCCCGGCTGGAGTGTGGCCTGGGAAAGAAGGTCGGAAGTACCACCTCCTGATTGATGTCAAAAGGGGAGACCACTTTGGGAAGAAATTTAGGGTGAGTCCGTAGGACTACCCTATTTTTGTAGAACCGAGTGTAAGGGGGATCAGACACGAGGGCCTGCAATTCACTTACGTGTCTAGCGGAAGTGAGGGCTATCAGGAATAAGGTTTTCCAAGAAAGAAAACGGAGAGAACAGGTAGCCATAGGTTCAAAAGGAGGACAGGTGATCCGCTGCAAAACCACATTCAGATCCCAGTCAGGTGCTGGCGGGCGCAGAGGTGGTTTAAGTAGAAGGAGACCTCGGAGAAACCTTGCCACGAGAGGGTCGCTGGAAAGAGGTCTGCCGTCCACCGGCACATGATGTGCTGAAAAAGCACTGAGGTGAACTTTGACGGAGTTGGACTTAAGTCCCAGATTAGAGAGGTAGAGCAAGTACTGCAAGATCACCGACACCGAGCAGGAGAAGGGATCCTGAGACTGCTGGGCACACCAAGCGGAAAAGCGACGCCATTTAAGGGCGTAGCACTTGCGGGTAGAAGGTCGCCGGGAAGCTAGGACGACCTCTTCTACCTCTGCCGGCAGTGGAAGGGGAGCAAGGACTACCCTTTCAGCAGCCAGGCCATCAGATGTAGAGATCTGAGGTTGGGGTGTAGTAGTGACCCCTGATCCTGGGTTAGGAGATCTGGTTGAAACCCCAGAGGGAACGGATCCTCCACCGCTAGTTGCAGCAGGAGTGGAAACCACGGCTGTCTGGGCCACCGAGGAGCTATCAGGATCATGGAAGCTTTGTCTCGGAGAACCTTGAAAAGAGTTCGAGAGACTAGCGGTATGGGAGGAAAGGCATAGAGAAGGCTTTCCGACCATGAGAGCAGAAAAGCATCCGCCGCTACTCGAAGGGGATGCGGCTGCCGAGAGCAGAAGCGAGGAAGTTGCCGGTTGAGAGGACTGGCAAAGAGATCCATCGTGGGGAGGCCCCACTTCAGAAAAAGTTTCTGAACTACCAAGGGATCCAGTCGCCACTCGTGCGGCTGGAGGATTCTGCTGAGTTTGTCCGCCAGACAATTTTCTTGGCCTGGGAGATAAACTGCCTTGAGAAGAATGCCGTGGCTGACGGCCCAAGAGCAGAGCCTCTGTGCTTCTCGACAGAGAAGGAAGGAGCCCGTGCCCCCCTGTTTGTTCACGTAGAACATGGCAACTTGATTGTCCGTCTGGACAAGGACGGACCGGTGAGAAGTCAGGTGGGAGAAAGCCTTGAGAGCCAGACGGATCGCTCTGAGCTCCAGGAAGTTGATCTGCTGCGCAGACTCCCACGTGGTCCAGAGACCTTGAGTACATGCCCCTTGGCAATGCGCTCCCCAGCCTAGGAGAGAAGCATCGGTCGTCAGCACGTGAGCCGGCGGAGGAGACTGAAAAGGCATTCCGAGTACCAGGTTCGGCCGATGAAGCCACCACTGTAGAGAAGAGGCCAGCGGGCCGGAGATCCGCACTAAGTCGGCTAGGCCGCCCGTGGCCTGTTGCCACTGCTTGCGAAGGCACCACTGAGCAGGCCGCATATTCAGGCGGGCATTGGGGGTCACGTGGACGGTGGAAGCCATATGGCCGAGTAGTCTCAGGAAGCGCCTGGCCGAGACCAGGGACTGGCTGCGAAAACGGCCGGCTAGGTCCATGAGCCGTTGAGCCCTGTCGAGAGGCAGGAAAGCTCGCGCCTGAAGAGTGTGCAATCTTGCGCCGATGAACTCGAGATCTTGCGAGGGGAGCAAAGTGGACTTTGCGAAGTTTATGACAAAGCCCAAGTACTGGAGAAGAGTCATAGTGCGGTGTGTGTCTTTTGTGACTTCTGGAGAGGACGATGCTCTGATGAGCCAGTCGTCTAGGTACGGAAAGACATAGAGGCCGTGAAGCCGGAGATAAGCCGCCACCACCGCGAGACATTTTGTGAAGACTCGTGGTGCGGAGGATAGGCCAAAGGGCAGTACTCTGTACTGGTAATGATTTCCTGCCACCACAAACCTTAGGTATTGGCGGTGGCTTGGGTGGATGAGGATGTGCGTGTAGGCATCCTTTAGATCCAAGGAGCATAGCCAATCTCCCTGCTGGAGGTAGGGCAGAAGGATTCCAAGGGTAAGCATCTTGAACTTCTCCCTCACGAGGAACTTGTTGAGGTTGCGCAAGTCCAGGATGGGTCTGAGGCCTCCCGTTCTTTTTGGTATTAGGAAATACCTGGAATAGAAGCCTTGACCCCTCAGGTGGTGGGGCACCGGTTCCACAGCCTGTTCCTGAAGAAGACTTGCTAACTCCTGAAGGAGTAAGTCCCTGTGCAGAGGGAGTCGTGGAGGCTCTCCCGGGAAACAGGAGGGAGGGACCTGGTGGAAGTGGAGAAGATAGCCTTCTCTCACAACATGAAGCACCCAGGCATCTGAAGTGATGTTGGACCACCTGTGGGCAAAGTGGACCAGCCGGCCTCCTGTGCTGGGAGGAACCAGCTGAGGGGGAGAGGCTATGCCGATGAAGTCAAAAACCCCCACCCTGCTGAGCAGGGGCCGGTGGTGCAGGCTTGGGGGCTTGCTGCCTACGGGACCCGTTACCCCGTCCCTTGGCCTGCTGACCCTGTTGGGGAGCTGCGGAGGCCTGATATTGAGGGTAGTGTTTATAGGCAGCCGCCTTTCTCGGGTAAAAGGACTTCTTTCCCGAGCCCTTCTTCTTCTGGGAAGGGGCAGAGGTCTTCCTAGAGAGCCTAGTTCTGGTGAGAGTCTCCATCTCGATTTGTGCAGCCTTCTCAGCCATGGGCTTGCCAAAGAGGTTCTCACCTTGGCAGGGGACATCGACCAACTTGTCCTGCACCCAGGGTTCAAGGTCAGACGACTGAAGCCAAGCCTGTCGGCGGGCACCGATGCCGGCTGCGGCCACTCGAGCCGATGCTTCAAAGCCATCATAGGCTGCTTGAGAAATGAATTTGGAGCATTCCCGAATACCAGTGGAAAAGGCTAGGAACCTCCGCAAAGGTTCCTCGGACAGCCCAGCAGAGAATCCGGCTATCTCTTTAGCCAGGTCTCTAAGGTACATGCCCATGTAGAGCTGGTAGGTCTGGACCCGACAAGCAAGCATAGAGCCCTGGAAACACTTTTTACCGAGGCCATCCAGGTTACGGGCCTCCCTGCCAGGAGGCACCGAGGAGTGCATCTTCTGGCTCTTAAGCCTATGCATGGCCGATTCCACTACCATGGAATGGTGCGGTAGCTGTGCTTTTTGGAAGCCAGGGCTCTTGCGGACTCGATAGATGGAATCGACCCGCTTGCTTAATACCGGCGACGACACCGGACTCTCCCACATGCGGAAGAGTAGTCGTTCCAGCATAGGAGGAACCGGTACAGTAAAGTGCTCCCTGGCGGGAGAGTCGTACTGAAGGGCGTCGAGCTCTTCGGCTCGAGGCTCCTCCTCGGGATCCGCAGGGAAGGCCAAAGCCTTGGCCATATCCCTGACGAAGTCCGAGAACCGGGCATCCTCCGGGGGGGATTGTTTCCGAGGTTCGGACTCAGGGGAGTCCGAGGGGACACACCGAGTCCGAAAAGAATCAGGTGACTCTTCCACTTCAGACTCCCAGGCCGACTCCGAGGAGGAATCGGTGGGGTCAGTTTGGGCGGGCGGAGGCGTCGGCCGCCCCGACGCCGAGGGAGTCGGCGTCGACGACCTCGGTCCCGAACGGGAGGCCGAGGGTGACCTCGACCGAGGATCGACTCGAGCCCGCATGGACTCGAGGATCGGCTCGGTCTCCGGGGTCGACTTAGACGTCGACGTCCCGGCGGTCGGGGCAGAGGCGCCAGCGAGGCTAGCGATCAGTGCCCGCTGCTGGTCCATGAAGGCAGATAGTCTGTCTCCAAGGCCGTCAACCTGAGTCCGACCTCAGGTGACCCAGCAGCCCCCGACTCGGGCCCCGACGGCGTAGGGCCCCTCGGAGGCGAGTCCAGGAGGACTACAGGACTTACCCGAGCAGGCATCTCCGATTCCAAACGAGGTCGCTTCGGGAGACGTTCCTTTTCCAAAGACCCGGGACGGCTATCGGGGCTATGCGACCTGGCCCTCGCGGAACCAGGAGCGTCCACCGACGCCGCCCTCGCAGGTTTCGCCTTCCGATGATGATCCCCGGAGGGAGAACCTCTGTCGGAGGAACTCCGGCGATGCTCAGACCTGGAGCCTCTGGACGCCGAGGCCTCCGACGAGGTCCGGTACGGGTGGGATCTGCGAAGATTCTTTCCCGCTGATGCCGCCGACTCCGTAACGCTTTGGACATTTTGCTGCAGGCCCCACAGATCAGTTCCTCATGATCTGGGCCAAGGCAGCGGAGGCAATTATCGTGTGTGTCAGTGAGTGACATATTTCTGTCACACTGAACACACCTTTTGAAACCACTGGCAGCCATCGGGGGAAAAAGGGCCCCTGCAAGGTCAAAGGACCGGGCTGCCAGCGAAAAACCGAAAAACGAAACTGACAGAAAAATCAGAAAAACCGAAAAATAAGAGAAGGACTCGCAACGGCGTCGCGAGTCCGGGCAGGAAAGAGACCGGCGTCGAACCGAAGAAAAAAGAGAAATAAATCACGAAAAATCAACTTTTTCTGCGGGGACAAGAAGACCACGTCTGTAGGGCTCCGCGGAAAAAAGAAGACTGGCTAAGATGGCACCCTTGGGCGGGAAGGGTACCGCGCATGCGCGCTGCAATTCCCAAAGGCTTTCTTTGAAAGCTGGGGAAAATTGCTCCGCGAGGGATCCGTCGGCGCCGACGTCACCCATATGTGAGGACTGACTTCCTGCTTGGTCCTGGAGAAAGCCTACGTTTTGAAGCAGAGCAATGGTTCTGAGTGTGGCTTGTCTGGCTTCCAGGGACGTCTGACCCCTGATGAGCCAGTCGTCCAGACAGGGAAAGACAAAGATGCCTTGATTTCTCAGGTAGGCCGCAACCACTGCTAGGCACTTGGTAAAGACGGAGCGGAGGTCAGGCCAAAAGGTAGTACTCTGTACTGATAATGGTTTCCTCCCACCATGAACCTGAGGTACTTTCTGTGGTCTGGATGAATGAGGATGTGAGTGTACACATCCTTTAGATCTAAGGAGCATAGCCAATCTCCCTGCTGGAGGTAGGGCAGAAGTGTTCCAAGAGTAAGCATCTTGAACTTTTCTTTCTCTAGGAACTTGTTGAGGTTCCTGAGGTCCAGAATGGGTCGAAGGCCACCAGTCCTTTTGGGTACCAGGAAATACCTGGAGTAGAATCCGTGACCTTGCAAGTGGGGAGGCACAGGCTCCACCGCCCTGTCCACCAACAGACCTTGGAGCTCTCGAAGGAGAAGGTCTGTGTGCAGGGGAGGCCTCAAGAGCTCCCCTGGGAAGTAAGGAGGAGGCAGTTGATGAAAATGCAGGGCATAGCCCTTTTGGACTATGTCCAGCACCCAACTGTCGGTGGTAATGAGAGGCCACTGGTGGGCAAAGAGTACAAGGCGACCGCCTGTGCAGGGCTGGGAAAGCAGGGACGGAGTGGCTATGCTCAAGGAGTCAAAATCCCCCACCCTGCTGAGTGGTAGCAGGGGCCTGAGGCTTGGGGGTTCTCTGCCTACGGGGCCCATTACCCTGGCCCTTGGCTTGCTGACCCTGGGGGGCAGCTTGGGCAGCCGGATACTGAGAGTACTGTTTGTAGGCAGTGCCCTTCCTCGGGTAAAAGGACTTTTTACCCGAGCCCTTCTTCTTATGTGAAGGGGCAGAGGTCTTCCTCGACAGCCTTGTCCGGGTAAGGTGCTCGGTCTCGAGCTGAGCGGCCTTCTCGGTCATGGGTTTGCCAAAAAGGTTCTCACCTCGGCAGGGGACATCGACCAACTTGTCCTGAACCCAAGGCTCGAGGTCCGATGACTGCAGCCACGCCTGGCGTCGAGCCGCGATGCCAGCAGCCGCAACTCGGGCCGAAGCCTCGAAGCCATTGTAGGCGGCACGGGAAATGAACTTGGAGCATTCCCGAATCCCCAAGGAGAAGGTCTTAAATCTCTGCAAGGGTTCCCCGGAGAGACCAGCAGAGAATCCGGCCAACTCCTTGGCCAGGTCTCGCAAGTACATGCCCATGTACAGCTGGTAAGACTGGACACGGCAAGCAAGCATAGACCCTTGGAAGAACTTCCTACCGAAGCCATCGAGGTTGCGGGCCTCCCTGCCAGGGGGCACCGCAGAGTGCATCTTCTGGCTCTTCAGACGATGCATGGCCGATTCCACAACCATGGAATGGTGTGGTAGCTGTGCTTTCTGGAAACCAGGACTCTTGCGGAACCGATAGATGGAATCGACTCGCTTGCTCAGAACCGGCGCCAAGGCCGGTGCCTCCCACATCCGGAAGAGGAGCCGTTCCAGCATCGGAGGAACCGGGACAGTAAAGGCCTCCTTCGGAGGAGAGTCATACTGTAGAGCATCGAGCTCCTCGGCTCGAGGCTCTTCCTCGGGATCGGCAGGGATAGCCAAGGCAGCGGCCATATCCCGAACGAACTCCGAGAACCTAGTGTCCTCCGGAGGGGATCTACTCCGGGGCTCAGACTGCGGTGAGTCCGACGGGACGCACCGAGTCTTAAAGGTATCGGGAGACTCCTCGTCCTCCGTCTCCCAGGCAGACTCATCCGAGGAGGAGTCAGGGTCTGATCCTGCGGGGCCCCGAGGCACCCGCCCCGACGCCGGGGGCACCGGCGTCGACACCCTCGGTCCCGAACGGGAGGTCGAGGGAGACCTCGACCAAGGACGACTTCGAGCCACGAGGGTCTCGAGTATCGGCTCGGTCTCCGAGGTTGAGTTCGAAGTCGACATCCCGGTGGTCGGGGCAGATGCACCAGACAGGCTGGCCATCAGTGCCCGCTGCTGCTCCATGAAGGCAGACAATCTGCACTCCAAGGTTGTCATCCTGAGACTCAGCTCGGGAGACGCAGGAGCCACCGACTCGGGCCCCGGCGGCGCCGGGCCCGACGTCGGCTCTCCGGGAGGAGAGTCCATGAGGACTATGGGGCTTACATGTCCAGCAGACTCCGGCTCCACGCGAGGAACTTTGGCAGGCTTCTCTTGGTCCACGGGCCCGGGACGGCGGTCGGGGGTCTTAGACCTGGCCCTCAAGGGACCAGGGACCTCCTCCGACGCTGCCCTCGCGAGCCGCTTCTTCCTCTTGCGTTCCCGGTCGGGGGACCCCCTGTCCGAGGAGCTTCGACGGCGCTCGAGATCGGAATCCCGAGATGTCGAGGCCTCAGACGAGGTCCGGGCCCGGCCAGAGGCAGAGTCCGAGAAAAAACGTTCCTTCTGATGCTGTCAACTTTAGAGTGCCTTGGAAGACATCTTCCCACATGGCCCACACGACTTGGGGTCATGGTCAGGGCCGAGGCACCGAAGGCAGCAGTCGTGTGTGTCGGTGAGAAAAATAAGCTTCTTACACCGATCACACTTTTTGAAACCACTGGAAGCCATCGGGGAAAAAAGAGCCCCTGTGAGGTCAAAAGACCGGCCTTCCAGGGAAAAAATGAAAAAAGGGTGCGAACGCCAGCCACGAAGGGCAAAAACCGAAAAAGAAATAAACGGGCTCGATACCGGTGTACCGAACCCGGCGGGAGGGGAACCGGCATTGAACCGGAGAAAAATAGTGAAAAATCGCCGAAGAAAAAAATCACTTTTATCCGGGAGAACAGGACACACGTCCGGTGGGCTTCTCGGAAAAAAAGAGACTGAGGTAAGATGGCACCTTTAGGCGGGAAGGGAACCGCGCATGTGTGCCAGCATTCCCAAAGGCTTTCATGGAAAGCTGAGGAAATGCTCCGCTGGGGCTTCATCGGCGCCGATGACACCCATATGTGAGGACTGACTTCCTGCTTGGTCCTGGAGAAGCAGTAATTACAAGAGATGGTTGATACTTTGCAAAAAGAACACAGTAGGACAGCGCAAAGTGGATGTTTCAACGGTTATGCAGAATCAGGGCGCAGCTGAACACACTGGATACAAGTCACTCAGCACAATTATATGGAAAGTGATAATAAGACGTGGAAATTGTTAGCTTGGCAACTGCGGAAGAGAAGGGGAGACACTGTTGGTTGGGGAGATCATAAAGCAAGGGGTGGGGGGGAGCGGGTTTCAACCAATGTGGGGATTGCTGCAGAGTTTAAGAACTTTTATGAACACCTTTATTGAACGGAGGGTGGGAGATCACTGGGACAATTGGCTTCTTATCTACACGCGATTAATCTTCCACAATTGGAGGAAGGGGCCAAGAACCTGGGAAGGCCGGAGATTGTTGCTGAGGTGATCCAGGCAATTAAGGCCTTTCCTTGGTGGAAGGCTGCAGGGGAGGACGGATTTCTGGCCAAGTATTACTATGGGTTAAAGGAAGTGATGGCCCCCACCTTAGCTAGAATTTTCATGGGGGTACTGCAGGGCCAACCTTTGCCTAACTCCATGACATAGGACAATCTGATAATACTGCATAAGAATGGGAGACCCAAAGACTAGTATGGGAGTTATCAACCAATTGCTCTTATCAATACTGACGTCAAGGTGATTGCAAAAGTGCTGGCATTATGCCTGGAGCGGGTCCTTCCAGCACTGGTCCATCCAGACCAGACTGGAATCATAAGGGGCCAGATCATATCAGATAATACTCAATCAACTTGCTCCACGTTGTAAAGGTCAGACAAGAGTCTGCGCTTTATATGGCGCTCGACGGAGAAAAAGCCCTCGATAGGGTGGAGTGGGAGTTTCTGTTTGCCATGATAGAGCGGCTAGGTCTGGGCTCTGCATTCATCCAAGGACTTTGAGCGCTCTACACCACACCTTTGGCATGAAGTTTGGTCGATAGGCAATGGTCAGAGGAATTCCAGTTACAGAAGGGGAACAGAAAGGGGGCTCTTCTATTCACTATGTTATTCGCATTGGTGATAGAGACTTTTGCAACCTGGGTTCGGCAAGACAGAGATCCACCCTGTACGCACAGGGTGAGGGGAACATAAAATTCTGCCATACGCTGACATTTTAATCTTCATGACTCACCCTCAGGAGTAGATTCCAGCATTGCTGGTGGAAATAAAAGGGTCCTCTACATATCGGGCTTTAAAAGTTAACCTAAGAAAAACTGAGGCGCTGGCATTGGGGAGAGCTTAAAAGTACAGAGTTCCTTAAGTTTCTCTTCCAATAGGCAGTTAAGGCGATCAAGTATCTAGGTGTCTGGATTGTACAGGACCCTAAAGGACCTGTTTGCTCTTAATTACAGCCCCTTGATGTCCTGCTTGGGAGGGGGGGGGGAATCAGGATAAATGGACCTCCCTTCATCTTAGCTAGATAGGACGGGTGGAGGCCTTAAAGATGAACATTGTCCCCAAATTCACCTCTCTCTTCTCGAAGTGGCCAATTAGGATACCACTATCTTTGCAGAGGAAATGGGAAGGCAAGTTTGTCGCTTTGCTTGGCAGGGTAGACAGGCAAAAATCCAAGCACAGTGGTTATAGCGTTCCAAAGACCAGGGTGGCATTCGCTTCCCATAAGAACATAAGATATGTCATACTGGGTCAGACCATCAAGCCCTGTATCCTTTTCCAACAGTGGTCAATCTAGGTCATAAGTACCTAGCAGTTTCCCCAAAAGACACAGATTCCACAATGCTTGTATTGGGTCAAGCATTGATATCCTGGGTCCCTTTTAATAACAGTTTATGGACCTTTCCTCCAGGAACGCGTCCAAACCTTATTTAAACCCAGTTGCACTAACAGCTTTTACTACATCCTCCGAAAACAAATTCCAGGGTTTGATTACACGTTGAGTGAAAAAATATTTTCTCTTATTAGTCTTAAATAGGTTACCTTGTAGTTTCATTGCATGCTCCCTAGTCTTTCTATATTCCGATGACGTAAACAATCGATCTACATTTACCTGTTCCACTCCATTCATTAATTTATAGACCTCTATCATATGTCCCCTCAGCCGCCTCTCTTCCAGGTTGAAGAGCCCTAACCTTTTTAGCCTCTCTTCACAGAGTATCCTTCCATCCGCTTTACCATTTTGGTGGCTCTTCTCTGAACCTTTTCTAACACCGCTATATCCTTTTTAAGATATGGCAACCAGAATTGCACACAATATTCAAGTTGCGGTCGCACCATGGAACGCTACAGAGGCATTATAATATCCTTTATTTTCCATTTCTTTCCTTATGATACCTAGCATTCTATTTGCTCTCTTAGTCGCCGCTGCACACTGGGCAGAGGATTTTTAACATGTTATCCACGATAACGCCTATATCTTTTTCCTGGGTGGTGGTTCATAATGTGGAACCTTGCATCGTGTAACCATAGTTTGGGTTTTTCTTTCCTAGGTGCATAACTTTGCACTTACATAGTAACATAGTAAATGACGGCAGATAAAGACCAGTATCGTCCATCTAGTCTGCACATTAAGATGGCAGGAAAGCACAGTTACTTACCTGTAACAGGTGATCTCTGGGAACAGCAGGAATAAGTCTTCACATATGGGTACGTCGGTACTGACGGAGCCTGCGCGGGAACGCTCCCCAGCTTCCCAAAAAGGAAAGCTTTTGGGAGCATCCCACAGCGCCTGCGTGCTGCCTTCCCGCCTTTCCTAACCGCCTCTCCTCAGTTCGAGTTTTAAAGCTGAGACAAAAGAGAGAGAGAGGAAAAGAAAAACAGATAAAGAGATACAACTCCTAGGGGAGGTGGGAGGGTTGTGAAGATTTATTCCTGCTGTTCCCAGAGATCACCTGCTACAGGTAAGTAACTGTGCTATCTCCAGGAACAAGCAGGAATGAGTCTTCACATATGGGGACTCCCTAGCTAAGATGTCTGGGAGAACCCCAAGGATATGAGACCCTGGGAAGGGTTCTACCTCCTCCTATGGATCTCAGGCATCTATCCAGGGATGGAGGGTAGGAGTTGATTAAGAATGGAACAGGTGTTTGAGAACAGCCTGACCAAACAAGGCATCCCGGCGGGAGTCCTTGTCCAAGCAGTAATGGGCTGTGAAGGTATGAACCGAGGCCCAGGTGGCTGCTCGACAGATCTGGTCGATAGACACAGAATTTAGATGAGCCATAGAGGTGGCCATGGCCCTCACATTATCAGCTGTGACATGGCTCTCCAGAGAAAGGTTCTTACTCTGGTAGGCGAAAGAAATACACTGAGCAATCCAATTGGACAGTGTCCTCTTAGAGACTGGAAGTCCCAAATTAGAGGGATCAAAAGCAACAAAGAGCTGGGAAGACTTTCTATGTTGCTGTGTTCTTTGTAAGTAAAAGGCAAGAGCTCTTTTACAATCCAGAGTATGAAGATTCTTCTCTGCACTTGATGCATGAGGAGCTGGAAAAAAGACAGGTAAATATACCTCTTGATTAAGATGAAAAGGTGAGACCACTTTAGGCATAAAGTGTGGATTGGTCCTAAGAACTACCTTATCATGATGGAACCTTGTATAAGGTGGATTAGCCACAAAGGCCTGCAGCTCACTGATGCGGCGAGCTGAGGTGACTGCAATGAGGAAAATAACCTTCCAGGAAAGAAATTTCAAGGAGGTGGTGGCTAAGGGTTCAAAAGGAGGCTTCATAAGCTGACCAAGAACCAGATTTAAATCCCATGCCACCAGAGGAGGCCTAATGGGAGGTCTAGTTAAAGTTAGGCCTCTCATGAATCTTGCAATAAGAGGATGAGAGGAAATTGGGGGTCCATTGATGGGCTTAAGGGATGCTGCAATAGCACTCAAATGGACCCTTACTGAATTTGTCTTAAGGCCTGCATCGGAAAGATCCAGGAGGTATTCCAATAGAGAATTCAAAGGTAGTGCTAGAGGGTCGAAACTCCTTTCAGCACACCAAATGGAAAATCTTTTCCATTTAAAAGCATAGGAACGCCTAGTGGAAGGTTTTCTGGAAGCATGGAGGATATCCTTCACTTGTTGAGAAAGATTCCAGCTTTGAAGGTCTAGGCCTTCAGTAACCAAGCTCTGAGGTGAAGGGACTTGGGGTTTGGGTGCCACAAAGTCCCCTCCTCCTGGGACAGAAGGTCTGGAGCAGCTCCCAAGTCCAGAGAGGGGGCTTGGGAGAGATGCAGAAGTAGAGGGTACCACACTTGGCGTGGCCAGCGTGGAGCTATGAGGATCATAGATCCTTGATCCCTCTGGAGTTTGAACAGAGTCTTGGGAATCAAGGGAATGGGTGGAAAGGCATACAGAAAACCCTGACCCCAGTGAAGGAGGAAGGCATCCTTGGCCTGAACTCCCTGACACGGAATTCTGGAACAGAACCGGGGAAGTTTGGCATTCCACGGACTTGCAAAGAGGTCTATGTCCGGGGTTCCCCATTCTTGGAAGATTCTGAGTAGCTGATCCATGTGCAGGGACCATTCGTGTGGGAGCAGAACTCGACTGAGTCTGTCTGCCCAAGAGTTTTGGATTCCTGGGAGGTATACTGCCAGGAGATGGATTTGATGCTCTCTGGCGAAGGCCCACAATCTTAAAGCTTCATTGCAAAGCGATAGAGAGCCAGTTCCTCCTTGCTTGTTTATGTAAAACATGGCTACTTGATTGTCCGTATGAATGAGGACTGTCTTGTAGCTGAGCAGGGTATGAAAGACCTTGAGAGCTAGAAAGACTGCTCGAAGCTCCAAGAGATTGATATGAAGAAAGGTCTCCTGTGGGGACCAAGTGCCTTGAGTGGAGAGGTCTTGTAGATGAGCTCCCCAACCTGTTTGGGAGGCATCTGTTGTGAGAGTTGCTTGGGGCAACAACTGTTGGAAGGGGGACCCCAGCAACAGATTCTGAGTGGACATCCACCACTGGAGAGACCAAAAGAGACGTTTGGAGGTTGCTATTTGGTCTGAGAGAGCTCCTGATGCTTGCGTCCACTGGGTGGACAAAGTCCATTGGGCTGCTCTCATATGTAGGCGAGCATAGGGTACCACATGCACTGTGGAAGCCATGTGGCCTAGCAGTTGTAGCATCTCCCGGGCAGTTAAGTGGCTCTTTGACTGAACCTGAGAGGCTAACTGCACTAGGCGTAGGCAACGGGCTTGAGGAAGATAGGCCCTTGCAGTGGTAGTATCTAGCCAGGCCCCTATGAACTCTAGGGACTGAGTAGGGGTGAGCTGGGACTTTGGGAGGTTTACCACAAGTCCCAGATACTGCAAAATGCGCCTTGTGCAGTCCAGGGAAGTCTGGGCCTCTGACTGAGATGGAGCTCGGATGAGCCAGTCGTCCAGGTATGGGAATACAAATATTCCCAGAGTGCGTAGAAATGCAGCTACTGTTGCCATGCATTTGGTGAACACTCTTGGGGCAGAGGCCAGACCAAACGGAAGCACCCTGTATTGATAATGTTTTCCTTGGAAAAGAAAACGGAGGAATCTTCTGTGAGATGGATGGATGAGGACATGTGTGTACGCATCCTTGAGATCTAGAGAACAAAGCCAATCCTGACTTTGAAGGTATGGAAGGAGAGTGCCCAGAGAAAGCATCTTGAACTTCTCCTTGCATAGAAATTTGTTCAATTCCCTGAGATCTAATATGGGTCTGTATCCCCCTGTCTTCTTTGGAATGAGAAAATAGGGGGAGTAAAACTCTGACCCTTGTTGAAGAAGGGGAACTTCTTCTATTGCCCCTTGGGCAAGAAGGGTAGCCACCTCTTGACCTAGAAGATCGAGAAGAGATGTGGGAGAATTGAAATGTCTCACCATGGTGTGGGGAGGAAGGTCTGAGAAATGAAGTTTGTAGCCCTCTCTTATGATGGAGAGGGTCCACTGCTCTGTTGTAATCTGCTCCCATCTGGGAGCAAAATGAGCTAACCTTCCTGGAATGGTGAGAGGTTCTGGCTGTTTTAAAGCCAGAAAGGCTAAGTTCTCTAGCATCAAGTCAAAAACCCTGAGGAGGTTGGGCCTGCTGAGTTGCAGCAGCCCCTGTAGTCTTAGGCCTGGCCTGTTTAGGTTGCTGACGCTTAGTAGCAAAGCAACCTGTAGAGGATTGTTGGCCAGAAGTAGAAGGGAATCTGCCCTTTTTGAAAAAAGACTTCTTGAAGGGTTGTTTCTTGGCAGGAATGGAGGTTGACTTTGAAAGTCTATCCAGAGCAGAATTTTCTGCATCCATTTGAGTGGCTTTTATTTGCCATTCTTTGCCAAACAGGTTTTCACCTGTACAGGGAAGATTTCCTAATCCATCTTGGACCCAGGGTTCTAAATCAGAAGCTTGGAGCCAAGCAATTCTGCGAGCAGCTATGGCAATGCCAGAAGCTCTGCTGGTACCTTCAAAGGAATCAAAGGCTGCCCTGTTGGAAAACTTTGAAATGTCTTGAGTATGCTTAAGCCAAATGAGGAATTCATCCCTTTTATCTTCTGGTAGAAAAGGGAGGAAAGTGTGCAGTTTATCTGCAACCTCCTTTAGAAACATACCCATGTAAAGACTATAGGAGTTGATTCTGGCAACAAGCATAGTGGCTTGGAAGATTTTTCTACCAAAAGCATCCAAGGTCCTGCATTCTCTTCCTGGAGGAGTAGAAGAGTGTCTCTTTGTACTCTTTATCCTCTTCATAGCTGACTGCACCACAATGGAATGGTGAGGAAGCTGTGTTTTATGAAAACCAGGACAGGGAGGGACACGATACATAGTGTCTAATCTGCGAGAATGAGGAGAGATAGTGAGAGGAGTCTCCCATAAATCAATCATGTGTTCATAAAGAATCTCATGAATTGGTAAGGTGACTGCCTCTTTAGGAGCCTAAGAATAACCCAAAATATCTAATTTATTTGCTCTAGGCTCTGATTCAGAGGATACTGAAACAGAAAGACCTTTAGCTACTTCTCATATGAAGTCTTGAAAGGACAAGTCCTCTGGAGGAGACATTCTTCTTTTTGGAGAAGGCGGCTCTTCAGGAAGGGTTACAGATACTTCAGCAGACTCCTCTGATGTATCAGAATCACCAGAGGAATCAAAGTACCGTCTGTCAGGATGCTCGTCTAACGCTCGGTACGCGTATCGAGCAGTATCGACATCGGGCGTCATCGGAACCGGATCGGTACCGATGAGCAGCCCTGGACAAGGAACCGCTGCAGTCGGTATCCTGGTCGATGCCGATGCAGTCGGTACTGGTGTCGGCGCTGGTGCCGGTACCCGAGTCAATACCGACAACGGAGTTTGTTGTGGTATCAACAGCGTCGCAGCTTGGATGAAGGCACTGATAGCCTGCTGCATGGACAGAACATTCTGATCCATCGACGCCATGAATGCCTGGAACTCGGTACCGGAAGGTTGTGCCGGTACCCCAGAGCATTCTAACAGGTGATCGGTCGAGGCCGTGCCATCGATGTCAACCTGTAACCCCATAGGTGGAGCTTTGGAAGCCGGAGCTTCCCGCCAGGGTTGTTTTGCCGGTGCAGGATCCTCGAGGGCAAGCCCGGAGGCATCTCGATGCTTAGAGGGAGATCTACCCTTCGAGGACCGGCTGGATTTATGTTTGGTTACCTGAGATCCATTGGGGGAAGAAGAAGCCCTGGAAGACGTCGATGCCACCGAAGCTGCATCAGCGGGAAACAGCACATGGAGCTTAGCTGCTCGGTTCTGTAAACCCCGTTTAGACATCAGAGAGCAGGACAGACAATCCGAAATGGAGTGTTCAGGACCCAAACATTTAAGACACCATTCATGGGTGTCTGTAACAGAAATAGTACCGCTGCACTTAGTGCATTTCTTAAACCCGGAGGCTGGTTTTTCCATGAGGAAAATTTCTTGTGAAGCCTAAGGCCCAAAGAGAAAAATACACTAAGTGAGGGAAAAATATATATATATATTTTTTTTTTTTTTTTTTTTTTTAAAGAAAAGACCGGCGGTACCGGTCCGGAGTCGGGGAAGGCAGACACACGACCAAAGAAAGAAAATAAAGAACTTCTTCAGCGGTGACAGGGCTCGACCTGCTGGCTCCGCGGCAAAGAAGAACTGAGGAGAGGCGGTTAGGAAAGGCGGGAAGGCAGCGCGCAGGCGATGTGGGATGCTTTTTGGGAAGCTGGGGAGCGTTCCCGTGCAGGCTCCGTCGGTACCGACGTACCCATATGTGAAGACTCATTCCTGCTTGTTCCTGGAGATTAGATGCACCCCTCCCCATGTCATTGTTTAGGGGCACACCTACCACTCTCTGCAGGCCACAGCTCCCCATGTCTTTGCTTAGGGGTGAACCCACACCTCACCATATCATTGTTTAGGGGGCCACCCCTCCCCATTTCTTTGTTTAGGGGTGAACCCACAGCTCCATGTAATACACACCTATTTGCTGAGAAATTAGATGGTTCAGTTAATTTTTATTTTATCCTGTTGCTGTAAAGGGATCCACTGTGTCTGTTCTATGCCATTTTGAATTCCATCACTGTGTTTGCCCCCACCACTTCCATCAAGAGGGCATTGCAAGCATCCACCACCATTTTCAGTGAAAAAGTATTTCCTGACATTGCCTTTCAATTTACCACCTTGCAGCTTCATGTTATGCCCTCTAGTTTTACAGCTTCCCCGTCTTTGGAAGAGGTTTGTTTGTTCATTATTTCTCGTTAAGTATTTAAAGGTCTGAATCTTATCTCCCCTATCCCTCCTCTCCTCCAAAGTGTACATATTTAGGTCTTCAAGTCTCTTCTCATAAGGCTTCTGACGCAGGCTCCAAATCATTTTGGTCACCTTCCTCTGAACAGTCTCCAAAACTGAACACAGTATTCCAAGTGAGGCCTCACCAGTGACTTATACAGTGGCATTAGTACCTCTTCCTTCCTGCTGATAATTCCTCTTTGTATGCAGCCCAACATCCTCCTGGCTTTTGCCACCGCCTTGTTGCACTGTTTTGCCACCTTGAGATCTACAGAAACAATCACACCGAGGTCTTTCTCCTGATCTGTTCACACCAACCTCTCGCCCCCTATCGCATACATTTCCCTTGGATTTCTGCTACCCAAGTGCATGACACTGCACTTGGGTAGCAGAAAGACAAACTTTTCCATTCAGTCCTTCAGCAATATCACTTACAAATACATTGAACAGTGCTGGGCCCAGGACCGAACCCTGGGGCACCCCGCTAATCACCTTCCTTTCATCCGAGTGAGCTCCATTTACCATCACCTTCTGTCGTCTGTCAGTCAACCAATTTCTGATCCAGTTTACCACCTTGGGACCCATTCCCAAACTACTGAGTTTATTGATAAGCCTCCTATGAGGAACAGTATCAAAGGCTTTGCTGAAGTCCAGGTAGATGACATCCATCACATGCCCCCGATCTAGTTCTCTGGTCACCCAGTCAAAGAACTCAATCAGATTTGTTTGGCAAGATCGTCCTTCGGTAAAACCATGTTGCCTCGGATCTTGCAAACTGTTGGTTTTGAGAAAGTTCACTATTCGCTCTTTCAGGAGCGCCTCCATTACTTTTCCCACCACTGAGGTAAAGCTCACGGACCTGTAGTTTGACACTTCTTCCCTATCACCACTTTTGTGTAGAGGTACAACATCAGCCATTCTCAGGTCCTGAGGAACATCTCATGTTTCCAAGGATCTGTTGAAAACATCCTTTAACAGCCCTGCAAGAACTTCTCTGAGCTCTTTCAGTATCCTGGGATGTATCCCATCCAGTCCCATGGCCTTGTCCACTTTCAATTTTGCAAGCTGTTCTAACACATCATCTTCAGTGAATGGTATGGTACCTACTTCATTCCCATTTTTATATTTGGGAGCCACAGGTGGTCCTTCTCCAGGATTTTCTTTAGTAAAAACAGAGCAGATGTATTTGTTTAGCAATTCCGCTTTTTCAATGTCACTTTCCACGAGTCCGTTCCCAGCACTTCTGAGTCCTGCAATTCCACCTCTGATCTTCTTCCTTTCCCGAATACACCTGAAGAAAGTTTTGTCGCCACACTTAACATCTTTAGCCATTTTTTCCTTTGTCTTTGATTTTGCTATCCTTATTTCTCTTTTTGTCTCTTTGAGTTTGATCCTGTATTCATTTCTGTGTTCCTCAGTTTGCAAGCTTTTGAATTTTGCGAAAGCTGTGTTATTTGCCTTTGAGCAGCCACTTCTTTGGAAAACCAAATACGTTTCCTTCTCCTCTTGTTTTTATTTACTTTTCTTACATAATTATCTGTTGCCCATTTTATTGCCACCTTTAGTTTAGCCCATTGCAATTCTACTTCCCTTATCTCTTTCCACCCTGTCAACTCCTCCTTTACGTACCCGGCCATTTTATTGAAGTCAGAGTTTTTGAAGTTTAGGACTCTGAGCTTGCTATGATCGGACTGCACCTTGGCTTTTATCTCAAACCACACTATGTTATGATCGCAGTTGCTCACAGGGGCACCCACCCAGACATTCGACACGCTATCACTGTTGGTGAGCACTAAATCCAGCGTTGAGCTTTCCCTGGTTGGTTCCATCACCATTTGTCTAAGTAACACATCTTGGAGAGCATCCACAATTTTTTTGCTTCTTTCCAGATTTGCAGAAGGAGTAATCCAATCCCCATTGGGTAGATTAAAGTCACCCAATATGATCGCTTCCCCCTTTGTGGCTACCTTGGCAATATCTATAATCAATTAGTTATCTCTCTCTTCGATTTGAGTCGGAGGTCTGTAGACTACAGCAGTATGGATGACAGTGTCATCTCCTCTTTCCAACACAATCCAGAGCGCTTCTTCTTTTCCCCATGCCCTCTGCATTTCAGTAGCTTTAATACTGCTTTTAGACATAGTCTTTGGGTAGATTTATAGAGCATATACAAGTGTATCAACTTATTAATTTATCGCTCCAAAAAATAAAAATTAAAATTAAATACCCTTCAATGCTTAATAAACCTCTCTCTATTACTTGTTCATAAGATATATGGCTAGGTCTCAGACTTCCCGGCACTGAAAAGCTTACTGCCAATGAACTTTTTCTTAGCAGAGCCGTGCCAACTAGCATCAATGACCTGCCAAAATCATGCAATGAACAAAGTATGTAAAAATCTATGTATATAAGATATCACCAAAAATTAATAGAAATATATCCAAACTTCTTTCCATGTAAGGGTGAATCTTTGCACATTCCAATGGATTAAAAAGACTTATCTTAAATAGTTAGAGTCCAAAAGATTTCCCAACGCTGTCTGTTTAGCGCTCCAAAGCGTTTCTCCATTACAGGATTCTTCAGGGGAATTTCCTTTGCATTTATCACATCTCCAACATCCCCATGAAAACCAGGTTAAATTTTAAGAGAAAAGCTCCTGTTTCCCATGGCACTCTAAGATCAAGGAAAAATATCAGTCCATTATGTAAGGAAACCAACTCATAATACTATCCCAGCATTTAAAAATTAATCACATTCATCAGCCATCTCACCATCGAATGTTGACAGGCCCAGAATAACTCTAAAAGATGGTGCCCATGTTTCCAGAAGTGGTGTCTCTCATGTCAAGAAAAACGCCGCGCATGCGGACAAGCCGTATCTATCGGCTTATTTAAACCTGTGTGGCGCCAATCATATCAATGTGTTGGTGTAGCCTCCCTGATTACGTCAAGCAAGCGCGCCATTCAATCATATTGTTCAATCCTGTAGGTTCCACTGATCGTAAAACAAAAATCCATCTTTGTTCTAAAAACGTCAGGGATTGTTCTCGCGTCCTGTTTCCCCTGCCTACATGTATCTGTTCAATAACAAAACACTTGAAATCTGTAAACACATGACCCTCAGACAGACTATGTTGAACGATCGGGGCCTCCTTAATTTAAGATAAGTCTTTTTAATCCATTGGAATGTGCAAAGATTCACCCTTACATGGAAAGAAGTTTGGATATATTTCTATTAATTTTTGGTGATATCTTATATACATAGATTTTTACATACTTTGTTCATTGCATGATTTTGGCAGGTCATTGATGCTAGTTGGCACGGCTCTGCTAAGAAAAAGTTCATTGGCAGTAAGCTTTTCAGTGCTGGGAAGTCTGAGACCTAGCCATATATCTTATGAACAAGTAATAGAGAAAGGTTTATTAAGCATTGAAGGGTATTTAATTTTTATTTTTAATTTTTATTTTTATTTTCTGGAGCGATAAATTAATAAGTTGATACATTAATATTGCTTTTGACATACAAGGCGGCTACTCCTCCTTTTCCATTTTCTCTGTCACTTCTGAATAGATTATAGCCAGCTATGGCTATATCCCAATCATGCAATTCATTAAACCATGTTTCTATAATGGCCACAATGTCCAAGTCCTTTTCCACCATTAGGGCTTCCAGGTCTGGAACTTTGTTGGCTAAGCTTCGAGCATTTGTGCTCATTGCTTTCCAGCATTTAACTGGCTTGCGTGTATTTTGCATTGATTTTGTTGTTGTTCTGCCCACTTCTTCCCACTTGTTTTTGATGTGTGGCTTAAAAGTGTGACTGTTTCTAATGTTATTCTGCTTTTGCGGGGAGTGACGTCCAGAACTTGACCTTCCCCATCCGTCAACCCCTTGTTCTAGTTTAAATGCATATCCACATACTGCCTGAATTTTTCACTTAGGATTCTTTTCCCTGCGATAGAGAGATGTAGTCCATCAGCACAGTATAGTCTCTTGTTGGTCCATCTGTTTTCCCAGTTGCCTATAAATCTGAATCCTTCCTCTTTGCACCAGGGCTGGAACCATGCGTTAAAGCTGTTTATGTGATGTAGCCTTTCTGCCTCCTTACCAAGAACAGGTAGAACTTCAAAGAATGCTACAGTGTTAACAGTGGGCTTTAGTTTCTCCCCCAGAGTTTGAAAGTCCCTTTGAACTGTAGTGGCACCGTTTCTAGCCAGGTCATTTGTACCCAAATGGATGACAACATCAATTTTGGGGTGCTCACTTTCAGCGCTAAGTACATCAATAATTTGGTTTGTATTCTTGCTAGCTGAAGAGCCTGGGAGGCATTTGACTAACTTCTCTCCTTTGAACTGTGTTTCCAAGTTGGTGCCTCTGATGATGGAATCACCAAGTAGTAGTAGTTTTCTGTTCCTTGATTTTTTCTTCATATTTGGTGCTTTATCAGGAGACTGGGTATTGATTGTCTCATTTAAGGGCCCTTCAGCTTCCCTGGAATGGGCATCCTCATTAACCAAAGCAGAGGAGGTATTATGCTGTGATATCTCATGATGTACAGGGTGTTTCTGCATACAGGACGCAGTCTATCAGAGCCCACTGTGATCCATTTGTTCCTGGGATGTTTGATTCTCTGTGGGAGCGGCGGAGGACTTTGTTTGGTTTGTATCCTTGTCCATATTAAATTTGTATCCTTGTCCATGGTTTGTATCCTTGTCCATATTAAATTTCATCTGCCATTTGGATGCCCAGTCTTCCAATTTATCAAGATCCTCTTGCAATTTTCCACAATCCTCATGGGTTTTAACAACTTTAAATAGTTTTGTGTCATCTGCAAATTTGATAACCTCACTCGATATTCCCTTTTCCAGGTCATTTATGAATATGTTAAAAAGCAGCGGACCCAGTACAGATCCCTGGGGTACTCCACTATTCACCTTTCTCCATTGAGAAAATTAGCCATTTAGCCCTACCCTCTGCTTTCTATCTTTTAACCAGTTCCTGATCCACAATACTACACTGCCTCCTATCCCATGACTTTTTAATTTCACGAAGAGTCTCTCATGAGGGACCTTGTCAAAGGCTTTCTGAAAGTCCAGATACACTATATCAACCGACTCACCTTTGTCTACCTGTTAATTCACACCTTCAAAAAACCATAACAGATTAGTAAGACAAGATCTTCCTTGTCTAAAGCCATGTTGGCTGTCTCCCATTAAGCTATGACTATCTACATGTTCAGTAATTTTGTTCTTTATGATGGTTTCTAACATTTTTCTCTGTACTGACTCACCAGTCTGTATTTCCCGGATCACCCTTGGAACCCTTTTTAAAAATTGGTGTTACATTGACCATCCTCCAATCTTCAGATATTACAGATGATTTAATGATAGTTCACATATTACTAATAGCAGGTCTGCAATCTCATATTTCAGTTCTTTCAACACCCTTGGATGTATACTATCCGGTCCAGGTAATTTGCTATTCTTCAGTTTATCAAATAGTTGTAATTCATCTTCCTGGTGTATCGATATTTCTTTCAATTCTTCCGCAGTATCACCTTTAAATACCGCTTCAGTCATGGGTAACATCCCTAAATTTTCCTCAGTAAAGACCGAATTCATGAAGCAAAGAATTCATTCAGTCTCTCCGCTATGGCTTTGTCCCCTCTTAGTGCCCTTTTACCCTTCTA
The DNA here is from genome assembly GCA_033557465.1 of Ichthyophis bannanicus. Lineage (NCBI taxonomy): Eukaryota > Metazoa > Chordata > Amphibia > Gymnophiona > Ichthyophiidae > Ichthyophis > Ichthyophis bannanicus. The sequence goes on from CM066031.1 coordinate 1,110,193,563, forward strand.
TCATCTAATGGTCCAACTGACTCTCTCACGAGTTTTTTCCTATGAATGTATTTGAAAAAAGTCTTTATTACGCATTTTTGCTTCCACAGCAAGCTTCTTCTCAAATCCTCACTTTGCGTGCCTTATCAACGCCTTGCATAAAACTTACTAGTGCTTGTGCTGTTTCCAGTTTTCATCATTTGACTCTTTTTTCCATTTCCTGAAAGATGCTTTTTTGGCAACAGCCGTCTCTCTGACCTCACCTTTAAACCATGCTGGCAGTTTTTTGGACTTCCTTCCACTTTTCTTAAAGCGTGGAATACAGCTGGTCTGGGCTTCTAATATAGTATTTTCAAACAACACCCAAGCTTGATTTAAGTCTTTAACCTTTGCAACTGCTCCTTTTAGTTTTTATTAATTATTTTCCTCATTTTATCATAGTCTCCCTTTCGAAAGTTAAAAGGTAGTACTGTGGATTTCCTTACCATCCCTCCTCCACTAATTAAATCAAACGCGATCATGTTATGATCACTATTGCCAAGTGGCCCTAACACCCTTATCTCTTGCACCAGATCTGGTGTTCCACTAAGGATTAGGTCCAAAATGGCTTCCCCTCTGGTCAGTTCATGCACCAACTGCTCTAAGAAGCAGTCATTTATTTCATCTAGAAACTTTATCTTCCTAGCATGTCCTGCCGTGACACTGACCCAGTCAATACCGGGGTAATTGAAATCACCCATTATTATTACTGTGCTGTAACTTTTGTTAGCGTCCCTGATTTCTTTGAGAATTTCATCATCCATTTGTTTATTCTAGCCAGGCGGTCAATAGTACACCCCCACTGCCATTGCCTTCTCCTTTTTACATTGAGGTGGTACTATCGAGCAGTTATATTACAGGCTTTGATGGGCCACTATCTTAGTATGCAGGAGGCTCTGTGGTAGGGCTGGAGAGGGAGTTACTTGCCCCACAATCTGTCTCTGAATGGTTGGAGATGGGTGGAAAGGAAGAGGAAGGAAAAGTGGAGATGCTCCGGGGCATCCCTTCTTGGTACCTTTACACAGTTTGTGCCAGGCGGGGAAGAGGAAAGGTGTGCTCCCGACGCTTGTCTAAGTGGTCTAAAATGGAAGACTTTCACCCATTCTTGGGAATGGCTTTCAGGGACTTGGTAGAGATGGGTCAGGTGCAGGGGAGGGGGGTCATGTGATTTGCTGACTTATTTCATGTAGAGGAAACTGGGGAACAGGATCCCCTTCTAGCATTATTTTCATTTATACTTTGCAATGCAACCGCAGACCCAACAGCATCTGCTGCGACCAGGTACCCAACTGGAGGATGCTCTGTTTAGCGGGAAGGGAATAAAGGCAGCACTCTCCACATTGTATGGGGTGCAGCTGGCAGGGGAGGAAAAGGAGCCATCGCCCCATAATGCAAGGTGGTAGTGATAGCTGGGACAGGAAAAAGAGGGGGTGTGGCTCAAATTCATGGGGGGATCCACCATTTCATGTGGGTCACATTATGGAAACAAACAATTCCAGATTGTACATAGGCTGTACACTAACCCACAGCTGATGTTCGCGGCTCAAAGAAGAGATACAGGGATGTGTTTGAGGGACTGCGGGCGAGTCAGTTCCTTCTACCATCTGTGGTGGAAATGCCTGGTCATACAGCAGTTTTGGGGGAGAGTGGGAGAAGCAACCCAGCTCATTGTGGGAGGGACCCTCTAACCTGCCCCTAAGGAGATGCTTTTGGGAGTCCTCTCTGTGCCATTGATAAGGGCAAGAGAGGCAATGTTGCGAGACAAACTGCTCCTGGAGGAAAGAGTGGCATAGCTTGGAGGTGGCGCTCACTGGATGATTGGTATTTCAAGGTCGGGGAAGCAGTGCAGTTTGATAAGCTTACCTATAGGTTACAAGGGAAGGATTGGCTTTTCCAAAAACAGCTGGGGGTGAAAGACATCACTCGCCCCTCCCAATCCGCCAGTTCAAGAGAAAGGAAATGAATAAGTGTTTGGTTGCTCACCGCCAACAAGCTAACAGAGATGGGTCTAATGTTTTGTTGTTTGTTACCTTGGTGTATATGGTTATATTTCTCTTTTTGCGTTTTGATAATGCTTACTGCCAATAGGTGCTTAGGCAGCACAGTCTGCTAGAGTGATCGTCCTTAGGTCGCTCTGTTGAGTTCAACTTGCCTGTCTAATGGGGGGGGGGGGGGCAGGCCAACCGAAGGATTTGAAGAAAATGGAAAGTGTGTTCTGTATTTGGGTTTCTGTACTCATGCTATGATTGTATGGAGATATAGCTGACTGTCTTTAGCTCTTTTTTTTTGTTTTTCGCCTTTAATAAAAGATGTTTGGGGGGAAAAAAAAGCGAGCCAAGAATGGCAAAAATGAAGAAAGCACTGGTGATCCTCTTGGATAGGGATATGGAAGTAAACCTCAGCTACGTCCAGAGATGCAAAGAATTCTCCACAACATATCACCTGAAACACTGACCATAGGGTTTCCATCTGAAAGTGGAGGGTGTACAGGTAAGCGTTGACTCCCTTGAGGTAGAGGATTGACGGAAAGGAACAGTGTTTCTCTGCACCATAGAATAGATGGAGTATCAGCCCTGGCCTTGGTTGGCCGGGGGAACTGGGACCACCGCCTGTAGATGGAGAAGTCTGCCCTGGGTACACTGAACTGCAGCTCTCTTGGCCATAGAGCCGCAAGGACAGGTGACAGAGGTGTCCAGAATAGAAACTCTACATTCCGGAACATAGCCTTGCTGAACGGTGTCTAGCACCCAAGCGATCCTTGCTGATCCAGACCCACTCCTGAAAGAATATGCCCCAAGCCATCATTGCACCTAACTGGAAGAGTCACTTCTGGAGGTGTTGGAGTCCCAAGTCATGAAAAGGCAGAGTCCGAGATCGGAAATGAAAAGGCAGAGTCCGAGATCGGAACCCAAAAGAGTAGAAGGAAAGCTTTCTGGAGCAGTATCTACTGTAGTCTCAGGAGCCATGGGAATGCAAATAGCAAGAATAAGGAATATGCGCTCATAAGTCTCCCAAATCCTTTTGGCCTATCTCATTGCTTTCTGGAAGGTTTGGACTTGCCCAAGCCCTTAACCAGCTTCTCCAAGTTTGTCCCAAATACAGCCTCCCTTTGAAGACAAGCTGAGTCAATCATGATTTGGAGGACAAATCCACCACCCAATGGTACAGCCATATTCAACGTCATGCCACAATTGACAGAGTAATGTCTTTAGCCACCAAGCAAATGAGATCATACATGGCTCAAAAAGGCTGTAGCTGACTCTAAGAGGGGCATAATATCCTCTGGTGTTAGGGAGTGAATCCACTGGAGTAAAGCTTGAGTCGCCAAAACCCCCACACACCACCAACTGAAGGATAACAGTAGAGGCTATAAACTGATTCTTTAAGATTGTGTCCACCTTACAATCCAAGGGGTCCTTCAGGGCTGTTCCGCCCACCACCGGAAAGGTGGTCCACTTCGTAAACACTGTAACCTGTGCATCCATTTTCAGCCTGTTAAATCACTTGACATGTTCATCTTGCAGCAGTGCATAGTCTCCTGCAAATGTTAAGCCCCTTCCCTGTGGAGTCGGGCAAGTCCCATTCCGAGTTTATCATGCTGTTCTTAATGTCCGGAAAAAAAAGGCCATCTTGGACTTCCAAACCCCCTTCAGGAGGAGGTAGATCTGCGGTCCTTGTTCAGCTGCTGGAGGGTTGGCCAAATTTAGGGTGGATGACACTTGAGCAATCAGGGCTGCCAATTCATCTTTTCTGAACAAGCAAATAACACCAGACTCATCGTGATCTTCAGAGTGGGAGGACAATTCGTCCTCCAGGTCAGAATCAGTGCCTGATGCATCGGAACTAAACTCTGGGTCTTGGCCAAAGGCAGTTGATCCGAATCTCCAGTCTCCAACCGTCACCGAGAGCACTTAGAAGGCAGGTACTGAGCTGGGCTCCGGTTTGCTTGCTATCCCTCCTGCAAAATGGGCAGAAAGAAATCACAAAGACCCACAGGCTCCAGGGTCTGCATTGCCAAGCCAGCTTGCTGCAGATAGGAGGAAAACTCCTCCAGGGAGGACAACATGGAACCACTGGCCAGCGGGCCCCCACCACAGGGAGTGGGGGAGGGGGGAGAGGTGCAGCAGATGACAACCCCTTCTGCAAAGGGGAGTGTCCGGAGAAGAAAGTGCCAAGATGATAGACCTGACTATCATACTTCTTCAAGGCAACGTCCGCTGCCAACAGCAGTAAAGAAGCTAAGACTAGAGAATTCTTCTCTCTGTTGCGAAGAGTGTGAAGGGCCTTCTAAGGGTGCATCTGAAGCCTCCATGCAAGCTCAGCAGACATCAGAATACTGCAACAAGTCTTTCCACTTTCTAAAATTAGACAGCACAAGAACCTCCACCACCACTAGCAGTCAAAGTACACTAATTCTGCATGGACAGGGTCGCACACGCTAGCACCACACAGACCAGAGCCACGCATGCAGAAACTGTGGACAGCTGTGTGTACCAGTGCCACGCAAAAGGTCACCACGTGCCACTGGCATGCACCAGGGAAAGGCGCAGGAGGACACAGTAAAGCGCAGTAAGCGCAAACAATGCGCACAGGCAGTTAGGCAAGGTGAGAAACACTGGTGACGAACCAACAGATACCTTGAGTGGTTAGAAACCCAACTTAGTGCCCCAGCAATGAATGAAGTCAGGCCCCCACAGACAAGATAGACAGACAAGTTTAGCCTTTTGTATTCACCCTTGGGGAACCCTGGGCAAGTCAAAACTACATGGGGCTCAGTGTTACTCCCTTGTCATTAGACACGCAGCCACATACCTCTGAACAGCCTTTTTCAAATCTACAGGGGAGAGCATAGGGAAGGAAGAGGGAGGGGGGCACTGAGGTTGTGCAAGGCTTGAAGAATTCTTCCTAAACTCCTTTTCCAATCTTTGGGCTGCTCAACGTGTCCTTAAGAAGACAATGGCAGGGAACTGAACCATTTTCCCTCCTCCTATGGCATCCAAGAATAGCACCTGTTTTAAGGATGACCCTAGTGGAGTCTCCCGCATTGTGCTCCAGTGAGAAATCCAACAACAATGATGTTTGCTCATGAGCGAAATCTAACTTCCTCTCAAATCTTCCTTGCAGTCTCAGATTTTCAGAGAGCTGAAAAACTTGCATTCACCATCTACTGGAGACAGAGAATTACTGAAGGCTCCCTCTAGTAGTTCTGGCTGATATGGCATGCCATCATAGAAAACCTAAAAGCTTCCTCTATCTCCACATCTGCTGGTAGGAGGAAACAACCCACTTGTCTGAACTAGTCTAGCAGGACGATATGAAACAGTCATTTAGAACTATTCTGTTTTCTCTCCTTTAACCAATTCTCATTCTATAAAAGTACACTGCCTCCTATCTCATGACTCTTAATTTCCTCAAGAGACTCATGTGGCATCTTGTCAAAGGCTTGCTGAAAACCCAGATACACTATATCAGTTGACTCACCTTTATCTACCTGTTTATTCACACATTCAAAAAATACAGCTTGATTAGTGAGACAAGACCTTGGCTAAATCTATGTTGGCTTTGTCCCATTAAACCATGGCTATCTATATGTTCAGAGGAGTAGCCCAATGATTAGAGCACTGGCTTGATAACCAAGAGACCAGGGTTTGATTTCCACTAGCACTCCTTGTGGCCTTGGACAAGTTACTTAACCCTCCATTGCCTCGGAAGAAAGCCCTGGCAAATCTATTTCCAGTCACACTGCCAAGAAAACCCAGGAGCTGCTGGATTGACAGGAGTCAGCATTGACTCAAAGACACACACACACATCTATATGTTCAGTAGTTTTTTTCTTTATGTGTTCTAACATTTTGCCCAGTACAGACATCAGGCTCACCAGTCTGCAGTTTCCCAGATCACCCCTGGAACCCTTTTTAAAAACTGGCATTACATTGACCACTCTCCAATCTTCAGGTACTACAGATGATTTTAATGATAGTTCACAGATTACTAATAATCGGCTGCAACCTCATTTTTTAGTTCTTTTAACACCCTGAGATGTATAGCATCTGGTCCAGGTGGTTTGCTACTCTTCAGTTTATCAAATTGCTGTATTACATCTTTCAGGTTTATCAAAATATATTTAAATTCTTCAGATATGTAACTTTTAAATATCACTTCTGGCATGGGTAACTTTCCTACCTTTTCTTTAATGAAGACTGAAGCAAAGAATTCATTCAGTCTCTGCACTGTGGTCTTGTCCTCCCTTTAGTGTCCTTTTTACCTCTCTATCATCAAATGGTCCAACTGACTCTCACAGGCTTTTTGCTTCCATAGCAAGTTTCTTTTCAAATTCTCTTTGCTTGCCTTATCAATGCCTTGCATATAACTTTCCAGTGCTTATGTTTCTTGTTTTAGTCATTTGGCTTCTTTTTCCATTTTCTCAAATATGCTATTTTTAGCTACAACAGCCTCTCTGACCTCCCGTTTAAACTATGCAAGCAATCATTTGGCCTGCCTCCACGTTTTGTACTGGGTTTCCAATACAGTATTTTAAACAACCAGGCCTGATGTAAACTTTCAATCTTTGGTTAAATACTAGCAGCATGGTCTTCCATGTTGTCTTCCCTCCATTTATTAAATCACATGTGATCATGTTATGATCACTATTTCAGAGTGGTCACAACAATTATCTCTCGCACCAGATCCTGCATTCCATTTACAGGCGAGTTCTAAAAAAGCTTTCCCTCGTGTCTGTTTCTGAACCAGCTGCTCCATGAAGCAGTTATTTATTTTATCTAGAAACTTTATCTCCCTAGCATGTACTGATGTGACACTGATCCAAGCCAATACTGGAGTAATTGAAATCACCCATTACCACTGTATTGTAATTTTCGTTAGTTTCCCTAATGTCTTTTTTAGTCATCCATCTGTTCATTCTGGCCAGGCAGATGGTATACAGCCCCACTACAAAACTTTTATCCCGTTTGACTCAATGCCCTCTTTAACATATAGTACCATTCCTACACTAATTTGATCTACTCTATCATTAGGATATAATTTATACCCAGGTATCAGTGTCCCATTGGTTGTCCTCCTTCCACCAGGTCTCCAAGATACAAATTATATCATTCAGTGCTATACATTCTAACTCTCCCATATTATTTTTTAGACTTCCAGCATTTGCATACCAGTATTTCAAAGTTTGTTAATATGAACAGAAACAAAACAAACAAACAAAAACAATCTGGTTGTCAGCTGACAGGGGTAATTTGGAATCTTTCAATTTTGCTCTTTACTTTTACCTTTATGGAAACATCTCTATTGGGATGCCCTAAAGCAGGGGTCACCAACCTGCGGCCCGCGGGCCGCATGCGGCCCACGAGGTCCCTTCGTGCGGCCCGTGAGGCTCTACCCCGGTTAACATTACGTGCGGCCCGCCAAGGATTCCCGCCATTGTATCCACGCGCTCGCAGCTCACCGACGACCACCTGCAAGCGTCCCTTCTCCTGTCAGTGTCATCTGTGAAGCCGGACTTTAAGCGTTTGTCTGCTAGCATGAATCATCAGCCATCTCATTAAATTCAATAAAGGTGATCAGCCATTGTTTTCATAATTTTGCGTTTGTTGTTTTTTTTCGCGGGGGCGGGGAGAAGGGGGGTGCGGCCCGCGAGGCTCCCAGTAGTCGGCTGTGCGGCCCGCGGCCCTCTGGAGGTTGGTGACCCCAGCCCTAAAGAGTAGTTACTCACCTATAATAGGTGTTCTCCGGGGACAGTAGGAATCAGCCCTCACATATGGGTGACGTCAGCGTCAACGGAGCCCTCATGTGGAGCAAATCCCCAGCTTTCAAAGAAAGCCTTTGGGAGTTGCTATCACGCATGCGCAGTCCCCTTCCCGCCCAAGGGTGCCATCTTGCTCAGTCAAATGACATAGCTAAAAAGACAGCAAAAAAAACAAAATATAACAACAGGACTACAACTCCAAGGGGAGGAGGGAGGATCATGAGGACTGATTCCTGCTGTCCCCGGAGAACACCTGTTACAGGTGAGTAACTACGCTTTCTCCAGGAACAAGCAGGAAGTCAGTCCTCACATATGGGACTCCCCAGCTATAGGCTACCGAGAAGCTATAGCTAAAAAGGCTCCCTCTATGAAAGCCGCAAGCAGCTGCAATCGAAATCCAAACTAAGGGAATAGCACTCTGGTAGCCTGAACACAGAAGGGTAGGAGGGCAGGAGTTGCCTAGACCTCCAAAAGGCTACGGAGTACAGCCTGGCCGAAGGCACTGTCCCGTCGGGACTCCCTGTCCAGGCAATAATGGGTTGCAAAAGTCTGACTCGAAGACCAGGTGGCGGCCCAGCAGATGTCTGCCAAAGGAACAGAGCGCAAATGAGCCACTGATGCCGCCATGGCCCTGACTCTATGGGCGGAAACCCGGCCCTCCATGGGAAGCTCGGCTGCCCTGTATACCCAGGAAATGCAGTCTGCCACCCAGGTGGACAGCGTACGCTTAGATACTGCCACCCCCAGCTTACTGGGGTTGTAAGAAATGAAAAGCTGAGAAGCCTTCCGATGTGGTTGCGTATGCTGGATATAGAAGGCCAATGCCCTCTTACAGTCCAGGGTATGCAGGACTGACTGCCCAACTGGCATGCGGCCTGGGAAAAAAGATAGGCAGAACCACCTCCTGGTTGAGGTAGAATGAGGAGACCACTTTCAGAAGGAACTTGGGGTGCATGCAAAGCACCACCCGGTTCCTATAGAACCTGGTGTAGGGTCTTTCCGACACTAGGGCCTGGAGCTCACTCACCTGCCAAGCAGATGTGAGTGCCACCAGGAAAACAACCTTCCAAGAAAGATAGCGTAGATGGCAGGTAGCCATTGGTTCAAAGGGCGACCTAGTAAGCTGCCCTAACACCACATTCAGATCCCACTCGGTCGCTGGGGTCGTAGCGGGGGTTTCAAGAGAAGTAAGCCTCTCAGGAACCAAGAGACCAAGGGGTGGGCGGAGAGAGGCTTCTCATCCACTGAAAAGTGGTGCGCCACAAGGGCACTGAGGTGCACCCTGACAGAGTTGGACTTGAGGCCCAAATCTGAGAGATAGAGAAGGTATTGTAGAACCACCCCTACTCAGCAAGAGAAAGGATCTATCTCCCGCTCCTTGCGCCATGATGCAATCCTGCGCCACTTCAAGGCGTACGCCCGTCTAGTCGACAGCCTTTGCAAGGCCAGCAAGACCTCTTCAATATTTTTTGGAAGGAGGAGCAGAGCGAGAATTACCCTTTCAGCAGCCACGCCATCAAGTTGAGGGAGCTGAGATTGGGGTGCAGAAGAGAGCCCCCCCCTCCTGAGACAGGAGACGTGGTGAAGACCCCAAGGGGATTGGGGCCTCCACCGCTAGCTGCAGAAGAAGCGGGAACCAATGTTGCCTGGGTTACCATGGGGCAATAAGGATGACCAAGGCTCTTTCCTGGAGAATCTTGAACAGCATCTTGGCTACCAGAGGTGTCGGGGGAAACGCATACAGAAGGTCCCCGGACCATGATATCAGAAACGCATTGGCGGCCACACTGTGCAGGTGTGATCGCCTGGAGCAGAAAAGGGGAAACTGGTGATTGTCCGGACTTGCAAACAAGTCCATCACCGGTCACCCCCAGGTCTGGAAGAGCCAGTTGGCCACCCCGCAGTCCAGCTGCCATTCATGGGGTTGGAGAATCCTGCTTAGCCTGTCTGCTAGTCTGTTGTCCTGGCCCGACAGGTAGACTGCTTGGAGAAGAATGCCATGCCGGGCTGCAAAGGAGCTTAGGTCCAAGGTTTCCTGACATAGGGGATGGGATCCCGTACCACCCTCTTTATTCATATAGAACATGGCCACCTGGTTGTCTGTCTGCACCAAGACAGATTCGTGGGCCAGGAGCTGTCTGAAAACTTCTAGTGCTAGGCAGATGGCACGTAGTTCCAAGAATTGATTTGTTGGGTCTTCTCACTCGGGGACCACACTCCCTGAGCACGGAAACCCTGACAATGGGCCCCCCAGCCCAGCAGAGATGCATCTGTGGTCAGGACCCTCATGTGCAGAGGAGCCTGAAAAGGCATCCCCGCCTCCAAGTGATCTGGTTGGAGCCACCAGGCTAGGGACAGTACCAGATGTCTAGATACTTTGATCCTGTCCCGAAGGTGCCCTGAGGCCTGAGACACCATTGAGCGGTCCGCATGTGGAGGCGGGCATCCGGGATCACATAGACTGTGGAAGCCATGTGCCCGAGGAGCCGCAGGAAATGTCTTGCTGACACTGCAGACTTGCAACTCACTTGCACTGCCAGAGCCATAAGTCTGTCTGCCCTGTCTGCAGGCATATAGGCCTTCGCTTGAAGGGTGTTGAGGCTGGCCCCAATGAATTCTAGCTGATGAGTCGGAGTGAGGCTAGACTTGGGTAGTTGATCGCGAACCCTAGGTGTTGCAGCACCTGGATGGTGCGAGCGGTGGCCTGGTGGGCCTTGGTGGCCGAGTTACCTCCGATGAGCCCGTCATTGAGGTAGGGGAATACAAATACCCCTTGGAGCCTGAGAAAGGCGGCAACCACAGCTAGGAACTTTGTGAACACCCTGGGGGCCGAGGCAAGGTCGAAGGGGAGTACCCTGTACTGGTAGTGATTGCCTCCCACCACAAAGCGCAGATATTGCCTGTGGCTTGGGTGTATTAGGATGTGTGTATACGCATCTTTTAGGTCTAAGGAGCACAGCCAGTCTCCCTGGCGGAGGTAAGACAGCAATATTCCAAGGGAGAGCATCTTAAACGTCTCCCTCACCAGGAATTTGTTCAGGTTGCGCAGGTCGAGGATGGGTCTGAGGCCTCCTGTCCTTTTTGGCACCAGAAAGTACCTGGAGTAGAAGCCCCTTCCCTGCAAGTGGTGGGGCACCGGTTCTACCGCCTGATCCTCGAGAAGACCTGTTAACTCCTTCATCAGAAGATCCCGGTGAAGTGGAGACCTGATGGGCTCTCCTGGAAAATAGTGAGGAGGCACCTGGACTAGGTGAAGAAGATAGCCCTCCCGGACTACCTGCAAGACCCAGGCATCGGTGGTAATGGCTGTCCACCTGTGGGCATACAGAGCAAGCCGGACTCCTATGATCTGCCTTTCTCCTGTGGGAAGAGTGGCCATGCTGTAGGAGTCAAAAGCCACTGCCAGGCTGGGCCAGAGCCGGTGCCTGGGGTTTGGGGGCTTTCTGCTTATGCGGGCCATGCTTCTGTGCCTTGGCCTGCTACCCCTGTTGGGGAGCCGGGGAGGCCTGAAAATGGGGATAGCTTCGGTAAGCAGCACCCTTCCTCGGGTAAAAGGGCTTTTTACTGAGCCCTTCTTGCCCTTCATGTACTCGGTCTCCAACTCTGCGGCCTTGTCGATCATGGGTTTGCCAAAGAGATTCTCCCCCTGGCATGGGACATCGACCAACTTGTCCTGAACCCATTGTTCGAGGTCCGACGACTACAACCATGCCTGGCGGCGTGCACCAATGCCAGCCGCGACTACCCGGGCCGCCGACTCAAACCCATCATAGGCCACCCGAAACAAACTTCGAGCACTCACGGATGGCTTGGGACAGGCCCCTGAAGCACTGAAAAGATTCCTCGGAGAGACCAGCCGAGAATCCGGTGAGTTCCTTTGCAAGGTCCCTCAGGTACATGCCCATGTACAACTGGTATGCCTGGATCCGACAAGTCAGCATTGAACCCTGGAAGCACTTCCTGCCGAGGGCATCCAAGTTGCGGGCCTCCCTCCCAGGAGGCACGGCGGAGTGCGTCCTTCTGGCTCTTCAGCCGGATCATTGGCCGACTCCACAATCATGGAGTTGTGCGGCAGCTGCGACTTTTGAAATCCAGGGCTCTGGCGGACTCGATACATCGAGTCGAGCCGTTTGCTGATCATTGGCACCGATGCCGGTGTCTCCCACATGTGGAGCATCAGTCGTTCCAGATTCGGAGGCATGGGTACAGTAAGGGCCTCCCGAGGGGGGGCCTCACACAGGAGGATCTCAAGCTCGTCGGCTCAAGGATCCTCCTCGGACTCCGTGGGGAACGCCAAAGCCTTGAACATATCCCGCACAAAGTCCAAGAACCTCATGTCCTCCGGAGGGGACATTCTCTGAGGCTTGGATACCAGAGAATCAGAGGGGACATCCCTGTGCCGGCGTGTATCCGGGGACTCCTCATCCTCGGTTTCCCACGCCGACGCCTCCGAGAAGGAATCGGGGGGCTCGTCAGGCATCGAGGGCCCTGGCACCAACCGCCCCGACGCTGGCAGGTTCGGCGGCGACGACGACCTCGGTCCCAAATGGGAGGCCAAGAGAGACCTTGGCCGAGGATCGACTCGAGCCCGAAAGGCTTCGCGGATCGGCTCGACCTCTAGGGTCAACTTCGACGTCAAGGGCCCGGTGGATGGGGCAGAGGAACTGGACAGACCAGCTATCAGCACCTGCTGCTGCTCCATGAAGGCAGTGAAACTGCGCTCCAAGGCCGCCATTCTGAACTCAAGCCCGGAAGGCTCCGCATCCGCCGGCTTGATGCTGGTTCCCCCGGAGGGGAGTCCTCGATGAGGACAGTTTGTACTTGCCTCAGCTGATCCATCTCCCAATGAGGTATCTTTGCCGGGCGCTCCTTCTCCGAAGATCCCGGCTGGTGCTCGGGGCTCCGCAACAGGCCCCAGGAGGAGCCGGATCGCTCAGAGCCATCCAGAGATGCCGCCTTCGAGGATTTCTTCTCTCTCTTGTGCTCCCTCGAGGGGGACCCCCTTTCCGAGGAACCTCGACGCTGCTCAAGCTCGGAATGCTCCCCCCGAGATGTGAAGGCCTCGGATGAGGTACGGGCTCTCGGAGGCAAGGACACGGAAAAAATCCTATCATGCTGCTGCTGGCGGTTCTTCAGGGCCGTCGAGGACATTTTCCTACACGGGCCACAGACTGACGGGTCATGTTCGAGCTTGAGGCACCTGAGACAGCAGTCGTGCGTATCGGTGAGAGACATAAGTTTCACACACCGATTGCATTTTTTAAACCCACTGGCAGCCATCGGGGGAAAAAGGGCCTATGCAAGGTCGAAGACCCGGGCTGCCTGTGAAAAAGAAAAAAAAGGCACAAACGACAGTCACGAAGGACAAAAAACGAAAATAGAGACGGACTCAATACCGGCGTACCGAGCCAAAGGTGAGAAGAGGTACCGGTGTCGACAGGTCGAGAAAAGAAGAGAAAAATCAACTTTTTTACGGGGACACAAGGACTACGTCCAAAGGGCTCTGCAGGAAAAAAGGAGACTGAGCAAGATGGCACCCTTGGGCATGAAGGGGACCGCGCATGCGTGATGACAATTCCTAAAGGCTTTCTCTGAAAGCTGGGGATTTGCTCCGCACGAGGGCTCCATCGGCGTCACCCATATGTGAGGACTGACTTCCTGCTTGTTCTCGGAGAACTTCTCTTTTTTGCTAGTATCCTTTAAAGATACATCATTCCAAACTATTTATTTATTTATTTAGGTTTATACCGCACTATTCATGATCAGCACGGTTTACAGGAGAACATTATACACAGAACAGTTTACATAAACATATAGGTTATATAGAACATGTAACAAAATTACATAGAACAAATGAGAAATATATACATGCACTCTTGGGTCGCTTTCAGCTTTCTCCCATTATCTAGTTTAAAAGCTGCTCTCTCTTCTTTTAAAGGTTAATGCCAGCAGTCTGGTTCCACCCTAGGTAAGGTGAATTTACAGAAAGATAAAAATATTTTAGAAATAATTAGGAAGAATTGGTCGGTCTGTCAACAAATAATCCTCCCTTCCTGCTTTGCTCTACTTAACTGTCCTATTTTACATGTTGCAGTTCTTTTCTATTATTTTGTTAATTTTTAGTGAATGTAAACTGCTCTGTAACTGCTCTGGTGTTTACTGGGACGATATAGCAAATCCTCATTAAGCAATAAGGAAAAGGGGGAGGGGGAGTTAAGTTGCTTTATTCAAACAAAGAGTGCCAAACAGGACAAAAATAAGGGGAAAATAAACAGAACATGCAAAAATAGAATAGTGAGAGGGAAGGAGGTACTGGCTCAGACTTACCAACCCTTCCCGCCCTCAGGTCCGCTCTACAGCACACCAGTAACAGGACTGGACACAGGGCAAATCAAGTAAACAGTGGACTTACCCAAGCTCCAGGCAAATGTTGGGCCAAGGATTCCAACACACAGGCCACAATACCGTGATCAGATCCTTATCCACCCTCTCTTGCAACCTGCTGTTTTCGGGTCTTCCTCAGAACCATCTCTCTCCCTTTCAATCTGTTCAAACCTTACACCAGTCTCACTATGCTCGCTTAACCCCTCTTTCTCAACTCATTTCATTGGCTCCCTATACATTTCCGCATTCAATTCAAACTTCTCCTACAGACTTATAAAAGTGATTCATTCTGGAGCTCCTCACTATCTTTCCTCTCTTATCACTCCCTACACCCTCCTTGGGAGCACTCCTCTGGCCGATCCATTTTATCTGTGCCCTTCTCTGCCAACTCCAGCCTTCATTCATTCCATCTTGCTGCTCCAAATGCTTGGAACAAAACTACCCGAGGTAGTATGTCGGGCTTTTTCTCTGCCCCTATTCAAATTCAGGCTAAGGTGAAATTAGGACTTACCTGCTAATTGGCTTTCCTTGAGTTCCCTCCAGTCCAGTCCCGTACCTGTGGGTAGTAACACCTCACGAACAACTTGGAGACTGAGCATGTCAATGCTGTTGACATCACCCCACATAGGCAGTTGCCATCCTATCCATCCTCAGTATGCTATTGACAAAGCAGACTCACCTGAACAAAAAATTAAGAAAACAACCTATGACAATTGTACTAACAACCAAACACCCCAAGCAAGACAGGCAACAAACGTCCCGCCCTATGGAGCACAAGAGCACACTCTGAAAGGGTTAAGGCAAGTGATCACTAACCCCCTGTGGTACTGAGATGCACCCCCCCCCCCCTTGGACGCTTTTGGTTGGGGCAGGCTGGAACCAGTTAGGTAGCCTGCCCACGTGTAGCAGAAGACAATGGAGTCTCATGGTACCCCTGCAAGAAGCACCGCTCCAGCCAAGGCTGACCTCTCAATCCAAACCGACCACAACCGACGTCTCTCTTAATGGCCAGGATCAAGCCATTGGCAAATAGTACGAAGTCATGGGAGGGTTCCGGACTGGACTGGAGGGAACTCAAGGAAGGCCAATTAACAGGTAAGTCCTAATTTCACCTTCCTTATCGTCCCTCCATTCCAGTCCCATACCTGTGGGATGTACCATATCAGTACTAACCCTGGGAGAGACCTGCGAGCCCGGCCTGAATTACCACTGCACCAAATCTCGCATCCCTAGTTGCCTGCACATCCAAACGATAACGACGCACAAAAGTATGTAAGGATGACCACATAGCCGCCCTGCAGATATCCACCAACAGGATCAGGCTAGCCTCCCCCCATGAGGCAGCCTGTGCTCTAGTGGAATGAGCCTATAGCACTTTGGGCAAAGCCCGACATCTTAAAAGGTAAGTGAGGAGATAGCCTCCTTCTCCCACCTCAAAATGGAGACCTTGGAGGCCATTTTCCCTTTGCGTGACCCGCCCCCCCCCCCCAAACAGCACAGTCTGACTTTCAAAACGGACCTGTGCATTTGAGATAGCGCTTGAGCAATCGGCGAATGTCTAGGAGCCATAACTGCTCATCTCCCGCATCTGCTCCCAACTCGGGAAATACCGGAAGCGAGACCAATTGATTGAAGTGGAAAGCTGATACAACCTTAGGCAGGGAGACAGGCGCCGACCTTAAAACGATCTTTTCCATGATTATTGTGAGGAAAAGCTCACAGCACAAAAGCGCCTGCAACTCCGAAATTCTGCCAGCGGAACAGATCACCACCAAAAATATGTCTTCATTGTCAAATCCTTCAAGGAGCACCTCCTGAGGGGTTTGAAGGGTGCCTCTACTAATGCCGTCAAAACCACATCCCAAGGAGGCACAACTGGCAGAATCGGTGGCCAGAGCTGCTTTACCACCCAAAGAAAAACACCCTATGTCCAGATGAGCTGCCAATGAGACCCTTGCACCTTTCGCCGGTAACATGCTAGGGTCGCTACATCTGTACTCGCAGAAAGCTACACGAGAAGCCCTTTTCAAACCCAGATTGCAGGAATGCCAATACCTCTGGGACAGACATCGCTAGGGGGCAACAGTGATATTCCTAACACTAGCCTTCGAATACTCATCACATGCGCACATACGAGAAACTGGTCGAATGCTTCTGGGCCTTCAAGAGTCCCAATTACCGGGGCCATAGGGTGGTGTGCAAAAGTCTGGAATAACTTGTAAATTTGACGTTTTTTCAACTTCGTGACCTTATATCTTAATTTCTTTTTCCTCCCAGTGACTTTTTCTTTGTAACTCATGATAAAGTGATAGATTTGGCTATTAGGGTCAACTTTTAGTATTGGTTTGGCCCTTATTTTCTGAGTTTGTTACCCATAGTTGTCCTGTTGATAGATTTTCTGTGAAAATCGTGTAATGTACATCGTTGGCCATCGATATATTATTGTAAGTATGCTTTAAAATATTATGAACGCACACCAGGTTTCCTTCAAATTAATGTATGTGGCCTTGAAAAAGGCCGTTTTTGTGTGTCAGTGATGGCTCAGTATTTGATGGGCCACCCTTTGTTCTTGATCACCTGACTGCACCCTGTCAGCATTGAATGAACCAGTCTGACAAGGTGATCGTTTGTGACAACGCGGTTCCAAGCTGCAATGAGTGACTCAATCAGCTGACGCTTTGATGTCGGATGCCTCTTGGATATTTCCAAGGCCACCTTGTGCCACAGGTTCTCGACTGGATGCAGATCTGGAGAATGGGCAGGCCAGTCCATTGACTTGATGTTGTTCCGCTGCTTCCAGCTGATCACCTGTCTGGAGCGATGGCAGGGTGCATTGTCACCTTGGAACAGGAACTGGCCAGGAAACACCTGGTGTGCTGATGGCACCATGCACTTTTGCAGTATGGTGGTGTACTTGGCCCCGTTGACCATTCCATCGACGATGTGAAGACGTCCAACGCCACTGGCAGCCAAGCAACCCCAGACCATGACCTTCAAAGGATGCTTCACAGTGAGGTTGAGAAACTCAGGCTTGAATTCCTCTCCAGGAAATCTCCTCACAGTAGGTGTGCGCCTGGTTACTAAACAGGCAGAAGTTGCTTTCATCACTGAATAGCACCTTTTCCCACATTTCAGTTGATCAGGTTGAGTGCTTTCTCACCCACACGATCCAGTTGCGCCTTTGTATGTCAGTCATCAGTGGCTTATTCTATGCTTTGCAGCCCCGGAGACCAAACTGCAGGCACCGGCGACGAACTGTTGATGAGCTGACACTGACCTCACTCTTGTCTGACCACTCTGGAAGTAGCTGAGGAGAGGTCAACTTGCGATTAGTCAGTGCAATGCATCGTAGTGCGCAGTCCTGGCGTGATGTTGATGCACGTGGATGACCTGAATGAGGCTTGTCCACCACTGAACCCGTTTCTTTCTTCTTCTGTACAATCTTAACAGCGCTCTGACTGCAGCCAACTTTCCTGGCTATCTGACGGCTTGAAAATCCTTCCTCGCTCATAAAGGATACACGAACATGCTCCTCCAACGTCAGGGTCCGAGTCATCTTCATGGTCGATCCAGAAAGCGTATGAAATTCAAAAATTCCCCACGTTTTTATAGCTGCACTGTTGGCTAGATATCTGCATTGTGATTGGTTAGTGAAACCAGCCTCCTGATTGGTCAGAAATAACGTAAGCATATTGGATAATCTCGATCCAGTTTTGACGCAGGATCCACAAAAATCGCAGTAGCTATCTCCCAGTGTCTGTAAAGTATTTAAATTGGAAGCAAGGCATGCAAAAAAGTCAACTCTAATAGCCAAATGTATCCCTTTTAACATGGTAGAAAGATGAATATGCTGAGCATACAAGACTTACGCAAAATTTAAAAAAAAAAACATGTTAGAAAGTACGAAAAACCAAAACTCACAAGTGATTCCAGACTTTTGCACACCATTGTATATCCACGCTTCCTCAGCCAAGCCTGCTCAAGAGCCAGGCTGTAAGCGAGAACCGTTCTGCCTGGGGCATCCAGACCAAGCCTTGTGACAGGAGATTGCTCTGGGTCAGAAGGTGCTAAGGCCGATCCACTACTAGATGGATGAGGTTTAGATTAATGCAATGCCATCTTTGCAGGCCTTCCCTCCTTCCAGCTTCACTGTCTCAAATTAGTCCAAAATGCAGCCGCTCGTCTCATCACTTGTTCCCCCGTTTGCTCTAACGTTACTTCCTGCCTTTTCACCCTCCACTGGCTTTCGGTTAAGATCAGATTCATTTATAAATTGCTCATCATTGCACATAGGGCTCTTCATGTCAGCACCCCTCAGTATCTGGCTGATATTATCCATCTTCAACCTTCCCCGTGTCTTCTTCGCTCAGCTCACGGCAATCACCTCTTCCTCCCCTCCCCATCT
This sequence comes from Ichthyophis bannanicus, assembly GCA_033557465.1. NCBI lineage: Eukaryota > Metazoa > Chordata > Amphibia > Gymnophiona > Ichthyophiidae > Ichthyophis > Ichthyophis bannanicus. The sequence goes on from CM066031.1 coordinate 1,110,212,132, forward strand.
CAGGCCCACCTTGAACTCACCCGTCACTCTGCATTTTTCTTTCTAGGCCCCGCCTTATGGAATTTGCTCCCACTATTGCTTCGCACTGAATTATCCCTCCCCCGCTTCAAAGCTCTCCTTAAAACTCATCTTTTCTGCCAGGCCTTCGATCTCCCCTCTTCCACCGATGGTGCCACATCTCCCAGCCGCGCCCCCCACTTTTCATAATATCCTCCCCTCATATTTTCATTTGCTCCTCTGCCCCTTTCCCTTCCCTGTCCCTTGTCACTATGTTCTTTCTCTCGACCTGTCTCTGTTCTCTATCTTTTTTGGTTTTGTCTATCCCTGTCCTGTCTCTTGATGGCGTTCCTTTCTGACTTTATTTTCAGTAGCCTCTATCCATTTTGTATTGTACACCGCCCTGACGCCCCAGCATGGGCGGTTTATCAAACTCTGCTAATAAAGATAAAGGTCCATGCACCACGGCCTTCGCGGCCAATCAGAGGCAACAAGTATCACAGACACCGATACGCCTCTATCTGTTGCACTACTCGACCGCTGAGTATCCATGGAGGAAATATGTACAACCACCCCTCCTGGGGCCAAAGCTGTACCAAGGCATCGAGGCCTTCCGACATGCACGCTCTCCTTCTGCTGAAGAACAGCACTGCCTTTGCTGAGTCAAAGGCGACCATCAGATCCATGACTGGCTCCCCCAACGCTAAAACAACTGAGCAAACATGTCCGCACTGAGGGTCCACTCGCCTGTGTCGATGTGAACCCAACTAAGGAAGTCTGCCGCCACGTTCTCCTTCACGACCATTTGCGCCTCCGTTAGGACTTGCAGATTGCACTCCGTCCAGGCCAACAGCAGAGTCACTTTGCTTTCCACCTGGGCACTGCATGTGCTGCCCTGCCGATTTATGTAAGCCACTGTAATGGCATCGTCGGAAAACACTCTGACCAGCTTCCCTTGCAGGAAAATGTGAAACTCCTGCAGCGCCAGGCTCGCATCTCCAACCAGTTGATGGGCCAGTTGCTCTCCACTGGTGACCAACACCCCTGTGCTAGCTGCGCTTCGCAATGTGCTCCCCAACCGGAGAGACTGGCATCCATCGTTAAGGCCACCCATCACAGGGCCTCCCCGCCAAGACCCACCATCACAATGCTACCCTGGCGGCTCTTGGACAACGGAGCAACTACGTCAACAAGTGGCACTGCGCCAACCATCAGTGGAGAAGAGCCCTCTGCAGCGGCCTCATATTATTACTGCTACTGAGCATACAAGACTTATGCAGCGCTGTACAGACACATGCAAAAGACAGTCCCTGCTCATTAGAGCTTACAATCTAGCCAAGACAGACAACACAGTAGCTGTAGACATGGGATACATCTACGGGGAGATGGTAAGGGAACACACAAAGAAGAGCAGGTGAGTCAAGATCCGAAAGCAGCAGCGAAGAGGTGCGTTTTTAGCCTAGATCTGAAGAGGGCCAGAGAAGGCACCTGAAGTACAGACTCAGGTAGTGTTTTCCAGGCATAAGGAGCAGCAAGGTGAAAGGTGTGAAGCCTGGAGTTAGCAACAGAAGAGAAGGGCACAGATAGAAGCGATTTTCCCAAAGAGTGGAGTTCCCGAGGAGGGGTGTAGGGAGGGATAAGAGAGGAAAGGTAGCGAGGAGCTGCAGAGAATGAATGCACTTATAGATCAGCAGCAGAAGTTTGAACTGAGGAGGAAGTGACGTCACCGATCCTGATGGCGGTGTGAAGGCACCACTCCGGGGCTAATCCCGCTGAAACAGCAAATACCATCATAAGAGAAGTGGAAAGTGGCGGAAAACAGTGCTGAGAACCCCAGGGTTGGCAACAGAGCGGAGAACGGTGTGTCGGAGAGCAGCGGTTTGAGAGCGGAGGGGTAGGAGAATCGGACACAGAGACAAGAAAGAGGCAAAGATGGCGACCGGCAGCTGCATGGAGCAGAGGAAGGCAGAGTAAGCTGGTATGGAGGATAGATGCAGCAGGGCTGAGGGAGATAAATTAATGCTGGCAGAATCAAAGAGGACAGAAAGTGAGAGAGCGCAAGTTGGTGGGAGCAAGCAGAATGCAATGCTGCTAAACCAAAAAATTTTAATGTCACAAGGAGGAGGAGGGGAAAGGGAACAAAGAGAGCAGAAATAGAATAAAACAAAAAAGAAAAAAAAAAAAAAGGCGGCAAAAGCTTCTAGGTCGGTAGGAAAGAGACTGAGTGGGCAAAGAGGGAGCATTCTAGAGTGGAAGTAGGACAGCACACTGGTTTCCCTGCAAAAACACACAAAGCAAAAGCTGGAGTAGCAATAAAGGAACAGTGCCTAGAAGGAGCAGTGGGGAAGAGGAACACGCCACGGTAGTATGGCCATGAGAAGAAAAAACATGGACATGAGGGAATATGCCTTTGCAGGGGCAAGTAATAGTGAACACACTGCACAGGAAAATAAAACTAGGCAGACTGAGCAAACAGAGGTGCTTGCACACAGAAATAATTAGGAACAAGAGAAAGAGACTATAAGGGAAATAACCAAAGCAGAACTAAAGGAATGGTTTACAGAAATAAAAAAGGAGGTGCAAGCAGTAAAAACAGAGCTCGGCGAACTCATAGGTAACTTGAAGGAAAATATAGCTGAACTGACTCACACAGGGGCAAATCATGAGAATCGTCTACAAAGCATTGAACAGCAACAACAAGAAGAACAGCATTGGCATTTGGAAATACAGAAATGGCAAAACACCATGCAATATAAATTGGAAGACTTAGAAAACAGATCTCGCAGGAACAATCTGAGGATTTGAGGCATTCCAGAGGAGAAAGAATTCCAAGATAGTGTGATGGTGGCAGCTTTAATATGCTCCGAGGTGCTCAAGAAGGGAGGAGAGGAAGTGGCTCCCGAGGAAATATTGATGGACAGAACTCATAGAGCATTGGGGGTACCGAGAGCAAATAGAGATATTATCTGTCTAACAGAATATAAAATGAAAAAAAGGATTGTAACAAAAATGCAGAGTTTGAGGACTTTAAACTGGCAAGGCTACCCAGTAACTAACTATGAGGACCTATCCATAGTAACACTACAGCGATGAAGAGCAATGCAACCTGTGACACAGACTCTACAAGGTGGGGACATCAAATATAGATAGCTGCATCCCTTTGGCTTTTCATTTACTCTAAAAAGAAAAAACTTGGAGGGTGCAGTCCATAGAGGAGGCGAAGGCAGCACTCCAAGAAGCAGGGATCAAGCTTCAGAGATCAGACAGCAGACAAGAGACTGAATCAGTCAGGACTGGAGCTGAAAAGCGCAAACGTATGGAGGAACAGCAAGAATTAAAGAAGGGATGGAGCAAAGAGGGCAAAGAAAAAGTTAAACGATGAAGGACATTGAGCTGAAAAAGGGTCAATAAGTATAAATATGAACATGAAGGAGGAGGAGGAGTAAGTGGAGATGGACAAGCAGAGAAAGAAACATTTCAGTGAAGGAAAGTTGTAAGCAAGTAGAGATATTTAGAATGTTAAAGTTGAAGATATGAAAAAGCTATATGCATGCTTAAATTTGATTATATGAAGAAGGGAAACGAAGTGAAGGAGAGAGAGGGGGAATAAGGAAGAAGATAAATGCTGAGGGGGAGGGGAGCAGAAGCTGGGAGGAGGAAGCACTGTAGGAAGGGAGATGATGGGATGGTGGATGAAGGGAGATAGGGATGGATAGAGCGGGGGAGGCAGGGGACGTACTACTCTTATAACTCCTGGACAAGGGGGAAGGGAGCAAAGGGGGGGGGGAGGCAAAGGCGAAGAAAGCAGAGGAGGGGGAAGGGGGGAGACACAAAAGGGAGGAGGATGGAGAAGAGTAGAGGAGAAGGGGAAAATAAAGAAAGACTGTTAAATAAATATGACAGTGAAATTGCAAAGTTGGCTCTAGTTTTTTTGTAATCTACAAGAATTAATGTTTACATCACGAAATGCATGTGAATAGTAAATATAATAGGCCTTCGGTTAATACCTGTAAAAAAACAAGTCAGACTACTTCTTTGATTTTTTCGCCTGTCTCTTGTACAGCTGTTCGGGAGCTTCTCTGGGAAGTGTCCAGCAGTAGTCAGCTAGCATTGTAGTGGACCATTTTCCCTGGTATCTTTGCTCCATCGTTGCGATATCCTGGTGAAAACGTTTGCCCTGTTCATCACTAACCATACCACAGTTGTCAGGAAAGAAATCGAGATGGGAATCAATGAACTGGATCTTTAGAGAGATATTGCAGCCAAGTTTCTGATACTGCATCAGCATGTCTTCTACTAGTTCCTTGTAGTTTTCTGCCCTAACATTCCCGAGAAAGTTTGTTGACACTAGGCGAAAAGCATTCCATGCTTGTTTCGCATCACCCTGCAGCAAGTTGTTGAACCAGTTATCTTTGAAGAGCTCTCGAATCTGAGGACCCACAAAAAGTCCCTCTTTAATCTTTGCTTCGCTGAGTCGAGGGAATTTTTCATGCAGGTATCGGAAAGCTGGCGAAGTGCGGTCCATGGCTTTCACAAAGTTTTTCATCAAACCTAGTTTGATGTGAAGAGGTGGTAGCAGGATTTTGTGAACCTCAACCAGAGCTGGGTGCTGGATATTCTTCTCTCCAACTGTTACATTTTGTCTGTGATTCCATTCCTTCCGCAAGTAGTGCCAATCTCTTGCTCAGCTATCCCACTCGCATAAGAAACACATGTATTTTATATATCCCTGCTGCAGTCCCATTAAAAGGGCAAGTACCTTCAAGTCACCACAGAGATGCCAGCTGTACTTGTTATAGTTAATGGAAGTCAGTAGATGCTTTAAGTTATCGTATGTCTCTTTCATGTGGACGGCATGCGCTACTGGAATAGATGGAAGACAGTTTCCATTGTTCAAAAGCACAGCCTTCAGACTCAGTTTCGAAGAGTCTATAAATAGTCTCTAGTCTTGTGGGTCATGAGTGATTTTTAAGGCATTCATGATGCTTTCAATTTCGGAACAGAATACCAGATTACTTTCCTTTTTGACTGCGTATAGTACATTGCTGACGTCAGATGGCTTCAGCAGCCGTCTGGCAGTAGTATTGTATTGCATCAGAAAATGATGCAATCAACTCTGGATGATGTGTGCATGCTGGTATTATGCAATGTGATGCAATATTACATCATTCAAGGCTTATTTGGGATGTTGTTGATGTCCTACTGGATAAATTTACATGGTGAAATGTCAAAAATGAACTACATGCAATATCTTCAAAACGAGAGCCAATAAAATTTTTTTAATGTTATATTCGTGTTCAGCTCACCAAGATACTACAGATTAGGGCCTTTTAATGTCAGTAACGATTTCAATGTTGACCAGTGTTATCTGCGTTCAGTAGACACACCTATGAGTGGGCCAGGAATACTTCCTAACTTCAAAGAATTATTCAAAAGTGGTGTTGGCAGGACAGAGAGCAAATCCCTGGAGAGGAGGGGTGGGAATCATGGTAGGGGAAGCTTAGAGACACTTAGTAGTAGGGGAGGGGAGAGGGAAAGAAGGTAGATGGGTAGGGGTGCGACTACAAATGGGAGATGAAGAGGTGTGGGTGATAAGTATATATGGGCCGAATGAGGGACACAGGGAAAAATACGAGAAAATACTGAAGGATCCCTATAGTGTTGGGAGGGGACTATAATTTAACTAGTAATCAGAGACTGGACACTAGCAGGGGACAGTGCAGTGGGGGGAGAAGGGATAGACAAAGCATTAAGAAGATGCAGGAGAGGTTGGCAATGATAGATTTCTGGAGGTATAGGCATCCAGGGGAGCGCAAGTATGACCAAGTAGCCGCTCTACATATTTTCCCAGGCGGAACTAAAGTATATTCCGCCCAAGAAGTCGCTTGTGCCGTGGTCGAATGAGCATGAAAACCCGAGGGGACTGCACGACCCTGCAACAGAAATGCTCGAAAATTCGCCTCACGAATCCATCTAGAGATGGACGCCTTAGCCGCCACTTCCCCTTTGCGGGAACCCCCAAACACCACGAAAAGACGGTCCGATTTACGAAAGGCTTCTGAAACCTATAAATAATGCCGTAAAACCCGTTTGATGTCCAAACAGCGTAAACTGCGATCCAACATACTCCCCACCAGTGACCCGATCACTGGAAGAGAAGCCGTTTGATTTAGGTGAAAAGGAGATGCCACTTTTGGCAAAAAAAGACGGCACCGGATGCAGGACCACCTTCTCCCTAGAAAAGGACAAGAAAGGTTTCCGACACGACAACACCTGTAACTCCGAAATTCTGCGCGCCGAGCAAATGGCTACCAAAACCCCGGTCTTCAAAGTCAAATCTTTAACCGACGCTTGGTGTAAGGGCTCAAATGGTTCCTTTGTTAACAGCCCTAAAACCAAATTGAGATCCCACGGCGGTACCAAAATCCTTCGCGAAGGCCGTAGCCTGGATACTGCTTTAAGAAAACGCAAAACGTCAGCATGGGCCCCTAGCGCAATCCCCTGCACTTTGCCCCTATAGCACGAAATGGTCGTTAACTGGACTCTTAAGGAACTGGCCGCTAATCCCTTATCAAATCCATCTTGTAAGAAACTCAAGACCAAAAGTACTGATACCGTAGACACTCGAACATTCCTCCGTGAACACCAGCCCTCGAAAATATGCCAAATGTGGACATATGCCAGAGACGTAGACTGCGTCCTTGCTCTCAACAATGTGGCAATGACCGAACCTTTCTTCTTCAGCCTCGCCCTTTCAATGGCCAAACCGTAAGCGAGAATCGATCCACCTGAGGCATTCGAAGCGGACCTTGCAGCAACAGATCTTCTGACGCCGGTAACCTCCAAGGAAGCCCGTCGAGAAGGCAAATGAGATCGGCGTACCATGGGCGTCTTGGCCAATCCGGTGCCACCAGCAGCACTCTTCCCTGGTGAGCCTCGATGCGCTGAACTACTCGCCCTATGAGCGCCCACGGAGGAAGACGTACAGGAGACCCGTCGACAGTCACTGAAGCATCAGAGCGTCTATGCCCTCCGACATCCTTTCCCACCGTCTGCTGAAGAAACGACTGGCCTTTGCTGACTGAAAGGATGAAATGAGGTCCATGATTGGCGGGCCCCATCTGAGAACTATTTGTGCGAACACATCCGGATGCAGTTCCCTTTCTCCGGCATTCACTCGGACTCTGCTGAGATAATCCGCCATCACATTGTCCTTCCCCGCAATGTGTGCCGCCGAAATTGCCGGAAGCCGTATCTCTACCCAAGAAAATAGAGCCTCCGCTTCCTCTTCCATGGCTGCACTTCCTGTACCGCCTTGTCGATTGATGTAGGCTACTGCCACGAGGTTGTCTGACAGCAGCGCACCGCTCAACCCATTACCATAGCTGCGAACCTTTGAAGCATGAGAAACACCGCTCTCAGCTCCAACCTGTTGATCGACCACTTGCTCTCCAAACCTGACTAAATACCCTGGGTGAACTGATCTCTGCAATGTACTCCCCAACCCGCGAGACTCGCATCTGTCAAAAATGGGAGCCACTCCGGCTGCTCCAGAGACATTCCTGCTTTCAAGGACTCTGGGCGTAGCCACCACCGGAGAGACTGCCTGACCTTGAAAGGGCAGGGAAGTCGCTTGCTTAGCGAATCATACTGATGAGACCACCGGCATAGCAACGCTCATTGTAATGGTCGTATATGAAATCTGGCCCAAGGCACCGCTTCCAGAGTCGCCGCCATTGTTCCCAGTAAGCGAAGCCCATGCCGAAGGAGTCACAGTCGCCCTGAAGCTGCGCACCAGCTTCCAAAGTGCTTGGGCCCGACGATCCGGCAGAAACACCGCTCCATTCTGAGTACTGAACCGTACCCACAAATACTCGAGATCCTGCGAAGGTGTCAAGCGGCTTTTTATTGGATTGATCACCCAGCCTAAACTCTGCAAAAACTTCACCACTCTGTGTCACCTGAACACTCTCGGCCTTGGACTTTGCCTGAATTAACCAATCGTCGAGATACGGATGAACCAAAATTCCCTCTTCGTAATGCCGCCGCCACCACCATTATCTTGGTGAAAGCCCGTGGTGCCGTTGCTAGTCCGAAAGGCAATACTTGAAATTGATAGTGTCCCCACGGAAGAGCGAACCGCAGAAAGAGTAGTTACTCACCTGTAACAGGTGTTCTCCAGGAGCAGCAGGAATCAGTCATCACATATGGGTGACGTCGGCGCTGACGGAGCCCCCGTGCGGAGCATTTCCCCAGCTTTCAAAGAAAGCCTTTTGGAATGCAGGCACGCATGCGCGGTCCCCTTCTCGCCCAAAGGTACCATCTTGCTCAGTCTGATGACATAGCTAAAAGACAGCACAAAAAGAAATGAACTATATACAACTGCAACTCCAAGGGGAGAAGAGAGGGTTGTGAGGACTGATTCCTGCTGCTCCTGGAGAACACCTGTTACAGGTGAGTAACTACTCTTTCTCCAGGACCAAGCAGGAAGTCAGTCCTCACATATGGGTGACTCCCTAGCTCTGGGCTACCAGGGACCCAGGCTGAAAAATAGAGCTCCCTCTAGAGCCTCAGCAACAGTGAGAGAATCTTCTCTGAGACCATACCTGAGTCCTCAAGACTACCCTGTTCTTATAGAACCTGGTATACGGCCTATCTGAGACCAGGGCCTGAAACTCACTCACCCGCCTAGCCGAGGTGAGTGCCACAAGGAACAACACCTTCCAGGAGAGGAAACGTAAATGGCAGGTTGCCATCGGCTCAAAAGGTGGGCGGGTCAGTTAATGCAAGACCACATTGAGATCCCACTCAGTGGCCAGTGGACGAATACCAGAAGACAAGGCCTTGAACCTCTGCAAAGGTTTCTTGGACAAACCAGCAGAGAACCCGGCAATGTCCTTTGCCAGGTCTCAAAGGTACATGCCCATGTACAGCTGGTAGGTCTGGACACGGCAAGCAAGCATAGAGCCCTGGAAGCACTTTCTACCGAGGGCATCCAGGTTCCGGGCTTCCCTGCCGGGAGGCACCGAGGAGTGCATCTTCTGATTCTTCAGGCGATGCATGGCCGATTCCACAACCATGGAGTGGTGCTGTAGCTGTGCCTTTTGGAACCCGGGGCTCTTGCGGACTCGATAGATGGAATCGACCCGCTTGCTTAGAACCGGCATTGAGGCCGGCGCCTCCCACATGCGGAACAGCAACCGCTCCAGCATCGGAGGAACCGGGACAGTAAAGGCCTCCTTGGCGGGAGAGTCATACTACAGAGCATTGAGCTCCTTGGCTCGAGGCTCCTCCTCAGGGTCCGCAGGGAATGCCAGTGCTTTGGCCATGTCCCTTACGAAATCCGCGAACCTGGTATCCTCCGGGGGGGGGGGGGGACCTTGTCCGAGGCTCGGATCCCGGTGAGTCCAAAGGGATGCACTGAGTCCGGAAGGAGTCGGGGGACTCCTCCTCCTCCGTTTCCCACGCCGATTCCTCCGAGGAGGAATCGAGCGGCTCCGAGTGGGCGGGCACCGACGCCATCCACCCCAACGCCAAGGGAATCGTCGTTGACGAGCTCGGTCCCGAACGGGAGGCCAAGGGTGACCTCGGCTGAGGATCGACTCGAGTTCGCATGGTCTCGAGGATCGCCTCGGAATCCGGGGTCGACTTGGACGTCGATGTCCCGGTGGTCGGGGCAGATGCGCTGGTGAGCCCGGCGATCAGCACCCACTGCTGCTCCATGAAGGCAGACAATCTGATCTCCAAGGCCGTCAACCTGAGTCCGAGCTCAGGAGACTCAGCAGCCTCCGACTCGGGTCCCGACGGCGTCGGGCCCGACGTTGGCTCCCCTGGAGGAGAGTCCACGAGGACTACAGTACTCACGTGACTCGGGGCCTCCGACTCCACACGAGGATGCTTTGCAGGCCTCTCCGACTCCGAAGACCCGGGACAGCGATCGGGGCTATGCGACCAGGCCCTCGAGGAGCCAAGAGCGTCCACCGATGCTGCCATCGCGGGTTTCTTCTTCCTTCGATGCTCCCTCGAGGGGGACTCCCTTTCAGAGGAGCCCCGACGATGCTCGGGGTCAGACTCCCGAGACGTCGAGGCCTCTGACGAAGTCCGGACCTGTCCAGAGGCAGATTCGGAGAAGATCCTCTCACGCTGGTGCTGACGGTTCCGTAATGCCTTAGAAGACATTTTGCCACAGGGACTACAGACCGTAGAGTCATGGTCTGGCCCTAGGCACCGGAGGCAGCAGTCGTATGTGTCGGTGAGAGACATCAGTTTCTTGCACCGATCACACTTCTTAAAGTCACTGGCAGCCATCGGGGGAAAAAGGGTCCCTGCAAGATCAAAAATTTGGGCTGCCAGGGAAAGGAAAAAAGGCACGAACGCAGTCTCTCAGGACAAAAAACGAAAAAAGAGATCCGGGCTCAGCACCGGTGTACCGAATCCAGGCGGGAAAGGAACCGACGTCGAACCGAAGAAAAAACTCGACCCAACGCAGAACAATCAACTTTTTTCACGGGTGACAAGGACAGGCATCCGTAGGGCTCCGCGGAAAAAAGAAGACTGAGCAAGATGGCACCTTTGGGCGGGAAAGGGACCGCGCATGCGTGTCTACATTCCCAAAGGCTTTCTTTGAAAGCTGGGGAAATGCTCCGCATGGGGGCTCCGTTGGCGCCAACGTCACCCATATGTGAGGACTGACTTCCTGCTTGGTCCTGGAGAAACCTTTGATGCCCCGCCCTGATTGGGATGTGTAAATATGCTTCTGTGAGAATGAGAGACGTCAAATACTCGCCCTGTCAAACCGCTACAATGACAGATCTCAGCGTTTCCATCCTGAAATGAGGCACCCGCAGACCCCGATTTACCCCTTTCATGTCTAATATAGGACGAAGAACCCTATCTTTCTTCGGGACTACGAAATAAATGGAGTAAGCGTAGTTACTCACCTGTAACAGGTGTTCTCCAGGAGCAGCAGGAATCAGTCCTCACATATGGGTGATGTCGGCGCCGACGGAGCCCTCGCGGAGCAATTTTCCCCAGCTTTCAAAGAAAGCCTTTGGGAAATGCAGCGCGCATGCGCGGTCCTCTTCCCGCCCAAGGGTGCCATCTTGCTCAGTCAGATGACATAGCTAAAAGACAACAAAAAATTAGCAAAAAAACGAAAGCATAGAACTGCAACTCCAAGGGGAGGAGGGAGGGTTGTGAGGACTGATTCCTGCTGCTCCTGGAGAACACCTGTTACAGGTGAGTAACTACGCTTTCTCCAGGACCAAGCAGGAAGTCAGTCCTCACATATGGGACTCCCAAGCTTAAGGCTACCGGAGACCCTAAGCACAAAAAGGAGCTCCCTCAAGCTCAGCAGCCCAGAAGGAAGGAATCTTCTCTGAATACGTCTCCAACCGGTAGCCCAACATCCGGGATGGAGGGTAGGAGTTGCCTATACCTCGAAGAGGTTACGGAGGACTGCCTGTCCGAAAGCACTGTCCCTGCGGGACTCCCTCTCCAGGCAGTAATGGGCCGCAAAAGTCTGGCTTGAAGACCAAGTAGCGGCCCGGCAGATGTCTGCCAATGGAACAGAGCGGAGGTAAGCCACTGACGTAGCCTTCGCCCGAACACGATGGGCCGTGACTCGACTTTCCAACGAGAGGCTGGCTGCCTCGTAAGCCCAAACGATACAGTCAGCAATCCAGATGGACAGAGTACGCTTGGAGACAGGGAGCCCCAACTTATTGGGGTCATAAGAGACGAAGAGCTGAACAGCCCTACTGTGCTCCCGCGTACGGTCAAGGTAGAAGGTTAACGCCCTTCTACAGTCCAGGGTATGCAGAACAGTCTCAGCTCGGCTGGAGTGTGGCCTGGGAAAGTAGGTCGGAAGCACCACCTCCTGGTTGATGTGAAAAGGGGAAACCACTTTGGGAAGAAACTTAGGGTGAGTCCGTAGGACTACCCGGTTCTTGTAGAACCTAGTGTACGGAGGATCAGACACCAGGGCCTGCAGCTCACTAACGCGTCTAGCAGACGTGAGGGCTACCAAGAACAAGGTTTTCCAAGAAAGAAAACGAAGAGGACAGGTAGCCATAGGTTAGAAAGGCGGACAGGTAATCCGCTGTAAAACCACATTGAGATCCCAGTCCGGGGCTGGTGCGCGCAAAGGTGGTTTAAGGAGAAGGAGGCCTCTGAGAAAACGAGCCACCAGAGGGTGGCTAGAAAGAGGTCTGCCATCCACCGGCATGTGATGCGCAGAAAGAGCACTGAGGTGGACCTTGACCGAGTTGGACTTAAGTCCAAGATTGGAGAGGGAAAGCAAGTACTGCAAGACCACTGATGCTGAACAGGAGAAGGGATCTTGAGACTGCTGAGCACACCAGGCGGAGAACCGACGCCACTTAAGAGCGTAGGACTTCCGAGTGGAGGGCCGCCTGGAGGCCAAGACGACCTCCTCCACATCTGGAGGCAGGCAGAGGGAAGCAAGGACTACCCTTTCAGCAGCCAGGCCATCAGATGAAGGGACCGGAGGTTGGGGTGCAGGAGAGTCCCCTGATCCTGTGACAGGAGGTCGGGCTGAAACCCCAGAGGAAGAGGGGTGTCCACCGCCAGCTGCATTAGAAGCGGGAACCAAGGTTGTCTCGGCCACCGGGGAGCCACTAGGATCATCGAGGCTTTGTCTCTGAGAACCTTGAAGAGTGTCCGAGACACCAGCGGCATGGGAGGAAAGGCATATAATAGGCCTGTGGACCATGGAATCAGAAAAGCATCCGCTGCTACTCTGAGAGGATGCGGCTGTCGAGAGCAGAATCTGGGAAGTTGCTGGTTCAGAGGACTGGCAAACAGATCCATGGTGGGGAGGCCCCACTTGAGAAAGATCCGCTGAACCACCAGCGGATCCAATCTCCACTCGTGTGGCTGGAGGATCCTGCTTAGCTTGTCGGCCAGGTAATTTTCTTGACCTGGGAGATAGACAGCTTTGAGGATGATGCCGTGGTGGACGGCCCAAGAGCATAGTTTCTGTGCCTCCTGACAGAGAAGGAAGGAGCCTGTTCCGCCTTGTTTGTTCACGTAGAACATCGCTACCTGATTGTCGGTCTGTATCAGCACCGACTGGAGAGAAACCAGGTGAGAGAATGCTTTGAGCGCTAGGCGGATAGCTCTGAGCTCCAGGAAGTTTATCTGCTGAGCAGACTCCCAAGGAGTCCAGAGACCTTGAGTACATGTCCCTTGGCAATGTGCTCCCCAACCGAGGAGAGAAGCATCGGTCGTCAGGACCTGAGAATGCGGAGGGGGCTGAAAAGTCACACCTAGTACTAGGTTTGGCAGATGAAGCCACCATTGTAGAGAAGAGACTAGCTGGTCGGATATCTGTACGGAGTCCGCTAGGCTCCCCGTGGCCTGATGCCATTGTGTGCGAAGGCACCATTGAGCAGGTCGCATGTTCAGGCGGGCATTGGGGGTCACATGGACCGTGGAAGCCATATGGCCGAGCAGTCTCAGAAATTGCCTGGCCGAGACCAGGGCATTGCTGTGAAAGTGGCCGGCGAGATCCATGAGCTGCTTGGCCCTGTCCAGAGGGAGGAAGGCCCGCGCCTGAAGAGTGTCCAACCTGGCGCCGATGAATTCGAGATTTTGAGAGGGGAGCAAAGTGGACTTTGCGAAGTTTATGACAAATCCCAAGTGTTGGAGTAGAGTCACAGTGCGATGAGTGGCCTGAGTGGCCTCTTGGGAAGACTGGGCTCTGATGAGCCAGTCGTCCAGGTAGGGAAACACAAAAAGGCCTTGAAGTCTTAGATAGGCCGCCACCACTGCCAGGCATTTGGTGAACACTCTGGGGGCGGAGGATAGGCCAAAGGGCAGTACTCTGTACTGGTAATGATTTCCTCCCACAACAAACCTGAGATATTGTCTGTGGTCTGGATGAATAAGGATATGAGTATACGCATCCTTTAGATCCAAGGAGCATAGCCAGTCGCCCTGCTGGAGGTAGGGCAGCAGGATTCCAAGGGTAAGCATCTTGAAATTTTCCTTTGCCAGGAACTTGTTGAGGTTTCGCAAGTCCAGGATGGGTCTGAGGCCTCCTGTTCTTTTTGGTATCAGAAAGTATCTGGAGTAAAACCCTTGACCCTTCAGGTGATGGGGCACCGGTTCCACCGCCTGTTCCTGAAGGAGACTTGCTAACTCCTGAAGGAGTAAGTCCTTGTGCAGAGGGAGTCTCGGAGGCTCCCCTGGAAAGTAGGAGGGAGGCACCTGGTGAAAGTGAAGAAGATAGCCCTTCTGAACTATGTGAAGTACCCAGGTATCTGTGGTGATGTTGGACCACCTTTGGGCAAAGTGGACCAGCCGGCCTCCTGTGCTGAGAGAAACCAGCTGAGGGGGAGAGGCTATGCTGATGAAGTCAAAAACCCCCACCCTGCTGAGCAGGGGCCGGTGGTGCAGGCTTGGGGGCTTGCTGCCTACGGGACCCATTACCCCGTCCCTTGGCCTGCTTGCCCTGTGGGGGAGTTGCTGAGGCCTGATACTGAGGGTAGTATTTATAGGCAGCCGCCTTCCTCGGGTAAAAGGGCTTTTTCCCCGAGCCCTTCTTCTTTTGAGAAGGGGCAGAGGTCTTTCTTGAGAGACGAGTCCTGGTGAGAGTCTTGGTCTCGATCTGTGCAGCCTTCTCATCCATGGGCTTGCCAAAGAGGTTTTCACCTCGGCAGGGGACATCGACCAACTAGTCCTGCACCCATGGCTCGAGGTCGGACGTCTGAAGCCAAGCCTGGCGGCGTCCACCGATGCCGGCTGCGGCTACTCGAGCCGATGCCTCAAAACCATCGTAGGCTGCTCGAGAGATAAACTTCGAGCACTCTCGAATACCAGTTGAAAAGGTTTGGAACCTCTGCAAAGGTTCGTCGGAGAGACCAGCAGAGAACCCGGCTATTTCTTTAGCCAGGTCCCGGAGATACATGCCCATGTAGAGCTGGTAGGTCTGGACTCGACAAGCAAGCATAGAGCCCTGGAAACACTTCCTACCGAGGGCATCCAGGCTTCGGGCCTCCCTACCGGGGGGCACCGAGGAGTGCATTTTTTGACTCTTAAGTCTATGCATGGCCGATTCCACCACCATGGAATGGTGCGGTAGTTGTGCCTTTTGGAAGCCGGGGCTCTTGTGGACTCGATAAATGGAATCGACCCGCTTGCTTAATACCGGCGACAACGCCGGGCTCTCCCACATGCGGAAGAGAAGTCGTTCCAGCATCGGAGGAACCGGTACAATAAAGGCCTCCTTCGGGGGAGAGTCATATTGGAGGGCATCGAGTTCTTCGACTCGAGGCTCCTCCTCGGGATCCTCCTCGGGATCCACGGGGAAGGCCAAGGCCTTGGCCATATCCCGCACGAAGTCCGAGAACCGGGTATCCTCCGGGGGGGGACCGTCTCCGAGGTTCGGACTCGGTGGAGTCCGATGGGACACACCGAGTCTGAAAGGAACCAGGTGACTCTTCGTCCTCGGATTCCCAGGCCGACTCCTCGGAGGAGGAGTCGAGCGGCTCCGGTCGGGCGGGCATCGATGCCATCCACCCCGCCGCCGAGGGAGTCGGCGTCGACGACCTCGGTCCCGAACGGGAGGCCGAAGGAGACCGCGACCGAGGATCGACTCGAGCCCTCATGGACTCGACGATCGGCTCGGTCTCCGGGGTCGACTTGGAGGTCGACGTCCCGGCGGTCAGGGCAGAAGCACCGGCGAGGCCAGCGATCAATGCCCGCTGCTGGTCCATGAAGGCAGTCAGACTGCTCTCCAAAGCCGTCAACCTGAGTCTGAGCTCAGGAGACCCAGCAGCCCCCGACTCGGGCCCCGACGGCGTCGGGCCCGACGTCGGCTCCTTTGGAGGCGAGTCTACGAGGACAACAGTACTCATGTGAGCGGGCAAGTCCATCTCGAGACGAGGATGTTTTGAAGGTCTCTCCACCTCCGAGGACCCGGGACGGGAATCGGGGCTATGCGACCTGGCCCGCGAGGAACCAGGAGCGTCCACCGATCCCGCCCTCGCGGGTTTCTTCTTCCGATGATGTTCCCGGGTAGGAGACCCCCTTTCAGAGGAACTTCGACGATGCTCAGGACCAGAGTCCCGAGACGTCGAAGCCTCTGACGAGGTCCGAGCCCGGCCGGAGTCAGAGAAGATCCGTTCCCGCTGATGCTGCCGACTCCTCAATGCTTTTGAGGACATTTTGCCACACGGACCACAGATCATCGGGTCATGATCGGGTCCGAGGCAGCGGAGGCAGAAGTCGTGTGTGTCTGTAAGAGACATGAGTTTCTTACAGAGGTCACACTTTTTAAACCCGCTGGCAGCCATCGGGGGAAAAAGGGCCCCTGCGAGGTCGAAAGACCGGGCTGCCAGTGAAAAAGTAAAAAGGTGCGAAATTTGTCACGAAGGACAAAAAACCGAAAAATAAAGAACGGACTCGCAACCGGCGTCGCGAGTCCGGGCGGGAAAAGAACCGGCGTCGAAACCGAGAGAGAAAAAGAGAAATAAATCAACTTTTCTGCGGGGATTCACAAACAACGTCTGTAGGGCTCCGCGGAAAAAAGAAGACTGAGCAAGATGGCACCCTTGGGCGGGAAGAGGACCGCGCATGCGCGCTGCAATTCCCAAAGGCTTTCTTTGAAAGCTGGGGAAAATTGCTCCGCGAGGGCTCCGTCAGCGCCGACGTCACCCATATGTGAGGACTGACTTCCTGCTTGGCCCTGGATAATCGACCCATACCGCAGTCTGCAAGCGGCACCAGCATGACCGCTTCTAATTGTAAAAGCCGATCCATGGTACAGCGTAAAGCCCGGGCTTTTTGAAGCCCCCTGCATGGAGACATCATGAACGAGTCCCGCACTGAGTTTGCGAATTCCAGCGCATAACCTTCGCAAATTCTCTCTAGCACCCATTGGTCGGATGTTATTTGGGTCCAGGCATAAAGGTAATCCCAAAGTCGCCCGCCTATCGGTTGACTCCCTACCAGGACCCGCCTCCATTCATTGTGTTTTACTGTAGCAGCTGATAAGCATGCAATAAATAATACCAGGAGTCAGTTCAAAGATCCAAGCCAATTTATCGTGCACAAGGCTCAGAGAGTCAAGCTTCAAAAAGGACTGAGCAATGGAGAACAGGAACAACTTCCTTATATACAAGTTTCACAGTTTGATACAGGCAAACTTTCTATTGGTCCCAACGCCCCCTGCATCTATCCAATCGGGGACCCTCTCTGGGCCTAACACCCTGTTCCCCCTTCTCAGGCTATTCTAACAAAGGCTCAGTTTCTAGACATAAATACATTCCTACTGCAAGGTCATTTCTAGGCTCAGAGAATGTGAGAATGCAAAACACTGGAACATATCTATCATCAGCATAAAAGAATTGAATAAGGATTAACACAAACTTATCAAAAGCAATTTAGAGCGGTTTAAGGCAGATCCTCAGACCTTCACTGACTTTGATCTTTCTCAGCACTACTATATCTAAGTGGGGGTGGGTTCTCAGGCCTAGCTTGCAGGCCTCTCATACATGTACAGGCTATTATATAGGCCATGGCCTACCACATTACGAGTTGACCCTGCGGAAGTCGCTGCGAAACCTCTACTTGCGGCACGAAACCCACGAAATCCCTGGGCCCTAGACGCAAATCTTCCCCTTTGGAAACCCCCCCAAACGAGAAGTACGAAATCTCCTAAAATCTCTAAACTGGCTGCGAAACGGCTGTCCTGACTTCCTTTGTTTCCGTCTATCCTCCGGGAGCCTCCTGCCTTAGGACTCTCCGAGATCCTTTACCAACTTCTCCAGGTCTTCCCCGAACAACAATTTCCCTTTAAACGGGAGCTTACTGAGCCAGGACTTGGATGACCCATCGGCCGACCAATTCCTCAACCATAAAGATCTCCGGGCCGCCACTAATGAAGCCATACAATTCGCTAGCGCCCAAATCAAGTCGTAGTGCACATCCGCTAAATATGCCAACCCCGACTCTAGCCGATTAAGCTCTCTTAACTCCTCCTGCTCCAGGCGCGTAGACTTCCGCAAGCGCTGAGACCATCTTAGGCAAGCTCTCGCCACTCAAGCTCCACAAATAGAAGCCTGCAGGGACAAAGCATTAGCCTCAAAGGATTGCTTCAGCAATCCATCCACTTTCCTGTCCTGCACATCTTTTAAGGCCGCGCTACCTTCCACCGAATAGTGGTCTTCTTCGTAACCGCCGACACTGCCGCATCTACTCTCGGAGAACGAAACTTCTCTTTATCCTTCTCCGCTAAAGGATAGAGTCTATTCATAGTCCGAATGCCTCTAAGTCCCGCTTCCGGCTGATCCCACTCATCCTGGATCATCCTGTCAACCACCCAATGAACGGGAAACACCACCTGTGCCTGTCGCACCGCTTGAATAATGGGGTCTTCTCCCTCTTCTTCCAGCCCCTGAGCTGTAGCGAGATTCAGCATCTGAAGAGATTCCGTGATGAGAGCCGTTAGTTCGTCCCTATGGAACACTCGAATGATTTTCGCCTGATCTTCAGGCTCTTGTATTTCTCCTTCTTCCAAATCCTCAACTTCTGCCTCAAGCTCTAGATCAGCTTCCTCCGTTTCCTCGCACTCATAATCGGTAGACACCGTCTCCCGCGTCCTTAATCTCTTAGGAGGCGTTGGGGAGCCAACCGCTTCGGCTATCGCGGTCTGCTGCAAATGACCAGACAATGACAAGGACTCCGGTAGCTTTCCTTGTCATTGCAAACAAAATGCTTGATGCATAAGCAAAACAAAATCTGGACAGAAATCTCCTAGCTGTCTCTCCGATCCCAAGGCCGGCTGCACGCCTGACGGTCCCGCCGCAGCCTCCAGAGAAGGCCCCTGCAACGCTGTGCGCATAGCTTCTCTTTCTGCCCCAGTAACCTCCTCCTGGGGCTCCTGGGCCACCTTGACCTCCATCTGCTGCGCCAGATTGGTGGGCACTGACACGCAGCCCCGACAGATGCCGGAGTCAGCTACCGTACCCCTCTGTGGGTACTGCAGACTACACGCTGGGGGTGAGCTATCAACCAGACAGTCCCAAACCCAAATCCAGCTAGTAAGCCGCCCAGGGACTTAACTAGCTTTCCCTGTATTCTGTCTGTCTCCCCTTTTTCTTTATTTTTTTTTAAATGAGATGGAGAAGTAACCTACCCTCAGGAAGCCTCTGAACAAGAAAAAACTCCTGCTGTAACACCCTAAACACAAGAAACAAGTATACTGAAAATTTAGAACACCTAACTCCAAAATGCAGCTTATCTAACCGAAGAAACCAAACTGAAATAAACCGCAGACAAATACAAGCCAGGCCCTCTAAAAAAACCTGCAACCTGTGAGAGGCGCGTGCAGAGCACGCTGCAACATGCGGCCCCTAAAATGGCCACCGGCACAGCAAAGAGTGAGATGGCGCCAAACAAACAAGCCAACAAAACTTATACTGGCTTTGAAACAGCCCTCTGCTGTGCGGCCCGGTCCTCCTATCTGTATTTTACAATTCGCCGCACTTACCCCGTGACAAAGCGATGATCGCAAATTGCCAAGATAATCTGCAGCTCGCGCAGCTCCGCTCCTCAGAGCAGTGAGCGGGAAGCCGCCGGCGCAATCATCTGTCCTCCGCTCACTCTTGCAGCCCTCCCATTTGTTCGGGGCTGACAGCGGAGACCGTGTGCAGGTGCCTGCTACAGAGCTCTCCTCCATACAATCAAGGAGGAGAGATCTGGCAGTGACGTTGTCCGCGGACAGAAATGTAAAGGGGAAGGCAGACCGGGACTGGGCAAGGCAGTAAGATATCTTTTTTTTTTTTAAAGATATAGCTGCCCCAATTTAATAATAATAACAATAAGAAATGAATCAGTGCAAACTATATCTAGTCTAGCTACTCTAACAGCTCCTTATCTGTTCCTCAAGTGAGCCCAGACCTAGGCTCACTATGTCCTCCTGCTGCATGGAGACTGGACACACTGGGGCTGATGGGAGATGCCAGCAGAATACATCCAGTGATGTCATGATTTTGACATGCCCAATCTCCAAGCTGCAGGAGGAGGTTCACAACCCAGAGGTAGAGGACTGAACTGGAGGAACGATAAGGAACAAATTAAAACAATTTTCAAATCTCAGCTTAAAACACACTTATTTACTACTGCTTACAACCTCCCAGTTTCATAAAATTGACCAGAGTCTGTTTGTGTTGTTGTCTATACTTTCCTCTTTCTGTCTTGTCATTATGTTCTCTTATTTCCTCTTTTCTGCTGAAATTGTAGTTCCTCTTCCTGTTCTGGCCTAGTGCCACTTTCTGTTTGTTAAAGTGATTGTAAACCGCCCTGCTGATATATAAGGGCGGTTTATCAAATACAAATAAACTAAACTATCCCTCCTCTCCTCCAGAGTGTACATATTTAGGTCTTCAAGTCTCTTCTCATAAGGCTTCTGACACAGGCTCCAAATCATTTTGGTCGCCTTCCTCTGAACAGTTTCCAATCTTTTTACATCCTTTGCAAGATATGGTCTCCAAAACTGAACACAGTATTCCAAGTGAGGCCTCACCAGTGACTTAAACAGTGGCATTATTATCTCTTCCTTTCTGCTGGTAATTCCTCTTTGTATGCAGCCCAACATCCTCCTGGCTTTCGGTCTTTCAGCAATATCACTCACAAATATATTGAACAGTGCCGGGCCCAGGACAGAACCCTGGGCAATGTTCCCTCTAATTTTCTGTAGGCTGTGTGCGCATAAAATATCAGCTGTGTGCAGCTTTTGAAGGAAGGTTAAATTTTTGTGCGCCACATAACGACACTCGGAGTTATATACTTTAAAATTCGACTACACGTCAGAATACAGTATGTACACCACATTGATTTTAATCAAATTAAATGAAAATAGACGATTACTAAATGAAGCTGGAAATTTCTAGTAATTACAATCATAACTTTTCAATTTTAAGACGTCTGTGTTGTTTTCTATCAGAATCAGAGCCGTAATTTTTGTGCGCTCTGTTGTAAAGTATGTGCGCTCGCTCGGCGAGGTGTGTGAGCGCGCACACGCGCACAGCTTAGAGGGAACAGTGACCCTGGGGCACCCCGCTAATCACCTTCCTTTCATCCGAGTGAGCTCCATTTACTCTCACCTTCTGTCATCTTTCAGTCAACCAATTTCTGATCCAGTTTACCACCTTGGGACCCATCCCCAAACTACTGAGTTTATTGATAAGCTTCCTATGAGGAACAGTATCAAAGGCTTTGCTGAAATCCAGGTAGATGACATCCATCACATGTCCCTGATCTAGTTCTCTGGTCACCCAGTCAAAGAACTCAATCAGATTTGTTTGGCAAGATCGTCCTTCGGTAAAACCATGTTGCCTCGGATCTTGCAACCTGTTGGTTTTGAGAAAGTTCACTATTCGCTCTTTCAGGAGCGCCTCCATTACTTTTCCCGCCACCGGGGATGGGGAGAAGGCGTTTGACCAGGTTGAATGGCTGTATATGTTTCAAGTGTTGGAGCGAATGGGGTTTGAGGACAATTTTATAGCCTGGATTACGGCATTGCATGAGCATCCCTGCGCGAGGATCCAGATAAATGGGGGGTATTCTGAGCAATTCACGCTAAAGAGGGGTACCAGGCAAGGGTGTCCACTGTCGTCACTCTTATTTGCATTGACGATTGAGCCCCTGGCAGAAGCGATCAGGAGGGAAGCGGATATAAAAGAAGTGCAAGTTGGAGGTAAGGAGGAAAAAATAGTGCTATTTGCCAATGATGTAATACTCTGAAGCAGCCTTTAACCACCTTGCCAGTATTGCTGAGAATAATAAAGGGGTTTAGTAGTATTGCAGGCTATAAAATAAATCTGAACAAAACTGAGGTTCTTGGATTTAATTTACCGGGGCATCTAGAGGACAGGTTGAAGTCGCATTTTAGTTTTAAATGGGTGACTCAACATTTTAGATATCTGGTGATACAACTAGGAAACCCAATAGAGAAGATCAAACAATGGAACTATCAAGCATTGACAGAAAACATAAGGAGAGATCTCTATAAAAGGGGGGGGGGGGACTACGGTTGTCGTGGTTGGGCCGTATAGCGGTAGTAAAGATGAACGTACTGCCAAGACTGGTGTTTTTGTTCGCATCCTTGCCATCTAGGGTGACCAGGAAGGAGATGAGGAAGTTGCAGAATATGATCCTGCAATTTATTTGGGAAGGGAAATTCCCGAAGATTGCAAGGAATATTATGTACCAAATGTGGTCGGAAGGGGGCCTTGGGGTGCCATGTCTGATGAAATATTTTGAAGCGGCATAACTAAGGGCACTTTTAGCATGGAAGGAGGGGTCTAATCCCTTGAGTTGGGTACAAATAGAGTCAAGGGAAGAGGACTGTAAGGAAGCCAGGATATGGGATCCAGGGGGTGGAGAGATAAAGAAGGAGACTGTAACCATTTAGGGAACTTATGTTCCAGGTATGGAGGAAATGGAGGGAGCACCTTCTAGAAGGGAAAGTATACTCAAGGTACACACTCATTAGGGCGGTGGCCGAATTGGGGATGGGGAAAATCTTCAAGGTATACACGGGGTGGAGTAGTAAAGGGCTAGTAAGGTTAGGACAACTAATAGGGAGAGGGGGAGGACTGCGAACATTTTGAGGAGTTACAGCATGAGTGAGTATCAAATAGATCAGAAGGATCATTATGCATATGTGCAACTGTGGTACTTCCTGCAAAGTAGGGAGGTAAAATTAAACATGGCTAGGAAGCCCGCACAGTTCGAGATGATGGGGAAGCTGAGTTCACAGAAAGGGGCGATATCAAAAATGTATAAAATGCTTCTTCAGAAGACAGGGGGGGGGAGGCAAAGGGGCAGCAGAGGTGGGAAGAGGAAATCCCGGGACCATGGGATGATAGCAGAGGGGAAGCTATATATGAAAGAACATATAAGTTGGTGCGGGGGACCCCAATGCTGGAGAATAGTTTTAAAGATGAGGTTTAGGATGTATTGGACACCAATGAGGTTAAAGACTATTTATCCGGACACTTCAAATGATTGCTGGAAGAAATGTGGGGCAAGGGGTGACTTAATACATATGATATGGCGGTGCCCAAAGGTGCAAGGGTATTGGGGCAAAGTGGGAAGGTTATATGGGGAGATTACAAGGGTATAGATTAAGCTAACATCAGCAATCGTTGTGTTAAATGAGGGGATGAGAGAGGCGGGAGGGAGACCTGGCAACTTTTGTGAGGTATGGGATAACAGCCCGAATGAACCTCCTAAGATGGTGGAAGAATGCAGAGGTACCACCACTGAAAGAGGTTGAGCAAGTTGGAACAGATATGGGGTTTATGCACGACAGAAGCATACAGAATGCACAAGTCAGGAAAACACAGAAAGGTGTAGCATTGGTATGAAACATGGAGGGTGAAGGGGGTTGAGCAAGTATGAAGAGAAGGGGAAAAGGCAGAGGAAAACAAATGATGTATTATGTGTGTATTATGACGGGTACACTGTAAAGTTGCAGAAATGTTTGGCTGGAGAATTAAAGTCAGGGGTGGGGGGGGGAATGGGAGTGCAGGGGGTAAGGAGAAGTACATAATGTTATATGATGTTCCTTGTAAATAAGTTCTGTATTATTGCAATGTTCCATGTAAAACAAACTTGATTTGTTAATTATTGTTAACTGTAAACCGCAACTGAACTCTTGGAAGATGCGGTATATAAATGTGAATAAATAAATAAAATAAAAGAGGTGAAAACAGTAAAGGCAAGCATGAATTTACATAGGTTTTGGTTGTAATGCATCTGGTAAAGGCAATGTGCCAATATGGATAATTGAGTGTAAAATGTAACAGGAGGTTAAAAATTAATAAAATATAAATTTAAAAAAAAAAAAAGAAGTAGTTTGAACTGGATGCAGAAACGGATAGGGAGCCAATTAAGTGACTTGAGAAGACGGGTAACATGAGCATGACAAGGCTGGCAGAAAATTAGCTGCGCAGCAGAGTGTTGAACAGATTGAAGGGGAGATAGATGATTCAGAGGGAGACCAGCAAGGAGTAAGTTACAATAGTCGAGACAGGAAGTGACTAAAGATTGGATAAGTGTCTTAGTAGCCTGTGTAGAAAGGAAGGGACAAATTTTGCCAATGTTATAGAGGAAGAAGTGACAGGTTTTAACTGTCTGTTGAATGTGTGCAGAGAAAGAGAGAGTAGAGTCAAAATGACCCCAAGGTTGCAAGCTGAGGAAAAAGAGAGGAGACAGATGCTATCCACAGAAACAGAGAAGGGAGGAAGGGGGAGGTGGGTTTAGGGGGAAAGATAAGGAGCTTAATTTTGGCCATGTTCAATTTCAAGCGGCGGTGAGACATCCAAGCAGCAATGTCAGAAAGGCAGGCAGATTACTAGAGAGATTTCAGGTGTAGAGAGGTAGTTCTGGGAGTCATCAGTGTAAAGATGGTACTGAAAGCCATGGGAAAAGATGAGTGCACCAAGTGACTGGGTATAGAGAGAGAAAAGGAATGGATCCAAGACCCTGGGTACACCAACTGAGAGCGAGATAGCACAAAGAAGGATCCACCAGAACAAACACTGAAAGAGCGATGGGAGAGATAAGAGAACCAAGATAGCACAGAGCCCTTAAAACCAAGCGGGGACAAGATATTGAGGAGAAAGTTGTGGTAAACAGTGTCCAAAGCAGCAGAAAGGTCAAGAAGAATGAGAATCAAGTAAAGGCCTTTGGATTTTGCCAGGAACAAGTTGCTGGAGACTTTGGCAAGAGCCGTTTCAGTAGAATGTAAAAGACGAAAGCCAGATTGTAAAGGATCCAGGAGGGCTAGAGAGGAGAGTAAGTCGAAGCAACGGCGGTGAATCACACATTCAAGTAGTTTAGAAACGAACGGGAGGAGAGAGACGGGTCAATAGTTAGAAGGAAAGGTAGGATCCAGTGAGGGTTTCCTAAGGAGAGGTGTAACCACAGAATGCTTGAAGGCTGCAGGGACCGTTGTATTGGAGAGAGATAGGTTGAAAATATGAGAGATGGAAGGGACAACAATGCAGGAGAAGAGGATGCGGAGACGGGTAGGAATAGGATCAGAGGAGCTAGTAGCGAGTTTGGAGGAGGAAAGGTGGTGTGTGGTTTATTCCTCAGAGATCATAGTAAAAGGAAAAAAGGGTAGCAGAAGGGGGGGGGGAGTAGCTAACATCATGGGGAATTGGAGGGTGATCTTGTGGATTTTGTCATGGAAATAGTTGGCCAGGGTTTGGGCAGAATGGGAAGGAGGGGTCGGAGGAGGAGGCACCTTGAGGAGAGAGTTGAGAGTTGTAAAGAGATGGCGAGGGTCAGAGGCAAAAGAGTTAGTCTTGCTTGGTGAGGGCTATGACAGACTGGAAAGAGACAAGCATGAATTTGTAAATATAGAAAGTCCACAAAGATGCGGGATTTGAGCCAAGCATACTCAGCTGAACGGGCACAGGAATGTAGATAGTGGATAGAGGAGGACAGCCAGGGCTGGGATATAGTACACCTCACAGGATGTGGCATGGGAGGAGCAAGAGCATCCGCAGCAGAGGAGAGTGCAGCGTTATAGGAAGCTACTGCCTCATCAACAGATTTAGATGACATAGTGGAGGAAAGAGGTGATGAGACAGTGGAGAAGAGAGTCAACGGGTCAATAGCATGAAGATTTCTAAAGAGATTGGAGGAGACAGGGCGAGGGCGAGGTTGAGGCGGCAGATGATGGTCCGATTAAGGGAAGAAGTGAGGCACAGAGGTTTGAGGGTAAGCAATTAGAGAAGAAAGGTTGAGGCAGTGGCCATGCTGGTGAGTGGGTGTAGTAGAACAAAGCTGGAGGTTGAATGAGGTGATAAGGGAAAGGAGCTTTAAAGCATAAGAGTCAGAGGTGTTAACAACATGAATGCTAAAATCCCTGGTAATAAGAGAGGGAGAAGAGGAATCCAGAAAGAAGGAAAGCCATGAGTCAAAGTCAGTGAGAAATGTAGAGGTGGACTTGTCAGGAGGTTGATAAATAACAGCTAACTGGAGAGGTAATGGAGTAAAAAGGCGGACAGAATGGACTTCAAAGGAGGGAAAGGAGTGAGACTGAGGCAGCAGGAGGGGTTGAAATCGGCAGGAAGGAGAAAGTAGAAGCCCAACACCACCACCACAACCAGTAGGACGAGGCATGTGGGAGAACTGATAGCCACCAAGACAGAGAGCAGCGACTGATGCAGAGTCTTCTTGGAGGAGTCAGGTCTCAGAGCAAGAAGATGGAGAGAATATGCTCTCGGGTCGAAAGCACAAGCTCGATGAACGCTGCCATCAAACCTAGCACTTGCAGGTAATGCCACATCGTCAGAGCCTGCATGTGGAGAAACTGGCGCACCTGCTGCTGAAGGGTGTGAATCCTGTCCTCCACCAGGGATACCCAATTTTGGGCAGTCTGGAAACATGCTACCACCAAGTACACCAAATCCTGCGACAGCTGTAGTTGGCTCTTAGGAAAGTTGACCACCCATCCGAGCTCTTGCAGACAGGCAATGCCCTTCACCGTGGCCCTCTCATTCTCTTCCTTGCTTTTTGCTCTGACCAACTAATTGTCTAGGTAAAGATGTACCAACACCCCTTCCTGCCATAATGCAGCTGTAACAACCACCATTACCTTTGTGAAGGTCTGTGGAACTGTGGCCAAACCAAAGGGTAAGGCCTGAAACTAAAAGTGCTCATTGGAACTGCAAAACTTAAGAACTGCTGATGTTTGGAGCAAATTGGAATATGCAAATAGGCCTCAGTGAGATTGAGCGACGTGAGAAACTCTCCCTGTCTGACAGCCACAATAACCGATCTTAAGAGTTTCCATGTGAAACCAGAGCACCTTGAGGCAACAATTTATGTCCTTGAGGTCCAAGATGGGTTGGAATGAACCCTCCTTTATTGGGACTATGAAGTAGGCTGAGTATCGACCCAACCCGTACTGGTCAGGCGGCATGGCCACTACCATCTGCAAGGCATGGCCAATGGCCCAGAGTGTCCCAAACAGCTCAAAACCTGCGCTGGGACTTGCAGGGAGAATAGACAAAAGCCTCCCGGAAGGGTGGCACAAACTCAAGGGCATAACCCTCACAAATGATCTCCAAGACCCACTGATCTGTGGTAATGCGGGTCCAGACAAAGTAAAAATCCCAAGCCATCTCCCTACGGGCAATTACCCCACCGGGACCCCCCCTCATCTCACTGCCGTTTCTTAGCTGTGGCCAAGGAAGGAGTGTAGAAAACTTAGCCTGATCCTCAGAAACTTCGAAAGGGTTGTCCCTGAGCATGAAACCACCCTCTCTGATATGGCGCAAAGCCCAAAAAGGAGCTCACATTGGTCCCACAGATCGAAGAGGCTTTTGCTTGTCCTCGGACAATCAGTCTCCCTTAGTCTCCCCCAGGTCCTTCACCAGTTTATCCAGTGCCTTCCCAAACAGAAGCTTCCTCAAACGTGACTTGGAGGATACATCCACTGACCAAGTCCAGAGCCACAAACAGCATCTTGCCACCATCACCGAGACCATACTCTTAGACAAGCCTCTAATCAGATCATAGATGGCATCTGCCAAGTATGCCACTCCTGACTAACTTGGAAACCTCCAGAGGCACCGCCTCTACTGTCATTTCCAAAATGCCTTGCATCCATCACAAGCACGCCTGAGCCACAGAGGCCCCACAGATGGTCTCCAGTAACCCATGTGACCATGTGACCCCTATTCTAAAACAGCTTGTGATAAGGAAGCTTATCATAGCTCAGGTAGGAGCTATAGAAAAGATGATGTGACTCTGAACAAGCAACCTGTCAGTTCTGGTAGAAGCAAGAAAACAGAGTTTTCACATAAAAGACTACCAGTCCCAGAATGCACCAGGTTTCCAGCAGCCATGAGAGGGGCTGAAGTGAGAAAATGTGTGTGCAATCAAGAGAGCTATGAGGTAATCCCTAAGCACTCATCTCAAAGGGCAGGGCCTGATTCAACACAGCTGCACTGTGTTAGGGAGGAGCACACATTAGAACAGAATAAGAATAGAGCTTATTCTACAGATAACAGCTTCAGGAAGAGCTTCAGACACAGATACAGCAACAGCTTCAAGCTCAAGCACCAGCATCACCTGGAGAAACAGAAGCCAAGCCAAGCGGATAGAGAGAGAAGGAAACTCTCTGGAAGGAAGAGAAGAAAGGCCATTGGAAGGTCTGGGAGAGTCCAAGGCGGTACCTATACTGGGAGGTCTTCCAAATGCCAGCAGAGTCCATTGGACTGGAGTCAGCCAGAGGAATGGATTGGCAAAGATAGGAATCACCAGTGGTTACCTGGAAGAGAGAAGACTGCACGTGGAAAGGACTTTCAGACCTATGCCAGAAGGTATGTGAGGAAAGATCCAGTGTCCAGGGATCAAGATTGGAAGGCTGGACATCAGAACTGGATTACATACTGGCCAGGCTATACAGAGAGGAATTATGATAGCAGGAGAGGCTCAGGTATGAACACTGGTCCAGACCCTATCTATAATAGTGAATGGCAGCAAGGGAATAAGCATTCTCATGATAGTGCCTTAATGAAAGACTCGTCTGTGCCAATGTATGATAGTGACCCTATGCTGATTGATGAAGGGGGAGATACAGCAGATGAAACTATTAATTACATGGACTGTTCTCTATCTAAATGCTATTGCTAGCTTTCTGTGAGCAAACACATCAGCCATCACAAAGAAACCTAACTTTGTTCTTATTTCCACTGCAAAACAGCTCTTAAAGCAGGATTTGGGTTCACACAGTAGCAGCCAGCCAGCTAAAGGGTTTCAGCTGGTCAATTGATAGTAATTAAAGCTGCACCTGATTGTGTGTGTGAGCAAGAGAGAATCACTGCAGGATCTGTGTGGAAAATAAGCAGAAGTTAACCTAACAAGCAAAGTTCATTTATTTCTTTGTATTTGGTAATTATTTGCTAAGAAAACATTAGCTAATTGCCTGACAAGCTGAAGGTTGTTTTTTCTGATTTGCTTTGTAACTTTTTGTTATCCATTTAAACACTGCAAGCAAGTAACCTCATTTATATTGCTATCAAGCATATTTGTGCTGGGTGAATTAAACCCCATCAATAAAAGAAGTATTTTATTGGCCTTACCACTGGTATCACAACTCAATTATTGTCTTCAGCTGTGTTTGGGAGTGAAAGAACTACATTACCCACAATACCTTGCAAGAATCATACGAATATATGCATCGTCAAGATTGTGTAAGTTCTCACCCTAGGCAGCCGTCTGACAAGCTTCATTGGCTACCAATACACGGAAGAATCATCTTCAAAACTTTACTTCTTTCTTTTAAGGCCATCAAGCACATCTCCTCTACTGCACTTACTGAGCTTATCCAAGCCGTGCCACCCAACAGATCCAGGAGATCAACAGCTCTAAATCTGCTAATAACACCGAAGATTTTGACTAAATGCAATTGTACAACAGCAAACAGGGCCTTCAGTCTTTACGTCCCCAAATGCTGGAATGCATTACCACCTGATATTCGAGCTGTTGCAGACCTAACTAAATTCAGGAAGGCAATCAAGTTTCACCTCTTCCGCCAATTCTACCCAGACAGCAATGGAATCTAAATAACCCCACCTAAAAACACCCATGCTTAGTCTTATTACAGTCCCAGCCTCCTACCTGCAGATCAGACACATTCCGTCTTAAAATAAGCTTTGTGTTGCATATAACTCATCGCAACTAATTTTCATGTATATAGTCAAACCCTATTATTGAATAGTCCAACCCTGTTATCGAATTTATCCCTCATGTATATAGTTCAATCCCTGTTATCCAAGTTGTTATTCCTGTTCTATGTAAAACCAAACAGTTTGTGTTTGGGTTGTTTTTGTTATACTGTAAACCGCGCTGATGCTGAATAGTGCGGTATATAAGCAACTGTAATAAATAAATAAATAAAATAAGGAAGGCGATTATCGGTGTGCCCCAGGGTTCAGTCCTGGGACTGATACTGTTCAATGTATTTGTGCGTGATATTAATGAAGGAATGAATGGAAAAGTCTGTCTTTTTGCAGATGACATGAAAATCTGCAACAGAGGGGACTTCCCTGAGGGATTGGAGAACATGAGGAAAGATCTACAAAAGCTGGAAGAATGCTCTAATGCTTAGCAGTTAACATTTAATGTGAATAAGTGCGGTATCATGCACTAAGGAAGCAGAAATTCAAGGGAAATGTACATGATAGGGGGCGAGAGATTGGTGTGCACGGATCAGGAGAAAGACCTTGGAGTGATTATTTCTGAGGATCCCAAGGTGGTGAAACAGTGCGACAAAGCAGTGGCAAAAGCCAGAAGGATGCTGGGTTGCATACAGAGAGGAATTACCAGTACAAAGGAAGAGGTATTAATGCCACTGTACAAGTCACTAGTGAGACCTCACTTGGAATAGTGTGTTCAGTTTTGGAGACCATATCTCGCAAAGGATATAAAAAGACTGGAAACTGTTCAGAGGAAGGCAACCAAAATGATTTGCAGCCTGCATCAGAAGACTTATGAGAAGAGTCTTGAAGACCTAAATATGTACACTCTGGAGAAGAGGAGAGACAGGGGAGATATGATTCAGACCTTTAAATACTTAAAGAGTATTAATGAACAACAAATCCAAAGAAGGGAAAGCTGTAAAACTAGAGGGCATAACATGAAGCTGCAAGGGGTTAAAACTGAAAGGCAATGTCAGAAATACTTTTTCACCAAAAGGGTGGTGGATGCTTGGAATGCCCTTCCGATGGAAGTAGTAGGGGCAAATAAAGTGATAGAATTCAAAATGGCATGGGATAGGCACAGTGGATCTCTTTATAGCAACAGGATAAAATCAAAATAAACTTAACTATCTCTTATAGCTCAACAAATAGGGGTGGCCTACACGGAGCGGTGGGTACACCCCTAAACAAAGGCATGGGGAGGGGCAACTTGCATAGATCAGCAAGTGCAACTACTCTTGCCGCCTTGCTGGGCAGACTAGATGGATCATACTGGTCTTTATCTGCCGTAATATACTATGTCACTATGATATCAAATGCCTGCTTAAGCAAGGTCTCAAATCATCTGTCTTGTACATCCCTGAGGTATGCCCACCCTCTACAGGGATCGTGGTCTTCTTTGTGACCGCCACATCCACTTTAGGCGAGTGGAGGAGCTCCTTCTTCAAGTCTGGTAAGGGATACAGTCTCACCTCAGGCACCTCCCATTCCTCCTGGATCTGCTTGATGACCCGATGGAGTGGGAATAACGTGAGCGACTTTTGGACTGCCTGGAATAATAGGTCCTCTAGCGACTCATCTTCCAGCAGTGCCTCCAACATATTAAGGGTGCTCAGCAAATGGGCTATCAATGCTGCCAACTCCTCCCAACGGAGGACCTGGACAATCGTGCCTTGTCTCTCTGCGGGATCTCTCCTTCCTCAAGCTTGGCAGACTCTTCTCCCATGTCCGCCCCTTGTGATAAGGAAGCTTATCATAGCTCAGGAAAGAGCTATAAGAAAGGTGAAGTGACTCTGAACAAGCAACCTGTCAGTTCTGGTAGAAATAAGAAAACAGAATTTTCTCATAAAAGACTACCAGTCCCAGAATGCACCAGGTTTCCAACAGCCATTAGAGGAGCTGAAGTGGGGAAACGTGTGTTCAATCAGGAGGGCTATGAGGTAATCCCTAAGCACTCATCTCAAAGGGCAGGGCCTGATTCAGCACAGCTGCGCTGTATTAGGGAGGAGCACTCATCTAAGCAGAATAAGAGTAGAGTTTATTCTACAGATGACCATCTTCATGATCACCTTGGATATCCAGAGAAGGATCATCAGTTTCATCTGAAGGATCATCAGAAGCAGAAGCCAAACCGGACAGACAGAGAGGCAAGGAAACTCTCTGGAAGAAAGAGGAGAAAAGCCTTTGAGAGGTCTAGAAGAGTCCAAAGCAGTACGTATACTGGGAGGTATTCCAAGGGCCAGCATACACCATGGGACTGGGGGAAGCCAGAGAAATGGTGCTGCAGAGCTAGGAATCTCCAGACGCTACCTGTGAGGGAGACGGCTGCACGTGGAAGGGACCCTAAGACCCGTGCCAGAAGGTATGTGAAGAGAGATCCAGTGTCCAGGGATCTGGATTGGAAGGCTGGACATAAGAACTGGACTACATACTGGCCAGGCTATATAGAGAGGAACTCTAGCAGCAATGGAAGCTCAGGTATGAACACTGATCTATGCCCTAGCTATAACCTTGAAAGACAGCAGGGAAACAAGTATTCTCCTGAAAGTGCTCCATTGAGAGATTCATCTGTGCCAATCCATGATATTGAACCTATGCTTGTTGAAGATGGGGGTATGATTGCAGATGAAGAATGTGTTTATATGGACTGCTCTCTATCTAAACTCCGTTGGTAACTTTCTGTTACAAAGTACAGCAACCATCACAAAGAAATACAAATTTGTTCTTTAATCTACTCAGAAAAGCTCCTGAAGCAGGATTTGACCCACACAGTAGAAAGCAAGCCAGCTAAGGGGTTTCAGCTGGATAACTGCTAGCAATTAAGCCTTACCTAATTGCTTGTGAGCTAGGAGAGAATCACTTCTGAATCTATGTGGGAAGTAATCAGAAGTTAACCTGAAAAGAACAGTTTTTTTCTTTCTTTGTGGCTTTTCGTTTGTTAGATATGCTAAAACATTAGCTAATTGCCTGACAAGTTTAAAGGTTGTTTTCCTGATTTTTATTTTGACTTTGTTTTTCCAAGTTAACACTGAAAGCAAGTTACCTGATTTATGTGCTACCAAGCATATCTGTGTTGGGAGAAATAACCCCATAAATAAATATCTTATTGGCTTTACCCAAGAGCACAACTAAATTATTGTCAGCAGCTGTGTCTGGTGTGAATGAACTACATTGCCCACAATACCTTGCAAATCATATAGATATATGCACTTGCCAAGACTGTGAAGATTCTCACCCAGGCAGCCGTCTGACACCCTGCTTCAGAGTCTCCTTCCTCCTCCGACTGAAGGAACCCTGTATCATCCCAAAGGTCCATCTCTCCACACATCTTCAACTCGGACTGGGCTCCCACTCAGCCCTCGGCTTCTGACACCCCTCTGAGAGTCCCCTCTCCCTACACCTCTCTGAGGGCCCCTTCGGGTCAACCTTCACCCACTGCTTCATGCAATATGCCTTATGCATGAGCAGCACAAACTCCGGAGAAAACCCGCTACGGACGAACAGCTATATTCCTGGACGTGCATGCCTTCAAGTGATCAGTCAGTTCCAAGGGAGTTAACAAAACACTGTCTAAGGACAACCCGAGTCCAAAATCAAACTGCCCTCTAAGAGACTTGAGTCTAAAAAGGCACTGTTACCCTCATGACACAGCTGCTCCTGCCTCCCTGCGAGCTACCCCAGCACAGAACACCATGCTCAAGGATCTCCAGTGGAGAAGCAAAAAAACCCCAAAACAAATCAATCAACCGAGCCCTGGAAACTCACGTTTCACCAGCTGCTGGGGATATCCTGACACACGCTCTGTCTTTCTTTGCCAGTGTCGTCAAGAGCCCGGAGGTACGAATGACAGGCCTTGTCCTGGAGCGGGTCCTCACCCCTTTGCGGGTTCGGGAATGGCCACTTTGGGGAGGTCACTGCCCCAGCCCTTCCAGAAGGCAGCTCTTGCTCCATTTTCCTGCCTCACGGCTCTTTTCCATTGTCTTTCTTTTTTTTTTCTTTTTTTGTGTCAACTTCACTCTTAGTCACTGCTCAACAGTGCCGCTCTTCCTACAAGGCAAATTCTCCCCCTCAAAGAGTAATATCACCAGGCCTGACATAAATCAAGTGCTGTAATCCGTCCCTCAGTGAGGCCTCCCTGGGGATACACACCTCTCCAGCTGCATGGAGACAAGAGTATACTGGGGATGGATAGGATGGCAACTGCCTATGAGGGGTGATGTCATCAGCATTGACATGCTCAGTCTCCAAGCTGCTGGTGAGGTGTGACTACTGTCACACCTCATCCGCCCCAGCCGTGACTGCTGGTATTGTTGGGCTATTATGAGGGTGGTAGTTGTGCCTTGCTTCTATATATAAATCACACAGAAGAACTTTCTTTTCTTTTAGGGTTTTATTCCCCGTCCCTTGAGGTTTCTTCTTTTCAAACAACAGAAATGAACAGCTCACTTGGCTTCAAACAAAAGATAACTATGTAACAAAAGTAGCTTCCTTCAACTGATAACTTTAAACCAAAAGTAAATAATAAACAGCCTAACTGACTGCTTGGCTTGGAGAGAGGGAGAGAGTTGCAGCTCTGCCACTTGTATACTGGAATTTAAGGTTACACAAATCACATTTACCTTAATGATATCTCTGGCTCTATCACAGAGAAAGAACAGTCCATCAATTCTGTATTTGTTAATACTTCAGAATTCTCATATTCCATTATTTCTTGCTCATTGGTATCTCCACTATCCACTTCCAACGTGGAATAAAAATATGGAAGGCTTGCCTCGTCAGTCAAGAAGTTTCTCTTCCTGTGAGCTGCACTGCCTCTCTGGGGAGTATCACCAAACTCTGAGTGATGTCTTTCAGAGCCCTGCCCCCGCTGGTGCCTCAATGCATAGCTCAGGTCCTGGTTTGACCTGCTAGCTGGGTAATTTTGATAGGGTCCCTGCCGGGTCTGCCCTAGCTTTCCAGGCCCAACTGTGCCTGATTGCAACCGGTGTAACGGTGTTTCCCTAGAAGCTGGGAACTCACCGTGAGAAGGGATTTCTTCAGCTTTTCTAAGTAAGTGAAGCCCTCTTCTTTTAACACTTCTATAATCAGGAGAAAAGCTATTATTAGCCTCTGAATATCTGGGCTTTATATGGCTATTTCTAAGCCTCCAGGGCCCTTCCCCTTCAAATGGCAAATAGCCCTTGTATCTACTCTTTGCCCCTGTACCTGCTGTTGCAGTCTTCCTGTATTCTTCTTGCTTTCCAAACACATTCACGCTGTCAGGGTGTTGCCTTCTCCCAGAACCACACAGGTCTCTGGACACTTTCCAACATTCACACCGGCTCCCCTGCTGCCTTTCAGCTTGTGACCTCTGCTGCTTTAATTCCTCTCTCAGGGATTTTCTCCTCGGCTCATCTCTCCAGGATTCCCTCCTTGACTCCTCTCTCCAGGATTCCCTATCTCCAAATGTTTGGTAGTCTGTTTTATCTGTGTATTTCCTGACTCCACCTTCCCTCAGGTGCATTCTATTAGGTAAAGCAGACTCCCTTGCTTTCCTCTCTGGGTGTGTCTTTCTGGGCTCTGTGCACGTGTGCTTAGGTTGTCCCTGGCAACCAATAAACATTCTCCTGTTTATTCTGTCACTTTCACCGTGATCATTCACACTGCTCTGCACCTTCTCAGGCTGCCCTATGTCCACCCTGTGACACTACATAAGGAAAAACCCACCTCTTCAAGGAAGCATTTGGATCCTGATCCCCCTTATTCTCTTACTTATCACCTATCTGTATTTTGCCATTCCCCTCGATTTACTCTAATTCCAGTTGTTCTGCGATCTGTCTAGACTATAAGCTCTGATGACCAGGGACTGTCTCTTACGTGTAAATGTACAGCGCTACATATGCCTTGCAGCACTATACAAATGATCAATAGTAGAAGTAGTGCCCCCAGCCCAATAAGCACTGCTGCACCAGCCCACACAATCCTGGCTTCTGTCAGTACTGTACCAGCATATATACAAGTGATGACATCACTCGAAGTTGCTCTGATCTGCCCCTACCTGCTGGCTGGGGAGCATAACTCAGACTAGTCTAGTAGGATAATAAGGAATGATATGTTGTCTTTAATATGACATCCTCCCAAGGTACTTTTTAATAGAAAATGCACAGTATACATTAAGACAGGCAAAGAAAAGAAATCTGTTAACATCTTTAATAGATAATGTGAAACCAAAGACAACACAAAAATTAATATAGAATGCTTTGAAAATAAGTAAAATACAATAAAATTAAAACAAATGATTGAAAACATATTGTGGAGAAGTTGTAGAAAATAAGGGTAGCATTTTGTATACACATAACAGTACACAAATTAACTCAACAAGACAAAGCTGATGACATGTAAGCAGCAAGTAAACAAATCAATAGGCTTAGCAGTCTGAAAACGATGGGATGATGAGTGTGCATCAAAAAAATTTAACATACTGCCTCAAACATCCTGCTAAATAATATTAGGGACTGACAAATCGGCAGCCTTCCATAGTCAAATCCAGAATAGCATATACAGTTGTGGCCAACATTATTGGCACCCTTGCAGTTCAACCCCTTAATATCCAATATCTCCTAAAAAGAAAGAGGACATGAAATGGCCTTAGACTATATATGCACACATATCTGACACATAAAAGAACCAAATAATTGAATAAAAACTGGGACATGGCCAGGACATGACTACTTAGCCAACTCCAAGAGATATACCTGTAAGAAATAAAGTTTTTTATAGGAACTAATGCCTTGAAGATCCAATATCCTCTTGTAGCATAATGTTCCTTTTTTTTTTTTTTTTTTATTTGTGCAGGGACGCAACCCGAAAAAATTACCCAAAGGATACCACACATCCACAGGGTATATCGGATTTAGTATAGGAGATAAACCCAACAAGACTCACAGAGCTACTGAATGAAAAAAGAGATTGCAAGAACATCGATCCAGGATTTCTACCAAAGTGTTGTCTGCGCCTGTGGCCCAACACTGTGACGATTACCATCATTCTTTCCAGGATCTACGGTGGCGTATCTTGGATTATGTCCCAGAAAAAATTAGGCGCAGTGATCGTGAGTCTCGTCTCCTTTATCGTGAGCAATACTAGATTTTCCTTCTGAATTCGCTAACACTTGAGGGTTTGAACTCCTCTTTGGATTGGTGGAGTATTTTGTGAATGATTGAGAGAATTTAAATGGGATGTGATTCATACCAAAGCAGGTTGTCTTACTGGCTGCCGATTAGTCATGTGATTTTGACCGGGGGCTTGAAAACCATGGGCGGCCCTTCGGCTTCTTTACATCTGCAACTAAGTTTTGAAAAAGGGCTAGGAGGTTCTAAAGCCCGGAACACAATGTTGGGTTAACTTAAAAACTATATTTGTGTTGCAAATTGGAAGCGGGACTACAGAGATTTGCCTCTACAACTCTGGGACACTTGTTGCGCTATTTTTGAAGGACTGCGATTGTCTTCAAATATCGATCTGGTGCTTGGCCTCCATTTGACAGCTAAGTATTGTCTTAATGGCTGTTCAACGCTGGTGATCGTATATAAGTTTGGCTTTAGCCAGCAGGGAGCAGCAGAATAAGATATAGCGTCCTCGGATGATAGTGGCGTTCTGTTCATTCAGTAGCTCTGTGAGTCTTGTTGGGTTTATCTCCTATACTAAATCGGATATACCCTGTGGATGTGTGGTATCCTTTGGGAATTTTTTAGGGTTGCGTCCCTACACAATATTTTAAAAAAAAAGGAACATTATGCTACAAGAGGATATTGGATCTTCAAGGCATTAGTTCCGACAAAAAACTTTATTTCTTACAGGTATATCTCTTGGAGTTGGCTCAATACCTTTTGTGGGATATAGTTACATGTTTAGAGTAGCTACATAGGACATGACTACTGGCATCCTTATAATCAATTCAATTCAGTTTGAACAGAAGAACCACATTCCTACTGCAGTAAAATTAGATGCACCTGTGATCAATTGTTGGTACTCACAAGACTTGAATCAGCCAATGAATGACGGCTCTGTTTAAAATGGCCACATTCATTCCCTGTTCCATTTTCACAAAGGTGAAGGCAAAAGAGCTGTCTGAGACCATCAGAAAAGTCATTAAAACCAAGCATCAAACTTCAAAGGGGTACAAGACCATCTCCAAAGACCTTGAAATTTCTGTGTCTACAGTTCACAGTGTTAAGATGTTTTCTGCTCATGGAACTGTCAAAAACCTCCCAGGACGTGGTGGAGAGAGGAAAATTAATCCAAGAAGTCTTTGAAGGTTAGTGTGAACTGTTGGAAAAAATGTAAATTACACATATCTGGTAATTGTAGTTCCTGGAGGGTCCAGTTTAGTCCTCCACATTCGGGTAGTGCACCTCCTCCTGCAGCCTGGAGACTGGACCAATCAAAAACTTTCTGTATGATGTATGCAGACGGAGCTCCCATAAGCCCCCAGTGCACTAGTAACAAAGCAGACTTAAAGAAGCAACACATGAGACTGTTAGAAAAAAACATATGCATAAGAAAAGGTAAAAACTATGCCCCTCATGAAAAGAACGACCCCCTCCCCAAACGAGGAAGCCAGCACGCTGTACAGCGCCGCTACCGACGCACCATCAGAGAAAGAACAGCCAGAAAAAGCCAGACGCTCTAGGCTATAGGCCGAAAAATAGACAAAAAGGACAACCGATCGGGAACGCGGCCAAGAAGAAAAGAGAAAAGTAGGCCGCACCCAGTCCGATGCGTCCGAAAAATGCGCGCCACAATAGAAAATCTGATACTCGGGAGGGAAGGACGACTAAACTGGACCCTCCAGGAACTACAATTACCAGGTATGTGTAATTTACATTTCCTGAGCGGTTCTCCAGTTTAGTCCTCCACATTCGGGATGTAGCAGAGCAGTCAACACCGGGCGGGACCTTGCCAGCCGGCGCGCAGTACAGCCGAACCAAAACAAGAATCTTTAGCGGCCAACACGTCCAAGCGGTAGTGCTTACTGAAGGCATGCAATGTCGACCAAGTAGCCGCCTTACAAATCTCTACTGGCGGAACCAGACAATGTTCCTCCCAGGACGTCGCCTGCGCCCTAGTGGAGTGGGCCCGCAGACCCTCCGGTACGGGCCGATGCTGCAACAGATACGCCGACGCTATCACTTCCTTGATCCACCTAGCAATGGAGGCCTTAGCCGCCGCCTCACCTTTCCGAACCCCGCCAAATAGCACGAACAAGCGGTCGGACTTACAAAATCCCGCGGACACCTTCAAGTAACGCCGAAGAACGCAACGCACATCGAGGCAGTGAAGCCCCTCGTCCGCTGGGTTCCCGGGAACAGCATGCAGAACCGGAAGGAAAACCGCCTGATTTAAATGAAAAGGCGAGACCACCTTGGGTAAAAAGGATGGAACTGGCCGAAGGACCACGCGATCCGGAGTAAAGGACAAAAATGGTTCCCTGCACGAGAGCGCCTGGAGTTCGGAAATGCGCCGTGCCGAGCAAATGGCAATGAGAAAAACCGTCTTCAGGGTCAGATCTTTCAGGGATGCACGTCGAAGAGGCTCAAAGGGTTCGCGAACCAAGGCTCGCAACACGAGGTTCA
This sequence comes from Ichthyophis bannanicus, assembly GCA_033557465.1. Lineage (NCBI taxonomy): Eukaryota > Metazoa > Chordata > Amphibia > Gymnophiona > Ichthyophiidae > Ichthyophis > Ichthyophis bannanicus. The sequence continues at coordinate 1,110,251,499 of CM066031.1, forward strand.
AATCCCACGAAGGAACGGCCACCCTACGCGAAGGTCACAAATGGAAAACGGCCTTGAGAAAACGCTGCACGTCCGGATGAGATCCCAGGGGAAGACCCAGTACTTTGCCTCTGTAGCAGGAAAGAGCCGCCAGCTGAACCTTCAGAGAGCTAGCCGCCAGACCCTTGTCAAAGCCATCCTGAAGAAAACTCAAAACTGGCACGGATACTGTCGCCGCTCGAACACTACGCGAGGGAGGTGGAGGTCTTCCGCGCTCTAAGCAGGGTGGCAATCACCGCCGGGGAATAACCTCTCTTCCTTAAGCGAGCCCTCTCAATGGCCATACCGTAAGCGAGAATCGAGCCACTTGGGGCATCCGCAGCGGGCCCTGCAGTAACGAGGGCAGAGGCCAAGGAACGCCGTCTCGCAACCACACCAGGTCGGCATACCATGGACGCCTGGGCCAATCCGGAGCCACTAGCAACACCTGTCCCCGGTGGCCCTCGATGCGCTGAACGACCCGACCGATGAGCGCCCACGGAGGAAAAACATAAAGGAGCTGTGACTCCGGCCACGGCTGAATGAGAGCGTCGAGTCCCTCGGACATGCGCTCCCTCCGCCTGCTGAAGAAACGCCCTGTTTTCGCTGACTGAGATCCATGACGGGCGGGCCCCACCGACGAACTATCTGCGCGTAAATCTGCGGGTTCAACTCCCATTCCCTGGGATCCACCCGCACTCTGCTGAGAAAGTCCGCCGTTACGTTTTCCGTCCCCGCGATATGCGCTGCCGAGATCGCTGGAAGACGGGTCTGCACCCAAGTGAACAAGGCCGTCGCCTCCGCTTCCAAGGCCACACTGCCGGTGCCCCCCTGCCGATTGATGTATGCTACCGTCGTCGCATTGTCCGAGAGAACGCGAACCGGCCGCCCTCGCACCAACACTTCGAGGGCCAACAGGGCTAACCGCACGGCTTGCAGTTCGAGTCGGTTGATAGACCAAGAGGCTTCCAGGGGAGACCACATTCCCTGAGTGAAACGGTCCTCGCAGTGAGCCCCCCAGCCCGACAGACTGGCATCCGTCGTGAGCAGTACCCAAAGGGGCGGTTCCAAGGGAAGGCCCATCCTCAGGTTCTCGGAACACAGCCACCAGCGAAGAGACCGACGAACCGATTTCGAGCAAGGCAAGCGCATGTTTAACGAATCGAACTGGTTCGACCAGCGACGTAATAGGGCACTCTGGAGCGGACGCATATGGAACCTCGCCCAAGGCACCACCTCCAGAGTCGCCTCCATCGTGCCGAGGAGCCGGAGGTACCACCACGCCGACGGCGCTGGCATCCCCAGGAACAGACGGACGAGGCCCCTCAAGGCTAGAACACGGCGCTCCGGCAAACATACCAGTCCTTTCGCCGTGTCGAATCGTACCCCCAGGTATTCGAGGCTTTGAGTGGGCACCAGACGACTCTTCCACTCGTTGACCACCCAGCCTAGGGAGCGCAATAGAGAAACCACTCTGCTCGTGACTTGCACACACTCGTCGTTGGACTTTGCCCGAATCAACCAATCGTCGAGATAAGGGTGAACGAGAATACCCTCCTTCCGCAAAGCCGCCGCGACCACCACCATGACTTTCGTGAAGGTTCGAGGCGCCGTGGCGAGGCCAAACGGCAGGGCCCGGAATTGAAAGTGGCCCCACGGAAACGCGAACCGGAGGAACTTTTGGTAAGACGCCCGGATGGGAATGTGCAAATAAGCCTCCAAGAGGTCGAGAGAGGTGAGAAACTCCCCTTGACGCACTGCCACAATAACCGATCTTAAAGTTTCCATCCGGAAGTGCGGAACCCTGAGGGCCCGATTTACGCCCTTGAGATCCAGAATTGGGCGGAGAGAACCGTCTTTCTTGGGAACGACAAAATAGATGGAGTAGCGACCGGCGCCGCGCTCGGAAGGCGGGACGGGGATTACTGCCCCCAGAGACAAGAGCCGGTGCAACGTCAAGCAGATGGCCTGAGTCTTCTGGTCGCCCTTGCTGGGAGACAGAACAAAGGAATCTCGGAGCGGACAAGCGAACTCCAGCGCATAACCCTTTTCGACAATCTCTAGCACCCACTGATCTGAAGTAATTTGGGCCCAAGAAGGAAGAAAATCACGTAAGCGACCCCCGATGACTAGACGTCCCTATGGGGCCCGCCTCGCTTCATTGCGGCTTGCAACTAAAGGAAGAGGGCGAGGAAGAGGAGGTTCCAGAGAAGCCTCGCCCCGCTCCTCGGAAACCACGAAACCCTTGAGAACGGGAGCCAAAGCGACCACGCTGGGCACCCCACAGACGGGAAGAGCGAAATCTGCGAAAATCCCGAAATTGACCGCGGGACGGAGGCAAGGTTCTATTCAGCTTAGGCTTATCTTCCGGAAGCCTACCGCCCTTAGATTCACCAAGGTCCTTAACCAACTTATCCAGAGCATCACCAAACAATAATTTGCCTTTAAAGGGCAACTTACTGAGCCGAGACTTAGACGAACCATCGGCCGCCCAGTTGCGCAACCAGATGGACCGGCGTGCCGACACCATTAGCCAAGGATCTAATTAAGTCATAATGAACATCCGCCAAATACGCCGACCCCGATTCCATGCGGGTCACTTCTAACAGACCCTGCTTATCCAAACCGGAAGCCGAGCGCAGGTGCTGAGCCCAATGCAAACAGGCCCGAGCTACCCAGGCGCCACAAATAGAAGCTTGCAGAGACAAGGCATTGGTGTCGAAAGCCTGCTTCAACAAATTGTCTACTTTCTTGTCTTGCGCATCCTTCAAGGCAGCGCCGCCTTCAATGGGTATCGTGGTCTTCTTAGTCACAGCCGACACCGCTGCATCCACCCGCGGAGATTTGAACATCTCCTTGTCTTTATCGGCCAAGGGATACAGGCGGTTCATAGTCCTAATCCCCTTCAAACCTGAATCCGGTTGATCCCACTCAGTTTGAATCATTTGCTCTACCACACGGTGCACGGGAAATACCACCTGGGACTCCCGCACCCCCTGAATGAGAGGATCCTCCAAGCCGTCCTCCTCCAACGGGCGCGTTACGGCCAGATTAAGGGTCTGAAGAGATTCTGTGATCAAAGGTACCAGCTCTTCCCTACGAAACACACGAATAATCCGAGCCTGGTCCTCCGGCTCTGGAATTTCACCGTCTTCCAATTCCTCAGCCTCAGCATCAGGATCAGCGTCCGCCTCCAAATCTGGGTAACTCAGGGCGTCCTGCTCCGGGTCCACTGACCTAGAACGTTTGGCAGCAAGCTGGGAAACACGTCGGGGCTCCTCCACCGAAGTGGTGGGAAGGGTCACTGGCCAGACCTCCGGTAACTGGCCGGAACGGCTCAAGCGAAAGGCCTGGTGCATCAGAAGCACAAAGTCTGGGGAAAAGTCCATAGGGGATTCAACAGCTGTACTAGGCAACTCACTAGCATGCCCATTAGCATGGGACGCAAGACAAGACGGACGAGAGCCTGGCGAGAGTTCCCCCTCCGCCAGGAGGTCCCTCAGGGCCAGGCAGCTCCTTCAAATCCATTTGATGTTCTAAGTCAGAAGAGACCGAGGCACAGCCCCGGCAGATGCCAGACTCCGCAACCGCGCCCCTGCGCGAACCACACATTACACACTGCGGTTTAGTAGCCATGCCAGCGTACAACCTGTTCCAGGGATAAGCCCAGCGCTGAACCTTACAAAAAAGGAAAAGAAACGCTGGAGCAATTAGCCCCGTTTGAGAGCTTTAAGTTTTTTGTTTTTTTTAAATAAAATACCCCCTAGAACCCCAAGGGGGTCCCGATTAAAATCGCTAGTGCCAAAAGCTTAAAAAAGGCAAGGAAAAGCCGTGCACTACTGTTGGAGCCGGCGGGAAAAAGAAAACCTGCAACTAGAGCTACAAAATGGCCGCCGGCCTCATGCCCCCGCGCTGAAAAACGGCGCGAAAATCCAAAATCAAGAAAAATAAAAGTAAATAAAACGCAAGGAGTGAGAGAAAGCAAGATCAGGAGCCCCTAGAAGAGGCACTTACCGCAGGGGCAAAAACGCCGGCAGCCGACTCACCGCGGGGATCGGAAGCGGGAGCGCGGCGCCAGAGCTTAGAGAAGAGAAGAGAAGAGATCCAATTACCTCCGGAAGGCACCCGCAGGTGCCGAAAGCAGCCCAAGCAAAGGAGCTGTCCGGGAAAGGCAGAACTCTTCCCCGTGCAGTCTAGGGGAGAGTTCTAACCTGATTGGCTATTAGATATCCTCGGCAAGGAAGGCAGGAGCCCAATACAGGAATGGCTTCTCTAAACCAGGAGCACGTCCGGATCCCCTCTGAATTTTTTTTTTTTTTTTTTTTAATTTAAAGGAACAGTTACATAATTAAATAAAAGGAAATGAAAGAAGGAAAACCCCCAAAGCAAAAAGAACCTAGTGTTGCTCCTCCAATAGTCACTAAGTGTGCCCAGACTAGGCACACACGTCCTCAAGCTGCAAGGAGACTGGACACACTGGGGGCTTATGGGAGCTCCGTCTGCATACATCATACAGAAAGTTTTTGATTGGTCCAGTCTCCAGGCTGCAGGAGGAGGTGCACTACCCGAATGTGGAGGACTAAACTGGAGAACCGCTCAGGAACACCACGTACAACATGCAAAGAGCTTAAGACTAACCTGGAGCAATCTGGGGTAGTGATTTCAACCTGCACCATACGCCGTGCACTAAATAAAAAAGGATTTCATGGGTAAAGGCCAAGGAGGACCTCACTGCTCAAAGACGGGCCATAAAAAGGCACGCCTGATATATGCCCAAACCCACCTTGAGAAACCACAATCCTTCTGGGAAAATGTTCTGTGGACAGATAGAAAACACATTTGAGCTACCTAGTATCAGAAAGCTAGGGCTGGGTCGAAGCTCATGGGTCCTCCAGCAGGACAATGACCCAAAACATACATCCAAAAGTACAAAAGAATGGTGAAAAAGGAATAAATGGACTGCCATGATCTGAATCCAATCAAGAACCTTTGGAAAGAGCTGAAATCTGCCATTGGTAAAAAGAATCCTGGAAACATTCATGAGCTGGAACAAATCACAGTTGAAGAATGGGAGAAACTACCAGCAGACAGATGTACAAAACTTATAGATGGCTACAAGAAACACTTGGAGGCTGTCGTCACGGACAAGAGTTGGCACCCTTCACTAATATTTGGTTGCACATTAATCCTATCCAGGTCATATTTTGTTTTATTCTCAGAAATTACTACATCTAAGTTGCACAGACATCTTTTATTGTTTGTGTTGTCTACCTTTGAACATACTATTAAAATATTATGATGACATACAGTTGGAATATTTCCAATTATTTCTCAAGATACTGTACACATACCTAAAGGGTATGCAAGGGTGCAAATAATGTTGGCCACAACTGTAGATAGGGACCTTCACTTTCAATTTAAATGGGTTTTCATCCATAAACTGTAATTGTTTGAAAGGTGAAAAATGGTTCAAAACAATTTCTACTGTAATTTTAATCATCCTGTGATCACAACTGATGTTCTGACAAAGACTTACCTCTTGAGTCTGAAAATGCTGCAGTTGTGCTGAACTCCGTGTGGCTCTTACCACACTTTAGTAAACACACTCCTAAGTGTTTTTGCACTTACCAAATGTGATGTGCAAAAAATAATTCAAGAGTAATGCCTATACGCTATCAAGGGCATGCCCAGCATCAGTCCTGCAATTAGTGCACAGGACTGACACTTGCCACAGTGGTCCGAGTTCTATGCCTCAGCAGATAACATGGGCACCAACACAAAATCCAAAAAATAAAAAGAGGAGAGTAGTGTCATGTGGTGGTGCAACCCAACAACCCAACCATACATATTAACCCTTATGATCCAACCTTCAAGCCTCCCCACCCATTCAGACCGCCCCTGACAGTACCGGATTGGAGCAGTCCCCGACGACTTTCACACTGGAGCCACCTGACCCCTAGCAGTAGTCTCAAAATACTACTGCTACGGGCAATAGCCTCTTATATGGCAGACTGACCTCTTAGTGGTAGTACTGCATGACTAGTGCTAGGGGTGATACCTGTGATTTTTGAACTCCAGCGACTCTAGGGTAGGAGCAGTGGAGTTCCACTCCTGCCCTAGTTCACTAAATGACCAAGAAACCCAGGGGGCGGGGTCCTGGAATGCTGCCAGGTTCTTTCAGCCATCACATTTTTTTTTAAAGGGCAATGGCCAGCTGCCAAGCTAACAGGCTTGAGGTAGCATTAAGGACAACTGCACAACAGTCAGTCATAACAACTACCACCAGTAATATGCTATGGAATAGGATGTAATTTATTTATTTATTTATTTAATTTATTTATTTATTTAGCTGTATTTATATCCCGCTTTTCACCGGGTCAAAGCGGTCAATTGGGAGATACATTTAACAGGAGGGGATATGACACACATACGCTAATACTTACAGGGAACATGGGCATTGGAGGGTTAAGTGGCTTGCCCAAGACCACAAGGAGTGCCTATAGGACTAGAAATCCCAGTCCCTCCGGCCTGAGATTGCTGTCCCCAGGTGGGACTTGAACCCCCGGCCCTCCGGCCTGAAGTACCTTGTCCTAACCACTAGGCCACTCCTCCCCCCCAACAATTACTGGCCATACCCAATTTCCATCCAAACCCCACCGTAATCCTGTCCCAACCTACACTAAGCACTTACCTTGGGGATTTTTTACCAAGCCATAGCCATTACTGTGGGCCCATGCTAAGTTACCACACATTAAAACCCAAAAGGTGTTCAATGCACTGTAGTAAATATGCCCCTTAGAGCAAGATATATGTATGATCTCGCTGTTCTCGCAATGATTGACCAGAATCTCAAAATTTCAAGTAAATATGCAGTTCCAGGTGCCTAAGAAGCAGTCAGGAAGTTAAAAGCAACCAGCAGAGAGTAGAACAATTGGAAATGTAGATGGTAGGCCACAATAAAGTGTGTGTCCAAAACATACGGAGCGAGACATAGGGAACAATAGGAGTTCACACAATGTGGAGACCACAGAAAGTGCTCTCAAGTACTCCCGAGCCAGATGGTTTTGTGGATTTCACAAAGAAAATGCATGGTATACATAAGCATAATGGAGATGGCACTCAAAAGTATATTATGCATATATTTTTTGAAATCCAGAAAATCTGACTAGCTCAGCTTATTCATGAAGTTGAAAACCCCTGCCCTAGTAATAGGTCCCCTATTAGCACGGTAACTTCACAACCCTCCTATGACAGGGACATCCTTTTTAACAATGGCCCATATAATTAGAAATCCATATGCATGGGCTACATTAATATTTTAGCCTGTTATTAATATGATTTATATTCAAACGCTGTAAAATATCATCTGAAATTATGACTTCATATCCACCAAATAGTTCCACAATGCTTCAAAATCAGGTGTGCTAGCAAATTAGGCAAACATTCATTTTAGCTAAAAATCTCAAGTGGGCCGCATTCTGAGGTCAGGCAGGCAACATCTGACCCGCAAAGTTGCACACTGGATGCCCCTACCCTATGAAAAAAATGAGAATTAGACTTACCTGCTAATTGTTGTTCCTTAAGGAACTCTAGTCCAGTCCCGGAACCATAGAGTTTACAACCTCCACCAGCAGCTTTGGAGACTGAAAGATGACATCGCTTTGATGTCACTGGTATAACTTGGCTGGTACTGCCCCTCTTCCACCAGTACCTATTGACAAAGCAGACTAAGCAGAGCAACAAATAAGCAGAAACTATATATAAAATAGGGTATAACCCGAAACATCTTAGAATATATACATAGACCTAACCAACAGACCCTGGACGCCTGCGCCCTGGAATCCCCGAGCCCCCACCCGGTCCTGCTGCTCAAGAAAGACCGAACTGCGGCTCGGTTGTGCACCGTCCTAACAAGAAAGACTCCTCCAACTGCCTCTTCCGACTCTTATCTTACGCATTTCCAATATTCAGGCTGCATACCGTGTAAAAACCCCAGGGCGGGGTCCGGGACTGGACTAGAGTTCCTTAAGAAACAACAATTAGCAGGTAAGTCTAATTCTCATTTCCTTTGCATCCCTCTAGTCCAGTCCCGGAACCATAGAGGATGTAACAGAGCAGTTAAAATCAAAGGGAGGGACCCACAAGCCCAGCCTGAAGTACCGCGGACCCAAAACGCACATCCCCCTGCACCTAAACATCCAGCCGATAGTGCCGCGCAAAAGCATGCAACGAGGACCAGGTCGCCGCCTTACAAATGTCCTCCACCGGCACCAAACTGAATTCCGCCCAAGACGTCGCTTGCGCCCGGGCCAAATGCGCCCGCAGGCCCACCGGAACCACCTTACCCTTCAACAGATAGGCCGAGGCAATAGCCTCCTTCAACCACCGAGAAATCGAAGACTTCACCGCCGCCTCCCCTTTTCGCGGCCCACCGAAAGCAACAAACAGCCGGTCCGATTTCCTGAAGGGTTCCGTTCTACTGAGATACTTTTTAAGTACCCGCCGAACGTCCAAGCGATGCAGCTGACCGCCCGACTGAGACTTCTGTTCCAGAGAAAAAAACGGGAGAGACACCACTTGGTTAACGTGAAAACTCGACACCACCTTAGGCAAGAAGGACGGAACCGTGCGCAGAACCACCTTGTGCGCGAAAAAGGACAAAAACGGTTCTCTACACGACAACGCCTGCAACTCCGAGGTCCTTCTTGCGGAGAAAATAGCCACCAAAAAGACCGTCTTTAACGTCAAGTCCTTAAGGGAGGCCTCACCTAACGGCTCGAACGGCGCTCCCATTAACGCGTCTAGCACGACATTGAGATCCCATGGAGGAATTGACGGACGCCGCAGCAGCCGAAGGAGTACCGCACGTAAAAACCTCCGAACATCGCAGTGCGCCCCTACCACCTGTCCCTGAATCTTCCCTCAGAAACAGGAGATGGCCGCCAACTGCACTCGCAACGAACTAGCCGCCAAACCTTTCTCCAAACCATCCTGCAAGAACGCCAAAATATGAGACACTGAAGCCCGAAAAGGTTGCAGATCGTGCTCCTGACACCACGCCTCAAACACCCGCCACACCCGGGTGTATGCCAGCGAAGTGGAACGCCGCCGCGCCCTCAGCAAGGTGGAAATTACCACCGCCGAATAACCGCGGGATCTTAGCCTAGCCCTTTCAAGAGCCAAGCCGTAAGCGAGAATCGACCCACTTGCGGCATGCGTAACGGCCCCTGCAGCAAGAGGTCTCCCCGCCGCGGCAGACTCCACGGCCGGTCTATCAGCAGCCGAACCAGATCCGCATACCACGGCCGTCTGGGCCAATCGGGCGCTATGAGAGCGACTACCCCCCTGTGATGCTCTATGCGTTGAACCACTTTCCCTATGAGCGCCCAAGGGGGGAACACATAAAGAAGACCGTTCGCGGGCCATCGCTGCGCCAAGGCATCGAGCCCCTCCGACATTCGCTCCCTGCGCCTGCTGAAAAACCTGTCCACCTGCACCGACTCGAAGCGTGCCATGAGATCCATCACCGGAGTCCCCCAGCGCTGCACTATCATTGCAAAGACCTCGGGATGAAGGCTCCACTCCCCCGGATCCACTCTGCGGCGGCTTAGGAAATCTGCTTCGACATTCTCCACGCCAGCCACGTGCTGCGCCGACAACGCCACCAAATGCCGCTCGGCCCAACTCAACAGCTGTCCGGCTTCCTCTTCCAACGCCGCACTCCCGGTGCCTCCCTGACGATTGATATAAGCCACCGTCGTCGCATTGTCGGAAAGAACCCTTACCGCTACGCGACCCAAGGCCCCCTGAAGCTGCCGCAGCGCGAGATAAACCATCTGGAAATGCGTGCGGTGTATCGACCATCCCTGTTCCATAGTCGACCATGTCCCCTGGGCAAAACGCCCTTCGCAATGCGCTCCCCAGCCCGCCAGACTGGCATCTGTAGTCACCAGCCTCCAGGCCGGAGCTTCTAGCGCCACGCCCGTTTCCAAGCTTCCGGGCCGCAGCCACCAAAGAAGCTCCTGCTTCACCTGTAGCAGACACACGAGACGCTGAGACAAGGAATCCTGTTGATGAGACCACCGCCGGAGAAGCGCGCTCTGCAACGGCCGCATATGAAAGCGGGCCCACTGTACCACCTCTATCGTGGCCGCCATCGTCCCGAGCAACTGTAGATACTGCCACACCGTCGGGGCCTGGTACGTCAAAAACCTCTTCACGAGATCCCTTAAGACCCGAGCTCGCATGCTCGGAAGAAAAACAACTCCTTGTTCCGTCTCGAACCGAGCTCCCAAGAACTCCAGGGTCTGAGCCGGGACCAGTTTGCTCTTTGCGAAATTGACCACCCATCCTAGGCTTTCTAAAAACTTGACGACCCGAGAGGTGGCTGTAGCACTCTCCTGCCTGGACTTCGCCCGAATGAGCCAATCGTCCAAGTAGGGATGCACCAGAATCCCTTCGCGGCGTAGCGCCACCGCCACCACCACCACCATGACCTTGGTGAACGTCCGCGGCGCCGTCGCCAAGCCGAAGGGCAACGCTCGAAATTGAAAATGCCCCATGGGCACTGCAAAGCGCAGGAACCGTTGATGCTCCGGCGCACAGGAATATGCAGGTACGCCTCGGTGAGGTCCAAAGACGTCAAGAATTCCCCCTTCCTGACCGCTGCAATGACCGAGCGCAAGGTCTCCATCCGAAAATGGGTAACCCGAAGACAACGATTTACCCTTTTTAAATCGAGAATGGGCCGGAAGGTGCCTTCCTTCTTCGGAACGACAAAATAGATGGAGTATTGACCGCACCCGTGTTGATCCAGGGGCACCGGCACCACCGCCCCGAGGCGACGGAGCCGACGAAGCGTCTCTGCTACCGCCCGCAACTTGCGAGGAGCCCCGCACGGGGAAAGGACAAAGGAATCTAAGACGGGTCGATGAAGCTCCAGCGCATACCCTTCGCGAATGACCTCCAACACCCACTGATCTGTGGTAATTTGGACCCAGGCCGGATAAAACTCCCGTAACCTGCCTCCTACGGGAACGTCCGGTACCTGGGTCCGCCGTATCTCATTGGGATTTCTTCGCACCCGAAGAGTGGAAAGGGGCAAAACCCCTACCCGCCCCCCAGAATCCCCGAAACGGCTGACTCCTCTGAGGAAAACGCCCCGCTGCTGTTGACTAAAACGCGAGGAGCGAAATCTTCGAAAATCTCTCGAGAGTCCCCTGGAAGCTGACATCCCGCGGGATTGCTTCAATCTATCCTCCGGAAGCCGGCCGCCCTTGGACTCCCCCAGCTCCTTGACCAGCTTCTCTAAGTCGGTCCCAAACAAAAGCTTTCCCCTAAAGGGAAGCTTACTAAGCCGCGCCTTAGACGACCCATCCGCCGACCAGTTGTGCAGCCAGAGATACCGACGAGCCGCCACCACCGAGGCCATACTCCTGGCCAAACCTCGAATAAGATCATAGTGAATATCCGACAAATAGGCAGTGCCCGAATCAAGCCGCGCCAATTCATCCGCCTGCGTCTCCAGGACCCCTTCCTGCAGCCGCTGGGACCACCGTAAGCAACCTCTGGCGACCCACGCACCCGCTATTGAAGCCTGCAAGGAAAGGGCACACACATCAAAGACCTGCTTCAACAGAGTCTCCAATTTCCTGTCCTGCACATCCTTCAACGCCGCGGCGCCTTCTACCGGAATCGTGGTCTTCTTCGTAACCGCGGACACCGCCGCATCCACCTTCGGAGAACGGAACAACTCTCGATCTTGGTCCGAAAGGGGATATAAACGAGCCAACGCTCTAGTGCCCCGCGGCGCCGCTTCCGGAGTGTCCCACTCATCCTGAATCATGGCGCGAAACACCCTATGGACCGGGAACACTCGTTGAGACTTCCGAACGGCTTGCAAAAGAGGATCTTCTAACACCTCCTCTGCGGTCGGCACCACCGCGGGCATATTGAGCGTCTTAAGGGTTTCAGCAATCAGCGCCGGCAGTTCCTCGTGACGGAAAACCCGGACCAATCTACTCTGTTCTTCCGCGTCCGGCAACTCTCCGTCCTCCAGCTCACCCTCCGAGACAGCTTCTACTTCGACATCCGAAAATCGTCTCTCGTCTTCAACTACCGAAGACAGGCCCGCCTGCACGACCTCTTTTCGTCGCTTTACTGGACCACTCTCTCCCTCTAGAATACTCCCAGGCCTCTTCTGACCCATTGGTCCGGGAGACAGCGCGTCCAGGCCGGGCTGCAGCAAGGCCAATGCCTGCTGCAGAAGAAAAAAGAAATCCGGAGGGATACCCGATACCCCGCGATCGGGCCCCCTCCCGGCGCCCCAGACGCCCCTGCCCCGGAGGAAGGTCCTGCTGGCAGCTCCGGGCGATCCAAAACAGGCGGCTGGGAGTCACCGACCTCCTGAGAGCCCGCGTCCGGCCCCGCAGACGGTTCCTGGAGCGCCTTTTCCATCACCGCTGTCTCCAAGGAACAGGCCCTACACACGCCTGACTCTAAAACCTCGCTACGGCGCACCCCACACACCAGACAGCGGGGTTTTGCCGGCATCTTCCGCAGAATAAACCACTGTAATAAATGTCCCCCCTAGAACCCCTGAGCGGACAACGCTGCGGAAAGCAGAAGGACCCCCACTATTCCGTGGATCCCCCGCTGAATAAATGAATGTGGCCCCTCTCTTTTTTTTTTTTTTAAGACGTGCCAGCAAGGAATTAGCCTAACTAAAGAAAAGGCACTCTGCCCAATTTGAAACGAGGCCCCCAGGCTGCAAAAAACACCCGAGAATTGCTGTCGGCAAACAACGCGGCTCTAAAATGGCCGCCGGCACCGGCTTCCCTCTCAAAATGCCAAACGCGCCCAAAAGCCACACGGCTGCAAACACCCGCGTACCCCGGGCCAAGCTACCCCGTTATCAATTCTCAGCAAAGGAAAAGAGGGCACAGCTGAGATCCACCCGCCGCGAGGCCCTGCCTTTGCGGCTGCAGCCCCGATGGCGGTGCAGGTGCAGGAAGGTCCTGAGGAAAAAACAAACCACTGACCTTATTCCTCACCCGTGCTGCCGCTGCTCTGCCGCTTCGCCTGCTACCTGCTCCTCACCCTTTTTAAACGGGTTCGGGAGCAGGGAGTCAAAGGAGGAAGGCCGAAGTTCCCTCTGCTCTTCAGGGACACAACCGGCACCAGCTCACACTCCCCCTCTGTGCCTCAGCACTATCTTCCCGCCTTCTACCTGCTCCTCACCCCTGAAATCGGGTTCGGGAGCAGGGAGGCTGTGAACAACTCCAAAATTGCTCGTTTATACGCTGGGGACCCAAGACAGCCAGAGAGGTAAAAGGAGAAAAAAGGGGCAAAGAGAAAGGAGGAGGAAAAAAACGGTCCACAACCAGCGGGCAGCCTCTCAGCAGCAGCAGGTCTGTCCTAGAATAAACCCAAAAAAGGCAAAATTAACCCAAGAAAAAGAAAATCTGAAAACAAAACGCTCTGCATATTTGTTCCTACTGAGCCCAGTCCCGGGTTCAGAACCTCCAAGCTGCTTGGAGACTGAAAGTACTGGTGGAAGAGGGGCGGTACCAGCCAAGTTATACCAGTGACATCAAAGCGATGTCATCTTTCAGTCTCCAAAGCTGCTGGTGGAGGTTGTAAACTCTATGGTTCCGGGACTGAACTAGAGGGACGCAAAGGAACATCTGAATTAAACACTGCTGACAAGCAGCTTTGATCAGTTTCACTATACAATAATGTAGCCTGATATTTCAACTCTTTTATACCCCAGGAAATTATGCGCCAAAAATTTTGTAAGTACGCACTGCAAAAATTCTGAATGCTATAAAATCATGCAAAAGTAAGGTGAAATTAGACTTGCTGCTAATTGTTGTTCCTTGAGGAACTCCAGTCCAGTAGTGTACCTCTTCCAGCATTGAGCATGTCATCTTTTGATGACACCAGCATACTTAGGCAGCTGGCACCACCTACCAGCCCCAGTAACCTATTGACAAAGCAGACTTACAGGAGCAACAAATAAGTAGTCAAACATTAGAAAACCACACTATATCTAAACAACTTAACTCCCCCTAACACTTGGGCAGGAAATCCCTATCCCTCCCCCCCCCCCCCCCGGATGAGGCGGCTTACCTGTGAAGCATCCAGACGACGCAGACTAGCCTGGAGCGAGACCGACAGCTCTCCCGGTCCACCCCAGAATGCCGCCCCCCCCCCCCCGATACTTCTGCCAACCAGGAAGTCCGCTTCAGGCCTGGAACCATATAGCGTCCTATGCGACCCCACACACTTTGGGAGGGATCCAGGACTGGACTGGAGTTCCTCAAGGAACAACAATTAGCAGTAAGTCTAATTTCACCTTCCTTATCATCCCTCCAGTGCAGTCCTGCACCTCTGGGATGTAACAGAGCAGTTAACTCAACGGGAGGGCCCTGCAAGACTGGCCTGAAGGACAGTGGAACAAAAAAAACGGCATCACCCGCTGCCTGGACATCCAGGAGATAATGCTTTGAAACGTATGAAGTGAGGGCCACGTTGCTGCTCTACAAATCTCCACCGGTGGCACCAAACTATATTCCGCCCACGAAGCCACTCGAGCCCTCGTGGAATGTGCCCACAACCTCGCCGGCACCGGTTTACCCTTCAGCATGTATGCCAATGCGATTGTTTCTCTGATCCACCTGGAAAAGGAGATTTTTGCCGTCGCCTCCCCTTTGCGTGGCCCCCCCAAACAACACAATCAGATGATTTGACTTTCGGAAAGAATTTGTCCATTTCAAATATCACCGCAGGACACTTCTGACATCCAAGAGACGCAACTGTGGATTGGCAGATCCCGCTTCGGCGCTCGCCAGAGCCGGCAGGGAAACCGCCCGATTCAAATGAAAGGCCGAAACTACCTTGAGTAGAAAGGAAGGCACCGGTTGAAGGAACACCTTCTCCCTTAAATCGACAGAAATGGCTACTGGCAAGATAAGGTCTGAAGCTCCGAAATTCTGCATGCTGAGCAAATTGCCACCAGAAATACCACCTTCAGGGTCAAGTCCTTCAGCGAAGCATGACTCAATGGCTCAAAAAGCTCAAACGGTAAGCGCCGCTAGTACCAAATTGAGGTCCCAGGGTGGCACCATCGAGGACGCAGGTGGGTCATTGCTCTCAGGAAGCACAGTATGTCTGGGAGCACACCCAACGCCACCCCATGAACCTTACCTCGATAATAGGAAATTTCTGCCAATTGCACCCGCAGGGAACTAGTGGCTAAACCCTTATCAAAACCCGCCTGTAAAAACTCTAGAATGTCCTGAACGGATGCCGTGGATAGGGAAATATGTCTATCCCCACACCAAGTCTCAAAAATGCACCATACCTGGATGTACGATAAAGAGGTAGACCTCTTCCAGGACTTCACAAGGTTGCTATCACCGGACCCGAGTAACCTTTCTTCTTCAACCTTGCCCTTTCAAGAGCCATGCTGTAAGCGAGAATCTATCCACCTGAGGCATGTGAACCAGCCCCTGAGTCAGGTGGTCTTCTCGAGCCGGAAGCTGCCATGGGCAGCCCACGAGGATACGCAACAGGTCGGCATACTGCAGGTGTCTTGGCCAATCTGGGGTGATTAAAATGATCAGCCCTGTGTGCCTCTATGCGCTGCACGATCCGGCCTAATAGTGCCCACAGGGGAAACACATACAGAAGCCCCTCCATGGGCCACCTTTGCACTAGGGTATCCAGGCCCTCTGACATACTCTCTCTCTGCCTGCTGAAAAACCGACTGGTCTTGGCTGAGGCAAATGTTGCCATTAGATCCATGACTGTGTGCCCCAGCGGAGCACCACCTACTTGTATACCTCCTGGTTCAGAGTCCACTCACTGGGGTCCACGTGAACTCTGCTTAAGTAGTCCACCGTCATGTTGTTGACTCCCACTATGTGCACAGCCGATAATGCCTGCAGATGACTTTCCGCCCAGCCAAACAGCTGCTCCAGCTCCTCCTCCAAGGCCATGCTGCCCTTGCCGCCCTGGGGATTGATGTAGACCACCGTGGCTGCATTGTCCGAGAAGACCCAGACCGCTCTCCCCTGCAAACAGCTCTGGAAATTCAGTAGCGCCAGGGCCACAGCTCGCATCTCCAGCCTGTTGATCGATCAAAGGGCCTCTTGCGGGCTCCATTGTCCTTGCGCAAAGTGCCCTTCGCAATGGGCTCCCCCAACCGGACAGATTGGCATCAGTCATCAGGGGTATCCAATTTGGCGACTCAAGGGGCATTCCCCCTTCTAGATCCCCCAATGAAGCCACCAACAGAGAGCTCTCCTGGTCTTCAGTGGGCATGGGAAAATCTTGGATAAGGGCTGATTCTGGTGGGACCACCATCGGAGCAGAGCTCTCTGCAACGGTCACATGTGCGCTCTCGCCCATGGGACCAGCTTGAGAGTGGCTGCCATGGTTCCTAAGACCTGCAGATGCCAGGCCGGCGGCTCCTGCATTTCCAGAAAGTGATGCACCAGCCGTCACAGTCCCTGCGCCTGTTGTTCCGGCAGAAAGACCTTTCCCATGCAGGTGTCAAAGCGTGCACCCAAAATTCTCCAGTTCCTGGGACGGAATCAACTGACCTCTTGGCCACATTGACCACCCAACCGAGACTCTGAAGGAACTGTACCACCTGCTGCATTGCACTCTTGCTCTCATCTCTGGACTTCGCCTGGATCAGCCAGTCGTCGAGATACAGGTGAACGAGAACGCCTTCTTTGCAGAGGCCGCCACTACTACCACCATGACCTTTGTGAAGATACGTGGAGCTGTTGCCACTCCAAACAGCATTGCCTGAAATTGGAAATGCCTCATTGGTACCGCAAAGCGAAGGAACTGCTGATGTTCCTGTCGGATGGGAATGTGCAAGTACGCCTCCATAAGGTCGAGAGATGTCAGAAACTTGCCGCTTCGAACCACTACTATGACGGACTACAAGATTTCCATGTGAAAATGCAGTACCCAGAGAACGGTTCACGCCCTTGAGATCAAGAATCGGTCGAAAGGACCCTTCCTTTTTGGGCACCACAAAATAAATGGAGTAGCGACTGTAACCACATTGTTCTCTGGGTACCGGCACCACGGCCTGCAGTTGCAGGAGTCGTGTTAAGATGTCCCTTACAGCCACCGCTTTGCTTCGTGCCTTACATGGAGACTGAAGGCGTGGCCCACCGAACGGTCCCACCTGAGGGCATAGTCCTCCCGGATGACCTCCAGCACCCATTGGACGGAAGTTATCTGGGCCCAGGTGGAGTAGAAATCCTGCAGCCAATCTTCTACGGGTTGCACCACCACTTGGGCCCCCCTCGCTTCATTGTGATTTCTTGGGACCAGAGGTCAAGGTGGCGCCAAAGCCTCAGCCCTCTCCTCGAAAACCTCAAAACCCCTGTCGGGAAATCTGCCCCTCTGGTAAGGGATAAAGCGGGAAGTACGAAAATGCTTGAAATCTCATGTTTGATCTCGAGTCAATGGTGGGGTGTGACCCTGCTTTTGCTTATCTTCCAGCAGATGTCCCCCCTTAGAGTCTCCCAGATCCTTGACCAACTTATCTAGCTTCTCTCCAAAGAGAAGCTTTCCCTTAAAGGGGAGCTTACTGAGGCGGACTTGGAGGAACCGTCCGCCGCCCAGTTGCAAAGCCACAGGTAACGGTGATCCACCACCACCGAGGCCATACTCTTCAAATGGAAAGTACACTTACTTGGTAATTGTTGTTCCTTGAGGAACTCCAGTTCAGTCCTCCACCTCTGGGTTGTGTACCTCCTCCTGCAGCTTGGAGACTGGGCATGTCAAAATCGTGACATCACTGGATGTAGCCTGCTAGTCTCTCCCATCAGCCCCAGTGAACTATTGACAAAGCACACTCAAAGGAGCAACAAATAAGTAGATATCATATGAATTATAACTTTATACTCAAATTGAAAGTATAACAACTACAGTATGTGAAAATGAATTTCCCCCTAGTAAGGAGGGAACGTTTCTTGTACCTTTCCCTTCCACCTTATTCAGAATTAGAAAGAAGAAAGAGTAAGAATAAACTGAAACAAATAGAAAGGATAAGAGCCATCAAAAACACTTTAATAATCATACCTACCAGTAGTCTTAAACTTCTCCCAACTGACCATCCACTGCCAACACCACCACCCCGGGCTGGAATGAGGACTGAGCTGGAGTTCCTCAAGGAACAACAACTACCAAGTAAGTGTAATTTCCATTTCCTTATCGCTCCTCCAGTTCAGTCCTCCACCTCTGGGATGTAAGAGCAGTAATCATTGGGGGGGATGGGGGACCTTTCCAACCGGCTCGCAACACTGCCTAACCGAGAAAGGCATCATTCACTGCCGAAACATCCAGGCGGTAGTGCTTACTGAAAGTATGAAGAGACGACCAGGTGGCCACCATACAGATTTCCCCTGGCGGGACCAAACTGGGTTCCACCCAGGAAGTCGCTTGTGCTCTAGCAGAATGAGCTCGTAAGCCCGTTGGAAATGAACGACCTTGCAGCAGATATGCTGATGCAATCGCCTTTCTAATCCATCTAGAAATGGACGCCTTCGCCACCGCTTCCCCTTTGCGGAGACCTCCGAACACGAATAGACGGTACGATTTGCGAAAGGTTTCTGAAACTTTTAAATATTTATTTATTTATTTAGCAAGCATTTGTATACCGCTCCTTCCAGCGATCAGAAGCGGGGAAGATTACATGGATAAAGCTGTTGAATCAAGACAGAATAATTTTGATTTGTACATAAAGATTTGAAAGGTTAGCACGTCACGCAGAAAATTATCTACTTCTAAGCTAAGGGGATAATAATTTACATATGTACATTTATACATTATACAGGTTTCTGGGGAGCTGTGGGGGAGTTGCCCCTCATGCGAATTTAGTACAGGTTGAAATGACTTTGAAATAGGTGGGTTTTTAGTTTCTTTCTAAAGTCGGCTAGTTGCCACAACACTCGTTTTATGTCCAAACAGCATAAACTACGGTCCGATGCGTTCCCCTCCACCGAACCTAGAACTGGAAGAGAAACAAACAGTTTGATTTAGGTGAAAGGGAGACACCACCTTTGGCAAAAAAGACGGAAATGGTGGCAACACCACCTTCTCTCTGGAAAAGGCCAAAAACTGTTCTCTACATGACAACACCTGTAACTCCGAAATTCGCCTCACCGAACAGATGGCTACCAAAAACACGGTCTTTAAAGTCAAATCCTTAACCGACGCCTAAGGTTCTTTAGTTAACACCCTTAAGACTAAATTGAGATCCCATGGCGGAACCATAATTCTATGCGAAGGCCGCAGTCTGGTTACTGCTTTAAGGAAATGCAACACATCAGCATGAGCACCTAGAGCCACTCCCTTTACTTTGCATCTATAGCACGAAAGAGCTGCCAACTGGACTCTCAAGGAACTGGCTGCCAGACCCTTATCAAACCCGTCTTTCAGAAAACTTAAGACCAAAGGAACGGATACTGTAGCTGCCCAAACTTGCCGCCGTGAGCACCAGTCTTTAAAAATACACCATATACGGACATATGGAAGAGATGTGGACTGTTTCCTTGCTCGAAGTAAAGTCGCGATGACTGCTCCAGAATAATCTTTTTTCTTTAGCCTCGCCCTTTCAATGGCCAAACCGTAAGCGAGAACCGATCCACCTGAGGCATTCGAAGCGGACCTTGTAGCAACAGATCTTCCAACGCTCCAGGGATCCCTGTTGAGTAGCTGAATGAGATCAGCGTACCACAGCTGTCTTGTTCAGTCTGGGGTCACCAACAACACTCTCCCCTGATGAGCTTCGATATGCTGAACCATTCAGCCTATGAGTGCCCACAGAGGGAAGATAGAGGAGACCTGTCGACAGCCAGCGTTGCATCAGGGCGTCAATCCCTTCCGACATCCTTTCTCGCCACTTGCTGAAGAAACGACTCGCTTTCACCGACTGAAAGGTCGCCATGAGGTCCATGATTGGCGGTCCCCATCTGTGAACTATTTGTGCAAACACGTCCGGATACAAATTCCCACTTCCCAGCATCCACTCGGACCCTGCTGAGAAAATCCGCCATCACATTGTCCTTCCCTGCAATGTGTCCTGCCGAGATCGCTGGCAGTCGCTGTTCCACCCAAGAGAACAGTGCCTCTGCTTCCTCATCCATGGCCACACTTCCTGTACCGCCCTGTCAACTGATATAGGCCACAGTCGCGGAGTTGTCCGACAGCACTCGTACTGCTCGACCTGTCACCGTAGCTTCGAACATTTGCAACGCTAGATAGACCGCTCTCAGCTCTAGCCGGTTGATCAACCAACTCCTTGCGCAAGGCACTTCGTCCGTTCAAGAGAACAGATCTCCGCAATGTGTTCCCATGCCGCGAGACTCACGTCCGTCAACAATGGGAGCCACTCCGGATGCTCCAGAGGCATTCCTGCTTTCAAAGATCCCGGAAGCAGCCACCAGCGAAGAGACTACCTGACCTTGAGTGAGCAGGGAAGCCGTTTGTTCAACGAATCAGACTGATGCGACCAACGGCGAAGCAGCGCTCTCTGTAAAGGTCGCATATGAAATCTGGCCCAAGGCACCGCTTCCAGGGTCACCGCCATTGTTCACGCACGCAAAGATAACACAGGTCTGCGACTAAAAAGCTGTTTGATTATTTTCATCTAATTTCCATGTATTTTGGTGTGCTGAAAACAAATAAAATATTGAAAAAACTCCTAGACGTCATGATTTGCCACAACATGCAAAACTGTCTTCAAATGTATCAATTTTTTTCAAATTACTATTAATTAATTCAAATTACTATTAATTAATTCACATAAGTGCATTTAAGATATAAAATGCCAAAAAAACCTTAAAGAGGTTGTCCGAGTTACGTAAAAAAAAATATAGCACTGTAAATCTGATGGTCAGCAATATATACATAAGCTAAGCAAGTTTTAAGTCCGTGCTTCTAATGGTAGAAGGGGTTAATCTTTCTTGAAGAATCCAGTGGGAGGGAGACACAGGGCAGATAACAGCAGCTCCGGTCAGTGCAGGGGGGCGTGGCCAGCACTGTGACATCTCGTGTACAGACACAGAGCTGCTCTCTCCTGCATGCCACACTTGTGCACGAATCGTTATCAGGTTCTTGGTTCTAGGCTGTTCACACTTTTTCATCGCAATTCGTGTTAGCTCATCATTCTTCAACCGTTATGTTCTGACTTTGAAGATGATACAAGACCAAAATTGTTTTCTCAGGAGGAGATGAATGATTTGGTAAGAGACTAGAATCTTCCCAAAGATGCCGCTGAGTTACTCGGATCAAGGCTGAAAAGCAGGAATTTATTGTTGCCAGGAGTGTCATCTTCATGGTTCAGACATCATGAAAAGGAGTTTGTTCCTTACTTCGCCCAGGAAGACAAGTTGGTTTATTGCATCGATGTCGAAGGTCTGATGGGTCAATTTAAAATCCAATATGATTCAGAGCAATGGCGTCTTTTTATAGATTCTTCAAAAAGAAGTCTCAAAGCAGTTTTACTCCACAACGGTTTTTACGCTTCCATACCTGTAGGCCATTCTGTACACTTGAAGGAAACCTACGAGAACTTGGAATTGGTTCTTCGTAAACTTAAATATGAAGACCATGGTTGGCAAGTGTGTGGGGACTTGAAGGTCTTGTGCATGCTGCTCGGGCAACAAGCTGGGTATGTGTTCTGTGTCTATGGGACAGTCGAGACCGACAAAATCACTGGACCAAGAAGAGTTGGCAGCCGAGGGTGCTAACAGTCGGTGAAAAAAATGTCCTCCGAGAAACTTTGGTACTTTCCCATAAAGTTCTTCTATCACCTCTCCACATAAAATTGGGATTGATGAAGCAATTCGTAAAATCACTTCCAAGAGATGGAGAATGCTTCAAATACTTGGTCACCAAGTTTCCAGGCCTGTCGGAGGCAAAATTGAAGGAAGGTGTGTTCGTCGGACCAGACATTAGAAGGCTTATAGTTGATCAAGAGTTTTTCAATACCATGACGGATCCTCAAAAAGAAGGGTGGATTGCATTTAAAGACGTCGTACAGAAATTTTTAGGCAATAACAAAGATCCTCACTACAAAAAGATTGTCGGACGAATGCTGAAAGCATTTCAAGCTTTAGGTTGCCTGATGAGTTTGAAAGCGCATTTCCTCCAGTCCCACCTTGACTACTTTCCTGAAAATTTGGGAGCTGTGAGTGAGGAACAAGGTGTATGATTCCACCAAGACATTAAAGAGATGGAAAGGAGATACCAGGGAAAATGGAGCATTACAATGATGGCAGACTACTGTTGGATGCTTCAGAGAGACATTCCAGATGCTACTCACAAGCGTAAATGCACCAAGAGGAGCCTCACAAGGAAGAAGAATCGAGTTTAGTGTGTGTAAGTGAGCTCATTTCAGTTCAAAAAAGGATTTTCATGAAAATATTGTAATAAAACTTTAATTTTATAAGTCTATTTCCATTTATTTTGAGGTATTGCCTTATTTAACATAGTTACCTAAATTGTCAGGAAACGTGATGTCCTATGACAAAATGGAGGTCATTTTCGGATTCAGCGCACCAAAAAACAAAGATTATAATTCCATGCTGAGGGAGCCGGAGCAGATCTGAACCTGCGCACCAGTTGTCGAAGGACTTGAACTCGACAATCCGGCAGAAACACCGCTCCTTTCTGAGTTTTGAACCGTACCCCCAGATACTCGAGATCCTGGGAAGGTATCAAACAGCTTTTGGTCAGAATGACCACCCAGCCTAGACTGCAAAAACTTCACTACTTTGTCCGTCACCTGAACGCTCTCGGCCTTGGACTTTGCCCGAATTAACCAATTGTCGAGATAAGGATGGACAAGAATTCCTTCCTTTCGTAATGCCACCGCTACCACCACCATAATCTTGGTGAAAGTCTGCGGCGCCGTCCAAAGACCGAAAGGCAATGCTTGGAATTGATAATGTCCCCAAGAAAGAGCGAACCGCAGAAACTTTTGGATGAGCCGCTCTGATTGGGATGTGTAAATACACCTCTGTAAGATCGAGGGAAGTCAAGTACTCTCCTTGTCACACCGCCACCATGACCGGCCTCAACATTTCCATCCTGAAATGCGGTACCCGAAGACACCGATTCACCCCTTTTAGGTCTTATATAGGACGTAGAGCCTCGTCTTTCTTTGGCACCACGAAATAAATGGAGTATCGACCCACGCCGTAATCTGCAATCAGGACCGGCGCGACTGCTCCCATTTGTAAAAGTCGATCTAATGTACAGCGGACCGCCAAGGTTTTCCGTTGAACTTTGCAGGGAGACATCACGAATGAATCCCGCACAGGTCTTGCCAATTCCAGCGCATAACCATCGCGAATTATCTCTAACACCCACTGGTCGGACATTATTTGGGTCAGGCAGGAAGAAATCCCCGAAGTCGCCCGCCTATCGGTTGGCTTCCTACCGGAACCTGCCTCCTTTCATTGTGGTTTTTGAGCTGCCGTTGCGGAAGCCGCTGCGAAACCTCTACTTGCTCCACGAAACCCCTGGGCCCTAGAAGCAAATCTTCCTCTTTGGAAACCACCCAAACAAGAAGTATGAAATCTCCTGAAATCCCTATACTGGCTCCGAAAAGCCAGTAAGGACTTCCCTTGCTTTGGTTTATCCTACGGGAGTCTCCCGCCCTTGGACTCCCCGAGATCCTTCACCAACTTGTCCAGATCTTCTCCAAACAACAACTTCCCTTTAAACGGAAGCTTACTGAGAAGCGACTTGGACGATCCGTCAGCCGCCCAATTCCTCAACCACAGAGATCTCCGGGCGGCCACTAAGGAAACCATATATTAGCTAGTGCTCGAATCAAATCGTAATGCACATCCGCTAAAAATATGCTGACCAAGACTCTAGACGATCCAGCTCTCTTACCTCTTCCTGCTCCAGGCAAGTAGACTGCTGTAAGCGCTGAGACCATCTGAGACATGCTCTCGCCACCCAAGCTCCACAAATGGAAGAGGACAGAGCGTTAGCCTCAAATGATAGTTTCAATAAACCGTCTACTTTCCTCTCCTGCGCATCTTTTAAGGCCGCGCTACCTTCCACCGGTATAGTGGTCTTCTTTGTAACCGCTGACACTGCTGCATCAATTCGGGGAGAGCGGAACTTCTCTTTGTCCTTATCCGCTAAGGGACAGAGCCTGTTCATCGTCCTAATCCCTCTTAGGCCCGCTTCCAGCTGATCCCACTCCTCCTGGATCATCCGGTCGACCACTCGGTGAACGGGAAACACTACCTGCGCTTGTCTCACCGCTTGAATGATAGGGTCTTCCACATCTTCTTCTTCTGTCACCTGTGCTGTAGCGAGATTTAGCGTCTGAAGGGATTCCATGATAAGTGCCGTCAGTTCGTCCTTCCGGAATACCCGAATGATTTTCGCCTGATCCTCAGGCTCTTGTATTTCTCCTTCTTCCAAGTCCTCCATTCCTGCTTTGAGCCCCATCTCGGCTTCATCTGCCTCTGGCCACTTGCAATCAGCGGGAGAAAGCTCACAAGGCCTTGACATCTTTGGGGGCTTCGGGGAAATGCTACCAGTGTCACCTACCCTGGACTGCTACGTATGACTAGGCAGAGACAAGGGCTCCGGTACTTTCCCTTGACACCACAAACGCCTGATGCATAATTAATACAAAGTCCGGGCAAAAATCCCCTAGTTGTGGTCCCGATCCAAAGACCGGTAGTGCACCTGATGGACCCGCTGGGACCTCCTGGCAGGATCCTTACAACGTGGTCCTCAATGCTTCTCCTTCTTCTCCAGCCGATGAATCTTGGGGCTCTTGAGCCACCTTGACCTCCATCTGCTGCTCCACGCTGGTAGACACTAGTGCAGCCCTGGCAGATGCCGGAGTCAGCAACTGTACCTCTGCGGGTGCTGCAGACTACACACTGAGGGCGCGATGCCATAGCCAGACATCCCAACCACTCGTATGCGGCTAATAAAGCACAAAAAGAAAGGGTTATTTTTGTTTTGTTTTGTTTTTTAAATAAAAAGAGGAAAGGAGATAAGCTAAAAACTTCCCAAAGGAAAGGAAAAATTCCCCAGTGAAAATGAAACAGGGATCCTCAGACTTAAATCAAGAAGGGAACTCCACAAACAAGGTAAATTAAACTGCCTAAATCAAAACAAAGAAAATTATCAAAACAAAGAAAATCTATCTTTTCAAACTCAGGGCTAGAGCCTCCTAAAGCCCCGTGCCCGAATTACGAACGCTCGCAACGCGGCGAACACACGTTCCCCAAAATGGTCGCAGGCGATTGAGATCGCGAAATGGCACCAAAATCCAACTGCTTTAAACTCCACCACTTCTGACAGTAACTCCGTTTGCCGGTCCGATCCCCCTTATAAATTTTAACACTCTCTTAGCAACTTCCAGGAGAAACGGAGAGCTGCTGAGATCGGGGATCTCAAGCCGGCGCGGCGCGGCCCCGCTCAGCTCCGAAGCGAGCGGAGAGCCACCAGCGAGACTATCTCCCTTCTGCACTCCCTCTCAGCGATAACGCTGCATCCAAGAGTGTCTGTGGAGTGAGGATGCCTGCTTCAAAGCTCTCCTCCGTACAGGCAAGGAGGAGAGATCTGGCAGCTAACTCGTCCCAGAAATGCAAGCAATAAAGGAAGGCAGACAGGGACCGGTGCAAGTGAGAGATTTATTTATTTATTTTTTTTAAAGCTACAGGAACCAAAATTATCAAATTTAGAGAAAATTGGATCACATCAACCTACAAACTATTTCTAAGCCCAGACCTAGGCTTACTACTTCCTCCTGCTGCATGGAGACTGGACACACTGGGGCTGATGGGAGAGACCAGCAGGCTACATCCAGTGATGTCACGATTTTGACATGCTCAGTCTCCAAGCTACAGGAGGAGGTACACAACCCAGAGGTGGAGAACTGAACTGGAGGAACGATAAGGAAAAGCCCTCTAATGAGATCATAGTGGGTGTCTGTTAGGCAGGCCACCCCTGACTCCAATTTGGCCACCTCCCCAGACCCAACCTTGCTCAGGTCTTCCAGCAGTTGGACTCACTGCGACCAGCGGAGGCAGGCCCTGGCCACCCAAGTCACACAGATGGAGGCCTGCAGTGAGAGTGCATCGATATCAAATGCCTGCTTTAACAGGGTGTCCAACTTCCTATCTTGAGCATCCTTGAGTGCTCCACTCCCTTCTACAGGGATCATCTTCTTTGTAACTGCCAATACCGCCGCATCCACCTTAGTGGACCAAAGCAGCTCATGTTCCTGTTCTGGTAGTGGGTATAAGCGTGACATAGCCCGCGCCCCCCAGAGACTCACTTCCGGCAGATCCCACTCTTCCTGGATCATCTGTCGGACCACTCTATGCACAGGAAACACCTTCTGCATCTTACGCACAGCCTGGAGCAGCGGATCCTACAGAGCTTCGTCCACTGCCAGGAGGCTAATAGGCATATTAAGAGCCTTCAAGATCTCCACGATGAGTGACAGTAACTCCTCTCGATGAAAGACCTGTTCAATCCGTGACTGCTTCTCTTGCTCCAGGATCTCACCTTCCTCTAACTCATCACCTTGCCAATCCAGCTCCATGTCCAAGTCGTCTTCATCTGGCCCCTCAGAAAATGGAGCGTTCTCCTAGCCCTCCTCCAAGAGCTGCAAACATCGCTACCTGTGTCTCGCTCTCCTTCGTGTCCGCTGCCGTCTTAGGCCCTCATTCAGGTGCCGAGGCGCAATCCACCGATCTCTTTTGGTGCATGCAAAATGTCTGATGCAGAAAGAGGACAAACTCTGGTGAGAAATCTGGGAACCCCCACCCATCTCTCTGATCTGGGAGGTAGAGGGCCCAGGAATGGGTGAGGGATCGGAGACCGACTCCTGAGTGCCCATTGCAGCACCCCCCTAGGTCCTGTGGCTCCTGCGATGGAGGGGTACTCTTCTGCCTGGGCTGGCCCTCAATGTTTTGCTCTAAAAAGGTGGCTTCTGGAGTGCAGCCCTGGCAAATGCCAGCCTGTGGTACCTGGAGACAGTTCCACACCGGGTACCACATGCCAAGCACTGAGGCCTGGCCAGCATGATGGGAAGGTGCTGACTTGAGACCCCCAATTAGCAAGGTACCCCCAGTAGCTACTTTTAAATGTGCTGAAATGAAAGAAAATTAAAGTAACTGAAAATGAAAGTAAGTAACTCCAAAAACTGAGCTTCAGGAAAAAAAACAAATGAAATACAAATGCAGTATAGGCCAGGAGTTAGTTTCCCCAAATATAGTAACTAAATATTGTACAGACCGTTGTGAGTCCTGCCACACACCCACGGGGCGAGCAGAGACAACGGGAAAAAAAAGGTGCCGCAGCTACTACTAATCTCCGTGCAGGGCCGACGCCTCTTCTCTCCTTCCCGCGCAGCTGCTAAAACCTGCTCCATGCGGTTTTAGGCCACACGCCAGTGGCGCGTGCTTCCCCCGATTTCGCTGCTTAAAAGATACATTTTAGAGCTGTACCTCAGCCTTTCCATTCCTCCTGGCCGGAGAGCACTGTCCCTGTGTGCATCCACTCCCCCACACGCTCAGCCATTAGTCTCCAGCTTCAGCTGTGAGGGACTGCCCGGGAGGCTGACAGACTGCTCCAGGCTCTGAAATATTTCTCCATGGCAGCTCCTCACCCAAGGTAGATTCGGGAGCCGTCAGAATCACACAGGCACTAAAGGCTCTCCCCAAAGAACACCCCGGGGGGGGGGGGGGGACTCCTATTGGTGCTCTGGCTAAAATGTATCTTCTTTGAAATAGACCAAAGCACCTTAGACTCCCATAAAATAAATTAAATGGAGGTAAAGTAAATAAAGCTACACTATGGTTATACTGCTTAGTTGTCCCTACAGTGAGTCCAACACCTTGGCTCACTACCTCCTCCAGCTGCTTGGAGACTGAGCATACTGGGGCTGGTAGGCTGTGCCAGCTGCCTAAGTATGCTGGCGTCATCAAAAGATGACATGCTCAGTCTCCAAGCTGCTGGAAGAGGTACACTACCCAGAGGTGCAGGACTAGACTGGAGGGATGATAAGGAACTAATTATATTTTTCACACAATAAACTGTATTCAAGCTTTATAATGCTGTTTAAATCTATGCATGTATTTTTGCAATGGTTGAGAGTATATTCTGGAGCCAGATTCCTGAGGCCACTTACTGACTGAATGGGTACAGTGAATGAGCGATGTGTGTTGGGTGGAGAAGTGGATGCGGTGTGTTAGCAAGTGTGTGACTGCATGCGTAGTGAATGACTGACTGCGGTATGTGAGGCCAGCTTAAGAAGCAAGCCAGTGAGGCACTGGCTCGGGGAACAGAGTATAGAGAGAGGAAATGGGGGACTGGAAAGCAGGTGAAAGCCAGGGGTTAAGATGCTGGAAAAGGAATGAGACATGTAGAATGGAAAGACTAGGGAAGTAAGGTTAGGAAAAGAAAGCTGGTAAGTAGGTGAACGGTGAAGAGAGGGAGAATGAAGACTGAAGGAAAGAGAAAGAAGAAGGGAGTGAGCTAGGTAAAAGGCAAATAAGAGAAATAGAGAAAAAAATGAAATACAAGGATCAACGTCAAAGAGAGATGAAGGGAAGGAAATAACGAAGACATGGAGTGTGAAGGAACAGAAAATGGAAATAAGACTGTGAAAAAGGACTTAGAAGAACCAACCAACAAGAGGAAATGGAAAAGAGACCAGAACCAATCCAACTAGAAAAATAAAATAATCTGACAACAAAAGTGTGTCACTTTTAAGAGAATGAAATGTGTCAGCTTTGAAGATGTGCATTTCTTACCATTCATTACAGGGCAAAATGCATTTGTTTCTCTTTCTTCAATGTTTCACAGCTCAGTATCTATTTGGGGGAATTTCAATTTCAATTTTTGTCTACATATTTGTTTCAAATTTTGTAGTTTCTTATTCTTTACTACATAATGGTCTATGTTTTCTACATGCAGCCAAGATAAGGGATTCTGTTAACATATAGGTTCTCTAGGAATCTGTAGTAGTTCACCTTGTTCTCTTTTTCCAACTGTGGTTTACTGGTGCTCCAGAATATTTAGTGCCAATTTTCCATAGTAAGGCTGCTGCAATTTGAATTCTTGATGCTGGTACTGAGCATCCATTTGCAGGGTTTTGTGTTACGACACATGATGTCTGGCAGTGGAGAGAGTTAATGGTGCTGTCACTAATACAAGACCAGAATTTCAATAGAACCTTTTTGTATGTTAAGTTGTAACATGAAATACCCTACTTCTGCTCTACATCCATTGCTAAGAGAGTTTTATTGGCAAGTCTGAGAGTGTTCCATATGAATAAATAATTATGCCCTATCAAACTGATATTCAGAGGCAATTGTGTTTGCTGGCAAAGGTGTATTTCAAAATTATATATGAATATTGGGCTGTTTGAATTACAGAATAGCCAGTTATTTTCTATATGCTTGTGGGGCATGTTAGAGAAGCAGCAAGGGCAGGCCAGAAAATCATCCCGATAGTGGCACTATTAGGCCACTATTCAGATGTTCTATGTTTATTTTAGGCCTGCAGAATATCAGGCCTGGCATAAACAGATAATATAATAATGATGCACTATTCTATGTATATTCAGTTTGCTATCTGTATGGATAGTGGCACAGAATATACAGATTAAGTTTAATGGAGGTGCTGGCATTTAAGAAGCCAGTGGACTGAAAACATATCCGTGTTTGAACAACTTGCACTGCAAGATTGAACCCAAGAGGGGGCACAAAAGCAAATTTAGCTCAGGATGCTACAACCCCTTGAGCCAGCCCTGGAGCTGCAGCTGATTAGAGGATGAGAAGAGAAGATGGAAGATGAGGCTAGGGAGGGGATAAGTACATAGGGTGGAACTGGGGGACTAAAAAGTGGATGTAAGACAGGGGGTATAGAAGGCTGGCAAAGAATTAAGATAGGTGTGGAATGCAAGCACTAGGGAAGTAAGATTAGGAAATGGAAAGCTGGTTAAGTAGGTGAAAGGTGAAAAGAGGGAGACTGGCAATTTGAGGAGGAATCAAATACAGCTACAGTTAAGTAAAAATACAGATAAGAGAAACAGAAAAAAAGATGAAACAAAAGGATCAAATGTCAGAGAGATGTAAGAAAGGAAAGGACGAAGACAGGGAGTGTGAAGAAAAACTGGAAATATCATCCTGCAAAAGGACTTAGAAGAAACCCAGAGTGGTAGAAAGACAAGGACCAACCTAACTGGAAAAATAAAATGATCAAAGGTACAAAAATACAAAAGTCAGTCAGTTTTTAAAGAATGAATTATATCAGCTTTAAAAAAGTGCATTTATCATCGTTCAATGGAGGAGGAAATGTATTTCTGTTTCTTTCTTCAGTGTTCCACAGCTCAGAGTCTATTTTGAGCGTTTTCCATTTCAACTGTCTGCAAATGTGTTTCTAATTTATAGTTTCTTATTCTTTATTAGGTGATGGTTTGAGTTTTCCATGTGCAGCTGAAGTGAGGGATTTGTTTCTATGTAGGAATCTGTAATAGTTCAACTTCTTCTCTTTTCCCAACCGGAGGTATACTAGTTTTCTAGAACATTTAAAGTGCTGACTTTTCATAAGTAGGATTAGTGCAGTTTGACTTTGACACTCAAAAGCTTACCATATCACACCAGCACCATTTGAAGTTTTTGGGTTATGACAATACCAATATCTGGCAGTGGAGGGAATTGGTAATGGTGTCATTCATGGGATACCAGAATTTGAACATAATTTTTCTTTCTATATTGAGTGGTAAAGTGAAACACCCTACTTCTACTCTGTATCTATTGCTGGGTGAGTTTTATTAGCTAGTTTGGGAACATTCCATATAAATGTATAATTATACTCTATTGGACTGGTATGCATTCACTGATAAATGCATAATTAGACTGTGTATTTTCAAAAAAATATACATATAATATCAGGCTGTTTAAATTGCTAAACTGCCAGCTGCCATCCATGTATTTGTGGGCTATGTTAGGAGAGGAGTGAGAGCAGGCCAGAAAATTATCTAGATAGTGGCAATATTCAGCCTCTAATCAGATAACTTATGCATTTAGTTTAGGCCTGCCGATTAGTAGACACTAGCACTATGTGTATATTCAGTACTCCTACCTTTATGGATAGTGGCGCTGAATATACAGATTAAGTTAAATGGCAACACTGGCGTTAAACTTCAGCCAATGCCTCCCCCCATGAAAATTTATCACATGTACAGCTCGTACTTTAAGACTAGCCCCAGAGAGAGGGGGCACAAAAGAAAAGGTTGGCGCAGGGTGCTACAACCTCTTGAGCTGGCCCTGTGTGAAGTGTGCACTGAATGACTTCTATTGCAATGTCTTTGAATGCATGGAATGAGCAAGTGGGTGTATTTGTAAGGATAAGCAACTGTGTTCACTATGTGGGTAAATGAGGGTTTACCATAATGTACAGTATGTGCATGTTCCCTCTAGCTCATGTCCCTAGCTTCTCCTACCCCCCACCACTCTCTCACACACATTCTCTATTCTATCTGCTCCAGCTCATCTCCCCTCCCACAAGTGTCCTATTATCCACTATGGCCTCCCCTAATAAGCCCCTTCCCCTGAACTCTGCCTCTCCAGCCTACCTCCTAGCAGTACAGTTATTGAACGCACAGTTCTCAAACTGCTTTACAGATGGCACTCTGGCCTTCCTGTACAGTGCAAAACTAGTAGTGTGCGATCAGCATCATGCTCAAAGTCCTTGTGCTGTTCAGTTTTGCAAAAACAGAACAGGACTTTGGCACCGCACAGACAGCACCCTGAAAGAGCCACAAAATGAGATGCAGGCAGGCCACCTTCACCAAATGCATCTGAATCCCACCAAGCCAAACCCATCTATGCTGGATTATGTACAAGCTCATTAATTAGGCAGAAAATTATGCATGTACATAATCACCCAGGGCTTTGGAACAGATGTATTAAGCATTTTTCTCAAAGATACAAAGGGTTTCTCCCATTTTGGATCTACAGGATGAATACTTAGTAAATAGGGTCCATGGTTAGGCCATTCAAAACAACTCATTCAGTGCAAACATTTATTTGTGTGGTCATGGTTTCAGTAAATAGTTCATTCAAAGGAAGATGTTGTCATTTGTGCACCAAAATAAACTCCAATATTTAGCTATTAAAGTGTTTTTGCCCACTGATTTTCTCTGCATTTTGTTCTTTTTAAAATCAATACTATAGCATTTCAATATAAACTATATAAAACTGAAAACGAAGGTCCTCACATATAGAATACCTGTGTCCTGAAGGAAGATTTTAAAAAAGCCAGTAGAAAGGGAGAGAAGAATGTAATAGTGTAAAACAACAGTAATGCCAAATATAGGCAACCCGGAAATAGTCCTTATGATGCCGTTATCTCCAAAATAAAAGGTCTGCTTTTTTTTTCTAATTTTAACTTTTTAAAAAAAATCTGTCGACCCCTCTGCACTCTGAAATCACTGGACTTCTTTTTGCAAATGTTTATTCACTCACTTTCTATACTGCCCTTCACCGGGCTTCAAACCTGTTTATAACAAAAAAAATGGATAGAACACATCAGGAGAAAAAAAAGGTACCAGAACAACCTGAAAAAAAGCATAATATCAATATCCCCAGTAGGAACACAAAATTGCAGAGGAATGTGCGACTACAAACTGAAAATGAATTACAAATTAAAAAAAAAACCCGATACATCCTGCACAATTATTCATAAGATGTTTTCCTTCCAAATCTATGAAATACAAGAGCAAAGGCATTCTCTGGAGGAAAGAAGGCGTATCTCATTCAAATTTGAGTGCATAAGGCGGTATCCCTTATTTTAACTTTGAACCCGATTCAGTAAGTTGCTTAGTTTGTGGGTTTTTGTTGTTGTGCGAGGGGGTTGCTTCCTCCATAAACACAGGCTAGGAGAAAAGCTTTCGCGATAGAGGCCCTTCGGTAGTTTCTGTGTCTTACTTCCCGCAGTCTGTGGGATGCGGGCGAGGTGTGAAGCTGGGGGCTGAGGGATAGTGGATAAGTCACTGTCTGCTGTCAGGATATGGAGCGGGGAACGAATTCTCCAGACTCTCGCACAGATGGCTCCCGTCTCTGACCACCCTCATCGATCAACAAACCCCTCAGCGTTACCCCATCACAAGCCGCACTGATTGGTGGGGACGGGAGTGTGGTCAAGGAGGGATGTTCAAGGATACTGGGAACGACCTTCTCCCCTCCCCCTCTGCACGTGCCCACCTGCAACAGCAGAAGCCCGCCCGCTGCCTCCTCTCCCTCCAGCTTCTGCCTCTTGCCGTCTCCGCTTCCATCGCCGGATCCTCCGGGCCCTCGCTCCGGTTCCCGCTTCAGGCCCCGGCCGGGGTTCAGCAGAAGTTGCTGCGGTGGTAGTGACAGCGGAACCTCCGCCATGGACAGATCCGACCCAACTTGACCCCCAACCGCGAAACCGGAGAACGGGCGCGCGCGGGAACAAATTGAGGAGGGGGAAGAAAATCTTTGTGTATCTGTGTGGAAACCGCACGCGCCGCTAACTGCAGCAAATGCCGCGCGGAGACCCTGCTAGTGACGAAGGAGCGCGCGGGGGAAGGAGGCGGGTGCAAGAGAAGAGAAGCCGCGCGCACGACTAGCGAGCGACCCGCGCGCACCAGCGGAGTTGGCTACTCGCAGCAAACTGCTGCAGCGGTGTCTATTCACATCTTGGTAAATATGTAATACAGAAACACAAAAAAGCCTGACGACTGATCATGATACGCAGGTTCGAAGAAGTATTAAAAATGATACAATTATTATTAAATGTAAGAAACCAAAACGTAACTTGTTCTAGTGGTTGGACTTAATTAGGGTGTGGGGGCTGGCAGATGCTTCTCTGTTTTTCGACGGCCTGTTAGTACAAGAGTCTGAGTTCGAGGGAAAAATGATAATGTAGCAGCAGAACGGCTGTGGAGGCGCGCGACAAGCTGTTGGAGACAGTGCGGAAAACATGGAGCTCGCTTAGGCTTCGAGACACGTCGGCAACTTCCGACGAGAGGGGCTTTCTTCTATCTGCGGAATAGGGGATTCCAGAGATCGGGGTTAGGATTCCAGGTAGTAACGATGTTGCGGCTCCCCTTGGCTGCATTGTGGTAAAATTATGACTAGCATAAATTGGTCCAGTGTAGGCAGTTCTTAAGTTGACATGGGCAGACAGGATAGGCTGTATGTTTTTTTTATCTGCCATCGAGGGTACACTATTTACCAAGCTTTACAATCTGTGGGTTGTGGGGCTATGTGCTCCATAGACTCTTTGAGGGGCTCATTTGCATATGTTTCTGTGGCTGTGAAGCAGTGGTTCTTAATCCAGTCCTCCCGGCACCCCCTAGGCCAGTTGGGTTTTCAAAATATCTACAATGAATATGCATGAGAGTGATTTGCATGCCCTACCTCCATTGTATGTATATTTCTGTCATGCATATTCATTGTGCATATCCTGAAAA
Source organism: Ichthyophis bannanicus (assembly GCA_033557465.1). Classification (NCBI taxonomy): domain Eukaryota; kingdom Metazoa; phylum Chordata; class Amphibia; order Gymnophiona; family Ichthyophiidae; genus Ichthyophis; species Ichthyophis bannanicus. The sequence continues at coordinate 1,110,286,051 of CM066031.1, forward strand.
CCTGACTGGCCTAGGGGGTGCTGGAGGACTATGTTAAGAACTACTGCATATAAAGCCCAGGCCATGTGTGAAAATCAGATATCCAACTCCGGTTTAAAAGTTCCCTCTTGCAACTAGATAATTTGGCAGATGAGTCCTACCTAGTATATCCCAGGATGCACTGCATAAGGTCAGATGTCACTGTTTTCCAAGATGGTGTGGTGGCAGGAGTATGTGGGCTTTGCTCCTGCTTCCCCAACAGTTAAGGTATGGGGAGGCGGAGGGGGATTGGATAGGGGAGAATCATGTTGCTATAAGGAGTTCAGGGGGATGGAAGTAAGGGCTGCTAGGCCACCAGAGAAGATTTTGCTGAGGTTTGGAGTAAGTAAGGGCCACCAGGTAAGATTTTATTGGAAGTTCATGAGGGTGGGAGAGTAGGGGCCATTGGGCTACCAGGGAAGATTTTTTTTTTTTGGAAATGTGGGAGGCCATCAATGGGGGGGGGGGGAATACTGTGATCAGTTAATCTGCTTTGGTCATTTGGGGTGAAGTATCAATCTTCACCTCAGATGACTTTTTTTTAAGCAAACCAATTATGTGTATCTGTGCCAAAATGTTAATGCAGGCACATATGTCTGTCTTGCTCTCTTTGTTTAGCACTGACATTTTGCACACAGCGCACACAGCTTATTTGCATGCTGTTAGCTTACAGCATCACTGCGCCAAAATCTGCATTAAACTTGCTTTAGCACAGGGCTTTATTGTAGGGTTTCTGCATCCAGCTGTGTGTCTCTTCCTCCCAGAGAGAGTTTGTGTGGGTAGGTGGGGGGTGTCTCTGTACTAGTCTTCGTGCCATTGTGTGTAGTGTAGGTTTATCTTTGTGTTAGTGTTTGTGCCACCGTGTATCCCTGAGACAAAGCTGGTGGTAGTGGATCTGGTAGCCGTGAGTGCAGGGGTTGCTCCTGATCCACAGGAGAGAAAAGCTTCAGAGGAGGAGGAGATACCCACTGCAGAGGGTACACTGACCCAGGACATAGTTTCTGGACCTCACAGAGAAGGCTCTGCATGCGGAAGTTAAGTTCCTTAGCATCCCTCCAGTCTGGTCCCGAAACCTCTGGGGTTTTGCTCCTCCTCCAGCAGCTTGGAGACTGAGAAATGTCACTCTTGTGATGTCACTGGCACATAAGCTCCGGAACCGCCTTCTTCCACCAGTTACTTCAGTCTCCAAGCAGCTGGAGGATCAGTGAGCCTTGCAGTGCAGGGCTCATTAGAGGAGCAATTAAGGAGAGTTAGAACAGTTTAGTCATACGTTTTTTCCTGGGTTTAATTTTGATTGATTTCGATTGGGTTTTTGTTTAAAAAAAAAAAGGGGGGGGGGAAGGTATTTTTAATTTGGTTTAATTAGTAGTTCCTGTACTGTTTGGTGCTGATGCTCTCTCCTTCACCCCCCCCTTCCCCCACCGAGTGGAATCGGTTTTAGGGGTACGGGGCTGCTAGTTCCTGTACCGTTTGATGCTGAAGCTCTCTCCTTCCCCTACCGAGTGGAATCGGTTTTAGGGGTACGGGGCTGCTATAAAGACTCCGGTCGTTCCCCAATATCTGGGGGAACGCAGGAGTGTACAGGTGACCCTCAGCATGCAGAAGGATTGCCTGCTTTAGCTGTTGTGGCCGTCGACCACGTAGACAGGAAGGCACCGCAGGAGTTTCCTTTGCCCGGTACTACGGGCTCTGAGGCAGCTCCCGTGCCGCGGGAGAGCCCGTCCAAGAAACTGGTCCTCGATCTTCTCGGCAATACAAGAGGGAGAGTTCCCGGCAAGGAAACGGTGACGCGCTGAGCTGCGGCTTGGGTGGGACAGGCCGAGCCACGTGGCGGAAGCACGGGAAGCGCCAGCTTTCTGTTTCAAGTTCTTCAGAGGGAAACGGCGCCAGGGGAGCCTCGTTTTCGACTAGACTGCCTTATTCCTAGCTGGGGAAGGCGATTGGAGTCTTGTCAAGAGCTTAAAAAAAAAAAAAGAAAACAAGGGAAAATAAACGGCTGATTGAGCAGTGCTGTGGCCTGTTAATCTCTGTGAGAGAGTTCCCAGGGGGGTGTTAAGACTCTTTTTACTGGGAAGACATGCCGAGGCCTCACTGTTTGATGTGTGGGGCAAAAAGGGGCACAGTTTCTGAAGCGGGGATCTGTAAGGGCTGCTGTCAGGAGGCTGCAGCTCTGGAGCCGGGGCAGAGAACATGGAGAACGCTCAGGGGAGGGTCTCTACGGCCATTCTTCCGCCCGGCTCGCCTAGCCTTCTTCCCCTGGAGCCCATCCCAAGTACGTCGGCGGCTCCTGGCCCACAGCCCGTGTTTCAGGGGAATTTGATGGCGATATTTTCGCCAGATTTTTTTTCCCTGATCCAGCAGGCCTTTGGAAGTCCTTCGGGTAAGCTGTTTTCAGGGGCCACAGATGGGAACATGGGTATGACGCGGCCGGGGACTCCGTTAGATACGGGAGTGACGGTAATGGCGACAAAAAAGTCCAGGTCCAACAGGGAGCGCCCTGAGCAGTCAGTGGTCTCAGAGGGGCTCCATTCGGAGGAGCCGGACACTGATTTGGACTGGGATGAGGAACTTGAGGAAGGCGAGATTACGGAGCAGGAAGACCAAGCTAGGGTCGTGCACGTGTTTCGCAGAAAAGAGTTACTGGCGTTAATCTCGGAAACATTAAAGGCGCTGAATATGCCCTCAGGATCTGGCGGAGAACCCCTCCCTGGAAGATCCGTTGTTGCAGGCTTTCCGGAAGACTCAGAGAGCTTTCCCTGTGCACAGGGTGATTAAGGAGATGATTCAGGAGGAATGGGACTTGCCCGAATCAGCCCTAAAGGGGTCTCGGGTTATGGCACGGCTGTACCCGCTCATAGACTAAGATCGGGAGTTGTTTAAGTCTCCCAGGGTGGATGCCGCGGTTTCGGCAGTTACGGAGAAGACTACCATTCCTGTGGAAGGTAGTGCGGCCCTTAAGCATGCTCGGGATCGTAGACTGGAAGCGCTGTTGAAACAAGTCTTTGAGGTCAATGCGCTCTCTCTGCAAGCATCTATTTGTGGAGCGTGGGTAGCTAGAGCCTGTCTGCGATGGGTTCAGCGTATTCAGACAGAGCAGTCCGAGGAGGCATTGGCGGAGGCCGCCAGATTAGAGTCGGGGGCGGCCTATTTAGTGGATATTCATTATGACCTTATCCGAGGTCTTGCTAAAAGTATGGCGTTGGCTAGGCGGTATCTTTGGCTTCGCAACTGGGCGGCAGACGGCTCTTCCAAAGCAAGGTTAAGCAAACTTTCTTTTCGGGGGAAACTATTGTTTGGAGAGGAGCTGGATAAGTTGGTTAAGGATTTGGGGGAGTCTAAGGGCGGCAGGTTGCCTGAAGACAAGCAGAAGCAGGGGTGGTCGGTGCCCGGGTCTAAAGGGCAACCTAGAGATTTTAGACGCTTTCGTTCCCCCAGGTTTGGACAAGCTCAGCGAGGGCATTTTCCCTACAGGAACCAAGGGTTTCAGGGGTTTCATGGTGCAGGTAGGGGGTTCGCAGCTTCCGCTCCCTCTACCTCAGGTCTTAGGAAGTCACAATGAAGCCAAGGGGGCCGAGGTGGGACTGGTTCCCATAGGAGGGCGGTTGCGGGAGTTTTACCCTGCCTGGGATCACTTCGGATCAGTGGGTGTTGGAGGTGATTCGAGAAGGGTATGCATTGGAGTTTCAAAGGCCAGTAACAGATTCTTTCATACAGTCCCCGTGCGGAGCAAGCCTCAAGCACAATGCAGTGCATGGCACGGTAGGCAGGCTGTTGGGCCTCAAGGCTATAGTACCGGTTCCTCCCGATCAATGCGGCAGCGGTCAATACTCCATATATTTCATAGTGCCAAAGAAAGAGGGAACCTTTCGGCCAATTTTGGACCTAAAAAGGGTAAATCGCTGTCTCAAAGTGTCCCATTTTCGTATGGAAACCTCGCGTTCGTTTATTGTGGCGATACAGAAAGGAGAGTTTCTTACCTCCCTGGACTTGTCGGAGGCATACCTGCACATTCCTATAAGGCAAGAACATCAGAGGTTCCTCAGATTTGCGGTGCCCATGGGACATTTTCAGTTCCAAGCGCTACCCTTCGGGCTGGCAACGGCGCCGCGGACATTCACCAAGGTAATGGTGGTGGTGGCAGCGGCTCTGCAAAAGGAGGGGGTGTTAGTGCACCCTTATCTAGACGATTGGTTGATCCAAGCGAAATAGAGGACAGAAAGCGAGGCAGCTACGGCCAAGGTGGTGGCGTTTCTGCAAAGTCTCGGTTGGGTAGTCAACATGTCCAAGAGCAAGTTATTGCCATCTCAACGCCTGGACTACCTGGGGGCGCGCTTCGATACGGGCAAAGGAAAGGTTTTCTTTCCTTCCGCAGCAACGAGCACTGGGACTTCGGAGGATGGTTCGAGAGTTTCTCAAAAAGCAGGCCCCCACGGCGTGGAGCTATATGCAGCTGCTGGGAACCATGGCGGTGACACTCGAGTTAGTCCCGTGGGCGCGAGCTCACAGACCTTTGCAGAGAGCATTGTTGCGGAGGTGGTCTCATCAAAAGGATCGATTGAATCAGCGTCTGCCTTGCCCCCCCCCCCCGGAGACGCACGTGGCTCTGCGGTGGTGGTTGAGCCCAGGATGTCTCGAAAAAGGAATGCCCTTGGAAGTCCCAGAGTGGATTCCTCTGACGACGGATGCCAGTCTCCTGGGCTGGGGGGCTCACTGTCAAGGAGGGTTCGCTCAGGGACAGTGGACGGAGCTGGAGAAGAGCTGGTCCATCAACAGGTTGGAGTTGAGAGCGTAGTAAGGGCACTGTAGGTTCTTTGGCCTTATCTACCGGGGTAAGCCATTCGGGTGTTTTCCGACAATGTGACCACAGTAGCGTATATCAATCGTCAAGGGGGCACCAGCAGTGTGGCACTTGAAGCAGAAGCCGAGGAGTTGCTCGTCTGGGCCGAGGAGAATCTGCTGGCGCTGTCGACGGCACATGTAGCAGGAGTGGAAAATGTGGAGGCCAACTTCTTAAGTCGGGTAAAAGTAGATCCAGGAGAGTGGGTTCTTCACCCGGAAGTGTTCGCGTTGCTGGTGCGCCGTTGGGGAACGCCGGTGATGGATCTGATGGCGACCTTTCAGTCGGCGCAGGTCGGTCGATTCTTCAGCAGGAGAAGAGAAAGAATGTTGGAGGGCCTGGATGCTCTCATTCAAGCCTGGCCGGAGGATCAGCTTCTGTACGTGTTCCCGCCTGGGTGTTGATAGGTTGAGTGATGCAGCACATAGAGCGTCACAGGGGACAGGTAATATTGATTGCGCCGGACTGGCCAAGAAGGCCATGGTATGCCGACCTGATGAGACTTGATTGACAAGCCGTGGCACCTTCCCAGGCGGGAAGACCTTCTCGCTCAAGGGCCGCTGGTCATGCCTCGAGTGGATCGGTTCTCGCTTACAGCTTGGCTCTTGAGAGGGCGAGGTTGACAGCAAAAGGATATTCGACGGCTGTTATTTCCACCTTGCTAGCCTATATCCGGGTATGGAGAGTGAGGCTTGGTGTGCGGAGCGACAGGGGATGGCGTTGAGATCTTCGATCCCGCAGGTTCTGGCCTTCCTGCAGGATGGGTTTCAAAAAGGCTTAGCGGCCTCGGCCCTCTCTTGCTATAGGGGAAAGGTGCAGGGGGTGGCCTTAGGAGTACATCCGGACATTAAGAGATTTTTGAAGGTAGTGGCTTTGTTGCATCCTCCCCGGAGACCGGTGGTGCCGACGTGGGATCTGCCTCTAGTGTTGGAGACGTTGGTGCGCGAGCCCTTTGAGCCGCTGGCAAGGGCATCTGAAGGATCTGACCCTGAAAGTGGTGTTCTTGGTGGCGATTGCATCGGCGCAAAGGGTTCAGAGTTACAGGCTCTGTCCTGTAGGGAGCCTTTTTTGTCTTTCAGTGTGTCTAAGGTGGTTCTGAGGGCAGTTCTGTCGTTTTTTACCGAAGGTGGTTTCGGTTTTTCATATGAACCAAGTCGTGTCTTTGCCGGTGTTCGGGACTAGCGCTGAGATCTCCTCTTCAAAGCGTTTGCAGTGCTTAGATGTTCGTAGGGCCTTGAAGCACTATTTGCGTAGGACAGCCCCTTCCCGGAAGTCGGACAGGCTTTTTGTCCTCTTTGCGGGGGCAAGGAGAGGGGAGGCAGCTTCCAAGGCTTTGGTGGCCCGTTGGGTAAAGGAAGCGATTATGTCTGCATATCTTCTAAAGGGTAAGCAGGCGCCTAAAGAGTTGAGAGCTCATTCTACTAGAGGGCAGGCGGCATCTTGGGCAGAGTGCTGTTTGGTGCCGGCGGTGGAAATTTGTAAGGCAGCGACCTGGTCGTCTCTGCGTTCCTTTGTCAAACATTACCGCCTGGATGTGCAGGCGGAGAGGGATACCTGTTTTGGATCGGCGGTGCTTCAGGCCGGTCTACAGGATCCCACCCATTGATTTTTCACTGCTCTGTTACATCCCCAGAGGTTTCGGGACCAGACTGGAGGGACGCTAAGGAAGGTGAAATTAGACTTACCTGCTAATTGTTGTTCCTTACGGAACTCCAGTAAGACTCTAAACAGACTCTAGGACCACTGCCAACCCAGCTAAGAAAAAGACTGTTAAGTAACCCTTTTTCAACAAAAAGAAGACGTTTTATCCTTCTTGCACCCATGCGGTCCACTTTCTGGTCCATGCTTCCTAGAAGGGACAGCAACAACCGAAGCAGCAGAGGAAGGCTCAGGCCCCCAGAGCTCAACCAGCTCAGCAGACCCAGCCTCCACAAGATCTTTGACTTCCTGCTAGAGAACTTACCTATCCTACCCCTGGAAATTCCAGAGCCAGTCAACATCCCAGGCAGACTGTGTTACTTTGCCAAAAGATGGCACCAGATAACATCAGAATACTGGACTCTCTCCATAGTGACAGAGGGGTACAAACTTCACTTCCAAAGCATGCCCCCTCCCTCCACTCCTAGAGAGTTCAGCTCCCGGCCCCCTCTTACCACTCTTCTGTGCCAGGAGATCACCATCCTCCTCGCTCAGGGTGCAATAGAGGAAGTGCCACTTTCCCAACAGGGCCTGGGCTTCTACTCCCCCTACTTCCTTATACCAAAGAAAACAGGAGGATACAGGCCCATTCTCAACCTCCGAGAATTAAAAAAGTATCTGCTCTGAGAGAAATTCAAAATGATCTCTCTCGGAACACTTCTCCCTTACATCCAGAGTCAGGATTGGCTATGTTCTCTAGACCTAAAGAATGCATATACACACATCCTTATGGTTCCTCTTTCAGGGAAGACATTACCAGTACAGGGTTCTACTCTTTAGCCTGGCCTCTGCCCCAAGAGTCTTCACAAAATGCATGGCAGTAGTAGCAGCATTTTTAAGAACTCTAGGGATATTTGTCTTCCTCTACTTAGACGACTGGCTCATCCGAGCATCGTCAGCTCCAGAGGCCAGCTCTGCTCTCTCCCGCACAATGCAGGTTCTTCAACATTTGGGGTTTGTAATAAATCTTCCAAAATACCAACTCGCCCCTTCTCAAACCTTAAGAGTTAATAGGAGCTCTAATAGACACACAGCAGTCAAGGGCTTTTCTTCCACAGGTACGCTGCGCTCAGATAGTTCAACTGGCTTCTCAAGCAGCTATGAAAACCTCCCTAACTGCTTGTGAAATGCTTCAGTTGCTCAGTCATATGGCTTCCACTGTACATGTGGTTCCCTATGCTCATCTACACATGCGTGCAGCTCTGTGGACCCTAGCTTCGCAGTGGACTCAGACATCAGGTCATCTGGGGGACAAAATCAGGAACTCTTTGTGCCTCATTTCATCCCTCCAGTGGTGGCAATCACCAAAAAACCTACTCATAGGGTCACTTTTTCAGAAGCCATCACACCAGTCCACCCTGATGACGGATGCATCCAAATTGGGTTAGGGAGCTCATCTGGACAATCTCTCCATTCAAGATCTTTGGACTCAGCAGGAGGCTCAGCTTCACATAAACCTGCTAGAACTCAGAGCCATCTTCAGTGCTCTCAGAGTGTTCCAGGACTACCTCCACTCCAAAACAGTGCTAGTCCAGACGGATCAGGTTGCCATGTTCTATGTGAACAAACAAGGTGGAACAGGTTCTCAGCTGTTGTGCAACAAAGCCCTACAACTATGGTCCTTTGTCATACGCCTTCAGAAACACCTACTAGCGGTGTATCTCCCTAGCAAACAGAATCTCCTGGCAGACAAACTCGGCCGAGTACTACTGCCACATGAATGGTCTCTCCATTCAGAGCAAATTGCTTGAATCTTTCAAATCTGGGGAACCCCAGATATAGATCTGTTTGCAAGTCCTCAGAATGCCAAACTTTCCCACTTCTGTCCCAGAATTCCTGCTCCAAACAGTCAGGCGATGGATGCTTTCCACCTCCACTGAGGTCAGGACTTCCTATATGCCTACTCACCCATTCCCCTTATTCCCAAGACTCTGTTCAAGCATCAGAGAGACAGGGGCCATATGATCTTCTTAGCCCTACGACAAACGTGGTATCCACTGCTTCTACGTCTCTCTCAGGCCAAACTTCTGGAGTTGTGATGTGCTCCAGATCTTCTATTCCAGGAGAACGGGACGCTTCTGCACCTAAATCCTCAGTCTTTGCACCTGATGGCGTGGCTGCTGAGAGCTTAGAACTCCAGGATGTCAACCTCTCTCAACAGGTTAAAGATATCCTTCTGGCCTCCAGAAAACCTTCCACAAGGTGTGCTCACGCTTTTAAATGGAGAAGGTTCTCAATTTGATGTTCAAAAAGGGATCTTAATACTTTTTCCGTTCCAGTAGAGGCGTTACTTGAGAATCTCCTCCACCTTTGATCCTCTGGACTTAAAACTAATTCAGTAAGAGTTCACCTCAGTGCCATCGCGGCTTTTCACATGCCCTTTGATAGACAACCTATCTCCTCTCAGCCGCTTGTAGCGCATTTTATGAGAGGTCTGCTCTTAACTAAGCCTCCCATTAAGCCACCATCTGTGGCATGGGATCTCAGTCTTGTCCTTCGACAGCTCATGAGGCTGCCCTTCGAACCCCTAGCCACTACAGTCCTTAGGACTCATCCCCACATTATGCCAAAGGTGGTTTAGCCTTTTCATTTGAACCAGTCAGTTTACCTGCCTGTTTTCTTCCCTAGGCCTCGTGCCTCTAGTGCAGAAAGGAATCTACATACTCTGGATTGCAAGCGTGCTTTGGCCTTTTATCTTCAGAGAACTAGGCAGCACAGAAAGGCTTCACATCTCTTTGCTGCCTTTGATTCCAGTCACCTCGGTCTACCAATTTCTAAGAGAACTCTCTCCAGGTGGATTGCAGACTGTATCTCTTTTACCTATGAGAGTAAGGGACTCTCTCTTGAAGGTCACGTCACATTACACAATGTGCAAGCAATGGCTGCCTCTATGGCAAATCTACATTCGGTGGCGATTGATGAAATCTGCAAAGCAGCAACCTGGTCCTCTGTCCACATCTTTGTGGCCCATTATTGCTTGGGCAAGGACTCCTATCGGGATGCCTTGTTTGGCCAGGCTGTTCTCCAGCATCTCCTTCAGACTTAGAACAACTCCTTACCCCCCCCCCCCCCCCCCCCCCGTCCCGGGTTTCAATACCAGAGATCCTTGGGAGGAAACATGACCCACTTCAGCCTGTGTTTCACTGCTCTCTCTGGGATCATCTCCCTGGCATCTCTAAGCTAGGGAGTCCCATATGTGAAGACTACATTCCTGTTTGTTCCTGGAGATAGCGTAGTTACTCACCCGTAACAGCAGGAATTGAGTCTTTACAACCCACCCTCCTCCCCTAGGAGTTGTATCTCTCTTTCTCTCCTTTTATCACAGCTACAAACCCAACTGAGGAGGGAGAGTTGGAATTGCGGGAAGGCAGTAGCACAGGCGCACTGGGATGCTCCCAAAAGCTTTCCTATAAGACGCTGGGGAGCGTTCCCGCACAGGCTCCGTGAGTGCCAATGTCATCCATATGTGAAGACTCAATTCCTGCTGTTCCCGGAGATCACCTGTTACAGGTGAGTAACTACACTTTATCTGTTTGCCGCGCTGCCTCCATTCCAGGTCCAGAGGTGTTCCTCTCGGGTCAAACTTCTCTCGGCTTGGAAGGGAGGCAGTGCGGCTCTGTCAGCCCCCTTCCTGCTTGCGCCTCCCCCCCTGCATTGCGGGGGCTGCTTGAGCAGAAATGGTGCACTACTCCAAGCCATTGTAATGCAGGCAGCAGCGGAGTGTGTATGAACATGCCTATTTTATAAGAATGCACATACTTTGAGGAAAGGTATGTGCCACGTGTGCTTAATGGATGCATGCCTATTTTTTCAGGCATACTAGTTACACAAATGTCAAAGGTATGCTTTAAAACCAGAGATTTGTAGGTGCCCATTTGTCTCCATTTCCTTATTTGGAGTAACTTACTCTGTCTCTACAATGGCTGTTGTGCATACTTGTGTGAAAGGCCTGTATGGTGTCTCCAATTTATGGGGGCCTACCTACCCCTTTTATATAAAGAAGGCCTTGGTGACTGAGCCACCCACACCAGTCCCTCCCCTCTTTGTCCACTTGACCAAATGCTTATGTTGTTCTTGAACCTTTTGGGTGTTTATGCCTACTGTCTAATATAAGAACATAAGAAATGCCATATGGAGTAAGACTAAGGTCCATCAAACTCAGTATCCTGTTTCCAACAGTGGCCAGTCCAAGTCACAAGTACCTGTCAAGTTCCCAGAAAGGTACACAGCTTCTATAATACTTATCCTGGGGTAAGCAGTGGATTTCTCTGGTCCTCTTTGGTTTATGGACCTTTCCTTCAGAAACCTCTCAGTTTTTTGTTTTGTTTTTGTTTTTATAGTTTATTGAATTTCCAACATGTTCAACCTAACAGAAACGTACATAGACTTCAACCATATAGTGTCCAACATCATCTTCCCCTCCTCCCCTTAGCATTATCACACAGCCTGAAACAACATGTGACTTAACATTATCAAGATCACAGCATCTTATATCTTTTCCTTTCCATTATGTCAACCTTTTTTCAAATTACAGTTCACTTTTCCTTTCCCCATTCCCCACTCCACCCTTCCTTACCCCTCCCCAGTGACCTTATATTCCTATTGGTTTGAGCTTCCTAACCTTTCCTGGATGCCCTTTTCCCTCCATTTCTCATACTATTGCCACGTTTCTTGATAGGCTCGCTTGTTATAATATCTGTAGGCCCCCACTGTGCATAGGCTCCATACTTGCTCCAGTTTACGTATCACCTCTCCTATAACTGGTATCTTTTTTTTTTGCTTCCACCACCTCATTATGGTCATACGTGTTGTCACCACCCAATATCTCAGAAAGGTGTTTAGACCCTTATTTCCTTCCCCACTTCATTATGTGCTACCAATCTTGGCATTAAGTGTATCTTCACTTGTGTAATTTGCTTATATAAGTTCTCTACTGCCCCCCACAGCTCCTGTATCCTAGGGCAGCTCCATATCAAGTGTAGCAGCTCCCCTCTCCCTCCACACCTTTTCCAACATTCATTGGACCCTTTTTTGAATATGGCCTGTATTTTAAACGGTGTCCAGAACATTCGTAGATGTATTTTTAAACTATTCCCTAAGAGAAGTGTTCCTCCCCCCCCCCCCCCACGAGCTTTTGCCCGTACAATATTTATATATTTCTTTCCACCTCCCTTCATCTCAGGGGCCAGGTATTTTCCTTTCCCAGTTCTTTTGGCTTTCTGATTTGGTTTCTTGCCCTGTGTTCATTATTTTATATAGAGTAAATAACCTTTTTTGTGTGGGGGGTTTTTCTCCATTAGCTTTTCAAAGGGTGTCGGCTGTGCCTGCAAATCTACTTTTATCTCTTTTTGTTTGTAGGAAATACCACAGTTGTACATAAGCATAGTGATCCGTTCCTTTTAAAGCATATATTTCCTTTATCTCCTCAATATCCTTAATTGATCCCTCTTGGTCTAGCACTTGGCCTATTCTTACCAGCTCTTTTGTAGCCCATTCCTTGAATACCCCTCCTCCTCATCCTGGGTGGAAGTCTCCTAGGCCTTGGATAAATGCCCGCTTGGATAACCACTTTCCTTCTAGTAGGGAAGTCCTCCACTTCCTCCAAACCCAAAGAGTCAGTTGTTTATGGAGGTTCTCTGTGCCCACTCCCTGTGTCCTTTCTGTAGGGTCCCATATTAGCGATTCCAAACCATTGTGTCCTCCCTGCTCTGTATGCAACCATTGTGGTGTATCTCCCACCTCTCTCCAAGCAAATAAAGCTTGCAGTTGGGCTGCCTCATAATACTTGGCTATGCATGGAACTCCTAGTCTCCCCCCTTCTTTCGTTTTGTACATTGAGTGCGCCACTCTGGGAACTTTCCCTTCCCATGTAATTGTCATAATCGTATCTTGACGTTTTTTTAAAACTCCTCTAGGGACTACACACGGCACAGCTGCAAACAAAAATAAAATCCTTGGAAGTGCATTCATCTTGACAGCAGCTATGTGCCCCAACCAAGATAGGTATAGCTCTTTCCATTTAAAAAAGGTCCCTACTAAGATTTTCCACCATCGGCTTATAATTCTTTTCTCAAAGTTTTTCTAATGTGTGTGTCCCATTTGAATCCCCAAATACCTAAAGGTAGTGTTTACCCACTTGGAAGGGAAACTCCCCCTCAAGCAGTTTTCCAGCTCCTTTGGGAGATTAAAGCCAAGTACCTCTGTCTTATTTATATTCATTTTATATCCCGCTACCTCACTGTACCTGTTTATCGCTTTCATCAGATTTGGTAGGATAGTGAGGGGCTGACTAAGGGTTTTAAATGACATTGTCTGCAAATAGGGCTATTTGTGTTTTTTGCCCCTTCATCTCTATCCCCTGTATCTGTCATGTAATGTATTCAGCTAGTGGCTCTATGACCAATGCAAATAAAAGTGGCAATAAAGGGCACCCTGATGCGTCCCTCTGCCTAGTGCAAAACTATCAGAATATCCTCCATTCACTCTTATTCGGGCTTGTGGATTGGTGTACAATGCTCTAATCCACCTCAAAAAAATTTTCCCCTAGTCCCATTTGTTCTAAAACCTGAAATATAAACTGCAATTCTACCTGGTCAAACACTTTTGCAGTGTCGACCGTTACAAATACAGCTTTCTCTCTTGACCTTTGTAGGTGCCATGTTATATTTAATATCTTCCGTATGTTGTCTCCCCCTTTCCTCCCTTTTATAAATCCCATTTGGTCTTTGTGGACAAACTTCGATCTCCAGGAACAAGCAGGAATGAGTCTTCACATATGGGTACGTCGGTACTGACGGAGCCTGCGCGGGAACGCTCCCCAGCGTCCCAAAAAAGGAAAGATTTTGGGAGCATCCCACAGCGCCTGCGCGCTGCCTTCCCGCCTTTCCTAACCGCCTCTCTCCAGTTCTTCTTTACCGCGGAGCCAGCAGGTCATGTTCCTGTCACCACTGAAGAAGTTCTTTATTTCATTTTATTTCTTTGGTCGTGCGTCTGCCTTCTTCGACGTCGGACCGGTACCGCCGGTCTTTTCTTTCTTTTCTTAAAAAAAAAAAATATATATATATATTTTTTTTTTCTTCCGTTTCACTTTAGTGTATGTTTTTGTCTCTTTGGGCCTTAGGCCTAAGAGAAATTTCCTCATGGAAAAGCCCGCCTCCGGGTTTAAAAAATGCACTAAGTGCAGCGGTACCATTTCTGTTACCGACACCCATGACTGGTGTCTTAAATGTTTGGGTCCTGACCATTCCATCACGGATTGTGCATCCTGCCCCATGATGTCTAAGAGAGGTTTACAGAACCGAGCAGCTAAGCTCAATACCCTGTTTCCCTCTGATGCAGCTTCGGTGGCATCGACGTCCTCCAGGGCTTCTTCTTCCTCCTATGGATCTCAGGTAACCAAACATAAGTCCAGCCGGTCCTCGACGGGTAGATCTCCCTCTAAGCATCGAGATGCCTCCGAGCTTGCCCTCGAGGATCCTGCACCGGCAAAAGTACCCCGGCGGGAAGCTCCGGCTTCCAAAGCTCCTCCTATGGGGTCACAGGTTGACATCGATGGCACGGCCTCAACCGATCACCTGTTACAATGTTCTGGGGTACCGGTGGAATCTGCCGGTACCGACTTCCAGACATTGATGGCGTCGATGGATCAGAATATTCTGACCATGCAGCAGGACATCATGGCATTCATTCGAGCTGCGACACCGCTGGTACCGCAACAGGTTCCGTTGCCGGTACCGGCTCCGGCACTGATTTCGGTTCCGGTGCCGGTACCGATTGCATCGACATCGGCTTCGGTGTCGATTGCACCGGTACCCTGTCTGATGATGCCCATCGGTACCGAACCGGTACCGATCACTCCCGATGTCGATACCACTCGGTACGCGTATCGGGCTCTACAGGAGCATCCAGACAGGCGATACTTTGATTCCTCCGAAGACTCTGATGCATCAGAGGTTTCTGTTGAAGCATCGGTACTCCTTCCTCAAGAGCCTTCTTCTCCAAAAAGAAGAATGTCTCCTCCAGAGGACTTGTCTTTTCAGCACTTTATAAGAGAAGTGGCCAGGGGGCTCTCTATCTCAGTGACCCCTGAGTCAGAGCCTAGAGCTAAAAAGTTGGATATTTTGCAATATCCCAAGGCTCCTAAAGAGGCAGCCAATTTGCCAGTTCATGAGATCCTTTATGATCACATGTTGGGCATATGGGAGACCCCTCTTACTATCTCTTCCCACTCTCATAGGCTAGACACCATGTACCGTGTCCCACCTTGTCCTGGGTTTCATAAGACTCAGCTTCCTCACCACTCTATTGTGGTGGAGTCTGCCATGAAAAAGTTAGAGTGCAAAAAGGCACTCTTCTACTCCTCCAGGGAGAGAATGTAGAACCTTAGATGCTTTTGGCAGAAAAATCTTTCAAGCCAGTATGCTTGTTGCCAGAATCAACTCCTATAGTCTCTGTATGGGGATGTTTCTAAAAGAAGTTACAGATCATCTGCAAACTTTCCTCCCTTCCTGAAGATAAGAGGGAAGAGTTTCTCACTTGGCTTAAGCATGCCCAAGATGTTTCCAAATTTTCCAACCATGCAGCCTTTGACTCTTTTGAAGGTGCCAGCAGAGCTTCGGCTATTGCCATAGGTGCACGCAGAATTGCTTGGTTACAAGCTTCTGATCTGGAACCTTGGGTCCAAGATGGATTGGGAAATCTTCCTTGTACAGGTGAAAACCTTTTTGGCAAGGATTGGCAGGCAAAGGCCACACAGATGGATGCAGAAAATTCTGCTTTGGATAGGCTTTCAAAGTCTACCTCTAATCCTGTCAAGAAGAGGTTGTTCAAAAAGCCATATTTTCCCAAGAAGGGAAGATATTATCCTGTTTATGGTCAACAGACATCTTCTGCAGGTCGTTTTGCTGCAAAGCGTCAACAACCTAAACAGGCCAAGCCTAAGGCTGCAAGGACTCCTGTAGCCCAACAGCCTCAGCCCCCTCAGGGCCTTTGACTTGCATCTAGAGAACTTAGCCTTTCTGGCTCTAGCAGAACCAGAGCCTCTCAACATTCCAGGAAGGTTAGCTTACTTTGCTCCCAGATGGGAACAAATCACAGCAGAGCAATGGACCCTCTCCATCATAAGGGAAGGGTACAAACTTCATTTCTCAAACCTTCCTCCTCACACCATGGTGAGACAGTTCAATTCTCAAACATCTCTCCTCTACCTTCTCGGTCAAGAGATTACTACCCTTCTTGCCCAAGGGGCAATAGAA
The DNA here is from genome assembly GCA_033557465.1 of Ichthyophis bannanicus. Classification (NCBI taxonomy): domain Eukaryota; kingdom Metazoa; phylum Chordata; class Amphibia; order Gymnophiona; family Ichthyophiidae; genus Ichthyophis; species Ichthyophis bannanicus. The sequence continues at coordinate 1,110,301,858 of CM066031.1, forward strand.
GAAGTACCCCTTCTTCAACAGGGCTCAGGGTTCTACTCCCCCCTACTTTTTTATCCCAAAGAAAACAGGGGGTTACAGACCCATATTAGATCTCAGAGAATTGAACAAGTTTCTATGCAAGGAGAAATTCAAAATGATTTCTCTAGGTACTCTCCTTCCATTCCTTCAGAGTCAGGATTGGCTTTGTTCTCTAGATCTCAAGGATGCGTATACCCATATACTCATCCATCCAGCACACAGAAGGTTCCTTCGGTTCCTTTATCAAGGGAAGCACTACCAATACAGGGTACTTCCTTTTGGTCTGGCCTCTGCTCCAAGAGTGTTCACAAAATGCATGGCAGTAGTAGCTGCATTCCTACGCACTCTAGGGATATTCATATTCCCATATCTGGACGACTGGCTCATCCGAGCTCCATCCCAGTCAGAGGCCCAGACTTCCTTAACCTGCACAATGCGTGTTCTGCAGTGTCTGGGACTGGTGATAAACATTCCAAAGTCCCAACTCACCCCTACTCAGTCTCTAGAGTTCATAGGGGCCTTGCTGGATACCACAACTGCAAGGGCCTATCTTCCCCAGGCCCGTTGCCTACGCTTAGTGCAGTTAGCCTCCCAGATTCAGTTAAAAACCCATTTAACTGCTCGAGAGATGTTATAACTGCTAGGCCACATGGCATCCACTGTGCATGTGGTCCCTTATGCTCGCCTTCACATGAGGGCAGCTCAATGGACTTTGTCCACCCAATGGACCCAGGCATCAGGGGGTCTGTCAGACAAAATAGCAACCTCCAGGCGCCTCTTTTGGTCTCTCCAGTGGTGGAGGTCCACTCAAAATCTGTTGCAGGGGTCCCCCTTCCAACAGTTGTTACCCCAAGCAACCCTTACAACAGATGCCTCTCCAAAGTGTTGGGGAGCTCATCTTCACGACCTCTCCACCCAGGGCATTTGGTCCCCACAGGAGACCTCTCTACATATCAACATCTTAGAGCTCAGAGCAATCTTCCTGGCTCTCAGAGTCTTCCATACCCTGCTCAGCTACAAGACAGTCCTCATTCACACGGACAACCAAGTAGCCATGTTCTATGTGAACAAGCAGGGAGGGACTGGCTCTCTGTCACTTTGCAACGAAGCTCTGAGATTGTGGGCCTTCGCCAGAGAGCATCAAATTCATCTTCTGGCAGTATACCTTCCAGGAGTTCAAAACTCTTGGGCAGACAGACTCAGTCGAGTTCTGCTTCCACACGAATGGTCCGTTCATATGGACCAGATAGTCAGAATCTTTCAAATTTGGGAAACCCCGGACATAGACCTCTTTGTAAGTCCGTGGAATGCCAAACTTCCCCGATTCTGTTCCAGAATTCCGTGTCAGGGAGTTCAGGCCAAGGATGCCTTCCTCCTTCATTGGGGTCAAGACTTCCTATACGCCTTTCCACCCATTCCCCTAATTCCCAAGACCCTGTTCAAGCTTCAGAGAGATCGAGGGACTATGATCATAAGAACATAAGATATGCCATACTGGGTCAGACCAAGGTTCATCAAGCCCAGTATTCTGTTTCCAACTGTGGCCAATCTAGGTCATATGTACCTAGCAGTTTCCCCAAGAGACACAAGTTCCACAATGCTTGTACTGGGTCAAGCATTGATATCTTCGGTCACTTCTTAATAATGGTTTATGGACCTTTCCTCCAGGAACTTGTCCAAACCTTTTTTAAACCCAGCTACACTAACAGCCTTTACTACATCCTCCGGTAACAAATTCCAGAGTTTGATTACACGTTGAGTGAAAAAATATTTTCTTTTATTAGTCTTAAATAGTTTACCCTGTAGCTTCATTGCATGTCCCCTAGTCTTTCTATATTCTGATAAGGTAAACAATCGATCTACGTTTACCCGTTCCACTCCGTTCATTAATTTATAGACTTCTATCATATCTCCCCTCAGCCGTCTCTTTTCAAGGTTAAAGAGCCCTTACCTTTTTAGCCTTTCTTCATAGGAGTATCCTTCCATCCCCTTTACCATTTTGGTGGCTCTTCTCTGTACCTTTTCTAAAATCGCTATATCCTTTTTAAGATACGGCGACCAGAATTGCACACAATATTCAAGGTGCGGTCTCACCATGGAATGATATAGAGGCATTATAATATCTTTTGTTTTATTTTCCATTCCTTTCCTTATGATACCTAGCATTCTATTTGCTCTCTTGGCCGCCGCTGCACACTGGGCTGAGGGTTTTAACATGGTATCCACAATGACGCCTAAATCTTTTTCCTGGGTGGTGGTTCCTAATGTGGAACCTTGCATCGTTTAACCATAGTTCCTGTTCGGTAATCCAGTATAGTCCTCCACAATCGGGTAGTGCCCCTCCTCCTGCAGCCGGGAGACTGGACCAATCAAATCTTCTGTAGTATATATGCAGAGGGAGCTCCCAGAAGCCCCCAGTGTGTCCAGTCTCCTTGCAGCTGGAGGACTTCTGTGCCCTTTCTGGGCACGCTAAGTGACACTTGAAGGAGCAACACTAGTTAGTTAGTTCTTTTGGGGTTTCTTTCTGGTCCTTTATTTTCTATTTCTTTGCTAGGTAGCTGTATCTTTAAAAAAAAAAAACAGGGGACATCCTGGGGGAAGCCAGACCTGCCTTGGGCTCCTGCCTGCCTGCCTGGGAATCTCTGAAGCCTGGGTTGAGCTCTCCCCAAGGCTGTACGGGGAAGAGCCATACCGGCTGCAACATTGCCTGTCACTTGGAGAAGTGGGCTGAGTTCCTTGCTGTTCCCTGAGCTGGTAGGAATTTTCCTTGCTTTAACTTTTCAGCTCTCTGTTCTTTGCATTGTCAGAGGCTCTGTCGGCTCCCCTGGCTTCCAAATTGCACTTTTTCCTGATTTTTTTTCGCTTGCCCTGTATTAGAGGGTCGTTTTCTTTCTTTTCCATATTATTTGGTTACCTTTGTATTTTCGCGCCGTTTTTTACCACGGGTGAAAAAGTGCGGCGGCCATTTTGGATTTCTAAAGTGTGCTTTTTAAGGGCACTTTTTAACACCTGTGCACGGGTTCCCCTGGTGTTTTTGGGGTTTATTTTCCTGGCGATTTTGCTCAGGGCACCCCTAGGATACTGGGAAGTGTTTTGTTTTCTGTAAAAAAAAAAAAAAAAAAGTTTTAAATTTAAAGCTGTACTGATTTGAATAAGGTTAGTCCCCTTGGTGTGGGCTTCCCTGTTCCTGTTGCCTTCTTTCTCCCTGAGAGCAGGTTGCCTTAGCATGGCTGCCAAACCTCAGTGTGTAATTTGTGGGTCCCGCAGAGGTACAATGACTGACTCTGGAATCTGCAAGAGCTGTGCTGCAGTTTCTTCAGACCTGGAGCTTCCTATTGAAGTTAAGGAACAGCATGTGCCCGGGGGAACCTTCTCTTTCGGGGGACAGTGTCCCTTCACCGAGCATCCTCCCTTCTGGTTTGGGCCCGGCGTCTAATACGTCGGTCCCTGAGCTCCAGCAGGCGGCTGTAGTAGCGTCGCCTATAGACTTTTCCCCAGATTTTGTTCTTCTCATGCATCAGGCCTTCCGCTTAAGCCGGTCCGGTCACTTGCCGGAGGCTTGGCCCGCCTCTCTCCCCCCAGGATCCGCAGGGGGGGTTCAGCGGTCTTCCCAACCCGCTGTCAAGCGGCCCAGGTTGGGGGACCAGGATCAGGACACCCTTTGTCTTCCGGATTCCGAGGCTGAGGGGGATCCTGAGACTGAGGCGGAGGAGTTAGAAGACTGGGAGCTCCCGGAGCCGGAAGATCAGGCTCGAATCATTCGGGTGTTTCGAAGGGACGAGCTGGTCCCTTTGGTCACGGAGTCTCTCCAAGCACTTAACCTCTCTGCGGTGCGGCCGCTGGAGGAGGAGGGTCTCGAGGATCCTCTCATTCAGGCGGTCCGGGATGCCCAGGTAGTTTTTCCTGTGCACCGCGTGGTTGAGCAGATGATCCATGCGGAATGGGAGCAACCGGAATCCGGTTTGGAAGGGATTCGGACCATGAATCGTCTTTACCCCCTTGCCGACAAGGACAGGGACTTGTTTAAGTCTCCACGGGTGGATGCTGCCGTTTCGGCAGTGACCAAGAAAACCACCATCCCGGTTGAAGGGGCCGCGGCCCTGAAGGATGTTCAGGACAAAAAGGTTGATAATTTGTTGAAGCAAGCTTTCGAGACCAACGCCTTATCGTTGCAAGCTTCTATATGTGGGGCGTGGGTAGCTCGGGCTTGTTTGCGGTGGTCGCAGCACCTGCGCTCGGGGTCCGGTATGGACCAACAGGGGCTGTTGGACGTTACCCACGTGGAGTCGGGATCAGCCTACTTGGCGGATCTGTTTTATGATTTAATCCGCTCCCTAGCTAATAGTATGGCCTCCATGGTAGCGGCACGACGGTCCATCTGGTTGCGCAACTGGGCGGCCGACGGTTCTTCCAAGTCTCGCCTCAGTAAACTGCCCTTTAAGGGCAGGTTGTTATTTGGTGAGGCTCTGGATAAGTTGGTGAAGGATCTCGGTGAGTCTAAGGGTGGTCGGCTTCCGGAGGATAAGCCTAAGCTTAATAGGTCGTCCACCTCAGCGCGCGGCCAGTTTCGGGATGTTCGCAGATTTCGTTCTTCCCGGCTGTGGACATCGCAGCGCGGTCGTTTTGGAACCCGTCATCAAGGGTTTCGTGGTTTCAGAGGAGCGGGAAGGGGCTTCTCCGCAGCCGCCTCTTCCTCGGCCTCTTCCTTTAATCGCAAGCCGCAATGAAACGAGGCGGGCTCTAGAGGGAGACCCGGTTATCGGGGGTCGTTTGCGCGACTTTCTTCCTTCTTGGGCCCAAATTACGTCAGATCGGTGGGTGCTGCAGATTATAGAAGAAGGTTATGCCCTGGAGTTTGCGCACCCACTTCCGGATTCGTTTGTTCTGTCTCCCAGCAAGGGAGCTCAAAAGGCGCGGGACATCCGCGTGACCCTGGATCGGCTGCTCTCTCTGGGGGCCGTGGTTCCGGTCCCGCCTTTGGAAAGAGGCGCAGGTCGCTACTCCATCTATTTTGTGGTTCCCAAAAAGGGCGGTTCTCTTCGTCCGATCTTGGATCTCAAAGGCGTGAATCGCGCTCTCAGGGTGCCGCACTTCCGCATGGAGACCCTGCGGTCAGTCATCGTAGCGGTGCGTCAAGGGGCATTTTTAACGTCCCTCGATCTTACCGAGGCCTATTTACACATTCCCATCCGGCCCTCCCATCAACGGTTTCTCCGCTTTGCGCTTCCGTGGGGCCATTTCCAATTCCGGGCCATGCCGTTCGGACTCACCACGGCTCCCCGCACCTTCACAAAGGTGATGGTTGTAGTCGCGGCGGCGTTGCGCAAGGAGGGCATCCTGGTCCATCCGTATCTCGACGACTGGTTGATTCGAGCAAAGTCCAGTCGGGAGTGTGTGCAAGTCACGAGCAGGGTGGTGGATCTCCTTCGGTCCCTCGGATGGGTGGTGAACGAATGCAAGAGTTGTCTGTCTCCGACACAGGATCTCGAGTATCTGGGAGTTCGCTTTGACACAGCACGGGGCTTGGTGTGCCTTCCGGAGCGACGCGTGCTGGAGTTGCGGGATCTGGTCCGTCTCTTCCGGGGGATGCCAGCTCCGTCGGCGTGGTGGTACCTGCGGCTCCTCGGAACGATGGCGGCGACTTTGGAGGTGGTGCCTTGGGCGCGCTTCCACATGCGTCCGCTGCAGAGTGCTCTTCTGCGACGTTGGTCCAACCAGTTCGACTCGTTGAACAAGAGATTGCCTTGCCCAAAGACGGTTCGCCGATCCCTCCGGAGGTGGCTCTCCGCCGAGAACCTGACGCGGGGGATTCCCTTGGAGCCTCCACTGTGGGTTCCGTTCACGACGGATGCGAGCTTAACCGGCTGGGGGGCTCACTGCGAGTCCCGCTTTGCACAGGGGGAATGGTCTCCCCTGGAGGCCTCTTGGTCGATCAACCGTCTCGAATTGCGGGCAGTCCGGCTAGCCCTGGTGGCCCTGGAGACCCTGGTTCTCGGCCGGCCGGTGCGAGTCCTGTCGGACAATGCGTCCACCGTAGCTTACATCAATCGCCAAGGGGGTACCGGCAGCGTGACCCTGGAGGCAGAAGCGGTGGCCTTGTTCAATTGGGTGCAAACTCGCCTTCCGGCAATCTCGGCGGCACACATTGCAGGCATAGACAATGTCCAGGCCGATTTTCTCAGCAGAGTGCAGGTGGACCCCGGAGAATGGGAGCTAAACCCACAGGTTTATGCGCAAATCGCCCGGCGGTGGGGTCCACCCATCATGGATCTCATGGCGACCTTTCAATCAGCCAAGACAGGGCGTTTCTTCAGCAGGCGAAGGGAGCGCATGTCCGAGGGGCTCGACGCTCTCATTCAGCCGTGGCCAACGTCCGGTCTTCTTTATGTCTTTCCTCCGTGGGCTCTGATCGGCCGGGTCGTGCAACGTATCGAGAGCCATCGGGGTCGTGTGTTACTGGTGGCCCCGGATTGGCCCCGGAGGCCCTGGTATGCCGATCTGGTCCGGCTGCGCGACGGCGTTCCTTGGCTCCTGCCCGCGCTACCGGATCTTCTTCTTCAGGGTCCCTTGCGGATGCCCCAAGTGGATCGATTCTCGCTTACGGTTTGGCCATTGAGAGGGCTCGGCTGAAAAGGAAGGGCTACTCCCCCGCGGTGATTTCTACCCTTCTGCGGGCGAGGAAAACGTCCACTTCTCTTACTTACGTTCGGATTTGGAGGATTTTTGAAGACTGGTGCTCCCGGCGGGGAGTCCGGGCGGCGACGGTTTCCGTGCCCGTCGTTTTAAGTTTTCTTCAGGATGGTTTCGATAAGGGCCTTGCGGCTAGTTCCCTAAAAGTCCAGTTGGCGACTATCTCGTGTTATCGCGGCAAGGTTTTGGGTCGTCTGCTCGGGGCTCATCCGGATGTATGCCGATTCCTTACGGCTGTTTTTCATTTGCGGCCCTCCCGCAGAGTTTTCGTTCCTCCTTGGGACTTGAATTTAGTTCTGAGGGCCCTGGTTCGTGAACCTTTTGAGCCCCTGCGCAGGGCGTCTCTGAAAGATCTCACGCTGAAGGCGGTTTTTCTTGTAGCCATCTGTTCGGCACGGCGCATTTCGGATCTGCATGCATTGTCCTGTCGAGAGCCTTTCTTGTCTTTTTCCGCGGATCGGATCGTTCTCCGTCCGGTTCCTTCCTTTCTGCCAAAGGTGGTGTCTCCCTTTCACATGAATCAGGCAGTGTTTCTTCCAGTGCTTTCTTCGCAATCTGTCGGGTCAACGGACAAAGGTCTTCTCCGGCTCGATGTGGGTCGTACGCTCCATCGTTATTTAAAGGTTACCGAGTCTTTTCGGAAATCTGACCGGCTTTTCGTGCTCTTCGGGGGTGCGCGTAAAGGGGAAGCGGTGGCTAAAGCCTCCATTGCTAGATGGCTCAAAGAGGCGATCGCGTCCGCGTATCTGCTGCAACAGTGGACTTTGCGTAGTTTGACAAAGCCCAGATGCTGAAGAAGAGAGACAGTGTGAAGAGAGGCCTGTTGGGCCTCATAGAATGACTGGCCCCTGATTAGCCAGTCGTCCAGGTACGGGAAGACAAAAATCCCCTGATTTCTGAGAAAAGCCGCCACCACCACCAAGCATTTGGTGAAAACCCTGGGGGCAGAGGTTAGGCCAAAGGGAAGTACCCTGTACTGAAAATGGTTTCCTCCCACCACAAATCTGAGATATTGTCTGTGGTCTGGATGGATGAGGATGTGAGTATAAGCATCCTTTAGGTCTAAGGAGCATAGCCAGTCTCCCTGCTGGAGGTATGGCAGCAATGTTCCAAGGAAGAGGATCTTGAACTTCTCCCTCACAAGGAATTTGTTGAGGTTGTGCAAGTCGAGGATAGGCCTTAGGCCCCTGTTCTTTTTGGCACAAGGAAGTACCTGGAGTAGAACCTTGCCCTTCCAGGTGGTGTGGCACCGGTTCCACCGCCTGTTCCTTTAAAAGACTTGCCAACTCCTGAAGGAGGAGGTTCCTGTGTAGAGAGAGTCTTGGAGGATCCCCTGGATAGTAGGAAGGAGGAAGTTGGTGGAAATGGAGCATGTAGCCCTTCTGGACTATGCTCAGTACCCAGGTGTCCCCTGTGATGGCTGGCCACCTGTAGGCGTACATGGTCAGCCAACCCTCTGTGCTGAGTGGAGCCACCGGTGGAGGAGAGGTTATGCTGTGGAAGTCAAAACCCCGCTCCCTGCTGTGCAGGAGCCAGAGCTGGCGGCTTGGGGGTTTTCTGCCTACGGGGCCCATGCCCCTGCCCACTTGGCCTGCTGGCCCTGTTGGGGAGCTGGAGAGGCCTGATACTGAGGGAAGGTTTTGTAGGCAGCACTCTTCCTCGGAAAAAAGGGCTTCTTTCCCGAGCCCTTCTTTTTATGAGAAGGGGCAGAAGTCTTTCTGGACAGTCTTGTCCTGGTGAGAGTCTCGGTCTCGATTTCCGCAGCCTTCTCAGTCATGGATTTGCCGAATAGGTTGTCACCTCGGCAGGGGACATCAACCAACTTGTCCTGTACCCATGACTCCAGGTCCGACAACTGTAGCCAGGCCTGACGGCGTGCACCAATGCCAGCCGCGGCTACCCGGGCCGAAGCCTCGAAGCCGTCATAGGCTGCCCGAGATATAAACTTCGAGCACTCCCGGATCCCTGAAGACGAGGCTTTGAACCTCTACAAGGGTTCCTCGGAGAGGCCAGCCGAGAACCCAGCAATCTCCTTTGCCAGGTCCCGTAAGTACATGCCCATGTACAGCTGGTAAGTCTGGACACAGCAAGAGAGCATAGAGCCCTGGAAGCAATTTCTACCGAGGGCATCCAGGTTCCGGGCCTCCCAGCCAGGAGGCACCGAGGAGTGCATCTTCTGACTTTTCATCTTGTGCATGGCCGATTCCACAACCATGGAGTTGTGCAGTAGCTGCGCCTTTTGGAACCCAGGGCTCTTATGGACACGATAAATGGAATTGATCCGCTTTCTCAGAACCGGTGCTGAGGCCGGTGCTTCCCACATACGGAAGAGCAGCCGTTCCAGCATCGGAGGAACCGGAACAGTAAAGGCTTCCTTCAGAGGAAAATCATACTGAAGGGCATTGAGCTCTTCGGCTCGAGGCTTCTCCTCGGCATCTGCCGGGAATGCCAAAGCCTTGGCCATGTCCCTGACTAAATCTGAGAACCAGGTATCCCCCGGGGGGAGGGGCTTTCTCCGAGGCTCGGCCTCCGGGGTCGACTTAGACGTCGAGGGATGCACCGGTCAGACTGGCGATCAGTACCCGCTGCTGCTCCATGAAGGCAGCCAGGCTGCTCTCAAGGGCTGTCAGCCTGAGTCCGAGCTCAGGAGACTCCGCAGCCCCTGACTCGGGTCCCGACGGCGGTTCTCCCGGGAGAGAGTCCACAAGGACAACAGAAGTTACCTGACTCGGGGACTCCAGCTCCAGGCGAGGTTGCTTGGTTGGCCGCACCGACTCCGAGAGCCTGGGACGGCGGTCAGGGCTGCGCGACCTGACCGTTGAGGATCCAGGTGCCTCCACTGACGCCACCCTCACGAGCTTCTTCTTCCTTTTGTGCTCCCGGGTGTGAGACCCCCTCTCAGAGGACCCACGACACCGCTTGGGGTCAGACTCCCGAGATGTCAAGGCCTCTGACGAAGTCCGGGCCCAGCTTTATTTTATTTATTTTTTTATTTCATTTTATTTATGAGGCTTGATAAACCGCCCAAACCGGGGTATCAGAGCGCTGTACAATAAAAGCAGGCTGCTGGAAAATTAAAGAAAGGAAAGGAACGCCATTCAATGGATAGGAAAGCACCATAGAGATAGATAGAAAAAAAGAAAAGGACAGAATAATATGGCTAGAGAGTCAGAGACTGAAGGAAGGACGGAGGGAGGGGGGGGGGAAGTGGTATATGGTATGGAGGCCAGCATGACTGTCAAGGGGGATTATCAGAGAACCGGGTATCCTCCGGGGGGGGGACCTTCTGGACGCAGACTCCGAAAAAAATTTTTCACGTTGATGCTGACGGCTCCGAAGCGCCTTCGACATCTTGCCGCACAGGCCACAGACCAGCGGGTCATGGTCGGGCCCGAGACATCGGAGGCAGCCGTCATGTGTGTCTGTGAGAGACATAAGTTCTCCAAGTTATAATGCCCTGTTCAATGTAATTTCAGTTTGTTCAATGTAAACCGCACTGATGCAGAATAGCGCGGTATATAAGAGAATGTAAATAAAAAATAAATAAATAAGTTTCTTACACCGATCACATTTTTTGAACCCGCTGGCAGCCATCGGGGAAAAAAGGGCCCCTGCAAGGTCAAAAGACCGGACTGCCAGTGAAAATAACAGAAAAAGTGTGAACGCTAGTCACAAAGAACAAAAACCGAAAAAAGAAGTTCCGGACTCAATACCAGTGTACCGAGCCCAAGCGGGAAGGGGAACCGGCGTCGAACCGAATAAAGAGAGGCGAAAAATCGCAGAGAAAAATCAACTTTTTCCCGGGTGACATGAACTACATTCGTTGGGTTCCGCGGAAAAAGAAAGACTGAGCAAGATGGCACCCTTGGGCGGGAAGGGGACCGCGCATGCACGCTGCAAATGCTCCGCACGAGGGCTCCGTCGGCGCCAACGTTACCCATATGTAAGGACTGACTTCCTGCTTGGTCCTGGAGAAGCTGCGCGTTCACCGGGCTGGCGAACAGGTCCATGGACAGAGTCCTCCACCGATGGAACAAGAGGTTGGTGACCTCCGGATCCAGGCGCCACTCGTGTAGGCGGAGGATTCTGCTGAGTTTGTCCGTGAGGACATTCTCTTGGCCTGGGAGATAGACTGCTTGGAGGGACATCCCCTGGCGAAAGGCAAATGAGCAAAGGAGGATCGCCTCCCAGCAGAGGAGGCAGGAGCCTGTTTTCCCTCTCCTTGTTTATGTAGAACATGGCTACCCTGTTGTCAGTCTGCTTGAGCACCGACTTCCCTCTCAGATGGCCCTCAGGGCACACCCGAAGCTCCAGCAGGTTGATCTGCTGTCGAGATTCCTCGGGCGACCACGGTCCCTGGATGCATAAGTCGCCGCAGTGGGCTCCCCAACCAAGCAGGGAAGTATCTGTCATCAGGATGAGCTCGTGCTGCGGGGATCCTGCCACCACTCCAAGGAGCTGTGGAGGCTTCAGAAGACCTGGATGGGGTCCCTGAAGCGACCGGAGGCCTGGCTCCACTGTGTTGAGGCACCACTGAGTCATTTGCATGTGCATACGGGCGTGGGGGACTTTTGGGAGATGCACCATGTACGCATGGTCCCCTTCCTGCCCAAGGGTGCCATCTTGCCTCAGTCTAATGACATAGCTAAGATGGCAAAAATTAAAATATGGTAAAGAATCAACTCCAAGAGGAGAAGGGAGGATTGTGAGGACTGATTCCTGCTGTCCCTGGAGAGCATCCATTATAGGTGAGTAACTATGTTTTCTCCAGGAGCAAGCAGGAAGTCAGTCCTCACATATGGGATCCCCAGCTACAGGCTACCGAGAATGTGTAAAAATGCCACGGCGATCTGCAAAGGGTGAGCCGTGAGCAGCAGCAGTTGAGTGCTTACTGAGAGACTCTCGCAAGACCCAAGTGTCCAGCAGGGAACCAGCACTCCAGTAGCCTGAATACAGACAGGTCAGAGGGCAGGAGTTGCCTACAAATATTATGGAGTATGACCTGGCCAAAGGTGCTCTCCCTTTAGGACTCCCTCTCCAGGCAGTAGTGAGCTGTGAAGGTATGGACCGAAGACCAGGTGGCTGCCCAGCAGATTTCCGTCTCAGGGACAGAATGCAGATTTGCCATGGAAGTAGCCATGGCCCTGATGCGGTGCACCATGACACTCTGGTCCAGCGAGATCCCGCCTACTTATTGGCGAGGGTAATGCAGTCCACCACCCAAGCAGACAGAGTTCGCTTAGTCACTGAGAGCCCCAGATGAGTGGGGTCATATGATACAAAAAGCTGAGGTGCTTTGTGGTGTCCGAGTCCACTGCAGATAGAAGGACAGGACCCTTTTACAATCTAAAATATGGAGAACGGTCTCCGCCCTGCCATCGTGAGGCCTCGGAAAGAAGGTGGGGAGCACCGCCTCCTGATTTAGGTGGAATAGGGACACCACTTTCAGCAGAAACATGGGGTGTGTGCAGAACACCACCCTGCTCTTGTAGAACCTCATGTAGGGGGGTCTCTGCTATCAGCGCCTGGAGCGAGCTAACTCTGCGAGCTGATGTGAGTGCCATAAGGAAGAAGAAGCACATGGTCTGCCACTGTCACCGAGCTGCCCCCAGACTCAACAGCAATAGGGAGGGCGGCGCGGCTCAGCACAAGGAACTGGGAGGGGAGGGCAGTGTAGCCCAGCACGCGGGGGTGGGGAGGCCACGAGCAGGGCTTCTGCCTAGGGCAGCAGAAACCCTTGGGCCAGCCCTAAGCCCAGGGGCTGTTTACATTTTTTAGGAGGACAGGGCAGTGGAGGAGTAAATGGTAACAGAACATATATGATTCCCCCATTGTTGCAGTTAGTAGGGAAGCCAGACTTCCACCCAGGTCAGGTAGGACCCCTAAAAACAAGGGCAAAAAGGGATCTTGATACGACAAACACCTGAAGCTTGGACACCCGATGAGCAGAAACCACAGCAACCAGAAATACTGTTTTCATGGAAAGATCCTTCAAAGTAGCCCTCTTCAGGGGCTAAAAAGGAGCTGCTGAAAGGGCCTTGAGCACCAGCACAGGATCCCAAGGCAGCATTGCCAGTCAAACAGGTCGCAACAAATGAACACCATGCAGGAAGCGAGCTACAGCCATGTGAGAATTAAGAGGCTGACCAGCAACCGGGCCTCAAAAGCAAAAGAGCTGCCACATGCACCCTAAGCAATTATAGGCAAGCCCCTTTTCACACCCATTCTGTAGAAATACTACCACAGCTGACATCTGATTGCACCATGAGGAAAGACATTGTCTATGACATCACAGCTCAAACATCCACCATACCCACACCTAAGACAAGGACAGAGAACTGCACCTGGCTCCGAATAATATATTAATAACTGTTGTTGAATAACCCTTATGGGCTAGCAATCGCCTCGCAAGGACCAGGGCATAAGCGAGTAGGGAGCTGGATCATCAAGGAGAATTGGCCCCTGGTGCAGTAAATCCACTGCAACCCCCCAGCATCAAAGGCTGTACCACCACTAGCCTCATCAGATCTGTATACCAGGGACAATGTGGCCACAAGGGTCACTATTCCCAGGTGCATCTCTATTTCTCTATTCAGTGAAGGATGCCATCATATGTACACCTTAGAGGAAAGGCGGGATAGAGGTGATATGATTGAGATGTTTAAATACCTCAGTGGCATAAATGTTCAGGGAGAGAGCCTCTTTCAATTGAAAGCAAGTTCTGCTACGAGGGGACATGAGATGAGGGTGAAGGGAGATAGATTCAGGAGTGATATGCGGAAATATTTCTTTACGGAAAGAGTAGTGGATCCGTGGAATAGTCTCCCAGTGGAGGTAGAGATGAGGACAGTAACTGAATTCAAAAAAGCATGGGACAAACACAGAGGATCTCTAAAGGTAAAAAGGGGACTGTTGTAGTTAAGGAAGGACAGACTAGATAGGCCATGTGGTCTTTTTCTGTCGTCATATTTCTATGTTTCTATTACTCAGAGGAAACACAGAGGGTGGTCATAAGGGACCATGGTTGGACTAGCGCATCTATCGCCTGAGACCTGTGCTCCCTCCACTGGCTGAAGAATGAAGGCAGCTTGCAACTGGCCCCTGTTAGCATGAGGTCCATACTGGGTGTCCAACGCTTAACTATGCATAGAAAATGCCAACGCTAGCTCCCTCTCCCAGATCTAAGACATGTCAGCTGAGGAAATCCACCTGGATATTTCTCCTCTCCTGCTATGTGCTAGGCCAAAAAGTCTAAAGACAAAGCTCAGCCCAAGGGAACAGGAAGGCCATTTTCCAAGAAACCTATGCACTCCTTGTTCGCCCCTGGCCATTGACATATGCCACTGCCATGGCATTATCCAAGAGCACTTGTACCACCCAATGTTCCCTCTAACCTGCGCTGGTTCCGCTGCCAACATTCCTGCCGGTGGGAGGGGTTGCAGAGCGATCAACGCTCTTCCCCTACCCCCACTAGCAGGAATGCTGGCGGCGGACCCGGCGCAGATAGCACACTTACCTGTAACATGTGATCTCCGGAACAGCAGGAATTAGTCTTCACACGTGAGAGACGTCGCCGACGGAGCCCACACGGGAATGCTCCCCAGCATCCAATCAGAAGGCCTTTGGGAGCATACCCCGCGCCTGCGCGGTGGCTTCCCGCCCTTCCTACTGCCTCTCCCCAGTTGAGTTTCATAGCTGAGCCAGAAGGAAAGGAGAGGAAGGAATAGATACAAAAAAGAGATACAACTCCTAGGGGAGGTGGGCGGGTTGTGAAGACTAATTCCTGCTGTTCCGGAGATCACCTGTTACAGGTAAGTAACTGTGCTATCTCCAGGAACAAGCAGGAATGAGTCTTCACACGTGGGGACTCCCAAGCTGAGGATGCCCGGGGAGGTTCCATAAGCGCAGCCCAGGACGGGATGGCATTTGCCCAGCCTAAATCCCCGGCATCCCCTGAGGATGAAGGGCAGGAGTTGAATAGAGGAACAGCGAATCTACAGACTACAGAGGGAGTCTTTAGAGTGCAGAACAGGTAACATTAAGATACAGCAAAAAAAAAACCCAGGCTACAGGAAGAGTAGCCAGAGGGATGCATAAATAGTATCAGTAAGCATTTAAAGAGTAAATGCCCTAGTACCATATAGAGCTTACCGGCCATTAAGTTTTAATGAATTAATGGTGTGGAACCCCGTAGGGCTTACCTACCGGGTTGCCGGAAGCAGACCTGTGGTGAAGGCACCGTAGACGCAGTAGCGAAGTCGTCAAGGAAACTTCGCCGCAGCGAGGAGGAAGCTTCAAATCCGGAAGGCTAGGAGATCCAGGCGTCAGCTGGGTCAGGAGAAGGACGGCAGGTCTTCCAGGAGGCTTAGTGCAAGCTGAGCACTCCCTTAGGAGTAGAGTCCAGAACTCAGAGAACTAACAGTAGAAGACTGGCCGAACCAGAGAGCCCATTCCGGAGAAGAGTAGGGGTGTACCCCGGAGCAGAAGGAGTACACAGGCTACCCTAGCGAGAGATAGGGAGACAAGGGTCCGAACCCCCGGGAGGAGGACCTAACTGAAAAGGGAGCTGTAGACTCCACAGCGGTAGAGTACCACCAGTCCGCGGCCTGATCCAGGAATAGGCAGGCGGACTGGCCGGGGGGGTGAGTACCGGCCATAGGGAAAAAGGCGGTATAACACAGGTACTGCGGGCATCCCCCCAATATGCGCCTATCGCACAGGTGATATCTAGTATATCTAAGCCGGTGGGCATGAGGGCGCCCACTCCGGTACTAACGCAGGTATGCCGAGGGGCCTACCTCCCTGAGCATCACCCTGGTAAGGCGGATCTGCCATCGATCCACCGAGCGTCCACCTGGAAGGTGGCAGCAAGATCTGTCAGTAGAGGGATCTATTCCGGAGGACAAGGGCAGATCGGCAAACCAACAGCGCGGTAGCGTGGGGGACAGGGGATAGCATCAATCCGGTAGAACGCCACAGGGGCTGGAGGCCCTATACGTGTCCCCAGGACCTGCATGCAGAAATCTCGCCCCCCCGCACAGACGGGGGGGGGGGGGGGAAATTCCAGTACGGAAGCAATCAGCAGGGGGATACCGGCTGAGAAGGGTTCGGAGACGTACCGAAGGGTAATAAAGTTGGCCGTTGGCCATAGCTATCACGGAATAGAGGTGGTCTCCCTACCAACAGAAGGAGAATACCCGAACCCCTAGATAAGCCTCCGAACCATTTGCAACTGAACGAGCCCCCAAGCAGAGCTCAATTTTTAAACTTCCGATAAGAGGGTTAAGTGCAGGCAGCCGCCTGCCTGAGCCTAAAAATGCTTAGTAGGAGAGTCCTGGCGCGGGCCCGGGGGCATCAACCCGGGGTGAGAGGCCCCTTGCCTGGGCGCGCCTGGAGGGTGGGCGTAGGGCTGATATTTCCTCTTCCTAGAGAGGCGTTTACCACCGCCGTGGGGCCGGACCCTAGGCTGGCTGCTAACCCTGGGAAGGTTAGCGAAGCACTGTGCGACCTGACGCAAGGCTTCGCTGTTGAAGAGGTGATCTCCGTCGCAGGGAGAATTACCCAGGTTGTGCTGTGCCCGTCTACACAACTCGGACGCCTGCAACCATGCTGTACGGCGTGCTCTAATGGCAACAGCAGAGGCTCTGCTGACCGACTGGAAGGAGTCCAGCGAAGTACGAGAAAGTAACCCGGAGATATTCCTGCAGTGATAAAGGAGCAGGGAATATTCAAAGGCCTTGGTCGCCGATACGAAGAGGGATAACCGAGACAACCTCTCGGTGACCTCCTGCAGCGACAGACTCATATAAAATATATATGAGATAATTCTGGCCGTCAGCATAGACGTCTGGAAGGCTTGATGTCCTAGAGTATCTAGCGTCTTTGAGGCGCGGCCTGGGGGGAGAGAAGCATACTTCTCCTTGCTTCCAGCCTTCCTCAGCGCCGATTCCACCACAATGGACCGATGTGGAAGCTGGTGCTGCCGAAAACCCGGGGACGGAGGCACCCGGTATAGAGCCTGCATCGCAGTCGACGGTGCCGGAACCCTCAAAGGCGACCGCCAAGCCCCCAGCAGGAGATCCTGCAGGGAGGGATGCAGAGGAAGCATCACGGCTGCCTGTTCCTCAGGGCCCAGGCTCGGGTCCGGGGTAGGGGATGGCCAGCAAGTCCGCCATGTCAAGGAGGAAATCCTGAAAAGGTGGCTCTGCCGGAGGAGGCTGCCAGGGCACACAGAGGCCGCTCGGGCCGATGCCCGCTAGGCATAGGAGGGGACCAACCGACCCGGATCGGGGCAGTCCCCATGGCGTTGTCGGCTCCTGGGATGGCTTCCAAACTAGGCATCGAAGGGGTCGATGGCACCGACGGCACCGCAGGAATCGGCCTCGGCCCCGAACCCAGGGGTGGCGCTGCTCCCTGCGATCGAAGCGGTTCCACGGCCGCCGGAGGGCAGGGGCCAGCGGTCTCCGCTCTGCGTCGCGGGAGGGGACAGGGACCGATCCCGAGACGTGTAGTGTCCAGGCTTTCAAGCTGGATACCGACTCCAGGCTGGGCATCGAACCGAGCGAGGAGATCGACTCCTTCCAGAGGGCCCCGGCGGGGGCGACCGCGCCGGTGGTGGAAAACCCAGAGCGCGGATCGGAACCGCGCCGATCGGTGCCGAGAGCATCACGGGTCCCCGAGGGCGGAGCTCGGTGGAGAGGGGGTCATCCGGCGCCGAGGTCAATGTCGATCGGCGGGCACTGCCCAAAGCCGGGCTCCCTCTCGCACCCGTTCGACCCGGAGAGAAAACCTTCCGGGGCATACGGCCCGTCCCCGAGGGGACCCCGGTCACCCGATGACGAGTCCCTGTGGGGGTGCAAAGCCCCTGCGCCGACGTCGGTGTACCGTTGCGGGGCGGCACAGATCCAGATTGGGTCGAAGACCCCGAGGCCCCTTCTCTAGGAAAAAGCGGGGCCCTCGACGGCCGCGTCGATGCCGGGGAGTTGTCCGAGCGCTGGCCGACATACCCCGAGGTCCCCGGGGAAGGTCGATGGCGGCCCCTTGTGCTCGACGCCCCTGCCGTCGCGGGCGGAGCGGCGCCACTCGAATCCGGTACCACCCTTGCGCAGGGCTGGGAAACCGGCGACCCGGCGCGAGCCGAAGCGAGCGGCCCCGAGGGGAGGGAGGCCCGATGACCATCCCTGACGCGGGGCTGAACCACCGACGCCTGCGCGCTCGAAGCGGGTACTACCCCCGCGCATGACCTGAACGTAGGGCCGTCAGACAGTGTCGAGTCGATCGGCCCCCGAGGTACGGAGGGCAGCGGCTGGCGATCCCCGGTGGGGAGCGGGTCACTCGACGCCGACAGGTCGGCACCGCCCAAGGCGGATACCACCCCCCTAGGAAGGCCATACTGGCGCGAGTCGGTCGGCCCTGGAGGCGCCGAGGACCGCAGCCGCCAATCCCCGGTGAGGAGCGGAACGCTTGACACCGACGCCGAGGGGTCGGTACCGCCCGAAGCGGGCACCGCCCACGCGCATGGCAGGGATGGAGGACCGCCAGGCTGGACCGAGTCGATCGGCCCCGGAGGCGCCGAGGACAGCAGCCGACGATCCTCGGTGAGGAGCGGAGCGCTCGACGCCGACGCCGGGGGCTCAGTACCGCCCGAAGCGGCTACCACGCCCGAGCATGGCTTGGATGTAGGGATGTCAGACCCGGTCGAGCCGATCGGCCCCGAAGGCGCCGAGGACACCGGCTGACGATCCCTGGCGAAGAGTGGAACACTCGACGCCGATGCCGGGGAATCGGCACCGCTCGAAGCGGGTACCTCCCTCGGGCATGGCTCGGGAATGTTCTGTGAGGAGCGAACCTCAGGAACATCCCGAAACCCCGTAAATGCTTTGGAGCCCGAGGACTCCCGCCGGGGTATATCAGCCAAGGAGGACTTGAGGGGTTGGCCGGAGCCGTCGCCATGCCTCGCATGAGACTTGCCCCTCAAGACTCGGCTAGTCTTAACAGACTGTTGTGTGGTTACCTGATCCTGGAGAGAAGAACAACCCGACGACCGCGCCCTGGGCGCGAAGACGTCGTCGAGGGATACCCGAAAGAGGGAGGGTCTTCTTCCGACACTGCAGCCCGGGGAATCCGGGAAAGAGGGGTCAGGCCCCACACAGGAGAGGCACCAGGCATTGGAGTACACGTGGAAAATTGAGTCCCCGCCATGAGGCTGGGGGGAAGAAGGCTCCATGCCCCGGTCCTCAGCACCCGGAGGGGGCGACAAAAATTAAATGAAAAATAATTAAAAGAAAATAGAGAAAGAAAAAAAGGGGGGGGGGGCACAGAGGTGCCACCGTCGGCGGGAAAGCCGCGACTACAGAAAAACGGAAAAAATTTCTGCGGAAAACAAAAAACTGGGAAGAGGCAGTAGGAAGGGCGGGAAGCCACCGCGCAGGCGAGGGGTATGCTCCCAAAGGCCTTCTGATTGGATGCTGGGGAGCATTCCCGTGCGGGCTCCGTCGGCGACGTCTCCCACGTGTGAAGACTCATTCCTGCTTGTTCCTGGAGATTAAAGAGAACATTCTACTGGAGAGAGACAACCCCCCCCCTCCCAAAAAAAAAAAAAACTGAAGGCTGCCTCTAGCTGCACTAGTCTAAGTACCAGTGATAGTGTCATTGAAGTGTCTGCTGATCTAGCAGGATGCTCTAGAGCAGATTAAGTTAAATAGAGTTGGACAAGGCCTTCCTTAGTCTGCTCCAAGTTTAAATAAGCTGGTGGTCTGATATCTGTTGAGTAGAGACGAGTGAGGTGATAAGTTGACATTTCTCTGGCCCAGCATCTTCTACTTCATCTCTAGCCCAAATCTTCCCTATCATTTGCAAACAATAAGAAAGTGAAGCACAATGTGCATATACAAGAGATTCAATGTAAAACCATTGTCAGGGTTTCTATCATAAGACGGATGCATTTGAAGCCATGACAGGATGTGAACAAAGCACAAGATCAGAGTGGGAAACACCATACATTCATTTATGGAGTACAAACAGCTATGACAGTTGTGGTCTAAAGCAGTGAATGTTACAGAGAAGCTTAGAGATAGAGAATGGACATGGTGTAGATGCTAGATGAGACTTTACTTTCTGCATCGTTCTGTGCATGGTGAAGAAGTTTGTACAAGTAGTATTTCCCTTGGTTAAAAATAGTCATATTATAATACTAGATGAGTGAGGAGCCCCTCATGCAGTGCTGCACTTAATAAATGAAATAACATCCTTTGAAAACTTAGAGCCCCTGACAATAAAGGATGGCATACAGACAGCTTTGTTATCAATTTAAAGTCAGTAATTTGAAGGAATGGTGGTTGGGTGGGGAGGAGGGGAAAAGAGTATGAGTAGAAAATAGAACAAATGTCAAGTTGGTATGAATGAGACCAATGGTGGTGGTGGGGGGGAGGGGGGGAAGTGTAAAACTTGGGAAACGTACTAGGAAGTTAGCAGAGCCAGAGGGGCAAATGGAAGTGTGACCCTTAGGCACAGCCACATGATACAAGTGTATTAGGTTACTACATATTATTGTTGCTTCCTACACATGACCCTTCTGTACTGTCGCTCTCTGCATTTTAAAGCTATTCCTGTCCATGACCTTGTATTGCAACATTCCCTGGAGCTCGTCTTCCTCGTGAAGACATGGCTCCGCGAGGGTGAAGCACATAACTGCCTCCCTCCAGGGTACTCAGCTCTCGCCACTCCTCAGTGAGGTGGGGCTGGTCTGGGGGGGGGGGTGGTCATGGCTATCTTCCGTTCCTCCCTTCCCATTCGTGAGCTACTCTCCCCCACCCTGCACTACCCGGAGTCTCTCCTATGCCTTGATTCCTCCCCACTTTCTCTTCATTTATTCTCCCCCTGCCCTACCTCTCCTCATGTTGTGTTTGTTGGTGATTTTTTTTTTTTTAATTTAACTTTTTATTAACAATTCCAACCTAAGCACACAAACGTACATTCATGATATCAGCAGGCCGTCAATACATAGTGAACAGAATACAGATCCATCATCTGACGCCAATCCTCTCCGTCGGCCCTTCTATCCCCAGGCGGAGTTGTGGTTTTATTGGTTTGTTACTTAACCTAACCACAGACATGGGCCACCCCTCCTCCCCCCCCCCGGCCTTTCCCCTATCCCCCCCCTATTAGCCTACCCCCCCCTTAAGGCCCCCCCACCCCACCCCCTTCCCCCCTTCTAGGACTGGGTGTCTTTCCGTAGATAGCTCAGTACCTTATCCCACAGCTGCTCGAATCTATCCACTCTTTGCCGTCGAGCTGCTGTCAATTTTTCCATCAAGTATACTTGTCTCAGGCGCTCTACACAGTGCCCCACCTGCGGCGCGTCCCTCTGCCGCCAGCGGTATGCCAGCTCGCAGCTGGCCGCGCTCAGGCACGCCTGTATTTGCCTCTTGTCTTGGGTAGGCCCCCCTGCACTCCACCACCCCATTAGAAACCTACTAGGGTCCAGCGGCACTTCGCGCCCCACCACCTCTATTATCCACTCCCGGATCGCCCCCCAAAATGGCTGTATTCGCGGGCACTGCCACCAAATATGGAAGAACGTGCCCACTGCCCCGCACCCCCTCCAGCACAGATTAGTCACCCTGGGGAACATCCTGTGCAGACGATCAGGAGTATAATACCACCGCATAACCACCTTGCACCAATTTTCCCGAATCGCTATCGACAGTGGCAATAGCCGCATCTGGTCGAACACGTTCTTCCATTGCCCCTCCTCGAGGACCATTTCCAAGTCCCTCTCCCACTCCCTCATATATCTATGCTTCCCCCCTATGGGACCCTGGATCGCCCTATAAAGCACTGAAATAAGCCACGGGGAAGTCCGCTTCCCATACCAAACCACCTCCAAAGGGGTGTAATCCCAAGCCAGCCCCTCTTTTTCTAATTTCTTCCGGAGGAAAGAAACCACTTGCTCATAATAAAGACGGTCCCCATCCCGCAGCCCATACTGTTCTTGCAGAGTCGCAAATGGTACCCACTCGCCCCCGTCGATAAATTGATAGAAGCACTGCAACCCCCCTTTTGCCCACCGTCGGAAGCCCGCCCCGTCCCTTCCCTGGGCGAAATTCCGCCGTTTGGCAAAGTTCCCTCATCAACGAGAAACCCCTACCCCCTCCCTCCCCTGCGAATCTTATCCCATTCCCCGAGCACATGACTCATGTATGGGCTAGCCCCAGCCCCTACCCCCCTTTCCCCTCTTCCCATCCAAGGGAGCCCCGCTAGGGACCTCCCCCCCCCCGCTTTGCTTCTCCAAAGGTCTTTCCCTCCCCACCTCCATGCCAGTCCATCACGTGGCGAGCCTGAGCGGCCCAGTAGTAAGCCTGCATATTGGGCACCCCCAGCCCCCCTCCTCCCGCCTCCGGTACAGCACCTCCCGCGCTATCCGGGGCGGGCGCCTCCGCCAAATGTACTGATTCACCTGCCGCTGCAGGCGCCGCATATGTGCTCCGGGGATGGCTACCGGCAATGCCTGGAAATAGTACAATACTCGGGGGAGGACATTCATTTTGACCGATGCGATCCTTCCCAGCCAGGAAACCTCATATCCTCCCCACTGCTGCAAATCCCACTCTATCTCTCTCCATAGCTTACCATAGTTGGCCGCATACATCCCACTGGACTGAGGAGTGATATTGACCCCCAGATAGCGAATAGCCCCCTCTTTCCACCAAAATGGGTAACCCCTCTGCAACCCTGCCAGCCGGGCCGAAGACATATTGAGATTCAAAGCCTCTTTCTTGTCTGGGTTCATTTTGAACCCCGACACCTCCCCGTACCTTCCCAGTTGCCCGAGAATCTCTGGCAAGGACTCTTCAGGCTGCGTCACCACCAGAAGGACATCGTCCGCGAAGAGTGATATTTTGTGGTGGCCCTTCCCCTTCTGTAACCCCTGCACCTTCCCATTGTCTCTGATAGCGCATGCCAAGGGTTCAATTGCAATAGCAAAAAGAAGGGGCGACAACGGGCAGCCCTGACGAGTCCCCCTTTCCAGCTCCAGGGCCTCAGTATACCGCCTGTTGATTTTAATCCTTGCCTTGGGTCCCCTATACAACGCTTGGACCCACCGCATAAACTTGGGGCCTATGCCCATCCGCTGCATCGTTTGAAATAGAAAGCTCCAATCCACCCTGTCGAACGCTTTCTCGGCGTCGATGGACAGCAGCATGGCCTCTATCCCTTGTTCTTGCACCCCCCAAACTGCTTCCAGTACCCTCTTGATATTATCCGAGGCTTGCCGCCCCATGATAAACCCGGTTTGGTCTAGCCCTATCAGCCCGGGCATCTTTGGTGCCAACCTATTGGCCAGCACTTTGGCTATAATTTTGACATCTACATTCAGTAGTGATATGGGCCGATATGACCCACACTGGAGCGGATCCCTACCCCCCTTGGGCAGCACCGTTATCCCCACTGTAAGCATGTCTGCCGACAGATGCCCGCCCTCCCGCTGCACCCCATTCGCCACCCGAACCAACCGATCTAATAGTTCCTCCCGAAAAACTTTATAAAAAGCCCCCGTCAGGCCATCTAGTCTCGGGGCTTTTCCAGCCGGCAGCGCTTTCAGGGCCATTGCCACCTCTTCCCTAGTGATGTCCGCCTCTAAAGCTTGAACCTCCCCTTCCCCCAGGCACCGCAGCTCGATCCCATCTAGATAAGCCTCCCGGGCCCCCACCCTCTCTCCCTCCGGTTGCTTATATAGGTTTCTATAAAATTGGCAAAAACGCTCCCCAATTTGCTTCTCCGTCCATAGCTGCTCCCCATCCTCCCCCACTAGCCCCACTATAGTAGTCTGGGCCTCCCGCTTCCGCAGTTTGCTAGCTAACAATTTCCCTGCTCTATCCCCCCATTCATAGTAACGCTGCTTTAACCTCGTCATCTGAAGCCCAATCTCGTCCACTTGTAATTTATTCAGCTCCATCCTCAGCTGATTGAGGCGCTGAAGGTCTCGCTTATTCCCCCGCCCTTGGTATCTCTCGGCCACCTGCTTGATCTCTCCTTGAAGTGCCTCCTCCCTCGCCAACCTCTGCTTCTTAAAGCGGGAGGACCACATCACCAACCGCCCTCTCACTACCGCTTTCATCCCCTCCCACAGTCCCACCTCCCCCACATCCCCCGTGTCGTTGAGCTCCCAATACTCCCTCAAGCAGCCCTTAACATCCTGCACTACCTCCGCTCTCCTTAATAAACTCTCGTTAAGCCTCCAGAATCGTACTCCCCCCCCCTTCCCTAGGGCCCCCCACACTCACCCAAGTAGGGGCATGGTCCGACCACATGATGTTCCCTATTGTCGCTTCTTGGATCCGGGGCCCCCACCCCACAGGTAGCAAGATATAATCTATCCTACTATAGCTATCATGGGGTGTGGAGTAGAAGGTATAGTCCCTACTCCCCTCGTGCAGGTGTCGCCAGACATCGCTTAGGAGGTATGTGTCCATAATACTCTTCAGAATCTTGCGAACCGTGCTCTTCCCATCTCCCCCCACCGCCTGTCGATCCCATCTGGGGTGAAGAGCCAGATTAAAGTCACCCCCCAATATTAACCGCCCTTGGACATTTCTAGTTAAAAGGGATCTCACCCCTCTCCAGAATCCCGCCTGCCGTACATTCGGGGCATAGATATTGACCAGGTGACCTGTTCTCCCTGCCATTCCCCTCCCAAAAGGAGCACCCGGCCCGCTTCGTCCCTCTCCACCCTATCCACCCTAAACATGCTGTCCCGGCGGAGTAGCACCGCCACCCCCCCTTCTTGCTCGCGGCCATACCCCTCATGCCACCAAAATACTGGTGCGGATATCGGGCATTCTGCAACAACCCCTCATGTTTTCTCCTCAGGTGGGTCTCCTGTATCAGCACTACTCCCAGTCGAGCCTTGCGGCCTCTCTGTACAGTTGCCGCCGCTTCTGGGGAGTATTGAGCCCTTTGACATTGAGCGAGCCTATCTTCCCCATACTAAGCTATCCTGCACCTCCCTCCTTCCCCTTCCAGTACCTATACCCCCCTCTGCTTGCCCCCCCTTCCCCCCCCTTCTTTCCCCGCTTCCCTCCCTGCATTACCACTCCCACCGGAGTAACCCAAACCCCCCAGTGACACTCCCGGGCGCTACCACTTCCCCCCCCTTCCCCCAACCAACCCTGCCATCAGCCCCCAATACCCCGGCTTTACACCTCTTCTCCTCCCGGCCCGCCCTCCGCCCCACCCCATTGCCCCATCGCTCTTACTCCTTCTGCCCCCCTGCCCCCCCACTCCCCAACAGTCGCCCAGCAGTCCAAGCCCCCAACCTCCCGCCCCATCCCCCCCCCCCACTCCCTCCGTATGGATCCAGTATACAAAGAAACATTGATTAATACTCATTAAAACTATAAAACTCCCCCCCCCACCAATCCCGATTGGCTCCCCGGCATCCCCCCACCACGCCAGGTCCACCATTAGTAATCTCAGTCCGCTGCATGCATGCACAACACTATGAAATTAAGCAGTAGTGTAAAGTATGTTTCACTCAAGTCTTAGCCCTCTGGGGTTCAGCCCACATAATTGCAAGCCAGCCGGAGGGTTTCCCCCCTACATCACTCCTTCCAGTTCGGAGGGGGCTGTATTAGTAACTAGGCCCAGACTGAGAGTTTCAGGCTCCAACAACACCAGGTGTTTCGCTGCCCCCCGTTTCAGCCAGCTTCCTCATAATTGTCTCCTGGCCGTAGGGCAGCCAAGCTCCTGGATAGAGACATCACAAATATAGGCCCCAAGGCCCCCTGGTTGTGGCCTCCACCAAACCAGCCCCGTAGGCCAGCAACTGGTGTCCTGGAAAGATCCCGGAGGGGTAAAAGAAAAGCAAGCAGTTTTTGTTCATTCCCCCATTTCCTCCGCCGTCGATACTCGCTCCTTGCCACCAGAGAGCCTAGTTAACCTCCGGCTCTTGCTGTCAACTCTCTGCCACCTCATCCCGGCATTCCGCGCTGGGAGACGTTGGTCCTTGGGCGGGCTGCTCAGCTGTGTCTCCGGGATATTGTCCACTCCCATGTCCCGCAAGATCTGCCAGGCTCCCTCCGCGCACTCTGGATACGGCGGGTGCTACCCTTTACCGTCACTAATAGGCCGAATGGGTAGAGCCATCTGTAGCGCCAGCCTTCTCTGCGCAGCACCAATGTAACATCCCTCAGCTCCCACCGCCGTTGCAACGTGCCCGGGAGAGGTCTTGGTACAGCTCTATTTTGGCCCCCTCCCACTTATACGGTCCGAGCTTCCGCACCGCTGTTAGGAGCTTCTCCTTCAATTTATAGGAGCTCAGGCAGGCGATCACATCCCGGGGCTTATTCTCTCTCGGGGGGCCGAGGCTCCGATGGGCCCTGTTCATCTGCAACGGTTTTCCCGCCCATTCCCCTTCAGGGTCGGCCTCCTGTAAAATGGCTGAGAACAACCTCGTCAGTGTCCCCTCGCAATCCTGGAAGCGCTGCTCCTCCGGGAGGCCCCTCACTCGCACATTGCTCCTGCGGGATCGGTCCTCAAGATCCTCCGTTTTAGCTTTGAGCGCCTCCTGGGCTTGTCGCAGCTCCACCCAACCGCTCCGCAGGTCAGTCACCATCTCCTCCTGGTGGTCTAGCCGCTCCTCCACCACCTCCACTCGGGCCCCAAGCTCCTTCAAATCCTGGGTGAGCGTGGCTAGCGTCTCCCTCAGGTCCTTCTTAAAGGAGCCCATCTCAGCCTTCAACTCCTCCTTAAAGGTCGTGAGCTACTCCTTCAGGCTCCCCATCGAGTCCGGGCCTCCATCCGAGTCTCCATCCGATTCGGACCTCTCCACCTCAGCACCCGCCATTTTGTCGGTGGGGCCTTTCTCCTCCCTTCCCTCCGCCGCTGCGTAGGAGGAGCGGTATTCTGACAACCGCTTTTTCACCGACATCCTTTCCGTTGTCGGGGGTATTGGGCTCTGCCCGTGTGCTTTTCAAGAAGGGTAAGGGTCGCTCTAATTATAGCAAATTTCACCAGCGCCCCGGAGCTCCCTCAGAAAGCAGCCACCATGCTCCCTGACGTCACCGGAAGTCTATCGTTTGTTGGTGATTTTAATGTGCATTTCGACTCCCCATCTACCTCTCGTGACACCTCCTTCCTCGCCCTCCTTTCTGATTTATCCCTCCACCAATATGTTCCCTTCCCTACTCACTCCACCAGCCATACCCTCGACCTCATGATTTCTCCTTACCTCCCCTCTGCCCTTTCCAAGTTTCCAGTCTCCTGGTCGGATCATTTCTGCATTCTTTTCGATCTTTCACTTTCTCTGCCATCTTCCAGGCCCTGCCCCCCTCCCTTCATATCCTCACGCTGGATCACACCTACCACTCGCCAGCATTTCCCCTCTACAGACACCATCTTTGCACCTGATTTCCACTCTCTCTCTCTTGACCAGCAAGCCCAGGTCTGGAACTCCGCCCTCAACACACTTGCCCCATGACATCTGGTCCCTCGCCCTCGTCAGTCGAACCACCACCCCTGGTTATCACCCTGGCCACCTCCTGCTCCGCTCTTGCCTCCGTCGTGCTGAGCACCTGTGGCGTAAGCACCCTTCTGGGGAATCCATGGCTCACTTTCGTTACTGTCATTCCCTTTACCGTTCCTCAGTTCATGGTGCCAAATGCACTTACTACACCAATCTCATCTCCTCTGCCTCTGGCTCCTCCCACCAACTATTCTCTGTCCTCCGCACTTTGTCAGCCCCTTCTACTCCCCCACCTCAGCTACTCCTTCTGCCCCTCCCGACCTGGCAACCTATTTCAGCAATAAGGTCCAGGTTCTTTGCTCCGCTTTCACCCTCTGCCCCCCCCCCCCTCCTCCAATCTCATTGCTGGTTCTCATTTCACCCCATCTCCCCTGTTGAGCTGTCTAAAGCACTCTCCTCCACTCGCAAGGCGACCTGCCCACTTGACCCGATTCCTTCCTCCTGGCTCTCTGAACCCTCCCTCGTCCTTCTTCCAATTGTTCTTGCTATTTTTAATTGGCACCTTTCCTACCCCCCTGGAAGTATGCCATTATCCGTCCCATCCTCAAAAAGCCCTCCCTTGAACCCTCCTCCCCTGCAAACTAGCTCCCATTTCTAACCTCCCTTTTCTGTCTAAGCTGTTAGAGAAGTTGGTTTTCTTACAGCTCTCTTCTCATCTCGACACCACCCTTGTCAATTGGGTTTTCGCCCTGGGCATAGCACTGAGACTATCCTTCCTTAATGAACTGCACTCTTCTCACGACCATGGGCTTTACTGTATTGCTGTCTCCCTGGATCTGTCCTCTGCCTTCAATCTTGTTGATCATGTCACCCTCCTCTCTCGCCTCTCAGATGCTGGGATAGGAAGGACTGTCCTCACATGGTTCCGCTCTTTTCTTTCCTCCAGATCCTTGTCTGTCCAGGCTGGCTCCTCCTCCTCACCAATCACCTCCCTGTCCTGTGGTGTCCCCCAGGGGTCTGTTTTTGTTCCCCTTGTTTAACATTTTCCTGGCCCCTCTCACTCTGCTGGTTCAACAGCACTGTGTCTCTGCATATTATGCAGATGACATCATTCTATTACGCTATACTGACCCTTCTGCCCCTGATCTTTCACCCTTTAATAACTGTCTCTCATGCATTGATTTCTGGCTGTCCTCAAATTTTCTCCATCTTAACCCAACTAAAACACAGGCTATTTGATTCACATTTGGCAACCCTACCCCTTCCTTGGTCCCCTCTATTTCATCCTCTCCCCTCCCTCTGGTATCCACACTCCGCTACCTTTGTGTCACCCTGGACTCAGCCCTGTCATTTCACAACCATCTTTCCTCAATGATCAGTCACTCTCTGTTCCCTGCGTTAAATCCATGCCATCTGACTTTGCCTTGTCACACCCTAATTACTCTCATTTCACGTTATGAGCAGGATGGATTACTGTAATGTTGCTCTTGCTGGTCTCCCACAGTATGAACTCCACAGACTTCAGTTACTGCAAAACACAGCAGCCCTTATTGTCATGTAGGCCTCCCGTACTGATCACATTACGCCTCTGCTTATCCATCTCCACTGGCTACCAATTGCCTATAGGATTCAGTTTAAGATTCTCACCTTTGTATACAAGGCTATTCATTTCACTTCGCCTCAGTATTTCTCTGACCTAGTCCATCTTCACACCTCTCACCGCTTGCTACAACACATCCACACAAACCGCATGTCTCCCCTCCCTGGCTCACCTTGAATCAACTCACAGCTCTGCATTTTTCTTTCTTGGTCCCAAGCTCTTGAATTCTCCCCTCCCCCCCCAAGCTCCGACTCGAGCCTTCCTTGACCAAGTTCAAGGTTCTGTTAGAAAAAACATCTTTTCTGCACCACCTTTAATCTCACCCTGCCCCTAGCTGAGGTCTCTCTCTTTATCGTTATTGCAATCTACCGCTCATACAGAGGAACATCAGTACACTTTACAAAATAAAAAGATTTTTACTGCTAGGAAAAAGACAGGAATGCCATAAAATAATAGATAAAGAAAAAGGCACCCAAGAGGCAGGTGCACTGCTCAGGAGAGAGGTGTTGGACATCAACGGGAGGGTGGGGACAGGGGTGAGGAGGGAGGTCAAAGGCAGAGCAGAAGAGATGGGTTTTGAGTCTTGCCTTAAAGGTATTGTAGGAGGGTTCTAGGCGGTGGGAAGCGAGTTCCAGAGCCGGGGACTCAAGAAAAAGAAGGGTGAGGAGGGTGTAGACTAGAGATGGGCCTGGGATGAGGAGGGACAGACGATTAGCATGGATTGACCAGAGTGAGCAGTGCTGCATGTGGAGGCGAATGAGGTCTGAGAGGTAGAGGGGGATGCTGGAGTAAATGGATTTTTGGACAAAAATAAGCACTTTGTATTGAATTCTAAAGGGAACTGGGAGTCAGTGGAGACAGATCAGGATGGGGATGATATGGTCAAAGCAGGAGGTATGGGTTAGGATACGGGCGGCTGAGTTATGGACAAGTTGTAATCTGCATAATTGTGATTGGAGGAGGCCAGCAAGGGAAATATTGCAATAGTCCAGATGGGATACTACCAGGGACAGAATAAGAGTGGTCAGGGAGGGGACAGAAAGGAAAGGGCGAACTGCGCGGAGTTGTCTCAAGGTGTGAAAGGATCACTGAACTACTGAGGAAATATGATCTTTGAAGGACAGGGAGGAATCAAGGGTGACCCCTAGATAACGTAGGGAGGAGACATCTGGAATGGGAGTGGCAGAGAGAAGAGGGAGAAGGAGGATAAGAGGGAGAATAAGGTTTCCGAGGTGAACCAGATGGCCAAGGTTGATGTGTAGGAAGTTTGAGGATAGCCAGGAGGCCATGGAGGATAAGCAGAAGTTAAGAGGGCTGATGTCAGGTGAAGAAGCATCTGTATGATAAGAGGATGATGTTGTCTGCATAGTAGTAAGTGGATATACTGTGTTGTTGTACCAAAAGGAAGAGGGGGCAAGGAAAATGTTGAACAGGAGGGAGGCTAGAACAGAGCCCTGGGGGACACTGCGGGGGGAGGGGGGGGTAGGAAAGGAAGTAGACCCTGAGAAAACCAAGAACGACCTGTTAGAGAGAAAGGAGCGGAACCACAGAAGGACTGAACCAGAGAGACCAGAGATCGAAGGCATGCAAGAAGGGTGCAGTGATCCACAAAATCAAAAGCGGCAGATAGATCTAAGGAGATAGCGATAGAATAGGAACCATGGTCGTGAGCAGCATGCAATTCGTTTAGAAGGGAGAAGGTAGGATTCTGTGCTGTGGCTAGGACGGAAACTGGTTTGGCGGGGGTGGAGTGCTAGGGAGGCTTCAAGATGAGAGGAAAGTTGGGTAAAGACCAGTTTTTCCAGAGGTTTGGAGGAAGGGGAGGTTAGAGATAGATTCCTCCTCCCCTGCCAGCTGGTGCCCTAGGGAGCCCTTCTTTGGGATTGGACAGATTAAGGCGTGCTTCCAGGAGGAAGGAAAGGTACCCAAGGAGAGATTTGAGTTAAAGATGGAAAGGATCAGAGGAGAGAGTGCTAAGGATGAGTCTAGGAGCCAGCGGAAGGGAATGGGGTCAGCGATGCAGGAGATTTTACACATAGTAGCGTAGGCCTTGGTAAGGTCTGAAAGGGTTATAGGCTGAAAGGAGAACCAGAGGTGGGAGAGTAAAGGAATGGTGGGAGAGAGCAAGAGAGAAAAACGGGAGCCATTGGGAGAGGGAGGAGGAAGGGGCGGGGGGGAAGAGGACAATTAGGGAAGAGCAGGCGAAGAGAGAGAGTTTTAGAGGCAAAGTGCGAAGCCAGAACAGCGGGGGCTGGGATAGAGGGGGAAGGGGCTGGGGAAACGAGGGAGTGGGAAGCGGAGAGAGAGCAGAGGACTGAATATAGCTGGCGAGAGGAATTGGCAGAGATGGATATGAGATTGGAGAAATACGCTAGTTTGGCGGAGTGTAACAAGGAGCGGTAGTGAGAGTGACAATACCGAAAATGGGCCAGGCTAGTGGGTGAAGGATGTTTGCACCAGTGTTGCTCGGCGCAGCATAAATAGGAGCGATGGGGGGTGCAGGAAGGAGGGAGGGGTCGAAGAGAGGCGAGAACATCGAGGGCAGTAGTAAGGGTGGAATTCCAGGACTGGGTTTGAACATCTATTGGAAGATGGAAATCTGCAGGAAAGAGGGTGTCTGATGAGGGGAAATGGATGAGGGTATTGACCGTAATGCGGCGGACTAGACAGGGTGGTGTGAGAACAGGAGTCTGAGTGGGGCAGGGAAGTCTGGAATAGGTGGAGGTCAAGGCAGAGAAAGAGAGGCAGAGATGGTCTGACCAAGGGATGGGCAGAGAGGAGAGGGAGTCAGTGGGAAAACTGAATGTGAGATTACAAGGTCCAGGGAATGACAGGCGGAATGCGTGGGGAAGTGGACAAACTGTTGGAGGGAGAGATCGGAGAGGAGAGCAGAATCACGGGGGGTGGGGCAGGGGGGTAGAAGGGGAGTCAAGTGAATATTGAAATCTCCTAGGATCAGGATGTGCCGGTAGAGTAGGGAGATTTCAGAGAGGGTTGCAGTGAGTGAGTCTCATCGAGGAGCAGATAGGGAGGGAGGGGCACAGAGGAGAAGGAAGTGGATAGGGAGGGGGGAAAGAAAAACCAAGGCGCAGGGGAAGGGCTTCAGAGAAATGAAGTGCAGGGGAGGAGAGTTCTTGAAGCGCTAAGGAGGAGCAGAAGAGGACGGCAACATCCCCACCACTCCAACCTCAACGGCAGGTGGACAGGGCAGAATAGCCGGGGGGAGGCAGCGGTTAAGTAAGGGTTCCTCACCTTCTTTCAGCCAGGTTTCTGGAAAAGGTCGAGGGAGTCGTATGAGATAAGGTCATGAATGAGGGTGATTTTGGTGCAAAGAGAACAGCAGTTTAGGAGGGCCAGCTGCAGAAGTAAAAGCGAGGGAGTACCGAGGAGGAGGAGCACAGGATAAGATTAGAGGTATTCCAAGAGATGATACCTGGGGGATTTTCTGGAGCAATCGGGAAAAGGGGCTGTAGAAGAAGCAGTAGTGCAGAGGCTAGGGAAAAGAACATAGGCCGTGTGGTCTTTTTCTGTCGTCATGTTTCTATCTAGTCCGTCCTTCCATATCAACAACTACAGCAATCCCCTTTTTTTCTTTAGAGATCCTCTTGTGTTTGTCCCATGCTTTTTTTAATTCAGTTACTGTCCTCATCTCTAACACCTCCACTGGGAGACTATTCCACGGATCCACCACTCTTTCCGTAAAAAAAATATTTCCACATATCACTCCTGAATCTATCCCCCTTCACCCTCATCCCATGTCCCCTCGTAGCAGAACTTGCTTTCAATTGAAAGAGGCTCTCCCCCTGAACATTTATCCCATGGAGGTATTTAAACATCTCAGTCATATCACCTCTATCCTGCCTTTCCTCTAAGGTGTACATATTAAGATCCCTAAGTCTGTCCTCATATGCTTTATAATGAAGACCACTAACCATTTTAGTAGCCACCCTCTGCACCAACTCCATCTTGTTCACATCCTTTTGAAGGTGCGGTCTCCAGAATTGCACACTATACTCCAAATGAGGTTGCACCAAACACTTATACAGAGGCACTATCACCTCCTCTTTTCTACTAGCCATTCCTCTCCGTATGCACCCAAGCATTCTTCTAGCTTTTGCCGTCGCCTTTTCTACCTGTTTAGCTACTTTAAGATCAGACACAACCACACCTAGGTCCCACTCTTCTTTAGTGGACAAAAGGATCCAAGGGCAGCAGATGATTAGACTGAGAGCTGTGAAGAGAAATGGGGAGAAGTACACCCGGGCCAGGGGTCAATGGATCCCAAAAGACAGAGATTGCTCTGGACTCGTGCCCTCGAACTCACCCCAGGCAATTTAAACAGTGTTAGCACCTTGGGGCTATGCGGTCACGCAACGGTGTGGCTGCATCACTTCCAGGTTGAGTAGTGGCAATAGAGCAATCAGCAATTGAATGCAGCAGCAGGGGAGGAACCTGAAGGGGAGTGGAAACACAGTTTGAGCAGGATATGAAGGGAGAGCAGGCACTAAGGCAAAAGGCACTGAATGTCTACCATGCACATACACAGATATCAACAGGCAGACAGGCAAATGGAGCAAAACAAGGCAAATAAAATACAATAGAAGCAGCAGTCTCTCCATCTCTAGTTTCTCCCTCTTTGGTTTTCTCTGTCCTATCAAAATTATGGCACTCTTTTCCTTTCCCTGGCAGTGTGCATTTTGCTCTTTTGTAAACCGCTCTGTTTCTTCAAATGGCAGTATACCAAGAAATGGAATAAAGATGCACCTGTAGAGTCACTGAGAGAATATTTCACTAGAACAAATTATAAAAATGCTATACCCAATTTCATAAATGCTGAAGTGTAAGGGAAGACGACTCTTTCAATACAAGAACTGCACATACCTAGACATCCAAAACAATCCTCTCCATACCTGCATTCAAGTTTTCCCACTTATATAAACTGATCAAAAATGATTCTTTTAACTTGACAAGGGGTGTTGGTAACATTTTTCATGTTTAACATAAGGGGGGAAAATGCTGTTTACTGCAGTGTGACAATATACTACAAAACCCAAGCTACATTATCCAGGAGCTGTGGAGGTAAGTAAACTTAGGGGACAACACTGAAAGGAAAGATGACATTTAACTTACCGTTAATTTTTTTCCTGGAATCCTGCTAGACCAGTCCTTACAAGTTTGGTTATATTCCCCTGCCAGCAGAGACTGGAGACAAATAAAATACCAAAGGCTTCGCTTAGCGTGCCCTGGCCCCTATGTGCCTCCCCTAGGTGTCACCTTCAGTATACTCCTGGCAAAGCAGAAGCATCAAGAGAGCACAAGAAGCATCCCTATGAAACCATAAGCCAAAAGCATAGTACAACTAGCACCCAGACACAGGCAACTATGTACAGACTGACAAGCTGCAGCAGTCAGCTGCTAACTGGAGATTCTGTTGTAACTGCTGTCGTGATGGCTGCCAAAAATACAGACAGTAAAACAGTGAATGTGGGCAGGAGTTGGACTGCTCTAACAGGATTCCAGGAAAGGAAATTAGTTATAAGTAAAATCTCGCCTTCCGATCTCCTGCCACACCAGTCCTTACAAGTGAGCAGTACCAGAACTATCCCACTTGGGTGAAACAAGGCAGCTGCCGCTACTACCCTGGCCCCAAAGGCAGCCAACACCTACATATCCAGGTGCCAAAGGAGACAGCAATGACCAGATGGCTGCTTGGCAAGTGTCCACTGGATCTACATGGGACCATTCCATTCAGGTGGCAGCTTGAGCTCTAGTAGAATACACTTGAAGGCCTAATGGGACAGGTTTGCTGTGCAAAATATATGCAGATTTAATGGTTCTCTTGATCCATCGGCCAATGGCCTGCTGCTGCATGCCCCTTACAAGGCCTCACAAAGAAGGACAAAGATGATCTAATTCCCTAAAGAAATTAGTCATCTGCAAATAACAGCACAGAATGTGGTTGACATCCAGCACTTGAAGGTTATACTTAAGAGTCTGCACAGTCCTGACTGGGAAATGCAGGCAGGATAGGCTGGAATAGGGACATGACCTTTGGCAAAAAAAAGGATAGTACGGGCCAAATCAAGACCCCTTCTGTGGTGAAGGTCAAAAAAAGGGTACAGATATAACAGTGCTTGGAGCTCTGACACCCACCTAGCATATGTGATGGCCACCAAGGAACAGTCTTATACAACAGATCTTGTAAGGTAGCCTCCTTGAGGGGCTCAAAAGGGAGGCTTCCGTGGGCTGCATAAGACCAGAGAGAGGTCCCACAGAGGAATCATAGAACACAGAGGTGGATGCAATCTGACACCCTGGAGGAAACATCAGACATCAACATTGGCCACTAGCAAGCAGCCTGAGATAGGCCCTGTAAAACAAGTGAGCATGGCCACTTGGACCTTCAAGGAATTGAGCACAAGTCCCTTATCATAGCCATCCTGTAAGGCGGCAAGGATATCAGGGATCTGTCTCCACCAGGGTGAAACACCTGGAGCTGTGGAAAGAGAAGGCAGCAGGATTGCAGCAGCAAAAGAGAAGGCAGGACTGTAGCGGAGTCTGAGGCTGTCACAGAGCCAGCAGCTGTAAAACGTGGTTGGTGCAGCAGATAGCTCTGTAGTGACAGCAGCCAGTGGAGGAGTGAGAAGGAGCGGACTTGAACTGCAGCAGAGGCCTTGTGGTGGTAGAAGCAGCTGGTGCACAGTGGCGCGTTCCCCACTCAAACAAGCGCCATAGGTGAGAGGAGAGGTGAAAGACTGTCACTCAGTTTCATTGACACTGGAAGGAAGGCTGCATCAACATGCTGCGAGCTGAGCCAACAGGCTGCCTGGGGGCTGCACAGTAGCTATGTCTTTGTAGCTATGGCTCTGCAGGAGAATGGAAGCAGTTTTACCAGGGCAGGCAACTCAGGAAGGCTCTGATGGCATTGCTCAGTTCTCTCCAGACAGGCTACTCAGGCTCTCGTGGCCTGGAGCCTAATGCCCTGGAGAGGAAGGCAGGCCTAGCTGATCCTTGTGATCAGTGGTTATTGCTCCAGACTGGCTTTAGGAATGTGGGGAACTCTGCTGGGACACCTCCTGTGTCCCCTCCCTAGAGGCCTCCACAGGTGAAAATCAACTGAAGTAATCCTCAAATTGAGGAGCAAGGCAAGGAAGATCCAGCATCTGCTGGAGATGGAAAAATACTAAAGGAGACACCTAGGGAAGGCACATAGGTGAAGCCTTTGGTATTTTATCTGTCTCTGCCATCTGCTGGCAGGGGGAATAAAACACACTGGTCAGTCTTTTAGAGTGAAAAATATTGTCAAAAATATAAAGAACAATCACTCAAAATGAAACAAATGTTAAAGTCATTCAGGTGAACCTTCTTAGTCTTGCTTGTTGCCAAGAGAACAAAGCCAAAACAAAGAACAAAAGAGGTCTCAGACTCATTCAGCATTTAGTTAAGCAATTTAGATATCTAAATGCTTATGCCTAGTTGCATCAACCATCATCCTTAAGAAGCACCGCCAGCCTCATACATGCAAACAACAAAAAAAATTGCTTTAACTGCTGGTTTTTCTCAATGGCTGCGGGGCTCAGGTACTCTTCCCAATTGTATAGCTTTTACCCATTAAACGTTTCGCTTCATAGAGCTCTACCCCTGAAGAAGCTTCTATCAACAAGGAAAACAACAAAAAATTATACATGCACATATTAATGCTTTCATAGGGGATGATGAGGTGTTGGGATATTATGGTAATGTTAATGGAGGCTATGAGAGCGAGCATTAGTGTATATAGCTACAAAGACATAGCTACTGTGCAGCCCCCAGGCAGCCTGTTGGCTCAGCTCGCAGCATGTTGATGCAGCCTTCCTTCCACTGTCAATGAAACTGAGTGATAGTCTTTCACTTCTCCTCCCACCTACAGCGCTTGTTTGAGTGGGGAACGCACCACTGTGCAGCAGCTGCTTCTACCACCACCACCACAAGGCCTCTGCTGCAGTTCAAGTCCGCTCCTTCTCACTCCTCCACTGGCTGCTGTTACTACAGAGCTATCCGCTGCACCAACCACATTTTACAGCTGCTGGCTCTCTGTGGCAGCCTCAGACTCCGCTACAGTCCTGCCTTCTCTTTCCACAACTCCAGTCACTTGATAGCTGCTCCAACAACATTACAGCCACCCTTTCCGCAGCTGCTCCAGGCCCAGCATTTTTCCACCCTCCCAGCTGCCATTTTAAAGTGATGGTTTTTCATGCTTGGTGCATGCAGCAGCCATTTTCACCCTGCACTCCAGCCTGCAGAACACAGCAGGGAGTTCTGTTCTTTAAGTTCTATGCCTGACTCCTGAAGAGACCACAAGTTGAACTTGTCATTAAGGGGGAGACAGCACACTGTTGCCATGCTTGTGCTGCTCTTGCAGTGCCTTGCCTATAGGCTTAAATGCTGGCAATTAGACTGAATTTGTGCCACCTATGCTGCCTACCCCAGGGAGGCCTTGGTGTCCTCATCACCACCAGGAAGGCAGGACACAACCTCTTTCAGCATCAGATCACATAGCTGCTGCTCCTGGCACTGCTTCAACTTCAGAGGAAGGACCTTCGCCTCCCTGGCTGCTGCCCCAAGCTCCCAGGACAGCAACTCCAGGTTGCCCCCTCAGACATGGACCTAGAGTCCAACAGGCATAAGCATTTATATATCTAAATTGCTTAAGTAAATGCCGAATAAGTGCGACCTCCTTTGTTTTTTTGTTTAGGCTTTGTTATATTAGCAACAAGCAAGAATGAAGAAATTAGTCCTTACCTGCTAATTGTCTTTCCTTGAGTTCTCTCCGGGCCAGTCCAGGAACAGAAGGGTTGTCAATCCCATTCAGCAGCTGAGGACTGGAAACTGAAAAGTTCTTTCTGACAGGCTATCCGACTGCCCGTGACATCAGCTACTCAGTCTACTTATTGTCCAAGCAGCTCCTAAACACTAGACCAAACTGTCAGTGAAACCATGGAAAAAAACCCAGCAAAAACAATAACCAAACTCCTGAACTATGTACTAAAACCCCCATGCCGTATGGCACTCTAGCTTCGCATTCCTTTTGTTTTCCCCAAAATTTAAAAAAATAAAGTCATTCCTATGCCACGAGTAACAATATCGCACCCCATCCAGCAATCTGGACTCTATCGCTATGCCTGCCATTACTGTACTCCATGTACCCCCAACCACAGAAGACTACCAGTTATCAGAGCGCTCTTGGCTTTAGCTCACCTCAATCTTGGGTGCATCCTGGACTGGCCTGGAGAGAACTCAAGGAAAGAGAATTAGCAGGTAAGGACTAAATTTCTTCTTCCTCATCGTCTCTCCGGGCCAGTCCAGGAACAGAAGGGAAGTACCAAAGCAGTTCCTATACATGGGAGGGTCCTGCGAGCCCAGCCACAATTACTGCAGCCCCCACTCCCGCATCATTCCTTGTGTATACATCCAAGCGGTAATGCTTAGCAAAAGTGTGAAGAGAAGACCACGTCGCTGCCCTACAAATATCCACAGGTGGAATTAACACCAACTCCACCCAGGAAGCCGCTACCCCCCTGGTAGAATGAGCCTTGAGATTCCCAGGAGGCGGCTTACCTCTTAGCTCATATGCCTCCGTTATCGCTCATTTCACCCACCAAACAATAGATGCCTTCGATACCACTTGCCCCTTACGCAGACCTCCAAAGAGCACGAACAGCCTATCTGATCTCTGAAACGGCTCTGTTCTCCTAAGGTACTTGCAAAGCACCCACCCCATATCCAAGTTCCACACCTGTCCAGTGGCCTCTCCCCCTTTCCGGCTCAAAAAGGTGGGGAGAGAAACCGCCTGATTCACATGAAACGCAGACACTACCTTTGGAAGAAAAGACAGAACTGGTCTCAAAACCACTCTCTCTGCCAAAAACTGAAGAAATGGTCTCCTACCGGAGAGAGCTTGCAAATCCAAGATCCGACGTGCTGAACATAAGGCTACCAGGAAGGCTGTCTTCCAAGTGAGGTACTGCAAACTAATTGCAGTCCCCGTTGCAAAGGCGACTGTTGCAAGGCCTCCAAGACTAAGTTCAAATCCCAAGGAGGCATCACTGGACGTACAGGTGATCTGATATTCCATGCCACCCGCAGAAAGCGATACACATCCAGATGCACTGACAACCCAGCATCCTTTTTCCAGCCCACCTTGCAGAAACACCAGGATACAGCTATCAGTAATCTGTGAACTATCATTAAAATCATCTCTAATACCTGAGGATTGGAGGATCGCCAATGTAACACCAATTTTTAAAAAGGTCTCGAGGGGTGATCCGGGAAACTACAGACCAGTGAGCCTGACATCAGTACCGGGAAAAATGGTAGAAACCATCATAAAGAATAAAATTACTCAGCATGTAGATAGTCACGACCTAATGGGAGACAGCCAACATGGCTTTAGACAAGGAAGATCTTGTCTTACTAATCTGTTATGTTTTTTTGAAGGAGTGAATAAACAGGTGGACAAAGGTGAGTCTGTTGATATTGTGTATCTGGACTTTCAGAAAGCCTTTGACAAGGTCCCGCATGAGAGACGTTTGGCAAAGCTAAAGAGTCATGGGATAGGAGGCAGTGTACTACTGTGGATCAGGAACTGGTTAAAAGATAGAAAGCAGAGGGTAGGGCTAAATGGCCAATTTTCCCAATGGAGAAAGGTGAATAGTGGTGTACCCCAGGGATCTGTGCTGGGTCCGCTGCTTTTTGACATATTCATAAATGACCTGGAAAGTGGAATAACAAGTGAGGTTATCAAATTTGCAGATGACACAAAACTATTTAAAGTTGTTAAAACCCAGGAGGATTGTGGAAAATTGCAAGAGGATCTTGATAAATTGGAAGACTGGGCATCAAAATGGCAGATGAAATTTAATGTGGAGAAGTGCAAGGTTATGCACCTAGGGAAGAACAACCCAAACTATGGTTACACGATGCAAGGTTCCACATTAGGAACCACCACCCAGGAAAAAGATTTAGGCGTCATTGTGGATACCTTGTTAAAACCCTCGGCCCAGTGTGCAGCGGCGGCCAAGAGAGCAAATAGAATGCTAGGTATGATAAGGAAAGGAATGGAAACTAAAACAAAAGATATTATAATGCCTCTATATCGTTCCATGGTGAGACCGCACCTTGAATATTGTGTGCAATTCTGGTCGCCGTATTTTAAAAAGGATATAGCGATTTTAGAAAAGGTTCAGAGAAGAGCCACCAAAATAGTAAAGGGGATGGAAGGCTACTCCTATGAAGAAAGGCTAAAAAGGTTGGGGCTCTTTAGCCTGGAGAAGAGACGGCTGAGGGGAGATATGATAGAAGTCTATAAATTAATGAACGGAGTAACGTAGATCGATTGTTTACCTTATCAGAATATGGAAAGACTAGGGGACATGCAATGAAGCTATAGGGTAAACTATTTAAGACTAATAAAATAAAATATTTTTTCACTCAACGTGTAATCAAACTCTGGAATTTGTTGCCGGAGGATGTAGTGAAGGCTGTTAGTGTAGCTGGGTTTAAAAAAGGTTTGGACAAGTTCCTGGAGGAA
The DNA here is from genome assembly GCA_033557465.1 of Ichthyophis bannanicus. Classification (NCBI taxonomy): domain Eukaryota; kingdom Metazoa; phylum Chordata; class Amphibia; order Gymnophiona; family Ichthyophiidae; genus Ichthyophis; species Ichthyophis bannanicus. The sequence goes on from CM066031.1 coordinate 1,110,342,199, forward strand.
AGGTCCATAAACCATTATTAAGAAGGGACCCAGGATATCAATGCTTGAACCAGTACAAGCATTGTGGAACCTGTGTCCCTTGGGGAAACTGCTAGGTACGTATGACCTAGATTGGCCACTGTTGGAAACAGAATGCTGGGCTTGATGGACCTTGGTCTGACCCAGTATGGCATATCTTATGTTCTTATGTTAAGTGTTGCGGAAAAAGGATGCAACCACCGCTCTGTGTACCAAGCTTCAAAAATCTGCCACTCTAACATAATCCAGGGAAGTGGACCTCCGCCAGGATTTCAACAAGGTAGTGATCACAGCTGACGAATATCCCCGATGCCGCAAGCGCTCCCTCTCAATAGCCAAGCCGTAAGCAAGAACCGATCCACTTGAGGCATCAACACCGGACCCTGACTTAAGAGATTGATTCGGTCAGGCAGCCGCCATGGGCGATCTACTAACAGTCTCATCAGATCCACATACCACAGTCTCCTTGGCCAATCCAGCGCTATGAGAATCACGGTACCCTGGTGGTACGCAACCCTCTGAACCACCCTGCCGATCGGCCACGGCGGAAAAATACAGCAAGATGTTTCTCGGCCAGGGTTGCACCAAGCCATCCAGGCCTTCTGACATATGCTCCCTACTCCTGCTGTAAAACGATGTTGCTTTGGCATTGGCGAAGGTCGCCATCAGGTCCATAACTGGTTGACCCCAACGAACCATGATGTCGTGAAAGACCACTGCATTTAGCTCCCACTCCCCGGGATCTAAAGTATGGCAACTGAGAAAGTCGGCCTGAACATTGTCCTTTCCTGCCACATGCGCTGCCGAGAGGGCCAGCAGATGGTTCGCTGCCCATAGTAGCAAACGCTGACTCTCCTCCAACAAGGTGGCACTGCCTGTGCCTCCTTGCCGATTGATATACCAAACTGTCACCAGATTGTCAGAGACAATGCAAACGGTGCTGCCCGCAACGATCTCTTCGAATTCCAGTAGCACCAATCGCACCGCTCGGAGTTCCAATAGATTGATTGGACAACCGCTCTCCTCTGTCAACCAGGAACCTTGTGCCACCTGGGCTTGACAGTGAGCCCCCAACCGACGAGACTGGCATCTGTAGTTACCAATAGCCAATCGGGCTCTTTCAGGGGAACCCCTGCCCGAAGATGCTTCGGGTTCAGCCACCAATGAAGAGAGGAGACCACCTCCGCCAGACATGGCAATCTGCAGAATAGGGGATGGAGCTGAGGAGACCATCTGGACAGTAGGGCCCGCTGTAGAGGTCTCAATGTGCGTCTGGGCCCATGGAACCAGATCCAAGGCCTCTGCCATGGACCCCAGCAACTGTAAATACTGCCATGCCATGGGAGCCTGCAACTTTAAAAATGCATGCACCTGCTTCAGGATCTTGTGAACTCGCTCTTCGGAAGTAAAAACAGACCCTATCTGGATGTCGAAGAACGCCCCTAAGTAAGTGAGATGCCTCGTCGGCAATAATCAATTCTTCGCTCGATTGATCACCCAACCTAGACTTTCCAGAACCTGCACCACCCGAGCCGTTGAGAGTACCGATTCCGGCTGGGATCGAGCTCATATTAACCAATCGTCGAGGCAGGGATGAACATGAATCCTCTCCTTCCGTAATGCTGCCGCTACGACCACCATTACCTTCGTGAAGGTTCGAGGTGCAGTGGCTAACCCGAACGGTAATGCCTGGAATTGAAAATGACCCATGGGAACAGCAAACCGCAAAAAACTTGTGATGCTCGGCTCGGATGGTAATGTGAAGATACGAGCAGTGCAGCCTGGCGAGGTGCTATCATCAATAGACCTCACGGAGGCATATCACCGATCAAAGTGTTTCCATTTGAAAGTGAGGCACCCAGAAACAGCGATTGACGTGTTTGAGATCTAGGATGGGCCAAAAGAATCCTCTTTCTTGGGGACTACAAAATAAATCGAGTACCGACCTAAGCCGCACTGGTCTGGTGCCTTGAGCAGTAATAACCGCTGAAGCATCTCTTTCACTGCATTCCTCTTTGCTTGAGACCCACACAGAGATCGCACAAAGGAGTCTGGTAGAGGCTGAGTGAACTCCAACACATATCCCTCGCGGATGATTTCTAGTACCCACCGGTCCGTGGTTATGGAGGTCCAGATGGAGAGAAACTCCTGCAACCGGCCGCCCACCGGAATCTCCACCTGGACCTGCCGCCCTTCATTGCGGCTTCTTGGGGGCATTCTATTGAGAACGCGAGTATCCTCTGTCAAATCCCCTAGCTCCCCAAAAGGGCTGCGGTCTAGCTGCAAAACGCCCTCTAAGGAGCAAAACGTGGTCCTCGAAACCTGCGAGTATCTCTGGTTTGACCCCTGAGCTGAGGCCCCGGTCTTGGCACTTTCTGATCTTCAGGAAGCCGACCCCCTTTGGAGTCTCCTAGATCTTTCACAATTTTTTCCAGAGCTTCTCCAAAAAGCAGCTTGCCCTTATAGGGCAGTTTACTGAGTCTAGTCTTAGAAGATGTATCCGCTGCCCAATTCTGCACCCAGAGAAATCTGTGTGCGGCTATGACGGAAGCCATGGACTTCGCAGAAATTCTAACCAAGTCGTAAAACGCGTCTGCCAGGTAAGCAGCAGCCGATTCCAACTTTGCTCCTTCAGCCACTGAGCTCCCGTCCTTGCCTACAGTCAACTCCCCTTGGAGCCAGCCCGTGACACATACGCTCCGCAAATGGAAGCTTGCCATGAAAGGGCACATGAATCAAAAACCTGCTTCAAAAGGGTCTCCAATTTGCGATCTTGAAGATCCTTGAGCAGCGCAACCCTCCACCGGAATGGTGGTCTTCGTCACCGCAGAGACTAAGGCATCTACTTTGGGTATACGCAACAAGTCCTTTTCCTCCTGCGGCACTGGGTACAGACGGTCCATAGCCTGGCTACCGCGCGAGGCCTCTGGACATTCCCACTCAGACTCAATCATTTGTTTGATTACTCTATGGACCGGAAAACACCATTGCTCCAGTTTAAAACCCTGTAATAAAGGATCTAATGGTTCCTGTGGCACTGCTGGCGTGACGATATTAAGCACTGCTAGAGACTGCATAATCAGGGCTCCCAGCTCTTCCTTTCGAAATGACCCCAAAAACATTAGAGTCATTGCCTGGAGCAATTTCACCCTCTTCCAGTTCCCCGAACCAGGAATCGAAGTCTGCCTCTGAGATGATCTCTCCGTCCTCACCTAATTTAGGCGCAGAGTGGCAGCCCAAGTAACTCGACCATAGGTTCTGGCATTCTATCCATTTTAGAGGTGCCCTCACCTGGATCAGGCCCAGGAACTGTCACCTGCGGCACTGCCAAGCCGGTTAGGGGAACTGAAGGCGCTGTTAAAGTAGCGCTGGAGACAGAAGCGCTGCTAGCCTGCTCCATCTTTAAGAGGTACGCTCTATGCAACTGCAAAATAAAATCCGGCAAAAATAAGGAGCCCACGTTGTCTGCAACATTGGTAGACAGTCCTTTAGACCCCACCTCAGCAGAGGAGGACTTTCTGGACTTTGGTTTCTTTTTCTCCGGTCTGTTTTGAGGCGCGGGAGAAAGCGCTGCTGGAGACAAAATGGCCACCTTTCCCGCCATTAATTGAGTACTGTGAGAGCTGTACACGACTTCTCCCGACGGCGAAACCGCTTCCATTTGGCCACCAAACACTCTCTCAAACAACTGCCGCGGACACAAGACCTACAAACCCCCAGTCCGGCTAGCCCTCGGCGGTTCCCACACTGAATGCAACTTGCCGATGCAGAGAACATACGCTCCCGCTTACAAACTGATTGCGATGACTGAAGAGAACAAAGGCAACGCTCATCGGAAGCCTGCTCGGGCCCCCCCGTGCCCAGCCACACTCCCCGTGTCACCGTACCGCTGTTTCACACACTATTCCATTTAATGATAGCCCTCCAACAACCCGCTGCTAGCGGGACACAGAGTAACAGTAATACAGGCAGAAGGAAGAAGACTGGGGCACCCAGCTCTCCCCTGCAGCTCCTTAGAGATGTTTCTGGCACAGTGAGCAGGCTCTGCCCCCGACTACCGGCACTCTTGGAAGAAGAAATCGTCTCTTTTTTTTTTTTTTCTTTTTTTTTTTTAATTTGAAGTGTCCAAACTGGTCAGGGAAGGATGCTCTGCTAGAAAGCAGTTACTTACCTGTAACAGGTGATCTCTGGGAACAGCAGGAATAAGTCTTTACATATGGGTACGTCGGTACCGACAGAGCCTGCGCGGGAACGCTCCCCAGCTTCCCAAAAAGGAAAGCTTTTGGGAGCATCCCACAGCACCTGCGCGCTGCCTTCCCGCCTTTCCTAACCGCCTCTCAGTTCGGTTTTAAAGCTGAGACAAAGAGAGAGAGAGGAGAGGAAAGAGAGAGCTACAACTCCTAAGGGAGGTGGGTGGGTTGTGAAGACTTATTCCTGCTGTTCCCAGAGATCACCTGTTACAGGTAAGTAACTGTGCTATCTCCAGGAACAAGCAGGAATGAGTCTTCACATATGGGGGACTCCCTAGCTAGAGATGCCTGGGAGATCCCTGAGGTTATGAGACCCTGGGAAGGGCTCTACCTCCTCCTATGGACCTCAGGCATCCATTCTGGGAAGGAGGGCAGGAGTTGATTAAGAATGGAACAGGTGTTTGAGAACAGCCTGACCAAACAAGGCATCCCGGCGGGAGTCCTTGTCCAAGCAGTAATGGGCTGTGAAGGTATGAACCGAGGCCCAGGTGACCACTCGACAGATTTGATCGATGGACACAGAATTTAGATGAGCCATAGAGGTGGCCTTGGCCCTCACATTATGAGCTGTGACATGGCCCTCCAAAGAAAGGTTCTTACTCTGGTAGGCGAAAGAAATACACTGAGCAATCCAACTGGACAGTGTTCTCTTAGAGACTGGAAGTCCCAAATGAGAGGGATCAAAAGCAACAAAGAGTTGAGAAGACTTTCTATGTTGCTGTGTCCTTTGTAAGTAAAAAGCAAGAGCTCTTTTACAATCCAGAGTATGAAGATTCCTCTCTGCACTTGATGCATGAGGAGCTGGAAAAAAGACAGGTAAATATACCTCTTGATTAAGATGAAAAGGTGAGACCACTTTAGGCATAAAGTGTGGATTGGTCCTAAGGACTACCTTATGATAGAATCTTGTATAAGGTAGATTAGCCACTAAGGCCTGCAGTTCACTGATGCGGCGAGCTGAGGTGACTGCAATGAGGAAAATAACCTTCCAGGAAAGAAATTTCAGGGAGGTAGTGGCTAAGGGTTCAAAAGGTGGCTTCATAAGCTGACCAAGAACCAGATTTAAGTCCCATGCCACCGGAGGAGGTCTAATGGGAGGTTTAGTTAAAGTTAGGCCTCTCATGAATCTTGCAATAAGAGGATGAGAGGAAATTGGGGTCCATTGATGGGCTTAAGGGATGCTGCAATAGCACTCAAATGGACCCTTACTGAATTCGTCTTAAGGCCTGCATTGGAAAGATGCAGGAGATATTCCAATAGAGAATTCAAAGGTAGTGCTAGAGGGTCAAGACCCTTCTTAGTACACCAAATGGAAAACCTTTTCCATTTAAAAGCATAGGAACGTCTAGTAGGTTTCCTGGAAGCATGAAGGATATCCTTCACCTGCTGAGAAAGATTCCAATCCTGAAGGTCTAGGCCTTCAGCAACCAAGCTCTGAGGTGAAGGGACTTGGGGTTTGGGTGCCACAAAGTCCCCTCCTCCTGAGACAGTAGGTCTGGAGCAGCTCCCAAGTCTAAGGAGGGAGCTTGAGAGAGATGTAGAAGTAGAGGGTACCACACTTGGCGTGGCCAGCGTGGAGCTATGAGGATCATAGATGCTTGATCCCTCTGGAGTTTGAACAGAGTCATGGGAATTAAAGGAATGGGTGGAAAGGCATACAGGAAGTCTTGACCCCAGTGAAGGAGGAAGGCATCCTTGGCCTGAACTCCCTGACACGGAATTCTGGAACAGAACCGGGGAAGTTTGGCATTCCACGGACTTGCAAAGAGGTCTATGTCCGGGGTTCCCCACTCTTGAAAGATTCTGAATACTTGGTCCATGTGCAGGGACCATTCGTGTGGAAGTAGAACTCGACTGAGTCTGTCTGCCCAAGAGTTTTGGATTCCTGGAAGGTATACGGCCAGGAGATGGATTTGATGCTCTCTGGCGAAGGCCCACAATCTTAAAGCTTCGTTGCAAAGCGACAGAGAGCCAGTTCCTCCTTGCTTATGTAAAACATTGCTACTTGATTGTCCGTATGAATGAGGACTGTCTTGTAGCTGAGCAGGGTATGGAAGACCTTGAGAGCTAGAAAAACTGCTCGGAGCTCCAAGTGGTTGATATGGAGATAGGTCTCCTGTGGGGACCAAGTGCCTTGAGTGGAGAGGTCTTGCAGATGAGCTCCCCAACCTGTGTGGGAGGCATCTGTTGTGAGGGTTGCTTGGGGTAACAACTGTTGGAAGGGGGACCCCAGCAACAGAGTTTGGGTGGACTTCCACCATTGGAGAGACCAAAAGAGGCACCTGGAGGTTGCTATTTTGTCTGACAGAGCACCTGATGCTCGAGTCCACTAGGTGGACAAATTCCATTGAGCTGCTCTCATGTGAGGGCGAGCATAGGGGACCACATGCACTGTGGATGCCATTTGGCCTAGCAGTACTGAATCTGGGAGGTTAACTGCACCAGGCGTAGGCAACGGGCCTGAGGAAGATAGGCCCTTGCAGTGGTAGTATCTAGCCAGGCCCCTATGAACTCTAGGGATTGAGTAGGGGTGAGCTGGGATTTTGGGAGATTTACCACAAGTCCCAGATACTGCAGAATGCGCCTTGTGCAGTCTGGGCCCTCTGACTGGGATGGAGCTCGGATGAGCCAGTCGTCCAGGTATGGGAATACAAAAATTCCCAGAGTGCGTAGAAATGCAGCTACTACTGCCATGCATTTGGTGAACACTCTTGGAGCAGAGGCCAGACCGAAAGGAAGTAACCCTGTATTGGTAATGCTTTCCTTGGAAAAGGAAACGGAGGAACCTTCTGTGAGAAGGATGGATGAGGACATGTGTGTACGCATCCTTGAGATCTAGAGAACAAAGCCAATCCTGACTCTGAAGGTATGGAAGGAGAGTGCCCAGAGAAAGCATCTTGAATTTCTCCTTGCATAGAAATTTGTTCAATTCTCTGAGATCTAATATGGGTCTGTAGCCCCCTGTCTTCTTTGGGATGAGAAAATAGGGGGAGTAAAACCCTGACCCTTGTTGAAGAAGAGGTACTTCTTCTATTGCCCCTTGGGCAAGAAGGGTAGCCACCTCCTGACCTAGAAGGTCGAGAAGAAATGTTGGAGAATTGAAGTGTCTCACCATGGTGTGAGGAGGAAGGTTTGAGAAATGAAGCTTGTAGCCCTCCCTTATGATGGAGAGGGTCCACTGCTCTGTTGTAATTTGCTCCCATCTGGGAACAAAATGAGCTAACCTTCCTGGAATGGTGAGAGGCTCTGGCTGTTTTAGAGCCAGAAAGGATAAGTTCTCTAGCATCAAGTCAAAAACCCTGAGGAGGTTGGGACTGCTGAGTTGCAGCAGCCCCTGTAGACTTAGGCCTGGCCTGTTTAGGTTGCTGACGCTTAGTAGCAAAGCGACCTGTAGATGATTTTTGGCCAGAAGTAGAAGGGAATCTGCCCTTTTTGAAAAAAGACTTCTTGAAAGGTTTTTTCTTGGCAGGAATGGAGGTTGACTTTGAAAGTCTATCCAGAGCAGAATTTTCTGCATCCATTTGAGTGGCCTTTATTTGCCACTCTTTGCCAAACAGATTTTCACCTGTACAGGGGAGATTTCCCAAACCATCCTGGACCCAAAGTTCTAAATCAGAAGCTTGGAGCCAAGCAATTCTGCGAGCAGCTATGGCAATGGCCGAAGCTCTGCTGGCACCTTCAAAGGAGTCAAAAGCTGCACGGTTGGAAAACTTTGAAATGTCTTGAGTATGCTTGAGCCAAAGGAGGAATTCCTCCCTTTTATCCTCTGGAAGAAAAGGGAGGAAAGTGTGCAGTTTATCTGCAACTTCTTTTAGAAACATACCCATGTAAAGACTATAGGAATTGATTCTGGCAATGAACATACTGGCCTGGAAGATTTTACTGCCAAAAGCATCCAAGGTCCTGCATTCTCTTCCTGGAGGGGCAGAAGAGTGTCTTTTTGCACTCTTTATCCTTTTCATAGCTGACTGCACCACAATAGAATGGTGAGGAAGCTGTGTTTTATGAAAACCAGGACAAGGAGGGACACGGAACATAGTGTCCAATCTACAAGAATGAGGAGAGATAGTGACAGGCGTCTCCCATAAGTCAATCATGTGCTCATAAAGAATCTCATGAATTGGCAAGGTGACTGCCTCCTTAGGAGCCTTAGAATAACCTAAAATATCCAATTTTTTAGCTCTAGGCTCTGATTCAGAGGTTACTGAAATAGAAAGTCCTTTAGCCACTTCTCTTATGAAGTCTTAAAAGGATAAGTCCTCTGGAGGAGACATTCTTTTTGGAGAAGGCGGCTCTTCAGGAAGGGCTATGGATACTTCAGCAGACTCCTCTGATGTATCAGAATCATCAGAGGAATCAAAATATCGCCTGTCAGGGTGGTCTTCTAAAGCTCAGTATGCGTATCGAGTGGTATCGACATCAGGCGTCGTCGGTACCAACGAGCATCCCTGGACAGGGAACCGCTGCAGTCGGCATCCTGGTCAATGTCGATGCAGTCGGTACCGGTACTGGCGCTGGTGCCGGAGCAGATACCGACAACGGAGTTTGTTGTGGTATCAGCGGCGTCACAGCTTGAATGAAGGCCGTGATAGCCTGCTGCATGGATAGAACATTGTGATCCATTGACGCCATGAATGCCTGGAATTCGGTACCGGAAGGTTGCGCCGGTACCCCAGAGCATTCTAACAGGTGATCGGTCGAGGCCGTGCCATCGATGTCAACCTGTAACCCCATAGGTGGAGCTTTGGAAGCCGGAGCTTCCCGCCGGGGTTGTTTTGCCGGTGCGAGATCCTCGAGGGCAAGCCCGGAGGCATCTTGATGCTTGGAAGGAGATCTACCCTTCGAGGACCGGCTGGATTTATGTTTGGTTACCTGAGATCCATGGGAGGAAGAAGAAGCCCTGGAAGACGTCGATGCCACTGAAGCTGCATCAGAGAGAAACAGCATATGGAGCTTGGCTGCTCGGTTCTGTAAACCTCGTTTAGACATCAAAGAACAGGACGGACAATCCGGAATGGAGTGTTCAGGACCCAAACATTTAAGACACCATTCATGGGTGTCCGTAACAGAAATAGTACCGCTGCACTTAGTGCATTTTTTAAACCCGGAGGCTTGTTTTTCCATGAGGAAAAAATTATTTGTGAGGCCTAAGGCCCAAAGAAGAAAAACACACTAAGTGAGGGAAAAACTATATATATATATATATATATATATATTTTTTTTTTTTATAAGAAAAGAAAGAAAAGACCGGCGGTACCGGTCCGAAGCGACCAAAGAAATAAAATAAAACAGAACTTCTTCAGCGGTGACAGGAACACGACCTGCTGGCTCCGCAACAAAGAACTGAGGAGAGGCGGGAAGGCAGCGCGCAGGCGCTGTGGGATGCTCCCAAAAGCTTTCCTTTTTGGGAAGCTGGGGAGCGTTCCTGCACAGGCTCCGTCGAAACCGACGTAGCCATATGTGAAGACTCATTCCTGCTTGTTCCTGGAGATCACCTGAAACCCTCGATCTGTAAAAAGTCCTATCTGCTGATTCCTCCTAATCTTTCCAGGAGCCTGTCACTCCACGTCCTATTCAGCTGCTGAGGACTGAAAGACTGAGTAGCTGACATCACGGGCAGTTGGATAGCCTGTCAGAACTTTTCAGTTTCCAGTCCTCAGCTGCTGAATGGGATTGACAACCCTTCTGTTCCTGGACTGGCCCGGAGAGACGATAAGGAAAGCACAGTTACTTACCTGTAACAGGTGATCTCTGGGAACATCAGGAATAAGTCTTCACATATGGGTATCGTCGGTACCGACGGAGCCTGCGCGGGAACACTCCCCAGCGTCCAGAAAGAAAGCTTTTGGGAGCATCCCACAGCACCTGCGTGCTGCCTTCCCGCCTTTCCTAACCGCCTCTCTCCAGTTCGAGTTTTAAGCTGAGACAAAGAGAGAGAAAGGAAAAGAAAGATAGAGAGATACAACTCCTAGGGGAGGTGGGTGGGTTGTGAAGACTTATCCTGCTGTTCCCAGATATCACCTGTTACAGGTAAGTAACTGTGCTATCTCCAGGAACAAGCAGGAATGAGTCTTCACATATGGGGACTCCCCAGCTAGAGATGCCAGGGAGATCTCCAAGGTTGTGAGTCCCTGAGAAGGGCTCTACCTCCCCCCCATGGATCTCAGGCATCCAACCAGGGATGGGGGGTAGGAGTTGATTAGGTATGAAACAGGTGTTTGAGAACAGCCTGACCAAACAAGGCATCCCGGCGGGAATCCTTGTCCATGCAGTAATGGGCTGTAAAGGTATGAACCGAGGCCCAGGTGGCCGCTCGACAGATTTGGTCGATGGACACAGAGTTTAGATGAGCCATAGAGGCTGCCATGGCCCTCACATTGTGAGCTGTGACATGGCCCTCCAGAGAACGGTTCTTACTCTGGTAGGCGAAAGAAATACACCGAGCAATCCAATTGGACAGAGTTCTCTTAGAGACTGGAAGTCCTAAATGAGAGGGATCAAAAGCAACAAATAGTTGAGAGGACTTTCCATGTTGCTGTGTCCTTTGTAAGTAAAAAGCAAGTGCTCTCTTACAATCCAGGGTATGAAGATTCCTCTCTGCACTGGATGCATGAGGTCCTGGATAAAAGACAGGTAAATACACCTCCTGGTTCAGATGAAAAGGTGAGACCACTTTAGGCATAAAGAGTGGATTAGTCCTGAGGACTACCTCGTCATGATGGAACCTTGTAAAAGGAGGATTAGCCACCAAGGCTTGCAGCTCACTGATACGGCATGCTGAGGTGACTGCAATGAGAAAAATAACCTTCCAGGAAAGGAATTTCAAGGAGGTAGTGGTTAAGAGTTCAAAGGGTGGCTTCATAAGCTGGCCAAGAACCTAATTCAAATCCCATGCCACTGGAGGTGGTCTAATGGGAGGTTTAGTTAAAAGAAGGCCTCTCATGAATCTTGCAATAAGAGGATGAGAGAAAATAGGCTGTCCATTGAGAGGCTTAAGGGATGCTGCAATAGCACTCAAATGGACTCTTACTGAATTTGTTTTAAGGCCTGCATGGGATAAATGCAGCAAAGAGTCTAGTAAAGAATTCAGAAGTATTGCAAGAAGGTTAAGACCCTTCTCTGCATACCAAATGGTAAACCTTTTCCATTTAAAAGCATAGGAACGTCTAGTGGAAGGCTTTCTGGAAGCATGAAGGATATCCTTCACCTGCTGAGAAAGATGCAAATCTTGAAGGTCTAGGCCTTCAGCAACCAGGCCCTGAGATGAAGAGACTGGGGATTTGGGTGCCACAATGTTCCCCTCCTCCTGGGACAGGAGGTCTGGAGCAGATCCCAAGTCCAGGGAGGGAGCTTGAGAGAGATGAAGAAGTAGAGGGTACCACACTTGGCGTGGCCAACGTGGTGCTATGAGGATCATAGACCCCTTGTCTCTCTGAAGCTTGAACAGTGTCTTGGAAATTAGGGGAATGGGTGGAAAGGCATAGAGGAAGTCTTGCCCCCAATGGAGGAGGAAGGCATCCCTGGCCTGAACTCCCTGACACGGAATCCTGGAACAGAACCGGGGAAGTTTGGCATTCCACGGACTTGCAAACAGGTCTATGTCCGGGGTTCCCCAAATTTGAAATATCCTGGCTATCAGTTCCCCATGGAGGGACCATTCGTGTGGAAGCAGAACTCAACTGAGTCTGTCTGCCCAAGAGTTTTGAACCCCTGGAAGATACACTGCCATGAGATAATTTGATGCTCTCTGGCGAAGGCCCACAATCTCAAAGCTTCGTTGCAAAGCGACAGAGAGCCAGTCCTGCCCTGCTTGTTCACGTAGAACACGGCTACTTGGTTGTCCGTGTGGATGAGGACTGTCTTGTAGCTGAGCAGGGTGTGGAAGACTCAGAGCTAGAAAAATTGCTCTGAGCTCCAAGAGGTTGATATGTAGAAATGTCTCCTGTGGAGACCAGATGCCCTGTGTGGAGAGATCTTGTAGATGAGCTCCCCAACCCCTTGGAGAGGCATCTGTTGTAAGGGTTGCTTGGGGTAGCAACTGTTGAAAGGGGGACCCTAGCAACAGATTCTGAGTGGACTTCCACCACTGGAGAGACCAAAAGAGGCGACTGGAGGTTGCTATTTTATCTGACAGGCACCCTGATGCCTGGGTCCATTGGGTGGACAGAGTCCACTGAGCTGCCCGCATGTGAAGGCGAGCGTAAGGAACCACATGCACGGTGGATGCCATGTGGCCTAACAGTTGTAACATCTCTCGAGCAGTTAAATGGGACTTTAACTGAACTTGTGAGGCTAACTGCACCAATCGTAGGCAACGGGCTTGGGGAAGATAGGCCCTTGCAGTTGTGGTATCCAACAAGGCCCCTATGAACTCTAGTGACTGAGTAGGGGTGAGATGTGATTTTGGGATGTTTATTACCAGTCCCAGATACTGAAGAACACGCCTTGTGCAGACTAGGGAAGCCTGGGCCTCTGTCTGGGATGGGAGCTCGGATGAGCCAGTCGTCCAGATATGGGAATACAGATATTCCTAGAGTGCGTAGAAATGCAGCTACTGCTGCCATGCATTTTGTGAACACTCTTGGAGCAGAGGCCAGACCGAAAGGAAGCACTCTGTATTGGTAGTGCTTTCCTTGATAAAGGAACCGAAGGAACCTTCTGTGTGTTGGATGGATGAGGACATGGGTGTACGCATCCTTGAGATCTAGAGAACAAAGCCAATCCTGACTCTGAAGGTATGGAAGGAGAGCACCGAGAGAAATCTTGAATTTCTCCTTGCATAGAAACTTGTTCAATTCTCTGAGATCTAATATGGGTCTGTAGCCCCCTGAACCCTGTTGAAGGGGTACTTCTTCTATTGACCTTTGGGCAAGAAGAGTAGCAATCTCCTGACCCAGAAGGTCGAGGAGAGATGTGGGAGAATTGAACTGTCTCACCATGGTGTGAGGAGGAAGGTTTAAGAAATGAAGCTTGTACCCCTCCCTTATGATGGAGAGTGTCCATTGTTCTGCTGTGATTTGCTCCCATTTGGGAGCAAAGTGAGCTAACCTTCCTGGAATGGTGAGAGGCTCTGGTTCTGCTAGAGCCAGAAAGGCTAAGTTCTCTAGTTGTAAGTCAAAGGCCCTGAGGAGGCTGAGGCTGTTGGGCCGTAGCAGTCCTTGCAGCCTTAGGTTTGGCTTGTTTAGGTTGTTGCTGACGCTTTGCAGCAAAACAACCTGCAGAAGATGCCTGGTGACCATAACCAGGATAATATTTCCCTTTTTTTGGGAAAGAAAGCCTTTTTGAATAACCTTTTTCTAACAGGAGCAGAAGTAGACTTTGAAAGTCTATCTAAGGCAGAATTCTCAGCATCCATCTGAGTGGCCTTTGCTTGCCAATCCTTGCCAAAAAGGTTTTCACCTGTACAAGGAAGATTTCCTAATCCATCCTGGACCCAGGGTTCCAAATCAGAAGCTTGTAACCAATCAAGTCTGCGTGCACCTATGGCAATAGCCGAGGCTCTGCTGGCACACTCAAAAGAGTCAAAGGCTGCACGGTTGGAAAATTTGGAAACATCCTGGGCATGTTTAAGCCAGGTGAGAAACTCCTCCCTTTTATCTTCTGAGATAAAAGGAGATAAAGTTGGCAGATGATCTGTAACTTCCTTTAGAAACATCCCCATATAGAGATTATAGGAGTTGATTCTGGCAGCAAGCATATTGGCCTGGAAGATTCTCCGGCCAAAAGCATCCAAGGTTCTGCATTCTCTTCCTGGAGGATTAGATGAGTGTCTTTTTGCACTCTATCTTCTTCATAGCAGACTCCACCACAATAGAGTGGTGAGGAAGCTGAGTCTTATGAAAGCCAGGACAAGGAGGAACATGGTACATGGTGTCCAACCTGCGAGAACGAGGGGAGGTAGTAAGAGGTGTCTCCCATAGGCCCCTGGCCACTTCCCTAATCAAGACAAGTCTTCTGGAGGAGACATTCTTCTTTTTGGAGAAGAGGGCTCCTGAGGAAGGAGTACCGATGCTTCGACAGAAGCCTCTGATTCATCAGAGTCTTCGGAGGAATCGAAGTATCGCCTGTCTGGATGCTCTTGCAGAGCCCGATACGCGTACCAAGTGGTATAGACATCGGGAGTGATCGGTACCGATGGGCATCACAGAACAGGGTACCGCTGCAGTCGACACCGAAGCCGATGCAATCGGCGCCTGAACCGACAACGGAGTTTGTTGCGGTACCGGAGGCGTCGCAGCTTGTATGAATGCCGTAATGGCATGCTGCATGGTCAGAATATTCTGATCCATCGACGCAACCAAAGTCTGGATGTCGGTATCAGTGGAAACCACCGGTACCCCAGAACATGGCAACAGGTGATCAGTCGAGGCCACGCCATCGATGTCAACCTGTGACTCCATAAATGAAACTTTGGAAGCCGGAGCTTCTCGCCGGGGTAATTTTGCCGGTGCAGGATCCTCGAGAGCAAGCCCGGAGGCATCTCGATACTTAGAGGGAGATCTACCCTTCGAGGACCAGCTGGACTTATGTTTGGTTACCTGAGATCCATGGGAAGAAGCAGCCCTGGAAGATGTCGATGCCACTGAAGCTGCATCAGAGGAAAACAGGGTACTGAGCTTGGCCGCTCGATTCTGTCGACCTCTTTTAGACATCATGGAACAGGACTCACAAATCGGTGATGGAGTGGTCAGGACCCAAACATTTTAGACACCAGTCATGGGTGTCAGTGATAGAAAGAGTACCGCTGCACTTCGTGCACTTTTTAAACCCGGAAGTGGGCTTTTCTATGAGGAAAAGTTTTCTAGGCCTAAGGCCCAAAATGAAAATAATGCACAGAAGTGGGAAAAGGAAGGGTTTTTTTTTTCTTTTTAAAATAAGAAAGAAGAAAAGACCGGCGGTACCGGTCCGACGTCGAAGGCGGCAGACGCGCGACCAAAGAAATAAAGAACTTCTTCAGCGGTGACAGGAACACAACCTGCTGGCTCCGCGGAAAAGAAGAACTGGAGAGAGGCGGTTAGGAAAGGCGGGAAGGCAGCACGCAGGCGCTGTGGGATGCTCCCAAAAGCTTTCTTTCTGGACGCTGGGGAGCGTTCCCGCGCAGGCTCCGTCGGTACCGACGATACCCATATGTGAAGACTCATTCCTGCTTGTTCCTGGAGATAACTTAAAGTCATTCAGGTGAATCTTAACATTTGTATTTATTAAATAATGACAAATGGAACAAAGGTGAGTTACATTCTGATGCAGTAGTGTTTCCTTGTTACTAGAGGGCTTACAATTAAAGTCTGTACACAAGGCAATGGAGAGTTAAATGACTCTAGGTCACAAGGAGCATCAGCAGTATTTGAACATTGGCTTCCCCAATTCTCAGCCCACTACTCTAAGCCTCCATAAACTGCATACAGAAGGGAGCAATAATGCAGCTGACTTTAAAACTGCATTTTAAGTTTGTTTCCAGAGCTTCTGGGGATGCCTCAGAAATTGTGGCCACAAAAATAAACGAACCAGAACAGAACCTGTAACAAAAATCAGCTTTATTTCCATTTTATGTTGGTTGCATGAATCATGGTCTGGTGGCTCATGGCCATTCGGTGTTTGTTGCTACCCACTCAGTGGCTTGGGCAGTGGGAGCCGAAGACCAGTCATCTGTGCTGGCTGTCTGGGCACTCCAGTCTTCTATGGTGCAAGAGAAAAAAAACAGTCAGAAAATCCTCTTATTGAATGTAATTTGACCCCCAGGATCTAACAGAACCAGGCTTTATTGGGCTATAACATCAGGAACCCTCAATTGCAGCTACCTAGGCGTCTCCTGTATTTTAAGGCCACCACTGCAGTGACAGGGGCCAGAGTGCAGATCCCACTGGTACCACCATCTGGACAAGTGTCAGTCAAGTAATGATATTCACCGTCCTCCATCCCCTCAAGGGCTGTAAACATTGCATCCACACCCTCCCCAAATAGCACAGGGAGCAGAAGATGGATCCTGGAATAGAAACCAGGTTTCCTGCATGGTAATGGCACCAAGTAAACTCCCAATCCTCCTTTTGAACTCTACCCCTCTGCCAAATGAAATCACCCTCTAAAACATATCCTCTGACATTATACCACTTTGCAACAGATGTATACACGTACAGTAATGAAACCTATATCTTGTACAAGTTAAATCTCACACCTCAGAGACCAAATTTTCCTACAAGTGTTTTGCACAGTCTTGTAGACTAAAACTTTACTCCCCCTTCCTCATTTAGCAACCTTGCTGCGACTGAATGGAACAAAACAGTGCCACTAAGCATGCATTTACTGATTAGAGATCCAATGCTATTACATCTAACAGCACAATGAAACAGCAGAGTGACAGCAAGAGTTTGAATACAGCAGTAGCTATGGAGCCTAAGGGCCCAATTCAAAAACTATGCTGTATTGAGCGTAGAAAAAAAAAAGGTTTATTGAATTCGGCCCCAAGTCTCTGGTGCTTTTCTCAGGATATTAATGCATCAAAATGTTGTCACTCTAGAGCAGTTCTCAACCCAAGCCTTGGGACACCTAGCCAGTCAGGTTTTCAGGATAACCACAATGAATATGTATAAAGATTCACATGCACTGCCTTCATTGTATGCAAATCTCTTATATGCATATTCATTGTGGTTATCCTGAAAACCTGACTGACTAGGTGTGTCCCAAGGACTGTGTTAAGAACCTCTGCTGTAGAAACTGCAGTGTCCCACAATTGCTGCCTTTTTACCTGTCTCTAAAGGGTTCCAGCCCATGCCCCCACTAAATCCTGTTAGTTAACCCTGCATGTAGACCCAAATTAGGCTTTTTAAAAGGGCACATGGGCTCTATAAAATACTAGAGGAAGAATCGGAAAACATGGCATCAAACTTAGGTTTTAGTGCAATATTTTCATATATACACGCACGTGTATTTACCTTGAGGTGGCTTCTGTGCCATCAAATGATCTGCTCTTTCTAGAAAAAGAAATTATAAAAAACACAACCCTGGTCTTTATATGTTTTCTGTCCAGATGAACCAGCATAAAACAGCACAATTGGTATCAGACTGAGTTGGAACATTAGCTGAGGTGTTGTGCCTTACAACTCTGAAAGACTTCAAACTACCAGACACAGCTGATGTCCAGCCTGATGTAAAATAAGTGCCATGCTGGATCAGGTCCATGGTCTGCCGAGCCCAACGTTCTGTTGGGACACTGGCTAGTCTGGGAGTATTGGAAGTACCTGGCAGATGCCAAAGGGGTGGGGGAATTAATTGCAGATTGTTCACTCTGAGACAAGCCCCAAATTCTACATGGTTAATTGCTAGTGGACCTATATTTTAAAACTTGTTCAAACTTAACTGTATTGCTAATGTTGACCACACCTTCTAGAAATTAATTCCACAGTTCAAACTATGGGGGGGTGGGGGGGAGAGGGTGTGTCAAATGTTTTAAATCTCCTCCCAACTAGTTTCATGGAGCATCCCCTAGGTTCCAGTACTGGCTGGAAGGGTAAATAACTCATTAACTTGTTCCATTCCATTTATGACTGTTCCCTTTTCTTCTCAGAGCTGTGGCCTGGGAAACATTCAAAAATGCATGCTGTTTCTTTAACTACCTTGCTCCCTCCCCCTCTGTGTATCATGTTAACAGCAATAGGAATCCACAGAATACAGCAGTGCATTCAGCCACAACAGCAACCCTTATGGATATGTGCATCTGCTGTGCCCAGGAACTTGTATAAAGAGGCTGGCATGCAAGCATTTTAAAAGTGATCCACACGAGACACATGCAGATTGCTTTCATAAGCAAGCATTTAGATTTTGAGTGCATGAGCACTATAGAGGTACAAGTTAAAGATATTAAAATAAGTTTCTTGAGCTATTTGGATGTTAGCTTAGGAATTGCTTTTAGTTTTTAAAAGTGACCCCAGAAACTAAGACTGGACTTTAAAAATTATCAGACTAGGTAGCAAGCACTATGGAGTGGTAGAGTCAGGAAGCCAATCTTATTCAGGGACTCTAAAGTGCCAGGTCTATCAGAGAGAAAATCTTTCCTATTCAGTAGGCTTGCTAGATGTCATTAACATGCTAACTGCATGCCAGAAGCCATTCTGGTTATCAGACATGCACGAGACTGCTCTTAATAGGATAAGATCTTTTCAGAGTTCCATTATCACAACAGTCCCCACTAAAGAACCAGGCATAAAAAAGGTCAAAACTGCTCACCAGTTGGGAATTGCTGAATGGGCACTGAGGGGACTTGCACACCCTCAGACCAATCAGTAACCTCTGGCTGTGGGAAGTCTGGGACTGGCGCTGTCCATTCACCCTGGAATTCCTCCTTGGTGACTGCCTTCTCAGCAGCAGCTTGCTCTTCTTTTTCAATCTAATGGGAACACAAAGGAACAGGTAGGGGTGGAGGAATCAGTGCAAGTACAATGGCAAGTCATTTAAAAAAAAAAAAAAAAAAAAAAAACATACTGCCTCTTCCTAGGGTAACTTCAGACCCTTGAATTGTTTGCAACTCAGTTTAATTGTTAAAGCTAAACTTGCCTCTTATGATTACCAACCACTGTGCCCCTTCTGCAATCAAAAAGCAGAAGCACACAGGACAAGAAAAAAAAGTCATGAACTAGAAATTCAAAGTAGAAGATCAACTCTTAAAGAAGCATCTCTGCTCTGGACCATCACTTTACTATACAAACCTATGGTTAGATTTACTGAAAAGCACAGTTACTTACCTGTAACAGGTGATCTCTGGGAACAGCAGGAATAAGTCTTCACATATGGGTACGTCGGTACCGACGGAGCCTGCGCGGGAACGCTCCCCAGCGTCCAATCAGAAAGCATTTGGGAGCATCCCTCAGCGCCTGCGTGCTGCCTTCCCACCTGTCTCTCCTCAGTTGAGTTTTAAAGCTGAGACAAAGAGAGAGAGAGAGAGGAAAGGAAAGATAGAGAGATACAACTCCTAGGGGAGGTGGGTGGGTTGTGAAGACTTATTCCTGCTGTTCCCAGAGATCACCCGTTACAGGTAAGTAACTGTGCTATCTCCAGGAACAAGCAGGAATGAGTCTTCACATATGGGGACTCCCAAGCTAAGATGCCTGGAGCCCTAGCATGTTGGAGATTGAAACATGCTACACCTCATATGGCCAGGCATCGTGAGGATGGAGGGTAGGAGTTGAAAAAGAGAGGAGCTGTAGAAAACAGCTAACCTAAAATAGGACTACTGGTAAAGAGTCCTTGTATGTATGATAATTATCATGAAATATATTGACATGAAAAATATCAATATGGACCTCACCTACTGGATTGTAGGAAGTAGAGAGGCTGATGGAGTCTAATGGGGATCCAGTAGAGGAATCTTCAAGGTGACCTCACTGAAGTGAAGGTGAAGATGAAAATTTGGAAGTTACCCCAGGATTCAACTGGGGTAGTACAAAAACGATAGGTCTTTAGTGGGAAGCTTTATGGAAAAAAAAGCCCAAAAACTCTTTTGGCTACAGAGTTACTCACAGCTAGGAGCAAAAGAGGAAGACTGACCGCTTTGGACAGATTGGTCTGGTCCTTGAGGGAAGAAGGGGTATGGGAAAAACCCCGTATTCCCAAGGACGACAGATGTCTGAGGAGTTGAAACCTCAGATCTACTGAAGATCCACCATGTCTTTCCTAACTGGTGAGAGGTAGGAAGATATTGGAGCATGGAGCTTCAGGGATACCAAAACCTAAGGTTATGGTAAGAGCTGTCAGTACCACAGCAGTGGTTGTGTGCATAATACCCCAAACATACTGTGGAACAGTATGAACATGTGCAAAGCCCGCTGTCTGGAACATATAGGAAGGTTAAAACCTTTATGAGCACTATAGAGATGTGTGTGTGTGTGTGTGTATATATATATATTATATATATATATATATATTAAGATAAATGTCTGCAATTAAGTAGACAGAGATATGCCTATAAACATTTCACATGGGAGATGTGAAGAGGAAAGATTCATCCAACAACAAGGTGGTGGAACCTACTTGAGAAGATTTATTTATTTAACAGTTCTATACCGCTCTATTTTAGATCAGAGCGGTTTACATTTAACATCAACTATACAACACAGGGAACTTTGAGTTGTATTTACAATAAACAGGGAGATCAACTTGGAAGTAACTGGGGGAAACTATGTACATTATATAACTCTATACATTGTATTACACTGGTACCTGATTTCAGGCAGAACATATCTACATCTTATTTACACTGGGGTCTTAATTCTATTTCAGTGGGTACATTCTGAGCGATCAGTTGATTATCCTTTTTCATGCTGAGTCCGATTGTTTAATTGTAATGAGTGATTGTCTGAGGGGCCATATGTATGGTTACTAAGGCTAGATTCAGGGTAGTATGTAGTGAACAGGTGCTGCTTTATTGCCTTTCTGAAGTGGGTTAGGTAAGTGATGTTTCGAATAGAGGTGGGGAGAGCATTCCATGCTCTGGGAGCGTAAATCGTAAAGGCCCTATTTGTTGTTGCTCTTGTGCATTTTGTTATTACTTTTGGGACCTCTAGGGTGTTTTGCATCATGGGTCTTCTATTTCTGTTCTGTGGTACTTTATGTATCATCTTGCTGAGGGCTGTGGGGGTCAGAGTGTTTGCGGCTTTGAAAGTTAAGGTTAGAACTTTGTGGAGGGTCCTTGCTTGAACCGGTAACCAATGTAGGTTCATCAGTACTGGCGTTATGTGCTCTCTCCGTGAAGCCCCTGTTAGTACTCTTGCGGCAGTGTTCATTGCAAGCTGGAGAGGAGCTAGCGTTGCTTGAGGGAGACCGTGTAGAATTACGTTGGCATAGTCGAAATGAGGTAATATTAATGCCTGATAGATCGATCGGTAGTCGCTGAAGTCGAGTAGCGGTCTGAGATGTTTTAAGGTCTTTATTTTCATGTATACTGTTCTTACTGTGTTTTTTATGTGGGTTTTCAGATCCAGATGTTGATCCAGTGTAACGCCAAGGTAGCGGATTGTGGGTTTGGTTTTCAGTTCTGTGTTGCCGATTTTTAAAGAGAGTGGAGGGGTGAAGTCCTGGTTCCTTGAGATGAAAAGGACATCTGTTTTACTGTAGTTGATTCTCATGTTTTGTGTGCTGAACCATTCTGCTACTGCCTCAAAACATCTTGTTAGAGGGGAGAGGTCTGGTTGGTTGGTCTTGAATGGGATGTATAGGAGGATGTCATCTGCGTAGGCTAAACAGTTGACCTTGAATGAACGTGCTAGGGCACATATGGACTGCATGTAGATGTTAAACATCAATGCAGATAGTGACGAGCCCTGTGGTACACCCTGGTTTTGTAAAAATGGTTCGGAGGTTGTGGAGCCTGACCTTACATGTTGCCATCTATTAGTCAGGTATGACTTGCACCACTTTAGGGCTGTTCCCTGAATTCCTTTCTCGCTGAGGCGTTGTATGAGTATCTCGTGACTCACCGAGTCGAAGGCCGCCGCAATGTCGAGAAATATGAGGGCGAATCCTTGATGAATTTTGTCGGTTCCAGAGACTAGGTGGTCAAATAGGTTGGTGAGGAGGGTTTCAACTCCATGTGCTTCTCTGAACCCATGCTGGGAAGGATCCAGTGGGGCTTCAGTATCAATATGCTGTTGGATTTGGCGCTGTACTAATTTTTCAATTACTTTGGCAAGCATGGGGATACTTGAAATTGGTCTGTATGATTCCACTTTCGATGGGTCCAGCTTGTTATTTTTTAGTAGTGGTCTGATAGATGTTTGTTTCAGACTTTGTGGAAACGATCCGGTTGTAAGAGATTGGTTTATTAATTCGCTCAAATATTGGCTTAAGTCACCTCGTAACTCCTTTATCCATAATGCAGGGCATGGGTCATTGGGTGCGGTAGTAGGGTTGATTGCAGCGATAGTGTCTTCAATCTCTCTGCGTGATATTTTTTCAAATTTGTATAGTGGTGATGGTTGGGGCAAGATATGCTGAGAGCTGTTTTCCTCGGAGTTCGAGGTTGCAGCAGCCTGGGTCACTTCAGGTTGTAGGTAGTTGGTTGCAGATGTAGTAGTCTGGATCAGAAGATACATAGAGAATCTATTCCCCCTGGTTAAGGAGGTGCAGGAATGCTATCCAGTGAAATAACCAGGATGGTTGCGTGAAACAGGATAATATCAGTCTGTAAACAGCAAGTCCTAAGTCCTATAGAACTCTAGCATGGTAAATGGACAGAAAATGCATAGAAGGAGATACCAGGTTGACCCACTTGAGGGACAAAAAGGGGTATCATGCGTTTTTTAGTTAAATATGTGTTGTCCATGAAGGATTAGGATACCATGAGGACAAGCTGCAAGGAGAAAAGAGCATATTTCCTGTAGGAATTGGAGAACTCTTTAAATTTTCACGTAGAGAAGGCTTATGTCCTTTATTATAAAAGGAGATAGTAGGGTGTGAGGAACCCTCACAGTCATGAGGGATGACTGAGAAAGCCTTTTCCAACCATATAGGATAGTCAGAGAAAAAAACCCCATGCTCTCTAGCAAGGGCCCATAGTAGAAAGCTTCTCTGTAGGATTGCAGAGAGCATTATGCAGGAGAATTGGGAGATAGAACTGGCTGTTGGAGAAACCAGCAGCCACGTCAACTATACTGCCAAATCTAAAGGAATTGGAGATGGCAAGAACAGAAGATGGTGTGATAAGCCTGAAGTGATAAGGATTATCCAAGAAAGATGTATGCACTGTCTTGGAATCACTACTAAGGCCAGACAGAAAGTAGTGGAGGACAAGACTGGAAACTTGTGGAAAAGTACCAGTAGTCTAATCACTGGAACTCCTGCATGGGCAGCTGCTGAATAAGACAGCAGAGAGAATCTTTCTGTGTAAAACAGAGAGAACAAGAGGAGAAATTCCTGTCCCTGTCTGATGAGCTGCCCAGGCTAAAGGAGGGAGTTTACTCAAGAGAAAAAACTCCACTGGAATGGAAAGACTAGAAAGGCTAAAGCCGCCTTCCAGTGGTATGGTACCACTCTTACAGTGGAAACCCTGGATAAGAGGGTAGAGAAACAGGAGCTGAAGGGTGACTTAACATATGGTAAGTCTGTGGAAGGAAAAAATTCATGTTGGTACAGAAAACTATCATGGGATAGCTGTTAAACCTCTTCTTGGCAGGAAGAGGAGGAGAAACCTGTAACCCATAGACATGAATATCCTGACAGCTCAGCATACCTAAGAGCAACTGGATGTCCTGAGAAAAGGAATCCATGTGTAGAGTTTTGAAAGAAAAACAGTGAAAAACTTCTGCTGAGAAGAAGTCAACTGTAGGTTGTAAACTCCAAGAGGCAGAAAACAGATTAATCAGAACCCTATGGTTGCTGGGTTTGTTTAGCCTGGCTAGAGTTTAGATTCTTCAGACCAGGGCGAGGTTTCCCCTGCTTGGGAACATCTGTATGATGGGCAGAAGAGTAAAACCTTCTCCTCCTAGGGAAAGAAGGTTTGGTAGGGCATTTCCTGCCTACTGGGGAAGGGGAAGGCTTAGGATAGCCTTCAGAAACAGGGAAGTCAGTGGAGCACTGAGCAACCTGATGTAAAGACTCCTTATTGAAGAGATTTTCTCCAGTGCAAGGAGTATTACCCAGTTTTTGTTGTGCCCATTTGTTTAAGTCTGAAGCTTGGAGCCAGGCTCTACGTCATGTCCCTATGGCTATAGCAGATGTTCTGCTAACAGACTCAAAGGAGTCTAGGGAAGCACGAGTAAGAAACCAAGAGATACTTTGAATATGACTAAGTAGTAAGGAATAGTCTGCAGTCTTGGGCTCTGAAAGAAAAGGAGTAAAAAGATATAATTTCTTTGTGACCTCCTGAAGGGATAGACTCATATAAAAAATATATGAGAGAATCCTTGTTGACAGCATAGATGTTTGGAAGGTTTGACGTCCAAAGGCATCTAGTGTCCTAGACTCACGACCTGGTGAGTAAGAAGAGTGCTTCTTCTCACTTTCACCTTCCTCATTGCTGATTCCACCACAATGGAATGATGGGGAAGTTGAGTCTTTTGAAACCCTGGAGAGGGGGGCACCTGATACAGAAGATCAGTTGCTCTAGAAGGTGAGGAAACCCTTAAAGATGCTTCCCACATTCTTAGAAGAAGATCCTGCAAGGAATGATGTAAAGGAAGCATTATATTTTCCTTTTCTCCAGAAGAAACAGAGCCTTGTGTAGGATCATAGCCAGGGATAGGAATAGCAAGAGATGTTGCCATATTCAGGAGAAAATTCTGAAAAGAAGGATCTCCAAAGGGAACCGTCCCTGGACAACCTGGGCACCGGAGGATCTACTTGAGAATATAGGAATATAAGATCCTGCACGGTGCAAGAAAGGATCCCTAAGGGATGGATGCTGGTACTGGAGGTCATGACCTGAGACAGTCAGTACTGCATCGTCCATGCCATGTATAGACTCCAAACTACGTATAGAAAGGAACGACCCTGGTGAAAGAAGCATGGAAGGAGCTGGCCCCGATGTTACTGCGGGTACCGGCACCAATACCGGTATCGAAGGCGATACCGACATCGAAACTGTCATCGGTGGCTGCTCAATCAGTACCAAGGTAACCGAAGGCCTTTGGTAATCACCCTCGGTACCGAGCATCTGGAACCGGTAAGCGTCGGTTCTGAGACGTGTCGGTACCCGGTCTTCCAGACTAGAAAACGATTCCAGACTCGGCATCGAAGGAAGCAAGTCTATCGATGCATGTCTAGAAGGTACCGACGTCGGTGGTAGTATGGGCGGTGATGCAGATACTGGAAAGTCAATCTGGGACGTATCGACCGGTCCCGAAGGTACCGAGAAAGCCAGATGACGATCCCTGGTGAGGAGTGAATCGCTCAACACCAGTGCCGATGCATCGGTACCGCTCGAAGCGAATGCCACCACCGAGCATGGCTCAGGTATGTTCTGTGAGGGGTGAGCCCCAGGAACAACCTGAAACCCCTGATAGGCTTTGGAGGCCGAAGACTCCCGCCGTGGTTTTGAAGCCAATGGACCCTTGAAGGCAAGGCCGGAGCAGTCATCATGCTGTGCATGAGACCTACCACTCAAGGATTGGCTAGTCTTAACAGACTGTTTGTGGGTTACCTGATCCTGTGGAGAAAAAGAAATGGTCGATGCCCTGACACTGGAAGGGAACTCGGTATTGAGGGAAACTCGAAATGGAAAATCTCTTCTCACAATATTGTAGCCTAATGGCTCCGGAGGAAAATGGTCAGGACCCAAACAGGTTAGACACCAGTTCTTGGAGTCTAAAAACAAAACTGTACTGCCACAGCTTAGACACTTCTTAGGAAAAGAAGGTGGCAGCTCCATGATGGAGAGGCCTAGAAGGCCCAAAAGGTTTAAGACAGAAACTGAGGGAAAAAAATATTCCCTGAATTTAAGAAAAAACACCGGTGGTATCGGTGGAGTCGGGGAGACAGCCGCGACCACAAGAAAACAAAGAATTAAAGAAAAAATTTTCTGCGGTGACAGAAGGACGTCCTGCCGGCTCCGCGGAAAAACGAAAACGGAGGAGAGACAGTTGGAAAGGCAGCACGCAGGCGCTGAGGGATGCTCCCAAAAGCTTTCTGATTGGACGCTGGGGAGCATTCCCGCGCAGGCTCCATCGGTACCGACGTACCCATATGTGAAGACTCATTCCTGCTTGTTCCTGGAGATTGTAAATATCATGCGCTAATATATGTTAGCGCAAGGCTAATTTTATGCAACACAACTTATTTACTGATAATGCACGTTATTGTGTCAGTGTGCACTAATATGGCAGTGCCCTTTAGTAAGTCTAGCCCTTAATTTGTTAGCAGTCTGATTCAAGCACCAAAAATCCCCCCCCCCCCCCCCCCCCGTGAAGGGACCAATCTAGCTGGCCAACTTAGCTTCACTCAGTGCCCACCTTCCTTATGCACAAGTCCTGCGCTCATCACAATATCTTAAACCAGGACTCAAGTAAAGAGCTTTTGTAAGGACAATTAAAATATACTACTTTAACATTTGCTTGATATTTTTGTGAACCAACTTATGGTAAGCCTCAGCTTGTATGCAGGAGACCCTAAGCCAGACACTCTTTTGAAATGACATGCTCAATAAACACTATACTACAGCCTCGGCCAACTGAAGTGTTACTGAGGGATCATCTCAAAAGGATACATCCCTCCAGAACTCTGGGGCAGCTCCCAGAGCTGCCCAAGTCTGAGGGGAATAAGGAAGGCACAGCTTAGAAAAGCATTTGGGTGAACATTCAATACTTAAAGAAAGCATCCGATCTCTCCCAAAAATATTTTAAACACATCTGATCTACCTTTAAATAAAAAAATAAGTCTTTACTTTTTGCTTTTAAGTTCATTTGTTCTAGTCATGATCAGTTACAAGCAGCTCTATGCCTGCCCAGCACACTTGCATCTTCCCTAAAACCTTCTGCCTTCATCTGTGCTCTTTAATCAAAATAGAGCTCGTATCTTGCACTGAAGGGCAAGCTCCTATGATTTTGAGACGTGCACTGTTGGTCATACTGAAAACTAGAGACCCAAATAACTATCCAAATGTATACAACTAATTCTGTACTGCACAGAAAAGATTCTTCTGCTGGATTTATTTAATAGGATTTATAGTCCACACGAACAATTGAGGCGGGTAACAAAAAAAACATATACAGTACATAAGTGTAAGACAGCTGAATGGTGGGCTGGAGAACTGCTTGGCACAGTACTATCACCAGCTCAAAGCCAGAGGATGTGGTCATAGTGAAAGAGGAAAACGTCTTTGGGTCAACGGTTCACAAACTTGCCTTGATAGCTCCCACCCAACCAGTCAGACATTCAAGATATCCAGTGAATAATCATGAAGGTCTGCATGCACTGGAAAACAGGTATGTGCAAGTTTCTCACACATGCACTGTATATATCCTGAAAACATGACTGATTGTGTATGGTCACCAAAATAGGTTTGGGAACCACTGTTCTGCAGACATGAATTCCACTTTTAGCAAAAGACCGGTTCTTAAAGCTCAAACAAATTTTGAAAGAGCCGAGCTGTTAGAAATTCTCACTTGCTGTTACTCAAGAGGTGGGAGCCAGCAGCATTGGCTGTGAAGGAAATGCAAGAGGACGAGGCAGTGAAGACCGGACAAGAATTGAGCAGGGTTATGGCACATCAGGACTTCAGGGAAGGGAAGACGAGAGACCAGAAATAAAGAGAGGGGGAGGGGGAAAATTAGACATATCTAGGACTGTATATAGTAGTAAGGACTCACCTCTTCAGGATCCCTGTAGAAGTAGAGATCAGGCATGACTTCCCAAGGGTGCTCACGGGAGATGGTGCCACGCATCCGCAGCACCTCACGTGCCAACATCCACCACATTAAGCCCACTGAATGTGCTCCCTGTAACAGCAGGACAGAGTCAGTGAAGGGCATCAAAATGCACCTTCCTAGCGTTGTCTTGGCTGAAATGATACTTAATAGCACATTTGTGGCACGGGCTACTATCAAACTCCACTCACTGGACCACACGAGCCCTTGTGGTGTTAGCGAAAACCCTGCCAGTTACTATAGCACACTTCCGACACTCAGAGTTCACTGGCTGGAGGCCAGCCTCAGCTCTAAGCTTTAACTGTGTGCAAAATCCCTCATTGCTCTCCAGCCTGGTTCTCCCACTGAAAACTGAAGAAACTGCAATCACAGTTGAACTACCCAAGAAAAGCTGCAATGCCCATCCTGCTCTTTTCTGAGCAGCAAAATACAGTGCATGCATGTAAAATGATTTTGCTGCTGCTAAGAAATGACCTTCAAGGCAAGATTGGAATGTAGAAATCTTTGGAAAGGCAATGCAGCACTACCTAAAGGAAGGCTGCACCTTGCACCCATTTCCTTAATTAAGCATAAGCTTCTGGCCACCTATATTTCAGATAACTCAAAAGCTAATGACTTAAGCTGCAGATTATAAACTGCCTGTTTTCCAGTATTAAAGGTAAAAGCAGAACTTTCCTGAGATACCTGAAATCTATTTTGCCTCGCATTCCAATTAGCTGATCTTAAGACAGGGAGAATGCTCCCCCATCCAGGCTGAGTTAAACACAAGAAATACGAATTACCCATTACCTTGCAAACATGGGGCAAAACCAGGACAGACTCAATTTGCCAACTGCATATCTTGTCAGCTTTTCTTCACCATATCTGAAAGCCATATAAACAGCAAGACAGTGGCCTAGTGGTTAGGGCAAATTACCTCGGACCAGAGGTTCAAATTCCGCTAGAGGACAGCAACCTTGGGCCAGAAGGACTAGGGTTTCTAGTCCCACAGGTGCTCCTTGTGGTTAACTCAATTGCCTCAGGTACAACAGATTGTGAGCCCTTCGGGGACAAGGGAAAAATATATATACAGTACCTGAATGTACACCGCTTTGATTGCTAGAAAAGCAGTATATAAGCCTAGTTAAAAAATAACTACTACTCTGACATTAAGCCCCCTTTAGATGGATCTACTTATATAATACATGAGAACACTCTAGTGTCGTGCCTCAAGACATGGTGCTCAGGCAGCCTGGAGGGCAGGAGCTAGCACCAGAGATGATATTGGAATTCTCGAGTTTCCGGATCAGACTTTGAAGGTTCTCATGTAGAGCAAACATCTGCTGATGCTGAGATTTGGGGCTTAGCATGAACCTCTGGCAGCATATATTTAAAATCAACTGGGGGTCCAGTTTTGACTGGTAAGTCTGAAAACAAAAACTACAAGAAGCACTACTTAAGAGTCTAACTAGAATTTCAACAGCAAGCTAAAAAGAAGACACATAAAAAGGTATATAGTGGAGAAAGAAGAGACATTTTGCCCTGTATGATCCTTACAGCTTCTGATACCTCCTCACCAAGTAAAGTCATCTGATACACATGGACAGCAATGCACTTGTTTGAGTTATACCTCACAAAGTAAGATTTCACAGGATAAAAAGTGGCAGCCTGCTTTTCAAACAAAAGCAAAGCCTGATGGAGCTCTGAGTTGCAGGGGATGGCAATATCCAATATTACCTTATTGTTGCAGGGGATGGCAATATCCACATAGCGCAAAGGGGAGTCTGTGTTGCACAGAGCGATGGTAGGGATGTTGACATATGAGGCCTCCGTCAGCGGTTGATGATCTGCGCGGGGGTCTGTGACCACCAGCAAACGGGGTTCCCTGAAAGCAGCCTGAATCTGGTTCGTGAAGGTACCAGGGGTGAAGCGGCCAGCAATAGGAGTAGCACCAGAGGCGGATGCAAACTTCAGCACAGCACGCTGGTAAGAGTGCACACACAAAATTATAAAAATTAGTTAAGTGTGATTCTAAAAGCTGTTCTCCAGGAACAAGCAGGAATCAGTCCTCACATATGGGTGATGTTGGCGATGACAGAGCCCTCGTGCGGAGCAATTCCCCAGCTTTCAAAGAAAGCCTTGGGGATTGCATCGTGCATGCGTGGTCCCCTACCCGCCCAAAGGGTGCCATCTTGCGCAGTCTTTTTTCCACGGTGGAAACAGGACCATGTCCGTTGGGCTCCGTGGAAAAAAGTAGAAAAGTTGATTAGATTTTTTCCAGCTTCCCGGTTCGACACCGGTTCCCCTTCTTGCCCTCGGCTCAGTACACCGGTATCGAGTCCGGTCCTATTTTTCGTTTTTGTCCTTTGTGACTAGCGTTCGCGCTTTTTAGTTTTCACTGGCAACCCGGTTGTTTGACCTCACAGGGGGCCCTTTCTTTCCCCCCCCTTCCCTCCCCCCCCCTGATGGCTGCCAGCAGGTTTAAGAAATGTGATCGGTATAAGAAGTTGATGTCTGTCACAGACACACACGACAGCTGCCTCCGTTGCCTCGGCCCCGACCATGACCCGGTGGTCTGTGTGCCGTGTGGTAAGATGTCTTTGAAGTCTTTGAGGAGCAGGCAGCAGCAGTGTGACAGGATTTTTTCCGAGTCCGCCTCCGGACGGGCCTGGACCTCGTCAGAAGCCTCGACATCTCGGGAATCCGAGCCCGAGCTCCGTCATGGGTCTTCTGAGTGGGGGGGTCTCCCTCCAGGGAACACTGGAGGAAACAAAAAAAACTCGTGAGGGCAGCGTTGCTGGCCGCCTCTAATCGGCTTGGGCCCTCAGGTTCCAGGCTGCAGAGCCCGGACCGCCACCCCAGGTACTCTGAGTCGGAGTGGCCGGCTAAACAACCTCGCAGGGAGCCGGAGATGTCGGACAAGGTAACTTCTGTTGTCCTCGTGGACTCTCCTCCGGGAGAGACAGCGTCGGGCCCGACGACAGAGCCCAAGCCAGGAGCTGCAGAGCCTTCTGAGCTCGGTCTCAGGTTGGCGGCCCTGGGACGATGTCGACGTCTAAGTCGATGCCAGAGGCCGAGCCAATCAGGTCTCGAGTCAATCCTCAGCCAATGTCTCCCTCGACCTCCTGTTTGGGACCCAGGTTGTCGATGCCGGTGCCCTCGAGGCCAGAGCCCATCGAGTCCTCCTCGGAGGGCCTGGGAGACGGAGGAGGAAGACTCCCCAGACACCTTCCGGATCCAGTGTGTCCCATCAGACTCGCTGGGTTCGGAGCCTTGGACTAGGTCCCCCCGGAGGACACTCGGTTCTCAGACTGTGTCAGGGACATGGCCAAGGCTTTGACATTCCCTGCGGATGCCGAGGAGGAGCCTTGAGCCGAAGAGCTAGATGCCCTCCAGTATGACTCTGCCCCGAAGGAGGCCCTTACTGTACCAGTGCCTCTGATGTTGGAACGGCTGATGCTCTGCATGTGGGAGTCCCCAGCCTCGATGCCGGTACTCAGCAAGTGGGTCGATTCCATCTATCAAAGTCTGCAAGAGTCCTGGGTTCTAGAAAGCGCAGCTGCCGCACAACTCCATAGTTGTGGAAGTGGCCATGTACCGGCTGAAAAGCCAAAAAATGCACTCCTTGGTGCCTCCCGGCTGAGAGGCCCGGAACCTGGACGCCCCAGAAAGTGCTACCAGGGCTCGATGCTGTCATGCTGTGTCCAAACCTACCAGCTGTACATGGGCATATATTTGTGGGACCTGGCAAAGGAGATTGCCGGGTTCTTGGTTGGCCTGTCCGAGGAACCCTTGCAGCGCTTCAAGGCCTTGTCCATGGGGATCAGAGAGTGCTCGAAGTTCATGTCTTGAGCAGCTTATGACGGCTTTGAGGCTTCGGCCCAAGTAGCCACGGCTGGCACGCCGTCAGGCCTGGCTCATGTCATCGGACCTAGAGCCATGGGTTCAGGACAAGTTGGTCGATGTCCCGTGCTGAGGAAACCACCTCTTCGGCAAACCCATGACTGAGAAAGCTGCAGAACGTTGAGTCTGAGTACTTGAACCGGACAAGGATGTCGCCAAAGACGACATCTGCACCTTCTCACAAGGCGGCGGCCTTGGGGGAAAAAGCCCTTTTTCCCCCAGAGGAAGGGTGTGGCTTACAGAAGCTACCCCACTTACCAGGCCACCCCAGCTCCCCAACAGGGGCAGCAGGCCAGGGGACAGGGGCATAGCTCACGTAAGCCGAAGACTCCCAAGCCTCCAGCTCCGGCTCCCACCCAGCCGGGAGGGGGTTTTTGACTCCCAGTGCATAGCTCCTCTCCCACCAGTGGTTTGGCCCTGCACAGGAGGAAGGCTGGCCCTGTACGCTCACAGGTGGCCAGCCATTACTACCGACGCCTGGGTTTTTGCAAGTAGTCCAGCAGGGCTACTTACTTCACTTCCACCAGGTGCCCACCTCCTTTTTCCCCCAGGAGAGCCTCTCAGGCACCCTCTTCACAGGAACCTCCTCCTACAGGAGTTGGCAGATCTGCTAAAGG
Organism: Ichthyophis bannanicus; assembly: GCA_033557465.1. Classification (NCBI taxonomy): domain Eukaryota; kingdom Metazoa; phylum Chordata; class Amphibia; order Gymnophiona; family Ichthyophiidae; genus Ichthyophis; species Ichthyophis bannanicus. The sequence continues at coordinate 1,110,374,311 of CM066031.1, forward strand.
ATCAGGCGGTGGAACTGGTGCCCCACCACCTGCAGGGGCAAGGCTTCTACTCCAGTATTTCCTAATACCTAAAAGAAAAAGGAGGCCTACGCACCATCCTGGACTTGCGAAATCTGAACAAGTTCCTGGTGAGGGAAAAGTTCAAGATGCTTTCCCTTGGGATCCTTCTGCCTTACCTCCACCAGGGAGACTGGCTATGCTCCTTAGATTTAAAGGATGCTTTTACACACATCCTCATACATCCAGACCACAGACATCTCAGGTTTGTGGTCAGAGGAAGCCACTTCCAGTACAAGGTGTTTCCCTTTGGCCTAGCTACCACTCCCAGAGTATTTACCAAATGCCTAGCAGTGGTGGCGGCCTTCCTCAGAAGCCAGGGTGTCTTCGTCTTCCCATACCTGGACTGGCTCATCAGGCCACTGTTCGCACAGTCACCCTGCTCAAGCACCTAGGGTTTGTGATAAATCACAAAAAGTCCACTTTGCTCCCCACTCAAGCACTTGGAGTTCATAGGGGCAAGACTGGACACACTTCAGGCAAAGTCTTACCTACTGCTGGACAGGGCAAGGCATTTGCTGGACTTGGTAAAGCAGGTCCAGCACAGGCCTCAAGTCTCCGCAAGGGTCTTCTTACGCCTCCTGGGCCACATGGCCTTCACAGTGCATGTGACTCCATATGCTCGGTTCCACATGCGCACAGCTCAATGGCCGCCTCAGAGACCGAGTAGCAGTTTCCAAGCTATTGGTGACAGCCTTGCAATGGTGGCTTCACCCCCCCCCCCAACTTGCTTCAGGGAGTACCATTCCAACCTCCCTCTCACACCAGAGTGCTGACGACAGATGCCTCCTTGCTGGGCTGGGGAGCCCATTGCCAGGGTTCATGCACTCAGGGTCTGTGGTCCTGGTGAAAGACCGTGCTTCAGATCAATCTTCTAGAGCTTCGAACCATCCGCCTAGCTCTTCAAGCCTTCTGTCATCTTCTGGCACATCAGTCGGTGCTGATACAAACAAACGGGGGGCACAGGATCTCGCACCCTATGCCCGGAAACTCTGGACCTCTGCTCTTTTGCAGTGGCACACCACATGTCCCCAAAGGCAGTTTATCTGCCGGGTCAGGAGAACCTCCTGGCCAAAACGTTGAGCAGGATTCTTCAGCCTCACAAATGGCAACTGAACCGGGATGTAGCCCAGCGGATCTTCAACCGTTGGGGTCTCCCATCTATGGATCTCTTTGCCAGCCCGCAAAATTATCAGTTGCCCCAGGTCTGCTCGAGGCAGCCGCATCCGCTGAGCATGGCAGCGGATGCTTTCCTGATCTCGTGGGCACAGGGCCTTCTCTATGCGTTCCCACCCACGCCCCTGGTGGCACGCACTCTGTTCAAGATTCTTCAGGACAAGGCTTCAGTCATCCTGGTAACACCCAGGTGGCCCAGACAACCTTGGTTCCCTCTTCTCCTTCAACTGGCAGTCGAAACTCCACTCCCACTAGGGGTGCAGCCCAACCTCTTGACTCAGGAATAGGGTTCCTTGCTACACCCCAATCTCAGATCCCTCAACTTAATGGCCTGGCTGCTGAGAGGGTAGTACTTGCTCCTCTACTCCTTCCCAAAGAGATTGAGGTGGTGTTGCTGGCCTCTCGGAGACAATCCACTAGAAAATCCTATGTGTTCAAGTGGCGTAGGTTTGAAGGGTGGTGTGCCCAGAATAAGGAGGACCTGTTCACTTGTCAAGTACCTCAGGTATTGCAGTACTTGCTCTACCTCTCGGAGTTAGGCCTCAAGTCTGTCAGGTCCACTTGAGTGCACTATCAGCTCACCACTTTCAGCTCACCCTTTGATATCCCGATTCCTCAGAGGCCTCCTACTCTTGAAGCCTCCAATTTGCCCACCGGCTAGAGTGTGACTTAAATGTGGTCTTGCAGCGGCTTACTTGCCCACCTTTGCTTCCTTTCCTGGAAAGCACTCTTTCTGGTGGCACTCACGTCTGCTCGACGTGTGAGCGAGCTGCAAGCTTTAGCATAGGACAGACCATATACACTGTTTTATAAGAACAGGGTGGTCCTACATACCCCAAGTTCCTTCCAAAAGTGGTTTCCTCGTTTCACCTAAACCAAGAAGTGGTTCTTCCAACCTTCTTCCCCAGGCCACATACTAGCAGGGCAGAAGCAGTTCTGCATACCCTGGACTATAAGAGGGCGCTCGCCTTCTACCTGGAGCGTACGCAGGGACATCAGAGAGCTTCCCAGCTCTTCATCTCTTATGACCCTAGTAAACTGGGTCTACCTGTCTCCAAGCGCATGTTATCCACCTGGGTGGTAAACTGCATCGCCTGGGCGTACAGGGCAGCTGACCTCCAGCTGCAGGGCCGAATCATGGCCCACTCTGTCAGGGCTAAGGCCGGATCAGTGGCTAACCACCGCTCTGTTCTGTTGGCAGACATCTACCGGACCGCAACGTGGTCTTCAAGCCATTAGAGAGAGAGTCCCAGCGGGACAGTGTTTTCGGTCAGGAGGTATTCAGTAACCTATTCAAGGTTTAGGCAACTCCTACCCTCTGACCCTTTGGTGTCAGGCTACCGTGGGGTTGTGTTCTCTGAGAAAAATCCTATCACTGCTGCTGTGGCTCTTCTAGAGGGAGCCATTTTCAGCTATGGGTTCTCGGTAGCCTATAGCTAGGGAGTCCCATATGTGAGGACTGGCTTCCTGCTTGTTCCTGGCGAAAGTATACTCCCTCACCTATAACAGGTGTTCTCCAGGGACAGCAGGAATCAGTCCTCACAACCCTCCCTCCTCCCCTGGAGTTGCAGTCCTTTGATTAATTTTTTCTCATTTTGCCGTCTTTTTAGCTATGTCATCTGACTGAGCAAGATGGCACCCTTGGGCGGGAAGGGAACTGCGCATGCACATGGCAAGCCCAAAGGCTTTCTTCGAAAGCTGGGGAATTGCTCTGCACGAGGGCTCCGTCGGTGCCGACGTCACCCATATGTGAGGACGGATTCCTGCTGTCCCTGGAGAACACCTGTTACAGGTGAGTAACTACGCTTATGTGTCTGGGGGCAGGGGTGGCATCTTGATACACTGCAATACCTTTTAAAAGGGACCAAACAGATGCCACAGTACATGAACTTTCAAGACCACAAATCTGTGGTTAACTAGCATGTACACTACAACACTTTAATAGCTGGGATATCATTAGCAATATGTGGTACTCATGCATTAAGGACACAGTCTCAAGGCAGTCCGATGGATTAGCAGTTACAGTGGCATATTCCTGCGCTACCTTCAAAAGCAAATCCAATCCTGCTCAGCTGATTCAAAATAATTTAGAAGATCAAGAAACACCATTCCAAAGTTCCTTAGCAGTGCATAACAGGAAGAAAGCGGTGGGTAACATATGTGGGTCTATCATAAAGGAAGTGGGAGCAGCATACTGGGCAGAAAACTAAACCACATGACAAATCCAGGAAATCATTTCAATCCCCATCCCCAAGATTTGATTTTCCATGCATAAGCACTGCCCTGCTGCAATCAGTTCTACAGTGTGTGTGGGGATGTTCTAGGCAACGGATTAAGAAGCTGAGAATAAAAGTACAAATTCAGTAGTAAATGAAAGCACAAAAGGAAGTTCTAACAATTTTTCTGCATCTGAACAGTTCTCCTGTATTCACTATGAACTTTAACACTGCTTCAGTTTGAAGACAATCAGAAGGTGCATATGGGTGCTACTTCCCATATTTAAAATAACTTGGATATGTTAAAGAAACTGCAAATTCTGTTAGATGCTTGCTCTATAAATTAGATGTAGAAAAACCATCTCTATGTACAGTAGTGAACTTTTATATTTACAGCAGTCTCAGAGTCGTCAATCCCCCAAATGATTTAAAATTTTCCCATAGTCACTTCCTGTAGCCCACATCCAGTTCCTGCTGCACCTTCTGAAGGCAAGAACTTTATACAGCAGTCCAGACCTCACCTGTCCCGTGTTCCTGGATGAGATGACACACACATCAGCTGGGTTCTCAATGGCAACGATGGCACGAGCTGCCAGAAGCAGCTTCTCCCAGGTGCGCTTCAGGTTAACGATGTAAATACCTACAAGAAGTCACCGAGAAATGATCAGGAGCATCATTGCTGCAGGAGGGAATGGGGGCAGCAGTCCCATATGCTCATACAAGAGACTATTCTGCCTAAGTATCTTCAAGCTGGTGCTCATTTCAGCAAATCCAGTTTTAGTGCCAAGGAATACTAACAAAGCCCACATTTGTAAGAGAATATTTAGGTAGCTTGTAATCCAGTTAAAATTTGACTCCATCTTGCCCCCCCCCCCCCAGCACATTAAACAAAAAAACCCACAACTCTGTTTTTTGCCCATTTCTTGCAGTCATTTTTGCATTTGAGTTTTTAGATTTTCCTTTTTCTCAGGAGGGGCTTGCTTTTACTTTTGCTCTCTCTGCCCTCCGACCTCAGGATACAGGAAGCAGCCTTACGGGTGTCCAGGGAATAAGCCTGCAGCATGTGGAACATCAGCTACTCCTTCAAGATCCAGTAGGAAACTGGGACTCTGGACAAACAAATCTTTGAAAATTCCTCTACTTGCTTGCCAGGGGAAAGAATATGACAAGAGCTATAAACTGCTATCCAGAGGACCTCTAATTCACAGGGTCAGGTCTTCCATTCCTGGGCTGGCTGGGTATGCTGCAGAAGCAATACTCACAGCCACTCAAAGGCAACACCTAGCAGCCATGTCTGTAATGCCTGGAATTTGAAGCCATACAGACTGGCCAAGATGTTAAGTATGATAGCTGAACCTAGATGGGACACTAACTTTCATAAAAGGTCAAATACATTAAGCAACGATGCCATGAACTAACAACTGGAATCAAAGGAGGAAACCGCCAGGCAAAAAAACCTTCCTCACCCTTTCCTAGCCGTTTTAGGCAGTTTCTATACCCTATGGGAAGGGGAGGTTTTACTTAATTCCTTTCCTGGAGTCCTGCTAGACCAGTCCAGACAAGTGGGTTAACTTCCCCCAACCAGAAGATGCCGAGACAGAGAAAAAAAAAGCCAGAAGTGTCGTGATATCACCACTAGTAGAGCAACCAGTACAGCTAGGGGCATTTGCCAGTATGCATAACAAGCGAAAACCCCACAGGGCAACTTTCAAAAGGGGAACCACTCATATCCCCTTTATATACAATCCGAGAGGGTAACTATATACAGATTGCACTGAATACACTAAAAACCAGAAAGGCGCCGCCACAGCTACCCAGGGTGGGTCCTAGACTGGTCTAGGATGACTCCAGGAAAGGAAATTAACGGTAAGTAGAATTTCCCTTCTAGAGCATCCTGCTAAACCAGTCCAGACAAGCAGGAAGTACCAAAGCTCCTCCCCTTCCAGGTGGGCTAACAGCACAGTCAGCAGAACACACCTGCATGTCTAGGCAGTAGTGCTTTACGAACGTGGAAAGGATGACCATGTCGCCGCCCTGCAGAAGAAAGTTCCACCCGTGAAGCAGCTTGCGTGCATGTAGAATGGGCCTTAAGGCAGACAGGCACTGGCTTGCCCGCCAGCAGATACGCCGATGACCCAAGGTAACCTTCAAGACCACATGACTTATACAGACCCACAAAAAGATGATCCAAGAGACGAAATGGGATTGGTCTTCTACAAGTACTGCCACAAAACCCACCAGACATCCAAACACTGGAGGGCATCACCTCTCCTGGTGCACCGAGCACAGGAGAAGGCAGGTAACAAGATCATTTGCTGCACATGGAAGGGCAAAAGGACCTTAGGCAGAAAAGACTGTACCGTACAAAGGGTGATGCCCTCCCCCAAGGAGTAAAGAAACTGCTACCGACAGGTCTGCAATTCAGACACACTGTGTGCCAAAGTCACTGCTACAAGGAAGACAGCTTTCAACATGAGATCCTTAAGGCATGCTCCCCCCCCCCCCCCATATGAAGTGCACCACCTCCTGGTGGCATTGTCAAGGACTGGCTGACCAGCAGCCCCCAAAACACTGCGAAAGCCACTACCTGTACCCGCAAGGAGCTCCACGTAAGACCCTTCTGGAAACTGTCCTACAAGATGACGAGAATGGCTGCAAGATGTGCCTTCCAGGGCAATAGCTGTTGCTCCTGGCATCAGTGCTCAAAGAGCCACCAAATGTAGACATAAGCCGTGGAAGTACAGCAACAAGCCTGCAGGAGAATATCAATTACCTCTAGGGAACATCCCATCCATGACAGTTGTTGCCTCTCAAGAAGCAAGCTGTAAGGAGAAGGGAGCTGAATCAAAGAGTATAGGCCCCTGTTGTAATAGGCCTCTACGGTCTCCTAGGGGCAGAATGGGTGCCACTTGCAACCGCATTAGGTATGCGTACCAGGGTCTCCTTGGCTAGTAGGGGGCTACCATGATCACCAGCCCCGGGTGGCATTCTATGTGCCGGACACAAGAAATCATGGACCACAGTGGAAAGACATACAAGAGGTGGCCTTGCAGCCACAGCTGCACTAAGGCAGCCACTACCGCCGCCCAGCTGCCCTGTGGTGACTGAAGGCAGGGACCTTACGGTTTTCTGGTGCTGCCATGAGATCCATTGCCGGTCATCCCAATGCATGAAAGGCCTGTGATGCTAGTTCCCACTCGGTGGGGTCAACGAAGTCCGCTTGAACATTCTCCTCTGGCGTGATGTGCTGACAGGACAAGGAGATGGGTCTCCACCCATGGAAACAGAAGGAGGTGCATCTCATGGGACACGTCCCGACACTTTGTGCTCCCTTGTTGGTTCACATAGGCCACAGCTGTGGTATTGTCTGACAAGACAAACTGCCCAGCCCTGTACCAGTGTGCAGAACCTGAGCAGCGCTAGCCAGATCGCCTGTGCCTCCAAGCTATTGATGGCCCAGCTGCTTCCATCAGCAACCACCATCCATGTGTGGTTTGCCCAAGACAATGGGCATCCCAGCTGGTCAGGCTGGCATTGGTCACCAGCACCACCCAATCCGGAGCCTCCAAAAGATGCCAGAGAAAATCTTTGGAGCAGGTAGACCAGTAAGCAAGCAGAGCACATTGGAGGGGTTGCATGTGCACTTGTGCCCAGGGAACAAGGTCCAAGATCACTGCCATGGCTCCCAGGAGCTGTAGGTAGTCCCAGGCTTGGAGAGTGGAGATTGAGAGAAAACCACGGAGTTGGCTGCAGAGCATGAGCCACCAGGCCTGTGTGAGACAAATCCTGCCTAAATGTGCGGCAAAGTGAGTGCCAAGAAACTCGCAGTCCCGAGCTATGTTAAGACAACTACTGTTGCCAAAGGGGAGGGCACAAAATGAAGTGCTGATCCACGACCGCAAAATGCAGAAAACACTGATGATCTGAAAGAATAGGAATATGGAGATAGGCCTCTGTGAGGTCCAGCACGACTAGGAACTCCCCTGGCCTCACAGATTGGATGACCAACTATAGAATCTCCATGCAAACAGAGGCACCCACAAGCAGCAGTTGAAGCCCTGGAGGTGCAGAAAGACAGAAGGACCTGTCCTTCTTGAGCACCACAACGTAAATGGAATACCTTTCAGCCCCTCGCACAATCGCTTAGAGCTGCAAAAGCCACTGCAGAGTCAGATGAATGGTAGCTCGCCTTCTAGCGAACCTGCAGGGGGACACCAGAAACCCATCCTGCATGGGTCGTGCAAAGTCTAAGGCATAGCCCCATGTGATGTTCAGTGATCTGACATTATATGGCCCACTCCTGACTAAAGTGCCGTAGGCGACCTCCACCTGCAGTACTTTGGGCTGGACCCCCAAGTCAGCGGGAGAAGGAAGCCAGCTTCCTGGAGTTCCCCAAGGAACCCCAAATCTGCCAGGCCACCTGAAAGGACCGATTGTGATTGCCAGGAATTGGAATAAGGATCTATGCCCCTGACTGTAGCAACATGGCTCTCAGAAGCCCGATCGTGCCGAACTCTCCCCCCTCCAGAAGGATTTCTTGGGAGGACTTAGGCTTGTCCTCCAGCAATCACTGAGGCTTGACCTCATCCAGGTCCTTAACAAGATTTTCCAACTCCTCACTGAACAGGGCACCCTTAGAGGGCAGACCTGCTAGTCACCCCTTGGAGGTTATATGTGCTGACCAATTGCGGAGCCAAAGCCAGCACCAGGTGATGGCTGTCACCACTCCTCGGGCAGCCAGAGGTCATAGAAGGCATTGGCAAGGAAGGGTGCAAAGGACTCCAAGGGCGCAAAGTTCTCATCTTCCAGGAGCAACAATCCATCGGAGTAAGGCCCTGACCACCAGATCCCCACAAGCAGATGTCTGCACTGCCAGCGACAAAGCCAAGTCCTTCCACCTTGCGGTCATGAGTATCTCAGAGCACAGTACCCCCTTCCATGGGGATGGTAATGTGCTTGGTCACCGCTGCGACCAAGGAATCCATTTTCGGATAATGCAGCTACTGCAGTAAGTCCTCTTGCGACCACGGGTAGATTCGGCGAAGCTGCCAGGTGGCCCAGAGAGCAGTGTCCGGCTTCTCCCATTCCTCAACCACTATCTGTTGCAATTCTGGTGGGAAGAGAAAGGCTCAGGCTGGTGTCCTGATCCCTTCAAAGATAGGATCAGAGTCCATTGAGTAGGATCAGAGTCCACTGTTGTGCTCCCAAGGGGCTGAATGGGATGCATAGTTCTAACGCCACCGGTGCTATCAGAGGTGCAATTTTGTCCCTATGGAACAAAGAGCACCCTTGGATAGTCAACCTCTTTGCGAGGCTGGGACTCCTCCTCGTGGCTGGAGTCATCTCATGATGAGAGGTCCATGGCTCCAGTCATCAGCATCCAGTGAATCCAGGCCCTGCATGAACAGAGGGCCCCCCCCCCCCCCCCACGGTCAGGACCCCTGGGTCTTTTGCACCATGGCCTGAACTCTGGGGCCAACTGCTGAGACTGGAAAGGCACCACAGGAGGCCTCAGGCCACCTTTCTAGATTGCTGTGATTTTCAAACAGACATGGGCAAACCCAATTGCATCAGCACCTGCTGTCTCTGAAGAATCTGCACTCACCACCCTCTGGGGGAGCAGGGAATCAGCTCCAGCGGGGAAGGCTCACCCTGGTCTGACTGCTCCCGCTGCATACCCCAATACCACAGCAGATACTGGGACCGCAAAAGGGGGGGGGGACGACACTGCAGCTCAGGCTGTTGCAGGCGAGGCATAAGAAAGCTCCCGGCAGAGGATTCCCCTAGGTCGGCACAACTGCTCTGCTAGCATGCGTTGCCACTTGCCAAAGCCCAAACAAGGGAGCAAGGCCAGCATCTTCAGGGGCGCATACCCGGAGCAAGTACTGTGATGGAACCAGGCTACGCAGGATGTGTCTACTACAGACAGAAGCTGTGACGTTTGGAGACACGACCAGACCAGCATGAGGCAGTGCAGGTAATACTCACAGATGTCCGCTTCGCGTGCAGCGGACCCTGCTGTATCTCAAGCATATAATCAGCAATCTGCAGATATTTCCCCCTTGCCCTAAGAATTGCGGGGGGTTTTTTAACCCTTTAAAACAGAAAACAAAGGAAGAAACAAAAGAGAATAGGCAGGGCAGCCATAGGACGGTAGCTCCAGCAACTGAGCTGGCCCTCTTGGCCAGAGGTTGCGCGCCCCCCCCCACCAGTAGATCAGTCCAGCAAGCAGGGTCCTGTATCTCTAGAAGACTAGTGTGTCGCTGAACTGCTTCACATAGTTGTGATGAGCAGCAGCAGCAGCTGCTAGTCCATTAGCAATCTCCTTAGCTGTACAGAAGCAACCAACATCTGCTGAGACAGAGAAAATACTGGAGTGCCCCTAACTGTACTGGCTATTATAACAGTGGTTATATCATAACAGTTCTGGTCTAGCAGGATGCTCTGGAAAGTGCAAACTGCACAAGGATTGGAATGGACTCCAGTCTGTCTCTTGGGAGATGAAGCTGCTTTTGTAATCAAACCTTAATAGCAATTTTGTCATACACTTGGCTATAGCACACTATGAACACTCAAACTTCACTGGCAAGAAACTGGCCTTAGCAGTTTTAACCATGTGCACTAAGCTCAAACCTCACATTTACTTGTAAAGGTCCTCCCTCAAGGCACCCATCTTATTTTATTTTACAGGTACATTGTAACTTAAACTTCATAATGCACATTAAACAGGAACATTGATAACCTGGGGTTTTTCTGAGGCAATGGGGAGCTAAGTGACTCGCCCAAGGCCACAAGAAGTGCCAATGGGAATCAAACCCTGGTCTCTTAGCATCCCAAGCCAGTGCTCTAACCATTAAGCTACTCCTCCACACAAAGCTACACACAAGACTGCCCCCATGTGACCATAAATCAAGAATGTTTACTTAGTGATAATTTCCTTTCCTGAAATCCTGATAGACCAGTCGACTAGTGGGTTGTGCTCCCCTGCCAGCAGATGGCGAGAGAGAAAAATTCCCAAAGCTGTGACATCACCCTTGGTATAAAAACCCATCCCCTAAGGGGAGCTTCAGTATAATCATAACAAGCAGTAGGAGTTCAAACAGCCAAGTAAGCACAAAACAATACTGATGTGCAAAGGTAGAGAGGGAGGACCAGGTGGCTACCCTGCAAATACCTAGTGGAGCTACCCAGAATCCAATAGTCTAGATAAGGATGAACCCGAATACCTTGGCACTGCAGAGAATCTGCCACGTCTGCCATCACAGCGAGAAGCTGTGGCAAAACCAAAGGGCAGAGCACAAAACTGATAATGTTGACCAAGGAACATGAAATGTAAATACTGCTGATCTTGGCGGTTTGGAATATGAAAATATGCTTACACCAGGTTCAGGGATATGAGAAATTCACCTGCCTGAACAGCTTGAATGACTGTCCAGAGGGTTTCCATCTGGAACCATACAAAGCACCTGAAGACAGCAATCCCTGACTCCCAGGATAGGACCGAAGGAGCTGTCCTCCTTGGGAATGAGGAAGTAAATGGAATAGTAATCAGAACCTCTTTCTGAGGGAGGAACTGGGTATACCGCATTAAGCTGAAGGTGGCGGTGGAGAGTCAGGTATACAGCCACTGCCTTGGCCGCAGAACTGCATGGAGAGATGAGAAAGACATTTGGTATGGGCTCAGTGAAGCCAACAGCATAACCCTGTGTTACTACCTTGAGTACCCACAGATCCAATGTTATTTGGGTCCATTTGCGAGAAAAATACCATAAGCGTCCACCCATAGGAAGCACCCTGGAATGGACCCAGAAACAGTCAGTCAATGGGAAGATTTAGCAGAACCGGAAAACTTGTTGGAAAAGAAATTGTCCCAATTGCGACATACCCAAAAAAAGGACTGAGACTCAGAACCAGCCCTATTCGAAGAACCACCGGATTTGCCAGGCTGGTAGAGACAATGTCTCTAAAGCAGACTCCAAAAGCTGAGGACATGGACAACAAAAATTTGATTTGGGCTTATCCTCTGGCAAGTATTGAGGCTTGACCTCCCCCAAATCCTTCACAAGTTTCCAAATCCTCACCAAAAAGGCAGCAGCCCTTTGAAAGGAAGCTTGGCGAGATGGGACTTGGAAGCAGAATATGCATTCCAATAGAGTCACAGCCAATGCTTAGCCACTGTAGCAGCAACCACAGACAGAGCAGATAAGCACAGCAGATCATTAAAGGCATTTGCAAGAAAAGCAGCGAGTCTCTAAATGAGGCAAAGCTGGATCATCCGGAAGTGACTGAAGCCAGAGCAAAGCACATGCAGCAAGACCTCCGCAAACAATGCCAAGATAGATGACGAGAAGGGTTTTTTTTAAGAGGCCCCCCACCTTGCGATCTGTCTGATCATGGAGGGCCGTGTCACCCTCCACAGGAATGGTCGCGCCTTTAGTGACTGCAGTGATCAGGGCATCTAATTTAGGGAAATGCAACCACTTGTCAAGATCATCTGAAGACCAAATGTAAAGATGCCCCAAGCGACAGGCGGAGCATAGAGACATCAGGAGAATCCTACTCTAAGGAGACCATTTGTTGTAGTTCCAGCAGAAAGATAAAAGTCTTAAAAGGTTTCCTGATGCCCATGATGATGGGGTCTGCCTGAAGTTTAGAGGAATCCAAAGGCTGTTGCATTTGAGTCGGAGAGGTGCAGAGCCTCTGTGATTTGATCAAGAGCAGGAAGCTCTTCCTTACAAAATAAGGTGAAATTAGACTTACCTGCTAATTGTAGTTCCTGGAGTGTAGCCAGGCTAGTCCCGGACCTCTGGGTTCCCTATCTCATCCAGCAGCTTTGGAGACTGAGAAAACTCCTCCTCTTTTTTATGTCGTCACCGGTATATCCATTCGGGATCTGCCTCTTGCCATCAGTAACCTATTGACAAAGCAGACTCACCGGAGACACAAGTAAGCGAGTAAACACTAAAAAAACAATTTGACTTAACCCGCTATATTAAGCACTTAACATATGTACAAACAGAACAGAATGCTCTGATACCATTACTTTAAGAGACGCAGGTTTCTCCCTAAGAGCAAGGAAGAAAGAAGGCCCCACCGCAAGACAGCTAGGTACGCTCCCCCCAGAGCCCGTATGACCGCAAAACAGAATGAATTCTTACCAGTAAATGCCGTCAGTACTCGTGAGGCAAACACTTCAGGCGATAGACACAGTACAGCTCCAGGGTAGGGATACGGGACTAGCCTGGCTACACTCCAGGAACTACAATTAGCAGGTAAGTCTAATTTCACCTTCCTGTTCGTGTAACCAGGCTAGTCCCGGACCTCTGGGTAAGTACCACAGCAGTAAGCTAGTCAAGTATGGGAGGGTCCCGAAACACCAGCCTGAAGCACAGCTGATCCGAAGGCAGTATCAAGTGCTCCTTGGACGTCCAGGCGATAATGTCGGACAAAGGTGTTCAAGGAGGACCACGTGGCCGCCTTGCAAATCTCCAGTGGCGGAACCCACCGAAACTCCGCCCATGAAGATGCTTGCGCCCTGGTGGAATGAGCCCGAAGGCCAATCAGAACCGGCTTGCCTTTGAGCATATACGCTGATGCAATAGCCTCTTTAATCCAACGGACTATGGACGCTTTGGAAGCAGCTTCGCCCCTCCGCGGACCCGCAAAGAGAACGAAGAGCCTATCCGACTTGCGGAAACTAGCCGTCCGAGCAAGATACTTCTTTAAGGCCCGACGAGCAACCAAACTGTGAAAATTGCCGCCAGAGCCCGCCGAGCGGCGTGAAAAAACTGGCAAGGAAATTTCCTGATTCACATGAAAGGGGGAAACCACCTTAGGGAGAAAGGAAGGGACCGTCCGGAGAACCACCTTTGACGAGAAAAATACCAAATAGGGCTCCCGGCAAGAAAGAGCCTGCAATTCGGAAATTCTCCTCGCTGAACAAATCGCCACGAGAAACACGACCTTCAAAGTGAGATCTTTAAGAGACACCCGGGAGAGAGGCTCGAAGGGCTCGCCCTGCAAAACGTCAAGGACGGAGGGAAGATGCCACTGAGGCACCACAGGACGCGACGGAGGCCGCAGGAGCGACCCTGCCCGTAGAAAGCGTTTAACATCACCATGACACGCAAGCGATTGCCCCCCGATTTTTCCTCTGTAACAGGACAGAGCCGCGACCTGCACCCGCAAGGACGCAGGAGCTAAACCTTTCTCGAAGCCATGCTGCAGGAAATCCAAGATTTGAGGGATGGAAGACCGCAAAGCCACATACCGCCGGTCCGTGCACCAAGCCTCAAAGACACGCCACACTCTCACGTAGGCTAAGGAGGTAGACCTCTTCCTGGCTTTCAACAGGGTGGTGATAACGGAGGCCGAGTAGCCTCTTTGTTGTAACCGCGCCCGCTCAAGAGCCAGGCCGTAAGCGAGAATCGATCCACGTGCGGTATGAGAAGGGGCCCCTGCGACAGAAGATCCGGCCGGTTCGGAAGCCTCCACGGCTTCGCCACTAGTAGTCTCACCAGATCCGCGTACCAAGGTCTGCGCGGCCAATCTGGGGCAATCAGGACGACGCGTCCGGGGTACAACTGCACCCGCTGAAGAACTCTGCCGACGAGAACCCACGGAGGGAAGACGTACAGGAGCTGGTCCGGCGGCCAAGTCTGACAGAGCATCGAGACCTTCCGACATGCGCTCCCGTCTTCTGCTGAAGAAGCGATCCACCTTTGCCGACGCGAACGGCGCCATGAGGTCCATGGCTGGCAAGCCCCACCTGCGGACGAGCAACTGGAAGACTTCGGGATGGAGGACCCATTCTCCCGGGTCCACCCAAAAGCGACTGAGAAAGTCTGCTTGCACGTTGTCTACCCCGGCCACATGCGCCGCTGACAGGGCCAGTAAATTCTCTTCCGCCCAAGCGCACAGAACCGCCGCCTCGTCCTCCAGCTGAATGCTGGTGGTGCACCCCTGTCTGTTGACGTAGGCCACCGCGGTGGCATTGTCGGAAAACACGCGAACCGCCGCATCCTGAAGTAATGACTGAAACGCTAGGAGCGCTAGGAAGACTGCTCGCAACTCCAGGCGGTTGATGGACCAGTTCCTTTCCTGGGGAGACCATACCCCTTGCGTGAACCGGCCTTGACAATGAGCACCCCAGCCGCAGAGACTGGCATCGGTCATCATTGTGACCCAGGACGGAGCCACCAACGGCTGTCCCACCGCGAGGGAGGTCGGACACAACCACCACCGGAGGGACCGGCGCGCCACTTGCGGGCAGGGCAGGGTCCGAGACAGCGGATCCTCTTGATGCGACCACCGGCGAAGTAAAGCCCGTTGTAAGGGTCGCATGTGCGCTCTCGCCCAGGGCACCGTCTCTATGGACACGGCCATCGTCCCCAGCAACTGTAAATAACGCCAGGCCGACGGCGCGCGAAGACGCAGGAAACGGACCACCAGACGTCGGAGGTTCCGTGCCCGGATGGACGTGAAGAACACCTTCCCGACCTTTGTGTCGAAGCGAGCCCCGAGATATTTGAGGTTCTGCGAAGGCGTCAAATGACTCTTCGCCAAGTTGACCACCCAGCCGAGTTCTTCCAGAAAAGCTACCACCCGAGCCGTGGCGGACACACTCTCGGCATGTGACTTCGCTCGAATCAACCAGTCGTCGAGATACGGGTGTACTAGAATACCTTCTCTCCTCAGGGCCGCCGCCACCACCACCATGACTTTCGTGAAGGTGCGTGGAGCCGTCGCTAAACCGAACGGCAGTGCGCGGAATTGAAAGTGCCCGAACGGAACAGCGAATCTGAGAAATTGATGGTGGTCCCGTCGGATGGGAATGTGGAGATACGCCTCCGACAAATCTAGGGAAGTAAGAAACTCCCCCTTTTGGACCGCTACTATCACCGACCGCAGGGTCTCCATGTGGAAATGCGACACGCGGAGACACCGATTCACCCCCTTGATGTCTAGGATGGGACGGACACCGCCGTCCTTCTTTGGAACCACAAAGTAAATGGAGTATCGACCGCCTCCGCATTGGTCTGGGGGAACCGGCACGATAGCCCTGAGCTGTAATAACCTTTGAACGGTAACTCGCATGGACGCGATCTTGGAAGGCGACTTTGTGGGGGACCGCACGAAGGCAGGGCGGACGGGCTTCCGCAACTCCAACGCATCACCTTCGCGAATCACGTCTAGGACCCACTGGTCTGACGTTACCCGGACCCAGGCAGGATAAAAGTCTTGCAACCGTCCTCCCACCAGCACCAAGCTTGCCTGGGCCCCCCGTATCTCATTGTTGCTTTTTGACTGGGAAGGCAGAGGACGAGGAAGGGCCAAATCCTCGTCCCGCCCCTCGAAACCCCCGGAAACCCTGATTCTTACTAGCGTAGCGGCCCCTTTGACTGGGAAAGAACCGCTGCGACCGAAAACGCCAAAAATCACGTGGCTGGCCTCTACCCCCCTGAAAAGGACGGGCTGGCTTGGCTTTATCTTCGGGTAGCTTGCCGCCTTTGGACTCGCCCAGATCTTTGACCAACTTCTCCAAGTCCTCGCCAAACAAAAGCCTCCCTTTGAAGGGAAGTTTGCTTAGACGAGCCTTGGAAGCGTCCGCGGCCCAGTTACGAAGCCATAAGTAACGGCGGGCCGCTATAGCGGACGCCATGCTGTTGGCCAGACTACGCATCAGGTCATACTGCAGGTCGGCCAAGTAGGCCGCTCCTGATTCTAACTTGGCCAGTTCACCGGGCCCTTCAGCTTCCTGGTCACCCTGTACCCTCTGGGACCAGCGGAGACAGGCCCTAGCCACCCAGGCCCCACACATGGCGGCCTGGAGGGACAAGGCATTGACATCAAAAACCTGCCGCAAGAGCACCTCCAATTTCCGATCCTGTGGATCCTTGAGAGCTGCACTACCCTCCACGGGGATGGTAGTTTTCTTAGTGACCGCCGCGACGGCGGCATCAACCTTGGGGGACTTAAACACCTCTTTATCCTGATCCAGCAAGGGATACAGGCGGCCCATGACTCGCGACCCCTTCATCGGAGCTTCTGGGACGTTCCACTCCTCCTGAATCATTTCCCTGAAGACCCTGTGTACCGGGAACGCCCTCTGATTCCTACGGAACACCTGCAGTAAAGGATCTTCCAGAGTGTCATCGTCGGTCGCACCTGGAACCGGCATATTGAGAACCTTGAGGGATTCTGCTATCAACGCAGGGAGCTCCTCCTTTCGGAACAACTACCCTGGCCTGATCCTCCTTTTCAGATAGTTCGCCTTCCTCCAGCTCCTCTTCTGCTTCTAAGTCACGGACGTCCTCCTCTGACAAGTGACCCTCAGAGGCTACAGAACAATCCGCAGAGGAGGCCTCAGTCCGTGGCCTCTTGGCCTGGACAGCGGGCTCCTCGGATAGGGACGGCATGGCAGTCCTCTTGAGATCCGCCCTTGGCTCCTGCCGCTGCCCCTGATGTGGACCAGCAAGAAAGGCGTTTTGCAAAAACATCACAAAATCGTTGGAAAAGATAGTAGTCCAGTCCTTGGGCAGCGGGGCGGCAGGCCTACCAACATCCGGTGCTGAAGAGGGCCCTACCACTGGCTCTTCCCAGACTGTCTCCACCACTGGTGTGGAAGAACCGCCGGGCTCCGAAAGGTGGGCCTCCTCCCTGTCAGACTTAGAGGGGTCCATGCCAGAAGAATCTTTTACACAGGCCTTACATACGCCTGAGGAGCTCTTCCTTAAACCACAAACTAGGCAAAGTGGTTTAGAAGACATGTCAGCTCGGAGGTGTAGAGGCAGAGACTAAGCTCCCCTGAGAGCTGCTGAAAATGACCGATACTGGTATTGCCTTTTTTTTTTTTTTTCAAGGAGCCGAAGAAATCCCAAACAGAAACAAAACCGCTCCGGAGTAAATCAAAAGAACGAAGGAGGAACCCCAGGGGAAAAGCAGGCAGAGGAAGTGAAACAGTTAGCCGGACCGCGGGCACCACGCAGCTAGGCCCAACACGCGGATTAGCGCGCCAACAAATATTCCCTGACAGAAATGGCCGAAGTCAGGCCCCCTTACCTGGAAGTGCTGCGTGCAAGTGAGCTTCAGCGAAAAAAGCACAAGCAGGAACCACAGTGCATCGCTGAGCCGCCACGGAGAAAAACTGTCCACCCTTGCAGTCTGCTCCGGGAAACGCCTGGCTAGGTCGGTCTGAGATTCGTTCCCAGCCGCGGAATGCGGCAAAACCCCCAGGGACAGCCAAAGGGAGAAAGAACCGCCTCAGCAATGCCGAAGCAAGGAGGGGAAACAAAAGGAAAAGAAAAGGGAGGGAAGGAGGCAGGGGAAAAGTAAGCGAGACGCCTGCACTAATGCTCTTAAAGAGACAGTACTGTCCAGCAAAGGCTGCCCTCCCCAGGGACAAAAACAGCAGTTTAGATCAGAGAAACCCCCCCAAAACTAACTCAATTGTCTCTCCAGTGAGCCCGGGACTCCGGGCTCCTATCTCACAAGCTGCTTGGAGACTGAGATAACTGATGGCAAGAGGCAGATCCCGAATGGATATACCGGTGACATCATAAAAAAGAGGAGGAGTTTTCTCAGTCTCCAAAGCTGCTGGATGAGATAGGGAACCCAGAGGTCCGGGACTAGCCTGGTTACACGAACAGGAACCAGATATCCTGACCCTCTTCTCAAGGCTCCTGGTCTTCTTCCAATGGCGAGAGCTCTCCTTCCCGGTCAGACTCAGAAGCGATAGAATGTTCATCTGAAGGACCATTGCTGTCTTCCCCTGCAGGGCGCCAGTCCCATGGAAGAGAGGAGGTATCCTTGGACAGATCTAAAGAAACTCCAGCCAAACTTTGGCAGGCACGCTTTGAAGATCAACGGCGGTCGGAGAAGAACCCAAGCGCCACATATCCCAGGTCTGACTGAATAGCTCCATAAACTGGAGATCAGAATCGTCAGCTGAAGTCTGCATAGGCTGAATAGAGGTTGCAGAGTGAGCATGTTGCTCAGGCAATAAAACTGGAGGAAGGGCATCTTGAGATAGAGCATCACCTTGAGGTAACCCAGAAGGAGCTAAAGCAAGAGACCTGGAAGAGCTACTCAAACTAGGATCTGCACCCGCAGAAGGACCCCCTTGATCAGAATCACAGTAAGAACACAAACTACCTGTCAGTCTTACATTTCTTCCCGCAGCCCAAGTTGCGCTGTAGGGAAGGCATTTTCACAACAGGATAAAAGAAAGTCACAGGAAGAGCTGGGGAGCCAAAAATCAACAAGACTCTGAAGAAAGAATGGCAGCCGCGGCACAAAAATTATGGAAGGAAATAGCAAAACAGAGCTGGGAAGCAGCCACTGGCTGACTGTGTGAAGTGAAGCAGGAAAAAGCAGTTTGGACTGGTCTAGCAGGATGTTTGGAAATTCTCTTCCTCATTCAGGCTTTTTACTATTCCCTGCAGCCCCTACTACTGCCTCCCCCTATCCCCATAAGAAGGTGCATGCCTATGCATGAACCACATCTTATATATATTCTTTAGGATAGGGATTCTCTTTCCTTTTGACAGATGTGTTCCACTCTGTGCCGCCTCTTCCACAAGACAAAGTCCGTTAAACAACATAAAAGGAGGAAGGAGGAGGGCAGAAAGCATTAACACACCATCACTTTTTCTCTTGTAGATGTACTGTTCCATTTGGAAATCGAGGTTAGTGCCTCCTAAGTGGGTTCCAGCAGCAAGGAACTTGAGGACATCCTCCTCCTTCATCTGCAGGACGTCGAGACCTCCGGACATTGTGAATGTTTCCCTTTAAAGCAACGACGGGTAACCTAAAAAAAAACAGCAAAAGGAATAAGCCACAGGATTAATCTGTAATCCACGAGGTCAATTCAAACTTCAAAAAAAAAATTCTCTCAACTAGTGTCCTTTTCTTAATGAGCATAACTTTTCTAGGGATCTTTCCAGATAATGGTTATCAACTGTTGTGTGTTGATAAAGTAGAAGACGATGGTGCTGCAAGTCCAGCTCCCAGTGGCCATATCAGAAATGACAGTCTCCGGAATAGTGTATGGAGACTTGACTGCCCCAACAGCCATTTCCTCCTAAGGGGCAAGGCATGCAAAGAAATATTATGATGCTACTCCTGCCACAGCAGTTTGTGTCCAAATGGAAGACTTCACTTTCCAGTGGCTGTCATATACCTCGGTCACTAAAGATTTAGTAAGTAGTTTTAGAATGTCAGACCCCTCACCCTCCAATCCTTACTAATTTGCTAATGTATAGCAAACAGCTGAGCTCAGAGAAAGGGACAGAATGGTGCTGGTAAGATTAGGGCATGCATCGTGTAAGTTAAACATGGCACCCATAGTGAATTTCAACCACAAGGGATTACTTCCACCTCATACAAGTAGCATTTAGCAACGCTAACATTTTGAGGTAGGCAGAGGTTTATATTGAGATTATACAGTGACTTATGTTGTGGAGAAAACAGGAGATCCCCTAAAAAATAATGCAGAGTTAGTGATTTTCACCTTAAGGGTCAGATTTGGTCAAGTTGGGTCCCATGGATGACAAAGTTACAACCGGGTATATTTGATTTTGGAGTTTTGCCTATACAGTATATAGGAAATCTGAAAAGTGGGCATGGTGTAGTGATCAATACTCTTTTTGCCATTTATCTGAACTATTTGCATATGTACACAAATAAAAATAAGGTTAGAGGAAATTTATAACCTGACGTTGTAGCATGGACTACTATCAAACTCCACCCACTGGACCACATTAGCCCTTGTGGCGTTAGTGAAACTCCTGCCATGTTAGTGTAGCACACATCCTACACTCAGAGTTCATAGGCTGAGACCAGCCTCAGCTCCAAGCTCTAACGGTGTGCAAAACTCAACCAAAACAAGTGATGCAGGGACCCGATTTATTTTTACACATTCCTATTTCCAGACGAAGACACCACCACTACCTAGATTTCCACTAGCAGCAGTCTCTCACTTTGCCCTTAGACTTCCAGTAGGCTTCAAATCTAAACCTATTATACATGTTATATCCTGAATGTTAGAGATTACTTAGATACACGGCCAACCCAAGGGTTTCTGCTACACTAGGCAGAAGCATCAACCCCCTGCTGATTCAGTCTTCAGGGGCAGGGAACGGCTCGGTGGTAGTTTAAAAGCAGAGATTTTGTGCCACTGCTTTGGTGCCTGCCGTTTCCAATCCCCCTCCGCTGCAACTTCCTGTCAGAGGGATCAAAAGTGGCAGACTATGTTTGCCAAAAGACACGACCTGCTGCAGGTACCATGTTGCTCACTAAGGTCTGCTATCCTAGTGGACGGGCTGGCCCTGCTTGGATGCCAACGTTTTCTCAAAACCGTACATCCCTTTTCCTAACAAAACATAAAAACCCAGGAAAGGATGAATAGTTTTGTCCTTAGATTGTCTTGCAGATGTGAAAAGGCACATATATATTTTTTAGACTCTCCCAATATTTTTTGGCAATGGGGCAGGGATAAGGAAAAAGCTTTTAAGAAGTCTAATGACTGAGTCAAAAAGCAGTTTTATTTAATCCTTCTTCCCAAAATTTGGTTTCTTGGATTCTTCTATTCTGACCTATGCAGTTTATGGAATATATTATGTTTATTTTTTCTCAAGTTTTGTTTGATGTAAACTTTATAAATAAAGCCTCTTTACATTAACAGAATACAAGTCGACCAGAAAAACTCTGTAAAGAGCCCTGTGAAGCTTTGGATCAGATCATAGCATGTTTTCTACACATGTGAATTTCAGGACCAAACAGTTCTGGCTCAAAGACGGCAGTCAAGAGAAGTCAAAGTGTAGACTCGTTACCCATATGGCCAGGCTCACCTATGATTTAAATGAGTGAAAATCAATAAAAACAAATACTACTAACAAATACTACATCATTATATGAACCTGTCCAAACTTCCATTCCGCAGTTTTCAATCACCAACCTCTCACCACCCTCTGTAAAAACCATAAATGAAGTTATTACCTCCATCAACACGACAACGTCACCATCTGACCCATGCCCAGCACACTGGATAAGATCTATGCGCACAGAACTCAGCCCTTTTATAGCTAACATAGCGAAGCTGTCATTTGAATCTGGTGTCTTCCCAGATGCTCTCAAACATACATCCATCCGACCACTGCTGAAAAACAACCAGCTTGACCCAAAGAAGGACGACTCATACCGTCCAATCTCTAGTATCCCATTTCTAGCCAAAATTATTGAGAAATTAACTCTCAGGCAGATATAACAGCATATAGACTCATTTTCCCCTTTAGATCATGTCAACATGGATTCAGGGAAGCCCACGGTGTAGAAACTCTAACAACATTAATCAATACACTTATCAACGGCATTGACAATCTGAAAAATGGCTTTGCTCTAATATTTCTTGATATAGCTGCTGCGTTCGATTCTGTGGATCACATACAACTACTAAAACGACTTCATGAGAAGGGAATCAAGAACCGTGCTTGGGACTGGTGCAAATCCTACCTGGAAGGTAGATTACAACAAGTTTGTATTGGTAATGCTACTTCAAATCCCTTTCAGCAGAAACAAGGTGTACCACAAGGCTCCTCCTTGTCTGCGCTGCTGTTCAACATCTATATGCAGCCAATCTGTGACATTGCATGCTCTTTTGGTATATCCTGCCTTATGTATGCGAATGATGTGCTATTATTCTCACCGATATCTGTATCATACCCAAACTATACAGTACTAATCAACTGTTTTAATTCAATAACTGATTGGCTTCTCTCTCAAAACCTCCATATTAACTTTAAAAAAACAGAGGTTCTAATAATCACAAGGAATAAATCTTTCTCCCCTCCATCAATTCTAAAAGTCAGAGATGCTGATCTCCCAGTCAAATCAAATATTCGATATCTAGGAGTAATTCTGGATCAAAGGTTAGACTTCAAGGAACATATAAAATGCACTGTAAAGGTCATTTACTTCAAGATAAAAACCCTTCGTCATCTGAGACCTATGATGAAGTCTGATGACTTCCACACCATCTTTCAAGCTCTAGTCACGCCGCACTTTGATTATGCTAACATAATACTCCATGGCTTACCAAATATACTATTAATCCTCTACAATTAGCCATGAACGCAGCTGCTCGTGTCCTCTGCGGATCATCAAAGTGTGAGCATATTTCCCCCATTCTAGAGAAGCTTCATTGGTTACCAATAAACTGTAGAATCCAATATAAGGCCATCCTTACCACCTTTAGGGCCTTCAATAATATTTCTCCAGATTCCATCTCTGATTTCATCATACACACAACAAACAACAGGTCCAGGAGATCTCCAGCTGTTGACACACTACTAATACCAAAAGTTTCCTTAAAAGCGAATCAATCATCCATCAATAGGGCTTTTTCGAATTGTGCTCCTAGATGTTGGAACAAACTCCCTCCCAATATCAGAGCAATTAAAGACATCAAACAATTCAAAAAAGCCCTTAAACACCACCTTTTCATCGCACACTTCAAACACCTAAACACCCCTTCCCCTCCCCCATCCTTTTAACCTCATACCTACCCTAACTGTATAGATTTTATATATCTCCAACATGTATTTTCTAGAAATATAAATGATTTCCCTGTTTACTTCCATGTTAATTTTCCTGTTACTTGTAATAGGTCTGTTATATCTGATCAATTGTTGTATTGTTTCAATGTAAACCGCACTGATGACAAAGTAGGAACCCTTTGCTTTCATGGGAATCAGCTTCCCAAAACAATTCAGGAGGGGTTGGGGTGTAAACTGTCCCTTCTTGATAAGGTTACCAAATGCCCCCCTACACACGTTTGGGAGCCTACTGCCCCGGATTCCAGTAATGGGGGACAGAGAAGATAGAATGGATGTAAAGTCTTAAAACTGATGTATGCCAATCATTACATTGAAAATACATTTCTATTTTACAGCTTCTATTTCTCTGTCAATTTTGTCTGCATGAAAATGATATTGTTATCATGGGATGGATTAAGGGGACAGGGTAGTTACTCCTCTCCTCCATGCCCTTGCAGCTCAAGCCTAGAACTGGGGTGTTTTCCAGTAGCGCGCATACACACCCCTTTCGGATAACAAGTGTCCCAGATTCACCTGCAAAACACCTGGCAATCTTACATTGTGTTGAGGGGGTAAACATACATAGTATATGAGGGCAGATAAAGACCAGTATGTTCCTGTTTAGGGTTGTACTTGATTTATGCAGTTATACAAAATATGTAAGTTTGCTTTGTTTTTATCCTCTTGCTAGAAAGGTTTGCTCGAGCAACCAATACGCCCATAGAGCTGATACATATGTGCCCCCTCCCCAACGCCGTATCAGCCAAGCAGAACGCTCAGAATCTTTATTAGAAGACGTCATAAACCCATAATCAATCCGCCTCCGCCGGGGACTACTAAGTTACGTGCTTATTTCTTGAGAGTCATATCTACAAACACAACTCAAATTTTGTGCGTATAGGAACGTCATCGGCAACATCTTCCTCTACGAAACACGCTACTTACAGGATACTAGATGGGTGCAGAAAGCGTTTTCCAGATCACTTTAAGCCATTAAACAGAAACCAAGCATGCGCACAACATTTATCTTCATAATGCATTTAAAACACACACTAAGCGTGCAACAATACACCACGCGTTCCACTGGGCGAAGGAGACTTAATCACGTCTAGAACATCACAGCTCTAGGTATTACACCTATAAAGCAGCGCTGAAAACAAAATGTCCCTAGCCTCCCACACTCACAAAAGATACAACGCCGCATGGAGCCCCCGCTCGGTACGCGGAAAGAAAAGAACCTAAGGCCGCAATGACGTGTATAAATAGTCTTCTTGAACCAATAGCAGAGCGCTTCCGGCGAAGAGGCCCCTTCCTCTTTCCAAACCTGGGAAGAGGGAGGGAATTCCACGGTGGCTATGTCGCAAGTTTTTCAGCAATAACCCGAAGAGGAGAGTGCACTGCCATCTTTGATTTGGGCATTAAAAAAAATAAAGCCTCGACAAAGAAAATGTTATTGTTTCTGAAGGATATTGAAGGCTTTCAAACGGCCATACAGAAGGACCGGACTTCACAAAAGTCAACATAATAAAAGCTTCCAACATGCAACAGGACTTCTTGCATTTATTGCCAGTAAGGTTGTCGCTTTTCCCCTCGCTAAATTCGTGGCGAGCGGCAGAGGAGGGCGCTGGCGGGCTGGCAGGAGACTCGTAGAGACGCAGCCAGCGAGCACAGTTCTGAAGCAAGGGAGATGTTTAATACAGGGCACAAAAAGAAAGTAGTAGTGTGGCAGGTGCAGGCCTGTGACCCACGGTGTCTGACATAGGCAGGCCAGCATGGCTAGCTTGACCTGTAAATGAGGCCTGTGGAGAGGCATATAGGATTGCACATCCCCCAATATGCTGCTATTGTAAGAAAGAACTCAGTAGAAATATTGAATTAGCTTAGATAAGCAGAATTGCAGAATTAAGAAATGGAAAAATACAGAAAAGATGTGTTTTAAAGTTACTGATAAGAAAGAGTACATTTGCAGAGAAATATTGAGGAGTGCTGACAGATGAGTTACAGAACCTTGCTCTTCTGCACGCACAAATGGTCCCATAGCCTTGAAAGTGTGAAAGTAACAAGTTGATGAACTGACCATTGTAATTGGGACTAGAAGGGGGGCAGGCAGGTGTCATGCTCACAGAAGCCCACAGAAGGAACATAATTGGAGAAACTTATCAGTACCGGGACCAATAGAAGAGGTACGGGAGCGTACCGGGACCAATGAAATGTTTTTCTATACCTAGAATGGAACAGAAGTCTATAAAAGTTGTTGTAATGCTTGAAAACTTTGCTCAGCCATTTTGAAATTGTCTTGCTTGAGACTTGTGCACAAATAAATGATTTGGACCTTTTGAACAGACTCCTGGTATCATTGGTTTGTCTGCGCTTTGCTGCTACATATTCCTTGGTGCGTTGGCCGGGAAGTTGTGGAATCAAAGTGTATATAGGGCAATATACCACGACTTTCCGCCTCTATAGGCTTGGTCCTGCCGGGATCGCGCCCTTCCGACGAGGGCCGCTCCCTGGCGCCACCGGTCCCTTGTATCGGAGGGAGCTGGTCGGACCTCGGCGGGTGACGAGCCCGGCTGGAGTCAACGCCTCGAACCCGAGTGAGGGGAGTCCGAGGTCCAACTCATGCGCCTGCTTGGGAAGTTTTGAGGACCGGATCCGGTGAGTATAGTTTTGATTTTGGGTCTAGACAGAAATAGAAAGAGCAGTACTGCCATTGGAACTTGCAATTTGGAATTTGTAATCTCGAGATATTGGGAATTGGTAAGAGAGCCTGATCAACTCTCAAGGAAGAGCCGAGTAGCCTGGCATGGGAATTCGCTAGGTGAAACCCTCATCCTTTTTGTAATTTGGAAAAAAGACTAGTCAGAACAGATAGAAACGAATGCGTTCTGGGAATACGTTGCTAGCATGATTGTGTGAACGAAGTGTGATTGAGAGGTCTGGCAGCACGGACCAAGTGAAAGCGGACCCCTGATTAGCGCATTTCCTGACCGGGCGACCGCGTTCAGGTCGCGAAAAGGGGGAAGCGATTGTCGTCTTGTCTTGTTATTTGTATTCCCTGTATGTTTCCAGGGCCGTGAGGACCCCTTACCCACGGTCCGCCCACCTTTTCCCTTCTGTCTGTTGTTGCGCGCACACATCGAAATGGGAGGGGCGGAGTCTACTAGGAACACTCCATTAGAATGTATGATCGCACATTTTAAAGAGGGATATTCAGGAGATTATGGTATTAAAATGACAGCAGCCCATTTGCAGATTTTGTGTACTAGGGAGTGGCCCGATCTAGACCCCATCTGGCCCCGAGAGGGAACGTTCACCGTAGAGATTATCCAGTCAATACATCGTAGAGTGCGGGTAGCGCACCCAGATCAGTACCCCTATATAGATTCCTGGTTAAGTATTTGTGAAGATCCGCCCTCCTGGGCGCAGCGCTGTTATGAGGAACAGTGCAGAATAATGTTAGCTAGAACAGATTCTAGACAGAAAAAGGAACAGCCTAGAATGAACGAACAGGATAAGAAAGCCAAGAAGAAACCCATCTTGGCAGATCCCGATTCCCCAGAAGTAGTCCTCAGGCAGCCCCGAACCCCAGGTCCAGTAAGAATAGCCCGGCGGCGTCCTGCCCCAGATCCCCAGAGACCGCCGGAGCCGAGGCGAGACCCAACCCCTGACCCCCCTCCTCCTGGAGGAGAGGAAGAGACAGAATTAGCGGGAAGAGAAGAGGAGGATGTAAAAGGTGAGCCAGAAGCGGAGCTAGAAGAAGAAGTAGGAAGGAATCCCCCAGAAGAAGAGGACAGTGTACAAATAATTGAGAAAGCTAGCGCTAGCACTAGCAAGCCAGTGAAAGAAAAACCCAAAGCAAAACCAGTTGAGAAAAAGAAAGCAACTCCTGCAAAGACAACGACAATAGCCCTTAGATCCCAGACCCAAATGACGCCTGGGACGACAGCCAAACTGTTTCCCTTAAGGCAGGTCCCGGGGGTGCCCGTAAAGAATGATAATGATGAAGTGGTAGCGGGACCCCTAACTTATGTGTATATTCCCTTCTCTACAACTGATTTATTAAATTGGAGGTCGCACTATGCCTCCTATACTAGCAAGCCCCAGGAGCTGACAGAATTAGTAACTAGTATTATGGAAACTCACCAACCCACTTGGCCAGATTGCCGTCAGCTCCTGACCACCCTATTTACCACAGAAGAACGAGCGAGAATTAGAAAAGCAGCTATTGAATGGATGGCAGAAAACCCTGCAGCTCCGGCGCAGGGGCAGAATATAATAGATCGTAGAGAAGCAGCTCAGAGAGAATTCCCGAATGAAGACCCCCAATGGGATCCAAATACAGATGAAGGATCCACCGCCCTAGCCCGTTTTCGCCAAGGCTTTTTACAAGGCCTGCGAAGAGGAGGCCAAAAAGCTATGAACCTTTCCAAAGTAGCAGGAATTATCCAAGGAATAGATGAGAGCCCAGCAGATTATTATGAAAGATTAACTGAAGCTTATAGAATGTATACTCCCTATGATCCCGAGGCACCAGGAAGTTTATGCATGGTGAATTCTGCTTTTGTAAACCAGTCTCAACCAGACATTAGACGTAAATTACAGAAATTAGAAGGGTTTGCGGGCATGAATGCAACACAGTTATTGGAAGTCGCTCATAAAGTGTATGTGAATCGTGATACTGAAAGACAGAGAGAATGTGATAGAAAGATGAAGAAGAAAGCTGATTTTTTGGCTGCGGCCATAGTTGAAAAGAAAAGGGGAGGTGTCCCTAATCGAAGGAGCAGAGGAAGAGGGCGGGGTCAAGGCGGAGGCCGGACCCAGAGACTAGGCGTGAACCAATGCGCCTATTGCAAAGAGGAAGGACATTGGAGAGATACGTGCCCGCAACTCGAAGACGCCCAGCAAGATGACGAATACGATCATCAGTGGCGAGAAGAAAGACGAGGCCGTCCCCGAGGCCAAGGAGGAGCCAATCGAGAACAATTCCAGAGAGAGGGGAGGAGGAGCCATCCAAGCATTGGCCACACAGGCCCATGATGAGGATGACGTGGATTAGGACAGACCGGGCTCCAAGTTTGCTTTAGGTCTCCAGGAGCCTATGGTCGAAATACAAATAGGAGACCAATTTATGAACTTTATGGTTGATACTGGAGCAGAACATTCAGTAATAGACAAAAAGATAGCCCCATTCACCAAGAAAGCAGTCACCATTATAGGAGCAACTGGTGCCAAAGCCACAAAGTCTTTTCTACAAAACCGAATATGCAGTCTAGGAGGACAGCAAGTAACGCATCAATTCCTTTACATGCCCGAATGTCCAGTACCCCTACTGGGACGAGATATGCTAGCCAAGCTTCAAGCCCAAATATCTTTCTCTGAGCAAGGAGAAATGCAAATGACAGTGAATTCCCAAGCCAAACCAGCAGGAGTAATGCTGCTGACAGTACCCCGAGAAGAAGTGGAGATACTACATTGATGATTCGATTCAAGATACCTATTTTGAACAAACTTTAAAGAACATTCATGCACCACTTGAAGTGTGGGCAGAAGGCAGTCCCCCAGGCCTAGCCAAGCATATAGCACCAGTGATTGTAACCCTCAAGCCTAGCGCTACACCAGTGCACGTCAAACAGTACCCTCTCCCAAGAGCCGCAATTGAAGGCATTCATCGCCACCTACAGAGATTGCTTGAGTATGGCCTACTAAAAGTATGTCAATCCCCATGGAACACCCCACTTTTGCCAGTAAAGAAACCTGAGACAGATGATTATCGCCCAGTGCAAGATTTGAGAAGAGTAAATGATGCAGTTGAAACTATACACCCAGTTGTACCCAATCCTTACACTCTACTAGGATTGATACCCGCTGAAGCTACCCATTTCACTGTACTGGATTTGAAAGATGCATTCTTTTGCATAAGATTAGCCCCTGTAAGCCAAATATTGTTTGCATTTGAATGGCAGGACCCCATCTCTGGAAGAGGGGGCCAACTCACCTGGACAAGATTACCCCAAGGATTCAAGAATTCACCTACCATCTTTAGTGCTGCACTAAATCAAGACCTTTCAAGCTATCCAGTAGCCCCGGGGAAGAGAGTACTTCTCCAGTACGTGGATGATCTGTTGATAGCTGCCGTATCAGAAAGAGAATGTATATTAGCCACCAAAGATCTCTTGCAGTTACTAAATGAAGCTGGATATAAAGTTTCCAGAGCCAAAGCACAACTATGCCAAACAGAAGTGAAATACTTGGGTTTTCGTATTACCCAAGGAAGCAGAAGATTAGGCAGAGAAAGAAAAGAAGCAGTATGTAGAATTCCAACTCCAACAACCAGAAAGCAAGTCAGAGCCTTTCTGGGAGCGGCAGGATATTGCCGAATCTGGATACCCAACTTTGCCCAAATTGCCAAACCATTGTATGAAGCCACAAAAGGAGAAGAGAAGTCACCACTGGAGTGGGGACTTGAGCAGGATACAGCCTTCCAGAAGTTAAAAGAAGAACTGATGTCATCACCAGCACTTGGACTACCAGATGTCCACAAACCTTTCCACTTGTTTGTACATGAAGCACAGGGAAATGCCTTAGGCATGTTGACTCAGAAATTAGGAAATTGGGAACGACCTGTAGCCTACCTATCGAAACAATTGGACCCTGTGGCCAAAGGATGGCCACCCTGCTTGAGAGCAGTTGCAGCTACAGCACTATTAGTGAGTGAAGCAGACAAACTCACATTAGGACAGAACATACGAGTCACTGTGCCACATGCAGTCCTTGCCCTTATGGAACAGAAAGCAAATTATTGGCTCACCAATTCCCGAATGTTGAAGTACCAGAGCATGTTATGTGAAAACCCACAGATACAACTCGAAGTGAGCCATGCCTTGAATCCAGCTACCTTGATACCCATCAGTGAAGAACTCCCAGAACATGACTGCATCGAAGTCATGGAAACTGTGTTCTCTAGTCGACCTGACTTAACAGATGTGCCCATAGACAATCCTGACCAGATCTATTATGTTGATGGGAGCAGTCTCATCCTTGACGGACGACGCTGTGCCGGATATGCAGTCGTCACTCAACATGAAGTAGTTGAATCATCAGCCCTAGCCTCAGGCACATCAGCCCAGAAAGCCGAATTGATAGCACTCACCAGAGCATTGTTATTAGGAGAAAAACTTGTGCTAAATGTATATACAGATTCCAAATATGCTTTCACTACCTTGCATGCCCATGGAGCTCTCTACAAAGAAAGAGGACTCATCACATCCGGAGGAAAATCAGTCAAATATGGTCCCGAGATATTGATGTTACTTGATGCAGTCTGGGCCCCAACACGTGTAGCTGTCATGCATTGTCGAGGACATCAAGCAGGGAAAGGAGAAGTTGCTCGAGGAAATAGATTTGCAGATGCCTCAGCACGACAAGCAGCTATGACAGGACAGATTGCCCCACAAGCTATGCCAATGCAAGCAGCATTGTTTCCAGTACCTTTGAATCTATGGACCCCACGATATACCACCAAAGAATTGGATTACTATTGTGACAAAGAAAATGGAGTATTGAAAGACGGATGGATTGAGCTGCCACCAGAAGAAGGCAGTCAACCTCCGGGAAGAATAGTAATTCCAGAACTGTTAGGACCATCCTTTGTCAAAGCTTTCCACGAAGCAACCCACTATGGAAAGAGTGCTATGGAGAAAGCACTCAGACCACATTTCTACATCCCTCTAATGACAACCATATCAGCCTCAGTAGCCCGACAATGTCAAATCTGTGCCAAGAATAATGCCAAGCAAGGCCTTATTACAGCACCCCGAGTTCAGTCAAGAGGTGTGACCCCCATGCACAACCTCCAAGTTGATTTCACCGAAATGCCAAAAGCCAATGGATACCATTACCTACTAGTATTAGTTTGTACTTTCTCTGGGTGGGTAGAAGCATTCCCAACCAGAACTGAGAAAGCCCGAGAAGTTACCAAAGCCTTAATGAGAGAGATTGTCCCCAGATTTGGAATCCCAGCAGTAATAGGGTCAGACAATGGACCCTCATTTGTCTCTCAAGTTACTCAGCAGTTAGCAAAAGCTTTGCAAATACAGTGGAAGCTCCACACTGCATACAGACCCCAGAGTTCAGGGAAAGTTGAGCGAATGAATCGTACATTGAAAGCCCAAATGTCTAAGCTTTGTCAGGAGACACACTTGAAATGGCCCCAAGTGCTCCCCATAGCTTTACTCAGAATACGCTCAGCCCCTGTAAAGTCAACAGGATTTTCCCCTTTTGAAGTTCTGTATGGTAAACCCCCACCAATAGTGCAGGGAGTCAAAGGAAGTTTAGCCCAGATTGGTTCAGAAGTAACCAGACAAGAACTCCTAGCTCTTAGTTTTGTTCTGCAGACTCTCCATACGTGGATCCAAGACCAGTTGCCTATCAACTTGACGGAACCCTTGCATCCCTACCAGCCTGGAACTTCGGTGTGGATCAAAGATTGGAAGAAGATACCGTTGGAACCCCATTGGAAGGGACCATACACCGTCATCCTGTCTACCCCAACTGCAGTAAAGGTAGCCGAGATCGACGCCTGGATCCACCACAGCCGAGTCAAGCCCGCCGCCGATCCTGAACCA
Organism: Ichthyophis bannanicus; assembly: GCA_033557465.1. Classification (NCBI taxonomy): domain Eukaryota; kingdom Metazoa; phylum Chordata; class Amphibia; order Gymnophiona; family Ichthyophiidae; genus Ichthyophis; species Ichthyophis bannanicus. The sequence continues at coordinate 1,110,405,976 of CM066031.1, forward strand.
GAGCGGTGGACAGCCGAGCAGCACCCTGATGTACCCTTGCGAGTTACTCTGAGACGGCAACCAGTAGCATAGACACTTCATCACAAGTGCTTTGCAGTAGCCAAGTCTTTCGAAGAGGATTGCTGTTTTCCATGCAGCAACAGTTTTGTTTCAACGAACCCAATTTGCATGTGTGATTTGACACACTACTTTGAGACTACATTGACTAAGCTAGACTTCACAAGCCAACTGAATTGCTAAGTTGGTTAATGTGTGCTGGACATCTTGAGGATCTTCAATCAACACTCAGCACCCGTTAAATTGCTTCATTAGCAAACGGGACGAAGAATAATAGACCATCGTGATCAAGATCAGCAAGCTGAGGATTCAGAAGAACTCCAATCAACATCAACATGTATCTTTGCTTCTGCTTTGCCTTGGTTGCCTTCTTCGGAGGTTTTGAACAAACTTATGCTCTACCTCCATGCACTGCTTGTATTACCTCTACTAGAACTGGACTGAAAGTAACTCAGACTTTGCTTTATCATTCTTACTATACCTGCAAGGGAACAATAACTCGGTGTATTTATAACACCACTGAACTAAATGTTTGCACTCATGGCAAAATTAAAGCATGCTATAATCCGCATCAGAATCCATCCTATTACACGTTGGAAATAAGATGGAAGGATGCAGATGGACCTATATTAGCTGCTACACCACCACTTAAGGACATTACTAAACCTGCTGTTTTGAATTTTGATGCATGTAATGCTATTAATAGAGATAGTCAGTCCACCTGTGGTACATGGGAGAAAGCGTATCGGAATGACCATAAGTATATGTGTCCAGAAGGTGCCACGGGATGGAGGAAGTGTACAGGTAAAAAGGAACCAGGGTATAGTACTGCTACAGCGGCAGACTATTATTGCCCGTATTGGGAATGTGTTTTTTATGCTACCTGGAACACTGGTATAACTGATGAGAAAATAGATAAACGGATGGCTACTCTAACCAAGCCAACCACAAATGATAAATGTCAGAAAGATGCTTGCAACCCCTTACATTTGCGTGTACATAACCCCCATGCATGGAAACAAGGATATAAGTTTGGTTTACGTATTGCTGGAGGAGGAACAGATCCAGGGACCATTGTGTATATTAGATTGAATACCCAAGCCCACAAGTCATCTAAATATCATATTCATAATACCTTTTATGAAGCTATGCATGTAAATAAGTTTGAGATCCCTCACCCTTCACAGAATTTATTTCTAGAATTAGCCGGAGCAGTAGTATCTAGTCTTAAGATCACAGATTGTTATTTCTGTGGCGGAACCCAAATGGGAGACCAATGGCCCTGGGAAGCCCAAGAATTGAATTATTCCATGATTTACAATCAGACTGAATTACACAAGACAACCAGTGAATGGGTGTTAGCGCACTCAATCGTTGGACGTCTTTGCTTTGCCAGAACTGGACCCCAGTTCACCCAAAAAGTAGGACAGCTGGTCTGTCTTAGCCAGAAGTACTATAATGCCACGACTAAAAAGACAGCATGGTGGTCAGGAATCAGACATCCTGAACCTCCTAACCCATTAGCCAGATTTCCTGAACTTGCAGGTCTATGGACTAACCTTGCCAAAGTCCAAGCCTGGCAAGCCCCACCTGGCCTATATTGGATCTGTGGAAACCGAGCATATGCGCAACTCCCACCACAATGGGGAGGAGCATGTGTCTTAGGAACCATCAGACCTTCTTTCTTCCTGTTAAACACTGAACATGGAGAACAATTAGGATACCCTGTATACACAACCCACAAACACAAAGGAGCATCGAGACAGAAAAGAGAGGCCTTACAGATAGGCAAGTGGGAGAAGTGGCAAGGTGATGATTGGCCACCAGAAAGAATTATTGAGTATTATGGACCTGCCACTTGGAATGATGATGGTATGTATGGTTATCGTACCCCAATTTATATGATTAATCGTATTATTCGCTTACAAGCAGTAGTTGAAATAATAACCAATGAAACTAGTCATGCTCTCACGCTCTTAGCTAGACAAAGTACTCAGATGCGCACTGCCATATACCAAAATCGTTTAGCACTTGATTATTTGCTAGCAGCTGAAGGAGGAGTATGTGGTAAACTGAATTTAACTAATTGCTGTTTGAAAATAGATGATAAAGGTCAAGTAGTTGAAGAAATTGCTAAAGATATGCAGAGACATGCTTATGTGCCAGTACAGACTTGGCACGCCTTGAAATTTCCTAATTGGTTTGCTAACCTTTTCTCTTGGCTGGGAGGATTTAAGACTTTCGTTATCTTAGTACTAATCCTTGTTGCTGTTGTCCTCTGCTTGCCATGTTTAATCCCATGCTGTATGCGTTCCCTTCATAGTGCTATTGATAATACAGTAGAGCGGAAGACCGCAACTAGAATAATGGCTTTATACAAAGCTAGTCCTAGTAGAAATCCTTCAATCATGATGTGATTCTTCAGAAAGTGATTTAATTCTCACACCTTATTAAGTAATAGGGTGAGATTAATCAAAGGGGGGAATGTGGCAGGTGCAGGCCTGTGACCCACGGTGTCTGACATAGGCAGGCCAGCATGGCTAGCTTGACCTGTAAATGAGGCCTGTGGAGAGGCATATAGGATTGCACATCCCCCAATATGCTGCTATTGTAAGAAAGAACTCAGTAGAAATATTGAATTAGCTTAGATAAGCAGAATTGCAGAATTAAGAAATGGAAAAATACAGAAAAGATGTGTTTTAAAGTTACTGATAAGAAAGAGTACATTTGCAGAGAAATATTGAGGAGTGCTGACAGATGAGTTACAGAACCTTGCTCTTCTGCACGCACAAATGGTCCCATAGCCTTGAAAGTGTGAAAGTAACAAGTTGATGAACTGACCATTGTAATTGGGACTAGAAGGGGGCAGGCAGGTGTCATGCTCACAGAAGCCCACAGAAGGAACATAATTGGAGAAACTTATCAGTACCGGGACCAATAGAAGGGCTACGGGAGGTACGGGAGCGTACCGGGACTAATGAAATGTTTTTCTATACCTAGAATGGAACAGAAGTCTATAAAAGTTGTTGTAATGCTTGAAAACTTTGCTCAGCCATTTTGAAATTGTCTTGCTTGAGACTTGTGCACAAATAAATGATTTGGACCTTTTGAACAGACTCCTGGTATCATTGGTTTGTCTGCGCTTTGCTGCTACAGTAGTCTAGAAGTGCAAGATATAAGTGAAATATACAGAATTTGTTTACTTAGATTTCTTACCGTCTTTCTAAAATACAGCTCATTATCGAGCTGAACACTTCTATGTATTATTTACTGTTACACAAGGTGTACAGGAACGGAAGCGAGGGATATCTTGAACTTTCAGAAGACTGTTCTTGAGAAACTCAACTTAAAGTAGACAAAGCAATGGGACTGGATGGGATACACCCTAGAATACTGAGAGAACTTGGGGATATTCTAGCAGCTCCACTGACTGACCTTTTCAATGCCTCGTTGGAGTCGGGAGTGGTGCCAAAGGAATGGAGAGAGGCTCATGTGGTGCCTTTACACAAAAGTGGAAGTAAGGATGTGGTTGAAAACTACAGGCCCGTTAGTTTAACTTCAGTGGTGAGTAAATTATTGGAAACACTGCTGAAAGAGAAAATAGTGAGGTTTCTGGAGTCCAGCGGATTACAGGATCCGAGGCAGTATGGATTCACCAGAGGCAGGGCTTGTCAGACAAATCTGATTGATTTCTTTGACTGGGTGACCAGGGAGTTGGACCTAGGGAGAGCCCTAGATGTGGTGTATTTAGATTTCAGTAAAGCCTTTGACACTGTTCCTCACAGGCGACTTAAAAACAAACTGAGCAGCCTAGGGATGGACCCTACAGTTACTGCTTGGGTTAGAAATTGGTTGGGTGGGAGATGAGAAAGATTACAGGTAAAGCACAGTTACCTACCTGTAACAGGTGATCTCTGGGAACAGCAGGAATAAGTCTTCACATATGGGTACGTCGGTACCGACGGAGTCTGCGCGGGAACGCATCCCAGCGTCCAATCAAGAGCTTTTGGAAGCATCCCAGCACGCCTGCGTGCTGCCTTCCTGCCTTTCCCAACTGCCTCTCCTCACTTAAGTTTTAAAGCTGAGACAAAGAGAGAGGAAAGGAAAGATAGATATAGATACAACTCCTGGGGAGGTGGGTGGGTTGTGAAGACTTATTCCTGCTGTTCCCAGAGATCACCTGTTACAGGTAAGTAACTGTGCTATCTCCAGGAACAAGCAGGAATGCGTCTTCACATATGGGGACTCCCAAGCTGCGATGCCTGGAGTCCCAGCATGTCATAGGTTGGAACATGCTATCTCCCAGAACACCAGGCATCCTGAGGATGGAGGGTAGGAGTTGAGAAAAGAAGGATGCTGTGGAACAGCTAACCTAGCATAGGACTGCAGAGGAGGAGTCCATGTGTGGATGATGATTGTAATCAATGATATTGCAAAGAAGATTGCAATATGGACCTCCCCTGACAGGATTTCACAGAAGTATAGAGGTTCATGGATCTACTGGGAAATCTAGTAGAGGAACCTTGAAGAGGACCTCACTGTAAGTGGAGGTAATAAACCTGTGGGAAAAACAGTGGAGGTCAGAATCCTGAAAGGTAACAGGTAACCCCAGTAGGAAAAACTGGGGTAGTACAAAAACGGTGGGCCTTCAGCAGAAGGCTTTAAGACAAAAACTTAACTCTTTTGGCAGCAGAGTGGCTCACTTAGGAGCAAAAAGAGAAAAGCTAACCGATTTGGACAAACAGGCAGAGTCCTTGTGGGGAGAAAGGGTATGGGAACCCCTTGTATCCCAAAAGAGAGGACAAATGCCTGAGGCGTTAAGCCTGTGATTAACTGAAGATCCACAATGTCTCTCCTAACTGGGGTAAGCTAGGAGAGATATGGGAGTAGGGAGAGCTTCAGAGGTACCTAAACCCGTAGGTTATGGTATAAAAATTGTTGACTACCACAGAAGTGGTTGTGTGTGTAGAACCCCAAACCTGCTAGATAGCATAGGTATGGGTAAAACCCCTCTGTCAGAATCATATAGCTATATGAGGATAGACAGTGAGAAAGATAAGTATGTGGATACATATCTATCTATAATAAAATATCTCAACAGATACATATATATATATATATATTATAGATATATAGATAGACATATAAGAATATATCTATAGTGAGATATGGAAGGGCACAAAATACACACAAAAAATAAATATGGATATGTAGGCCTACATATGGGTGTCTGCAATTAAACAGATAGAGATATGCCTACAGCACGGTATTCACATAGGATATGTGGAGAGGAAAGATTCATCTAATAACAAGGAGGTGGAACCTACTTGAGAAGACATATAGAGAATCTATTCCTCCTGGTCATGATCTGCAAGAATGCTAGCTAGTGAAAAATAACCAGGACTGTTACGTGAAAAACAGAGGATAATATCAATGTGTAGCCAGCAAGTCCTGAGACTTCCAGGACTCTAGCATGGTAAGTAGACAGAAGACGCCTAGAGATGAGATACCATGTTGACCTGCTTAAGGGCAAAAGTATCATGCGTTTCTTACCATGAGGACGAGCATATCCCCGATTGAGAATGCTATAGACCAAAGCAGGGAACTGGCAACTCCTTGAGCTTTCACGTAAGAGAAGGCCTATGTCCTTTATATCAAAAAGGAGATAGTAAAAGAAGGGAGAACCTTCTAGTCATGGGAGACATGACTGAAAAGCCTTTTCTAACCAGCTAGGATAGCTGTTGGAGAACGCCCTCCCCCCCCCCCCCATGCTCTCTAGCAAGGGCCCATAGTGGAAAGCTTCTCTGTAAATTGCAGAGAGCATGATGCAGGAGAATGAGGAGATAGAACTGGCTGCTAGAGAGCCAGTATCTCTGCCAACTATGCTGCCAAACCCAGGAGAATGGAGATGGCAGAAATAGAAGACAATGCAGAAAGCTTGTAGTGAGATAATCTCCAAGAGAGATGAAGCACTGACTTGGAGCCACTACTAAGGCTAGACAGAATGTTAGCGGAGGACAAATCTGGTTGTTTGTGGACAAGAACCAGTGGTCCAAACATTAAGGTTTCTGCATAGGCAGCTGCTAGCAAGACAGCAGAAAGAATCTTACTGTTCAAAACAGACAGAACAGGAGTAGGAAACTCTGGACATGTCTGATAAGCTGCCTCAAAGCAAGATTGAAATAGAGGAGGTAACTCAGAGAGGAAAACTCTGCACTGGAAAGTGAGAAAAGTAGAGAGGCTGAAGAAAAAGCCTCCCAGTAAGTAATTCCGCTCTTACAGAGGAAAAACTTGGTAAGAGGGTGAAGAGAATGGAGCTGAAGACGACTTACGAAGTAGGAAGTCTATAGAAAGGAAAAATACATGCTGGCACAGGAACTATCATTTGATAGTGGTTAGACCTCATTCCCTAGCAGGAAAAAGAGGAGCAACCTATGACCTATAGGCATGAACATCGTGACAGCTCATAGAATATAGAAAAAATGGATGTCTTTTGGAAAGAGATCCATGTGTAGGGATTAGAATGAAGCAGTGGATTGCCTCTATTGAGAAGAAGCAATGTAGATTCTAACCCCAAGAGTCACAAGCATCTGATGATGATTGATCAGAAACCCTGCAGGTGCTGGGTTTGCTGAGCCTGGTGAGAGGTTGGATTCTTCAGATCAGGACGATGCCTCCCCTGTTGGGGAACATCTGTATGATGGGCAAGCGAGGAATAAAAACTTCTCCTGTGGGAAGAAAGTTTGGTAGGACATTTCCTACCTACTGGGACAGAAGAAGGTGTAGAACTACCCTTAGGAACAGGTAAATCAGTGGACAACTGAGTAACCTGACGTAAAGACTCCTTGTTGAAAAGATTTTCTCCAGTGCAAGGAGTATGTCCCAGCCGTTGTTGTGCCCATTTGTCCAAGTCTGAAGCTTGGAGCCAGGCTCTACGTCATGCTCCTATAGCTATAGCAGAAGTCCTGCTAACAGACTCAAAAGAGTCTAGGGAAGCACGAGAAAGAAACCAAGAGATATTCTGGATATGCTTAAGCAGTGAGGAATAGTCTGTACTCCTGGAATCTGGAAGGAAAGGAGTCAAAAGATGTAATTGCTTTGTGACCTCCTCAAGAGAAAGACTCATATAAAAAATATATGAGAGAATTCTTGCAGAAAGCATAGATGTCTGGAAGATTTGACGTCCAAAGGCATCTAGTGTCTTAGACTCACGACCTGGTGGATAAGAAGAGTGCTTTTTCTTACTCTTTACCTGCCTCATTGCTGATTCCACTACTATGGAATGATGATGAAGTTGAGTCTTTTGAAACCCTGGAGAGGGGGGCACCTGATATAAGAGATCAGTTGCCCTGGGAGGTGGGGGTACCCTTAAATGTGTTTCCCACATTCCTAGAAGGAGATCCTGCAAGGAATGATGCAAAGGAAGCATTATGTTGTCCTTTGCTTTGGCAGAAACAGAGCCTTGTGCAGGATCATGTCCTGGAATAGGAATGGCAAGAGATCTTGCTATATCCAGGAGGAAACTCTGAAAAGAGGGATCCCAAACAGGAATCTCCCTTGGACAGGTTAGATCTAAAGAACTAGCCTGAGCACCCACAGAGTTATCCAAATATATAGGAAAAGAAGATCCTGCAGAGTGCAGTGTGGAATGCTTAAGGGATGGTTGCTGGTACTGGCTGTCAGGAGCAGCAACCGTCCTTACCACATTGTCCATGCCAGGTATCGACTCCAAGCTTGGTATAGAATGGAGCGATCCTGTTGAAAGAAGCATGGCAGGAGCTGGCCACAATGCTACTGTGGATACCGGTACTGATGTCGGAGTCGAGCCCGACAAAGACATCGGAGCAGTCATCGGTGACAGTTCAATCGGTACCGAAGTAACCGAAAACCTCCGGCCACTATCCTCGGTACCGAAGCACCAAAACCTATTGGTACCCAGTCTTCTAGACTAGAGATCGATTCCAAACTCGGCATCGAGGGCAGAGAGCCTGATAAGCGAAGCATGGAAGGCACCGACCGTAAGGGTAATGAGGACAGTGGTACCGACTTCGGTACCATTTCTGATACCAGTGAAGGAAGTTCAACCAGTGGCAACTCAATCGGCCTCGGGGGAACTGAGAGTTGCGGATCCGAATCATCGGAACCGAGCCTTCGGTACCGCGGAGAGTCGGTACCCAGTCCTCCAGACTGGAGATCGATTCCAGACTCGGCATCGAAGGAAGCGAGGCTATCGATGCATATCTGGAGGGTACCGACGTCGGTGGTAGTATCGGTGTTGGAACCGATAATGGAAAGTGAATCTGGAGAATATCCACCGGTCCCGAAGGCACCGAGGACGCCAGACTACTAACCCTGGTGAGGAGTGTTTCATCCAACACCAGTGCCGATGCCGGGGTATCGGTACCACTCGAAGCGGATGCCACCACCGTACACGGCTTAGGTATGTTCTGTGGGGGATGAACCCCAGGAACAACCTGAAACCCCTTATAGGCTTTGGAGACCGAAGACTCCCGCCGGGGTTTTGAAGCCAGTGGGCCCTCGAGGGCAAGGCCGGAGCCGTCTACATGCTGTGCATGAGACCTACCACTCGAGGACTGGCTAGTCTTAACAGACTGTTTGTGGGTTACCTGATCCTGTGTGGAAGAAGAAGGGAACGGTGCCCCGAAGTTGGATGGCAATTGTGTATCGAGGGAACCTCGATGTTGAAGACCTCTTCTCACCAAACTCTTATCAGGACCCAAGCAGGTTAGACACCGACTGCGAGGGTCTAAAAATAAAGTTGTACCGCCACAGTCCGAACATTTCTTGGAGAAAGTGTCTGGCGGTTCCAAGAAGGAAAAGGAAGAGGCCTAAAAGGCCTAAGAGACTGTGGGACACTAAGAAGAAAAAATATCCCGTGGAAAAGGAAGAGTTTACAAGAAAAGAAAACACCGGCGGTACCGGTGGCGTCGGGAAGACAGCCGCGACCACAAGAAAACTAAAGAAATAAAACAAGAATTTTCTGCGGTGACAGGAGGACGTCCTGCCGGCTCCGTGGAAAAACGAAAACTGAGGAGAGGCAGTTGGGAAAGGCGGGAAGGCAGCACGCAGGCGTGCTGGGATGCTTCCAAAAGCTCTTGATTGGACGCTGGGAAGCGTTCCCGCGCAGACTCCGTCGGTACCGACGTACCCATATGTGAAGACTCATTCCTGCTTGTTCCTGGAGATACGGAGCTCACTCTGAGGAGAAGGATGTTACCAGTGGTGTGCCCCAGAGATCTGTCCTTGGTCCAATTCTTTTTTAACATCTTTGTTAGTGATATAGCGGAAGGGCTGTCGGGTAAGGTTTGCCTCTTTGCGGATGATACCAAAATCTGCAATAGAGTAGACACCCAGGAAGGTGTAGATAACATGAGGAGGGATCTAGCTAAGCTTGAAGAATGGTCTAGAATTTGGCAGCTGGGATTTAATGTTAAAAAATGCAAGGTCATGCATTTGGGCTGCAGCAATCCAAGAGAGCAATATAGTATAGGAGGTGAAGTACTTTTGTCCACTAAAGAAGAGCAGGACCTAGGCGTGGTTGTGTCTGATGACCTTAAAGTAGCTAAACAGGTAGAAAAGGCGATGGCAAAAGCTAGAAGGATGCTTGGGTGCATATGGAGAGGAATGGCTAGCAGAAAAAAGGAGGTGATAATGCCTCTGTATAAGCCTTTGGTGCGACCTCATTTGGAGTATAGTGTGCAATTCTGGAGACCGCACCTTCAAAAGAATGTGAACAGGATGGAGTCGGTGCAGAGGGTGGCTACTAAAATGATTATGGTCTTTATTATAAAACTTATGAGGACAGACTTAAAGATCTGAATATGTACACCTTAGAGGAAAGGCGGGATAGAGGTGATATGATTGAGATGTTTCAAATACCTCCGTGGCATAAATATTCAGGGAGAGAGCCTGTTTCAATTGAAAGCAAGTTCTGCTACGAGAAGACATGGGATGAGGATGAAGGGAGATAGATTCAGGAGTGACATGCGGAAATATTTCTTTACAGAAAGAGTAGTGGATCCGTGGAATAGTCTCCCAGTGGACATGAGGACAGTAACTGAATTCAAAAAAAGCATGGGACAAACACAGAGGATCTCTAAAGGTAAAAAGGTGACTGTTGTGGTTGTTGATATGGAAGGACAGACTAGATAGGCCATGTAGTCTTTTTCTGTCGTCATGTTTCTATATACCAAGAGCATGAGTTGTAGTACATATATTAGATGAATTACAGTGCTGTACAGAAAGCCATGCTGAACAGCTCTGAACGTTTTGCAACTTACAATCTAGTAAAGGCTATCCAACAGAAAGCAAATAAAACTGCAAGTAGTCTCTCCACAACAAATCATAATTACCCACCAATTGTGCATTTAGTGATTTCATTAACATTTTTTAATAAGTTGGCAAACGTTTTTATTCTACACAAAACACTTATGTAACTGTTATACTTTCTATTCAAACACAGCCAAAAAAGCAACACACGATATACCTTTAATGGCAGAAACAAGAGCAATAACATACTTTCCCCATCTCTGTTGTCTTGAATATTACTATGATATTCAACTCTTATCACTGTACCATGTCCAAAACACTGCCATTTAAGTCACTCTCTCCAATTCTAATCCTAGAGTGCCACAAACCTGTCAGGATGGCCCTAATGAATATGCATGAGAAATTAGAATACGATGGTGGCAGTGCATACAAATATATCTCATCTTTCAGCTAGCCTATAACCAGCCACCCAAACTAGACCTGGTGCTATGACTCTACTGTCCAGCTCGCTTTTAGCTCTCCCCCTTGCACATTCCAAGTTCATTCCCCTATTTAAGATTTAATGTTTTTGCCACCTGTTCTTAATACAGGTATAATACCTGTTCCATGGTTCTAAGTTCTATGTATCTTCCTGTTCTAGGTAAATGGTTTAATGTTCATGTTATATGTAAACTGCACTGACTTTGAAAAATGCAGTATATAAAAACAAATAAATAAATCTCATGCATATTCATTAGGGAAAACCTGACTGGTTTGCAGCCCCCCAGGACCGGAATTTGAGATCCCTGCCCTAGAGCATATAGAAAATGCATTCTCATGTAGCTATCTCAGCAATTGCATTTGCTCAAAACTCCACTCATTACTCTAGCTTTCAAAAGAAAGCTATTTTTTTATTTCATATGTTTATTATACTGCCATTCATACTGAGGTATGATGATATGGCAGTACAGAGCCATGGCGGTACCCAAAAAGCAGAGTTCCTTATCGTCTCTCCAGTCCAGTCCCGATACCTGTGGATTGTCTCACCCCTCTAGCAGCTTGGCGACTGAGTATGTCACATTTCGATGACATCACACTGGATAAGCAGCTGTCACTCCCATCCTGCCTCCAGTATCTCAGTCGCCAGGCAGCTGGAGGGTGTGATTCAGTGGAACTCACTGAAGGAACAATTAGGAATGGGTAGTTAGAGCATTTAGTTAGGTACAAAGGGGTTTGAGAGAGGTTTCAGCCTTAATTTTGTTAGCAGTCAATTCAGCTATTAAAAAAAAAATAATTGGCACTGCAGTACCAGGAGAGCCTGGCCTGGCTGTGAAAGAACTTCTGAATAATTTTGTGTCATCTGCAGATGTGATCACCTCACTCATTATTCTCATTTCCAGGTCATTTATAAATATGTTAAAAAGCAGCGGGCCCAGCACAGATCCCTGGGGTACTCCACTATTCATCTTTCTCCATCGAGAAAACTAGTCATTTAGCCCTACTCCCTGCTTTCTATCTTTTAGCCAGTTCCTGATGCACAATAGTACACTGCCTTCTATCTCATGACTTTTTAATTTCGCCAGGAGTCTCTCATAAGGAACCTTGTCAAAGGCTAACTGAAATTCCAGATGCACTATATCAACTGACTCACCTTTATCTACCCGTTCTTTTTTTTTTTTTTTAAGTGCCGTCAAGTCAATGCTGACTCCTGGCAACCCAGCAGCCCCTGAGTTTTCTTGGCAAGGTATGACTGAAGTAGACTGCCATGCCTTTTCTTCTGAGGCAATGGAGGGTAAAGTAACTTGCCCAAGGTCACAAGGCATGCCAGTGGGAATCAAACCCTGATCTCTTGGGTACTAGGCTGTTGCTCTAACCCAGTGGTTCTCAACCCAGTCCTCTGGGACCCCCAGGCCAGTCAGGTTTTCAGTATATCCACAATTAATGGGCATGAGATAGATTTGCATGCAGATCTCTCTCATGCATATTCATTGAGGATACCCTGAAAGCCCAACTGGACTAGGTGTCTCAGATGACTAGTGGTCCCAGAGAACCACTGCTCACCACTAGACTACTCCTCAGAACCACTGCTCACCACTAGACTACTCCTCCACTCCAGCTCTTTATTCACACCTTCAAATAAATATAACAGATTAGTAAAACAAGATCTTCCTTAGCTAAATCTATGTTGGCTTTCTCCCATTAAACCATGACTATCTACATGTTCAATAATTGTATTTTTTATAATGGTTTATGTTTTTATTTATTTGATATGCTGCTTCTCCAAAAAGATCAGAGCAGTTTACAATATACAAAAATATACAGAGTGCCAATTTGGCAGAAACAGAAAGGAAGTTACAATATGTGATAGAAAAGCACACAGTACAATCATACGACAGGACAGAGAAGAGAGGGGAAGGAAATAGTATCACATGAGAGGGGAGGGGAGGTCAAAAGCGGAGGAGAACAGGTGGATCTTCAGGGATTTCTTAAAGGTGTGATAATTCTGCTCGAGCCTGAGGGTAGTGGGTAAAGAATTCTGTAGGACAGGGCCAATGAAGAAAAAGGCAGAAGAGCGGATAGACTGCAAGTGAGCACGGGAAGGAGAAGGAAGGTGCAAGTGGTTTCTACCATTTTGTTCAGTACTGACGTCAGGCTCACCGGTCTGTAGTTTCCTGGATCACCCTGGAACCCTTTTTAAAAATTGGCATTACAATGGCCATTCTCCAGTCTTTAGGTACTACAGATGATTTTTAATGATAGTTCACAGATTTCCAATAGTAGGTCTGCAATCTCGTATTTCAGTTCTTTCAGCACCTTCAGATGTATACCATCCAGTCCAGATGATATATTTCTTTAGTTAACAAATAGTTGTAATACATCTTCTGGTTTATCAACATTTTTTAAATTCTTCTGATATATCACCTTTAAATACCATTTCAGGCATGGGTAACTATCCTACATCTTCTTCAGTAAAGACCGAAGCAAAGAATTCATTCATTCTCTCCGCTATGGTCTTATCCTTCTTTAGCACCCCTTTTAACCCTTTATCATCTAATGGTCCAATTGACTCTCTCACATGTTTTTTTCTATGAATGTACTTGAAAAAGTTTCTTTTTTTTTGTAATTTATTATTTCTCAATTTTCTAATGATGAATAACACAAACCTCAATGCTTGATTAAAGGCCTTGAAACAGTAAGGCCTTAAACCAGTTTGCCTTACATATGTAACTGCAACGAGTAAAACATCCAATATCAAAATCAAAAAAGTTGTTCCCCCTAGCCCCCCTCCCCCTCCTCTCCTGCTAGGTACGTATGACCTAGATTGGCCACTGTTGGAAACAGAATACTGGGCTTGATGGACCTTGGTCTGACCCAGTATGGCATATCTTATGTTCTTATGTTCCTCCCAGACCCTACCTCCCAATGGCCTTCTCTATTCTATTACTAGCCCCTCAATTCCCCCACCCCCCTAAGATTATTTCCATATTGCCCCTATATAACACAACCCCCATCACCACTCTTTCCCCTCTCTATGCATACTCACTGGGTCGATTGTCAGGCTTCGTACCAGTGCTACACTCCCAAAAACATTCCTGTGTATGGTGCTGATAAGACACAATTTTCCCCCATACAATGAAACTGATCCTATCTTTTTATGACCATGCTTCTTGCAGGGACTTCAGACCTCGTCCACATCAACATTAATTCCATTTGAGTCGCAATCTCACACAGCCCCTTAAAAGTCCCGATATCCCTTTCATCCCCCTCCCGAGGTTCATTCAATGTAGCCTCCTCTGGGTGGAGTTGTACTGCCACTCCCGTCATCTCCCTAACAAGCTCCCTATCTCATCCCACAATGCCTGCACTATCGGGCAATCCCATAGGAGATGTTTCAGGTCATCTCGTTCCCCACAGCCCTTCCAGCATGCTTGGCTATAGCTCTGCTGGATAGCATGCAACCTCACTGGTGTGTCCAGTACATTCACAATAGAGTTTTTAGGCAATTTTCCAATAATGATGTCCCTATAGCAAACTATTTTGTCGCCTGACAGGTATCACTCCACCGGCCCACATCCCATTCCCCCTGTAGTTCCTGATCCCAAAGCATTTGATACTTAAACCTTCCTTTACTTGCCCCTTTAAGGTATTTCTCTAGGATGGACAACAGATCCTGACTTTGAATTCCTTTTTCTGTAAGCCTTTCAAACACTGTGGTGTTCCTTTGTATGTCCAATTGCACACATCTCCTCTCCACATAATGACACAACTAAAGGCATGGATAATAATCCTGATCCTTGAGGCCATAACCATCCTGCAGCCTTGAAAATGGTATAACATCCTCCCCTCCCCATCCACCACTTCCCCTATGTGAAGCAACTCCTTCCTTTTCCACCTCTTGAAGCTTGGATCATGTTGCACTGGTGCAAAATCCCTCAAACCTTGAATGACTATTAATCATAAGAACATAAGATATGCCATACTGGGTCAGACCAAGGTCCATCAAGCCCAGTATCCTGTTTCCAACAGTGGCCAATCTAGGTCATACGTACCTAGCAGTTTCCTCAAAAGACACAGATTCCACAATGCTTGTACTGGGTCAAGCATTGATATCCTGGGTCCCTTATTAATAATGGTTTATGGACCTTTCCTCCAGGAACTGGTCCTATAGGGCTGGTACCTCTGCAATTCTGCACCTGCAGATCTCTGGCCTGCTCAGCAGCTCAGGCCTGAACCAAGCTGAACAAACAAGATGGATTCCTGCTATACTTTGGCTGTGCTCAGCTACAGACTTGACCTCCAAGCAACTGCTTGCGCAGCGTTTTGTGTGTGCATACAGAAGCCATTGTTCCTGGCTAATTCACTGCCCACATGCAAGAACATCTGCTTCTCTGGTGCTTATCTATAAGATGGTTCTACTGGCCTTGGACACTTGTACTCATGCCCAGAAATTACATACTGTTTTCTCTGCATGACATCTTACTATGGATCCTTTGCAATAAGATGCCTGTCACCTACCTCCTGATTCGCTGAGAACACCTCGGACTGTCTTGTGCCAACCAATCTGCGCAGAAGAACTTTTACGTCTTTCGCTGTTTGTGCCCTGCTTACCTGGTTGCAGCTACCTGATCTGCCTGCAAGACAGCCACACTACGTGTGGGCAAGGCAGTTCTCCTAGGGACTAAGATAAGACTTTCACAGATACCTTTGTTTCTGTGGTTTCCCGTGGCTCGCCTCCAAAAGGGCTGTAGCCTGCGTTATCTAGCTTAGCTGCCTCCTTGGACTTGTGCTGCTCCAGAGTCTCCGGACATCAGCCACCAGAGCGCAGACAAAGATAAGGTATAGTCTCTCCTCCTCCGGATGGGCAAGGGTTAGCTAGAAACTTATTCCATAACTTTTCTCAGTGCAGAACGAATCAGTGACGTCTGGTTACTAATCAGTGATTTATTACTTTGTCCAATTGTAATTCTGTGTCGCAACAAATTTCTACCTCATGTTTCCAATTATATATCTTTAGCTATATATGTTTGTATATTTTTCTACCTTGCTGTCCATAATAAATAATATATTATACAAACAGTGTGACAAGGCGGTGGCAAAAGCCAGGAGGATGTTGGGCTGCATTCGAAGAGGAATTATCAGCAGAAAGGAAGGGGAACTAGTGCCACTGTATAAGTCTCTGGTGAGGCCTGACTTGGAATACTGTGTTCAGTTTTGGAGACCGTATCTTGCAAAGGATGTAAAAAGAATGGAAGCTGTTCAGAGGAAGGCAACTAAAATGATTTGGAGCCTGCGTCAGAAGTCTTATGAGGAGAGACTTGAAGACCTAAATATGTACACTTTGGAAGAGAAGAGGGATAGGGGAGATATGATTCAAACCTTTAAATACTTAAAGAGAAATAATGAACAAACAAACCTCTTCCAGAGACGGGGAAGCTGTAAAACTAGAGGGCATGACATGAAGCTGCAAGGTGGTAAATTGAAAGGCAATGTCAGGAAATACTTTACTGAAAGGGTGGTGGATGCTTGGACTGCCCTCCCGATGGAGGTGGTGGGGCAAACACAGTGACGGAATTCAAAGTGGCCTGGGACAGACACAGTGGATCACTTTACAGCAACAAGATTAAATCTAAATAAACTGAACCATCTAATTTCTCAACAAATAGGGGGTGTCCTACATGGAGCAATGGGGGGAGGAGTGGTGGGTTCACCCTTAAACAAAGAAACAAAGATATGGGGAGGGGTGCACCTGCTCCTGATGGGTGCACCACTAAGCAAAGACATGGGAAGGGGTGCACCTACTCCTGCCATATTGCTGGGCAGACTAGATGGACCACGCTGGTCTTTATCTGCCGTCATTTACTATGTTACTATATCTACAAACCAGACTTCTTTTGTGGCTTATTGCCAGAACAACTCACAACTTCGGGCTGGGTATCAGTAGCCAATTGCCCCTGGACATAACTGAGAACCTAACTTATTTTTGCGCTACTAATAATCCCTACAGTCCAAACCTTTTTTAAACCCAGCTGCACTAACAGCCTTTACTACATCCTCCGGTAACAAATTCCAGAGTTTGATTACACGTTGAGTGAAAAAATATTTTCTCTTATTAGTCTTAAATAGGTTACCCTGTAGCTTCATTGCATGTCCCCTAGTCTTTCTATATTCTGATAACGTAAACAATTGATCTACATTTACCCATTCTACTCTGTTCATTAATTTATAGACTTCTATCGTATCTCCCCTCAGCCGTCTCTTTTCCAGGTTAAAGAGCCCTAACCTTTTTAGCCTTTCTTCATAGGGGTATCCTTCCATCCCCTTTACCATTTTGGTGGCTCTTCCCTGAACTTTTTCTAATAACGCTATATCCTTTTTAAGATACGGTGACCAGAATTGCACACAATATTCAAGGTGCGGTAGCACCATGGAACGATACAGAGGCATTATAATATCCTTTGTTTTATTTTCCATTCCTTTCCTTATGATACCTAGCATTCTATTTGCTCTCTTGGCCGCCACTGCACACTGGGCAGAGGGTTTTAACATGTTATCCACAATGACGCCTAAATCTTTTTCATGGGTGGTGATTCCTAATGTGGAACCTTGCATCGTGTAAAAAAGAAAGTCCAGAAACGTGGCAGTAAAGGGGCAAACAAAAACTTTATTAATCCAAATTAAAGAAGAATTGGCCAAATAACCCGACACAGGCCGTGTTTCATGTATGACTTCTTCAGGGGTATTAAGGCTCACTTGCAAATATTACCACCGTGGTACTATACTGCTACAGTCATGCCCTTAGACCACCTTCGGGATTCACTGCAAAAAATCTTGTCCACCGCTTGAGACCGCCGTCTGGCTGAAGCATACTATCAAATATAGTAAACTGAATAGAGTTATTCTAATTCACTTTTTTCAATGTAAAATGTCTCCAGGGATGTCTCCATGATTTGGACATCTGCATGGAAGTTTTCAGACGTCCAGTCATGGACTATGGCTTTTAAAATGATCTCCTTTAAGCATTATTTGATAGACATTTAGACAGTGATCTCAAACCTCAGGAAAGCATAGTTACTCACCTGTAACAGGTGATCTCCGGGAACAGCAGGAATTTAGTCTTCACATATGGGTATCATCGGTACCGACGGAGCCTGCGCGGGAACGCTCCCCAGCGTCCAATTAGAAAGCTTTTGGGAGCATCCCACAGCGCCTGCGTGCTGCCTTCCCGCCTTTCCCAACTGCCTCTCTCCAGTTGAGTTTTAAAGCTGAGACAAAGACAGAGAAAGGGAAAGAGAGATACAACTCCTAGGGGAGGTGGATGGGTTGTGAAGACTAAATTCTTGCTGTTCCCGGAGATCACCTGTTACAGGTGAGTAACTATGCTATCTCCAGGAACAAGCAGGAATGTAGTCTTCACATATGGGGAATCCCTAGCTTTAGATGCCAGGGAGAGACCCCAGACATTGTGTGTCCCTGAGAAAGGGCTCCACCTCCCCCCATGGATCTCTGGCATCCAACCAGGGATGGTGGGTAGGAGTTGATTAGGTATGGAACAGGTGTTGGAGAACAGCCTGACCAAACAAGGCATCCCGGCGGGAGTCCTTGTCCAAGCAGTAATGGGCTGTGAAGGTATGAACCGAGGCCCAGGTGGCTGCTCGACAAATGTCATCGATAGACACAGAGTGTAGATGAGCCATTGAAGCTGCCATGGCTCTCATATTGTGGGCTGTGACATGGTCCTCCAGAGGAAGATTCTTACTCTGATAAGCAAAGGAAATACACTGAGCAATCCAGTTAGACAGTGTTCTCTTGGAGACTGGAAGTCCCAAATGAGAAGGATCAAAAGCAACAAAGAGTTGAGAGAACTTTCTATGTTGCTGTGTTCTTTGTAAGTAAAAGGCTAAAGCTCTTTTACAGTCCAAAGTATGAAGATTCCTTTCTGCATTTGCTGCATGAGGCCTTGGAAAGAACACAGGTAGGTAGACCGCTTGGTTTAGATGAAAAGGTGAGACCACCTTTGGCATAAAGTGTGGATGAGTCCTAAGGACTACCTTGTCATGATGGAACCTTGTATAAGGTGGATCAGCCACTAGTGCCTGCAACTCACTGATGCGACGTGATGATGTGATTGCAATGAGAAAGATAACCTTCCAAGAAAGGAATTTCAAGGAGGTAGTAGCTAAGGGTTCAAAAGGTGGCTTCATGAGCTGACCAAGAACCAAGTTTAAGTCCCATGCCACAGGTGGTGGCCTAATGGGAGGCTTAGTTAGCAGAAGGCCTCTCATAAATCTTGCTATAAGAGGATGGGAGGAAATAGGTTGTCCATTTAGGGGCTTGAAGGAAGCTGCAATAGCACTTAAATGGACTCTCACTGAGTTAGTCTTAAGTCCTGCATTGGATAAATGAAGGAGATACTCCAGTAATGATTCCAGAGGTACTGCAAGGGGGTTAAGACCCTTCTGCGAACACCATATGGTAAACCTTTTCCACTTGAAAGCATAAGAGCGTCTTGTGGAAGGCTTCCTGGAAGCATAAAGGATATCCTTTACTTGCTGAGGGAGGTTAAGATCATGGAGATCTAGGCCTTCAGCAACCAAGCCCTGAGATGCAGAGACTGGGGATTGGGATGCCATAACATTCCATCCTCCTGAGATAGGAGATCTGGAGCAGACCCTAACTCCAGGGAGAGAGCTTGAGAGAGATGTAGAAGCAGAGGGTACCACACTTGCCAAGGCCAATGTGGAGCTATGAGAATCATACGGCCTCTGTCTCTCTGAAGCTTGAATAGGGTCTTGGGAATTAGGGGAATGGGTGGAAAGGCATAAAGGAAGTCTTGGCCCCAGTGAAGGAGGAAAGCATCCTTGGCCTGAGAGCCCTGAGCTGGGATTCTAGAACAGAACCGGGGAAGTTTGGCATTCAACAGACTTGCAAAGAGGTCTATGTCCGGGGTTCCCCAAATTTGAAAAAATCTTGGCCACCTGTTCTACATGTAGAGACCATTCGTGTGGAAGCAGAACTCGACTGAGTCTGTCTGCCCAAGAGTTTTGCATGCCTGGAAGATACACTGCCAGGAGATGAATCTGATGCTCTCTGGCAAGGGGCCCATAGTCGCAAAGCTTTGTTACAAAGCGACAGAGAGCCTGTTCCTCCCTGCTTGTCCACGTAGAACATGGCTACTTGTTTGTCCGTGTGAATAAGGACTGTCTTGCAGCTGAGTAGGGTGTGGAACACTCGAAGAGCAAGAAAGATTGTGCTGAGCTCTAAGAGATTGATATGTAGATGAGTCTCCTGTGGAGTCCAAGTGCCTTGGGTGGAGAGGTCTTGTAGATGAGCTCCCCAACCCATTGGAAAAGCATCTGTTGTGAGAGTTGCCTGGGGTAAAGGTTGTTGAAACAGGGACCCCAGCAACAGGTTTTGAGTGGACTGCCACCATTGGAGGGAGAAAATAAGGCAATTTGTATTTGCTATTTTGTCTGACAGGCACCCTGAAGCCTGGGTCCATTGAGTGGATAAAGTCCACTGGGCTGCTCTCATATGGAGGCGAGCATAGGAACCACATGCCCGGTAGATGCCATGTGGCCTAGTAGTTGTAACATCTCCCGAGCAGTGAGATGAGGCTTTAGCACTGCTTGAGAAGCTGACTGCACCATGCGAAGGCAACGGGTCTGAGGAAGATAGGCCCTTGCTTTTCTGGTATCCAGCAAAGCTCCTATGAACTCTAAAGACTGAGTGGGAGTTAGACTGGATTTTGGGACGTTTATGACTAGACCCAAATACTGAAGGATATGCATTGTGCAAGACAGAGAAATCCTGGCCTCTGACTCTGATGGGGCTCGAATGAGCCAATCGTCTAAGTAAGGGAAGACAAATATTCCTAGAGTGCGAAGAAATGCTGCTACCACAGCCATGCATTTCGTAAACATCCTTGGTGCAGAGGCCAGGCCAAAAGGAAGCACCCTGTATTGGTAGTGCTTCCCTTGAAAAAGGAACCGAAGGAACTTTCTGTGAGATGGATGGATGAGAACATGAGTGTACGCATCCTTGAGATCTAGAGAACATAGCCAATCCTGACTCTGAAGGTATGGCAGCAGAGTTCCTAGAGAAATCATCTTGAATTTCTCCTTGAACAGCAATTTGTTCAATTCTCTGAGGTCTAAAATAGGTCTGTGTCCTTCTGTTTACTTTGGAATAAGGAACTAGGGGGAGTAAAACCCTGTACCCTGTTGAGGAATGGGTACTTCTTCTATTGCCCCTTGGGGCAAGAAGCATAGTGACCTCTTGATCTAATAGGCTGATGAGAGAGGTCTGAGAATTGAACTGTCTTACCATTGTGGGAGGGGGCATGCTCGAAAAATGAAGCTTGTTCCCCTCTTTTATGATGGAGAGTGTCCAATGCTCTGCTGTTATCTGCCCCATCTGGGGGCAAAGTGACACAACCTTCCTGGAATGGTGGAAGGCTCTGGTCCATTGAGAGCCTGGAAGGCTAAGTTCTCTAGATGAAAGTCAAAGGCCTTGTGGAGGCTGAGACGGTTGAGGCTTAGCAGTCTTTGCTTTCCTTTGTTTGGGTGGTTGCTGACTTTTCTAGACAGGTTGACCTGCAGAGCGTCCCTGCTGGGAATAAGCAGGATAAAAACTTTTCTTTTTGGAAAAGAATGTTTTTTTGAAAGATTTCTTTCTTGCAGGATCAGCTGTGGCCTTGGATAGTCTATCCAAGGTGGAGTTGTCAGCATCCAACTCATTGGCTTTTTCTTGCCAATCTTTGGCAAACAGGTTCTCACCAGTACAAGGAATACTGCCCAGTTTGTTTTGTACCCAGAGCTCCAAATCAGATGCCTGGAGCCAGGCAATTCTATGTGCACCTATGGCAATGGCAGAGGTTCTGCTTATGCACTCAAAACAGTCAAAAGCTGCACGGTTGACAAATTTAGAAACATCCTGGGCAATATGAGAAAATCTTGCCTTCTATCCTCAGGAAGAAGAGGGCTCAAAACCTCTAAATCTCCTGTGACTTCCTTCAGGAGCATTCCCATATATAAAATATAGGAACTGATCCTGGCAGAAAGCATGGAAGCTTGGAAAGTACGACGTCCAAAAGCATCCAAAGTTCTGCACTCACGTCCTGGAGGATTAGAGGCATGCCTCTTTGCACTCCTGATCCTTCTCACAGCTGATTCCACTACAATAGAGTGGTGAGGAAGCTGAGTCTTCTGGAAACCAGGACAAGGAGGGACTCGATACATAGTATCCAGTCTACGAGAGTGAGGAGAGGTGGTAAGAGGCGTCTCCCACATTCTTAGCATGAGATCATGCAAGATCTCATGGATGGGCAAAGTAGCTGCCTCCTTAGGAGCTTTGGGATATTGTAAAATTTCCAACTCCTTTGCTCTGGGCTCTGTTTCAGGAGCCACAGTAATGGACAGACCTCGAGCCACCTCCCTGATGAAGTCCTGAAAGGAAATATCCTCTGGAGGAGACATCCTGCGTTTAGGGGAGGAAGGCTTCTCTGGGAGTATTCCCGTACCGACAGAACTGTCAGAATCCTCAGATTCCTCTGAGGACTCGAAGTACCTTCTGTCCAGATGCTCTTGAAGAGCCCGATACCCGTACCGACCGAAGTCGGTACCGGGGGGGAATCGGTACCAGAAGGCATCGCATGACTGGGTGCTGGCAATGCGGACACCGATGTTGATGCTGTTGGTACCGATACCGGTGCCAGAGTCGGTGCTGGTACCGGTTGAACTGTCTTGACACGGTTCCAAGGGTGTCAATGCCGCAAGGAGAGCCGCCAGACTTGTTCAATAGCCAGGAACCTCTGGTCTATCGATGCTGCCGATGCCTGGATGTCAGTACCAGAGAAAAGAGCCGGTACCCCAGAGCATGGCACCAGTAGTTTTGCCGAGGTTGAGGCCTCGAGAATGTCCTGGAGCCCCGATAATGCTTTGGAAGCCGAAGCCTCCCGCCGGGGCAATTTTGCCGGTGCAGAATCCTCAAGGGCAACGCCAGAGGCATCTCGATGCTTAGAAGGAGATCTACCCTTTGAGGACCGGCTAGACTTATGTTTAGTTACCTGAGATCCGCGGGAGGAAGACGAAGCCCTGGAAGACATCGATGCCACCGAGGCTGCATTGGAGGGAAACAGGGTACTGAGCTTAGCAGCTCGGTTCTGCTGACCTCTTTTGGACATCATGGCACAGGCCATACATTCCGTGATGGAGTGGTCAGGACCTAAACATTTAAGACACCACTCATGGGTGTCGGTGACGGAGATGGTACCGCCACACTTGGTGCACCTTTTGAAACCCGAAGCGGGTTTTTCCATTGTGGAGAAAATTTTGGGCCTAAGGCCCAAAATGGCACGTGCACCTGGAAAAAAAATGGGAAAAAAGTACTAACTTTTTTTTTTTTTAAAGAAAAGAAAAGAAAGAAAGAAAGAACCACCGGCGGTACCAGTAAAGCGTCGAGGAAGGCAGACACGACCACAAAAAAGAAGGGCAATAAGGAAAATTTTCTGTGGTGACAGGAAGAATGACCTGCTGGCTCCACGGAAAACGAAGAACTGGAGAGAGGCAGTTGGGAAAGGCGGGAAGGCAGCACGCAGGCGCTGTGGGATGCTCCCAAAAGCTTTCTAATTGGACGCTATGGAGCGTTCCCGCGCAGGCTCCGTCGGTACCGACGATACCCATAAGTGAAGACTACATTCCTGCTTGTTCCTGGAGATTAAAGGAAACTGCCTTATACAAAGGGCAGTAAAATGCCATTTTATTTGGAAGCGCTGGACAAATCAACTAATCAACTTAGTCTCATGCATATCACATAGATGCTCAGCACCTATGTAGGAACCCTGCTATTCTAAACATCTCACAGCAATAATCCCAGCTATGAAAAGGCCGTAATGTAAATATTATACCAGGCCCTATATCAACAATACATCTCCTACTGGTCTGGAAAAACAGAGCAAGTTGGACTGCTACAAACTACATGCTAGCACTGACCTTAAGTGTCGACAAAGCTTTTATTAAATCTAAAAGCGAGCCCAGAAGTGTGACTTGGTTTTCCCCTTACCACATGTTAAATTTAGTATTTGTAGTGTAATGTATGCCATTGAGTCAATGCTGACTCCTGGTGACCACACCCCTGGATGCTCTTAGCAGGGTGCGACCAGAAGTAGATTGTCAGGCCTTTCTTCCATGGAGTAAGTCTACAGTAAAATAACGTGAAATAAATAAGATATGTAAAACTACCTTCAAATAAGGAATTATAAAATTACTGAGCCTCACAAGAACACAGTACACAAATGTGACAGCAATCAAAAACCCACAAAGATCACACTGAAATATTCATTGTGGCTGTTTAGCAATAGGAACCCTTTGGAGGATGCCCTATGTTCAATGCAGAAACCGTGCTAGAGCCCGACACTATTCTAATCCAGGGTTTCCTCATACTAGTCTAACCCAGAAGTTAGACTCTTCGATGCTGTAAGCAAACATGCTACTCCTTCACCCCAGGTGCTTATTTAACACCACTTTTATGAAGTCAAAATCAGGAACGACGTGCCTTTATAAAATAGGCTCCCAGCACACAAATGCTGATGTACACATTACCCCTGTTCTGTGGAAGGTATAAAAATACATGTGTATTTATGTACTATATGCAAATGTCACAGGACCCATATCCAAAATATAGGTTCCATGAAGAACTTACTGAATTAGTAAGGTTTTTAAAATAGATCTCCACAGATGCCTATATGTGGAATTTCAAGTGAGAAACAGCTAGTCTCGTGTTCTCTAGAAAAATAAATGAATCATGCAATCACTACATTATTATATACTATCACAATCACAGCCCATATCAAGTTACAATTATTCTATGTGGATAGATAAATATTACTGGCCCTGGCCCCTCTTACTAGATCATATTATAGACAGAATGGACTAAAAAAAAAAAAAACAGAAAATGTTTACAAATCACCACTAAATAAATTGATTAAAATTAAAAATGTATCGTTAAGATATATAGTGGTACCAAAAAACATATCAATACTCAAATCTGCAATATCCTTGAGGTGTGCTGATGGGATGATGGATCTGTCCTTGGTCCAATTTGTTTCGATATTACAGAAGGGCTATCAGGTAAGGTTTTTGCCTCTTTGTGGATGATACAAAAATCTGCAATAGATAAGAGTAGACACCCGGGAAGCTGTAGATAACATGAGGAGGGTTCTAGCAAAGCTTGAGGAATGGTTGAGAACTTGGCAGTTGAGATTTAAAGCTTAGGAATGCAGGGTCATGCATTTGGGCTACAAAAATCTAAGGGAGTGGTACAGAATAGGGTGTGTGCTGCTTTCCTCAAACTGATTGTTCCTGATGATCTTAAGGTGGCTAAATGAATAGATAAGGCCATAGCGAAAGCCGGAAGGCTACTTTTCGCATAGGGAGAGGAATGGCCAGCAGAAAGGAGGAGGGAATAATGCCTCTGAATAAGTCTTTGATGAGACCTTCAGTAATTTAGAGTATTGTGTGCAATTCTGGAGACCACATCTTCAAAAGGATATAAACAGATTAACCTATCCCCTACCTAACTGCCCCCCCTCACCTCCCAGATAACATCTCAACCCTACTGTACACATGTAACACCCTAAATCCTCAGCAATCAATCTCATTGTACATATGTAATTAGTTAGTTCAGTTTACATCCCCATGTTATCCAAGTTGTTATTCCTGTTCTCTGTAAAGCAAAACATGTTACCCAAGTTGTTACTCCTGTTCTATGTGAAGCCAAACAGTTTGTTATGGTCATTTTGTTATATGTAAACCGCGCTGACAATAGTGCGGTATATAAGAAATTGTAATAAATAATAAATAAATAAATAATAAACAGGTTGGAGTCTGTGCAGAGGGTGGCTACCAAAACGGTCAGTGGGCTTCATCTTAAGGCATATGGGGACAGACTTAAAAATCTCAGTACGTATACTTTGGAAGAAAGATGGGAGAGGGGTGATATGATAGAGATGTTTAAATACCTCCACTGGCATAAATGCACAGGATAAGTCTCTTTCAATTTAAAAAAAACTCTGCAACAAGGGGCAGGGGTGGCCCAAGGGGGGTGTGGGGCCATGTGCGGAGACTCGGTGCAGGGCCTCATTTGCATAGATATTTGCATAATGTTAACATGTACTAACTTTTAGTAAACATGCCTCTTAATGAGTATATGGATAAAGAAAGACTAAAAGATTTCTACATTACTATACCTCCAGTGCCAACCGCCAGGCACATTAGGAAATACTACAAATACTGCCCATTTAGAACCCATAGCAAACCCACCATATCATAACAGTACTACCAGGACTCATAAAGCACCAAACCCTACCTATCAAAAAGGCAACATTGCAAATATTAAACGAATACAGCTCCTACTGGGGAAAGAGAACAAGTGGCACTATCAAATATAAACTATATAAACAGAATACCTCAGCTCGGCTACACATGCAGAACATAGACCATCAGCAAACAAATAACAAGGGATCACAATTTAGAAATAGGAAGACATTAAACTGGGAACCCCAAAAGCCAAACTTGGAATGTACAACAACACTGCAGAAATAAAACTATAAATTAATTTCCACTTGTACTAAACAAAATGCAAACGTTAAAGACACACATATCCCAGAGCTGACATATTCCACTTAATAAATTCAAAATAAAAAAAATATTTTTTTACCTTTTGTTGTTTGTGCATTTTATTTTTCAGTTGCAATTGCTCCAGCCACTTTATTCTGGTTTCTTCTTGTCTTCTGCTCTCTCTCCATTGTCTGATTTCCATTTGTTCTTTCTTCTCTCTTCTAGTTTTTTTCCATGACTGTTGTATCTGAAGGGATCAGTTAACTTTTCCTTACTGGCCTCTGATCAGAGCATTTGAAACCTTAACAGCAATATTAGGCGTCCAGGGTTACAGGGAAAGATATATACACACCTCTCTTTGGGATTTCCACTCTTCTGGCAGATCACTTCTATCGGTGCCCTTCTCTTCTGCTGACAACTGCAGACTCAGGAGTAATTAGCGGAAATATTTCTTTACAAAAAGAGTGTAGGTAGAAAAAGCAAAAAAGCATGGGACAAACACAGAAGATCTCTAAAGGACAGAAAGGGATACTTTAGAGCTTAGAGGTTGGTATGGAAGGGCAGAGTGGATAGGCCACATGGTCTTTGTCTGCCATCATGTTTCTTTGCTTCATCATTGAAGGATACCAACAGTACTTCCACCTTAGGTATTCAACAAAACTTGATTGTAAAGCAAAAGCTAAAAATATAAAAAGGGAAATCACACTTATATTGAGTATTAATAATATACAGCACAGATCTAGTATATCTCTTAAATTGAGCGATCAAAGGCAAAATGAATTGCCTGAAAACACCATATATAAAGCAGCCACTGGTGTCTAAGCTCGTTTCTTGGCATATCCAACATAGCCAGAAGAACTCACATTACAGCATTTATATCTATACTGATTGCTACTCACATCTCTGAGCTCATGTAAAGTCAGTGGGAATTCATTCTCTTGAGATGGAGGAGACAGAAGTGGGGAAAGGATGGGGTCACAACTTGTACAGACCCTAATGAAATAGAATGTGTATTTCTAATGGGAATTTAGTACACACATCTATTTGATTAGGATTTGTAAAACTTGTGACCCCCATACTTAACCCACTTACCCCTCCTCACTCGCTCCTCAGTATTAAAATGTTTTGTTTATACTCTGAGACTGCAGCATTGAGCATTAGTGCACGATAGGTACCCCCACACTAACTGCAATGTGCGTTCCATGTCCATTCTCTATCCTAACCCACCCATTCTCTAACGCATTGCAAGTGGGAAATAGCATGAAGTAATTATTATGTTTGCATGGTAACTTAGTGCAGCCAGTGGCCTCACACAAACAACTTAGCATAGCACCCCTTAGTAAACATCCCCCACTGAATGAATCCATAAAGTCCAGACATGCATTACACAAATTCCATCAACAATGTGGTAAATCCAAATGCCTAACTGAAAATCAGAAAAAAGTTAAAAAAATGACGTAATAATTAGCCAAACTTTTTTCTGTGCCCATCTTCTTCCCTAGAAAAGGAAATGTTTTGGCTCTAAATTTAAGCTATGCCAAGTTTATATTTTATCTGGTCCCAAAACTGTTTTGTAATTTAAATTAGTAAGGAGACGATGAGAGCGAGAAAGAAAATTAAACAAAAAACATCACCTGATTTCAGCTTGATAGAATCTCTTCTCAGACGTCCAACTGAGTCCAGACAACACCAGAGTCCTTGCCTCTGACTGTGATTGCTGCTGTACTGGTCCCTTTCTTGTCCTAATATATTTTTTGTTTCATTTAATAAAAATACCCATTTTCTGGATTTAAGTAGCAAATGTTCTGAGTCATTTCTAAGCAGATTTCTTCATCCTAGAACCTCACTGAGAATCGCTAGTGGCCCTAGCAGCCCCTTTTTTATTTAATTAAAATGCTTGAAATCAAAAGCGTAGTTACTCACCTGTATCAGGTGTTCTCCAGGGTCAGCAGGAATCAGTCCTCACTTATGGGTGACATCAGCACCAACAGAGCCCGCATGGAGCATTTCCCAAGCTTTCAAAGAAAGCCTTTGGGAATGCTACCACGCATGTATGGTCCTCTTCCTGCCCAAGGGTGCCATCTTGCTCAGTAAGGTCGCTTAGCTGGAGCCCTACCAAGCAGATGGCAAGGAAAGGACAAAAATACAGCAACTCATCAGGTGAGGCGGGAGGGTAGTGAGGACTGATTCCTGCTGTCCCTGGAGAACACCTGTTACAAGTGAGTAACTACGCTTTCTCCAGGAACAAGCAGGAAGTCAGTCCTTACTTATGGGACTCCCTAGCTACAGGCTACCGAACCTGTAACCAAAAGAAAAAACGCCTCCGCGAGGCTATAAGCAGAAGCCGAAGCTCAAAGGAGCCCGAGACCTCGGGTCCTCTGGGCGAAGCCCTTGGTAACCGTGAAGAAGGGTCGGAGGGCAGGAGTTGCTTATACCCTGAAGAGATCACGGAGTACAGCCTGGCTGAAGGCACTGTCCCGATGGGACTCCCTCTCCAGGCAGTAGTGGGCGGTGAAGGTATTTGTAGAAGACCAGGTTGCCGCTCGGCAGATGTCCATCATGGGCATGGAGCGCAGTGAGGCCACTGAGGCTGCTTTGGCTCGGACCCCATGTGCAATGACTCGATGATCCAGAGGGATGCCCGCCTTCGCATGGGTGAACACGATGCAGTCCGCCACCCAAACCGAGAGGGTGCGCTTGGTGACTGCTTGCCCCTACCTATTGAGATCGTAGGTCACGAACAGCCGGTCAGACTTGCGATGAGTCTAGGTACGCTGCAAGTAGAAGGCGAGGGCCCGCTTGCAGTTGAGGGTGTGGAGAGCCGCTGATGCCTGATCGGCGTGGGGCCTCGGGAAGAAGGTCGGGAGCACTATCTCTTGGTTGAGAGGGAAGGCTGATGCGGCCTTGGGTAAGAACTTAGGATGCATCCAGAGGACCACCTGTTCCGATAAAACCTGGTGTAAGGGGCAGCAGCCATGAGCGCCTGGAGCTCACTAACTCGGCGACAATGTTCCCTCTAATTTTCTGTAGGCTGTGTGCGCATAAAATATCAGCTGTGTGCAGCTTTTGAAGGAAGGTTAAATTTTTGTGCGCCATATAACGTCACTCGGAGTTATATACTTTAAAATTTGACTACACGTCAGAATGCAGTATGTACACCACATTGATTTTAATCAAATTAAATGAAAATAGATGATTACTAAATGAAGCGGGAAATTTATAGTAATTACAGTCATAACTTTTAAATTTTAAGACGTCTGTGTTGTTTTCTATCAGAATAAGAGCCGTAATTTTTGTGCGCTCTGTTGTAAAGTATGTGCGCTCGCTTGACGAGGTGTGTGCGCGCGCACATGTGCACAGCTTAGAGGGAACAGTGCTCGGCGAGCCGAGGTCAGTGCCACCAGGAAGGCCACCTTCCAGGACAAGTGCCGGAGCGAACACGTCGCCATCAGCTCAAAGGGTGAATGAGTGAGCTGCGTGAGTACCACGTTCAAGTCCCATTCCGCAGGAGGGGGACAGATGAGCGGCTTGGATAACAGAAGGCCATGCATGAAGTGGGAGACTAGTGGTTGCCTCGAGAGAGGCTTTCCCCCGATAGGGAGATGATTAGCTGATATGGCGCTCAAATGAACCCTAACAGAGTTCTACTTCAGCCCTTCCTTTAAAAGGTGGAGGTGGTACTGGAGAACCCACTGAACTGGGCAAGAGAAGGGGTCAATCTGGTGCTCCGAGCACCAGACGGAGAAGTGTTTCCACTTAAAGGCGTAAGCTCGCCTAGTGGAGTCCTTCCTCGAGGTAAGGAGGATTTCCTCGACCTCCTCCGGAAGGGCCAGAGAGGCTAGAGAGACCCGTTCAGCCACCAAGCTGTGAGGGATTGGGAGGGTAGGTTCGGGTGTAGTACCCGACCCTCCTCCTGCGTCAGCAAGTCCCTGGCAGAGCCCTGTGGAATCAGAGGCTCTGACAGCCAGAGCAGGAGTAGGAACCAAGGCTGCCGAGGCCACGAGAATCAGCAATGCCCTGTTCCGTTGAGCCTTGAACAGAGTCCTCGCAATGAGGGGAAAAGGAGGGAATGCATATAGGAGTCTGGAGAACTAGTCCAGGAGAAATGCATCGGGGCCCTCCCTGCCCGGGTGCAGCGTGGGCTGCAGAAGCTGGGGGCTGGCGAAGAGGTCCATCGCTGGAGTTCCCCAGCGTAGAAACAGCCAGTCTGCCACTCTGGGATCCAGGCGCCACTTGTGGGGGCGAAGGATTCTGCTGAGCCTGTCTGCCAGGCCATTCTCCTGCCCCGGAAGGTATGCCGCCTTGAAGAACATCCTCCGTCGGGCGGCGAAGGAGCAGATGAGATATGCTTCCCTGCAGAGGGAGCGCTACCCCGTGCCCCCCTTTTTGTTGATGTAGAACATCGCTACCCGGTTATCGGTCTGCACCAGAACCGACTTCCCGCTGAGGACATCCTCGAAGGCCCTCAGGGCACACTGGATGGCCTGGAGCTCGGGCAGGTTTATCAGCTGCTGAGCCTCCACAGGCAATCACCGCCCCTGCGTGCAGAGAGACCCGCAATGGGCTCCCCACCCTAACAGGGAAGCATCTGTGGTCAGTACCACATCGTGCTGTGGGGTCAGGAATGGCGATCCCTGCAGGAGGTTGCGAGGGTTCTGCCACCAGTTCAGGGACAAATGGAGGTCGGTGAGAACCCTGATGGGGTCCCTGAGATGTCCGTGGGACTGGCTCCATTGGGCACTGAGACACCACTGAGCAGTCCGCATGTGCAGGTGGGAGTGAAGAACCACAAGCACGGTTGAGACCATCTGGCCCAAGAGACGCAGCATGGACCAAACGGTGACCTGGTGGGTGCTTTGGACGCAAGCCGCCAGCGCCCGGAGGCAGGTGGAGCGATCCACCGGCAAGAAGGCCATGGCCTGGCATTAGATATTGTGTTGTGAAGGAAGAGACATGACTTGCAAGATGGCCGCTGAATTTGTTCCTCCTACGAATGCCTAAACGCAAAGGGAAGCCGAGAGTTTTCCCCTCGGAGCCCTGACGTCCATCTAGCGGTCCGATGGATCGTTTTGTGGTACTCACTCTGGCACAAAAACAGGAGATTTGCTCCGGTGTTGTGGCAATGGCCGAGGAGAGCTTATCGTCGCCTTTGTAGCTACAGTTCTCCCTGTCTCCTGGGGAGAGATTGCCACCACAGTGCCCTGCAATGCTGAGTTCAAAACCGGCAGTTTTGGCAGCCCCTCCCTTTGTCAGGGGGGGGGGGGGAGTGGAGACGCTGGTAGAGGGGAGAGTGCTTCGGCTCTGGCTGAGCCGTCCCCCGGAGGTTCCGGGGAGGATACAGGAGCACTGTTGCAGTCTGAGACTTTGATGGTTCCCTGCCTGCATGATGAAGGTTCTTTTCTTCAACCTACTTCAATGGTGACTTCTTCTCCTGCGATTGATATTCCTGTTAGTCCAAAAGTCTTCACACTCGAGTTAATCTGGGAGGTGATTGTTTCTCTCTCAGAGGCAATACACAGCCAAACCAGGGCCTTGTCATCTGTAGGGCTGGTACCCCTGCAATTCTTCATGCCAATCTCCGGCCTGCTCAGCAACTCAGGCCTGAACCAAACTGCACAGACAAGATGGATTCTTCACTTCACTTTTGCTGTGTTCAGCTACAAACGGCCTTCAAGCAACTGCTAGAGCAGCGTTTCTAAGTGTGCATACAGAAGCTATTGTCCGTGGCTGGCCTTGGACACTTGTACATGCCCAGAAGTTACATACTGTTGCCTCTGCCTGACTTTTTACTATGGCTCCTTTGTTTGCAAGAAGCTGCTCATCATCTACCTCCTGATTTGCTGAGAACACCTCAGACTGCCTGGTGCCAGCCAATCATCGGACCTGACGGAGGATTCTCACACAAAATAATGCATTCTGCGCTGGGAACTTTAGTAGTAGTGAGGGAGAGAGTTGGGGGCTTTTCCCCACCTGTACATACAGACTTCTGCACCGGTCCTGCTGGCTGTGCACTACGTACCTGATTCCTGCGCCCTGAGCCTTCCGCCAGACGGCCCCTACGTGTGGGCTAGGCCGTCCTCCACAGGTCTGAGATAAGACTTTCACAGATACCTTACTGCGGCTCGCCTGTGACGTGGCTGGAGCCTGCAGTAGCTAACAGCTACCTCCTTGAACGAAGCTGCTTCTGAGTGCCGACGGAGCTAAGGTACTGGCTTATCTCTCCTCTCCTGGATGGGCAAAGGGGTTAGCAATATATTTCTTGCTTTTCCTCAGTGCAGAGCGAATCAGTGACATCTGGTTACTAATCTGTGATTTATTACGTTGTCCAATTGTATATCTGTACTATAACAAATTGCTACCTCATGTTTCTAATTAGCCATATGTGTGTGTGTATATTTTTCTATTTGGTTGCCTATAATAAAGTCTAATATATATATATCTGCAGACCAGACTTCTTTCGTGGCTCATTGCCAGAATAACTCACCGAACTTTGGGCTGGGATAGTAGCCATATTCCCCTAGACAACAGAGAGTCTAACTTATTTTTGTGCTACTACTATACCCTACACATCTAAGATTCAAGATAATTCAGCTAGGATTGGTTCTCTTGAGATTGTAAATGACCATGTTAAATTACAAGTAGAAGATTATGGAAGTCAACTAGCAACATTGTCAGACTCAACAACAGCATTGATTAAGGATAATGTGGCGCTTCGGTACAAAATGGAAGTCTTGGAAAATGCTGCCAGGGCTGTGAATTTGAGGATTTTGAACTTTCCTAAGATGAAAGGTATTACGGCCCTTGATATGTTTAAGAGATATCTCCAAGAGGTATTGAAAGTGCCACCAGATTTAATTCTACCTTTGACAAAGGTTTATTATCTTCCACAAGGAAAAAAAGAACCAGTGGCTTCAGGAGAGTTTTCCAACTTAGAGGTTTTAAAAGTATCTGAGTTACTTGAGGAATCAGGTCCTGGGACGTTTGTTCCAACTACATTATTGGTTTCATGTGCGCTTGTCACTGATAAAGAATGGTTGCTGAAAATGTTCTTTAAAAGAGACTGGAGACTTTATGTGGTATTTCTATTTCAACGTTTCCTGATATATCTAAGGAGATGCAGAAGAGGAGAAGACGTTTTCTTCTTCATAAACCTGGGGTCATGCAGATTGGAGGATCCTTTTTTTTTAAGATTTTTAAGATTTCCCTGTAAATGCTTGGTGTTATATAAGTCTATAAGATATGTTTTCTTTCAGCCTGCTGATCTTGCTATATTTATTAATACCAAGTTAACAGATAAGGCTAAGGGGCTTGTTTACAAAGCCGCGGTAGTGGTTCGCGATCGAAATCAATGGGGCCGTGGCTCCGATTACGATCGCAAACCGCTACCGCGGCTTTGTAAACAAGCCCCTAAGTCTCAGAACGATAATGTTAATATCTCTCCTATTATTTAGCCTGTGTTCTCAGGGTCCGTCTTGTGTTTTTTTCAGTTTGAATTTGGTAAAGTTCTTTTTCCTCTAGTGGTGCCTGAGGTTCTCCTGCCCTCATGTTGTCTCTCCCTCTCAATGTGGACTACCAGAGATTTTAGGGTTTATTATTATTCCTCACTTTAATTTGCTTATGTATCTCTGTTCATTCAAGAATTGTCTTGATGTTTATGCATAAATTCAATTTAAAAAAAAAAAAAAAAAAAAAAAAGGGCGGCCATGGCCTGCCGAGTATCGAGTCGTGCCCTGATGAACTCGAGAACCTGTGCCAGCTCGAGGTGAGACTTTGGGTAGTTGACCAAGAACCCCAAGTTCTCCAAGAGGAGGACAGTGCACGACATCACTTGCCGGGCCTCCTCGACAGAGGAGCCCGTAACAAACCAGTCGTCGAGGTAGGGAAACACCGGCACGCTCCGGTGCCACAAGTGAGCGGTGGCCATAACGAGTCACTTCGTGAAGACCCGCGGTGCGGATGCAAGGCCGAAGGGAGGCACCCTGTATTGCCTGTGTTGGGGGTGGATCAAGATATGGGCACGTCCTTTAGATCCAAGGAGCATAGCCAATCGCCCTGCCGGAGGAAGGGCAGCAGCACGCCAAGAGATAAGATCTTGAATTTCTCCTGCACCAGGAACTTGTTTAGCCTGCGGAGGTCGAGGATGGGCCGCAGACCCCCCCCTGTCTTATTCGGGATGAGGAAGTACCGGGAATAAAAGCCCCGACCTCGAAGATGGGGAGGGACCTTCTCGACTGCCTGTTGGGCAAGGAGGGAGTGTAAATCCTGCTGCAGCAAAAGCTGGTGTGCGTGGAGTCGAGGAGGCTCCGCCGGGGAGAAGGGGGTGGAAGCCTGTTGAAGTGGAGGCGGTAGCCCTCCCGGATGACCTGGAGGACCCAGGTATCCACAGTGATAAGTGCCCATGATGGGGCGAAGCAGGACAGGCATCCCCCCACTGGCTGCTGTATCGCTGGAGGGCGAGGGGCTATGCTGCTGGCGTCAAAACCCCTGAGGGGGTTATGGGGGAGCCAGGGTCTGGGCCTTCGGGCCCTTTGGTTTACAGTGACCCTGGCCAGGCTTCCCCTGTGTGGGAGTGGTCGGCATGGGGGTAGCTGGGTACGGCAGGTAGCTGCGGTACTAGAGGCCTTTCCTGGGGAAGAGGGCTTCTTGGTAGGCTGCTTCTTCTGAGGCAGCATAGAGGTCTTGCAGGAGAGATGGGTCCTAGTGACGTACTCCATCTCGATCTCCGCAGCCTTCTCCTCCATCAGCTTACCAAAGAGTTGTTCGCTGAGGCAGGGCACGTCCAGGAGCTTTTCCTGCACCCACTGCTCCAAATCCGAAGATTGGAGCCAAGACTGGGGGCAGGCTCTGATGCCCGTGGCCGCAACCCGAGCAGATGTCTCGAAGCCATCATAGGAGGCTCAAGAGATTTACTTGGAGCAATCAGCCACTGATTTCAGCAGGGTGCGGAATCTGTCGAGGGGCTCGCCCTCGAGGCCCGCGGAGAAGCCTCCAAGTTCTTTTGCCAAGTCGCAGAGGAACATACCAATATATAATTGGTATGCCTGGATGCGACAAGAGCATGGAATCTTGATAGGCCTTGCGGCCCAGGGCATCAAGGGCTCTCGATTCTCGGCCTGGCGGGACCAATGAGTGGGACTTTGGGCTTTTCGGCTTCCTCATGGCTGATTCCACCACTGTCGAGGTGTGTGGGAAGTTGGGTCTTTCGGAAGCCTGGCCCTCACTGCACCTTGTACATTGTGTCAAGGCACTTGCTCACAATGGGAACCGAGGCCATGGCCTCCCACATGCGGAGCAATAGCCGAGAGAGGATCGGAGGCAATGGCACAGTGAGGGATATTGAGTTCTTCAGCACAAGGGTCCTCCTCGGCCTGGGTGACCAGGTTGAGGGCCCGAGTCATGTCTCGAATAAACACCAAAAAGGAGGTGTCCTTGGGCGGTGAACGCTGATGGAGACCAGGCGACGAGGGGTCAGACGGAAGATCCCGGTGGGTGCGGGTCTCTGGGGATGTGTCCCCATCGGATTCCCAGTCTGAGAAGTCGGTCGAGGGATCCCAGCCGGGCGGTTCGCCCTGTCCGATGGCCAGCGGCCTGGAGCCGGAGGCCCTGGACGATCTCGCCCCCAAGGAACAGGAGAGCGAGCAAGACCGACGTTGAGGACCCTCATGAGGCCCGTGGCTCTCGGTGGTTTACTGGATGGATTTGGGTGTCCCACACGAGGGACCCACGGTCTCCAGGCACAAGTCAGTGAAGCTGGCCGTGAGCGCCTGCTGGGAAGCAATGAATGCAGAAACGCTGCATTCCAGCCCCCAGCATACGGGACTCCCACGTGGGCGTGGGGCCCTGGGATGCCAATACCGGGGTCACCAGATCGGGCGTCGAGGAGGTCCTCACCAGGACGGCCCTCAGAAGACTGGGCGCCTTAGCCGGAGGCCTCCATTTCTCTGTGAGGTACCTTGCGTGGCCGCTTCTTGTCCGACTCTCGGGAATGCCAAAGGGGGCTAAGCGATCGGGTGCGGGAGCGCTCGCGCTTGTCGGGGGCCCCAGACAGCGACTTTGAGGCCTTCTTCTTCTTCTTCTTGTGCCATTCCACCTCGGGGGATCCCTGGTCCGAATGCCACCTGGAACGTGGTGCCGCAGGGGGAGAACCCACCGGAGGGGAGACAATCGAGGGCGCCACCGGAGACTCCGAGGCAGCCTTTCGAAAAATGTCTTCGGATTTCTTCTTACGGCTAAGCAGGGCCTTGGAGGACATTTTCTTACAGAGCAAACATCGCTCTGTGTCATGGTCGGCTCCCAGACACCTTAGAGAACAGTCATGAGTGTTCTTAAGCGACATGTTCCTAAAGCATCTATCGCATTTTTTAAACCCGGTGGCCATGGGGGCAAAAATGGCCCCTGCAAGGTCGAAGACCCATGCGGCCAGCGGTTGGGAAGAAAAAAGGGCGCGAAGCCCGAAAAGAAAAAAATTAGAAAAGGTATCCCCGTAGGCTCCAAAAGAGAGCAAGGGGAGGATGGGTAGAGGACCGGTGTAACTGGAAAAAGAAATAAGAGTCTGTTAAGGCAAGGAAACAAAATATTTATCAGAGGGATGAGTACGTGCATCCAAAGGGCTCTGCAGAAAAAGGGAGACTGAGCAAGATGGCACTCTTGGGCGGGAAGAGGACCACGCATGCATGGTAGCAATCCCAAAGGCTTTCTTTGAAATCTGGGGAATTGCTCCGCATGGGTTCCGTCGGTGCTGACGGCACCCATAAGTGAGGACTGACTTCCTGCTTGTTCCTGAAGAAATATCTATTACTTAAGTCATATGGGGACAGACAAAGTTCTTAATATGTATACGTTAGAGGAAAGGTGGGATAAAGGAGATATGATAGAGATTTAAATACCTCAGTGGCATAAATACACAAGAGGAGAGCCTCTTTCGATTGAAAGCAATCTCTGCCACAAGAGGACATAGGATGAGGGTGAAAGGGGATAGACTCAGGAGTAATATGTGGAAATATTTCTTTACGGAAAGAGTGGTAGATGCGTGGAATAGTCCCCCAGTGGAGACGAAGACAGTACCTGAATTCAAGAAAGCATGAGACAAACACAAAAGATCTCTAAAGGAAAAGAGAGGACTATAGTAGTTGATATGAAAGGACAGGCTAGATAGGCCTTAGGGTCTTTTTCTGCTGTCGTGTTTCTATGTTAATGACTTTTAATGTGCATTAATTGTAAATACCATAAGTTACTTGGAAATAATGTGCATTATTGTCATAATGCAGCTTAGTAAATAAGCCCCTTAATTTGTAAACTGTGATTTTGATGACTGTAAATAATAATGCGAGAAATTACATCTGACTATGTGCATATATTCAAAATGATTCACCGTAACTCACTGGCTGCCTGGATTTCTGGCTAGGGTATGGCAGACAGGGAGGGAGGTAGACCTTAAGTCCTTGTGGCCAGGTAGGGAAGGGAAAGGAGTTAGGTAAGTTTTTCCATGGCTCCTTGGGGCCAGAGTGGGGAGCAAAAGGTGGAAGGTAATAGGAGGAAAATGAATCAATGAATCAATCTCAAACCGGTAAAGAGGAAACCAACCTTTATATAGTCCACATAAAAAGAGAACTATAACTTTTTTTAAAAAAGTGATTTAAAGAAATATATGTATATTTGATGAATAATAGGTATTAAAACTATATAAAAAACATAAAGGGGTGAGGAGGGGATGGGGGAAGGGAACGGGGAGGAGGGGAAGGGGAAAGAGGGGAAGAGAAGAGGGGGGAGGGGAAAGGAAGGATGGTGGAGGAGGGGGAGGGGAAGAGAGGAGAGGGGAGGGGAAGGAAAGACTGAGGAAAAGGAATCAAATGCAAACAAATAAAAGATTAAAACATATTGTGACTTAAACATAACCCATTAAGTACTAAATTAATATATCTAAGGAAGGAGGCACATACCACCCAAGGAAAATAAAATTAAGGAATTAAACCCATTATCATGTGTTACCAAACACTATGCTCATGCATAAACTAATAAAAACAGGAGCTGTTTGAATGAACATACAATTTTTTATGTTATGGACGACAAATAGAGTCAGTGAGAAAAAGATTACTGCCAAGGCAACTAAGGTTAAAATTATTATGGACTGCTAATTCTACAGGCTTCTGCTTTTTAGAACATGCAAAAACCATAGTTACTCACCTGTAACAGGTGTTCTCCAGGGACAGCAGGAATCAGTCCTCACATATGGATGACATCAGCACCGACGGAGCCCTCGTGGAAGCATCCCCCCAGCTTTCAAAGAAAGCCTTTGGGAGATGCCACCACGCATGTGTGGTCCCCTTCCCACCCAAGGGTGTCATCTTGCTCAGTCAGATGACATAGCTAGAGCCGACAAAAGAAGATGGCCAAAAATGAAGAGTAACTCCAAGGGGAGGGGGTAGGGTTGTGAGGACTGATTCCTGCTGTCCCCGGAGAACACCTGTTACAGATGAGTAACTACGCTTTCTCCGGGAACAAGCAGGAAGTCAGTCCTCACATATGGGATTCTCCAGCTACAGGCTACTGAACGCCCATAGCAAAATAGGGGCTCCCTCACAGGGAGACGCAAGCAGCAGAAATTTAGTCTGTGTACACAGACCTCAGTAGGACCCCTGTGTCCGATAAACCAGCACTCCAGCAGCCTGAAAACAGAAGGGTCGGAGGGTAGGAGTTGCCTAAACCCCAAAAAGGTTACGGAGCACAGCCCAGCTGAAGCCACTGTCCCGTGGGGATTCTCTTTCCAGGCAGTAATGGGCTGTGAAGGTATGGACTGAAGACCAGGTGGTGGCCTGGCAGATGTCCGCCATCGGGACAGAGCGCAAGTTTGCCACCGAAGCCGTCATGGCCCTGACACAGTGCGCCGTGACACGGCCTTCCAGCGGGAGCCTCGCCTACTCATAAGTGAGGGTGATACAGTCCGCCACCCATGTGGACAGTGTACGCTTGGTCACTGCCTCCCCCAGCCTACTGGGATCATAGGAGATGAAAAGCTGAGAAGCTTTGCGGTGGCCCCGAGTGCGTTGGATATAGAAGGACAAAGCCATCTTATAGCCCAAGGTGTGAAGGACTGTCTCTGCCTGACTGGAGTGAGGTCTTGGAAAGAAGGTAGGGAGCACCACTTCCTGGTTGAGATGGAAGGGTGACACTACCTTTGGCAGGAATTTGGGTGCGTGCGGAGCACCACTCTATTCTTGTAGAACCTGGTATAGGGTGGCTCTGCCACAAGAGCCTGAAGCTCGCTGACTCTGTGAGCGGAGGTAAGTGCAACCAGGAAAACTACCTTCCAAGAGAGGTAGCGGAGGTGGCAGGTAGCCAGAGGTTCAAAGGGCAGGCAAGTAAGCTGCTCCAACACCACGTTGAGATCCCACTAGGTTCCCGGAGGGTGAACCGGGGGCTTTGGTATGAACAGGCCCTGAAGGAAACGGGTCACTAATTGGCTGAGAGGGACTTACCATCCACCAGATGGTGGTGCGCTGCCAGGGCACTAAGGAGCACTCGGACGGAGTTAGACTTGAGCCCGGACTGGGAGAGGTGGAACAGCTACTGCAACACTAGAGTCACCAGGCAGGAGAAAAGGTCAGCCCCATGTTCAGCACACCAAACAGATAACTTGCGCCATTTGAGGACATAAGCCTTCCTAGTAGAGGCCTTATGAGAGGCCAGCAAATGTCCTCCACCTCAACCGGGAGGTTGAAAGGAGCCAGAGTCACCCTTCTCAACAGTCAGGCTGTCAGTGACAGGGACCCCAGGTTGGGGTGCAGGAGAGAGCCCCCCTCCTGAGATTGGAGTCCTGGGGAAGTCCCCAAGGGGATGGGAGTCACCACCGTCAAATGTA
The DNA here is from genome assembly GCA_033557465.1 of Ichthyophis bannanicus. Taxonomy (NCBI): domain Eukaryota; kingdom Metazoa; phylum Chordata; class Amphibia; order Gymnophiona; family Ichthyophiidae; genus Ichthyophis; species Ichthyophis bannanicus. The sequence goes on from CM066031.1 coordinate 1,110,446,275, forward strand.
GAAGTAGCGGGAACCACTGTTGCCTGGGCCACCGAGGAGCTATCAGGATGAGCGAGGCCCTGTCGCGGAGGGTCCTGAACAAGGTTTTGGTGATCAGTGGCATAAGAGGGAAAGCGTACATAAGGCCTTCCGACCACGAGACCAGGAACGTGCCCGCTGCAACCCTAGAGGGGTGGGCCTTTCGGAGCAGAAGCGGGGCAACTGAAAGTTGTCTGGGCTGGTGAATAGGTCCATCATGGGTACCCCCCAGAGCCGGAAAAGCCGACTGGCTAAGTCCAGCTGCCACTCGTGCAGCTGGAGAACTCTGCTGAGCCTGTCGACCAGCAGGTAGTTCTGGTCTGGAGGTACACTGCCCACAGAAGGATATCCTGCTGGACTGCATATGAGGAGAGGCTCAGTGCCTCCTGACAAAGGGGATGAGACCCTGTTTGTTCACATAGAACATCGCCACCTGGTTGTCCATCTGGACAAGCACCGGCTGGTGATGCAGGAGGTGGGTGTATGGCCTGGAGCTCCAGAAGGTTGATCTGCTGGGTGTTCTCATCTGGTGACCAGATGCCCTGGGTGTGGAGATCTCCGCAGTGGACACCCCAGCCGAGCAGGGAGGTGTCTGTGGTGAGGACTCTTGAGGGGGTTGGGGCCTGAAAAGGCATGCCTGCCTCGAGATGCTGGAGTGACTACCACCAGATCAGGGAGTCTGCCAATTGGCGGGTCACAGAAACTCTGTCTCAGTGGCGGCCCGTGGCCTGAGACCACTGGTCCCAGAGATACCACTGCGCCACCCTCATGTGGAGGCGAGCATCTGGGGTGACATGGACCGTAGAGGCCATGTGCCAGAGGAGGCACAGGAGAAGCTGAGCGGGCACTGAGGGATGGTACTGTACGTTCCGAGCCAGAGTCCTGAGACAATTGGCTTGGTCCCTGGGCAAAAAAGCCTTTGGCTGTTGAATGTCGATTCTTGCCCCACTGAACTCCAGACACTGCATTGGGAGGAGGTGAGATTTGGGGTAGTTTATGACAAAGCCCATGTGTTGCAGAACCTGGATGGTGCGTGTGGTTGCCTGCTGCACCACTGAAGCTGTGCCTCCATTTATGAGCCGGTCGTCCAGGTAGGGACAGATGAAGACCTCCTGGAGCCGAAGGAAGGTGGCCATGACTGCCAGGCTTTTTGTGAAAACTCTTAGGGCAGAGGCTAGGCCGAAGGGGAGCACCCTGTATTGAAAGTGCCTGTCCCCCCCACTATGAACCGCAGATACTGCCTGAGGATGTGGGTTTAAGCATCCTTGAGGTCTAAGGAACATAGCCAGTCTCCCTGCTGGAGGTAGGGCAGCAATGTTCCAAGAGAGAGCATCTTGAACTTCTCCGTCACCAGGAATTTGTTGAGGTTGCACAGGTCGAGGATGGGCTTTAGGCCCCCTGTCCTTTTTGACACGAGAAAGTACCTGGAGTAGAACCCCTTGCCCTGGAGGTGGTGGGGCACCGGTTACATCGCTTTGTCATCGAGAAGACCTGCCAACTCCTTCAGAAGAATGTCCCGGTGGAGGGGAGACCCAAGGGGCACTCCTGGGAAATAAGGGGGAGGTGTCTGAGTCAGGTAGCGGCAGTAACCCTCTCTGACTACCCTTAGTGCCCAGGAGTCGGTGGTGATGGACACCCACCTCTGGGCATAGAGGGCCAGACGTCCCCCTGTGGGCTGCTGATCTCCTTGGGGTAGAGAGGCTATGCTCAAGGAGTCAGAAACTCCTCCCTGGCTGGGCCGGAGCTGGTGCCTGGGGTTTTGGAGCCTTCTGCTTATGCAGGCCATGCCCATGTCCCTTGGCCTGCTGACCCCTAACCCTGTTGGGGAACCGGGGAGGCCTGATAAGGCAGGTAGTTTTGGTAAGCAGCTCCCCCCCTCTTCCTCAGGTAAAAGGACTTTTTACCCGAGGCCTTCCATCGGGGAGGGGCAGTGGTCTTCTTAGAGAGCCTGGTCCTCGTCATGAACTCGGTCTCCAGCTCGGCAGCCTTGTCGGTCATGGGTTTGCCAAAGAGGTTCTCTCCTTGGCATGGGACATCAACCAATTTGTCCTGAACCCACTGCTCGAGGTCGGATGACTGAAGCAAAGTTTGGCGGCATGCACCGATGCCCACACAGCTAACTGGGCTGCCAACTCGAACCTGTCATAGGCCACTCGAGACATGAATTTGAAACACTCATCAACGGCTTTGACCAGGTTCTTGAACCACTGTAAGGGTTCCTCGTAGAGACCAGCTAAGAACCCGGTGAGTTCCTTCTCCAGGTCTCTCAGGTACATGCCCATGTACAGCTGGTAGGTCTGGATGCGGCAGATGAGCATTGAGCCATGGTAGCATCCAAGGTGTGGGCCTCCCTGCCGGGGGGGGGGGGGAAGGGACACACCAAGGAGTGCATTTTCTGGCTTTTCAGCTGACACATGGCCGACTCCACCACCATGGAGTTATGCAGCAGCTGTGACTTCTGGAAGCCCGGACTCCGGCGGACACAATACATCGAATCGAGCCATCTGCTCACCACTGGCACAAATGCCGGTGCTTCCCACATTTGGAGTATGAGCCATTCCAGGATGGGAGGAATGGGCACCGTGAATGATTCCCACGGAGGGGCCTCATACTGGAGGATCTCCAATTCATCTGCCTGAGGGTCTTCCTCCGACTCAGTCGGTGATGCCAGGGCCTTAGACATGCCTTGACAAAATCCAGGAAGCCCATGTCCTTGGGCAGGGACCACTGCCGAGATTCCGAGTCAGAAGGGATGTTGTGGTGGTGACTGGTATCGGGGGACTCCTTGTCCTCTGACTCCCACTCGGAGTAGTCTATTGAGGACTCGCAGGAGGGCTGATCTGTGGGACTCAAAGGCCCCGATGCCCTAAGGCAGGCACCTGGTAAACTTGCCGGGGATGACCACAGTCCCATTGAGCATGACTCGGAGCGCAACTTCGGCCGAGGACTGACTCAAAGCTGAAGGACCTCGAGGATCGGCTCAGCCTTCGGGGATGTCTTGGATGTCGAGGGCCCGGTGGTCGGGGCGCATGAACCAGTTGTGTTGGACAACAGCACTCGCTGCTGGTCCATGAAGGCAGACAAACTGCGCTCCAGAGCCGTCATTCTGGACTCCAAACTAGAAGGCTCCGCAGCCTTCGGTGCGGGCACCAAGAAACTCAGGCCCGATGCTGGCTCCCCCAAAGGGGGAGTCCTTGACGAGGATGGTGTCTGGGGACCGAGGCTGGTCCGTGGTAGGATCCTTCCGGGGAACCTTCGCAGGCCGCTCCTTTTCAGACGACTCTGACGATCATCTCGGACTGCGGGACCGGGGAGCTCCCGACTGGTCGGAACCATCCAAGGACACCGCCTTCAAGAGTTTCTTCTTCTTCCTGGGTTCTCTCGAGGGAGACCCCCTTTCTGAGGACTCACGACGTGTTCAGGTTCGGAGAGTTCTGCCTGAGATGTTGGAGCCTCAGATGAGGCTCTGGCCTTCGGAGGCATCAGGGAAAAACTTATCATGCTGCTGCTGGCGGCTCTTGAGGGCCTTGCTGGACATCCTCTTGCAGAGACCACAGGCCGCCGGGTCGTGGTCTGGCCCGAGGCAGCGAAGACAGCAGTCGTGTGTGTCGGTCAAAGACATGATTTTAGAGCACCGATCACACTTCTTAAAGCCACAGGTAGCCATGGGGAAAAAAATACCCCTGTGAGAGACTTCCGGTGATGTGGTGAGCCCAAGCGGTCGCACGCTGCTCGAGCTCTGGGCCCCCTCGCCCTTCCGGCGAAGAATAATGCCATAACCGGGGCTAATTTCGGGGTTCTTCACCCCCCCCCAGGCTTTCCCGACCGGACCGCTGCGTGGGATGGCGCCCCGGTGCTCCCCTCTCACCCCCACACGACGATTTGTGGAGGCGGCCTAGACCCGGACGGCTGGAACAGCAGACGCCGCACTGAAGTGGAAGCCGCACTGCGGGGTGAGCCAGCCAGTTGAAAACTTCGGCAGGGATTGGAGCAGGGTCCCGCGGCGGCAGAGGCTCTCCGACCGGCGCACTTCACCCCTCCCTGCCCCCCACTCATCTACCATACGTGCCCTGAGAGGGAGGCTGACATAGAAGCTACCAGGGGAGGCAGAGAACTCTTGTTGGGCCTTGGTTTGGGCCGCCGCCTGCTTTGCCCGCCCCCCCCCGGGAGTTCCTTGAGGGCCGAACGGCCTGGACTGTGCCCTGTGCCCTATCTCCAGCGCACAGGAGACTGAGACCCGTGCCTTACCTCTAGCACACAGGAGCCTGCGACCTGCGCCCTATCTCTAGCGCATAGGAGCCTGAGATATACATCCTACCTCCAGCACACCGGAGCCTACGACCTGCGCCCTACCTCCAGCGCACCGGAGCCTGCGACCTGCGCCCTACCTCCGGCGCACAGGAGCCTGAGACCTGCGCCCTGCTTCTAGCGCATAGGAGCTTGAGACCGGCGCCCTTCCTCCAGCGCACAGGAGCCTGAGACCAGCGCCCTACCCTTGGCACGCAGGGGTCTGAGACCTGTCCCTGCCTCCAGCGCACAAGAGCTTGAGACCCATGCCCTACCTCCTGCGCACAGAAGCCTGAGACATGTGCCCTACCTCTAGTGCATAGGAGCCTGAGACCTGCACCCTACCTCCAGCGCACAGGAGCCTGAGAAGAATCTGTGGCACTGCAGGGACTGTGCTGCGCACCTAGGAGGAAGGCAAACCGGGGCCTTTGTCGCCTGGCAGTGAGGAGAGGGGACGGGGGCTGGGACCCCCCCTCCCGCGAAGACCACAGCAGCGGCCTTGGCGATGGCAGCAAAGGGAGGCCGCCGGGTTGAGAAGGAGAAGACCCCCCTGCCGCCAAGGGGGGGGGGGAGCAATCCTCGCCGCTAAAGGGGGAGGCTAAGGCCATGGCGGGGATGGTGGACGAAATTTCCATGGCCGTGGCAGGGGCGCTGTCTGCACAGTTTGAAGATCTGCGGGGCCGCATGGACCTTATCCAAACCTCAGTGGAGGCCCTGGGCAGCTGACTGCAGGAAGCAGAGCACCGGATAGAGAGGTCGGAGGAACATGTACTGGAGCTACAGCAGGAGATGGCCCGGGTGAAAAAGTTACTTCAGGGGCAGGAAGCCAAGCTAGACGACCTTGAGAATAGGTCCCGCCGTAATAACTTGAGATTTCTTGGGATCCCGGATGCCATTGAGGATAGGGACTTACAATCCTACTTAGAAGACCTGGTGAAACAAATCCTGGAGAATGATCCTGAAGGCACCCCAGTGCAAATAGAGAGGGCGCACCGGGTTGGGCCTAGGAGAGCCAGTGACGGCCGACCCAGGGTGGTTCTAGCACGGTTCCTGAGATTCTCACAGAAAGAAGCGGTCTTGCGTGCAGTGCGGAAGAAAGGGACCATTCAAAAGGACAATGTTCGGCTACGTATTGTTCAGGATTACTCAGCGGCCCTGGGACAGCGACGACGAGAGTACGGACCTCTGTGCCAGATCCTGATAGACAATAATATCAAATTTACGGTGCAATATCCCGCCCGGTTGATCTTCACTCATGGTGGGATCCGCCGGTCTTTTGACTCCGCGACAGCAGCAATGCCCTACGTGGAGGAGATACGGCGGAGGGCTGCAGTGGCGGTCGAGTCCTGAGGACCGGAGGAGAGGACTATTGCTCTGAAGAACAAGTCAGGAGTATTCTGCTTCGGACTGTAAAGAGGTGGCGATGGTAATCAGGTTGGGGGAGGGGGGGGTAAGGGGTCTGTTCCAACTGCCTTTAAGTAGGGCTTGTTGGCTGTTTCCTTTGGGGGCGGGAGGCGGGTGGGGGGCGGCCCGGGTAGTTGGGGGTGTTTGGCTGGGGGGGGGGAGTGGGGAGGGGGAGTGAATCTGGAGTGGGGGGGAGCACGGGGGGGGGGGACCCCCGGACGGCTCGTAGCGGAGCCGGTACAAAGGAGGGGTGGGGGGGTACCTCACGCATCTAGGAGTACATAGAGGAGGAGAGGAGGATGGTAGTAGAAATAAGGAATTGGAGTGGGGAGGAGGGGGGGAGGGGGAGGGTTAGGGGGGGAGGGAGGGGATAGGGGGGTAGAGAGGGGGTGTGGGAGAGAGGGGGAGGGGGAGGAGAAGGAGAGCTGTATCATAGGGGACCAGTAGAGGAGTGGATGGTGCGAGGATCATATTTGGAGGGGAATGGGGGAGGACCTCAGGCTGGGGGGGTGTCTTCCCTATATTCTGTATGGTATGTAACAGACACTATTGGGCCAAGTCTAGTAATACATGCCGCTTAAGATAATCTCTTGGAATGTTTGTGGCTTGGGCAATCCGATTAAAAGGGCTAAAATCTTGCAGGCCCTGGCAAGGCAGGGGGCGGACATCGCTATGCTCCAGGAAACCCACCAGACTGCCGAAGAGCACAGTAAACTTTGCCGGGAGTGGGTGGGACAGGTCTGGGGGGCCCCAGCCCTTGGTAAGAAGGGAGGGGTAGTGCTTTTGATACATAAACGCGTAAGGATGGAGGTGGTGAGGGACTTGGTTGATCCGTCGGGCAGATTTGTACTGGTGCAGAGCATCCTTGAGGGGCGGCCTGTAATTCTCGGCAACGTGTATTGTCCCAATGTGCTAGATTTGTCCCTCTATGCGCGCCTTGCCTCTAAAATTGAGACGTTGCCGGAGACCCCCGTTATCTTGGGGGGGGGGGATTTCAATGGGGTCATGGACGTTGACCTCGATACCTCTAAAGGGGGGGAGCAAAGAGACAGGATAGCGACGGTTCGGGCACTACGACGTTTATGCTCCAGGCTAGGGTTGGTGGACCCATGGCGACTACTACACCCGGCCGAGCGGGATTACACGCATCAATCTCGGGCTCATGGCACTAGCGCACGTATAGATTATCTGTTGATGTCTGCCGGTCTGTTTGCCAATGTCGAGGATGCCCAGATAGGGCCCGTAGAGATATCCGATCATGCTTTTGTTTGGCTGGAGGTCTTTTGGAGTGGGAGTACTCCTCAAGCCTTTCAATGGCGTTTTCCACTGGAATTATATAGGGACGCGCAATTTCGTTCTTTTCTTCAGAGGCGGTGGCAGGAATTTGAAGCTGATCATAGGGGTCATCAGGATGACCCAGAGTTGCTCTGGGAAACGGCGAAAGTTGTACTGCGGGGAGATATAATCGGGTTCCTTGCCAGGAAAAGAAGATTGAGGGCCGAACGCATTATGGGCTTAGAGAGATTGGTGACGAAGCTGAGATGCCGATGGGCCCAAAACCCCACCGCAGGGCTTAAAAAGCAGCTGTGGGACTCTCAAACGGAATTAAATGAACTCCTACACCAGAGGGCTAAAAAATCAGTGTTATACTACCACTACCAATTGTACCGCTATGGGGACAAGCCCGGGAAGTTATTGGCTCGGTGCCTTCGTGGACCCAGGGGCTCTAAATTGGTACCAGCCTTGCGAGATGATTTGGGGACCTTACATAGGGAGAGCCCGGCGATAGTGCGTATTTTTCGTTCCTTTTTTCAGAACCTCTATGCTGCGGAGGCGACCTCCATCACGCAGATGGCGGATTATGTGAGGGGACTGGACTTACCTCGCCTATCAATAGAGCACAGTTGGACCGGCCAATTACGGCGGCTGAGCTGCAAGGGGCTATCTCAAAAGCCAGTTGCTACAAATCCCCTGGGTCCGATGGCCTGGGTGCCGAATTCTACAAAATACTTCACGAACAGATCTCCCCAATGCTGGCCGCCGTACATAATCAGAGAGCGCAGCAGGGCTACTTTCGGTGGGGGGCAAACCATGCTCACATTGTTCTTATCCCCAAACCGGCAAAGGACCCTCTTTCTGCGGCCTCGTATCGTCCTATCTCTTTACTTAATTTCGACCTTAAATTAATGGCTAAGATCTTAGCAGATCGCCTGGCGGAGTTTTTGGGGCAGCTGGTCCACAAGTCACAAGTCGGTTTCGTTAAGGGGCGATATGCGGTCCGTAACTTGCGCAAGATCATAGCGTCCTTAGAGTGGGTCCAGCATAGACATCTGTCCTCTCTATTGGTCAGCTTTGACACGGAAAAAGCCTTCGACAGGGTGGACTGGCAATATTTGAGATTATCCTCCCACAATATGGTATAGGGCCGTTGTTTGGTAATATGGTCGCGAGTTTGTATGCCAACCCGACTGCAGCGATACTTTGCAATGGGGTATTATCAGAGAACTTTCCGCTGCAAAAGGGGACTCGCCAGGGCTGCCCCCTCTCTCCTCTCCTCTTCGTTCTTTCGCTGGACCCTCTCCTGCGGCGAGTGGCGGGTATGCGAACAATACAGGGAGTCGGTATTGGCAATCACGAATTTAAGATTTCAGCCTTTGCCGATGATTTGTTGGTGCACTTGCTTTCCCCTGGGGATTCCCTGCCTCTTCTCTTGCAGGAGTTTCGAGCTTTTGGGCAGTTTGCGGGGTTTAGTATTAACAGGGATAAATCTGAAGCCCTGGATGTCTCTGGCCGACTCCGGAGCAGCTGGCCGGGTGAGTTCCCCCTCCGATGGGCTGAGCGCCAGTTCATATACCTGGGGATTGTACTGCCCTGTCAGCCAGGTCAACTATATGGGAGTAACTTGCGACGGATGTTGAACAAGGTGAGAACTCAGTTGCAGGCCTGGTTGCCCCTCCCCCTGTCCCTCATGGGGAGAATCGCGGCGATTAAACTGGTCCTTTTGCCGCGGATATTATACTAATTTATACCCAACCACTGAGTGATTCTATAGTGACTGCTAAATATCGTGTATTGTTTTTTTGTCGGAAGTTATTGCCTTGAGAGATTTCTCCCTCCTGAAGCGTGACTTCCCTTTTAATTACTTTTGTGGTAACCAAACCACCGTATAAAACCTGTGAAGTAATTGCATTACCTAATGCTACAACACAACCAACTTTAAAAGTTCTTAATTGCTATACTGCAACCCTTAAAACTCATTAATTGCAGATCTTCAACGAACACAGTACTGCGTTTAGAACCGCACTCTTTCTTTGGCTCTGTCTCAACGCTTAAATATCTGCTCCGTATACTCATCTGAACTAGTATCTTCTTTGGTTCAAATAAGTTCCTTCCTGCAGCTCTGATGCAATGATGCACTTCTCCATCACAGACTGGATCTCTCCGTTGTTACAGTCTTACTTCTGTGAGTTCACAAGCAAAGTGAAAAGATATTTGAAGGCTACTAAAGGCCGCCTCCTTCTGATGATGTCATTATCAGCTTGGCCAATCATATACCAGAATCAACCTTTCAAACAGTGATGTTTAAATCAAGCTTAGCCAATCCTGTTCCAAATTCAGCCCTTTAGGCTCTAAACAATCAATGCGGAAGATCCAATGTTGTTCAGCCCATTGAAGGCGCTGTTCTCTATCCCCCCCTCTCAAACTCGGGGGAACTTGATCAATAATTCTCCACTGAAAATCTGTAAAGGAATGACCAAATTCAATACAATGTTGTACTAATGGAGCTGTAGTAACTAAATTTCGTATTCGAGATGCATGTTCCTGAAGATGAAGTTTTACCTTTCTAATCGTTCGACCAACATATACTTTGGAACATGGACAAACTAGAGTGTAAACCACATAAGTAGTGGAACATGTGGTAAACCCTTTAGATATCTGTTTAATTGTTGTATGTGGAATATACCACTCCTTTCCTTCTATTGATTGCTGACATAAATCACATGACACTCCCCTAGAGCACCGAAAATGCCCAATTGGAGAATCCTCTGAAGCCTGCAATACTCGCGGCTGTGTGGTATTAAGTAAATTGCCTATATTCAGGCCTCTAATGTATGCTATCCGCAATGGTTTCTGAAAACATGTGTGAAGAGCCAAAACATGCCAATGCTGCTTCAAAATAGATGTTATTCTTGAACTATTCAACATGTAAGGTAGTATGCCGGTGATAAAGTCATCTTCAGATTGTTTCCTTTTGTCATATAGCCATTCTCTGTGTGTATACCGTGCTCGTATCAGAGCCTGTTTTACTATAGAACAAGGGTAACCTCTCTGCAACAATCTGATTTTCAAATCCTGTGCATGGCTCTCAAACTCATGAATGGAATTGCAGATCCTACGAAGACGTAGAAACTGACCATAGGGCAAGCCCCTTTTTAAAGCTGGAGGGTGGAAACTTGAAAATTGTAACAGAGTGTTTCTTTGTACAGATTTCCTGTACAAAGTAGAGCATAGACGAGACCCTTGTTTAAAGAGTTTTACATCCAAAAATTCTATTTGTTGTGTATGGAAATGCAATGTGAATGATAAATTTTCTTTTTGAGCATTCAGCCAGGTAATAAAATCTATTAAAGCTTGTTCAGTATCATTCCAAAGGAAAAAGATGTCATCCAAAAATCTGACCCATGTTTTTATCTTAGAGTACCATTCAGATGGAAAGATTATTTTCTCTTCAAAATACCACACAGCCGCGAGTATTGCAGGCTTCAGAGGATTCTCCAATTGGGCATTTTCGGTGCTCTAGGGGAGTGTCATGTGATTTATGTCAGCAATCAATAGAAGGAAAGGAGTGGTATATTCCACATACAACAATTAAACAGATATCTAAAGGGTTTACCACATGTTCCACTACTTATGTGGTTTACACTCTAGTTTGTCCATGTTCCAAAGTATATGTTGGTCGAACGATTAGAAAGGTAAAACTTCGTCTTCAGGAACATGCATCTCGAATACGAAATTTAGTTACTACAGCTCCATTAGTACAACATTGTATTGAATTTGGTCAATCCTTTACAGATTTTCAGTGGAGAATTATTGATCAAGTTCCCCCGAGTTTGAGAGGGGGGGATAGAGAACAGCGCCTTCAATGGGCTGAACAACATTGGATCTTCCGCATTGATTGTTTAGAGCCTAAAGGGCTGAATTTGGAACAGGATTGGCTAAGCTTGATTTAAACATCACTGTTTGAAAGGTTGATTCTGGTATATGATTGGCCAAGCTGATAATGACATCATCAGAAGGAGGCGGCCTTTAGTAGCCTTCAAATATCTTTTCACTTTGCCTGTGAACTCACAGAAGTAAGACTGTAACAACGGAGAGATCCGGTCTGTGATGGAGAAGTGCATCATTGCATCAGAGCTGCAGGAAGGAACTTATTTGAACCAAAGAAGATACTAGTTCAGATGAGTATACGGAGCAGATATTTAAGCGTTGAGACAGAGCCGAAGAAAGAGTGCGGTTCTAAACGCAGTACTGTGTTCGTTGAAGATCTGCAATTAATGAGTTTTAAGGGTTGCAGTATAGCAATTAAGAACTTTTAAAGTTGGTTGTGTTGTAGCATTAGGTAATGCAATTACTTCACAGGTTTTATACGGTGGTTTGGTTACCACAAAAGTAATTAAAAGGGAAGTCACGCTTCAGGAGGGAGAAATCTCTCAAGGCAATAACTTCCGACAAAAAAACAATACACGATATTTAGCAGTCACTATAGAATCACTCAGTGGTTGGGTGTAAATTAGTTGAAGTGAGTGAAGGGTGGAATAATTTGCGGATATTATACTGGCTACAGACCCTCCCTGTTTGGATCCTCCGACGGGATATTCGGCGTTTTGAGGCGGAGTTTTGGGGCCTTCTCTGGGGGGGGGGGGGTCGAGAGCTCGTATCTCCTATCGTCGACTAGTGGGGAGGGTGCATGGTGGGGGCTGGGGTCTCCCAGACCTTGGTGCCTATGCACTGGCTTGCCAAGCACGTCACCTGGGGGACTGGCTAGGTGACACCGATCTTTATACCCCTAGGGCCTTTGAGGAGGCATACGTGGCACCCCACTCCCTACGAGCCCTTTTGCATTTGGAGGTAAGTAGGTGGCCTACGCACTTGGCGGATAGCGTGTTATTGGCCCCGGTTTGTAAGACCTGGCGGCATTTGAATGCCTACTGGGGTCGTCGCTGGCAGGTGTCGAGCTGGTTGCCCATTCGGGGCAATGTCAATTTTACCCCGGGCACTGAAACCGCTGCGTTCCGTCTATGGGGGGAGAGAGGTATACATACTTTGGGCCATGTGGTGGACTTGGCGGGCAAACCTAAGCCCTTCCTCGTATTATCTCGCGAGTATGAGTTGGGGCCCCTGCATTTCTTTGCGTACATGCAAGTGGCCCACTACGTGGCTTCCCTTTCGAGGACGGAACTATGCAGCGACCGCTCGGCCCAGATAATAGCGTTCTTTGGTTTTAGCGAAGTCGAACGGCCGTCTATTTGGACCTTTCACCTTAGGTTGGAGCAGTTTAGACTGCGGCCGGAATACCGCGGTGTGGAACGGGCTTGGGGGGCGGAAAATGGGTCGGGAGATCCCCCCTGACACTATTCTGGTGGCCCTCCGGAGAGTGGCGAGCCTGGCGGATGGCGCCCGCTGGCGGGAAATTCAGCTTAAGTGTTTGACTAGGGTTCACTTCTCCCCGCGGCGGGCCCTTCGCTGCCACTTGACCGCGGATGGTAGCTGCCTGCGGTGTGCCGAGCCTATGGCAACATTGTACCATATGTGGTGGGGCTGCCGACGGATACGCCCCTATTGGCAGAGAATCGCCTTATTTATGGCCGATCTCCTTGGACAACCTGTTAACTGGGATGCTGCCTTGATCGTTCTGGATCTCATGGGCCTTACCTCTCCGAAAGGGAAATGGAGTCGCTGGCTGGTGCGGAAGGCATGTCTGGTGAGTAAAGGGCCAATTCTACGTGGGTGGAGGGACAGCCACCCTCCCTCCTTTTGGGAGTGGCGGAACTCCTTCCATCAACTTATGCTCCTGGAGTGTAGGGCTGCTAGAGGCCATGTTAAGCGATGGTCCACTTTCTGGCTACTGTGGGAGCCCTATATTCAAACTCTGAGTCCTCGGACTCGTAATGTAATCCTGCAACTAAGGCTGTTGATAGCCTCACTTATATGTGGAGACATATTTATGTTCTGTAATGCTGTATATACTGGTCCCGTTTGGCAATGTTTTGGGGTGGGGGGGGGGTTCACTGGGGGGAGGTTGGGTGGGGGAGGGGGGATGGGGTAATTTTTCCAAAACCGTGTAACCATCCATGTGTTCTGCCCCTTGGGGATAAGAATCCACCCCAGGGAGCGACTGTTATCAGTTGTGTATTTGCTGTTTATATTTGATGGTTTCTAAATAAAATTTTGAAAAAGAAAAAAAAAAAATACCCCTGTGAGGTCGAAGACCCTCTGGGCTGCCAGCAGGAGAAAAAAAAAACCGTGAAGACACCAGAAAATAAAATAACTTAAGACTACAAAAATTAAAGCGAACCAGATGCCGAGGCACCGAGGTAGGTAGGCAGGAAGAGTACCGGTGCAATACCGGAGGTGAGTGTAAAACTCAGGAGAGAGAAATAATCAACTTTTTCCAGGGACAAGCCAGACAACTTCTGAAGGGCTCATGGAAAAAAGGAGACTAAGCAAGATGGCACCCTTGGGTGGAAAGGGGACCATGCATACGTGGTGGCATCTCCCAAAGGCTTTCTTTGAAAGCTGTGGTGATGTTTCCGTGAGGCCTCTGTCGGTGCCGACGTCACCCATATGTGAGGGATGACTTCCTGCTTGATCCCAGAGAAAAGTACTTATTGAATTATCCAAGGGGAGACCCAAAATACCAACAAGGGAGTGAGACCAAGAAATAAACCCATTATCTATGTAACAAAACTTTGTCTATATTTCTAAACCAATCAAGTTAACTTAAGGAAAAAAAGTAAAATCTTAAACCACTAAGAGAAAGAAAAGAAGGAATAAGAAGAGGGGCTTGCAGCCTAAGTTACAATGAGGGCCCCCCCCAAGCAACATTGTGCTGAGGGCCCTCCATTGTTGCGGTGTGGCATGCCCCCATGTGGCCCCCCCTTCATGCAGGACCCCATGCGGCCCCCCCCCTTTCATGCAGGACCCCATGCTTACACTTCCAATCCTATTCAGGCTGAAGCAATCTTTGTTGCACGCTGTTCTCCCTTCTCCAACTCTAAGTTTCCAACAACGAAGGAGCTGGTGACCTGACCATGCACTGCTCTATGCCTTCACTCGCTGCAGCAATTGCAGAGACAGTCACCAGTGCCATGTGCAGGCGTGCTGAGTGGGAGGAGTTGGGATCTATGTGCCTCTCTTCTGTAGTGAACGGCGGCACGTCAGGCAGCACAGCGCACCAGGACGTGTGGCACGATGGAACAAAAAAATCCAAACCAAAAAAAAATAAACTGAGTTGGATCGCTGTGCGGCACAAGGACCAAATCAGATGTCAGACCGAGAGAGGGGCCACCAGATTGAAGCGGAATGGGACCGGTGGCAGCGGAACGGATCACGGATGCACCGTCTCGTCTCTTAGCCAGGCAAGGACACACAGCAAGAGTGTCTTTGGCATGGGGCCCTGTGCAAAGAACATTCTTGCAGAATGGACGGGCCGGCCCTGTCCTGTCCTTTTGAAGATGTGGTCTCCAAAATTGCATACAGTACTCCAAATGAGCTCTCACCAGACTTATTCATAGGGACTATCACCCTCTTCTTCCTGCTGGCCATTCATTACCCTATGCACCCAAGCATCTTTCTGGCTTTTGCTGTCGCCTTTTCTACCTGTTTAGCCACCTTAAGATTATCAGAAACAATCACGCCCAGGTTCCACTCTTCTTTTGTGGACAGAAATACTTCACCCCACATACTGTACTGCTCCCTTCGATTTTTGCAGCCTAAATGCATGACCCTGGTCCCCAGGATCCCTGTACCTATTTATTGAGGCACCTGGTCCCCAGTATCCCTGTGCCAGTTTACTGTGGCACCTAGCCCCTGGTATTCCTGTGCCTATTTATTGAGGCACCTAGTTCCCAGTATCCTTGTGCCTATTTAATGAGGCACCTAGTCCCCAGTATCCCTGTGCCAATTCACTGAGGCATCTAGTTTCTAGTAAACTAGAACTTAAGGGTCTTTTATTCCTGTGCCTATTTATTGAGGCACTTAGTCCTCAGTATCCATATGCCTATTCATTGAGGCATATAGTTCCTAGTGAACTAGAGCTTAAGGATCCTTTACCCCTGTGCCTATTCACTGAGGCACCTAGTCCCCAGTATCTCCCTGCCTATTCACTGATGCATCTAGTCCCCAATATCCCCATGTCTTTTTATTGAGGCATCTAGTCACCAATATCCCAGTGCCTATTTTTTTCAGACATCTAGTTCTCAGTATTCCTGTGCCAATTCACTGAGGCATTTAGTTCCTAGTAAACTAGACCTTAAGGGTCCTTTATCCCAGTGCCTATTTATGGAGGCACCTAGTCCCCGGTATCCCTGTGCCTTCATTAACACATTCAGGGGATAATTTTATAAGGCACATCTTCATTTTTATGCATGTTTACACACATAAGTCATAGTATTCCGGTGATTTCTTTGCATAAATGATCACTTATGCATGGAATATACAGAAGCTGGTCTCTATGCTGAAAAAGTGTGCTCTTCAGAAAAATGTAGTGTACTTTCACTGTGGGCTTGCACAAGGGCAGAGTTTGGGTGGCACATAGGCAGAGCTCAAAATTATGGACATAAATTATAAAATACTTCATAAATCTAGGCGTGGGCACCACTGTTCCCTCTAAGCTGTGCGCGTGAGCGCAAGCACACACCTCACCGAGTGAGCGCACATACTTTACAACAGAGCGCACAAAAATTACGGTTCTGATTCTGATAGAAAACATCACAGACATTCTTAAAATTGAAAAGTTGTTGTGTATTTATGGCTTTCACAAGTTCTACAATATTTTCTAGTGCAATCAATGTGGTGTACATACTGTATTCTGACGTGTAGTCAAATTTTAAAGTATATAACTCCAAGTGTCATTATGTGGCGCACAAAAATTTAACCTTCCTTCAAAAGCTGCACAGCTGATATTTTATGCGCACACAGCCTACAGAAAATTAGAGGGAACATTGGTGGGCACTTATCACAGCCATAACAGCATCTCCCAGCTGTGATGGTGAGCTCAATTAGTAGATAGCCATACTTAAAACTTCAGGTCTTGAAAATATTTAATTCTAGATGCGACTGAAATCAGATCCATAACTGTGTCATTCTTGCATTCAGCACCTCTTGTACATCCAGTACATCTCTGGGAAAGAGAGCAAAATCTGGATGTTGTTGCCATAAATATACAATTTAAACCCTGCCACCCACATTGCTTACACAATGGAACCATGTAATTGTTAAACAAGTGAGGCAAAAGCATCGATCCCTGAGGGTCCCTCTGCACTGGAGGCCAGAGGGAGGAATTCCTATTTCTCAAGCAAACAGATTGTTCCCTGCCTGTCAAGTACAAAACAAACTGCTGCAACACATCCCCTCTCCACAGTCCCCATACTGGACAGACACTGGGTCAGGACAGAGTGGACAACCATGTCAAAGGCTGAAGATACACCCAGAAGCAAAAGAATGCCACAAAACTCATTATCAAACGTCATCCTTCAGTGCCAGCAGCAGGCTTTCATTGCTATGAAAACTCCAAAACCCAGCTTACCTATCAACACAATTGCTGTCTAAAATATCCACCAATGGCTCGGCCTTTGTCCTCTCAATCACCTTGCCTAAAAAAGGCATGCTTTTTTGAGATTGGCTGGTAGCTCTTCAACTTAGCTGGATCACATACTGTTACTTTCAAAATAGGTATACTAAGAGCGTGCTAAAGGAAGAAGAGAAAAACCGCTCCTGGAATGAAGTATTAACAATCTTATCTCAATGCCTCGACCTTCCAACCTATGCAACAAGGTAGGGCAGGGGTCCAAGCCATATGCAGTGATGAACATCATATGAAGAAACCGCAGCAAAACTACCCTATGTTGATTGTGATGCATTCAAAATGCCAATCTCCAAACCAGTGGTTAACTCCTGCCCCATTTCTACTACTACTTAGCAGTACTACTTACTGTGGGCAATAAGGGATGAGAAGGGAGAAGAGGTAGTGAGGGTGTCCACAACAGAAGGAACAGTGGGCAAGCATAAAGATTTTAAACTTAATTTGACTTGATTGGGAGCCACTGACTTTACTAGTAAAGGGGGTGTGTGGTTGTGACATGATCAGACCGTTTTGCACGATAGATAATCTAAAACACCATCTAACAGAAGACATTTTATAGAGTACTGAGGGATACTAATCAAAAGGGCATTGCAGTAATCTAAATGATTCAGTATCAAAGTGCGCAGTAGTATGTTTAAAGATCTAGGGCCAGATTTTGAACTAGGCAGTGCTATGCACCATGTCGGCAAATAGCCTGCTCCCCTTCTACCTAACCTAGATTTTCAATGCCGGGGGTCATATGTAGCACAGGCATTGAAAATCCGGGTCTTGCAGCACACCCCAGAAGCTGCAG
The DNA here is from genome assembly GCA_033557465.1 of Ichthyophis bannanicus. Lineage (NCBI taxonomy): Eukaryota > Metazoa > Chordata > Amphibia > Gymnophiona > Ichthyophiidae > Ichthyophis > Ichthyophis bannanicus. The sequence continues at coordinate 1,110,463,641 of CM066031.1, forward strand.
GAGCTAGCCGGGTAGCACCAATTTTTGATGCTACCCACTTAGCCCCTATACCTTATAGATAGGCGAGGAAAAGACCTTGCCTATCTTTAAGGTGCAGAGGGCTAAGTGAGTAGCATCAAAAATTGGTGCGACCCGGTTAGCTCTTTCCTCTGCCCTCACTCCGCCCAGGAACGCCCCTAACATGCCCCGATGCTAACTGCATAGTATCTGGGAGCGTTAGAGACATATCCGTGATTTTCCAAAGGCACTACCCGTGTAGATGCCCTTCAAAAATCCCAAATAAGGCATGTACATGCGTGACTAGGCCAGTTATCCATGTAAATGCCTTCGAAAATTGGGCCCCTAGCATCTAGATAAGGTCTGAAGATCTGATTTAAAAAAGTCATTTTTTGCCCTAATAATCAGGGAAGAAATATAGGATGTGAAAGATAGATCTGCATCCAGACTGACCCCTAATGAGGGGATGGACTCTCTAAGTTTACCTGGTATTTAAAGCTGTTATTTAAAGCAGCGTTTTTCAACCACTGTGCCGCGGCACACTAGTGTGCCGTGAGATATTGTCTGGTGTGCCGTGGGAAAAATTCCAATTTCATCCGTAACATGTGGCCTCGGCTCACAAATTAGGGTTGCCAACCGGCCGGTTTTCAGCCGGCCTGGCCGGTTTTTCCATGGCCAGGCCGGCTGCCAGCACAGTTGTAAAACCGGCCATTGAAAAGCCGGTTTTTTGCTCTGGCCGCAAGATCGGGAGCGGCCAGAGCAAAAAACCGGCTTTTGTGCCGAAGTCCGCGGCGCGAACGCGATTCCCTATAGCAGTGCAGCCGCTGGTTCTGCTTTGTACAGAGCAGCGGCTGCACTACACTTACATTGAAAAGCAAAGAGAAACTGTGTCAGGAGCCCTCCGATCATGCAGAGCCCGAGGAAGTGATGTCATGGGGGCGGGCTCCTCACAGGCTGTCTTTCCTTTTCAAATTAACTTTAGCTGCAATAAAGTTAATTTGAAAAGGAAAGACAGCCTGTGAGGAGCCCGCCCCCATGACATCACTTCCTTGGGCTCTGCGATGACCGGAGGGCTCCTGACACAGTTTCTCTTTACTTTTCAATGTAAGTGTAGTGCAGCCGCTGCTCTGTACAAAGCAGAAGCAGCGGCTTGGGCAGAGGGGGGGTGTGTGTGTGTGAGTGAACCAGCAAGGGGGGGGGGGAGTGTGATTGAAACAGCAAGGGGGGGGGGGTTTGATTAAACCAGCAGTGGAGGGGGGGGGTGATGTGAGTGAACCAGCAAGGGGGGGGGGGCGATGGTGTGAGTGAACCAGCAGGGGAGGGGGGGGTAAGTGAGTGAGTGACCCAGCAGGAGGGGTGAGTAAGTGACAGGGGGGTGGGTGAGTGAACCAGCAGTGGAGGGGGGGGTGGTGTGAGTGAACCAGCAGGGGAGGGGGGTTGGTGTGAACCAGCAGGGGAGGGGGGTTGGTGTGTGTTTGATTCCTATTCAAGAGAATTACTTTATATATAGTCAATATAGGCACAGAGGTAAATTTTTTTAACATTTTCTAATGGTGGTGTGCCTCGTGATTTTTTTCATGAAAAAAGTGTGCCTTTGCACAAAAAAGGTTGAAAAACACTGATTTAAAGGATACTGAATTATTGCTTGAGAACCATATTGATGATGCTTTTTTTAATGTTCAGAACTAACCTCTTGTGGGTTATCCAAGCAATTCTATCTAAATAACCAGATAAGGGTATTTGGAAGGAGATATCTCAGGCATTGTGATAGATCAAGATCTGAATTTATTTATTTATTTAGTTACATTTGTATACCGCTTCTTCCAGCGATCAGTAGCGGTTTACATTACATTACATTTAGGCACAGCAAACAATTTCTTACCAGAATCAAAGTATCTACATCTGCATTTCAGTGATTTGCATTTATACAGCTTGAAGTATTTACAGTTGCATTTATGCGGTCGGTTTGTACAGCTTGGGTTATTTACAGATTCATTTACAGCATGGACTATTTACAGTTTTATTTACATTACACCATTAAACAAGCGCTTGTGCCGCTCTTGTTTAATGGTGTAATGGTTATTTGGGCATGACGTTCGATCCCTGAGGAAGCCCGGCAGGGTGAAACAGAAGCTTTTGTCGGATCTGGAATGTAGTTGCTGCCCAGTTGTGCTTATGGTGAAGTTTGGCCAGTGTCTTGAGCACTTACGGCAACTAACCATGAAGCGAGTGATTCTTCTTTGAGAGGTTGCGTAGGAAATACATCGGGAGCAAAGCGTTAAGATAAGTGAAAAAGAGTTATTACGAATTAAGAGATTGAGATTGGTTTTTTAAAGCGTTTCTCTTCTCTTTATTTTTCTCGATGCTTGCCGGTCTCTGTAAGAGATATCTTCACATTTCCATTGTGAAGTATTTGGTGCTCATTAGATAGAGCTGTAGTTCCAAATAATAGATACACTTTAGTTTTTGAATATATTTATACGATTGTTTGAATGAATCCTTTAAAAGTACTTTTTTAGGATAAATCTTTTAAAAAAAATTTTCATTTGGTTAAATTAAATTATGAATAAAAGGTGTAGGTAGGGAGGGCTTGGCCTATGATGTGGAATTTCTTCAGCTCGATCCAATGGTGACACGGTTCACCGATGAATGGTAAGAGCGTTTACTGAGGCCTTTTGAACCATAGAATTGAGGTTTAGTAATTTATTGTATAAAAAGAAAAACTAGTTAAAGATTGGTGTGAAAGGGTTGTGTTGTTTAGTGTGGTTTACCTATACCCTTTCGGTGGTCTATTCTTTGTGATGCGCAAAACTCACCCATTTGAAGAAACTGCCCTGTAAAGTACCGAAAGCCAAATGCAACTAATGTGATCAAAATAATGTTGGTGTTTCTGAGCATTTGGAGTTCCCCAGATAGGACGACTATCACTCTCCACCATTATCTGTAGTTTTGGGGAGAGGGGGCAGTAGCCCTCCCCCCAAATGGTGCAGGCACTAATGGTAACCTGATACTCCTGCCCCCATTATCAGTATGACTTCCTTACTCTTTATCCACTCAAAGTAAGAAGGCAAACTACATTGATGTCTCCGCCATTTCTTTCATTATTACCCTACAAACAACCCTGAATTGTATTGCCTTCCCACTATATATATATATCTTTCTCCAGGATCAAGCAGAAAGTCAGTCCTCACATATTGGTGACGTCGGCGCTGACGGAGCCCTCGTGCAGAGCATTTCCCCAGCTTTCAAAGAAAGCCTTTGGGAATGCAGCGCGCATGCGTGGTCCCCTTCCCGCCCAAGGGTGCCATCTTGCTCAGTCTTCTTTTTTCTGCAGAGCCCGACGGACGTGTGTCGTTGTCACCCGGTAAAAAGTTGATTTTTCCTGTGTTGGATTTGTGGTTTATGCCCAGTTCGATGCCGGTTCCCCTTTCCGCCTGGGCCCGGTACACCAGTATCGAGCCCGGAGCTAGGTTTTCGGTTTTTGTCCTTCGTGACTAGTGCTCGTGCTTTTTTCTCTTTTTCACTGGCAGCCCGGTCTTTTGACCTTGCAGGGGCCCTTTTTCCCCCGATGGCTGCCAGCGGGTTCAAGAAGCGTGATCGGTGTAAGAAGCTGATGTCTCTCACCGACACACATGACTGCTGCCTCCGGTGCCTCGGGCCCGACCATGACCCGGTGGTCTGTGTCCCGTGCGGCAAAATGTCTTCTAAGGCGCTGAGGAGCCGTCAGCATCAGTGTGAAAGACTCTTTTCTGACTCTGCGTCCGGCTGGGCCCAGACTTCATCAGAGGCCTCGACATCTCGGGAGTCCGACCCCGAGCACCGTCGAGGCTCCTCTGAAAGGGGGGTCTCCTTCTCAGGAACACAGAAGGAAGAAGAAACCCGTGAGGGCGACGTCGGTGGACGCTCTTGGCCTCTTGAGTACCAGGTCGCATAGCCCCAACCGCCGTCCTGGGTCCTCGGAGTCGGAGAGGCCTGCCAAGTTGCCTCGAGTGGAGCCGGAGTCCCCGAGTCACGTGAGTGCTGTTGTCCTCATAGACTCCCCTCCGGGGGAGCCACTGTCGGGCCCGACACCGTCGGGGCCCGAGTCGGGGGCTGCTGAGCCTCAGGTTGACGGCCTTGGAGAGCAGCTTGGCTGCCTTCATGGAGCAACAGCTGGTACTGATCGCCAGTTTGACTGGTGAATCTACCCCAACCACCGGGACCAACGTCCAAGTCGACCCTGGAGGCCCAGCTGATCCTCGAGTCGATGAGGTCTCGAGTCGATCCTCAGCCAAGGTCCCCCTCAGCCTCCCACTCAGGGCCAAGGTCGTCGACGCCAGTGCCCTCAGCGTCGGGGTGGATGGCATCGGTGCCCGCCTGGCCAGAGCCGCTCGATTCCTCCTCGGAGGGGTCTGAGTGGGAGACGGAGGATGAGGAGTCCCGACACTTTCCGGACCCGGTGCGTCCCATCGGACTCACCGGAGTCTGAGCCTCAGAGACGTCCCCACCGGAGGATACCTGGTTCTCGGACTTCGTGTGGGACATGGCCAAAGCCTTGGCCTTCCCCGCGGATCCTGAGGAGCCTTGAGCTGAAGAGCTCAAGGCCCTCCAGTATGACTCTCTGCCTAAGGAGGCCTTTACTGTACCGGTTCCTCCAATGCTGGAACGGCTGCTCTTCCGCATGTGGGAGGCACCGGCCTCGGCACCGGTTCTCAGCAAATGGGTCGATTCCATTTATCGAGTCCGTAAGAGCCCTGGGTTCCAGAAGGCACTGCTACTGCACCACTCCATGGTTGTGGAATCGGCCATGCATCGTCTGAAGAGTCAGAAGATGCACTCCTTGGTGCTCCCCGGTCGGGAGGCCCAGAATCTGGATGCCCTCGGTAGAAAGTGCTTCCAGGGTTCTATGCTGGCTTGCCGTGTCCAGACTTACCAGCTGTACATGGGCATGTACCTCCGAGACCTGACAAAGAAGATTGCCGGGTTCTCAGCTGGCCTCTCCGAGGAACCTTTGCAGAGGTTTAAGGCTTTGTCATCCAGGATTCGAGAGTGCTCAAAGTTTATCTCTCGAGCAGCCTATGATGGCTTCGTGACTTCGGCCCGAGTAGCCGCGGCCGGCATCGGTGCACGCCGTCAGGCCTGGCTACAGTCATTGGACCTTGAGCCATGGGTACAGGACAAGTTGGTTGATGTCCCCTGCCGAGGTGAGAATCTTCTTGGCAAACCCATGGCTGAAAAGGCTGCAGAACTCGAGTCTGAGACTCTCACCAGGACAAGGCTGTCCAGGAAAACGTCTGCCCTTTCTCAGAAGAAGAAGGGCTCGGGGAAAAAGCCCTTTTACCCAAGGAAGGCTACTGCCTACAAATCCCACCCTCAATTCCAGGCCTCTACAGCTCCCCATCAGGGTCAGCAGGCCAAGGGGCAGGGACATGGGACCCGTAGGCAGAAAACCCCCAAGCCATCAGCTCCGGCTCCTGCACAGCAGGGAGCGGGGTTTTGACTCCCACTGCATAGCCTCTCCTCCTCAGCTGGCTCCTCTCAGCACAGGAGGAGGGCTGACACTGTACGCCCACAGGTGGTCAGCCATAACAGGGGATACCTGGGTACTGAGCATAATCCAAAAGGGCTATTTGCTCCACTTCAACCAGTTACCCTTCTCCTATTTTCCAGGGGAGCCTCCAAGACTCCCTCTGCAGAGGAACCTCCTCCTTCAGGAGTTGGCAAGTCTTCTACAGGAGCAGGCGGTGGAACCGGTGCCTCACCACCTGATGGGGCGAGGCTTCTATTCCAGGTACTTTCTGGTACCAAAAAGGACAGGAGGCCTCAGGCCCATCCTAGACTTGCAAAATCTCAACAAGTTCCTGGAGAGGGAAAAGTTCAAGATGCTTACCCTTGGAATACTGCTGCCCTACCTCCAGCAGGGAGACTGGCTATGCTCCTTAGACCTGAAGGATGCTTATACTCACATCCTCATTCATCCAGACCACAGACAATATCTCAGATTTGTAGTGGGAGGAAGTCATTTTCAATACAGGGTACTTCCATTTGGCCTCACCTCCGCCCCCAGGGTTTTCACCAAGTGCCTGGCAGTGGTGGCGGCCTATCTCAGAAACCAGGGCATCTTTGTCTTCCCATACCTGGACGACTGGCTTATCAGGGGTCAGTCTCCACAGGAGGCCAGACAGGCCACCCTTCGCACTGTTTCTCTTCTCCAGCATCTAGGCTTCATTGTAAACGTCGCAAGTCCACTTTGCTCCCCTCACAGGACATGGAGTTCATAGGGGCAAGATTGGATACCCTCCAGGCGAAGGCTTATTTGCCCGAGAACAGGGCCCGCAGACTGATGGCTTTGTCCAAACAGTTCCAGAGCGGTTCTCTGGTCTCCGCCAGAAACTTCCTAAGGCTCTTGGGCCATATGGCATCCACGGTCCATGTAACTCCGAATGCCCACCTGCACATGCGACCTGCTCAGTGGTGCCTCAGAGCTCAGTGGGTGCAAGCCACAGGCGACTTGAAAGACAAGATAAGGGTGTCCAAATTGATGGCAGCCTCCCTACGGTGGTGGCTGCATCTCCCAAACCTGGTCCAGGGGGTGCCTTTTCAGGCTCCTCCTCACATACAGGTGCTGACCACCGATGCTTCCCTTCAGGGCTGGGGTGCACAGTGCCAGGGGGCTTGCACTCAGGGCCTCTGGTCTCCTTGGGAGTCCACACAGCAGATCAATCTGTTGGAGTTGCGAGCTATCCGCTTAGCTCTACAGACTTTCTCTCATGTCCTCTCTCACCAGTCTGTCTTAGTTCAGACAGACAATCAAGTGGCAATGTTCTACGTGAACAAGCAAGGGGGCACAGGCTCCAAACTTCTGTGTCAGGAGGCACAGGCCCTGTGCTCCTTGGCAATCAAACATAACATGTTTCTCAAGGCAGTTTATCTGCCTGGCCAGGAAAATTGCCTTAAAGACTAAGATGGTCAACTTACAGAGGTCATGGTCATTGATGCTATTGGAGCACAAAGCTCATGGGAGATTCACCCAGAGCAGTGCCAACTTTTGTCTGAGACCATAGGTTCTTATTATAAGTGATTTATAATAATTTTGGTTTTGAATGCCTAGAAGATATACCACTAGAAGGTGAATTTGATACTCTCTGGCGAGGGCCCACAGTTGTAAAGCTTCGTTGCATAATGACAGAGAGCCTGTTCCGCCCTGCTTGTTCACATAGAACATGGCTACTTGATTGTCCGTCTGGACTAGGACTGTCTTGTAGCTGAGCTGGGCATGGAATACGTGAAGAGCTAAATAGATTGCTCTTAATTCCAGGAGATTTATGTGTAAACCGGCCTCCTGTGGAGTCCAGGTTCCCTGGGTAGAGAGATGATTCAGGTGTGCTCCCCAACCCACCTGTGATGCATCTGTTAGGGTGGCCTAAAAAAAGGGTTGATGAAAAGGAGACCCCACTGTCAGGTTTTCTAGTGATTGCCACAATTGGAGGGACAAAATTAGTCATTGAGAGTTTATTATTTTGTCTGACAAATGACCTGTGGCCTGTGTCCACTGTGTGGATAGGGTCCACTGAGCTGCTCGCATGTGGAGGCGAGCATATGGGACTACATGAACTGTGGATGCCATATGTCCCAGTAATTGTAGTAGCTCTCGAGCAGTGAGGGAGGATTTGCCTGCTGCTTGAGAAGCTAGTTGCATTATGCAAAGACACCGGGCCTGTGGAAGGAAAGCCTTTGCCTGTCTGGTATCTAAACAGGCTCCTATGAATTCCAGGCATTGGGAAGGAACAAGTTGGGATTTTGGGAAGTTTATTACCAATCCCAAGTATTGGAGAATTTGCATTGTACGGGACAGTGCAGTGCTGGCCTCTGCAACTGTAGGGGCTCGAATGAGCCAGTCGTCTAAGTAAAGGAAGACAAATATCCCCAGGGTTCGTAGAAATGCAGCTACTACTGCCATGCATTTCGTGAATAACCTTGGTGCGGAAGCCAGACCAAAGGGAAGAACCCTGTACTGGAAATGTTTTCCCCTGAAAAGGAATCATAAGAATTTCCTGTGATCTGGATGGATGAGAATGTGAGTGTATGCATCCTTTAAGTCTAGAGAGCAAAGCCAATCCTGGCTTTGAAGGTATGGCAGAAGAGTTCCTAGAGAAATCATTTTGAACTTCTCTCGAAACAGGTATTTGTTCAATTCTCTGAGGTCCAAAATGGGTCTGTCCCCTCCTGTTTTCTTTGGAATAAGAAAATAGGGGGAGTAGAACCCTGCACCCCGTTGAAGAATGGGTACTTCCTCTATTGCCCCTTGGGCAAGAAATGTCGAGACCTCGTGATCTAAAAGATTATCTGCGGAGGTTTGAGAATTGAATTGCTTTAGAATTGTAGGAAGGGGCATGCTGTGAAAATGAAGCTTGTACCCTTCTCCTACAATGGACCAAGTCCAATCTTCTGCTGTTATCTGATGCCATCTGTTGGCAAAGTGGCATAACCTGCCTGGAATATTGGGGGGTTGGGGACCCCTCAGAGGCAGGAAGGCAAAGCTCTCTAGGAAGGAGTCAAAACCCTTGAGGGAGCTGAACCTGGAGAGCTGGTTGGGCTCTCGGGCCTTTCGGCTTCTTTTGCTATCTAGTTTGCCCCTTTTGGGCAACCTGACCCTGAGTTTGACTCTGTTGGGTATAGGAAGGATAAAATGTCCTCTTTTTGCTGAAAGAGGGTTTTTTATAAGGCTTCTTTTTGGCTGGAGTGGCTGTAGATTTTGAATCTAGAGTAGTATTGTCAGCATCTAACTCGTTTGCCTTTTCCTGCCAGTTCTTGCCAAAGGCTGCACGATTTACAAACTTGGAGACATCTTGAGCATGCTTAACTAGAGCAAGAAAATCTTGTCTCTTGTCATCTGGGAGAAATGGGCTCATAAGTTCCAAGTCTCCTGTGACTTCCTTGAGGAACATTCCCATATATAGAATATATGAACTGATCCTAGCTGACAGCATGGAAGCTTGAAAAGTTCGGCGCCCAAAAGCATCCAGAGTCCTGCATTCACGACCTGGAGGATTGGATGCATGCCTCTTTGCACTTTTCATCCTACGCATGGCTGGCTCCACTACCATGGAATGGCGTGGCAGCTGAGTTTTCTGAAATCCAGGACATGGTGGGACTCGATACATAGTATCAAGTCTCCTAGAGTGAGGAGAAGTAGTCAGAGGTGTCTCCCACATTCTGAGCATCAAGTTATGCAGAATTTCATGGATAGGCAGAGTGGCTGCCTCCTTAGGAGCTTTAGGATATTGGAGAATTTCCAATTCCTTTGCTCTGGGTTCCTCTTCAGGAGCTACTGTGATTGAAAGACCTTTGGCCATATCACGGATAAAATCCTGAAAGGACATGTCCTCTGGAGGTGACATTCTGCGTTGGGGAGAAGAGGGATCTTCTGGGAGAAACCCTCTAGTACCAGCAGAATTGTCAGAGTCTTCGGAATCGGAGGATTCGAAGTATTCCTGACCCCGATGCTCCTGCAAAGCCCGGTCCCGGTATCGATCGAAGTCGGTACCGAGTTGATCCGATACCGATCGGTCGATTCCAGCCAGAGATGGCGTGGTAAGCATTCCCACTGGGGCTGGTACTGTCGGTGTCGATGTTGGTACCGGTGCCCGTTGGACCAATGGTACCGCAGCTGAGAGAAGAGCTGTGATGCTGCGTTCGATAGCGAGGAACCTCTGGTCTATCGACACTGCCTATGCCTGGGTGTCGGTACCGGTAAAAGGGCCGGAACCCCTGAGCATGGCACAGGTAGTTCTTGTGAGGTTGGGGGCCTCGAGAACATCCTGAAGCCCCATCGATTCTTTGGAAGCCGAAGCCTCCCGCCGGGGCTGTTTTGCCGGTGTGGTTCCCTCAACGGCAATGCCAATGGCCTCTCGATGCTTAGCAGGAGAGCTACCCTTTGAGGACCAGCTTTTATGTTTAGTTACCTGAGATCCATGGGAGGAAGAAGAGGCCCTTGACGATGTCGATGCAATGGATCTGGCATCCGAAGAAAAGAGGGTACCGAGTTTTGCAGCCCAGTTCTGTCTTCCTCTTTTAGTCATCCCCATACAGGAGACATTCAGTTGGAGAATGTTCAGGCCCTAAACATTTCAGACACCAATCATGGGTGTCAGTGACGGAAATGGTACCTCCACACTTAGTACATTTTTTAAAACCACTAGTTGGTTTTTTCCATATTTTAGAAATATGGGGCCTAGTGCCCAAAATGGCGCCTAGCACCACAAGAGAAAAGTTTCTGAAGAGAAACAGTTTAAAGTATAACACATTTTTTATTTTTTAAGAGACGAAAGGAACCGGCGGTACTGGTAAGCGTTGTGCAGTAGGCAAACGCGACCACAAGAAAACAAATTTAAAGACGGAATTTTCTGCGGTGACAGGGAATAGATCCTGTCGGCTCCGCGGAAAATGAAGAACTGAAGAGGGACAGTTGGAAAGGCGGGAAGGCAGCGCGCATGCGCTGAGGGATGCTCCCAAAAGCGTTCCTATTGGACGCTGGGGAGCGTTCCCGTGCAGGCTCCGTCGGTACCGACGATACCCATATGTGAAGACTACATTCCTGCTTGTTCCTGGAGATAGGATTGACAATTTTTTGAAAGACAAGTAGGGGACAGCACAGAGCATGGTTTATGGAATTATTTTCAACACTTCTGCTTGTGTGGGCATGCGTACACCTGTCTATATCTGCATTGCCTGTGTGCATCTCTGTTTTGTTTTATAGGTGTGTTTATGTTTTTAGGCTATTATTGTTTGTATGTAGGTGTGTATCTGTTGATGTATGTATGTTTGCATGTGTGTGTATTTATTTATATCTATGTTGATTTTTGTGTCTGTGATAGGGAGTGAAGGGATGTTTGAAAGGGGCAATTCTGTAATCACTATGGGGCCAATGCAGAAAAGTGCGCTGCCCTTAGCATCAGCATTTGCGTAGCATTTATGCACAATTTTCTGCATTAGTGTGGGTGCTGAATGTAGAAAGAGTAGATGCTTACCTGTAACTAGGGTTCTCCATAGACAGCAGGAGTAGGCAGCCACACTCTGAAAGTGAAGTCCCCGACTGAGCCTGCATTTCCCGAATCTTTCTTAATCAGAGCAGCTTTATTGTGCCTCTCTGAATATGCATGCCTGCTTCCCACCTGTTTGCCTCAGGATACATCAGTTCATATCAAAACAGCAAAAATGTATGTGAAGTTGAAGTTCCATAATGCAGAGACTCTTGTTACACTCTTTCTCTTTCTGTCTTTCATATGTCGAGAGGATGGCAGGAGGGTGAGTGTGGCTGCATAACACTGCTGTCAATGGAGAGCCCCCATTGCAGGTAAGCAATTACGCTTTCTCCAGAGACAAACAGGGAGGCGAGTCCAGGGAGGCAAGTCCAGGGAGGCGAGTCCAGAGCTAAGGGTTGCTTTTTCAAGCTCTCCTTTTTTTTGCAGCCCAAGTGAGAGGAGAGAGAGGTGGTCAGCGTTCAGGTGGCAAAGAGGTTCTGGAGGGCCTCTTGGCCGAAGGCAAAGTCTTGCTGAGGAGCGGTCCAGACTGTAATGCTTCATAAATGTATAGATGGACATCCAGGTGGCTGCTCTGTCAGCGTCCTGCAAGGAGACAGAAGCCAAACTGGTGATAGATGCAGCAGTGGCTCTGAGACTATGGGGACCAATGTGTGCCGGAGATGGTAGGGCGGCTTGCTCATAACAATAAGCGATGCAGTCCGCTATGCAAGAACAGGTGGTTTCCTTGTAAGCTGGCTGTTCTAGGTTATGGGGGTTGAAGGTTAGGAAAAATTGAGAGGATTTGTGGAGTGTTCCTGTGGGATGTAGGTAATACAAGAGAGCTCTCCTGCAGTCCAGAGTGTGAAGCATCTCTTCCGGGAAGCCCACTGGCAGCATCGAAAAGAACACAGGAAGGATGAGAGGCTGATTGATGTGGAAGTCTGAAATGATTTTAGGGAGGAACTTGGGATGGTCCTGAGGATGACTTTGTCGTGGAGAAACTGCATGTAGGGAGGGCAATGTACGAGAGCCTGAAGTTCCTCAATCCTTTTGGCAGAAGTAATGGCTACAAGGAATACTGTTTTCCAAGTGAGCTGCATGAGAGATACAGACGCCATGGGCTCAAAAGGGTGCTCGCATAAGCTTGGAGAGGACCACATACTGGTATGGGAGGATGAACAGGTGATTTGATATTCATGAGTCCTCTCATAAACCTGGAGAGGACAGGATGCATGGAAATGGGTTGACCATCAATGGATGCATGGGAGGCAGTGAGTGCAGTCAGATGGTAGTGCACGGAAGAAGTCTGGAGGCCAGAGCTGGTTAGGTGCAGGCGATAAGAGAGCACCCATCCCAAAGAAAAATGAACCTAATTGTTGGAAGTTGCTCAGCTGGAGAAACGGAAGCACTTGCATTGATAAAAGTACTGTGTTGCCGGCTTCTGTGATGCAGAGATGATGGCGAGGACATCTTGAGGCATTGAATCAGTTAGTGTGTGGTTCTCTGTAAGGGAGAGACGCTGCAGGAGTCCCTGGCTCTGAGTAAGGAGACCCTGTTGAGTTCCCAGTGGCATGGGAGGCTCCTATAGGAGCGCCAGGAGATGGCAAAACCAGAGTTGGCGAGGCCACATTGGTGCTATGAGGATAACTGAGGATTTGTCCTGTTTGAATTTTAGCAGGACACGCATGATGAGCGGAAAGGATGGGAAGGCATATAGAAGCCCCCAGAACCAGACTATGGCAAAGGCATTGGGTGCCCAGCATTTTTGGCAGAATTTGATGGAGCAAGGGGGAGGGGGTATACCCCTTTCGAAAGGGTGTTACTATGGGGAGGGGTAGTGCGGGGATTAATCTCGCTGATTTATAAGGGCTTGGAAAGGGGTGGGGCATACGCGGTGTACCAGGAGGCGTGGATGAGGGACCTGGGAGGAGTATGGGATGAGGAAAGGTGGATGTCGGTCCATGAGGCAGTTAAGATTGTGTCCAGCTCGGCTTCGGTGCAGGAACATTGTTACAAAATGCTGTACCGCATGTATATTACGCCAAAAAAAGCTAGACGAAATAGATAAAACAAAGGAGCCATACTGCTGGAAAGGATGTGGGGCTTTGGATACGTATTTGCATGTGTGGTGGGAGTGCCCAGTGATTCAGGGAATATGGGTATGGATGCAGGACCTGGTAGAGCATATGCTGGGTTGGAAGGGGAAATTGCGGCCCGAGCAGGTGTTGCTGGGGGAGTTGGAGTATGATGTGGGATATTTGCTGAAGATGATCTCCATTGCCATACGGATGGAGATAGCATGGGGGTGGAAGGGAGCTAGTGGGCCGGAAGTGGATCGAGCGTTGAAGCGGGTTGTATATGTTTGTCAAATGTCGGAGTTGCAGGCACGTTTGACTAATAAATTGAGTAGTTATTATTGTAAGTGGCAGCCTTTTCTGAGTTGGAGGGGGGAGTGTTGAAGAGGGAGGTGAGAGTCAGGGAGGGAGGTGTTATAGATTGAGGTGAGGCAGGGATAAGTTGAGGGTGAGAGTTGGGGGATGGAAAAGGAATGGTTGATTTCATGGTGGGGAGTTGAAGGTCTATGATATGGTAATGTTATTGGGAAGTTATGTAGAGGTGGACCTGGGACATATTCTGGGTTAAACATATGCACTTCTTATTCTTCTGTTTTAGCTGTTCTATGATCCCGGGTATCGTGGGTGGGGTGGGATAGTAGTCTGTGAGTGGATTTATATACGGATTTATGTACTGATTTTACTGTTTAAAGTGATCTATATGGGGTGAGCCCCGGGAGATGAGTCAATGTTACTGTAGTTTTCTGATCTGTACTGTTATGTTTAATTGAGTGTGCATTAATAAAAAACTTTAATACAAAAAAAAAAGAATTTGATGGAGCAGAAGACTGGGTATTTGGCATTTTCAGCAGAGGCAAAGAGATCCATGTCCGGTTCGCCCCAGACACTGAGGACAGTCTGAAGGATCGATGGGTCGAGGGACCACTCATGTGGGTCCAGTTAGCAATTTAGCTTGTCAGCGAACTGATTTAGGGACCCCGGTAGGTATGTTGCCCATAGGGTTACTCCAAAGGAGAGAGCAAAGACCCAGAGGTGTGAAGCTTTGCAGCAGAGCTGAAGTGACCCTGCACCTCCTTGCTTGTTGATGTAAAACATGGAAATTTGAATGTCGGTGCGTACGAAGATAATCTTTTGATGGCTCCATCTGAAAAAGATGGTGAGGGCATGATAGACAGTGCTGAGCTACAAAACATTGATGTGCAGGACTCTTTCTTGAGGAAACCATGTGCTTTGTGTGGTAAGCTCCTGCAAATGTGCTCCCCAACCTTGTGTGGAGGTATCAGTAGTCAGAGTAAGGTGATGAAGAGGTGCCTGGAAGGGGCAGCTTTGACAAAGTTTGACGGCACTGTCCACCACCATAGACTGTTTTGAAGGGCCACTTGGTGTTTGCCCTCCATGGGGATCATGGAGTGTAGAGACTGGGAGTGTTTACACTAGTTGAGCTTGAGATGCCACTGTAGGGGGTGCATATGTAACTGTTCTAGTGGAACAACATGAATGCAAACGGCCATGTACCCCAGAATTTGCAGGAGCATACAGTTTGACGCTGTCTGGTGTGTGGCTAGGTTGCTGCTGAGGAGGTGTAAGTCCTGGGCTCTGCCTGGGGAGGAAGGTTTTGGCCTGAAGAGTGTCTATTTGTGCACCTATGAAGTCCAACCAATGCTAAGGAATGGGCTCGGACTTCTGCATGTCACAGATGAAGCCCAGACAACAACACAGTCTGAGCGTGGTAAGTAAAAAAACAACACACTATTAGGTAATCTTCAACAGGGGTAATCTTGGTCAACTCCACCAGGGGTAACTCACAGCCAAACCCGACACGGCCCTGTTTCAGCTATGTCTTCTTCAGGGGTTCTTTGGCATTCTAAAAACATAAATATTAACATAAGTAAATGAATACAAACATTGATATAAGAAAAACTCATACATAAAAACATGCTTAAAACAACTTAAAATGATTTGAAACAAATATTAAAACATTAAACCACTCAAACTCATGAACAAATATTAACCAACATAAAAGGTTTTTAAATAAATAAATAAATGATAAACAAATGACCAATAAATATGAACTAAACAAATAACTGAACTGGTATGTATATAAATAAACATCAATAAATATATGAACACACTTAAGGGATGTGACTCATATAAAAAGATAAAAGAATAAAAAATGTTTACAGACCGTAGTTGATAATCCCTCTGACAAAACTCTTGTGTTGTGCATTAAAACTGAAGAGAGGAAAAAGATATCAAATATTTAGACGCAATCCTGTCCGAATAAATGATATCATGCATGCATCACAACTTCCTTTTTACTAAAACTGTTCATGTGAAAAGAGCAAGAGTGACTTTCCACTAAAAACTACAATGTGACTAACTGTATTTATCAACTCTTGTTTAAAAATTATAATGTGACTAGTTGTGTCTCAACTTATGTTTAAAAGGAACCCATACCTTCCCGTTAAACTTATTATTTTTCTCTATAAACAATGATCATTAGGTTTTATCCCATTACATTGCAAGCTTAATATTCACTACCAAGTTCTTACCCATGTTATTACCCTATTCATTGTTCATTGTAAGCACAATGTGTTTTTGTTACATTGTACTATTATCCTGTTCTATGTAAACCGCACTGATCTTAATAGCGCGGTATATAAGAAATGTAAATAAATAAATAATTAAAACTGGAGTACACCTGTCTACTGCATAAAAAAAGGAGAGATAGATTGTAGATTACAGATTACCTTTTCGCCGTGCAGTCACTGACTTTGTGAAAAGCAAAAAAACACCTTTATCTGCGCTGTAGAGCCTTTTTGCTTTGGCGCGAATAGGCCGGCATTTAAATTATTTATTTATTTTATTCTCTTATATACCGCGCTATTCTGCATCAGTGCGGTTTACATTGAACAAACTGAAATTACATTGAACAGGGCATTATAACTTGGAGATAACTATTTTACAGGGAACATGGGCTATGGAGGGTTAAGTGGCTTGCCCAAGACCACAAGGAGCACCTGTGGGACTAGAAACCCCAGTCCTTCTGGCCCAAGGTTGCTGTCCTCTAGTGGGATTTGAACCCCTGACCTTCCGGCCTGAAGTACCTTGCCCCAACCACTAGGCCACTCCTCCACTCCATTTAGCTGTAATACCTCTTTGTGTGAATGAAGTAATGCATTAATGTATGTGATATGCAGACTTGATTTATTTATTTATTTAGACAGTTTTGTATACCACCTTATCCTTCAATCAAAGTGGTCACAACACAATTGGGGGATACATTTAGCACGAGGGGATATGAGACACATACACTAATACTTACAGGGAACATGGGCAATGGAGGGTTAAGTGGCTTGCCCAAGACCACAAGGAGCACCTGTGGGACTAGAAACCCCAGTCCTTCTGGCCCAAGGTTGCTGTCCTCTAGTGGGATTTGAACCCCTGACCTTCCGGCCTGAAGTACCTTGCCCCAACCACTAGGCCACTCCTCCACTCCATTTAGCTGTAATACCTCTTTGTGTGAATGAAGTAATGCATTAATGTATGTGATATGCAGACTTGATTTATTTATTTATTTAGACAGTTTTGTATACCACCTTATCCTTCAATCAAAGTGGTCACAACACAATTGGGGGATACATTTAGCACGAGGGGATATGAGACACATACACTAATACTTACAGGGAACATGGGCAATGGAGGGTTAAGTGGCTTGCCCAAGACCACAAGGAGCACCTATGGGACTAGAAATCTCAGTTCTTCTGGCCCAAGGTTGCTGTCCTCTAGTGGGATTTGAACCCCTGACCTTCTGGCCTGAGGTAACTTGCCCCAACCACTAGGCCACTCCTCCCTCACATATGATGTTTTTAACTTCCCATTAAATTTTGTTGTGATTCTCCAGTCTAAACAATGATCGTTGGGTTTTATCTCACCACATGTTAAAAACTATATACATTATGCAGTGACTAAAAACTGAAAGGGTGCGGCCACCTGTCTACCGCATCAAAAGTGAAGAACTAAATTGTAGATTGATTGCTTTTTCAACGTACAGTTGCTGACTTTATCAAAGGCAAAGCCGCCCGCATTTATACAGTAAAGATTATTTTTATATTCTAGCAAGAAACAACCAGCACTTAAATGTCTTAGCCATTATTCACTATAAAATCTCTTTATGTAAGTGAAGATACAGACATAAAAATCCTTATCTAAAGTACAAAGAGAACTGCTGCGCAATACCTCCCCCAGGATTAACCCTTATAGGATATGCTAGATAACATAAATTAACTGCGAGATTTGGTCTCGAAAAGTAAAAACGGAAGGTAAAAAACAAATCTAAAAAAGGAACAGATCCACTTATGTGTAATCCTTAAATAGGAATGCATTCTTAATGTAAAGTTAAAACGTTAAAATGCTTAAAAACTTAAACACGCAGCCATTGGTTCAGTATGCCTACTTGGCTCGTGTGCTTTATATGTTAAGAGATAAAATTAATTTATAATAAGAACTGAGAGCTGATATATTCAAATGATTGAAGGTTATAAAACCATCAATACTGTGCATAGTTTTTGAAATAAATAAATAGAACCATATTATAACCATATAAAAACAAGATGCTCTGAACATTGAAAACCATCAGGACCCACTATATCTCTAAAATACGCAGGGGCTGTGAACTAAACTAAAGGGGGAGGGGGGAAAGGGGAAGAATGAAAGGGGAAGGGGAGACAAAGGAGGGGGAAGTGGGAAGGGAGGGAGAAAGGGGGATGGGGGTTGGTTGAAGGAAGGAAGGAAGGGAGAAGGGGGGCAGGGGGAGGGAAAAGACATAAGGAGATCTATGTCTCTATGATCCTACTGTGCTACAGGAAAACAGACAAATCTGTGTCATGGTGATGACCTTTTGGAGTCAAGGTGTCCAAGGCAAATATATACCGTTGCTCTAACCGCAGAATGACCTTGTTAAGGTCACCTCCTCTCCAGTTGTTTTTACCTTTTTTAATATTAAAAAAACACTCAGGTCTGAGATCTTGTGCTGCTGGCTCTTGCCAATATAAGACCAATGGTTTATCTGTCAGACCCCTTTTGATGCAATTCCTATGTTCTATAATCCTTACTCATATACTCTGTGTTGTTTTCCCAACGTATAATTTCTCACATGGGCATTGAATGACATAAATAACACTGTTGGTTTCGCAGTTAGAGAAGTCATCTAAATAGAATTTTTGATTAGTTGAGGGATGAATGAAAAACATTCCTTACTGGTAATAGCATGGATACAGATAAAACATTTCCCACATTGAAAATGGCCCTTGTGTTTGGAGAGAAATCTTCTATCAGTTAATGCAGACGACACCAGCATATTGCGTAAGTTCACAATACACTTGTGTGCTACAATGAGTTGCATATCTGTAAACTCAGATATAGTTTTTATCAAGTGCCACTCTTCTTGCAAAATCTTTGTGATTTCACGTGAAAACTGCGAGTACACAAGTGGACATACCATCTTTGTTTCTGACTTTCTAGGTTTTGGCTTTAGCAATGTATCTCTTGAAGAATCCAGAGCTCTCCTGTAGGCGTCATTTATATAATGGACTGAATAATCTCGTGCTAAAATCCTCCGTCTCATTATATCCACTTGAAAGTTGAAATCCTCATTAGAGGTACAGGTTCGTCGTGCTCTCAGAAATTGTCCTACGGGAAGGTTCTTAAGTGCAGGATTATGGAAACTATTGAAATGTAAAAGTTGATTTCTATCTGTTGGCTTCCTGTACAAGCTTGTAACAAACCTTTCTTTTTCTTTATTAATTAAAAGATCTAGATAAGGACTCTGACATTGATCAAATGTAATTTGAAACCGTAAATTTTCATCTAATGCATTAATCCATTCATTGAAATCTTCAAGGTGGCTCAAGCTACCATCCCAAATAACTAAAATATCATCAATGTATCAAATCCATAGTTTTATATTATCTTTGAATGGATGTTGATTTAAAAAAAAACTTTTCAAACTCAAAAACAAAGATTTGCGATAACTGGGGTAGTAGAGGACCCCATAGCTACCCTCTTTGCTTGTAAAAAAGGTCCCTGAAGCAGAAAACATTTTCGGTAAGTGCTAAATGCACCAATTGAGTGAGGAAGACCGTGGGAATTCTCTTGGGTTCCCTTCCTACACAACAAAGAGCTTTCCACGATCTTTAACGCTTCCATTTGTGGAATATTGATGTAGAGAGGTTCTGCACCCAATGTGACAAGTGTTAAGCCCAAATGATATCCTTGGAAGGACATAAGAATTTGAATGATGTGCAAAGAATCGAGAACATAAGACCACATTTCTGTAATGAAAGGCCTAAGTAAAACATCCAAAAATTGTGAAATGGGCTCAAATAATAAACCAATGGTTGAGACAATAGGAGGCCTCGGAGGGGCATCCAATGACTTATGAATTTTGGGTATCACGTAAATAATAGGAATAATTGGATGGTGTACTGTTAAAAATTATTTTTCTTTCTTAGTGATGTTCCCAATCTCAAAAGCAGTAATAACTAAACTATCAACACTCTTTTTCAATTTGCTAGTAGGATCATCATCCAGTCTAGTGTAAAATGTTCTGTCATTTAACTATTTATTTATTTTATATAATACTCCTTTTATCCATACCTACTACAGCTCCACCTTTATCTGCTGTTTTGATTATAATCTGATTATTTCTCTGTAACGCCTTGATTGCCTCTCTTTCTCCATGAGTCAAATTATTAAAAACCGATTTAGGATTATTGGCCAATTTTTTTACTCTTTTCACAACTACTTTCTCAAAAGATTCTATAAGGGGATTGGTGTGTGGTGGTGGGATCCAGGAAGATTATTTTTTTTATAAGAGATGGGACATTGTCTTTATCTTCACTATTAGCAAAGAAATGTCTTATTCTATTTTTCCGAAAGAATTTATATAAGTCAATCTGAGTTTCGAATGGATCATACTTTTTAGTAGGAACAAACGAAAGACCCTTGTTCAATACTGCAATTTCTTCATTAGTAAGAGCATATTTTGAAATATTGATAACACTATTTTCTGACTCGGCTGTCAATACCCTCTCTCATATGACCTGTCCTGTCTCCACTTTCCTCTCCCCTCTTCCTCTGCCTCTGTCTTGACTATATGTTCTGTCTTGACTGTATGTTCTGTCCTGTTCTTGATCAGGGGGTGAAGGACGTGTTCTGGAAGGATCCCGACCTCCCCCCTTCCACAACTTGTCCATGTTGAAAATATTTTTGTTTCTTGGGGGGGGCATAGATTTTTCTTTTTGGGTGGGAAAAAGGGATGCGATGCATCTACAAATTCTACAAATTAACTCCTGCTCCATTTTTTCTTCTGTTCACACTGTACCCCATTACCACATTACCATCATATTCTTCTCTATAACTATCTTTCCTATCAAACAATGTAGATTTTTTGTTTGAACCATATTCTGTCTCCCTGCACTTTTTTACACCAGGGATAGACATAACCTACCCTGTAATCTTCCTGATCTCTCTGAAATTTCTCCCTCTTCCCTTTCCTTCCCCTCCCTTTTTTCTTCCCCCTTCCGCTCCCCACTTTCCCCTTCTTCTTTGAGATACTAGTACCAGTGGCTGCTTTATATTGAAGGTCATTTATTTTAAAATTCTCTTTATTTGGTCCCTCTGGTTTTTACATTTTCTCTTACTAAATGAATAGATAAATAATGGTTATGGTTTCCAGTCCCCCTTTTTAAAAAAAATGGTTTTTTAAAATGTCTTTTTATTGGAGATAGTTCATGATGTATGGTCAGGATAATTTTACAAGCTTTCTCTCAATATTTATTTTAACCTGTTTTTATGATTACGTTATGGGTACCCATTCTTTTTAGGATCATTATGGGTCTAATGCCCCTCTCTTTTTGAACCACATTGTTTTAGTTTTAGTTCACAGTCCCTGCTTATTTTAGAGATATAGTGGGTTCTGACAGTTTTCAGTGTTCAGAGCATCTTGTTTTTTATATGGTTATAATATGGTTATATTCATTTATTAGTTCAAAAAATATGCACAGTATTGATGGTTTTATAACCTTCAATCATTTGAATATATCAGCTCTCAGTTCTTATTATAAATTAATTTTATCTCTTAACATATAAAGCACATGGGCCAAGTAGGTATACAGAACCAATGGCTGAGTTTTTAAGCATTTTAACGTTTTAACCTTATATTAAGAATGCATTCCTATTTGCATACCATGGTGTTGAGACCTTGCTTTTGGTTCTATTTAACAATCTTATTTGAGGAATAGGTAACCCTAAACAGGTCTTTGTGCTTGTATTCCTGGACATTATCTCTCAATTTGATAATATTAGCCACAGCATTCTCCTTACAAGGATACAACAGATAAGGATAGGTGGGATTGTGCTACAATGGTTCCAGTCATAACTATCAAACCGTACCCAACAAGTCCGAATTGGCCAACAGACATCCAGTTCATGCAAGCAAGAACAGGGTGTACCACAAGGATCTGCCCTCTCAGCCTTATTGTTTAATATATATATATATTTATTTTTATTTATTTATCTATTTCTTTTATACCGCCCCTTCCAGAGATCAAGGGCGGTTTACATGGAACAGTTTAACAAACTTGTACACATCTGTATACATTTACATTGAACAGTAGAATTCAACTATGTACAGGTAATAATACAAACAACTGTCAAACTATTTACATTGGCTATTTACAGAGGCTATGTATAGTGTGTTACAGAGTTGGATAGTTATTGGGCATGTGTAGGTATTGGAATTAATTTCCTTTTTTATATACTTACAGCCCATATGTAATATCTTAAGAAAATTCAAAATAGGTTATCACATCTATGCTGATATAATGTTATCTCCCCCTAGACATTATGAATCCCAAATATCATCAGTTAACATCATGCTTCAGTGAAATAACAAATTGGCTAAATCTACCCAACCTAAAAATAAATTATAGCAAATCTGAGGTTTTTTTTCTTTTTTATACTTTATTTGATAACCACCAACAAATTCAATATACAATGTACAAATATCCTCAGAGGGGTGTACTCTGATCCCCTCACAGAGGATAAGCAAAACAGAGATAACAGGTGGAAGTGTTTTTTCCCAGCATAATCCTCCATTCCCCCACCGCCCACTACCCTCCCCCCTCTATCCCCTCACCCAAAGCACACCACCCTATACCCTCTGTAAACCTCCAACAATGCTACATACACCCCACATCGCTCACCAGCCACTCGCCCCCTCAATTACCAACATGTAAGATCTCATTGCGACATCTAGTACTCAACTGTTGTATATAAGGCTCCCAGACACGCATAAAAGCTGTCCAGCATTTGACACTGCCCCGTGCCCCCCATCTCTCTATGAGCATCATTTGATGGAAGCAATTGCACCACTCACCAAAAGAAGGTGGACCACTTTCCCTCCAGGGACGCAGAATGGGCCCCTTCCCAACCAAGCAGGCCTTATGCACCAACAGCCGTTCACCCTCCGCCACAGGGCAAGGGGGGTCGAGCCGATCGAGCACCACAAGGGCCCCAGTCCATCTCACACGCCGCTGTAATAAGCGATTTAGAAAAGCACCTATCCTAACCCAATAAGAGCGCACTAATCTACAACCCCACCACATATGGAATAGAGTTGCCATAGGCTCTGAACATTTCGGGCAAGACCCGTCCATGGTTAGTCGACTGCGGAACGCCCTCCGTGGGGAAAAATACACCCTGGTTACACATTTAAATTGTGTCTCCCTCCAACGGGCCTCCAGTGACAACTTCACTATCCCTCTTAAGGCCTGAAGGACTGCCCCGGGGGGCACTTCTTCTCCCGATTCCCTTTCCCAAGCTGCCTCGACTCCCCGATAGTCAGGGGCAATACGAAGGCCAGCCAAGCGTTTCTTAAAATCCGAGATCGATGAGGGATTCTCCTCCCCTAATCCAAAAAACTCCAAAATCTGTGCAGAGCGGTCAACATGTAACGCTTCGCGGGGAAGGGAAGACACATAGTGCGCAAGTTGTATATAAGCGAAGCAATGTCTAGAGGATAGATCGTACTCCCTACTTAAAGTCAAAAAAGATTTGCATTGCCCGGAAGGTTCGACCACGTGCCCGACATTCTGAATACCTCGGGCGGCCCACTCCTGGAAAACCTTTGTCTCCGAGCCTGGGAGAAAGGTAGCATTGCCCTGTAGTGGGAGCCAGCTGGAGATCCTCCACGAGGTGTTCCAACGAAGGTTAAGGTGCTTCCAGGTTCGCTGAGCAGAACCAATCAGCTCACTACGCACGACATGGCGAGGAAGGGTATGGTGAGTCCCATGTAGAACCCCCAGTAACGTCAAGGGTGCCACAAAACACTCCTCCAGAACTCGAGGTGTATACACTTCTGTCCCTCCCAACCAGTCACCAAGGTGACGAGCCTGACAGGCCATAGCATATCCCGTAAGATCTGGGAGACCCATCCCCCCTCACGCCAAGGCCCCACCATTTGTGCCCACAAGATGCGCGCCTTCCCTCCTTTCCATAAGAACCGTCGAAGAGCTACCTCAAACCGACGAATGTCACGTCTTAACAGCCAAACCGGCAGTGTTTGGAACCAGTACAACAACCGTGGCAAAATCACCATTTGAATCGCTGCTATCTTCCCTGAAAGGGATAGCGGGAGTAATTCCCATGTTTTCAACTGCTGCTGAAGCCGCTTTAGGGACCTTTCCAAATTACGCGAATACAGCATTTGAGGGTTGCGAGTCAACACTATGCCTAAGTAGATAAATTCATCTACCGCCCACCTAAGGGGGAAATTCCCCGCCCAATTCCCACACAGCTGCGTGGATACATCCAATGCCTCTGATTTGTCCCTATTGATGCGCAGCCCAGCGAGGCTACCAAATCTCGCAAACTCCTCCAATAATTGCGGTAGTGATTGTTCCGGAGAGAGCAGATGAACCAAAATATCATCAGCAAAGGCCGAGAGTTTAAACCCCTGTGAGCCCATACGGATTCCCTGTATCCCTTTGGAAGCCTCTATCGTACGGATCAAGGGGGTCCAGTGACAAAACAAATAATAGGGGAGAAAGGGGACACCCCTGTCTTGTGCCCCGTTCCAGAAGAAAATCCTCAGCTAAGATACCGTTGCACAGTACCCCTGCCGTAGGCCGAACATATAAACTCCCTACCATCCTACAAAATTTATCTCCCAACCCATAACGCGGAAGAAGATTACGAAGAAAATGCCAATCCACCCTGTCAAAGGCTTTTTCTGCATCAAAACTTATAAGCAGTGAGAGTAACCGATGAGCATGAACCCATTCTAGAGACGCTAGAATCTTACGCAAGTTACGAACCGCATGTCTCCCCTTAACAAACCCCACCTGGGAGTCGTGAACTAAATGGCCTATAACCATTGCCAGCCGTGTAGCCAAAACCTTCGCATTTAATTTAATATCAAAATTAAGCAGGGAAATAGGACGATAGGACCCTACCAGCAAAGGGTCCTTACCCGGCTTAGGGATCAGCGTAAGATGGGCGTGATTATTTCCCCAGCGGAAGGCCCCACTTTCCGCCCTCCCATTAAAGACCTCCGCAAGTAAGGGGCTCACTGGTTCATCAAGAAGTTTATAGAACTCGGCCCCCAAACCATCCGGCCCCAGTGATTTATTACAACTAGCTGTGAAAATCACGGAGGATATCTCCTGCGCGGTGATAGGTTGCTCTAAGAGCTCTCTCTGTTCCGCAGTAAGCCGTGGCAGGTGCAATGGTTTCAAATACTCATCGAGCTCTACTATAGACGGGGGTTGCGCCTTGTATAAATCTTGAAAAAAATTCTGGAAGGCCCGGGCAATTTCAACGGATTCTTTCAATAGCCGTCCCTGCCCATCTCTGATGGCCGTCACTAAGGAGGACCCCCGTTGACCCTTCAAACAGCGCGCCAGTAACTTCCCCGGCTTATTCCCATAGCAATGTAGACGATATTTATAATAAAGGACGGACTTCTTGGCTCTTTGATGTAATAACTCATTAAGATCCACCTGAGCTTCCCAAAGCCTTTTCTTATTCGCAGATGTCGGGTGGCGAGCACACAACCTTCGCAAACGAGTAACCAGACGCTCCAAGCCAATCACTCGCTCCGCTATCAGCCGACGCTTCCGGGCAGCAAACCCAATAATGTCACCCCGTAACACCACTTTTGCTGTTTCCCACACCAATTCAGGGTCCTCACTATGGCACTGGTGGTCACTCACAAACTCCCGCCAGCGCTGCTTCAAAAAATGTTGAAATTTAACATCTTGGCACAGCCCCAAAGGAAGTCTCCAGAGTCTCGTCCGGGTCTGTACTACCCCCCAATGCAACTCCATCCCGACCAACGCGTGGTCCGAGATTTCCAATGGGCCGATCTGCACCTCCCCCACATTAGTAAACAAGGCCCCTGACACTAGGAAATAGTCAATTCGAGCACTAGACCCGTGAGCCCAGGACTGGTGGGTAAAATCCCTCTCGGAAGGATGTAACAAACGCCATGGGTCAACCAGGCCGAGTCTGCCGCGAAAGCGCTGTAACACCCACGCCATCGGAATCCTCTCTCTCGCCTCCCCCCCTCTAGAGGTGTCGAGGTCGACATCTAGAACCCCGTTAAAATCTTCCCCCAAAAGTAGCGGGAATTCCGGAAGTTGTTCAATTTTAGAGGCAAGACCATTAAAAAAGCCAGGCTCCATCACATTAGGACCATATAGGTTCCCAATAATCACCGGCTTCCCTTCCAGTCTACCAGCCAGCAGAAGAAAGCGCCCATCCTCCGACGCCACTACCTTTTCCATGGCAAAGTGCACCCGCTTATGGATCAAAATTGCTACACCCCCCTTTTTTCCTCGTGCCGGGGATCCCCAGACCTGCCCCACCCAGCCCCGACAAAGTTTATTATGTTCTGCCTCTGACTGATGGGTTTCCTGTAGCAGGGCCACATCACACTGCTGTCTGGTCAAGGCCTGCAAGATTTTATACCGCTTAATTGGAGTCCCCAATCCACAAACATTCCAAGTAATAACCTTCAGGGGCATGGGGCAGTGTCAAAATTTATCCAGGAAGCGAAACCTAATCCCAACAAGGGAGCTCCCCCAGCCTGGAACTCCCCCCCAACAATCATCTGAACAGTACAGAGCTGCATACCATGAAACAATGGAGTGTGTGCTTTCCCCTCCCTGTGCCCCCCCCCCTCCCAACTATCCCCCCCCTGTCTTCCCACTATTTGACCATCAAGTCCACCCATAGTTGGACAACTTCCCTATGGCAATCGGGATTGCCCCACATATCCCCAAACTGTACAGTGAGCCTAACTCATTGATAACAGATATCTTTCTTCCTAAGTCCTATTTGGTGGGTCAAGGATATGCCCTAAGCACCCCTTCCTCTCCCCCCGCAAAATTAACTCTGTGCTGACACTTTAATTTGTCCAGATTGATCAAAACTAAGAAAACACCCCCCTCTATCTATTAAACCCAAATGAACTTTCTTCCCAAGATCCATTAGCTGTCCGCCCCCACCCATATTAGAATCCCCGCAACGCGGCAATCCCCCAAGGAACCCCAGATTATCTACAATCCATTCTTTATGACCACAAGGTCCACTACTTCAGATGTCCCGACCCAGTTATCCCCTTAGAGGACCCACCCAGCGCCCTCCTACGGTCACAGGGAGACAGAATCCTGGGCGAACACTGCGGAGTTCCAGCGTTAGACCCGGCACCGCCGGAGTTGCCTGCACGAGGATTTTCCAATCCCAGGATTGTAGTCAGTGTGATACTTCTCTCTGCATAGTCGAGAGATCAATCTACAATCCTGCCCCCCACCGTCTCGCTATCCGGGTCTTAATTAAAATTAAAATAAACTTAAAAGCGGGGACAGGGCCAGCACTCAGCTCGATTAGCCCTTCACTGCTCCCAACAATAGAGGGAGGAGAAGGAGAAAAAAAAAGAACAACGAACTATATAAAAAAAAATAAATAAATAAAATAAAATAACCCCTCCTCACAAAATCAACCATCAACCCCATCCAACTACACATTCACTCGCCCCAGACATCACCCACAAATATCAAGGAAACTACCCCCACATTACAACCCGTAGGGTAAAGCAGAGGTGGCAACAATGAAACAGTAGAAGCATTAAACTTTCACACAAAAGATCAGCTCAACACTGTATCCAAATGTAGCAGGCCACAGCTTAGACAGAACAGAAAGTGTAACAATATAACCACTGTAGCCAGGATTAGAACAACTGCTACAGTTCAGGCCCCAAGCAGGCCCTTGAGCCTCTCTCTTTCAGCAAAACAGCAATTCTCCATCCATATGCATGGCACAGGTTTCACGGGGGAGAAGCAGTTTGAGAAGGTACAGTTCCAAGTAGAGATGCAGCCGCCGCCGGCGTTGTCAGGTAGCGTGTCTGCCCATTGGTCTCCACTCTCAAACGAGCCGGGTAAAGCAGTGAGAATCGCATGCCTTGGTTTCGTAGCTGTGTGCAGACCCCGGAGAAGGCCCGCCGCTGCTGGCTCACTAACGCTGAATAGTCCTGGAACACAAGGATTTGTGGTGAGTCCTGTTGCTGCATATTTCGGCCCCGAGCCGTCCTCAGTACCATTTCTTTTTGCCGGTAGTCCAGGAATCGGGCTATAACTGCTCTCGGACGCCTCAGTTGTTCCCGCCGCTGGCCCAACCGGTGGACGCGTTCCAATTTTACAGGATCCTCGTTTTTGCCTTGTAGCAGTTTCTCTATCCAGGACTGCAGGTATTCAAACAGCGCGCCATCTGCCACGCTCTCCGGGATTCCAATAAACCGTAGGTTCTTTTGTCGCCCCCGGTTTTCGAGTTCATCCAGTTTGTCGCCCTGTTGTTTTACTATATTCTCCAGGGCCTCAACTTTAGTTTCCAGGGAATGCCGGGCGTCTTCGATGTCCGAGACCCGGGCCTCGACCTGGTCCATCCGCCCTGTGAAATCAGTGAGATTTTGGCTGACATTCTGGATCCGATCCACCAACTCCTGGAAGCGAGTATCCAAAGCCTGGACCACTGCAGCGCTCACTTCTTTTACCAGATCCGTGGAACCACTAGATTTCGGGCTGGCTGGTGCTCCCTCCACCATTTTGCCCTCCGTGGCCCTCAACTTCTCCTTTCTTGGCGGTTTCGCTGCCATCGGGTTCTCCGTGCCGTTAAGAGACTGCTCCCAGCGCCAAATATCCCCCGTATCTTAAGAGAGATAAATATGGGATTGGTGCCCACTTTTATAGATATTAATAGCCGTTTTGCGGGGCAAATTACCCGGAGCTGATCGTAGGCGATCCGATCAGCTCATTGCCAAACCGGAAGTCCCAAATCTGAGGTATTATACATTACCAGGAGCCAAAAATGTATCCCCCCTTCCAAAACTCATTCTAGAAGATATAGAATTAGAAGTAAAAAATAAAGTGAAATACCTTGGGGTTACCCTTGATCAGTCCCTTTGCATGATTTCACTTATAGATCTGGGGTTTAGTAGGGCACACCTGATGTTTGTTGAAATGATTGGGTTTGTGTGATCATTATTTGTGTGGTGAGAGGGTGTGTCACGTGTGGCTTTGTATGGTTTGTGGGCTGTATTCTTTGATTGTTGGCGTTCTTTGGATATGTGTGATGCTGGTGTGCATCTGGGTTGGGTGGTATGTGGGTTTATCAAGGGGATTTGTTTGTTGAGTCTGGTGCTGTGTGTGCAAAGTGCGAACATGTGGAGGAATATGAGGTAGGCCATGAAGTAGTGAGTAGTGGAGAGCATTTTATAACTTGCATTTACTGACCTGGGATAGGGTTTGTAGTTTACTGACCTGGGCTCGACTTGATTTGTGTTGAATTGATGGGGGTAATGGGCTTGTGCAGCTGAGTTGTTTTACAAACTAAGCTATGCAAGATTGGATAGCAAACCCACGGACATCACTAGGCTCCCCCGATCAGGGTCGAGCAGCTGAGTGGGTCGGCAAGCCCTCCCGCTCAGAGACTCCAGCACAATCGGGGCTGTGGGAGGAGTAAAGGACTTCAAAGACAATGCCGCCGCCAGGCGGGCCTGCGCCTGAGGGCCTCGCCAGAGGGCCCTTTGGCGTGGCCCTTAGGCGCGGGCCAAGTAGCAGCCAAAGAGCGGCACTCCAAGCCCTCATCGAGATCAAATCCACTGCCGTGCCTTGTCTGGACATTTCACTGCTTGTAAGTCTGCTGCCTTACCCTCCCTGGATAATCCATTGCTAGAATAGATTAATGCTGTTACCCTGCCTGGACAATCCATTGCTTGCTTAAGTTAATGCTGTAACCTTGCTTGTACAATCCATTCCTTGCAGGATTAATTGCATAGAACTTGCTATCCAATCTTGCATAGCTTAGTTTGTAAAACAACTCAGCTGCACAAGCCCATTACCCCCATCAATTCAACACAAATCAAGTCCAGCCCAGGTCAGTAAATACAAGTTATAAAATGCTCTCCAATACTCACTACTTCATGGCATACCTCACATTCCTCCACATGTTTGCACTTTGCACACACAGCACCAGACTCAACGAACAAATCCCCGTGGAAAAAGCAGTCCAAAGACAACTTCAGGACCATAAAAATATCAATGCCCCACTGGACATACATCAACAGGGATTCAAGCCCCAACACGGCATAGAAACACTACTCACCTCCTTCTTTGACAATCTCCTAAGAGGCATAGACAACATAAAAAATGGCTTCCTGCTAGTGTTCATAGACACCTCAGCGGCTTTCGATACCGTGTCACACCCTAAACTATTGCAATGCTTACAACAGATAGGACTATGCAAGAATACCCTGAAGTGGTTCACATCATACTTGGATGGGCGAACACAAGTCAAATGCGATCAAAAGAAATCCATACAATTCCCCATCATGCAGGGAATACCTCAAGGCTCAGCCCTATCATCAATGCTCTTCAACATCTACATACAGCCCATATGTAACATCATCAAGCAACACAAACTACACTATCACATCTATGCTGACGACATCATGGTGTACGCTCCAATCAACTTTCTAGCACTAACTACTACAACAATAACAAAATGTCTAGAAGACATGAATGACTGACTCATAGCCAACAACTTAATAGTCAACTACGATAAAACTGAGGCAATGTTCGTCACCAGGAACCCCACTTTCATACCTCCACAAACTATCAACATCCTAGACAAACACATAGTAGTCAAAGAAGAAGTTAAGTAGCTGGGCATAACACTAGACAGAGCTCTGAACCTAAAATCCCACATCACCAAAACTGCAAACAAGGCATATCATCGATTGAAAACGGTCAGACAAATCAAATCAATGCTCCATCAAGACCACTTCCGCACAGTGTGTCAAGCACTCATTACACCACTGCTTGATTATGGAAACTCACTATATCAAGGCCTTCCTCAGCATACACTACACCCACTACAGATGGTACAAAACACCACAGCACGCATCATCACAGGCACCCCAAGGACCGAGCACATCACTCCCATCCTAAAACAACTACACTGGCTCCCAATGGTGGCAAGAGCTAAATACAAAACAATCATGATAATCTTCAAAGTCATTCACCATCTCTCAGCAGACGTACTCCAAAACGTTATAACAAGAGACATCAGTAATAGACCAAGAAGAACCAATAACAGCCTGCAGGTGTGCCGATCATGTTATCACAAAACCAAACAAACAACCTCAAAAAGAGCACCATCACTACTGGCATCCTCAATATGGAACGCCCTCCCAATGAGCCTGAGAGCCTTAGATGACCTCACAGAATTCCGCAAAGACCTCAAAACATGGTTATTTATAGAAACCTATGAGCACCCAAGCAACATCTCTTACCCAAACAGCAACACTACTACCTCCACTAACTAAACACACACCCATCCCATACACATACACAAATTCATCACACGTTAGTAAATACCTTTATGTTAACTGTTATTTCAAATGTACTGTCTAAATACTGTTACGTAACTGTGCTGTCTAAACGTTTACACGTATCCTAATGTTAAATGTAACCCTCCAATTGTGATGTGATGTGACCACCTTGATTGAAGGAAAAGGTGGCATACAAATCTGTCTAAATAAATAAATAAATATAAAGAATATCACCAGAATGGTATTCTTTAAACTACTATGGGCACGCACACCTGCAAGCCCCTACCATAAATAGCAAAGCACCTAACACCACTCCATCCTAAACATACTAACTTGACTCTATGCAAAGTACTCTTCACGTTCCAAACATCACATCCCCTAACACACACAGAGCAAATATGTAAATAGTTCATTTACGCTATTAATGTACATAGTCATGTATGATTTATGTATTGAGGTTATAATGTTCAGTGTAAAATATTAATGTTTAATGTACCTTGTTCTGTTAATTGTAAACCGCCTTGATTACCAGATATGGCAGTATATGTGAAATAAATAAATAAGATTACTTCAAAACTTACGTTCACTCCTCTCTAGTCATGATTTCTGTTCAGTGCTCTAGGCCATGGTCACTCCACATTTTGATTATACAGCGTAGTTACTCACCTGTAATAGGTGCTTGCCAGGGACAGCAGGAATCTGTCCTCACTTATGGGGTGACGTCGGCACCGAAAGAGCCTGCGTGGAGCAATTCCCCAGCTTTCAAAGAAAGCCTTTGGGATTGCTACCACACATGCGTGGTCCTCTTCCCGCCCAAGGGTGCCATCTTGCTCAGTCAGGTCCCTTAGCTTGAGCCCTACCAAGCAGATGGCAAGGGAAGGACAAAAATTCAGCAACTCATCAGGGGAGGCGGGAGGGTAGTGAGGACTGATTCCTGCTGTCCATGGAGAACACCTGTTACAGGTGAGTAACTACGCTTTCTTCAAGAACAAGCAGGAAGTCAGTCCTCACTTATGGGACTCCCTAGCTACAGGCTCCTGAACCTGTAACCAAAAGAAAAAATGCCTCCGCGAGGCTGTAAGCAGAAGCAGAAGCCGAAGCCCAAAGGAGCCCAAGACCTCGGGTCCTCGGGGTGAAGCCCTCGGTAGCCGTGAAGAAGGGTCTGAGGGCAGGAGTTGCTTATACCCCGAACAGATTACGGAGTACAGCCTGGCCGAAGGCGCTGTCCTGGCACGACTCCCTCTCCAGGCAGTAGTGAGCGGCGAAGGTATTCGTAGAAGACCAGGTTGCCGCCTGGCAGATGTCCATCATAGGCACGGAGCGTATCGAGGCCACCAAGGCTGCTTTGGCTTGGACTCCATGTGCAGTGACTCGACGATCCAGAGGGACGCCTGCCTTTGCATGAGTGAACGCGATGCAGTCTGCTGCCCAAATAGAGAGGGTGTGCTTTGTGACTGCTTGCCTCTACTTATTAGGATCGTAGGTCACGAAAAGTCTGTCAGACTTTCGATGAGTCTGGGTACGCTGCAAATAGAAGGCGAGGGCCCGTTTGCAGTTGAGGGTGTGGAGAGCCGCTGACACCTGACTGGCATGGGGCCTCGGGAAGAATGTCGGGAGTACTATTCTCTTGGTTGAGATGAAAAGCCGATATGACCTTGGGTAAGAACTTAGGGTGCTTCCGGAGGACCACCCTGTTCCGATAAAACCTGGTGTAAGGGGCGCCAGCCATGAGCATCTGAAGCTCACTGACTTGGCGAGCCGAGGTCAGTGCCACCAGGAAAGTCACCTTCCAGGACAAGTGCCGGAGCGAACATGTCGCCATCGGCTCGAAGGGTGGACGAGTGAGCTGCGTGAGCACCACGTTCAAGTCCCATTCCGCCGGAGGGGGACAGATGGGCGGCTTGGATAACAGAAGGCCCTGATTGAAGCGGGAGACTAGTGACTGCCCCGAGAGAGGTTTTCCCTCGATGGGGAGATGATTAGCTGATATGGTGCTCAAATGAACTCTAACGGAGTTCGACTTCAGCGCTTCCCTCGAGAGGTGGAGAAGGTACTGTAGAACTCACCGAACCTGGCATGAGAAGGGGTCGATTTGGTGCTCTGAGCACCAGACGGAGAAACGCTTCCACTTAAAGGCATAAGCCCACCTAGTGGAGTCCTTCCTCGAGGCAAGGAGGATTTCCTCAACCTCCTCCAGAAGGGCCAGAGAAGCTAGAGAGACCAGTTCAGCTGCCAGGCCATGAGGGATAGGGAGGGAAGGTTCGGGTGCAACACCTGACCCTCCTCCTGTGTCAGGAAGTCCCTGGTACAGCCCAGGGGAATCAGAGGCTCCTTCAACAGTTGGAGCAGGAATGGGAACCAAGGCTGCTGAGGCCATGAGAATCAGCGATGCCCCATCCTGTTGAGCTTTGAACAGTCTTCACAATGAGGGGGAAAGGAGGGAATACATATAGGAGACTGGATGACCAGTGCAGGAGAAATGCATCGGGGCCCTCCCTGCCTGGGTGCGGTACCGGGCTGCAGAAGTGAGGGAGCAGAGTGTTCTGGGGGCTGGCGAAGAGGTCCATCACTGGAGTTCCCCAGCGCAGGAACAGTCAGCCGGCCACTCTGGGATACAGGCGCCACTCGTGAGGGCGAAGAATTCTGCTGAGCCTGTCCACCAGGTCGTTCTCCTGACCCGGGAGGTACGTCGCCTTGAGGGACATCCTCCGCCAGGTGGCAAAAGAGCATATGAGGACTGCTTCCCTGCAGAGGGAGTGTGACCCCGTGCCCCCCTCCTTGTTGATGTAAAACATCGCTACTCGGTTGTTGGTCTGCACCAGGACTGACTTCCCGCTGAGGACATCCTCGAAGGCCCTCAAGGCCCATCGGATGGCCCGGAGCTCGAGCAGGTTTATCTGGTGTTGTGCTTCCACAGGCGACCACTGCTCCTGTGTGCAGAGAGAGCCGCAATGAGCTCCCCACCCTAGCAGAGAGGCATCTGTGGTCAGAACCACATCGTGCTGTGGGGCCAGGAAGAGCAATCCCCGCAGGAGGTTGCGGGGGTTCTGCCACCAGTTCAGGGACAAACGGAGGTTGGGAAGAACCCAGACCGAGTCCCTGAGGTGTCCGAGGGATTGGCTCCATTGACAGCTGAGACACCACTTGGCCATCCGCATGTGCAGATGGGAGTGAGGAACCACATGCACGGTCGAGGCCATGTGGCCCAAAAGACATAGCATGGACCGAGCGGGTGCTTTGAACGTGAGTGGCCAGAGTCCGGAGGCGGGTGGAGCGATCCACCAGCAAGAAGGCCATGGCCTGCCAAGTATCGAGGCGGGCCCCAATGAACTCGAGAATCTGTGCTGGCTCGAGTTGAGACTTTGGATAGTTGACTAAGAACCCCAAGCTCTCCAAGAGGAGGACAGTGCGCAACATCGCTTGCTGGGCCTCCTCAATGGAGGAGCCCGTAACGAGCCAGTTGTCGAGGTAAGGGAACACCGGCATGCCCTGATGCCGAAGGTGAGTGGCGGCCACGACGAGACACTTTGTGAAGACCCGAGGGGTGGATGCGAGGCCGAAGGGGAGCACCCTGTACTGGAAGTGCTCTCCCTGCACCCTGAAACGCAGGTACTGCCTGTGTTGGGGGTGGATCAAGATATAGGTGTGTCCTTTAGATTCAAGGAGCATAGCCAGTTGCCCTGCCAGAGGAAGGGCAGCAGCACACCAAGAGAACATCTTGAATTTCTCCCATACCAGGAACTTGTTTAGTCTGCGGAGGTAGAGGATGGGCCGCAAACCCCCCGTCTTTTTGAGGATGAGGAAGTACCGGGAATAAAAGCCCCAACCGCAAAGGTGGGGAGGGACCTTCTCGAGTGCCCGTTAGGCAAGGAGGGAGTGCAATTCCCGCTGCAGTAAATTCTGGTGCGCGGGGAGTCAAGGAGGCTCCGCCGAGGAGAAAGGGGGTGGAAGCCTGTCGAAGTGGAGGCGATAGCCCTCCCGGACGACCTGGAGGACACAGGTGTCTGAGGTGATCAGCGCCCACAATGGGGCGAAGCAGGACAGGCATCCCCCCACAGGCTGCCATATCGCCAGAGGGCGAGGGGCTATGCTGCTGACATCAAAACCCTTGAGGAGGTTGTGGGGTGGCTGGCATCTGGGCCTTCAGTTTACGCAGGGCCAGCCTGTCCATTGAGCGAGAATGTTTTTTGCACCGGGCCCCGCGCAAAGAACATTCTGCTTTAAAAAGAATTTAAATTTAAAAAAAAAAGCTGGCTGCTGCCGCTGCAGCAGAATCGAGTGTCCCGTGGGGCCCTCCTACCCGGCTGAGCCTCCCTGCCCGGCTGAGCCTCTCCGTGATGGCTTTCAGATCCGCAAAGGGAGAGCGTCTCCTTCGCGGCTCTGTTAAGCCCGCAGGGGCTGATGGGAAATTCGGCTCTGTTAAGCCTGCAGGGGCAGATGGGAAATTTCCCATCAGCCCCTACGGGCTTAACAGAGGCACGAGGGAGATGCTCTCCCTTCGCGGATCTGAAAGCCGTCGTGGAGAGGCTCAGCCAGGCAGGGAGGGTCAGCCGGGCAGGGGGGCCCCGCGGGACACTTGATTCTGCCGCGGTGGCAGCAGCCAGCTTTTTTTTTAATTTTTAATTTTCCCTGGGCCGGGGGGGTTTAGGACTGGTAATGGGCTGTGGGCTGATGGGGGGGAGGGGTTAGGACTGGTAATGGGCTATGGAGGAGGTTAGGACTTGAGGTGGGCTGATGGGGTTAGGACTCGTAATGGGCTGTGGGCTGATGGGGGGGTTAGGACTGGTAATGGGCTGGGGGGTTGCTAGGACTGGAAATGGGCTGATGGGGGGTTAGGACTGGTAATGGGTTGGGGGGTTGCTAGGACTGGAAATGGGCTGAGTGGAAGGGGAGGCTTGAACCGCAAATAGCTGATGGAGACGAGGTCTTGGAATGGAAATGGCTGAGTGGAAGGGGGGGGGGCTTGAACTGCAAATAGCTGATGGGGAGGGGGGCTTGGAATGGAAATGGGCTGTGAGGGGAGGGAGCTAGGACTGGAAATGGGCTGAGTGGGGGGGGAGCTAGGACAGGAAATGGGCTGATGGAGCAGCTAGGATAGGACTGGAAACGGGCTGTTGGGGGAGCTAAGATTGGAAATGGGCTGTGGTGGGGGCGTGGATTGAAATGGACCCATGGAGGGGCTAGAACTGGACGTAGGCTCATGGGGGGCTTGGATTGGAATTGGGCTGAGTGGAGGCGAGCTAGGATTTGACATGGGCTGATGGTGGGGCTAGGAAATGACTAGAAATGGGCTGATGGGGGGGGGCTGGGATTGGAAATGAGCTGATGGAGGGACTCGGATAGGACTGGAAATGGATGGGGGAGCTAGGACTGGAAATGGGCTGATGGGGGGCTAGGACTGGTAATGGGCTGATTCAGGGACTAGAAGGGAGCGGATGCTGGGTGAGGCTGGAACTAGAAGGGAGCTGATGTTGGGGGAGGATTAGAATGGGATGGGGCTGGGAGAGTGAATTGGAGAGGGGAAAATATTTTGTGTGGGAGGGATGAAAAATCTACAATTGGCCGGGTATTGGGAGAGTAAGTGGGGATTGAGGATGGAGGGGTAAAATTTGAGTAGATGAAAAAGGAATGAGGAAAGAGCAAAAGGAGAAAGATTAGTATGTTAAAGCAGATGTAAGGAGAAAGAATGGAAAACAACTAGAAGAGCGAAGAAAGGACAAATGGACAGCAGACGATGGAGAGTTAGCAGAAGACACAAAGAAACCAGAAGAAAGTGGCTGGAGCAATTGCAACTGAAAAAAAATGCACAAAAAGGTAGAAAGATATCTCTTTATTTTGAATTTATTAACTGGAATGTGTCAGCTCTGGGAAATGTGCATCATTAACGTCTGCGCTTTGTTTAGTACAAGAAGAAATTAATTTATAGCTTTATTTCTGAAGTGTTGTTGTACATTCCAAGTTTGGCTTTTGGGGTTCCCAGTTTAATTATTGCCTTCCTGTTTCTAAATTGTGATTCCTTGTTTGGTGATTGTCTATGTTCTGCATGTGTGACTGAGCTGAGGTATTCTGTTTATGTAATTCCTATTTAACATTGCCACTTGTTCTCTTTCCCCAGTAGGTCATGTATTATTATTCTCTGAAATGTATTGGTTTAATATTTGCAGTGTTGCCTTTTGATAGGTAGGGTTTGGTGCTTTATGAGTCCTGGTAGTGCTCTTATGATACGGCGGGTTTGCTATGGGTTCTAAATGGGCAGTGTTTGTAGTAGTTCCTAATGTGCCTGGCAGTTGGCACTGGATTATAGTAATGTAGAAATCTTTTAGTCTTTCTTTATCCATACATTCATTAAGAGACATGTTTACTAAAAGTTAGTGTATGGTAACATTATGCAAATATTTATGCAAATGAGGCCTCGCACCTAGTCTCCGCACATGGCCCCGCACCCCCCTTGGGCCGCCCCTGGGTTTACGATAGCTCTGGTTGGGCTCTCCCTGTGCAGGAGTGGTCGGCGTGGGAGTAGCTGGGTACGGCAGGTAGCCACGGTACTGGTGACCTTTCCTGGGGAAGAAGGGCTTCTTGGCAGGCTGCTTCTTCCGAGGCAGGGTAGAGGTCTTCCACCGCCTTCTCCTCCATCAGCTTACCAAAAGGTTGTTCGCCAAGGCAGGGCATGTCCAGGAGCTTCTCTTGCACCCACTGCTCCAAATCTGAAGATTGGAGCCAAGCCTGGTGGCGGGCTCCGATGCCTGCTGCCGCCACCCAAGCCGATGTCTCGAAGCCATCATAGGAGGTTCGAGAGAGATAATTAGATCAATCAGCCACTGATTTTAAGAGAGTGCGTAAGCTGTCAAGGGGCTCGCCCTCGAGGCCGGCGGAGAAACCTCCCAGTTCTTTTGCCAAGTCGTGGAGGAATATAATCGATATATAGTTCGTATGCCTGGATGCGACAAGAGAGCATGGAACCTTGGTGGGCCTTGCGGCCCAGGGCATCAAGGGCTCTCGATTCTCGGCCCGGCGGGACCGATGAATGGGACTTCTGCTTCCTCATGGCCGATTCCACCACCATTGAAGTGTCTGGAAGTTGGGTCTTTTGGAAGCCTGGCCCTTGCTGCACCTTGTACATAGTGTCAAGGCGCTTGCTCATAATGGGAACAGAGGCTAGGGCCTCCCACATACGGAGCAATAGCCGGGAGAGGATCAGAGGCACTAGGATGGTGAGGGATTCCCTGGGCGGGGCCTCGTACTGAAGAATATCAAGTCCTCCTTGGCCTGGGTAACCAGGTTGAGGGCCCGAGCCATGTCTCGAATGAACACCAAAAAGAAGGTGTCCTCGGGCGGCGAACGCCACTGGAGACCAGGTGGTGCAGGTCTCCGGGGATGTTCCCCCATCAGATTCCCAATCCGAGAAATCGGTCGAGGGATCCGAGCTGGGCAGGTCACCTTGTCCGATGGCCGGCAGCCTGGATCCGGAGGCCCTGGACGATCTCGCCCCCAAAGAATGGGAGAGTGAGAGAGACTGATGTCGAGGACCCTCACAAGGCCAGTGGCTCTCGGGGGTTTCCTGGATGGATTTGGGTGTCCCACGAGAGGGACCCATGGTCTCCAGGTGCAGGTCAGCGAAGCTGGCCGTGAACGCCTGCTGGGAAGCAATGAACGCAGAAATGCTGCGTTCCAGTGCCAGCATACAGGATTCCCATGCGGATGTGGGGCCCTGGGATGCAGATACTGGGGTTACCGGGTCAGGCGTCGAGGATGAGAGGGGGTCCTCACTGGGACGACCCTCAGGAGACTGGGCGCCTTCGCCGGAGGCCTCCGTTTCTCTGCGAGGTACCTTGCAGGGCCGCTCCTTGTCTGACTCTTGGGAACGCCAAAGGGGGCTAAGAGACCAAACACGGGAGCGCTCGTGCTTGTCAGGGGCCCCAGACAGCGACTATGAAGCCTTCTTCTTCTTGCGTTGTTCCACCTCGGGGGACCCCTGGTCCGAGTGCTGTCTGGAATGCGGGGCCACAGGGGGAGAACCCACCAGAGGGGAGATGACCGAGGGCGCCACCGGAGACTCCGAGGCGGCCTTTCGGAAAATGTCTTCGGACTTCTGCTTACGGCTGAGCAGGGCCTTAGAGGACATTTTCTTGCAGAGCGAACAGAGCTCTGGGTCATAGTCGGCTCCCAGACACCTTAGACAGCAGTCATGAATGTCCATAAGCGACATGTTCTTAGAGCATCTATCGCATTTTTTAAACCTGGTGGCCATAGGGGCAAAAACGGCCCCAGCGAGGTCGAAGACCCATGCGGCCAGCGGTTGGGAAGAAAAAAGGGCACGAAGCCCGGAAAAAATATATGTAGAAAAAGGAATCCCCGCAAGCTCCAAAAAAGAGCAAGGGGAGGATGGGTAGAGGACCGGTGCAACTGGAAAAAAAGAAATAAGAGCCTGTTAAGGTGAGGTAAATCAAACTTTTTCCGAGGGACGAGGACGTGCGTCCAAAGGGCTCCGTGGAAAAAGGGAGACTGAGCAAGATGGCACCCTTGGGCGGGAAGAGGACACCAAGCATGTGTGGTAGCAATCCCAAAGGCTTTCTTTGAAAGCTGGGGAATTGCTCCGCGCGATCTCGGTCGGTGCCGACATCACCCCATAATTGAGGACCGACTTCCTGCTTGTTCCTGGAGAACAATAGTATTCTACATGGTCTCCCAAAGCAGAGGATTAATCAGCTCCAGTTAGTCCAAAATGTTGCCATCTGTTTTATTGATAAAACATGAAGATCAGAACACATTTCCCCAATTCTTTATAACCTACATTGGTTACCTATTATAAGCCATGTTCAATAAAAAATATTAACAGTTGTATTTAAGCTCCAGAGGGAGCTTGCTCCATCATATATAACCTCAATGTTAAACACTCAATCTAATGAGAGAACTCAAAGAGGATGCTATAAAAACACATTAGCTGTCCCTACTGACTACTGCAAAACAAACCGATCCACAAGCAACAGAGCATTCTCCTATTTTGCACAGATATTCTGGAATGCCCTCCCTGATAACCTAAGAGCTTTAAAGGACCTTCAAACCTTCTGCAATGAAATCAAAACATACCTTTTCGCTGAACATTTTGGCAATCTTACTAGCCAAAACAAAATATACCCAACCTAACTGTAAATACTACCTTGAACCACTGACCTAAACCACTTCATTTCCATTCATCTACACATAAATGTTCACAGATCATCACCTGAGCAATCCCATGTAAATATAGACTGTAAATATGTTAATTGTAATCCACATTAACTGATTATACTGTAATTCATTTTATAATTGTTGAATGTACATACTCCATGAATCTCTCATTGTAACATATTGTTTCAAGTTTTAATGTATCCAGTTGGTTAATTGTAAACCACCCTTGAACTTTGGAAGGGGCAGTATAAAAGAATGTCTAAATAAATAAATAAAAATAAAGGTCTAGCAGTCTTTCACACCAATTTTCTTGCCAGCAATAGTTCTCAGTCTGTTTTCCTCATTTGGGTGGTAAGTTTTACGCACTACTTCAAAAGAGGTAATGCTTTTCTATTATATTGTATTTTCAATTTAACAAGTGGGTTTTAATGCACTTCATGATAGTATAGTTTTCCTGATGAGTTTTTCCATATTATAGGTAATCTAATGTTTAAACCATAGTTTTATGGTGTCGGCGAGAAAGGTGATCCTTAGAGCGTTTCTTGGCTTTCTTCCTTTTTTAGTAAGAATCTTGGTAATATGAATTAGGACTAAGTTAACAGTTATTTACCCTTACCCATATTGTATAACTAGTCACAGTGAAAAGGCTCCCTTGATTTACTGCTGATAACGCAGTAGAATTTTATAATGACAGATATGGTGCCTCGGATCTTGACCCCCCAGACTGTATGGATTATATTAAATTATGTTTTATAACCCTTCTTTGAGTGGAGGAGTAGCCTAGTGGTTAGAA
Organism: Ichthyophis bannanicus; assembly: GCA_033557465.1. NCBI lineage: Eukaryota > Metazoa > Chordata > Amphibia > Gymnophiona > Ichthyophiidae > Ichthyophis > Ichthyophis bannanicus. Next base: position 1,110,504,627 of record CM066031.1, read on the forward strand.
CACTAGCTTGGTAACCAAGCAACCAGGGTTCAGTTCCCACTAGCACTCCTTGTGGCCTTGGGCAAGTCACTTAACCCTCCATTGCCTCGGAAGAAAGGCCTGGCGATCTACTTCCAGTCACACTGCCAAGAAAACCCAGGAGTTGCTGGATCACTACGAGTCAGCATTAACTAAAAGGCGCAAATTGCATTGCTGCTACCCTTCTTTTCATGCCTGTGGATACACATATACAGTATATACAAAATATTTTTTTCATTTACAGCCTCATATGGATTTTACTGTGACGTTTTGCAAGGTTTGGTTTATGCTTGCTGACAGATTGTGGCATCAGTTTTTATGTAGTAGTTTTATATTACACCACATGTGCTTCTGGATCTTTTCCTATATTCACTATTATTCTTTCAGTTAGCCTCTCCTTTTTATAACTTTTCATATCATATTTATATTATATAGATAGGTTTTTGAGCCTTTTTTTCATTTTTTTTCATTTTTTATTTTTAGTTTTATCACATCTCTTATAATACATCACCCATCATAATAAACATCACATAACTTTAAAATCCCAACCAAACTTAGACTTCACAGGCTTTCACTACTTTTATACAGTCTAGTATCCTTATTCCCATGCAGAGATACCCGCTCACTACACGCATCTCGTATAAACCATCCACCAATAAAACTTAAAAACATATACAATTCTTCATACTTCTCTCCATGCACTACTAAACCACACTTACTATATTGCATTTCATTGACCCATTTCATTCCGCCCTTTCATGTGGTTATTGATTGGCCTATCACAATAACACCTGAATCTCAACACGCGCCAACCAGCCTGTTTAGTATATCTTGTGCTTAAGATAGAGTGTATGATTCCGCACCTCGCACCCCCACATTTATACCCTCCCGAGCTACCTCATACACCATGCACTATATCCACCTTTCACTCACACTCGCTATCCAACCCTCAAATCCCCTACTTAACCACCCCTCCCTACCACACCTCACCCTATGTACATCAACATAACAACTATCCCCCCGCCCCTCATCCTCTGATCACCCGTCCCACCACCCTCTCTTACCAAGCCCCTAAACCCGTTTGGTTCCCCAAGCTTGGTATTCCTCCTCCCCTCCCATAACTCCCTTCCTATAGGCACTATTACCCCTCCCTCCCCCCTTCCGGTGACTCTTAGTTCTGATCCCTACCCCCCCCCATTCCCCCCCTCCCCCTTATCCCACTCACTATTAATCATCGAACTCTTCATTGCCCTACTCTCCCCTCCCCTCCCTTAACTCACCCCTCCCCTCCCCATCCTTCCACTCACCCCTACGTAACCATCCCCAGACACCCCTCCACTGCCTCTCCACCTTTTCCCCGATACCTTTTTTTATCCCTGTGATCATATGCATTTGATACAGCTCCGACAATCGCCTAGCATAACTGCCTATAGGTGGCAACCAACAATCCTTCCAGTGCTGCGCAATCTCACATCTTGTTGCCAAAATACATTGCCACACTATGTTCCATGGTTCTTCCCCCCCTTCCCCCCTCCTAAGCAGCAAACATATCTCTGGCGTCAAAACCAACCTATGTCCTATGATGCTCCTAATGCACTCCCCAATGTTCTCCCAATATCTATTTACCACCGGACATGTCCACCACATATGTAACCAGGTGCCTTTCGCTCCACACATCCTCCAACATTCATCCGACTGACCTACCCCCACTTTAAACAAGCGTTCCAGTGTCAAATACCATCTAGTCAGCACTTTCCACCCATTCTCTCTAAGGGAAGTAGCTATTGAAGCTTTCACAACTTCTAAGGCTATCCGCTCCCACTCTTCCATCTCCCAAGTCACCCCAGCTCTTTATTTATTTATTTAATTTATTTGTTTTCATTTTTATACCGCTACTTCCAGCAATCAGCAGCGGTTTACTTTACACAACAAAATTGGTTATAAATGATAGGAATCAGTAATATTTACAATTTGATTGCGGGATAGGTGTATATACATATATACAATTTTACATAGTATGAGACACGTATTCTAGCGCTTTATAGTTGGAAGTAAATACATCTATAGTTAGAACAATGGGGTTTTTCAGATTCCTGTTCATTGCTTATGTTAGGTTATAATGCTCCTGGAAGAGGTGGGTCTTTAGTTTTTTCTGAATTCCTTTAGGTCGCTGTTTGATCGTAGATCGTATGGTAACTGATTCCATAGTATGGGTGCTGAGTATGTGAATGCTCTATTGCTTGTACAGGCTTTGACGGATCTTATGCTAGTTGGGACGCGGAGGGTGTTTAAGTTATTTATTTATTTATTTATTTATCTAACATCTTTTATATACCACGCTATTCGTCATCAGTGCGGTTTACATTAAACAAACCTATCTAGACAACATAGTCATAAGATAGTTTACAAATAACAGGGAACTTAACATGGAAGAACTGGGTAAACTATTTACATATAATCTGGTATCTACAGTAATGTACATATATCGACATCGCGAATATCTTGATTCCCTAGGCGTTTAACTTATAGGAGACATTTAGCTTTGATTGCAAGTGGGCAGAAGGCCATGTTACAGTAACTGGAAGTACTTAGTAAATAAATGGTACTTGATGGCTTTTCTGAATTGACTAATGTCTTGTATTGCTCTGATATTAGGGGGGAGACTGTTCCAACATCTAGGGGCAAAAGACATAAATGCCCTGTTGTTTATGTTTATGCAATTTATTGATATACCGCCCAGGCTGAAGGGACAAATTTGTGGATTCACGAGGAATGACTAGAGTGTTTTCAGTAAGTATCCTCCTGGATCTAATGTTTGGTGCATGACTGAGAAGGTCTGAGATCGATGATGGTAATATTTTGTTGAAGGCCTTGAATGTGATGAGGAGAGCTTTATAGGAAATTCTGCAGCCTATTGGAAGCCAGTGGAGATCCCTTAGGATCGGCGTGATATGGTCTCTCCTAGATGCTCCCACTAAGATGCGGGCTGCAGCGTTCATTGCTAGCTGCAGTGGGTTAAGGGTGTTCTTGGGGAGGCCATGTAGAACGATATTCGCATAGTCAAAGTGCAGAGTGACTATAGCTTGGAATATTGATCGGAAGTCTTTAGGCTCTAACATGGGTCTTAGGTGACGCAAGGTTTTTATCTTGAAGTAAATGGTTTTTACTGTACTTTTTATGTATTCTGTAAAGTCAAGTCTCTGATCGAGTATCACACCAAGGTATCGAATTGTGTTCTTGATTGGCAGCTCTGCGTCTCTTACTTTGAGGGCTGCTGGGGGAGAAAACTGTTTGTTTCTTGTGATCACTAGCACTTCGGCTTTTTTAAAGTTTATTCGCATGTTCTGACCTAGAAGCCAGTCTGCTATTGCGTTGAAACAGTTGGTTAATGCTGTATAGTCTGGACTTGTGATGTCAATCGGGGTGAAGATCAGCATGTCATCTGCATAAATGAGGCAGGATACATTAAAAGCTTTAGTGATTTGGCACATTGGCTGCATGTATATATTGAAGAGCAGTGCAGAAAGCGAAGAGCCTTGGGGAACTCCTTGAGTTTGACGGAATGGTTCAGATATGTTGGAGTCGATGTGAACTTGTTGCCAATGATCTTCTAAGTATGATTTGCACCAGTTCCATGCTAGGCCTTGGATACCCTTTTCATAGAGTCTCGCTAGGAGAATCTTATGGTCGACTGAATCAAACGCCGCAGATATATCGAGGAAAATCATTGCGATGCCTGTCTTTATGTTGTCAATCCCACAGATGAGCACATTGATTAAGGAGGTCATGAGAGTCTCCACTCCATGCGCTTCCCTGAATCCATGTTGGCAAGGGTCTAGCGGGGATGTTGTGTCTATGTATTGCTGTATTTGGCGCTGAGTCTCCTTCTCCAGTATTTTGGCGAGTAGCGGGATACTCGAGATTGGGCGGTAGGATTCTTCCTTCTTTGGATCCATATGATTGCTCTTTAGTAGTGGACGTATTGAAGTCTGCTTAAGGGCAGCTGGGAAAGTTCCAGTTGAATAGGAGAGGTTTGCGATTTTAGCTATGTAAGGGCTGAGCTCCAAGTGCATTGTTCTGATCCAGTGTGCTGGACATGGGTCATTAGCTGCAGTAGTGGTATTTATGGTAGCAATAATTTCTTCAACGGTTTTAGCTGAAGGGGGTGATAGTTTAACTAAAGTTAGGGGTTCTTCTGCTTCTGTTGGGGGGTTGTGTGCTGATGAGGTTGGAGAGGTAAGATGGTGCCACGTTGTGTATGAGCTTGAATGTTGTTACTAGTATTTTGTATCTTATGCGGGCAGTAATAGGGAGCCAGTGTAGTTCAATTAGAATTGGTGTAATATGTTCGGTGAGTTTCCTCTTCATGATAATCCTGGCAGCAACGTTTTGTGCCATTTGCAGTATGTTTAGGGTTTTCTTTGGCAGACCTTGGAAGATGGCGTTGCAGTAGTCCAAGTGGGGAGTGATGAGCGCTTGAGATACTGTTCTGAAATCGGAGTGTTCGATGATATTGCGTAGTGGTTGGAGGACCCTTAGTTTATGGAATATAGCCCGGTTGGTTAGCCGGAGGTGTTTTTCCATTGTTAGGTTGTTGTCGAGAGTTACCCCTAGGTATTTTATCTCTTTCTTTGTGTTATATGTGTTGTTGTTCATGGTGATTGTTGAGGGAGGGTTGAAATCTTTTTTTTTTTTAGATGCACATTACTTCTGTTTTCTTGTGGTTTATAGACATATTGTTTTGTTGTAACCAGGTTTGTAATTCGCTTAGGCATTCCTCGAGGTGATTATAATTTGGATTATTTACGTCAAGTTATGTATATAGCATTAGATCGTCTGCATAGATGTGGTAGTTGATCTTGTGTTTCTGGAAAACTGTGCACACCGGTTTTATGTATATGTTGAACAGCAGGGAGGACAGAGCTGAGCCTTGAGGTATTCCTTGGTTTTGGGAGAATGCCTTCACTTTTTCATCGTTGAATTGGACCTGACCTTTCTCCCAAACCAGCATATAACTGAATTTCTCCTCCCCTCTTGTAGTCAGGCCTTTGTAGATTCTCGAAATGACCCCCTTCTGCCCCAACAAACCTAGGCAACTACCTTCAAACCATCCCGGCTCCTTAACAATATCCTGCCAGCACTTCCTCTGCCTGACATATGAGCCAACCTGCAAGTATGCAAATCGATCACTTTCCCGCAAATGGTATAAATCCCTAATGCCTGCATACTCCCTTATCCCTTCCCCACCAATTATCTGAGACGCGTGGCTTAACCCCTGCTGTGCCCATCTTTGCAACACTCCTACATCCGGTCCCATGCCCTCCTCACAACAAGCCAGCAACGACATTGTTCATGCACAAGTCTTATCCCCTACCAACCGCCTCCTCTGCTGTCGCCACATATGCAATGTATGGCCTACCAGGGGATTCTCCCCTCGCTGCCCTTTACCCCCCCACACCAGCCTCTCCAACTCCCCTGCCCTCAGACCCACTTCTTCCATCCTTACCCAGTGCTTCGTTGGCTCCCTCAGCCAAGAGTAGACGGCTCTCAGTTGTGCTGCTTGATAATATTTTCCAAAATTTGGCACCCCCATTCCTTCCTCCCCCCTGGGAGCCTGCAAAGTCCGTGCCGCCACCCTAGGGCACTTGTATCCCCATATGAACCCCTCCACTTGCTTCTGCACCTTTTTTTAACACCTTGGACGGTATCTCAATTGGCAGTACCTGGAAGTAAAAGAGGAACTGGGGAAGCAACAGCATTTTAATCACCGCCATCCTCCCCATCCATGAAACATAACCCCTCTTCCAGCCCTCCAACTGCATTTCTACCTGCCCAAAGAGCTTCTTATAGTTTAACTAGTATAACTCCTCCAACTCCCTTCCCAATTGGACACTCAAATACCGTATTGAACGACTGGCCCACCTAAATTGAAATTTATGCTGCAAACTCCTTTGCAGCTCTATCCCCCCTGTCAAATTTAAGATTTTGGACTTACTCCAATTTATACAAAACCCCGCCAGGCCCCCATACTCCTCCACCTCCCTTATAATGGCAGGCAGTGTTTCCATAGGTCTAGTTATCATAAGCATAATATCATCCGCAAACACTGCCAGTTTATATTCCTTCTGCCCCACCCCTACCCCCTTAATACGAGTATCTCCCTGAATCTTCCCTGCCAGCGGCTCCAAGGATAATGCAAATAGCAATGGGGAGAGCGGACACCCCTGTCTAGTTCCCCTCCCCAGGGGAAAGAATTGCGAGTAACCCCCATTCACTCTCACACGCGCTTCAGGCCCCTCATACAACGCTTTCACCCAATCCACAAAGCCCTTACTAAAGCCCATATGTTCCAGCACTGCAAACAAAAATTTCCACGATACCTGGTCGAACGCTTTTTCCACGTCCAATGAAAGCAGTATTGTCTGACCAGGCTTCTGCTTTGCTTTCCAAATTACATTCAAAATTTTTCTTATATTGTCAGACACTTGTCTCCCTGGTATAAACCCCGCTTTGTCTTCATGAACTAACTTGTCCAATAATTTATTAAGTCGGCCTGCTAACACTTTAGCCAGCAACTTCGCATCTACATTTATCAGTGAAATCGGCCGGTATGACACACACTCCAGAGGATCTCTCACCTCCTTCGGAATCAGAGCCACTCCAGCCCACCCCATCATCTCCGCCAACCGTTCCCTCTCCTTTGGTAAATTAAACACCCCTGTCAATGGCGTTCTCCTTCCCCCAATTTTATGAGTCCCGCTGCCTCCAGATACTCCCTCATTTCCACCTCCGCCCTGTCTGGCTTTGCTGCATACAATCTCTGGTAATACCACACAAACTCATCCCTTATCTTCTTCTCATCGCGTTCCACCACTCCCCAGCATCTAAGCTGCGTTATCAGTTGCTGGTTCCTCTCTTTCTGTAAGCGTCGCGCAAGGTACTTTCCCGCCCTATTCCCTCCTTCGAAAAATTCCTGCCTCAACAACTGCAGCTGATACTGAATCCTTTCAGCTTCCAATGCATTTAGCTTGGCCCTAGTTTCCAACACCTCCCCCCTATATTTCCCAGCCCCATCCTTTGCATCCACCTCTTCCAGCCTAACCAGCTTCTGCCGCAGTTGTAACTCCTTTTCCTCCCTTTCCCTCTTTATTCTCGCCCCCCCATTTTACCAAAATGCCTCGCACCACCGCCTTAAAGGCATCCCAGACCACCCCCGCCCTTACCTCTCCGTTCGCATTTCTTTTAAAATAGTCTGGTATCATCTCTTCCAAATCCTTCACCACCCTTGGATCTCCCAAGAGGGCCTCATTCAGTCTCCAATACTGTACCCCCTAGTTTTCTCTCTTACAGCTCATACGCACAATCACCGGCGCGTGGTCACGTAATCGCCTCTATTTCACCCCCCCCCCCCGTACCCTGCCCGCTATCTCCTTCCCTACCCAAATGGTGTCCAACCTTGAATAGGTGCCATGAACTGCTGAGAAAAAAAGAGTATTGACGCCTGCCCGGGTTCATCAATCTCCACGCATCGATCAAATCATGGTCTTGTACAAACTTCTTATATTGCTTCCTGTCTGCCCTTCTCCCTTCCCTGTAGAGTCTCTCCCAATCTCCCAGGGTATATTGAAATCTCCTCCGCATATCCTCGCTCCCTCCCCAACATGCTCACTTTCATATCCACCTCCTCCCAAAACTCTTTTTGCGTCCCAGTGGGCGCATATACATTAATCACACACAACCATTCCTCCCCTACCTTCATTCGCACCATTAAATATCTACCCCCCCTATCTCGGACGACCGAGTGTACCTCTACCTTTAGCCTCCCATCAATCAGCAAAGCCACCCCACCCTTCTTCCATTCATTCATATTAGACGCAAACAACAGCTTTCAATACCCTTTCAGTCTCACCACTGATTCATGCTTCCGTAACAAATGTGTCTCCTGCAATAACACAATTGATGCTTTCTGCCTAGATAATTCCTTATACAATTTCTGTCTCTTAAAGGGTGAATTCAAACCTTTCGCATTCAGTGTAACAATTTTCAGTTCACCAAGATCTTGTTCCCCCCCTTCCACCCAACGTGTTTTTCACTCAACATGTAATCAAACTCTGGAATTTGTTACCGGAGGATGTAGTAAAGGCTGTTAGTGTAGCTGGGTTTAAAAAAGGTTTGGACAAGTTCCTGGAGGAAAGGTCCATAAACCATTATTAAGAAGTGACCGAAGATATCAATGCTTGACCCAGTACAAACATTGTGGTACTTGTGTCTCTTGGGGAAACTGCTAGGTACATATGACCTAGATTGGCCACTGTTGGAAACAGAATACTGGGCTTGATGGACCTTGGTCTGACCCAGTATGGCATATCTTATGTTCTTATGTTCACCCCCCCACGCCTCTCCTACCCCCTCCACCTCCTCCCCCTTCACAGCCACCTCCCTTCTCACCTCCTCACCGCAAACTCAGCGGAGACTCCAGGTCCCCACCTCCCCTACTGCCACCCCTTCTATCCATCTCACCACGCCACCCGATTCCAACATTCCTCTACCATCCCCCCCTTACACCACTACCCCAACATACTCATAATATAACAATGTCCTCATTTTCAACCAGCTCCATTCTCCGCCTCTGGTGCTTCTCCTGTGCTCTCTCTGTTCAGCCTCGCCAGCTCTCTCCCTGTCGCTGGAACTCTATGCCACCTTAGGCTGCTCCTCTTTGCACTGATCACTCCTCCCGCTGCAGCCGTTCCGGGTGTCCTTCTCTCCCCCTCTGGCAAGTTCGATAGTCCAAGGTCCTTAAGTGCTTTTCAGGCTTCCTCACTTGTCTGCACCTTTCTGGATCTTCCCTTTACAGTCATCAACAGTCCAAACGGGAATAGCCATTTATATCTCAAGTCCTCTTTTCGCAAATAAGTCGTCACTTCTTTAAGGTTTCTTCTGCGCTGAAGGGTACCCAAAGAGAGATCCTGAAACAACTCAAGCCTGTGCCCTTCCCAGATAACTTGTCGCTCTGCTCGGGCTGCACTGAGTATCTTTTCCTTAGTCTTAAAAGAGCTCAAGCACACCACTATATCTTGTGGCCTGTTATCCCTAACCGGCCCCAGGCCTCTATGTGCTCTCTCTATTTTGATACTCTCATCTTCTCCCCCTTCATCAGGCTCCTCTTGATGCAGCAGCGCTCTGAAGATTTTCCCTATCACTGCTTCACAGTCCTTATACTGCACCTCCTCTGGGAGACCCCGCACTCTAAGGTTGCACCTTTTAGAGCGGTCTTCCAGGTCCTCCATCTGTTGCTCGGCTTGCCAGCTCTTCACTTCCTCCCACCCTCTCTGTAGCTCCTCCAGCGTTTCACCTCGCTGCTCCACCTGGCTCTCTACTTCATCTAGACGGTTACCAATGTCCACAATATCTTGTCGCAGGGCCTGTATGGTCTCCTTCAACTCATTTTTCACTCCACTGAGCTCCATCTTAATCTCCTCCATCAGCTCTGTAAACCAGCCTTTTAGCATTGCCCCCATTCCTGGGCTGCACGCACGCTCCATCTCCTCCTGCTCAGTAGGGTCCTCTCACTGTTGCCCATCATCCTTCTCTCCCTCCTTTCCTCCTCTAGTGGTCGCATATGAGGATCTATATTCCACCAGCTTCTTTCGCACTGCTTGGCTCCCCTTTGCCTTATCCATGCTCACTTTTATTTTATTTTTTATTTGTATTTTATTTATTAATGCCAAGCGTTGTCCCGCTCCCCTCTTCAATCTGGCAGCTCTTCAAGCAGGGCTCTCCCGTGCCCCACTTGTGGCACACTCATTGCATTTTATCACTTGTTCTTCCTCCTCCTCTTCCCACAGGCTCCTTGCCAACTCTCTCCACTTCTCCAGGGCCCAACTCAGCACTCTATCTCCAGCCGATCCCGCTGGGCTACAGGACACCTGGACTCCAGACCAGCCCTAGACAGGCTCTGATTTTCAGCCCCCCAGGGCCCCTCTTCTCGCCTGCACTTACCGGCCTTTGGCTGTATTGTACCAGCGCAGTTTCTCCGCTCCTCACCGCAGGCCTCCTGACCTTGCGCAACACTCCAATTTGACTCTCCGATGCTTTTACTCTGCTGTGCCTTTGCCCTACATAAGATCTGGTAGATTACTATGCTCTGGTTTTATTTAGTCCTCCCCTCTCTCATGCCTGGCTGCACTTGGCGCCGATAGCTTCCTTTTCCCAATGCCGTATGTCCCGTGCTGCCCAGCTTTTGCCCTTTTCTTTTCTTCTGCACAACTATGCTTCTCCCGTTCTTCTCTGTCTCCTCTTGTGCTCTCCCCAGCACTTCGTCACGTGTCTCTCCTGCCTCCATTCTTCTTTCCCCAATCGGGCTTAGTTTGTTCCGCTTTGCGCTGGCTCTACTCGGTGCTCTCCCACTCACCAGCCTTTCTGTCGTGTGCTGGCCGGCTCTGCACCTCCAAACCTCTCTCCAGCCTTCCGATCCTCCCCCCGTATCTCCACCTCGCACTCCGGGCCTCTGATCGTCTCTCTGGGCTGCCTCAGGATCGTCCGCTCAGGCCCTGCACGGTCCTTCACTCAAGCCCGCCACGCGGTCCTCTGCTCAGGCCCACCTCACAATCTTCTGCTCTGCACTACTCCTTGCCGCTTCAAGCGGTGTGTCCACCAGGGCAATCGCTCGCTTCCAGGGGTTCTCCTCTTCTGTCTCGCCTCCCTCGCTCCTCTCTACTGGCTCATTTGGGGCTCTTTTTCTCTCTTGGGCAGGCTTCGGCGGCAGAGCTCCTGCACTACGCCACCATTCGTCCCGATGACGTCACCGGAAGCCCCTTTTGAGCCTTTTTAAATGAATTAATTCATTGTTTATTCTTATTCCATTAATGTCCCATATTTATTATTATCCTTTCATCAGTTTATTTTCTATGGTGATTTTAAATTTAATTGCTTATTTACCTTTTTACAAAGTATACATATGATTTTTATTATACTTTTTTATTGAGTCTTCAATGATGCCTGCTTTCTGCAGTTCTCATGTATGACTGACACTTCATTTCATTGTGATCTTGTATTTATAATTGTTTTTAATAGGTATAATATGGATTTTATGTATTTTAATGGACATTCACAATGTATTTATGGTTCATTTACATGTTCTAGGATGTTTTTCCTTTCCTTTTATATATGTTTTTATAATTTGTTTTAATTATTAAATTATTAATTTTTGTATAATTTGTTTATTATGGATATAATTGTGTTTATTTTTTAAAGGCCAGAACCCGACAAAGGCAGTGCTGAAACATGGCCGTGACAGGTCTTGTGACATTTAGCGATTCACTACACCTGAAGGAGGTTGGCTCAGGCACAACACAGAAACACTCCTAGTTGGCCTGTTAGATAACCTGCACAAATCTTTTTTTTTTTGTAAATTCGTTTTTATTGTTTTCGCATAAACATACAGTTAAGCGAGCTGGCACGTCACACATCCAGAACAGCCGAAGAAATGTACAGTTTTCAAATATAAGCTTTCAGGGAGAAATGCTGGGGGTAACTAGGGAGCAGTCTTATAGCCTGGAAACTAGACTGCACAAATAAGACAGCAAGGAATGCAACACAGAACAGTAAATACAAGGAATTTAAAGGTGTAGAAAAAAATTCAAAGGAGTTAACTCAGGATTCCTCACCTTCACAGGGGCTGTCTCGGGTCTGTAGGGCTAGGCCAGCACTGAACGGTCCAAAGCCAGGGGTCTACCACCCCAGGCGCCAGCCAGAGCAAGCACGACTACCTAATCAACCATCTAATCAACCCCCCTCCCCGCCCCCTACCCTCCTTACCCCTAACCCACCCACCCACCCCCCCGCCAGAACCAGAAGAAGCCCCACAGGTCTCTCCAGCCATCTTCAGGGAACACCTCCCCCCCCATGGAGTCAGGGCCCAGTCTCGTAAGCCTGACCTAGTCCTGCGCCAGGTCCCTCTCAGAACCCGCCCCCGGGGGATTGAGCAAGGGAGCCCAGATGAGAAGGAATCGGGACAACACGGGACCTCCCAATAGCCGGGCCGTTCGGCCCTCCATCCTCATGAGATCCCCCATCAGAGCTTCCCACTCTCTTATCCCCGGACCACTCTCGGAAAGCCACTGTCGGAGGATACAGTGTTTTGCTACTAAAAAACTTTTTGCACACAGCTGCCTCTGGGCGTCCGTTCCCTGCACCCCTGAGGGTCCGACATGAAACAAACACCACACAGGGTGCAGGGTCACCCCCCCATTCACCCAAAGGAGTAGCCTGCCTCGCACCATGCTCCAAAATAATTGAATCCTAGGGCAAGACCAAAATCGGTGGAACAAAGTTCCCACTTCGTTATTACAGAGGGCACACACATCAGACAGCAAGAGTCCCATCCTCCTCGCCCCAGCCTCAGATACGTACGCTCTCCACAGAAGTTTAAACTGCAGCTCCCTGTACCGAACGGCCTCAGAGAGCACCCGGATTCTGCGAAAAGCCAGCCCCACCAGTTCCACCGTCAACTCCACCAAACCGTCCCGATGCCAGCGCTCCACCAACCGAACGAAATGCCCCAGGCCGCTCGGGGGGGACAACAGCGCCCGTAGCTGCCCAGCAGCAGGGGAAGCCTGACATTGTTCCAGTACTAACCAGAGGCTGCTGTCAGAGATCAGGAAGTCCCTCTTCCCGGGAATGCTACCCACGTAGTGGCGCACCTGCAGATAGTAATAAAAGGTCTCCTTCGGCAAATCATATTTCTTCGCCAGCTCCTGAAAAGAGGCAAGCCGATCCGAACCCTCCAGGCGCAATTGTCCAAGATACTCGACTCCAGCCCTCCGCCAAAGCCGTCCTCCCCCGCCAAGCCTTCCCGGTGGAAAGTCTCCATTCCCTCGCAAGGGCAGACAGTCCGTCACTCTCCAGGGCCTAGCCCGTTGACGGCATAAAAATTTCCATCCCACTCGCAGGGTACGCAGATAGAAGGACTCCCGCCATGCCCGCGGCAACACCGCGACCCCGCAGTGAAGCAAGTACACTCTATGCCACTTCTCAGAAAATTGGTCGAGCAGATCAATCGGCAGTCGTTCAGCATTTCCCAAAACCAGATCACTTATCCTCCTCGTCATATAGCACAAATTAAATAATCTCAGGGAAGTCAAGCCCAGACCACCCTCCTCGGCTGGTCGCATAAGCGTCTCCAACGCAACACGGGCTCTCTTGGCTCTCCACAGATAGCGACCAACCTGTCCATGCAACTCCCGCAAGTCCCGTCTACCCAACCAGAGGGGAAGGTTCCTTAACAGATATAGCCATCGTGGCCACTCTATCATCCTCACCAGGGCAACCCGTCCCATCAGAGACAAGGGTAGGTCCCTCCATCGCCGTAGTCGTGAAATCGTAGAGTGCAACAGGGGGCGAATATTTACCTCATAGAGGGAGCGTAGACATGCCGGGATATGGACGCCTAGATAACGTATGTGTCCCTCCGCCCATTGCAGCGGGAAGGCACCCCACCACCTACCCCGCGACTGATTCTCGACATCTAGAACCATCGATTTCGTGCGATTAATACGAAGCCCCGAGAACCCACCAAATCGCTCGATCAGGTCTAAAGCTTTCGGGAGGGACGCCATCGGCTCCGTCAAACACAGCAGAAGGTCGTCCGCGAACGCACTCACCTTTTTTATTTATTTATTTAGTATACATTTGTATACCGCTACTTCCAACGATCAGCAGCGGTTTGATTACAGATTGGAAATTGTCAAATCATGACAGGAAATTTTTTTTTTGAGGTATAAACACATTGATTAGACAGGAAAGCACAGCACACAGAGAACTATTTTACAGGGAACATGGGCTATGGAGGGTTAAGTGGCTTGCCCAAGACCACAAGGAGCACCTGTGGGACTAGAAACCCCAGTCCTTCCGGCCCAAGGTTGCTGTCCTCCAGTGGGATTTGAACCCCCGACCTTCCGGCCCGAAGTACCTTGCCCCAACCACTAGGCCACTCCTCCCACCTTAAGGCACCCACCTCGCCAGGTAGCCCCCTTAATCTGCTCGGATTCCATCAACGAGAGTAAGAGAGGTTCTAATTGTAAGACGTAAAGAAGAGGAGAAAGGGGGCAACCCTGCCGCGTACCACGCTGCAACAGAAAGGGGGGAGAGCAGGTTCCGCCAACATCGACCACAGCTCGGGGAGCAGCATATAAGGCTTGTAGTCCCCGCAAGAACGTCCCTTGAAAGCCGAAGCGCTCCAGGGCCGCAAACATATAACGCCATGACACTCTATCAAAAGCCTTTTCGGAATCTAGGCTAACAAGTAGCATCGGGTTCCTCGCCAGCTGTGTTTGTTCCATACCCAGCAGCACCCTACTAATGTTCACCGAGGCATCCCGGCCTTTAACGAAGCCTGCTTGATGGGAGCCCACTAACTCCGGCAAAAACTGCTGGAGCCGCGCAGCCAGAATCGAAGCAAAGAGCTTCTGATCGACATTTATTAACGAGATGGGTCGGTAAGAGGCAGGGTCCTCCAGGTCCTTGCCCTGCTTCGGAATTAATGTAATGCGGGCTGTGCGCATATCCCTAGGGAAGGAGCCGGAGTCCACCACCTCGGCAAACAATGCCGCCAGGGTCGGAACCACCGAGATTTCCAATAATTTGTACGCTTCATATGTAAAACCGTCGGGGCCGGGAGCCTTGTGCGTTTTGCCAGCGCGAATCGCTTTCTGAATCTCCACTCCCGTTATCTCATGATTAAGCACTTCCAGCTGCGCCTTCCCCACACTGGGGAGCGACACACGTCCCAGAAATTCTTCTATGGAAGACGTATCCCCATCCTCGGAAGTATATAGTTGTTCATAGAAGGCGCGAAAGACACGAGCTACTTCTACCGCCCTAGTATGTCTCCTCCCCTCAGTGTCCTTAATCACCAGCACCCGACGGGAACCCACTGGGTCCTTCACTAAACGGGCCAGCAATTTCCCAGACCGGTCTCCATAACGAAAAAACTGATGGCGATAATATTGCTGGGACTGAATGGCCCTCTCCTGCAACAAGTCATTCAGGCGCTTCTGTAGCTCCAAGTAGTCTGGCAGACCACTCCGCCGCCCAGAGGCCACTGTCTGGGCCGTATGGAGCTCTCTCGACAACCGAAGTATCTCGGCATTAGCTCTCTTCCGCTCCGCTCCGACATAGGCTATTATATGCCCTCTGAGAACCGCCTTCCCCGCCTCCCAAAAGGTAGCCAGCGAGGCAACCGTCCCCTCATTGAACTCAGCGTATTCCGCCCAGCGCTGGGTCACAAAGTCTCGAAACTCCGTCTTATGCGCCAGGTGGCTAGGAAACGACCAGTTGGCGGAACTCTCCCGCTCCCCGCGCCAGGTCAAACTAACCATGGCATGATCTGAGACGATAATGGGCCCAATCTCTGCGCAGGACACCTTCCCAAACCATTGCTGCGATACCAAGAAAAAGTCAATTCTCGACCAGGTTTGGTGGGCTCGTGAGAGATGTGTGTATTCTCTGCTGGTAGGATTTAACACTCGCCAGGCGTCCACCAACCCCCCCAGCTCACAGAGGTACCCTATGCCCCGCTTACTCCATCCCCTCCCTGTGGAAGGGCGGGAACGGTCTAAGGAAGGATCGTGGGGGCAATTAAAGTCCCCTGCTATCACCATCGGTATCTTTGGGGCCCCCAAAGGTTTATGCAGAATATTCTTGAAAAAATCATGGTTGTAACTATTGGGGGCATATACAGTCCCAAGGAACATTTCTTCTCCTTGAAGTTTGACATGGGCAAACAGAAATCTACCTTGGGGGTCAGAGTCTACCTTAAGGACCTCGCAGGCTAGACCTTTGTGTATCAGAATTGCCACCCCTTTTCTCCGAGTATCCGAGGGCGCGGATAGGACCGTCCCGACCCAATCCTGCTTTAATTTGGCATGTTCTAGAGCCGTCAAGTGTGTCTCTTGTAACAGAGCCACCTGGGCTTTTTGCCGCCTGAGAGCTTGCAGAATTTTGGTGCGCTTCACTGGAGTGGTAATGCCACCGACATTCCATGTTACAAAGTGCAAATCAGGGAGGGTAATGTATTCTCTCGATGCAGACCTTCCTAGGATGAAACAGCTGGGATTGTGTGCGGGGCAGCCCAGCCTCTACCCCACCATCACAGAGTTGAGCTCTATGCTCAGGGTAAAACCACCCATGGAGAAATCCAGTTCTGGCCAGAATTGGGAGGGAGGGAGGGAGGGAGACGACGTGCCCATAGGTCTCCCGTTGTCTAGAATCCCCCCACCCCCCCTCCCCCACCCCCCCGCTCCCACCAACCCCCCACCCCCCACCACCCCCCCCCCCCTCCCCCCCACAGCCCCCCACCCCCCCTCCCCCTCCCCCCCATCCACCCGCCTCCTCCCTCCTATCTTTACCCCCCTAAAACTATCACCATCCATACCCTCAGTGCCTCGACTGAGGCCCGAGTCTTAGCAATGCCTCGGGGCAGCCCCGAGGTACTTCCCCTCTCCCCACGCACTCCAGCAAGAGTGCTAGTGCAGGGCCACACCAGCGCAGCCCTTGGAAACATAACCCAGGATAGCGGAGCAGGGTAATAAAGAAGAGAAAAGGAGAGAAAGAGAAGAGAAAAGAGAAGAGAGAGAGAAACAAATTATATCCTTGTATAAAACACAGTGAGCTAATCTGAAAGTCCAGGATTCCGTCCAAGTTCTCCTCTACCTCCAGGACAAAGATCAGTGTCCTCCGTCTCCAGGCCGTCATAGCAAGGGCCCAGCCAACTGTAGACACGTGTTTCGCTATGCAGATTTTCTCATAGCGCCACCGGGGCAGTAATCAGGACTCTCACTCCGCCGCTGGTTCAGCAGGCAGTTTCGCCAGAAATTGTTTTGCCTTACCGGCTTGTTCAAATAGGTGTACTTTCCCGTGTAAGGTAACTCTCAGGTGGGCCGGAAAAGCCAGTGTAAAGCGAACTTTGCGGCGGAACAGTTCCGCACAGACTGGAGCAAATTCCCTCCTTTTTGCTGCCACCTGCGCTGAGTAATCTTGAAACATTAGGATTTTCCGGTTTTTCAGCAGCAGCTCAGGCAGTGTTCGGTAGGCTTGCAGGATTAGAACTTTGTGTTGGAAATTGAGGACCTTCAATATCACCACACGTGGCCTGGCATCTTCTGTCCTGCGGGCTCCCAGCCGGTGTGCGCGCTCAATTTTGAGAAGGCCTCGCAAGTCCTCCAGGCCCAAGGCCTCCGGGAGCCAAGATTCCAAAAATGGGAGCAACTTGCCCTCAGGTTGCTCCTCACCTATGCCCAGGATACGCAGATTATTGCGGCGCGATCTGTTTTCTAAGTCATCAATCTTTAGCTGCAGGTCCTGCAGTTGCTGCGCATGCTGTGCCGCCTCTCGCTCCCGACGTCCCTCCTCGCTCTCAAGGCTGGCGACCCGATGCTCTACTTCATCCACTCGTTTCCCCAGGTCAGCTAACGAATCCTCTAAGTTATCCAGCTTTTTTAGGAGCAGGTCGAATTTCGGGTCCAGAAGCTTAACCACTTCTTTTGCGAGCTCTGCTGGCGCAGAATCTATACTCTCCGCTCCCGGAGAGGCCGGCTGAGTTAGCCCCGGCGTAGCAGGCCCGGCTTTGGAGGCCTTCTCCCTCTCCTTCCGCGGTGCCAAAGGCATGGTCAAGACTGGTAATGTCACCGGTGAGTAGGGGGCAGCGTCCGAGACACCCTCCGAAAGTAAGGGGAGCGTTAGAAGGCGAAATGCAGACTTTAAAGCAGATTTATCCTCGCGGCTGCCCCGGAGCGAGAGGGAAGCGTCCGCACTCACTCACGCATCACGTGACTCCCAACCTGCACAAATCTTGATGGCAAATGAGGTGTTATACTCATTCCCTTAGATACATCTGCAGCATTCAATCTTGTCAATCATAGCTTACTTCTAAAGCTATGAGAAATAAGCATAGATGAGACAGTGTTGCTCTGATTTCGCTCTTAACTTAGAGATTCAGATTTTCTATATCCATTAAGACAACTCTTAACCCACGTTAATTTACCTTTAGTAAACATGAGCCTAAGTGCAACTGTGCCAATAGAAGAAAAACAGCTCTGGTTACCTAATGCGTGTTAATTTCATTAACGCATGTTAAAACCTTTAGTAAAACATGCCTCTTATTCTATTATGTATCCTCTGCAGTGTGGTGTGCTTCAGAGCTCCTCTCTTGCCTCTATTCATGTTAACTTCTTTCTGGCTCCTCTGGCCGCTCTTTTCCAAACACTGCGCTTTACTCCTTTTTTTATATGCTTACAACATCCAATTGCTAATCCCTCTTAATACTGATGATCCTCAAGTTAACCTTCCATTGCCTCAGAAGAATCCAAGTTATCAATGTCCCTGTTTAATGTACGTGTACATTACCAGGTTAAAGTTACAATGTAAACCGCTTTGACTAAAATGATAAAGTGGCATAAAAAAATCTGTTAAATAAATGTAAGCTAGGGTCATGGCAGACTGGGTATTTAAATACACACTCATTGAATCCAGGGAAGACCAAGGCAATGGACTTTTCTAGAGGCAGTCTGCAACCTCTCTCCTTTCCCTCAAGCATTAAAAGGGTACCAATTATTTTGTTAATTAGATTCTTATACAGCCTTATCCTTCAATCAAGGTGGTTTACATCGTAACTTACAACTTAAACTGGGTACAATGAACTAAAAAGAAGGGGGTTAAAATGCAGGGTAGTTAACATGATAGAACCTGTTTACAGTTGGCATGACTTATTTACAGTTTGAGCAGTTTTTGGAAAGTGGCATCTGTGGTCTGTCGGGGTTGGTATGAGGCAGACCATTGTATTTGCTAGACTATGTGATATTTCCGTAGTGCTCCATGAACAGGAGGATCTTAGGTTTCTTTCTGAAGTCTTTGATGGCTCCAGAGGAGGGTATTCCATAAGCTAGGTGCAGATAGAGACAGTGCTCTTTTGGAAGTGGACTGTTTGGTTTTCTGGTAATCCCTGCATATAGTAAGCATGTTTGTTGTTGTTTTGCCTGGGGCGTATGCCTGGGTTTCTTATGATCATGTCCTGTAAGATGTCCGTCGAGGAGTATGTTCAGTATTTTTTTTTTTTAACTTGGCACGGGCATGGATTAGAAACCAGTGTAGTTGAAGGAGTACAGGTGTGATGTGTCTGTTTTGGCTTTTCCAATGATGATGTGGGCTGCCATGTTCTGCACTAGCTGTAGAGGATGTGTGTTTGCTTCGGGAGACCTTGATAAAGTAAGTTGCCATATCCAGTATTGGGATGATGATAGCCTGGCACACTGTACAGAAATGGTCCTGGTTTAGTAGTGGTTTTAGCTCCTAATGAGTTTTAGTCTGTAGTATGCCTTTGCAGCGGTTTTGTTTATTTGTGACTGGAGGTTGAGGTTTTTGTCCAGTGTAATTGCTAGATATCGTAGTTTGTTCTTCACAGATATTGTCTTGTTTAGTAGATGGATTGCTTGAGGAAGGCTGAAAGTAGTGCTTCGGGTAGAGTGCTTCAGTTTTGTTGTAGTTCAGTGTCAGGTTGTTGCTGAGCCAAGTAGTCATGTCTTGCAGGCATTGTGTTATGGTTGTTAGGTCCGGTGCCTCTAGGTCAATTGGGGTGTATAGCATGAAGTCATCAGCATATATGTGATATTGTAAATTGTATATTATGTTTCTTGATGATGCTGCTGATAGGATGTATGTATAAGCTGAAGAGGATTGAGGAAAGTGCAGAACCTTGCGGAATAGCAAACAGCATTGATTGGTTTGCTGCACAGTTGACTTGTAATCTGTTGCTTAGGTAGAACCAGGGGCGACTCAAGGCAATCTGCTGCCTGAGGCGAAGTATGAAAAGGCGCCCCCCCCACCTTAGAGGGCGGCGGGGCTTTTTCAGAAATCCAATCAGTGACTGAACCAAAACCAAAAAGCCGATTATATGGAGGTAATGCAAGATGTTTGCACACAGGGCCATATGGAGCTGCAATCGCACCCTGTGCGACTTGCAGCTCGGACATATGCCCCCCCTCTCCCCCATACCTCCGTCCAGCGCTGCCTGCTCTTTCCCTGCTGCTGTCACCCTCTGTTTTTTTCACAGAGGTGCCGGCAGCAGGGAAAGAGCAGGCAGCGCTGGACGGAGGTATGGGGAGGAGGAGGGGGGGGGGGCATGTGCCCAATCTGAAAGGCGCCAGCACTTTAAGAAGATCTGTCCCTCCCTATTCTGACATGGCATTGGAGAAGGGAGGGACCAGACCTGCTTAAAGTGCTGCAAAAAGGCTTAGGGAGCGCATTTCGTCTGCCTGCTATTGTCTTGCCAGCAGCGGCAGGGCAACAGCAGACAGCTGAAATGCACCCCCGAAACCTTTCTGCCCTGTGCGGCTGCACCGCTTGCTCAGGGCTAGTTATGGTCCCGTTTGCACACCAAGGAACTAAAAGACAGCAAGAACCAACAGCACAGTTTATAAAACTAAATTATAACTCATTTTTATTTTGTTGTTATAAACTGCATTATGGTTCTTGCTTTTTCTTTTTTAACATATATTCTGCAGCCACAGTAGGTGCAGAGCAGAACCAGGACATTCACCCACAGAACTCAATATTTAAAAAAAAAATCTGATTCTGACCATCTCACTAACAACAACAACAACAACAACCACTATTTTCCAGTACCAGGCATATTGTGAACTAATACAAAACCCTACAACAAAGAGCAAACCTACCATACCATACCATATCAGCACAAACTTCCAAAACTCACATAAGGAGCCCATCCAAAAAAAGCATCACTGTAAATATTACTGTGGGCCCTGGAACATCCATACACCCATTTGAAAAGCTGAACAAGTCAAATTACTACAGTACAGTATAGATCTGTATGTACAAACTCCATGTTAACAGAACACCTGACCTCAGTCAAACACTTGCAACATCAACCCTCACCAAGTACAGAATAAGTAACCACAATCTAAAGTAAAAATAAAAATACGTAGACTAAATTTAAATTGAAACCCCAAGAAGTCAGTCCACATGCAGTGCAATATCAGATAAATACGAGATGCAGTTCCCCAATACTGTGTAAAATATAAAAATAGCACAAAGTCCAATAACTAAAATTAAATAAAATTATTTTTTCTACCTTTGTTGTCTGACCATTTTATTCTCTGATCATGCTGGTCCCGATCTGAGGCTTCAGCTTTCCTGTCTTCTCTTAGCTCTCTTTCTGTGGTCTATGGTCCATCTGCCTTTTCTTATCTCTTCTTTTGTTTTCTTCACTTCCTTCCATCAGCCCATTTCCAATTCCAATAACCCTCCCCAGTATCAGCCCCCTTTCCAGTCCTTCCCTCCCAGTACCTTCCAATGTCAACCGCCTTGCATTCCCATGACTGCAACTGGTGTCCATTCCCTTTCAGTCCTCCTCTTTCCTCACTGTCCAGCCCCTTCTAGTCCAAATACCATCCCAGATATCAGCTCACATCCACTCTCAGTGCCACCCCCCCAGTCAGCTCCCTTCCAGTCGCCCTACCCTCTGTCCATCCCCCTTCCAGTGCCATTTGCATGTCAGCTCCCTTCCAGCCTCCTCCCCATTACCCAACCACCTACCACTCCCATCCCCAAATGTCAGCTCCCTTCCAGTCCCCCTTCAGTACATCCCAGGTGTCAGCTCCTTTCCAGCCCCCTCCTTCCCCCATGTCAGCTCCCTTCGTGCCCCCTCCTTCCCCTGGCACATCCTCTCATTATCCGCTCCCTTCCAGTCCTATTCTACCATCCTCCCGCATCAGCCCATTTGTACCCTAGCCCTAGTTTTCTTCTAGGGCCAGCAGCACTCTCCTCCCCTCCCCCATTAGCCCATTTCCAGTCCTATCCCCCTTCAGCCCACTCTAGTCCTAGCCCCCCAATCAGCCCATTACCAATCCTAGCTCATTTCCAGTGCTAGCCTCCCATCTGCCCATTACCAGTCCTAACCCCCCCCATAGCCCATTACCAGTCCTAGCCCCCCCATAGCCCATTACCAGTCCTAAACACCCCCATCAGCCCACTTCCAGTCCTAACCCCCCCCATAGCCCATTACCAGTCCTAGCCCCCCCATAGCCCATTACCAGTCCTAAACACCCCCATCAGCCCACTTCCAGTCCTAACCCATCATCCCATTTGCAGTCCTAGACCCCCCATAGACCATTACCAGTCCTAAACAACCCCCATCCAGTCCTAACCTCTCCCCCCCCATCAGCCCATTTCCAGTCCTAGACTCCCCCCCCTTTCCAGTCCTGGCCCCCAGGAAAATAACAACACTCAAATTTCTGCGGCTGCCGAGTCCGCTTCTTGGCAGCGGCAGACTCACCTCTCCTTCCTATAACAGCCGCGGCTCCTGCTTCTTGGAGCCGCGGCTGTACTAGCGCGAGGATCAGCCAGCCACTGCGGAACCTTCCCGTGCAGCAGCGTCCCGCCCCCAAATGAACTTCCTTTGGGGGCGGGACGCTGCTGCATGGGAAGGCTCCGCAGTGGCTGGCTGATCTCGCGCTAGTACAGCCGCGGCTCCAAGAAGCAGGAACCGCGGCTGCTATAGAGGTGAGTCTGCCGCTGCCGAGAAGCGGACTCGGCAGCGGCAGAAATTTGAGCGTTTGGATTTTTTTTTTTTAACGTTTGAAGGCGAAGTGAGGCGGCTGTTTTGGGGGCAAAATGCCGCCTATAAAAAACTTTGTCGCCTGAGGCAGCCGCCTCACTTCACCTCATGATAGAGCCGCCCCTGGGTAGAACGTGAACAATTTTAGTGTTTTGTTACAGATGCCAATAGCCTGGAGACAATTCAGCAAAGTATTATATGATACAGCATCAAATTAGTATTAAAGACTTTATAAAGATCTTGGGTATTTTACACAGCAGCTGTGCTCTGATTCTCAGATTTCTAGAAAAATGAAGAGATCCTTTTAGGCTCTGAAAATGCTTCAGTCTATTTATATAATCCTGGACACTAAAACATTCCACATCCTCATTCATGCATTTTGTTGGGTGACTATAATGGACTCTATCAAGGCCTGAAACATACCCGCCCCAGTCATTTGCAACTAAAGCACAGTTACTTACCTGTAACAGGTGATTTCTGGGAACAGCAGGAATAAGTCTTCACATATGGGTATCGTCGGTACCGACGGAGCCTGCACGGGAACGCTCCCCAGCGTCCAGTAAGAAAGCTTTTGGGAGCATCCCACAGCGCCTGCGCGCTGCCTTCCCGCCTTTCCCAACCGCCTCTCTCCAGTTCGGGTTTTTTTTTTTTTTTATATTTAAACTTTTATTGAAACTGTAACACAGAATACAAACAGAATTACCAACCTCAAAGGTATACAGCCATAATAAACCATAATAAACCATAATAAACCCCTCCCCCCCCCTCCAGCCGCCGGCTCTTTCAAGCCTTCAGAAGTCCTTACAAGTTCGTACTTCGCCAACACAAGTATGTTTCCCAAATTTTTTCAAATTTTTTGGAGCTATGGTTTCTCAGAGCAGTAGCTTTGCTAAGCAAATAATTGGAGTCGAGAGCAAATAACCATTCCCGCACTGAGGGCAGGTGCACTTGCCGCCATTGCCTGGCCATCAATATTCGGAAAGTCACACAGCCCATATTAACAAAAAAACTCTCGGGTTGGGTGAATTCCTCCGGCTTAAGCCCCAATAGGGCAATGGCTGGATTAGGTTCAAGTACTTTCCCCATGATGACACTCAAATAATCAAAGATCTCTCCCCATCGCTCCCGAGCGCAAGAGCAAGACCACCAAATGTGCAATACAGTCCCCACCTCCCCACATTCCCTCCAGCATTTATCCGTGTGTCCTGGAAACATTACATGCAATCTCTCAGGTGTAAGATGCCACCTATACAACAGTTTATAATTATTCTCTATAAAACTAGCCGCTAGCTGCCCTTTATACTTATTCTGAAAAATACTGGACCACACTCCCTCCTCCCATTGAATCCCCAGGTCACGTTCCCAGGCTTGTTGGAATGGTCCCCGACCCCCCTGACCCTCCATCATGTTATAGAATTTCGTAAGCAATTTCTTCGATTGCCCCATCAGGAATAAAGTTTCAAGCTCAGTAGGGTCTCTAGTGAGCCCCGGAATTATTTTATGGGTGAGATAATGACAGATCTGTTGGTAAGGAAAGTAATCGGTGGCTTCTAAGCCAAAGAGCTGCTGCAGGACCGAAAAAGATTGAAGCTCCAGCCCCCGTAAGAGGTGGCCGACATGCGTCAATCCCCTCTGTGCCCATCTTAAAAACACACTTCGTCCCACTGCAGGGGGAAAATCGGGGTTATCCACTATAGGTATTAAGCGTGACACCTCTCCCGTGCCCAACCACTTACGCCGCCAGCGATGCCAGAGATACAACGTTCTCTGGACATAGGGGTTACAGTCACGCACCCCGGTCTGCCTAGTGCTGGGTAACCAGATCCAATCGGATAAGGTCGCCACTTTTAGATCGTCCGCCTCCATCCGCACCCATTCCTTACTGTATTCTGCTCCCCAAGCCACTATCGCACTTAATTGTGCCGCCTCCATATATCTATGCATATCGGGGATGGCCATCCCTCCATTACGCCTACTCTTAGTGAGTAGAGACCATGCTACTCGATTACGTTTCCCCCCTCCAATAAAGCGCATGATAATCCTCTGAATCTTCCCCATATACATCCTCGGCATCCCCACTGGTAAAGTCCGGAATAAATATAGCCACTGGGGTAGGATCACCATTTTAACAGCCGCGATCCGCCCCAACCATGATAATTTCTTCCCCTCCCAATGTTCCAATTCTCTCCGCATCTTCTGTTCCATCGCCCCAAAATTCTCCCTACCAATATCTCGGGCATTGGCCATTATGTAAACCCCCAAATATTTCACCCGCCTCTTAACCCATTTAAACGGGAACCGCTGGCGTAGAAGCTGCTGCGTGGCAGCATCTGCAGAGATGTTCAAAATCTCTGATTTAGTAGCATTAATCTTAAATCCCGATATTTTACCAAAATCCAGCAAGACCTGATACAACACCGTTAGAGACCTCAGGGGTCCGTTATCAAAAATAGCAGGTCATCTGCAAATAAGGAGATTTTGCTTTCCCCTGCCGTCCCCCGCACCCCCCTCACTCGCGGATTTTCCCGTACTAATTGTGCCAGCGGCTCCATGGAGAGCACGAAAAGCAAAGGCGAAAGAGGGCAGCCCTGTCGCGTCCCCCGGCCTAGTTCGAAAGTTTTAGAATAGGCCCCATTTACTCGGATCCGCGCCAGAGGGTTAGAATAGATAGCTTTCACCCATTGTAAATACCCCGCGCCGAGGCCCATTGCCTCCAATACTTGTAATAAGTAAGGCCAGGACACCCGATCAAACGCTTTCTCAGCATCAATGGTTAATAAAATCAATTGTGTATCCTTGGTCCTACCCCTCCAAATCGCATTCAACACTTTCCGTATGTTATCGGCAGTTTGTCTGCCCGGTACAAATCCTCCCTGATTTTCATGCACTAAGCTGGGCATATGTGGAAGTAAGCGATTAGCCAAGATTTTGGTAAAGATTTTAAAATCAGAACCCAATAGCGAGATAGGGCGATAGGAGCTACAGAGTGTGGGATCCTTTCCCTCTTTGGGCAGCAGCGTGACCCCAGCTGTCCGGAGAGTATCCGGTAGTTTACCCCCTTCCCTAAATGAGTTATAGAGCCGAGCCAGGATACCGCTCACCTCCTCGCGAAAGATCTTGTAAAATTTATTTGTATACCCATCCATACCGGGGGCTTTATGAGCCGGTAGGGTTCCAATCACTGCCGCCACTTCAGCACCGGTGATGGACCGCGCCAACGCCGCAGCATCAGTTGGCGATACTTTGGGCAACTGCATCTGCAGGTAGTGAGCCCTGTCCGCCGTCGACCCCCCCTCCTCTGCCTGATAAAGTTGCTGATAAAACTGAACAAATTGCTCTCTAATCTGGTCCCCCGCCCTGAGCTCTCTCCCCGCCGCATCACGGATCTTAGTTATAAAATTCCGCTTCTGCTGCCGCTTCAACTGATGAGCCAGCCACCTAGTAGGTTTATTACCATAAGCAAAAAAGTTTTGCCTCAATTGGTCCTGAGCAAATTTGATTTCAGCCAATTCAAGTTCCCCCAATTCCCTCCGGGCCTCTCGCATTGCCTGCCACCCCTGCTCATCCAGCTCCCCCCGCTGATGACACTCCTCCCCCAACCGAATCTTCCGTCTCAGGGCCATTTGTCTCTCGCCTTTAAGTTTTTTCTCATGGGTGGCCAGGGATATCAGCTCGCCCCGTATCACCACTTTCAAGCATTCCCATAATGTCTCTACTCGGCACTCCTCCCTGTCATTGATATCTAGATATGTAGTTATTGCGGCCGAGACTTTCTGTCTGATCTCCGGATTATCTAAGAGGGCCTCATTCAACAACCAGTTCCGCTGTTCCCTCTGCTGTGGGCCCACCTGCATATCCACCCACACCGGTGCATGATCCATCCATGTCCTCTCGCCGGTATCACAGTCCATCACCGTACACAGCAACGCCTCCGAGACCCAAATCATATCCAGTCTCGAGAAGGAAGCATGCACAGGTGAGAAGAATGTATACACCCGCTGACGACCTCGCAGCTCCCGCCAAGTGTCCCTGACACCCAGGGATTGACACATTACCTGGAGCTGCCTCCGGTCTTTAGTCTTACCCCCCCCTCCCCCCACCGAGTTATCCAGTTGGGGATTAATGGTCAAATTAAAATCCCCTCCCATGATCACCTCCCCCACCGCAAATCGTTCCACTTGAAGGGTTAAGCTCTCATAGAACTTTCCCTGGGCGGTGTTTGGACCATAAATATTAACCAGGGTAAACCATTTGTCCCGTATTTTAATATTAATAAGCAGGAAATGTCCCTCCTTATCCCTGTGGACATCCCCGATCGTGTATTGGAGGTGCTCATTAATCATGATCCCCACTCCCCCCTTTTTTAATTCCACTTTATTAGAAGCAAACCAGCGACCGGGAAACTGCCGGTGCTGTACTCTCCACTCATCACCTCTCTTAAGGTGCGTTTCCTGAAGAAATATAACATCCCCTTTAAGCCGGGTGCATTCTTTAAACATACGCTGCCTTTTAACTGGGGAGTTCAAGCCCCTCACATTCAAAGTTAATACCCGCAATTTAGCCATATGCAAGACTATCTGAATAGGCCGGAACTAGCATACACACGACGGACTGGAATCCCCCCTTTTCCAAGCTCCCCCTTCCACCCTCCTCCCCCCCACCCCCACCCCCCACCCCCCTCCTTCCCACTTGCCTCCCCTCCATCGCCTGCCCGGAGTAAAAAGGCATGACGGACCAGACTGCTCCTCCCTGCTCCTCACACAATAACAAAACCTGTTAAAAGTAACATTATTTTCCAATATCTTTTCAAACATCGCATCCCCGCTCCCACCAAGGCACCCCCTTGTGAAAACAAGACCAGCAAAGCAGACATTCTCCCCGCCTTCAGCTCTTTTTCTCCGCTGGTAGTCCGGTTTTCCTCTGCTTCCTGAGACGTTTCTCTCCCCCGGACGCTCTTCGCCATTTCTCCAAGGCTGGTGATGGCTGTGTAGGCCGGCCCTGAGCCTGACCAATATTGTCCGGCCATCCCGCGTGTTGCATAAATTGCTGGGCCTCCTGGACAGTCCGGATATAGGAGGCAACCCCCTCTCGGCTAAATTGTAATCCAAAGGGATAGGTCCAGCGATATTTAATTTGTTCCTCTCTCAGCCGTTTAGTCAGGCCAGCCAGCTCCCTCCTTTTCCGCATTGTGATAGCTGAGAGGTCAGCGTATATCTCGATTTTCTGATTCTCCCAGCATAGCCCCTCAATTTTTCTGGCTGCGGCCATAATCTCATTTTTGGTCGTATATTCATGGAAGCAAACAATAATGTCCCGGGGGCGCCCCTCTCTCTGCGGTCCCAGTGCCCGGTGGGCTCTATCAATTTTCCAACACAGATTCGCACTCTCCGTGCCCGCCTGGCCCAGGATCCATTTGCCCACCTGCTCCACTATGTGTGCACAGTCCTCTTTTCCATTGCTTTCGAGCACTCCCCAGACTCGCAGGTTGGACCGCCGCGCCCTGTTTTCCATGTCTTCAATCTTTCTCCACATCTCTTCCTGCTCCCCCTCAAACGCTCCCAACTTCTCATGCACTTCCTTAATCACGGTGTCCTGTTCCTCCACCTTAGTTTCCAGATCATCAAGCCTCTGGCCTACCTCCCGCACATCCATGCGAAACTCCTCCATCCATGATTGCGCCTCGGTTTTAAAGTGCGCCAGGTCTTGCCGTAATGAGGTAAACCACTCGTGGAGCTCTCGTTTTAACCCTGCAATCTCGCCTGTGTGTGCAGTGTCGGCGGGCATGTCCCCTTTCTCCTGCGTGGCATTCCCCGGGCTCGCACATGGCGCCGCCATTTTGGATTTCCCCGGTGGCCCGCTTGGCGTTGCTTTAAAAGCAAAGGTTTTGAGGTCCGAGGTGCTTTTCTTTACTCCTGCCATCCTCCGGAGCTCGTCCCCTCGCAGACCCGCCGGAATGCAAGCGTGTGCCGGGCTCGGGGTGCGTTTAGAACAGGTTTGTGCTTTGCCTCCGACGGAGCTCTGAAATCAGGCTGCCGTCTGTGTTGGTGACGTCATTTCCTCCTCTCCAGTTCGGGTTTTAAAGCTGAGACAAAGAGAGAGAGAGGAAAGGAAAGATAGATAGAGAGATACAACTCCTAGGGGAGGTGGGTGGGTTGTGAAGATTTATTCCTGCTGTTCCCAGAGATCACCTGTTACAGGTAAGTAACTGTGCTATCTCCAGGAACAAGCAGGAATGAGTCTTCACATATGGGGACTCCCCAGCTGGAGATGCCAGGGAGATCCCCAAGGTTGTGAGTCCCTGAGAAGGGCTCTACCTCCCCCCCATGGATCTCGGGCAACCAACCAGGGATGGGGGGTAGGAGTTGATTAGGTATGGAACAGGTGTTTGAGAACAGCCTGACCAAACAAGGCATCCTGGCAGGAGTCCTTGTCCAAGCAGTAATGGGCTGTAAAGGTATGAACCGAGGCCCAGGTGGCCGCTCGACAGATTTGGTCGATGGACACAGAGTTTAGATGAGCCATAGAGGCTGCCATGGCTCTCAATTTGTGAGCTGTGACATGGCCCTCCAGAGAAAGGTTCTTACTCTGGTAGGCGAAAGAAATACACTGAGCAATCCAATTTGACAGTGTTCTCTTAGAGACTGGAAGTCCTAAATGAGAGGGATCAAAAGCAACAAAGAGTTGAGAGGACTTTCTATGTTGCTGTGTCCTTTGTAAGTAAAAAGCCAGTGCTCTCTTACAATCCAGGGTATGGAGATTCCTCTCTGCACTTGATGCATGAGGTCCTGGAAAAAAGACAGGTAAATACACCTCCTGGTTCAGATGAAAAGGTGAGACCACTTTAGGCATAAAGTGTGGATTGGTCTTGAGGACTACCTTGTCATGATGGAACCTTGTATAAGGAGGATTAGCCACCAAGGCTTGCAGCTCACTGATGCGGCGAGCTGAGGTGACTGCAATGAGAAAAATAACCTTCCAGGAAAGGAATTTCAAGGAGGTAGTGGCTAAGGGTTCAAAGGGTGGCTTCATAAGTTGATCAAGAACTAGATTCAAATCCCATGCCACTGGAGGTGGTCTAATGGGAGGTATAGTTAAAAGAAGGCCTCTCATGAATCTTGCAATAAGAGGATGAGAGGAAATAGGCTGTCCATTGAGAGGCTTGAGGGATGCTGAAATAGCACTCAAATGGACTCTTACTGAATTCGTTTTAAGGCCTGCATGGGATAAATGCAGCAAATACTCTAGTAAAGAATTCAGAGGTATTGCAAGGGGGTTAAGATCCTTCTCTGCACACCAAATGGTAAACCTTTTCCATTTGAAAGCATAGGAACGTCTAGTGGAAGGCTTTCTGGAAGCATGAAGGATATCCTTCACCTGCTGAGAAAGAGTAGTTACTCACCTGTAACAGGTGTTCTCCAGGAGCAGCAGGAATCAGTCCTCACTTATGGGTGACGTCGGCGCCGACGGAGCCCTCGCGGAGCAATTTTCCCCAGCTTTCGAAGAAAGCCTTTGGGAATTGCAGCGCGAATGCGCGGTCCCCTTCCCGCCCAAGGGTGCCATCTTGCTCAGTCTGATGACATAGCGAAAAGACAGCAAAAAAGTTAGCAAAACCATATACTAAGAATGACTGCAACTCCAAGGGGAGGAGGGAGGGTTGTGAGGACTGATTCCTGCTGCTCCTGGAGAACACCTGTTACAGGTGAGTAACTACTCTTTCTCCAGGACCAAGCAGGAAGTCAGTCCTCACTTATGGGACTCCCAAGCTTAAGGCTACCGGAGACCTCAAGCCTAAAAGAGCTCCCTCAAGCTCAACAGTACAGAAGGAAGGATCTTCTCTGAATACGAATCCGGCCGGTAGCCCAACACCAGGGCCGGAGGGTAGGAGTTGCCTAAACCTCAAAGAGATTGTGGAGGACTGCCTGTCCGAAGCACTGTCCCTGCGGGACTCCCTCTCCAGGCAGTAATGAGCTGCAAAATTCTGGCTGGAAGACCAAGTAGCGGCCTGGCAGATGTCTGCCAACTGAACAGAGCGGAGATGAGCCACAGACGCAGCCTTCGCCCCGACACGGTGAACCGTGACTCGATTCTCTAATGAGAGGCCGGCTGCCCCATAGGCCCAGGTGATACAGTCGGCTACCCAGAGGGACAGAGTACGCTTAGAGACAGGTACCCCCAACCGATTGGGGTCAAAAGATACGAAAAGCTGGACGGCCTTTCTATGCTCTCGCGTACGGTCAAGGTAGAAGGATAAGGCTCTTCTACAGTCCAGGGTGTGCAGCACAGTTTCAGCTCGGCTGGTATGCGGCCTGGGAAAGAAGGTCGGAAGGACCACCTCTTGGTTGATGTGAAAATGGGAGACCACCTTTGGAAGAAACTTAGGGTGAGTCCGTAGGACAACCCTATTCTTGTAGAACCTAGTGTATGGGGGCTCCGACACTAGGGCCTGTAGTTCACTGACGAGCCTAGCGGAGGTAAGGGCTACCAAGAAGAGAGTTTTCCAGGAGAGGAAACGAAGAGGACAGGTAGCCATGGGTTCAAAAGGCGGACTGGTAAGCCTTTGCAGAACCACGTTGAGGTCCCAGTCAGGAGCTGGAGGGCGCAACGGAGGCTTAAGCAGAAGGAGGCCTCTGAGAAAACGCGCCACCAAGGGGTGCGAGGAAAGAGGCCGGCCTTCCACCAGCGAATGATGTGCGGAGAGGGCACTGAGGTGGACTCTGACAGAGTTGGATTTGAGGCCCAGATCGGAGAGGTGAAGCAAGTATTGCAGTACCACCGATACTGAACAGGCGAAGGGGTCCTCAGAGCGCTGAGAGCACCAGACCGAGAAGCGACGCCATTTAAGGGCGTAAGATTTTCGGGTAGAAGGACGCCGAGACGCTAGGACGACGGCTTCCACTTCCGGAGGTAGCAGAAGCGGAGCTAGGACTACCCTTTCAGCAGCCAGGCCATCAGGTGCAGGGCCCGGAGGTTGGGGTGCAGGAGAGTACCCTGATCCTGGGGTCAGGAGATCGGGCTGAAACCCCAGAGGAAGAGGGGTGTCCACCGCTAGCTGTAGAAGTAGAGGGAACCACGGTTGCCTCGGCCACCGGGGCGCTACCAGGATCACGGAGGCCTTGTCCTGGACCACTTTGAACAATGTCCGGGACACCAGTGGCGTGGGAGGGAAGGCATACAGTAGGCCCGTGGACCACGATATGAGGAAAGCATCCGGCGCTACTCTAAGAGGATGTGGGTGCCATGAGCAGAACCTGGGAAGCTGCCGGTTCAGGGGACTGGCAAAGAGATCCAAGTGGGGGAGCCCCACCGGCGGAAAATCTGCTGGACCACTGCGGGATTCAGCCTCCATTCGTGCGGCTGCAGAATCCGGCTCAGTTTGTCCGCCAGGCCATTGTCCTGCCCGGGCAGGTAAACAGCCTTGAGGAGGATGTTGTGACCGACTGCCCAAGAGCACAGTCTCCGAGCCTCCCGACATAGAAGGAGGGAGCCCGTGCCCCCCTGTTTGTTCACGTAGAACATGGCAACCTGATTGTCCGTCTGCACCAGCACAGACTGACAAGACGTGAGGTGAGAGAAGGCCCGCAGAGCTAGGCGGATCGCCCGCAGCTCCAGGAGGTTTATCTGCTGGGCGGCTTCCCAAGGTGTCCAAAGGCCTTGAGTGCATGTCCCTTGACAATGCGCTCCCCATCCCAGAAGAGAGGCATCTGTCGTGAGCACCTGGGACGGTGGAGGAGACTGAAAGGTCATGCCGAGTACCAGATTGGGCAGGTGAAGCCACCATTGCAGAGAGGAGACCAGGCGGTCGGAAATCTGTATTAAGTCCGTCAGCCTCCCTGTGGCCTGACGCCATTGAGTGCGAAGGCACCACTGAGCAGGTCTCATATGTAAACGGGCATTCGGAGTGACATGGACCGTGGAGGCCATATGACCGAGCAATTGCAGGAACCGTCTGGCCGAGACTGGTGACGTGCTGTGGAACCTGCCGGCCAGGGCTATGAGCCTGTTGGCCCGTTCCAGAGGCAAGAAGGCCCGAGCCTGCAGAGTATCCAGCCATGCTCCTATGAATTCGAGATCCTGAGAGGGGAGCAAAGTGGACTTTTCGAAGTTTATGACGAAGCCCAAGTGCTGAAGCAGAGCCACTGTGCGTTGAGTGGCCTGAGTGACCTCTAAGGAAGACTGTGCCCGGATGAGCCAGTCATCCAGGTAGGGGAAGACGAAGAGGCCTTGAAGCCTCAGGAAGGCTGCCACCACTGCCAGGCATTTCGTGAACACCCTGGGAGCGGAGGATAGGCCAAAGGGCAGTACGCGGTACTGATAATGATTTCCTGCCACCACAAATCGTAGATATTGCCGGTGGTCCGGATGAATAAGGATGTGGGTATAAGCATCCTTTAGATCCAAGGAGCATAGCCAATCTCCCTGCTGGAGGTAGGGCAGTAGGATTCCAAGGGTAAGCATCTTGAACTTTTCCCGCTGCAGGAACTTGTTGAGGTTGCGTAAGTCCAGAATGGGTCTGAGGCCTCCTGTTCTCTTTGGAACCAGGAAGTACCTTGAGTAAAACCCGTGACCCCACAGGTGTTGGGGCACTGGTTCCACAGCCTGTTCGTGAAGCAGACTTTGCAGCTCCTGAAGGAGTAAGTCCCTGTGTAGGGGGGGGGTCTTGGAGGCTCCCCTGGAAAGAAGGGGGGGGCACCTGGTGAAAATGCAAGAGGTAGCCCTTTTGAACCACCTGCAGCACCCAGGAATCGGATGTTATGGCAGACCACCGGTGGGCAAAGTGGGTCAGCTGGCCCCCCGTGCTGAGCGAAGGCCCCTGAGGGGGAGAGGCTATGCTGGCATAGTCAAAAACCCCCACCCTGCTGGGCCGGGGCCTGCGTAGTGGGCTTGGGAGCCTTCTGCCTACGGGATCCGTTACCCTGCCCTTTAGGCTGCTGTCCCTGATGGGGGGCTGCTGAGGCCTGATATTGTGGGTGGTGTTGTTTATAAGCAAACACCTTCCTCGGGTAAAAAGGCTTTTTCCCCGAGCCCTTCCTCTTCTGTGAAGGGGCAGAGGTCTTTCTGGATAGGCGAGTCCTGGTGAGAGTCTCGGACTTGAGTTCTGCCGCCTTTTCAGCCATGGGCTTGCCAAAGAGGTTTTCCCCTCTGCAAGGGACATCGACCAACTTGTCCTGCACCCATGGCTCGAGGTCGGATGACTGAAGCCAAGCCTGACGGCGAGCCCCGATGCCGGCTCTGGCTACTCGAGCCGATGCTTCGAAGCCATCGTAGGCTGCTCGAGAAATGAACTTCGAACACTCTCGAATCCCTGTGGACAAGGCCTGGAATCGCTGCAATGGTTCCTCGGAGAGACCAGCAGAGAACACGGCAATTTCTTTTGCCAGGTCTCGAAGATACATGCCCATATATAGCTGGTATGTCTGGACTCGACAAGCAAGCAAAGAGCCCTGGAAGCACTTTCTACCGAGGGCATCCAGGTTCCGGGCCTCCTTACCCGGAGGCACCGAGGAGTGCATCTTTTGACTCTTAAGTCGATGCATGGCCGATTCCACCACCATGGAATGGTGTGGCAGTTGTGCCTTCTGGAACCCGGGGCTCTTGCAGACTCGATACATGGAATCAACCCGCTTGCTCAACACCGGCGTCGAGGCCGGGCTCTCCCACATGTGGAAGAGTAGCCGCTCCAGCATCGGGGGAACCGGTACAGTAAAGGCCTCCTTCGGGGGAGAGTCGTATTGGAGGGCCTCGAGCTCTTCGGCTCGAGGCTCCTCCTCCGGATCCGCGGGGAAGGCCAAAGCCTTGGCCATATCCCTCACGAAATCGGAGAACCGGGTATCCTCCGGGGGGGGCCGCCTCCGAGGCTCCGACTCGGGTGAGTCGGAGGGGACGCACCGAGTCTGAAAAGAACCGGGTGACTCGTCCTCCTCCATGTCCCAGCCCGACTCTTCCGAGGAGGAATCGAGTGGCTCCGTGCGGGCGAGAGCCGGGGATCTCCGCCCCGATGCCGAGGCCGGCGTCGAGGACCTCGGTCCCGAACGGGCGGCCGAGGGAGACCTTGGCCGAGGATCGACTCGAGCTCGTATGGACTCGAGGATCGACTCGG
Source organism: Ichthyophis bannanicus (assembly GCA_033557465.1). NCBI lineage: Eukaryota > Metazoa > Chordata > Amphibia > Gymnophiona > Ichthyophiidae > Ichthyophis > Ichthyophis bannanicus. The sequence continues at coordinate 1,110,539,369 of CM066031.1, forward strand.
CCTCCGGGGTCGACTTGGGCGTCGACGTCCCGGTGGTCGGGCAGATGCACTGGCGAGGCCGGTGATCAATGCCCGCTGCTGGTCCATGAAGGCAGCGATACTGTGCTCCAAGGTCGTCAATCTGAGACCAAACTCAGAAGACCCAGCAGCCCCCGACTCGGGCCCCGACGGCGTCGGGCCCGACGTCGGCTCTCCCGGAGGAGAGTCCAGGAGGACTACAGTACTCACGTGTCCACGCGACTCCACTTCGAGACGAGGAAGCTTCGAAGGCCTCTCCGCCTCCGAGGACCCGGGGTGGCCGACGGGGCTATGCGACCTGGCCCTCGAGGGACCAGGAGCGTCCTCCGACGCCACCCTCGCGGGCTTCTTCTTCCAACGGTGTTCCCGGCCGGGGGACCCCCATTCAGAGGAACTCCGATGGTGCTCGGAGCCGGAGCCACGAGACGTCGAGGCCTCTGACGAGGTCCGGGCCCGACCGGACGCGGGGTCAGAGAAGATTCGTTCCTTTTGTGACTGCCGACTCCTCAACGCCTTCGAGGACATTTTGTTGCACGGACTGCAACTCATTGAGTCATGTTCGGGTCCGAGGCAACGGAGGCAGCAGTCATGCGTGTCGGTAAGAGACATAAGTTTGACACAACGATCGCACTTTTTAAACCCACTGGCAGCCATCGGGGGAAAAAGGGCCCCTGCAAGGTCGAAAGACCGTGCTGCCAGGGAAGAAGGAAAAAGTGGCAGGAACGCCAGTTGGGAGAAAAATAGAAAAAAAAATATGTGAACGGACCCGATAGGGAATATCGAGGCCGGGCGGGGAAGAGGACACACGAACCGAGAAAAAATAACAAGAAAAAAATAAAAGAAATCAACTTTTTCAGCGGCGATAACAAACTACATCTGTAGGGCTCTGCGGAAAAAAGGAGACTGAGCAAGATGGCACCCTTGGGCGGGAAGGGGACCGCGCATGCGCGCTGCAATTCCCAAAGGCTTTCTTCGAAAGCTGGGGAAAATTGCTCCGCGAGGGCTCCGTCGGCGCCGACGTCACCCATAAGTGAGGACTGACTTCCTGCTTGGTCCTGGAGAAAGATGCAAATCTTGAAGGTCTAGGCCTTCAGCAACCAGGCCCTGAGATGGAGAGACTGGGGATTTGGATGCCATAACGTTCCCTCCTCCTGGGACAGGAGGTCTTGTGCAGATTCCAAGTCCAGGGAAGGAGCTTGAGAGAGATGCAGAAGTAGAGGGTACCACACTTGTCGTGGCCAACATGGTGCTATGAGGATCATAGACCCTCGATCTCTCTGAAGCTTGAAGAGAGTTTTGGGAATTAGGGGAATGGGTGGAAAGGCGTAAAGGAAGCCTTGACCCCAGTGAAGGAGGAAGGCATCCTTGGCCTGAACTCCCTGACACGGAATTCTGGAACAGAACCGGGGAAGGTTGGCATTCCACGGACTTGCAAAGAGGTCTATGTCCGGGGTTCCCCAAATAAGAAAGATTCTGGCTATCTGGTCCATATGGAGGGACCACTCGTGTGGAAGCAGAACTCGACTGAGTTTGTCTGCCCAAGAGTTTTGAACGCCTGGAAGATATACTGCCAGAAGATGAATTTGATGCTCTCTGACGAAGGCCCACAATCTCAAAGCTTCGTTGCAAAGCGACAGAGAGCCAGTCCCGCCCTGCTTGTTCACGTAGAACATGGCTACTTGGTTGTCCGTGTGGATGAGAACTGTCTTGCAGCTGAGCAGGGTGTGGAAGACTATGAGAGCTAGAGAAATTGCTCTGAGCTCCAAGAGGTTGATATGTAGAGAAGTCTCCTGTGGAGACCAGATGCCCTGGGTGGAGAGATCTTGTAGATGAGCTCCCCAACCCCTTGGAGAGGCATCTGTTGTAAGGGTTGCTTGGGGTAACAACTGTTGAAAGGGGGACCCCAGCAACAGGTTTTGAGTGGACTTCCACCACTGGAGAGACGAAAAAAGGCGACTGGAGGTTGCTATTTTGTCTGATGGGCAACCTGATGCCTGGGTCCATTGGGTGGATAAAGTCCATTGAGCTGCCCTCATGTGAAGGCGAGCGTAAGGAACCACATGCACGGTGGATGCCATGTGGCCTAACAGTTGTAACATCTCTCGAGCAGTTAAATGGGACTTTAACTGAATTTGAGAGGCTAACTGCACCAAGCGTAGGCAACGGGCCTGGGGAAGATAGGCTCTTGCAGTTGTGGTATCCAGCAAGGCCCCTATGAACTCTAGTGACTGAGTAGGGGTGAGATGGGATTTTGGGATGTTTATTAGAAGTCCCAGATACTGAAGAACACGCCTTGTGCAGGCTAGGAAAGTCTGGGCCTCTGACTGGGATGGAGCTCGGATGAGCCAGTCGTCCAGATATGGGAATACGAATATTCCTAGAGTGCGTAGAAATGCAGCTACTACTGCCAAGCATTTTGTGAACACTCTTGGTGCAGAGGCCAGACCGAAAGGAAGCACTCTGTATTGGTAGTGCTTTCCTTGATAAAGGAACCAAAGGAACCTTCTGTGTGTTGGATGGATGAGGACATGGGTGTACGCATCCTTGAGATCTAGAGAACAAAGCCAATCCTGACTCTGAAGGTATGGAAGGAGAGCACCGAGAGAAATCATCTTTAATTTCTCCTTGCATAGAAACTTGTTTAATTCTCTGAGATCTAAAATGGGTCTGTATCCCCCTGTTTTCTTTGGGATAAGAAAATAAGGGGAGTAGAACCCCGAGCCCTGTTGAAGAAGAGGTACTTCTTCTATTGCCCCTTGGGCAAGTAGGGTAGCAATCTCCTGACCTAGAAGGTTGAGGAGAGATGTTGGAGAATTGAACTGTTTCACCATGGTGTGAGGAGGAAGGTTTAAAAAGTGAATCTTGTACCCCTCCTTTATGATGGAGAGGGTCCATTGCTCTGCTGTGATTTGCTCCCATCTGGGAGCAAAGTAAGTCAACCTTCCAGGAAGGGTGAGGGGCTCTGGGTTTCCCAGAGCTAGAAAGGCTAAGTTCTCTAGTTGCAAGTCAAAGGCCTTGAGGAGGCTGAGGCTGCTGGGCTGTGGTAGGCTTGGCAGCCTTTGACTTGGCCTGTTTAAGTGGTTGCTGACGTTTTGCAGCAAAACGACCTGCAGAAGATGCCTGCCCATGAGCAGGATAATATCTTCTCTTTTTAGAAAAAGATGTCTTTTTGAACAATCTTTTCTTAACAGGGGCAGAGATAGACTTTGAAAGTCGATCCAAAGCAGAGTTCTCAGCATCCATCTGAGTGGCCTTTGCTTGCCAATCCCTGCCAAACAGGTTTTCACCTGTACAAGGAAGGTTTCCCAACTCATCCTGGACCCAGAGTTCCAAATCAGAGGCTTGTAACCAAGCAATTCTGCGTGCACCTATGGCAATAGCCGTGGCTCTGCTTACACACTCAAAAGAGTCAAAGGCTGCACGGTTGGAGAATTTGGAAACATCTTGGGCATGTTTGAGCCAAGTGAGAAATTCCTGCCTTTTATCTTCTGAAATAAAAGGAGCTAAAGTCTGCAGATGATCTGTGACTTCTTTTAGAAACATCCCCATATAGAGACTATAGGAGTTGATTCTGGCAGCAAGTATATTGGCCTGGAAAATCCTTCGGCCAAAAGCATCTAGAGTCCTACATTCACGTCCTGGAGGGTTAGATGAGTGTCTCTTTGCACTCTTTATTTTCTTCATAGCAGACTCAACCACAATAGAGTGGTGAGGAAGCTGAGTCTTATGAAAACCAGGATAGGGAGGGACACGGTACATGGTGTCTAACCTGCGAGAATGAGGAGAGGTGGTAAGAGGAGTCTCCCACATGCCCAACATGAGATCATAGAGAATCTCATGAATAGGTAGGGTAGCTGCTTCCTTAGGAGCCTTAGGATATTGCAAAATATCTAATTGCTTGGCTCTAGGCTCTGACTCAGAGGCCACTGTAATGGAGAGGCCTCTAGCCACTTCCCTAATGAAGTCTTGAAAAGACAAATCCTCTGGAGGAGACATTCTTCGTTTTGGAGAATCAGACTCCTGAGGAAGAAGCACCGGTGCATCGACAGAAACCTCCGACTCATCAGAGTCTTCGGAGGAATCGAAGTATCGCCTGTCCGGATGCTCCTGTAAAGCCCGATACGCATACCGAGTGGGATCGACATCGGGAGTAAGCGGTACCGGTTCAGTACCGATGAGCATCGTAGGACAGGGTACCGTTGCAGCCGACACCGAAGCCGATGTCGATGCAATCGGTACTGGCACCGGGAATTGTGCCGATGCCGGAGTCGGCAACGGAAATTGTTGCGGTACCGAAGGCGTCGAAGCCTGCATAAATGCCGTAAGGGTGCGCTGTCTGGATAGAATTTTCTGATCCATCGACGTCACCAGAGTCTGGATGTCGGTACCAGTGGAGGCCACCGGTACCCCAGAACACGGCAACAGGTGATCGATCGAGGCCGTGCCATCGATGTCAACCTGTGACCCCATAGGTAATGCTTTGGAAGCCGGAACTTCCCGCCGGGGTAATTTTGCCGGAGCAGAATCCTCGAGGGCAAGCCCGGAGGCATCTCGATGCTTGGAGGGAGATTTGCCCTTTGAGGACCGGCTAGATTTATGTTTGGTTACCTGAGATCCATGGGAGGAAGAAGCAACCCTGGAAGACGTCGATGCCACCGAGGCTGCATCAGAGGGAAACAGGGTACTGAGCTTGGCTGCTCGGTTCTGCCGACCTCTTTTAGACATCATGGTGCAGGACACACAATCTGTGATGGAATGGTCAGGACCCAAACATTTAAGACACCAATCATGGGTGTCGGTGACAGAAATAGTACCACCACATTTTGTGCACTTTTTAAACCCGGAAGCGGGCTTCTCCATGAGGAGAAAATATTTAGGCCTAAGGCCCAAACTGAAAATGCACAGTTGAAGAAAATAAAAGGTTTTTGTTTTTTTTTTAAGAAAGAAAGAAAAGAAAAGACCGGCGGTACCGGACTGACGTCGAAGGCAGATGCGACACAGAAAAATAAAGAAAAAAATAAAGAACTTCTTCTGCGGTGACAGGAACACGACCTGCTGGCTCCGCGGAAAAGAAGAACTGGAGAGAGGCGGTTGGGAAAGGCGGGAAGGCAGCGCGCAGGCGATGTGGGATGCTCCCAAAAGCTTTCTTACTGGACGCTGGGGAGCGTTCCCGCGCAGGCTCCGTCGGTACCGACGATACCCATATGTGAAGACTCATTCCTGCTTGTTCCTGGAGATTACAAAATATGGCAGTCAATTACTCACAGGTGAAAAGAGGTTTGGCCATGCCATCCTTCTTTTGAAGGAATAGCATTGGTTACCTGTTTCTTACAGGATCCCATTTAAGGATTTTCAGTCTGATCAGTCAGATTTTCTATTTCGATTTCCCACCTTCCTAGCCAGTCTGCTCATCCCCTACACACAATTTCAGGTTCTTAAGTCATCACAGCACAAGTCTTGTACTCCCCCTCCCACTAAATAGTCTGCCTGCACACTAAACAATTACTCACCTGTAGCAGGTATTCTCCAGGGACAGCAGGAATCAGCCCTCACATATGGGTGATATTGGCACCACCGGAGCCTGCACAGTAAGCTCCCCCCAGCTTTCAAAGAAAGTCTTTGGTAGATCCACTACAGATGTGTAGCTGCCTTCCCACCTGAGCTATGTCATCATACTAAGGCAAGATGGCATCCTTAAGACGGCAACAAAAAGAAAAGCAACTCCATGGGGAGGAGGGAGGTTGGAAAGAATGATTCCTGCTGTCCCCGGAGAACACCTGCTACAGGTGAGGAACTACGCTTTCTCCGGGAACAAGCAGGAAGTCAGTCCTCATATATGGGATTCCCTAGCTACAGGCTACCGAAAAAACCTGTAAGTCACAGGCGGCCCACAAAAAACAAACTGTGAGGAACAGTGAGCGTACAGTTCGGTTGCAAGACCTCAGCAGCAACCCCAGCGTCAACTAGAGAGCCAGCTCTCCGGTAGCTTGGACACACAGAAGGGACGAAGGGCAGGAATTGCCTTTAACCCCTTACAAATAACAGTGTATCACCTGGCTGAAGGCGCTGTCCTGCCAGACTACTACCTGGCCAGACTCATTCATTATATTAATTTATAATGTTTTTTATGTGGTTAAAATTGTCTTCTTCATTCAGTATGGATGCGTTTAACCTCCAAAAACGCAGACATCCCCCCCCATTTGAAGACTGAGTTGCCTCCACGGGTGCATGGTCCGTCCAATTTATTGGTCCTGTATCTACTCATTTAAGTCGCTCCACTTTCCTTCCATCTACCCATATCATATCCAATCTGCTGTAAATTTTGTGTGGGTGGGAGAAATATGTATATTCTCTCTGGGTACTATGGAGATATCTCCAAGCATCCACTGCACCTAGGGTTTTTTTTGTTTTTTTTTACTGGTTTTCCTAGCTTTTTACTCACCCCTTGACTTCCTTTAAAGGTTCCCCCTGTCGTGTCTACTCTGGGGGTTCAGAATTGCTTTAAAAAAAAACCCAACCTATTATTAGTGGATCTTGTAGATGTACTTCTAACGCTGCAAAGGTGTGAACTGAGAACCAGGTGATGGCCTGGCAGATCTCTGTTAAGGGGACTGAGTGGAGGTTTGTCACAGAAGCCACCATGGCCTGGACGCTGTGCGTCGATGCTCCAGTGAGAGATTGACCTGACCATAGATGAAGGCAACACAGTCTGCCACCCACATGGACAGAATATACTTGGAGACCGCTACACCCAGGCGATTAGGGTCGTAGGAAATGAAGAGCTGCAAGTCCAGTGTATGGAGAGCGGCCTCAGACGTGAGGACGTGGAAAAAAGGTAGGAAGAACCACCTCCTGGTTAAGGTGGAATGAAGACCACCTTCGGGAGGAACTTGGGGTGCATCTGGAGCATGACCCTGTTCCTGTGAAACTTGGTTTAGGGGGCATGAGCCACCAGCGCCTGAAGCTCACTGAACCTGTGGGCAGACATGAGCGCCACAAGGAAGACCACCTTCCAGGACAGATACCTGAGGTGGCAGGAAGCCAGCGGCTCAAAGGGTGGAGTGACGAGCTTCGAGCGGACCACATTGAGATCCCACGTCATCACCAGCAGGTGGAAGATGGGAGGTCGAGAGAGCAAAAGGCCCCTCTGGAAGCGAGCCATGAGCAGCTGGGCGGAGAGGTACTTCCCCTCAATGAGGTGGTTGTGTGCTGAGAGCACACTGAGATGAACCTCTGATGGCGTTAGATTTCAAACCAGCATTAGACAGGTGCAGCAGGTATTGCAGTACTAGCTGAACAGGAGAAGGGGTTGGCACCCCTTTCCGCACACCAGATGAAGAAGCGGTCCCAGTTGAAGGTGTACGCCCGCTGGGTGGAGTCCTTGTGTGAAGCCAGTAGGACCTCCTCCACCTCTCTGGGCAAGTCAAAGTGGGCTAGGATGCCTTTTCAGCAGGCAGTGCATCAGGGCCAGGGACCCCAGGTTGGGGTGCAGGAGAGAGCCTGCCTCCTGTGAAAGCAGGTCCGGGGTGATCCACAGGGGGACTGGGGGTGCCCGAGACAGGCTGAGAAGCAGCGGGAACCAGGGTTGGCAGGGCGCTATGAGGATCCGAGTTGCCTGGTCGAGTTGGACCTTGAAGAAGGTCTTGGTGTAATAAAACATAACTTTTTCCACAATAACAGACTCCTCAGTGAAGCAAAGGGTTACTTTAATTAATTACATTCTTGCAAGAATGGTTGCCCGCTTGACGGAGCAGACACACCTATCCTCTGTTTCACAGTTCTTTTATAGTACACTATGTCCTCTCCCTCTTCCAGCATGTCTATAACTCATTGGTTAATACTGTCTCACTCCACTTCTTTGCACTTCCGCACCTGTGGCAGGCTACATACTACTAGCCACATAATCTCTCCTTCCAAGATGCAGACATACAACAAAAGGGAGTCGGAAAGTCATTACATACAAAATTATATTACAGAGTGGTAGATGAGTGGAATAAAGAATTATATTACATTGTAAAAATAACATATCAAGGGTGGAAGAGGGAAAGGACAGCACAGTTACTTACCTGTAACAGGTGATTTCCGGAACAGCAGGAATTAGTCTTCACATATGGGTATGTCGGCGCCGACGGAGCCCGCACGGGAATGCTCCCCAGCATCCAATCAGAAAGCCTTTGGGAGCATCCCTCGCGCCTGCGCGGTGACTTCCCGCCTTTCCCACTGCCTCTCCTCAGTTGAGTTTCATAGCTGAGACAGAAGGAGAGAAAGAGGAAAGGAAATAGAGAAATACAACTCCCAGGGGAGGTGGGTGGGTTGTGAAGACTAATTCCTGCTGTTCCGGAGATCACCTGTTACAGGTAAGTAACTGTGCTATCTCCAGGAACAAGCAGGAATGAGTCTTCACATATGGGGACTCCCTAGCTGCGGGTGCCAGGGGAGATCCCATAAAATGCATATCCCTGGAACAGGACGGCATTTCCCAAACCTGGATCTCCGGCATCCCCTGGGGGATGGGGGGTAGGAGTTGAATAGAGCAGAGCTGCAGAGGAACAGCGAATCTAAAGACTACAGGGAAAAAAGTCTTTAGAATGTATGTCAAGTATCAGTAAAATATTTAATGAACTAGCACAATATAGAGCTTACCACCTACTGGATCGTAGGAAGTAGACAGTAGATGCAGTAGCGGAATCTTCAAGGAAACTCCACAGCAGTGAGGAAGAAGTTCCAATCTGGAATGGGCAGGAGACCCAGGTGTCAACCGGGGCAGGAGAAGATCGGCAGGCCTCCAATGAAAAGCTTTATGGGAAAAGCTGCAAACTCTTTTAGGTACAGAGTCATAAACATTGAGGACTAAAAGAAGAAAACTGACCGATCTGGAAAATTAGCCCAGTCCGGAAGGGAAGAGGGGGTATGGAAAAAAGCCACTATTCCCAAGGAGAAAAGAAGTGTACTCAGGAATACTGAAGATGTACACTGTCTTTCCTAGCTGGTAAGAGATAGGAAGACATTGAAGTTTGAGACTGCATAGAAAGGGAGATGTATAACAAAAATAGAAGCTGTTGACGTCACAGCAGTAATTGTTAGTATAACCAGTCCCAGTTACTGAGCCGTATGATAATAGGCAAGTTGACTGTCTGGACCCCATAAGAAAATGAAAACCTAAGCACTGACAGTCAGGGAGATAGTTTAGACACAGGGTGCTATGGACATCTCCCAATATGCGCATACCTATATATATATATATATATATATATATATATATAAGGAAAGACATACATATATATACATATGAGAATATATATGTCTAGACAAGTGTGATATATATATCTACATATAGGAATGTAGATAGATATATGTATAGATAGAGACGGGATGGCAGATGCCCACCCAGGGTATAAAAACATGTATGCACAGGACACATACATACAGGAAAATAATTTTAAGAATACATGCCTGCAACTGAGCCACAGAAAACATTCACATGGGGAATGTGATGGGAAAAAAGTCATCCAATAATAGGGGGTGAAACCCACCTGAAGAAATATAGAGAATCTATTTCTGTGGAGCACGAATGTAGGTCAGTGGAAAAACCAGCATGGTTGCGTGAAAAACAGAGGATAACAGCAATCTGGCAAGAGTACGTCAGCAGTACCTTAGGACTCTGATATGTCCAAAGGACAAGAAGAACGCAGAGACGAAGATACCAAAGTGACCCAGCCAAGGGGATCAGGGGTATCATGTACGGTAAAATAGTATGCGTTGTCCAAGTGGAGTAGAAAACATAATGCCAAGCTGGAAGGAACAGGAGTATATTCCGGCCAGATTAGAAACTCCGTGGACATTCACGTAGAAAAAACTTGTCCTCTGTATATGAAAGACCCTCAGAGACAAAGTGCAATGCTCTGTAGCAAGGGTCCATAGCAGAAAGCTTCTCTGAAGATTGCAGAGAGCATTGTGCAGGAAAATTATAAGATAAAACTGACAGAAGTCAGGTGTGTTGCCATATCCTAGGAAAGGATATGGCTAGAAGAAGATAAGCTGCAGTGAATAGTATTATGCAAGATAGTTGCAAGTAGCTTGCAATGAGCACTAAAGTAATCACTGGAACTCCTGCATATACAGCAACTGAACCAAACAACAGAGGGGATTCTCCTGTATGAAAACAGAGAGAAAACAGACAAAGGCAGCGGAGAAGATTTCCGTTCCTGTCTGATGAGTTGTTCAGAGCACGCATTGAAGGAAAAACAAACAGTCTACACTGGAAGAAAAAGGAAGTGTTTCAGTATGGCACCAACTCAAGCAGGGGAGACCCTGGAAGAGAGGGGGTTGGAAAGTGACTTACCATATGGTAAGTCAGCTGAGGGAAAAGATGTCCATATGGGGACAGAACTATCATGGGATAGTTGTAACCTCCCTTCGTGGTAGTAAGAATGGGAGAATTCTGTAACCCATGGACAAAAGTATCCCAAGAGCATAGCATACTGGAAAAGAAAAAACCAGTGTAGAGTTTGACGAATAAACTTCCGCTAAGGAGAAGTTAACTGTAGATTGCAATACACAGGAACCTATGGGTGCTGGTTATGAGTAGACTGGGTAGAGTCTGGAGACTTCAGACTAGGATGAGATGTCCCTTGCTTGGGTACACCGGGAGGATGGGCAGAAGAAAGATGAAACTTTCTCTTCTATGGGAAAGACGACTTGGTAGGACATTTCCAATGTCCTGGGGAACATCCTAATGAACACACTCATCATCGGAACCCAAGAGAAAAACTCTGGATACATCCTGATCTTCCTAGACATATCAGCGGCCTTCGACACAATCTCACACGAAATCCTCATACACAGACTACAAGCAATTGGAATCAAAGACACTGTACTCCAATGGTTCAGATCCTACTTAACTAACAGACAGCAACGGATCCGCACCCTCTCCACAACTTCGCCCCCCTACCAACAACTACAAGGAGTACCCCAAGGATCCACCCTATCCGCCATGTTGTTCAACATATATCTCCGTCCACTATGCTCAATCATACGCACCCACGACATCAACTTCCACATCTACGCGGACGACATAATGCTCTACGCACCAATTACAACCACCAACCCGAAAAACGAACAGCTGTCTGCCTGCTTCAACGACGTAGCCAACTGGCTGCAGGAGAACAATCTATCCATCAACATAAAGAAAACCGAAGCCATAATAGTAACAAAAGAACCTGATTTCAAACCACCTACCCACCTCAACATGGGAACCACACAAATCCAAGTCCAGCCTCAAATAAGATATCTAGGGGTCATCATCGACCAAGCTCTCACCCTCAAACAACAAATCAGCAAAACTGCTGGGATGATATTCCACAAAGCCAAAACTATTCAACACCTCCGGCCCCTCCTAGAACCTCACGACTTCAGGACCGTGATGCAAGCTGTGACACTCCCTCATCTGGATTTCTGCAACATAATCTATCATGGACTTCCTGCCTCGCACACCAGCTCCCTCCGTACTGCCTTAAACACTACAGCAAGGATCATTCAGAATGCAAAAAAACGGGACCACATAACTCCAATCCTAAGAAACCTTCACCTCCTTCCAGTGCAAGCAAGAATCAAGTACAAAGCTATCTTACTCACCCACAAAACTATCCACCAAAAACAGATCACCTCCCTACACTCATTACTGCCTCGACCATCCCACAACAGATCAACCAGACATTCCTGCAATAACTCTATCGTTGTCCCTTACAAAAGAACCAAATCCACACAACGGACCTGCAACAGAGCATTCGAACTCTATGCTCCATCCCTCTGGAACTCTCTACCAAAACACATCAGGAGCAACGCTGACATCACATCATTTAAGAAACAGCTAAAGACAATCCTATTCCGTGAACATCTCTGAACGGAAACAACACCATGACCTAAACACTTAGAAGTAAACATGTCCATGTCTACCCAAATCATTAAATGTTGACCCTGGTGATGGCCCCACCCTAAAAAAAATTACCCCCCCCCCGATGTTACATGTTACACCGCTTTGACCCGGTGAAAAGCGGGATATAAATGCAGTTAAATAAATAAATAAATAAATAAATAAAAGAAGGCTTAGGATGGTTTCCAGAACCAGGAAAGTCAGTGGAGCAAGGAGCAACCTGACGTAAAGCTTCTCTATTGAAAAGGTTTTCTCCAGTACAAGGAGAATTACCCAGTGTATGTTGTGCCCATCTGCTCAAGTCTGAAGCCTGTAGCCACGCTGTATGACGCGCTCCAATGGCAATAGCAGAGGATCTGCTAACAGACTCAAAAGAGTCTAGAGAAGCCCGGGAAAGAAACCAAGAGATATTCCTGCTATGATTAAGAAGCAAGGAATAGTCAGAGGCCTTAGGTTCTGACAAAAAAGGAGACAAAAGAGATAACTTCTCTGTGACCTCCTGAATTGTGAGACCCATATAAAAAATATATGAAATAATTCTTGAAGCCAACATAGAAGTTTGGAAGGTTTGACATCCAAAGGCATCAAGTGCTTTAGATGCACGACCTAGTGGGAAAGAATGCTTCTTCTTGCTTCTGACCTTCCTCATTGCTGATTCCACTACAATGGAATGATGCGGAAGTTGGTTTTTCTGAAACCCCGGAGAGGAAGGCACCTGATACAGAACATTCATGGCTGTAGAAGGCACAGGAACCTTTAAAGGTGATTCCCACATCCTCAGAAGAAGGTCCTGCAAAGACTGATGCAAAGGAAGCATTATGGTTTCCTTTTCTGCAGGATCTTGGCCAAGAGTAGGACCAGGAATAGGAATGGCAAGAAAGGCTGCCATGTCAAGGAGAAATTTCTGAAAAGAAGGATCTCCCCGAGGAACTATTCCTGGGTAGGCTGAGGTTGAATGAGCAGCGTGAACACCAGAAGACCTACTGGACTGGTGCATAAAAAGAAGCCTGCTAGATGGAGAACGATACTGACAGTTCTGATTCGAGGCAGTTAGTACTGCATCGTCGGTTCCCGGTATCAATTCCAAGCTAGGCATAGAAAGGATCGATGGCACCAATGGAACTGCAGGAAACGACATCGATACCGGTACCGGCATCGGGGACGGTAATGCCATCGTAGCAGGTATCGGAGGTTGCCGAAGCGGTACCGAGGTAACCAGAGAGCTTTGGTGAGTATCCCGGTACTGCGTAGTCGGAGGCGACATGGATCGGCTCCGAAACGCGTCGGAACCAAGTCATCTAGACTGGATATGGATTCTAGACTGGGCATCGAAATGAGCGTCGGTGGTGGAATCGGCGATGCCGCTACATGAAGGTCAATCGGAATCGCATCGATCAGTACCGAAGGCCCCGAGGACGTCCGAGGACGACGCCCGGTGAAGAGAGGAACACTCGACACCGGCGCCGATGTCGGGGTATCGGTACCACTCGAAGCCGGTACCCCCCAAGCATGGCATAGATAGAGGAAAGTCCATCTGGGGCGCATCGATCGGCCCCGAAGGTACCCAGGACACCAGATGACGATCCCCGGTGAAGAGTGGAACACTCGACACCGATGCCGGGGCATCGGTACTGCTCGACGCCGGTATCAACCCCGCGGTTGGCTGGGATACAGGAAAGCTAGACTGGGTCGTATCAATCGGCCCCGAAGGTACCGAGGACTCCAGACAACGATCCCTGGTGAAGAGCGGAGCACTCGACACCGGTGCTGATGCCGGGGGATCGGCACCGCTCGAAGCCGGCACCAACCCCGCGCATGGCTGCGAAGCAGAAAAAACAGTCTGGGTCGGGTCGATCGGTCCCGAAGGTACCGAGGACACCAGACGACGACCCCCGGTGAAGAGTGGAGCACTCGACACCGGTGCGGATGCCGGGGGAGCGGTACCGCTCGAAGCCGGTACCAACCCCGCGCATGGCTGGGACGCAGGAAAGCCAGTCTGGGTAGAGTCGATCGGCACCGAAGGTACCGAGGACACCAGCTGACGATCCTCGGTGAAGAGTGGAGCACTCGACACCGGTGCCGATGCCGGGGGATCGGTACCGCTCGAAGTGGATACCACCCCCGAGCATGGCTCAGGTATGTTCTGTGAGGAGTGAACCCCAGGAACAACCTGAAACCCCGTAATTGCTTTGGAGCCCGAAGACTCCCGCCGGGGTCTTAATGCCAATGGGATCTTGAAGGCAAGGCCGGAGCCGTCATCATGCTGGGCATGAGACCTACCCATCAAGAATTGGCTAGTCTTAACAGACTGTTTGTGGGTTACCTGATCCTGGAGAGAAGAATAAACCGGTGTCCTCACCTCAGGAGGAAAAACGGCATCGAGGGATACCCGAAAAAGAGAAGGTCTTCTCCCAATACTATAGCCTGATGGACCAGGGGAAAAGGGATCAGGACCCAAACAGGTTAGACACCAGGCACTGGAGTCTAAAAAGAAAACTAAGTTTCCGCAGTGAAGGCACTTCTTAGGGGAAGAAGGCTCCATGTTGGAAAGGCCTGGTAGGCCCCAAAAAGACAAAAGAAAAACTGAGGAGAAATTATTTCTCTAAGTTGGAAAAGAAAAGAATAAAGCACCGGCGGTACCGGTATCGGCGGGAAAGACAGCCGCGACTACAAGAAAACAAGAAAATAAGGATTTTAAAGAAAAACGTTTCTGCGGTGACAGGAGGTACGTCCTGTTGGCTCCGCGGAAAAACGAAAACTGAGGAGAGGCAGTGGGAAAGGCGGGAAGTCACCGCGCAGGCACGAGGGATGCTCCCAAAGGCTTTCTGATTGGATGCTGGGGAGCATTCCCGTGCGGGCTCCGTCGGCGCCGACATACCCATATGTGAAGACTCATTCCTGCTTGTTCCTGGAGATATAGTGTACTATAAAAGAACTGTGAAACAGAGGATAGGTGTGTCTGTTCCGTCAAGCGGGCAACCGTTCTGTTTATATCAAACACCTCCCTCTTTCTTTTTAGAGTTTTCTTGTTACTGTTCACATTTACTCTACAGTCCCATAGGAAGCTTCTAATTTAGATAACATCCTTCCTAACTCTCTCTCTTCCCCTTTATTGTCCATTAATAACATTGCACCCTTGCGTACTGGAGATGATACAATCATTTGTTTAGTGCTTGCCGTTTCTATAAATCTTTGAGTTAACCCTCCTATACAAGGTATTATGCAACACCCCACCATAATTAATACTCCAGTTACAACAAGTACAGAGGTAAATATAGATACTACCACCCCTTTCCACTTCCCAAACCATGACTCCAACCATCCAGTGAGAGAGGTATTCGTACCTGAATTTTCTGCCAATTCCTCTGCCAAGGCAGTTAGTCCTCGCAGGGCTTTAGTGATAGTGCCATCAGGGGCCGTGTTATTGGGGATGAACATACATTTCCCCCCCCAACATTACACACACACACCCTTTTTCAGCCGCCATCATATCTAAAATCATTCGGTTCTCCCAGGCCATTCTGCTAGTGGCGTCCAATTGTTCTTTGATCCCCTTTAGTGCATCCCGGGTATAATTGATAAACCGCTGTTGGTTATAATATATATAATTTATCCAATCTACATTTTTGTTTATCGTGATTACCCATAACAGGGATTCAAATCCAACTGCAATCTGGTTTTGTGCTTAATACTCATCCGGAACTCCCCAAGGGACTCCTATTGCGTCTATATATATCCTGTCATCAAATGAGGCTCCCAAAGTACTCCTCCTTTTCCTTTGTATTTGCCCCTTGTCCTATTCTGTGAATGCCAAGGTGAAAGAAACTGCCAATTGAACTATTGCACATGTTCCCGACCATAGGGTGGGCAATGTTGCTCTGAACGTCCGCCCTCCACAGTACCACCACAGGTCTGCCCTAGGGATTACAAGGTTGGAGTAGTTCTTCTCTTCTCCTTCCATCCCTGTCAGGTTTAAGCTTAGAACGCAGGTGTTCAGTTCCCCCACTTCCCTTGTGTAGTTCTTCCTCCGCCTGATGAGACAGGTGGAGTGATTTCCAAACACTGCTGAAAATGTGGGGGGGGGGGGGAACTTTTACCTCCTTCAAGTCTGTAGGGGGAAAGAGCAATTCAATGACTTGCAACTTTAATTTCCCCAAGCCGTTTTTTCCTGATACAGAGATATAAGGCATCTTACTCCATCGGGATCTGTATCCCACCTCAAGGGTAAGGGCACAACCTGTGCAATGGGCCTCCCGGAGGCACATGCATAGCAATTGCTACGGTTGAGACTTCCTACGGTATATTTAACCCATTCCACCCGGGTGTTCACATCCCCATAACCAGTTTCCACCTCTAGAGTGTCCCTCAAATCTTTAATTTCTACTATCTTGACTGCCTTATGGTCCTTATTAGGTTCAAAGGATGTGCTGGGGAATGGTGTGGAGACCTGAGTCTGATTCTTGAGGGGTATTTTTATCCTCAGTCTTCCCAGGGGATCTTGCCCACTAACGTCTATTCCTAGTCCATAGGTCCCATCCAGTGAGTCATCCCTTCCAGAGAGGGTGACCACGATGGGGTTGCAACTTCCTGGGTTACATTGCTGAATGCTGTATTTCTTTATCATTGTTATTTTCTTTTGAACTGGGTGCCTCTTCCCCTCTGGGGAGACCCAGCCTCCATCCTCGGTGGTCCATCCAACTTGTGTCCACCCGTAACAGGGCATCCCGTACACAAGTGTCTGGGCAGTCTCTAGACACATATACTTATGACTATTTCCCCACAACTTTTCGTATTATCCCCCATCACAACTTATCACTTGGCAGGCATCATATTCTAGGCTCACTGGTCCCTCTCCCTCTGGTACGGTTACAGTAAATATGTTAGGGTACACCCTTCCCCATCATGTCTGTGTTTGTATTTGTTCATCCGTCCATCCCTTTCCCCGTCCTAGATCCCATATCATTCCCCTTAACAGAGAAAATGATCCCCTCCACCATAGCAACACCATCCACTTTTCTTTGTCCATGTTATAATTTTTATTAGTCCTTCTTAACCAACTCCTCTCCTGTTCTTCTGTTTTTCCTTGTTATTTTCAGGTGCAGAGGGTCATTAGTTCCCTGGACCTTCCATTGTTCGTCTGAAGGAGCTTTGACCGTTCCTTTAATTTGTGTATAGTGAGTCCAACCTTTTTCCGCAGTTCTTACAGCAGTACTCAGTAAGACCTGGAACAGGCCTTCCCAGTCTGGTTGCAATTTGGATTCCTTCCAGGATTTTATCAAGACCCACTGTCCTGGTTTGAGACCGTGAACTGCAAACTCCAATGGGGGTGTTTGTGCCAACAGTCCTTTAATCCTGAGAACAGACAAAGAAGAGGGCAGCCCAAGTATATATTCTTTAAGAAACTTATCTTTAGCTTCAAACTGAGGAGGTTCCTTTAATTGTTCCATATGGGGTAATCCGAATAACATTTCGTAGGGGGACAATCCTAAATCTTTCAGAGGGGCTGTTTGGATTCTTAATGATGCTAAGGGCAAACACTTAGTCCAAGGTAATTTTGTTTCTAACATCAATTTGGCTAACTGCTTCTTTATAGTTTGATTCATGCGTTCCACTCTCCCTGAGGAGGGTGGATGCCATGGAAAGCACAGTTACTTACCTGTAACAGGTGATCTCTGGGAACAGCAGGAATAAGTCTTCACATATGGGTATCGTCGGTACCGACGGAGCCTGCGCGGGAACGCTCCCCAGCGTCCAGAAAGAAAGCTTTTGGGAGCATCCCACAGCGCCTGCGCGCTGCCTTCCCGCCTTTCCTAACCGCCTCTCTCCAGTTCGAGTTTTAAGCTGAGACAAAGAGAGAGAAAGGAAAGGAAAGATAGATAGAGAGATACAACTCCTAGGGGAGGTGGGTGGGTTGTGAAGACTTATTCCTGCTGTTCCCAGAGATCACCTGTTACAGGTAAGTAACTGTGCTATCTCCAGGAACAAGCAGGAATGAGTCTTCACATATGGGGACTCCCCAGCTGGAGATGCCAGGGAGATCTCCAAGGTTGTGAGTCCCTGAGAAGGGCTCTACCTCCCCCCATGGATCTCGGGCATCCAACCAGGGATGGGGGGTAGGAGTTGATTAGGTATGGAACAGGTGTTTGAGAACAGCCTGACCAAACAAGGCATCCCGGCGGGAGTCCTTGTCCAAGCAGTAATGGGCTGTAAAGGTATGAACCGAGGCCCAGGTGGTCGCTCGACAGATTTGGTCGATGGACACAGAGTTTAGATGAGCCATAGAGGCTGCCATGGCCCTCACATTGTGAGCTGTGACATGGCCCTCCAGAGAAAGGTTCTTACTCTGGTAGGCGAAGGAAATACACTGAGCAATCCAATTGGATAGAGTTCTCTTAGAAACTGGAAGTCCTAAATGAGAGGGATCAAAAGCAAAAAATAGTTGAGAGGACTTTCTATGTTGCTGTGTCCTTTGTAAGTAAAAAGCAAGTGCTCTCTTACAATCCAGGGTATGAAGATTCCTCTCTGCACTTGATGCATGAGGTCCTGGAAAAAAGACAGGTAAATATACCTCCTGGTTCAGATGAAAAGGTGAGACCATTTTAGGCATAAAGTGTGGATTAGTCCTGAGGACTACCTTGTCATGATGGAACCTTGTATAAGGAGGATTAGCCACCAAGGCTTGCAGCTCACTGATACGGCGAGCTGAGGTGACTGCAATGAAAAAAATAACCTTCCAGGAAAGGAATTTCAAGGTAGTGGCTAAGGGTTCAAAGGGTGGCTTCATAAGCTGGCCAAGAACCAAATTCAAATCCCATGCCACTGGAGGTGGTCTAATGGGAGGTTTAATTAAAAGAAGGCCTCTCATGAATCTTGCAATAAGAGGATGAGAGGAAATAGGATGTCCATTGAGAGACTTAAGGGATGCTGCAATAGCACTCAAATGGACTCTTACTGAATTCGTTTTAAGGCCTGCATGGGATAAATGCAGCAAATACTCTAGTAAAGAATTCAGAGGTATTGAAAGAGGGTTAAGACCCTTCTCTGCACACCAAATGGTAAACCTTTTCCATTTAAAAGCATAGGAACGTGTAGTGGAAGGCTTTCTGGAAGCATGAAGGATATTCCTTCACTTGCTGCGAAAGATGCAAATCTTGAAGGTTTAGGCCTTCAGCAACCAGGCTCTGAGATGAAGAGACTGAGGGTTTGGGTGCCACAACGTTCCCTCCTCCTGGGACAGGAGGTCTGGAGCAGATCCCAAGTCCAGGGAGGGAGCTTGAGAGAGATGAAGAAGTAGAGGGTACCACACTTGGCGTGGCCAACGTGGAGCTATGAGGATCATAGACCCCTTGTCTCTCTGAAGCTTGAACAGTGTCTTGGAAATTAGGGGAATGGGTGGAAAGGCATAGAGGAAGTCTTGCCCCTAGTGGAGGAGGAAGGCATCCCTGGCCTGAACTCCCTGACACGGAATCCTGGAACAGAACCGGGGAAGTTTGGCATTCCACGGACTTGCAAACAGGTCTATGTCCGGGGTTCCCCAAATTCGAAAGATCCTGGCTATCTGGTCCCCATGGAGGGACCATTCGTGTGGAAGCAGAACTCGACTGAGTCTGTCTGCCCAAGAGTTTTGAACCCCTGGAAGATACACTGCCATGAGATGAATTTGATGCTCTCTGGCGAAGGCCCACAATCTCAAAGCTTCGTTGCAAAGCGACAGAGAGCCAGTCCCGCCCTGCTTGTTCACGTAGAACATGGCTACTTGGTTGTCCGTATGGATGAGGACTGTCTTGTAGCTGAGCAGGGTGTGGAAGACTCTGAGAGCTAGAAGAATTGCTCTGAGCTCCAAGAGGTTGATATGTAGAGATGTCTCCTGTGGAGACCAGATGCCTTGGGTGGAGAGATCTTGTAGATGAGCTCCCCAACCCTTTGGGGAGGCATCTGTTGTAAGGGTTGCTTGGGGTAGCAACTGTTGAAAGGGGTACCCCAGCAACAGATTTTGAGTGGACTTCCACCACTGGAGGGACCAAAAGAGGCGACTGGAGGTTGCTATTTTGTCTGACAGGCAACCTGATGCCTGGGTCCATTGGGTGGATAGAGTCCACTGAGCTGCCCTCATGTGAAGGCGAGCATAAGGAACCACATGCACGGTGGATGCCATGTGGCCTAACAGTTGTAACATCTCTCGAGCAGTTAAATGGGACTTTAACTGAATTTGAGAGGCTAACTGCACCAAGCGTAGGCAACGGGACTGGGGAAGATAGGCCCTTGCAGTTGTGGTATCCAGCAAGGCCCCTATGAACTGTAATGTCTGAGTAGGGGTGAGTTGTGATTTTGGGATGTTTATTACAAGTCCCAGATACTGAAGAACACGCCTTGTGCAGGCTAGGGAAGTCTGGGCCTCTGACTGGGATGGTGCTCGGATGAGCCAGTCGTCCAGATATGGGAATACAAATATTCCTAGAGTGCGTAGAAATGCAGCTACTACTGCCATGCATTTTGTGAACACTCTTGGAGCAGAGGCCAGACCGAAAGGAAGCACTCTGTATTGATAGTGTTTTCCCTGATAAAGGAACTGAAGGAACCTTCTGTGTGTTGGATGGATGAGGACATGGGTGTACGCATCCTTGAGATCTAGAGAACAAAGCCAATCCTGACTCTGAAGGTATGGAAGGAGAGCACCGAGAGAAATCATCTTGAATTTCTCCTTGCACAGAAACTTTTTCAATTCTCTGAGATCTAATATGGGTCTGTAGCCCCCTGTTTTCTTTGGAATAAGAAAATAGGGGGAGTAGAACCCTGAACCCTGTTGAAGAAGGGGTACTTCTTCTATTGCCCTTTGGGCAAGAAGGGTAGCAATCTCCTGACCCAGAAGGTCGAGGAGATGTTGGAGAATTGAACTGTCTCACCATATTGTGAGGAGGAAGGTTTAAGAAATGAAGCTTGTACCCCTCCCTTATGATGGAGAGGGTCCATTGCTCTGCTGTGATTTGTTCCCATCTGGGAGCAAAATGAGCTAACCTTCCTGGAATGGTGAGTGGCTCTGGTTCTTCTAGAGCCAGAAAGGCTAAGTTCTCTAGCTGTAAGTCAAAGGCCCTGAGGAGGTTGAGGCTGTTGGGCCGTAGCAGTCCTTGTAGCCTTAGGCTTGGCTTGTTTAGGTTGTTGCTGTCGCTTTGCAGCAAAACGACCTGTAGAAGATGCCTGGAGACCATAACCAGGATAATATTTCCCTTTTTTGGGAAAGAAAGTCTCTTTGAATAACCTTTTTCTAGCAGGAGCAGAAGTAGACTTTGAAAGTCTATCTAAGGCAGAATTTTCAGCATCCATCTGAGTGGCCTTTGCTTGCCAATCCTTACCAAAAAATTTTTCACCTGTACAAGGAAGATTTCCTAATCCATCCTGGACCCAGGGTTCCAAATCAGAAGCTTGCAACCAAGCAAGTCTGCGTGCACCTATGACAATAGCCGAGGCTCTGCTGGCACACTCAAAAGAGTCAAAGGCTGCACACGGTTGGAGAATTTGGAAATATCCTGGGCATGTTTAAGCCAGGTGAGAAACTCTTCCCTTTTATCTTCTGAGATAAAAGGAGATAAAGTTAGCATATGATCTGTAACTTCTTTTAGAAACATCCCCATAAAGAGACTATAGGAGTTGATTCTGGCAGTAAGCATATTGGCCTGGAAAATTCTCCTGCCAAAATTATCTAAGGTTCTGCCTTCTCTTCCTGGAGGATTAGATGAGTGTCTTTTTGCACTCTTTATCTTTTTCATAGCAGACTCCACCACAATAGAGTGGTGAGGAAGCTGAGTCTTATGAAAGCCAGGACAAGGAGGAACACGGTACATGGTGTCCAACCTGCAAGAATGAGGGGAAGTAGTAAGAGGTGTCTCCCATATGCCCAACATGTGATCATAAAGGATCTCATGAATTGGTAAAGTAGCTGCCTCTTTAGGAGCCTTAGGATATTGTAAAATATCTAATTTCTTGGCTCTAGGCTCTGGTTCAGGGGCCACTGAAATAGAGAGGCCCCTGGCCACTTCCCTAATGAAGTCTTGAAAAGACAAGTCTTCTGGAGGAGACATTCTTCTTTTTGGAGAAGAGGGCTCCTGAGGAAGGAGTACCGATGCCTCGACAGAAGTCTCTAATTCATCAGAGTCCTCGGAGGAATCGAAGTATCGCCTGTCTGGATGCTCTTGCAGAGCCCGATACGCGTACCGAGTGGTATCGACATCGGGAGTGATCGGTACCGATTGGCATCACAGGACAGGGTACCGCTGCAGTCGACACTGAAGCCGATGCAATCGGTACTGGCACCGATATCGGTGTCGGTGCCAGAACCGGTACCGCCAACGGAGTTTGTTGCGGTACCGGAGGCGTCGCAGCTTGTATGAATGCCGTGATGGCACGCTGCATGGTCAGAATATTCTGATCCATCGACGCAACCAATGTCTGGATGTCGGTACCAGTGGAGACCACCGGTACCCCAGAACATGGCAACAGGTGATCGGTCGAGGCCACGCCATCGATGTCAGCCTGTGACCCCATAGATGAAGCTTTGGAAGCCGGAGCCTCCCGCCGGGGTAATTTTGCCGGTGCAGGATCCTTGAGGGCAAGCCCGGAGGCATCTCGATACTTAGAGGGAGATCTACCCTTCGAGGACCGGCTGGACTTATGTTTGGTTACCTGAGATCCATGGGAGGAAGACGAAGCCCTGGAAGATGTCGATGCCACCGAAGCTGCATCAGAGGGAAACGGGGTACTGAGCTTTGCCGCTCGATTCTGTCTACCTCTTTTAGACATCATGGAACAGGACTCACAATCGGTGATGGAGTGGTCAGGACCCAAACATTTTAGACACCAGTCATGGGTGTCGGTGATAGAAAGAGTACCGCTGCACTTTTTAAACCCAGAAGCGGGCTTTTCCATGAGGAAAAATCTTCTAGGCCCAAGGCCCAAAAGAAAAAATTGCATAGAAGTGGGAAACGGTAGTTTTTTTTTTTTTTAAAAGAAAGAAGAAAAGACCGGCGGTACCGGTCCGACGTCGAAGAAGGCAGACGCGCGACCAAAGAAATAAAGAAAAATAAAGAACTTCTTCAGCGGTGACAGGAACACGACCTGATGGCTCCGCGGAAAAGAAGAACTGGAGAGAGGCGGTTAGGAAAGGCGGGAAGGCAGCGCGCAGGCGCTGTGGGATGCTCCTAAAAGCTTTCTTTCTGGACGCTGGGGAGCGTTCCCGCGCAGGCTCCGTCGGTACCGACGATACCCATATGTGAAGACTCATTCCTGCTTGTTCCTGGAGATTATGGAAATCCCAGGATACTCCCAGAGCTTCCATTATATTTTGCAATACCTTGGCTGTGAAGTGACTTCCGTGGTCCGAGTCAATGTGACCTATCATTCCATATCTTGGAATGATTTGTTCCAAGACTATTTTTGCTACTCCTATTGCCGTGGCAGCTACCATGGGATATGCCTCCACCCATCCTGTCAAATGGTCCACTATTAACAAAAGGTACTTCACCCACCCAACCAGGGGCAACTCAGTGAAATCAACCTGTATACTTTGGAATGGACGAAGACCAGGGTCTTTGCCTCCCTGCGGTTGTTTCCCCAAGGACCTTTTTGTTTATTTTCTTACAGGTTATAAACCTCTCACACACTTGCTTGGCTACTGGGTAAATTCCCATACACCCATAGTACCTTAGAACCAAATCACACATTGCCTGTACCCCCAATGACTCCCTTGATGTAGAATGGCCATAATTTCTCTCATTATTTATTTGTTTACCATCTCCCTGCCATCAGATAAAACCCATTTTCCCCCTTCAGTATCTACTGCCCCTATATCTTTGAGTTGTCGTTTTTCCCTTTCAGTAAATATGGGATTTGCTGTATGACTTACTACTTCTGGGGTTAAATTGTATATAGGGGTTAGGTCTTCCCCTAAGGTAGCTTCATCTGCTAATCTATTTCTTCCGACTTCAAAAGAATTCCCTGCTTAATGACAGTTTACATGTACCACTGCTATTTCTTGTGGCAGCGGCAAATTCTTTTAAATTTGCTGAATTAATCTTTTCACTGCTTACATATAAGTTAAGGATTTGACATAACCACCCTTCATCCGTGCCAAATTTCGGCCAGAAGACTGCAGCTAGCTTTATGCTTTTTTTTCCCCATATAAAACAGCAATTCTTAAAACACTTCTTTGCTTTATCCTTATTCTTAGTGTGCTCATTAGCCTGACATTTACTTCAACATCCTCCCTAATAGACTGTCTGGAGGAATGTCCCTGGGGCCTGTACTGCCAGCCCCGTCCTTACTTGAGTTTCCTTTAGAATTCCTAATCCCATCGAGACTCCTTTCACCAATGTGCTTTTCACTTCGTCTCTCTCTGGCCACACTCCTCACGGACGTGTCGGAACCACAGATTGAGACTCTGCACTCACTTCATGTCTAGGACACGTCTCACACACACAACAATCTGTCTCGATACCCAACAACCAAGGTAATACTTTACAGTCTTGTTTCTTACCTTGGACCGTGCACGGAGTTACCTGGTTGATGCATTTGTACCTGCTTAATACCTGGTCTGCTTCACTGAGTCTGTATTGAATTTTCCTTCATGGTCTTGGGATTTTGCTGTCAGTACCACTGTCGGAGCCCCCCGTCATCGATACACAAGGCCGTTGAACTCAACGGTACGCGTCTCCCCGTCCTCAGCGGTGGTCTCCTCCAGCGATGACACAATCCCGGACGAGCCCCCAATCTGTAATAAAACATAACTTTTTACAGAATAACAGACTCCTCAGTGAAGCAAAAGGTTACTGTAATTACATTACATTCTTGCAAGAACGGTTGCCCGCTTGACTGAGCAGACACACCTATCCTCTGTTTCACAGTTCTTTTATAGTACACTATGTCCTCTCCCTCTTCCAGCATGTCTATAACTCATTGGTTAATACTGTCTTACTCCACTTCTTTTCAATTCCGCACCTGTGACAGGCTACGTGTTACTAGCCATGTAGTCTCTCCACCCAGGATGCAGACATACAACAAAGGGAGTCAAAAGGTCATTACATACAAAATTATATTACAGAGTAGTAGATGAGTGGAATAAAGAATTATATTACATTGTAAAAATAACATATCACATTTGTTTATATCATTGGCAATGAGTGGCGTGGGAGAGAAGACATATAGGAGTCCTTTCGTCCATGGATTGAGAAACACATTGGCCGCCACCCTGGAGGGATGCGGCCGTCTGGAGCAGAATTGGGTCAGCTGAGCTTTGGCTGGGCTGGAAAAAGAGATCCAGCACAGAAAGGCCTCAATGGAGGAACAGTTGTTTGGGCTCCCGCGGGTCGAACCGCCACTCGTGGGGCTGGAGAACCCAGCTCAGGCGGTCCACCAGAACGTTGTCCTGTCCGGGAAGGTACACCACCCTAAGAAGT
Organism: Ichthyophis bannanicus; assembly: GCA_033557465.1. Taxonomy (NCBI): domain Eukaryota; kingdom Metazoa; phylum Chordata; class Amphibia; order Gymnophiona; family Ichthyophiidae; genus Ichthyophis; species Ichthyophis bannanicus. Next base: position 1,110,564,764 of record CM066031.1, read on the forward strand.
ATCCCGTTCTTGCTGGCGAACATGCAGAGAAAGACCGCCTCCAAGTATAGCAGGGACAATCCCATGCCCCCATGCTTATTGATGTAAAACATTGGCACCTGATTGTCCATCTGGAGTAAGATGGCTTGGATCTGCAGATAGTGCTGAAAAGCCCAGAGAGTGCGGGCGATCGCTCGGAGCCCCAGGAAGTTCATATGTAGGAGGCTCTCTGATGCTGACCACAGGCCCTGAGTATGGAGGTTGTCACAATGGGCCCCCCAGTCCAACTTGGAAGCATCCATGGTGAGGATTCTCCGAGGAGTCGGGATCTGAAAAGGCATTCCTGTCTGCAGATTCAATGGCTGCTGCCACCAGTCGAGGGGCTCGGCCAGGGGACGGGTGATGGTCACTATGTCCTGCAGACACCCTGTCGCCTGGAACCACTGGGAGCAGAGAGCACACTGGGCCAGCCGCATGTGGAGATGGGAGTTGGTTGTGACATGCACTGGCGAGGCGATGTGCCCCCATGAGGTGCAGAATGAGTCGGGCAGAGGCCGAGGATCAGCCCTGAATTTCCCCTGTGAGGGTCCCCAGCCACTGGGCCCTGTCAGAGGACAGAAAGGCTCAGGCCTGGACCATATCTAGCAATGCCCCTATGAACTCCAGGCTTTGGGTTGGTTGAAGATGGGACTTGTGGTAGTTGATGACAAACCCCAGATGCTCCAGGGTGAGAATGGTGAGAATGGTGCAGCATGCTTCCCGCTGCACCTCTACAGCACTGCTGCCCCTGACCAGCCAGTCGTCTAGGCAGGGAAAGATGAATACACCCTGCAGCCACAGGTGAGCGGCGCCGGCAACAACCACTAGACACTTCATGAACACCCTTGGGACTGAGGGCAAGCCAAAGGGCAGAATCCTGTATTGGTAGTGGCTTCCTCCAACGACAAACCGGAAGTACTGCCGGTGTCTCAGGTGGATGGGAATATGCATGTATGTGTCTTTGGGATCCAAAGAGCATAACCAATCTTTCTGGCAGAGGTAAGGCAGCAATGTTCCAAGGGAGAGTTATCTTGAACTTTTCCTTCACCAAGAACTTGTTGAGATCTCACAGATCCAGAATAGGGTGAAAGTTGCCACTCGTTTTTGGAACCACCAGGAGTAAAACCCTTGGCCCTAGAGATGGGGTGGGACCAGTTCCACTGTCCTGTCGGCCAGAAGCCTGGTGAGCTCTTGCTGGAGCAAGTCTCTGTGAAAGGAAGTCATCAGGAGTTCCCCTGGAAAGAACAGAGGTAGCGTCTGGTCAAAATGGAGGAGGTAGCCCTCCTCTACCACCTAGAGGACCCAGGTGTCGGTAGTGATGCTTGGCCACCAGTTGCCAAAGTATACCAAACGCCCCCCCATGTGCTGTGGGACTAGACCTCCAAAGAGTTAAAAGCCCCCCCCCAGGTTGTGGCTGGGGCATTGCCTGGGGTTTGGGGCCCTTGGCTTTATGTGGGCCATGTCCCTATCCCTTGGCCTGCTGACCCTATTGGGGACTTGGAAAGGCCAAGTACTGGGGGTAGTTTCCATAAGCCTTCCTCTTCTTCAGGAAGGGTCAGCGGTTTTATTTGAGTGCCTAGTCGGGTTTGCTGAAGAGATTCTCCCCCTGGATGGGTCATCAATCAGTCTGTCCTGTACCTATTGCTCTAAGTTGGAGGACTGTAGCCAGGCCTGGCAGCAGGCACTAATGCCCACTGCAGCAACTCTGGCAACCGACTCAAAGCCGTCATAGGCTGCTCAAGTGACAAATTTGGAGCACTCCTTGACCACAGAGGTCAGGGTCTGAAACAGCTGAAGAGGCTGTTCTTCCAGCCCTGCCGAGAACCCAATGAGCTCTCTCACCATGTCTCACAAGCACATACCCATATAGAGCTGGTAAGCCTGGATCCGGCCAATAAACATTGAGCCCTGGTAGCACTTCCTGCCCAAGGCATCCATGGAGTGGGCTTCCCTGCCGGGGGGGGGGGGGCATTGAGGAGTGTGTCTTTTGGATTTTAATCAGATGCATGGCCGATTCCACCACCATGGAGTTATGGGGCAGCTGAGCTTTTTGGAACCTAGGACTCTGGCAGACTCTGCCTGCTCACAATCGGCACAGAGGCCACATATGGAAGAGAAGTGATTCCAGGATGGGGGAAAATTGGCACAGTGAGTGCCTCCTGTGGAGGAGCCTTGTAATGGAGGATCTCTAGGTCCTTTGCCCAAGGCTCCTCCTTGGACACTGTGATGAAGGCCAAGGCCTTCACCATGTCCCATACGAAGTCCAGAAAGGAGAGGTCCTCGGGGGGGTATCTGCACCAGTCCTCTGGGAGGAGGAGGGGTCTGAGAGGACATCCTAATGCAGGTGGGGGTCAGAGGACTTGTTATTGGTCTCCCAGTCTGCTCAGTCAGAGGACACCTCGCAGGCCTGCGGGCCTCAGGGCTGCGCTGGATCCCCTGCAGCCTGAACCGGAATTGCTAGGCAGAGAAGTCCTCCGTACTGATCAAGACAGAGAACATGGCCTGGAATCGCCTCTGTTCCACTATCTCCTGAGATGCCCTTGTGGTGGAGGGGCCAGTTGTCAGGTCCGATGACCCAGAGGAACTAGGTATTGGTCCGCGCTGTTGAGCCAAGACAGAAATGCTGCGCTCAAGGACCACCATGCTGACCTCGAGGCCAGAGGCTCTGCAGCCACCATCGTGGGCACTGAAGACTTCAGGCCAGACGCTAGCTTTGTTGAGGGGTTGTCCTCGACAAGGATGGGTTTGGGAGACTGGGGTCGATCTCCCGATGCTGATGGCATTTTCTCCCATTGGGGGCCACTCCTGGCCATCATTCTCGACATCGGGCTGGGGGCTCCAATGCCGGTGACCGTGGGACTTATTCTGGCTCCAGCATAGTCTCCAGATGATGCCACGGATGACGTCTGGCTCTTTGTGGGACTGCCCTCAGAAGAGGATCCCGTCTGATGTCCTGCGACATCAGGGCTCAGGAGAGGCACACTCATCAACCGAGGCCCCCGAGTGTGCCGGCTCCACAAGTGACACTGGGGCCAAGACAGATCTTTCCAAACATGGTCTCTCACTGCATTGCACAGTTCTTCTGTCCTTTGCTCATCTGCTGACGGAGCCCATAGGAGGAATCGTCGTGGTTCACACTGAGGTAATGAAGACAGCAGTCGTGCGGTTGCACTGACTGAATCCACTGACCGAGGACATAGCGGGGAACACGGCACCTGCAAGATCAAACTTAAGCATCCTGTCCAGAGAGGGTGCGAGGAATTCTCGCGCACCAAGAAAAAAGACCCCGAAGGTCAAAAAGACCTGAGAAAAACATGGCGCTAAGGTGGCAGTGGACCTAAGAGGGCAAGAAGACACTGGTACATGTACCAGAGAGGGAAAAAACAAAAAAGAGCAAAATAGGAAAATCAAGCAGAAAAAAGGAGGTGATAATGCCTCTGTATAAGTCTTTGGTGCGACCTCATTTGGAGTATAGTGTGCAATTCTGGAGACCGCACCTTCAAAAGGATGTGAACAGGATGGAGTTGGTGCAGAGGGTGGCTACTAAAATGATTAGTGGGCTTTATTATAAAGCATATGAGGACAGACTTAAGGATCTTAATATGTACACCTTAGAGGAAAGGCGGGATAGAGGTGATATGATTGAGATGTTTAAATACCTCCGTGGCATAAATGTTCAGGGAGAGAGCCTCTTTCAATTGAAAGCAAGTTCTGCTACGAGGGGACATGGGATGAGGGTGAAGGGAGATAGATTCAGGAGCGATATGCGGAAATATTTCTTTACGGAAAGAGTAGTGGATCCATGGAATAGTCTCCCAGTGGAGGTGGTAGAGATGAGGACAGTAACTGAATTCAAAAAAGCATGGGACCAACACAGAGGATCTCTAAAGGTAAAAAGTGGACTGTTGTTGTTGTTGATATGGAAGGACAGACTAGATAGGCCATGTGGTCTTTTTCTGTCATCATGTTTCTATGTTTCAATGTTTTCCAGGGTGCAAACGAATGGCCAATGGGGTCCGTGAAAAAAAGATTGAGGCAAGATGTCACCATTGGGTGGGAAGGCAACCACGCATGCTTGGTGGATCTCCCAAAGGCTTTCTTTGAAAGCTGGGGAGAAGTTACAGTGCGGGCTCCGCTGGTGCCATCATCACCCATATGTGAGGATTGACTTCCTGCTTGTTCCCGGAGAACTAAGCATACTGTGTTCTATGTAGTTGCCCTACTTTATGGAACTAATTGCCCCTTGGCCTGAAACTGGAGACTTATTTCAATAGGTTCAAAAGAGGTGTCAACTTACTATTTTTGCTTGGCCTTCCCCAAGTCCTAAACAAGCTAGCTTGATGGTCAAGCAATTGCTTGGGAGAACATTTGGTCCGGCAACAGATGGACTCTGTATAGTATTGCACATTCCCACCCCTATTGCCCCAGTGCTATGTCCTTGCTTCTTCTCCATTTCAGCATTGTATTTTGTCCTTGTATCTCCCACCTGCTTTACTTTTGTGTATCATTTGTGTATATTGTATGGGCATTAATTTTCTATGCTGATTTGTTATTGTCTATATATGTCCTCATTAATTGCTTAGATAGCCCATGATATGTGGTATATCAAATAAAATTGAACTTGATGAGATGATTGATATAGTGGATTTGGATTTTCAGAAATCATTTGACAAAGGCCCTCATGAGATACTCCTTAGGAAACTAAAGAGCCTTGGGACTGCAAACTCGTTAAAAGACAGAAAAGAGAGTTCAGGACTAAATGGTCAGTTATCCACATGGAAATGGGACAATAGTGGAGTGACCCAAGGGTCTGTACTGGGTCCTTTGCTGTTCAACATGTTCCTAAATGATCTGGAGAAAGGAGCAATGAGTGAGGTGATTAAATTTGTGGATGACACAAAATTATTCAAAGTCTTTAAAACAGCAAAAGGATCTTGTGAGATAAGGTGAAATTAGGCCTTACCTGCTAATTGACATTCCTTGAGTAACTCCAGTCCAGTCCCGCACCTCGGGGTAGTCAACCTTCACCAGCAGCATGGAGACTGAGCATGTCATCTTTTGATGACCTCAGTGTACTAAGGCTGCTGGCACCTCCTACCAGCCCCCAGTAACCTATTGACAAAGCAGACTCAAAGGAGCAACAAATAAGCAGGTAATACAAACTCAAATTGTCTAAATTCTGGAATTATCTTATCAGAACCCCGGCCCCCCAAACCATACCAGGGGCCCTTCTTAGTTCAACAAAGAAAAGGTAGCTTACCTGTCAGCCACAGGAACACAGCCTCAACAGACCAAAGTATGGCCCATCTTGTATACAGCCTTCCACATTATCTACCTGATATCCATAAGCACAGCAAGAATGCTTGACCTCCGCCCATGAAAAACCATCCAGCCCTGTTCCATGATGTTGACCTTCTTCAGGCTTGGGGTCGCACCTATCATCACATAGGGAGAGTTCCGGGACTGGACTGGAGTTATTCAAGGAACATCAATTAGAGGTAAGACCTAATTTCACCTTCCTTATTATCTCTCCAGTCCAGTCCCACATCTCTGGGATGTATCATTACCACCCATGGACGGGTCCACAAGACCAGCCTGAATCACTGTCACGCTAAATCTGTCATCACCACCGCTTGTACATCCAAGCGATAGTGCTTCACAAATGTGTGGAGAGAGGACCAAGTAGCTGCCTGCAAATGTCATCCGGCGGCACCAGACCATACACTTCCCATGACGCTGCCTGCTTCTGAGTCGAGTGAGCTCGCAACCCCAGTGGCACGCTCCACCCTCGCAAGACATATGCTGACATGATTGCCTCTTATCCGCCTAGAAATGGAGTCCTTAGCCACTGCCTATCCTTTACCGGGCCTCCAAACAGAATGAACAAATGATCTGATTTATGAACTGGAGCTGTTCTCTTCAAATAATGCTGCAATACCCTCCGAACGACCAGGAGTTGTAATTGCGGTTCTGCGGCCTCCCCCTGGCTGCCTGAGAGCACTGGCAGAGTGAATGGCTGATTCCGGTGAATGCTGAGAGCATCTTGGGCAAAATGGAAGGTACTAGCCATAGTACCACCTTCTCCCTTGAGGAGAGAAAAGGGTTCTCGACATGAGAGCGCTTGAAATTCCAAAATTTTACAGGTGGAACAAATTGCCACTAAGAACACCGTCATGACATCAGGTCCTTCACCATACAGGACCCTAAAGGTACGAATGGCTTCTCTGTCCACACTGACAAGACCAAGTTGAGGTCCCAAGAAGGGACCACAGAATGCCGCATAGGCTGAAGCGGCTTCACAGCCTGAAGGAAACAGACCACATCTGGGTTAGCCTCTATTCCCCCCCGTGGATCCTGCTGCGGTAACACATGATCACTGCATCTCTACCCATAAGGAGTGTCGCCCCCACCTGGCCGGGTAGATAACCTGGTACCAGGAGAGGTCGCCTTTCTACCTTTAAATAAGTTTTCCCTCAAAATGGCCGCCAGGAGGGCTGCTGGGAGTTGTAGTCTTATCTTAAGGCAAAGGAGTTGTGAACAAGTGGTCAGGCGCAAAACAGAGAAAATTTATTTGTTTGTAATCAGGGATTCCATCATACACAGGATATAAGTGGAAAACAAAAATACAGGATTTTTACTCCAACGCAAAAGCTTTAACTTTTCAAAAGAAAGTAGATACAACGTTGCCTGTGTTCAAAAATGCAGCTTATTCAAAAACTTAAGCTTCTCCAAAGCTTCTCTTTACAGGAACAATATTTCCAGAAGCAAAACAGCTCTTAGAATGTCCACTGATTATTACTTTCAGCTTTCAGCCTTATAATCAGTTGAGCCTAGCACTCAGCTGTTTTTCTTCTGCCGTGCCTTTCACACAAATCAGGTTGCTCTTAAAGCATTCATACTTTAAGTGGCTCTATAGTTTAGCACTCTTCTACGTCAGAGGCTTGACAATAAGCACACTGCATTTCATATGAGTTATCTTCAATAGCTCCTATTTCCATTTCTTCAACACTGTCCCTTTCACACTTATCCAAGGGTATTTTGTAGGGAGAGCTGACTATTCTCTTTCTGGATCAAATCATTCAGCTTTTTGAGAAGGACTTGCTTCTGCCCTAGCTCTTCTGCAATGTGAGCCAATTGATAGTCAGATAAATGGTCCCTCTTTATTCTGGGGTTTAGCTTACAGCTAGAATTAGCTTTTAACTCTGGAGCTAATTCTCCTAAGCTTTTCATGGACAAGAACTGAGGAGGACACACTTGCCTTGAGTCAGGAGTATTCAGCACTTCTCTCTGCCCTGTATGCAAGTCATGCTGTCTTCCGTCTGTAGAGACTTCCTTTGATTGCAACAGCCTTCCTTTCAGCTGGGACTGCCTTGGAACCTTTCCAATCAGTTCCCCCTGTGCACTTGGAAGCTTTAAGTCAGCAGCCCTTATATCTCTCCTGCTGCCTTCTTTCAAAGGTTCACCAATACCTTCTTCAGCTCCACCTTTTCTTGCTCTCTCAGCTGTTCTCTGCAATCTCCCGAGAGTTCCAGGCACCCTCTCCGTTGTTCTCTCCCTGGCTCTTTCGCTGGCTCTCTCGCTGCCTCTTCCTGTGTTTCTAAAAGTCAGCTTTTTAAACTGTTCTTCTTCCTGTGCCACGCCTTGCTCCCAGCACATGTGATGAGAGTCAGGCTTCTCTCTAACCCTGACGTGCTGCTGTGGGCGGGGCTTAGGGGTGACTAAGTTGTGAGTCAGAGACTCCTGGTTACCGGGGAAACCCTGGATGCTTTCAGTATTAAAGGTGCAGGGCTCATTTCCCTGTGTATCCATAGGCTCAGCAGTGCTTTCCTCACCACAGGAGCTACTTGCTAGGACTTCTCATAACCTGACTGCAGAAAAGCTAGGACCTCAAGTCCCAAGGCCCACAAAAGCGCACACGCTCGCTCCATACACGGACATATGATAGTAAGGAGAACCTCTTACGAGCCTTCAATAAAGTCAATCACTGGAGCAGAGTATCCCCGCTTCCTTAACCTCGCCCTCTCAAGAGCCAAGCCATAAGAGAGAATTGATCCACCTGCAGCATGTGAACCGGGCCCTGGGTCTGTAGGTTGGGCCTGACCGGCAGCTGCCACGGTCAGTCCGCTATCAACTGGACCAGATCTACATACCAAGGGCGCCTTGGCCAATTGGGGACTGTCGGGATTATTAGTAGCATAAAAATAAGTTAGACTCTCTGTTGTCCAGGGGAAAATGGCTACTAATACCCAGCCCAAAGTTCGGTGAGTTATTCTGACAATGAGCCACGAAAGAAGTCTGGTCTGCAGATATATATTAGATTTTATTATGGACAGCCAGGTAGAAAAATATACAAACACACATATAGCTAATTAGAAACATGAGGTAGAAATTTGTTATAGTACAGATGTACAATTGGACAACGTAATAAATCACTAATTAGTAACCAGACGTCACTGATTCGCTCTGCACTGAGGAAAGGTATGAAATATATTGCTAACCCCTTGCCCATCCGGGGGAGGAGAGATAAGTCAGTACCTTAGCTTCGTCGGGCACTCAGGAACAGCACAGTCCAAGGAGGCAGCTGCTAGATAATGCAGGCTCCAGCCCCGTCAGAGGCGAGCCGCAGTAAGTCTGAACCGGAGGTATCTGTGAAAGTCTTATCTCAGACCTTTGGAGGACGGCCTAGCCCACACGTAGTGGCCGTCTTACGGAAGGCTCAGGTCGCAGGAATCAGGTACGCAGTGCACAACCGGAAGGAACCGGTGTAGAAGTCTGTATGAACAGGTGGAAAAAGCCCCCAACTAAAGTTCCAGCGCAGATTGTATTATTCTCTGTAAGAATACTCCATCATAGGTCCGATGATTGGTTGGCACCAGGCAGTCTGAGGTGTTCTCAGCGAATCAGGAGGTAGATGATGGGCATCTTCTTGCAGACAAAGGATCCATAGTAAGAAGTCATGCGAAAGCAACAGTATGTAACTTCTGGGCATATGTACAAGTGTCCAAGGACACCGAAGCAGCAGATGTTCTTGCATGTGGGCAGTAAATTAGCCACAGACAATAGCTTCTATATGCACACTTAGAAACGCTGCGCAAGCAGTTGCTTGGAGGTCAGGTTAGTAGCTGAACACAGCAAAAGTGTAGTGAAGAATCCATCTTGTCTGTTCAGTTTGGTTCAGGCCAGATTTGCTGAGCAGGCCGGAGATTTGCATGTAGAATTGCAGGGGTAAGGATAATCAGCCCCTGGTGTGCTTCGATCCATTCTATCACACACCCAATAAGAGCCTATGGGGGAAGGACATAAAAGAGCCTCCCCCCTCCCCCCGGGCCAGTGCTGAGTTAGGATGACCAGGCCTTCTGACATTCGCTCCAGTCTCCTGCTGAAGAATCGGTGCATCTTGGCTGTGGCACATGTTGCCATAAGATCCATGATTGTCACGCCTTATCTTCTATCTGCAAGTATACATCGTCACTGAGAACCCATTTTCCCGTGTCCAGCCAAAACCGGCTCAGGTAATCGGCAGTCTCATTCTCTGTTCCTGCAACATGCGCTGCAGACAAGGCTTGCAGGTCTGCAGTGGCAGGATGACCGCCCCCATCTCCAGCTGGTTTCTGAGTCAACTGGTCTCCTCCGGCATCCACTGTCCCTGGGCAATCTGCTCCTTGCTGTGTGCTCCCCAACCTGCTAGGCTGGCATCCTCCATCAAGGGAACCCAGAGCCGCGTCTCCAGGAGCATTCCCGCTGTGAGGTGCTCTGTATACCACCCCCCACTAGAGTGCTTTCTGGGTTTCCACCCAACAGGGCAACGGATGAAAAAGAGAGTGTAGATGTGACCATCTGTGTAGGAGCACCCTCTGCAGCAGCCTCATGTGGGCCCGCACCCATGGAATCAACTTGAAGGTTGCTGCCATGGTCCCTAAGAGTTGAAGATAATGCCATGCCGCCAGTGCCCACATCTGGAGAAACTGCTGGACCAATATCCACAGGGTCTGCGCCCTCTAGCACGGGAAGAACACACTTCTCCTGATCATGTCGAAGCGAGTCCCCAACTACTCCAGGACCTGTGATAACACTGACTGACTCTTGACTGCATTGATAACCCAGCCGAGACTCTGCAAATTCAACAACTTTTGTCATGGCCTTTGCACTCACCTCTTCGGACTTTGCATGAATGAACCAATCATCGAGGTACAGATGCACCAGGATACCCTCCTGATGGAGCACCACTACTTCCACCACCATCACTTTGGTGAAGGCACGAGGTGCCATCACCAGTCTGAATGGCAATGCCCAAAACTGGAAATGTCCCATGAGCAACGCAAAGCAGAGAAACGGATGATGCTCCGTGTGAATGGGGATATGCAAATAGGCCTCTGTGAGGTCGACGGAAGTGAATAACTCCCCTGCTCTCACCGCCACAATGACGTTCCGGAGTATCTCCATATGGAACCGGAGCACCCATAGACACCGGTTGACATGCTCAAATGCAGAATTGGCCTAAAAGAACCTTCCTTTCTTGGTACCACGAAATAAATGGAGTATCAATCATAGCTGCACTGGTCCATGGGGACTCCAGAAACCGCTGAAGGGCGTCGTGAACCGCCTTGGCCTTGCTGCGTGCCTTGCACGGGAACTATATGAAGGACAATGGGAGGGGCTGTGCGAACTCCAACGCAGAGCCCTCTCGTATGAACTCCAGCACCCATTGGTCGGAGGTAATCTGGAACCAGGCTGGGTAAAGAGCTGGTAGTCAACCTCCAAAGGGCTGCACCTAGGCCTTCCTCTTTTCATTGCGGCTTCTTGGCCCCTGAGGCAGAGGAGGCGGCAAAGAAACCCCGCCCTGCTCCCTGAAACCCCTGTCCTCGAGGGTTGAAGCGTCCCTGCTGAAAAGGCGCAAACCGGATGGTGCGAAAATGCCCAAAGTCTAGGGGCTAACCCTGTGCCGAGTCTGTTCCCTGACTCCAGCCTGGCTGCCGACATTGCAGGATCCTGAGAATTCTTTTTGGGCTCCAGAACCCCCTGCATCCATCACAGGCAAGCCCGGGCCACAAATTCTCCACAAACAGACATCTGCAATGATAGGCTTTTGATATAAATGCCCTATTTCAACAAGGTGTCCAACTTTCTGTCCTCCACATCCTGGAGCGCTGTGTTGCCTTTCACTGGTATAGTGGTCTTCTTAGTCACTGCCATCACCGCTGCATCCACCTTTGGCGACTGTAGCAACTCCTGCTCGTGCCCCGGCAGCGGTTACAGGAGTGCCATGGTCCGCGTTCCCCTAAGGGTGGTCTCTGGGAGGTACTACTCATCCTGTATCAACTTCTTAATCATTCAATGCAAGGGAAAAACCCTTTGTGGTTTCCAAACTGCTTGGAACAGTGGGTCCTCCAGTGCATCCTCCACCACCATGCTCACTGTGGGTATGTTCAGTGTTTAAAGTGACTTGCCCAAGGTCACAAGGAGTGCTAGTGGGCATCAAACCCAGATCTCCTGGGTGCTAGGTTTGTTGCTCTAACTACTAGGCTACTCCTCCACATACACGATCTTCAGGGACTCCATGAGTAGTGCCCCCAATTCCTCCCGGTGGAAGATGGACAATGCATGATTCCTCCTCTGTGGGATCTCGCTTTCTTCAAATTCCTCCGGTTCCGCGACCAACTTGGCTTCCAGGGTACAGCCACGCTGGTCCTCTGAGTGCAGCGACACTGTCTCTTGTAACAAATCGGCTTTGAGCCTTGGTCTACTAGTGATTGGCTCTGCCTCCACCCCCTTTGCTGAAGACCTCTTCCGGCCTCATGAACATGCCGGTGGAGACCCTCTAGCCCCCTACTGCTTCATGCAGAAGACTTGGTGCATTAGGAGCACAAACTCGTGGGAAAATTCCCCCCATACCCCATCCTCCTTCCGACGCTGGGCAACAGAGGGCTCGGAGTGGTGTGCTTACTGCTGTAGGGCTTCAGCATCGGCGGCCCAATTCCTAACTCCTCCTCTTCCCTCCACACAGGTGTCCCTGCCAAAGCGAAGGGTGAATCCTTAGCCCCCTTAGAATGGGAGCCGGCCCCGGCTCCTCAGCGGACTCTGCTCAAGAAGATGTCCCCCCTATCCTCATCCTGCAGGTCTCTTTCCGCAGACCTAGGCTCTTGCATCTATGGCAGAGACCAGAGTGTACTCCGCCAGGCCCTGCAAACCAAACACTGAGGCTTACCTGACATTACCTGGCTAGTGGAGATTGAAGAAACATTTGGGCCTTCCAAGTCTCCTGCCAGCTGTCTGCTCCTTAGCTTGTAATGAGAAGTACGTTAATTCTCTTTTCTTTTTTACTAGCCTCACACAGTCTAATATACCAAAGCGAAAGGAAAACAAAAAAACGCGAGGTAGGTAGAACCCACATCCGAAGAACCTCCCCCCTCCCATGGATCTCCTCTGCACAGGAAAATGGCACTGGTTTCTTCGCACTGTCAACTGTGATGAAGCCCCGTGGTGACCTGGACTCCTCGCTTCTCAGCAAAGTGAAATAGGGGCTGCCACAGCTATTTAGAAATTGCCAAAACACACTCCATTCTGTGGTCCTCAGAACCCGCCTCACACTCAGCCTTCTCTTACTGGCTTCGGCGCTGAGGCGGGAAACTGCACTGCACCTGACAAGTGGCCTGATATCTGTGCATGTAGCTCCTCACCCACTTGGGGTTCGGGAGCTGCTGCTGCCATCTTAACAGGCCCCGGAAGCCTCCTTTCTCTGCCAGAGATCGCCTGGCTCCTTAAATTTAGACCCATGCTTCTTTGTCTTTTTTTTTGTAAAGAGCTTTAATGATCTTAAGCATACAAATAGTCCCTGTGGTACTTAAGTGCCCTTTATGGTACCCCAAACCATCAGAGCAAGTACCCAATAGCCAGCCCCAAGAAGGGAGAAAGAAAATAAAACAGAATAACTCCTCTTAGTTGTCCCTAAAGCGAGTCCAGATCCTCTGGGATCACCTGCTCCAGCTGCTTGGAGACTGAGCTTACTGGGGGCTGGTAGGAGGTGCCAGAAGCCTAAATACAGTGAGGTCATCAAAAGATGACATGCTCAGTCTCCAAGCTGCTGGTGGAGATCAATTACCCAGAGGTGCAGGACTGGACTGGAGGAACAAATGAAATTTAATTTGGAGAAGTGATGCAGATAGGGAAATATAATCTCAACTACAGCTACAAAATGCTGGGCTCCGAGTTAGGAGTCACCACTTGGACAAAGCTCTTTAAGTTATTAGAAACATAGAAACATGATGACAGAAAAAGACCACATGGCCTATCTAGTCTGTCCTTCCATATCAACAACTACAACAGTCCACTTTTTACCTTTAAAGATCCTCTGTGTTGGTCCCATGCTTTTTTGAATTCAGTTACTGTCCTCATCTCTACCACCTCCACTGGGAGACTATTCCATGGATCCACTACTCTTTCCGTAAAGAAATATTTCCGCATATTACTCCTGAATCTATCTCCCTTCACCCTCATCCCATGTCCCCTCGTAGCAGAACTTGCTTTCAATTGAAAGAGGCTCTCTCCCTGAACATTTATCCTCAGGCAGACATCCCCCTTTGGGTTCCCCAAGACTTTGACCCATTTGCCTAGGTCCTCTCCAAACATGAGCTTCCCCTTAGAGGGGAGCTTGCTGAGACGAGACTTAGGACTGTCTGCTGCCCAATTTCTAAGCCAAAGGGAGTGGCGAGCCTTTGGACCGCCCTCTGAGATCATAGTGAGCATTTACCAGCTAAGCGGCCCCTGACTCTAAAATGTCAGCCTCAGCCGACGAGCCCGATGTTGGTTTGCCCAACTGTTGCACTTGCTGTGCCCTGCAGAGGCAGGCTCTTGCAACCCAGACCCCACAAACGGACGCTTGCAGTGAAAGGGCATTGATACCAAAAGCCTGTTTCAACAGTGTGCCAACTTCCTATCCTGGGCATCCTTGAGGGCTATACTATCGTCAACCAGAATCACAGTCCTTTTGGTAACCGCCGAATCGGATGCATCCACCTTAGGAGACAAAACAGCTCTTGATCCTAATCTGGTAGCGCATACAGGCAAGTCCTGGACTGCACTCCCTTGAGACCATCCTATGGCAGGTCTCACTCATCTTGCTGAATAATCCTATATACTGGAAATACTTTGTGTTTTCCAGACTGCCTGGAACAGTGTGCCTCCAACACCTCATCCTCCACCGGAAAGGCTGTAGGCATGTTAAGGGCCTTCGAAGATTCCACTCTTCACCTGCCAAATCCAGTTCCATGTCCAGATCGTTCCCAACTGCTCCTCCGACCCTGTGGACTGGCCCTGGCACCCTTCCAAGAGCCTAGGCTGCTTAGAAGGGGGCCCTGCTTGCCCTCATACTCCGCGCCTCTTTGCTCCGCTTTCTGGTGCTGCGTCATTACCTGCTGAACCCTGCTGGCATCTGCAGAACGCCCTATGCAGAAGCAGAACAAACTCAAGCGCAAAAGCCCCAGGACCGCCTACCTCCCCCAGAGTCTGAGACATGGAGGGTCCTATAATAGCTGAGGGGCATGAAGCTGGTTCTGGCAGAGACCTGGACTTCACAAGGAGAGGGAGACTCACCCTGCCTTGTGCTATCCTGCAGGCCCTGTCTCACAGAGGTGGCTTCCTGTGCGCAGTCCCGATACATACCTGCTTCGGAGAATGCTCCCCTTCTGATCCCGCAGACCAGGTACTGCGGACGAGATGGCATGGTTTGTGCATCTGTGGCCTGGCTATGGGAATACCCCTGCTCCAAAATTAATGCAAAAACAAATGGCAGAGAAAAATGGAGGTGGGAGAAGGATGAAACAGAAAAAGGCCCCTTCTAGCTTCCCTTCAAAGAACAACCACTGAAAAAGAAAGTAAAATGAAGTAAAGTGAAAATAAAGTAAAATGAAAGGAACAAACAACTTCTATTACAGTATTTTCTTTAAAACGGCAGGCCTGAAATTAACAAAAACGCCACGAGCAAGTCCCCAGGGAGTGGGGGTGTAAAGCTGCAGGTCTGCCCAACGCACGCGGGGGAGCCAGGGACTGATGACACCGTGCTCTATTCCCATGCTGCAGTCAGCCTGTTAGGCCTCTTCCACGCAGTGCCTGGCTGACACCTAACCAATTGGGCCCAAAGCACACAGCCTGTATCTGACCAGCTGGTCACAGAGAACTCCCCAAATACCTGAAATGAGGCTCCTGCTCCATTCACTTCCGCGATTACATGTTTCTCCACCTCACACTCAGCCTACATCGAGGGCTTCAGTGCTGAGGAGGGCTGACTGGGAGCTGCCAGACTTCCCTGAAAACGCTGTGCCATTATCTCCCTGCACCGGCTGCACTGTCAGTATTTCATCCGCAGCAGCTCCTCACCCGCTAATGGCTTCGGGAACTGCCAAGACTCAGTCTGTCCAAACCTTTCCCCCTGAACCGCCTTTGGGGGAAGGGGAGGATGGAAGGAGTAAGAGATTCTCCCCATCTGCAGCACTCTTATTTTTTTATTTGTCTTCTTTTTTTTTTGTTTTTTTGAAACCTTGAGCTAAAAAATAAAACAGCACACTGTGCCATAAGAAAGGGAATAAAAGAAAAAAATGAAAACTAGCCCATCTCCTTAGTTGTCCCTGCAGCGAGTCCAGCACCCTGGGGCTCACTCACTCCTCCAGCTGCTTGGAGACTGAGCATACTGGGGCTGGTAGGCAGTGCCAGCTGTATAAGTACACTGGTGTCATCAAAAGGATGACGTCCTCATTCTCCAGACTGATAAAAGAGGTACACTACCCAGAGGTGTGGGACTGGACTGGAGGGACGATGAGGAAAGCGTAGTTACGCACCTGTAACAGGTGATCTCCAGGGACAGCAGGAGTCAGTCCTCACTTATGGGTGACGTCGGCACCGACGGAGCGCGCGCAGAGCAATTCCCCAGCTTTCAAAGAGAGCCTTTTGGATTGCTACCACGCATGCGTGGTCCTCTTCCCGCCCAAGGGTGCCATCTTGCTCAATCAGGTCCCTTAGCTCAAGCCCTACCAAGCAGATGGCAAGGGAAGGATAAAAATCCAGCAACTCTTCAGGGGAGGTGGGAGGGTAGTGAGGACTGATTTCTGCTGTCCCTGGAGAACACCTGTTACAGGTGAGTAACTACGCTTTCTCCAAGAACAAGCAGGAAGTCAGTCCTCACTTATGGGACTCCCCAGCTACAGGCTACCGAACCTGTAACCTAAAACGTCTCCGCGAGGCCGTGAGCAGAAGCCGATGCCCACAGGAGCCCGATTCCTCTGGTCCTCATGGCGAAGCCCTCAGTAGCCGTGAAGAAGAGTCGGAGAGCAGGAGTTGCTTATACCCCAAACAAATTACGGAGTATGGCCTGGCCGAAGGCGCTGTCCCAATGGGAATCCCTCTCCACGCAGTAGTGGGCAGCGAAAATTATTTGCTGAAGACCAGGTCGCCACCTGGCAAATGTCCTGCAGGGGCACTGAGCGCAGCGAGGCCAATGAAGCCGCCTTGGCTCGGACACCGTGTGCGGTGATTCGCCGATCCAAAGGGACACCCGCCTTCGCATGGGTGAAGGCGATGCAGTCCGCCACCCAAATAGAGAGGGCACGCTTTGTGACTGCCTGCCCCAGGCGGTTGGGATCGTAGGACACGAAGAGCTGGCCAGACTTGCGATGAGGCTGGGTGCACTGCAGATAGAAGGCAAGAGCCCTCTTGCAGTGAAATGTATGCAAAGCCACCGACGCCTGGTTGGCATGGGGTCTCGGGAAGAAGGTCGGTAAGACTATCTCCTGATTGAGATGGAAATCAGAGAATTTTCGGCAGGAATTTGGGGTGGGTACGGAGGACCACCCTATTCCTATAGAATCTCATATAAAGGGGCTTCAGCCATGAGAACCTGGAGCTCGCTGACTCGGCAGGCCAAGGTCAGAGCCACCAGGAAGACCACCTTCCAGGATAGGTGCCGAAGCGAACACGTCGCCATCGGCTCAAAAGGCGAGCGCGTGAGCTGCATGAGCACTACATTCAAGTCCCATTCCACCAGGGGCGGTCGAATGGGAGGCTTGGACAGTAAGCAACCCCGCAGAAAGCGGAAGACCAATGACTTCCCGAGAGGGGCTTTCCCTCGACAGGGAGGTGATTCGCTGAGATGGCACTCAAATGTACCCTGACAGAGTTTGACTTCAGACCTTCCTTCGAGAGATGGAGAAGATACTGAAGGCCCACCGAGTGGAGCAGGAGAAGGGAGTGACCTGGAGCCATGAGCACCAGGCCGAGAAACGCAGCCACTTGAAGGTGTACGCTTGCCTAGTCAAGGTCTTTGATGCAAGGAGATTCTCCTCGACCTCCTCCGAGAGACCCAGCGGGGCTAGAGAAACCCGTTCAGCCGCCAGGCTGCAAGGGATAAGGTGGTTAGGTTTGGGTGTAGCACCCGCCCCCCTCCTGTGTTAGCAGGCCCGGGGCACAGCCCAGGGGAACTGGAGGCTTTGATGATAGCCAGAGCAGGAGCAGGAATCAGGGCTGTTGAGACCACGAGGGAGCTATGAGGATCATCAATGCCTGGTCCCACTGAGCCTTGAAGAAGGTCCTCGCAATTAGAGAAGTGGGAGGAAACACAGAGCAGATCGAAGGACTAGCTCAGAAGGAACGCATCCAGGGCAGGCCCTCCCTGCTCGGGTGTGGCACTGGCCCTTAGAAGCAGAGCTTTGCTTTCAGCGGATTGGCAAACAGGTCCATAGCCGGAGTCCCCCACAGAAGGAACAGCCAATTGGCCACCCCCGGATCCAGCTGCCATTCGTGTGGGCGGAGAATTCTGCTGAACCTGTCTGCCAGGACATTCTCCTGGCCCGGGAGGTAGACCGCCCTGAGGTTCATCCCCCGGTGGGAGGTGAAGGAAAAGAGTAGAACCGCTTCCCAGCATAGGGAGCATGATCCGGTCCTTCCCCTCCTTGTTGACGTAGAACACCACCACGCGGTTGTCGGTTCTGTACGAGCACAAACCTCCCTTGGAGGTGGTCCTCAAAGGCCCTCAGGGCCCACCGAATTGCCCGGAGCTCGAGCAAGTTGATCTGCTGCTGTGACTCCTCCAGCGACCACTGCCCCCTGCGTGCATAATGTGCTGCAATGGGCACCCCACCCCAACAGGGAGGTATCTGTTGTCAGCACCAGGTTGTTCTGCAGGGCCTGGAAGGGCAACCCCCGGAGAAGGTTGCAGGGGTTTTTCCACCAATCAAGGGACAGATGAAGGCCGTGGGAGACCCTTAAGGAGGCCCTCCGATGGCCGGAGGACTGACTCCACTGGACGCTGAGGCACCACTGGACCATCCGCATGTGCAGGTGGGCGTGGGGAACCACATGGACGGTAGAAGCCATATGGCCCAGGAGGCGCAGCATAGTTTGGGCCGTTACCCGAGGGCTGCTCTGGACCCGGGCCGCCAGGGCTCGGAGGCGGTCGGCACGATCCAGGAACGCGGTCACCCGCTGAGTGTTGAGGTGTGCCCCGATGAACTCTAAAGCCTGAAAAGGCTCGAGGTGAGACTTGGGGTAGTTGATCATGAAGCCCAGGCTCTTGAGCACAAGAATTGTGCGTGATGCTACCCAGCGAGTTTCCTCGACCGAGGAAGCCATGACAAGCCAGTCATCGAGGTAGGGGAAGACTGGTATGCCCTGATGCCTGAGACAGGCGGCAACTACGGTGAGGCATTCCATGAAGACCTGCGGGGCGAACACGAGGCCGAAGGGGAGCACCCTCTACTGGAGGTGCTCTCCCTGTGCTGAGGGTGAATTAGAATGTGGGCGTAAGTGTCCTTTAGATCCAAGAAGCATAGTCAGTCGTCCTGGCAGAGGAAGGGCAGTAGAACGCCAAGGGATAACATTTTGAACTTCTCCCTCACCAAAAACTTAACTTTCGGAGGTTCGGAGGTCGAGGATAGGCCGCAGACCCCCCCGCATCTTCTTTGGGACGAGGAAGTACCGGGAATAGAAGCCCTGACCTCAGAGGTGCGGCGGCACCTTCTCGTCCACCCGCTCTGCGAGGAGGTTGACTAATTCCCACCACAGGAAAACTTGGTGCACGGAGAGTAGAGGAGGCTCCGCTGGGGAGAAGGGAAGGGGAAGCCTGTCTAGACAGAGGCGATAGCCGTTCCGGATGACCCGGAGGACCAAGGTGTCCGAGGTGATGGAAGCCCACTGAGGGGCGAAAGAGGACAGGTGTCCCCCTACTGGCTGCTGAGACACCGGAGGATGAGAGACTATGTGGCTGGCATCAAAACCCTTGCGCAGGTTGTGGTGGAGCCGGGGTCTTGGCTTTGGGCCCTTTCGGCTTGCGGTGACACTGGCCGGACTTCCCTTGCACCGGAGTGGTCAGCGTGGGGGTGGTCAGTACAGCGGGTAGCCATGATAAGGAAGGCCTTTCCTCGGGAAGAAAGGCTTTATAGCCTGCTGCTTCTTCCGAGGGAGGGTGTAGGTCTTGCGCGAAAGACGGGTTCTAGTGACGAACTCCGTCTCTATCTCTGTGGCTTTTTTCTCCATTGGCTTGCCGAAAAGCTGCTCGCTGAAGCAAGGCACGTCCAAGAGCTTCTCCTGCCCCGATACCTGCAGCTGCTACCTGAGCCGAAGACTCAAAACTATTGTAGGCGGCACGGGAAAGATATTTGGAGCAATCCGCGACAGACTTGAGCAGGGTACTGAACCTGTTGAGAGGTTTGCCCTCCAGGCCTGCGGAGAAACCCCCCAGTCCTTTGACCAGGTCACGCAAGAACATGCCCATGTATAACTAATACGCTTGAATATGACAGGAGAGCATGGATCTCTGATAGGCCTTGCGGTCCAGGGTGTCAAGGGCCCTTGACTCTCTGCCTGGGGGGACCGAAGAGTGTGACTTCGGGCTCTTCTGTTTCCTCATGGCCGACTCCACCACCATGGAAGTGTGAGGGAGTTGGGTCTTCCTGAACCCAGGACCACGTTGTACCTTGTACATGGTGTCGAGGCACTTACTAATGATGCAGGTGCCTCCCACATACGGAGCAGTAGCCTGGACAGGATAGGAGGGACTGGGACCGTCAGAGACTTCCTAGGTGGGGACTCATATTGGAGGATGCTGAGATCTTCAGCTCGAGGATCCTCCTCGGCCTGGGTGGCCAAGTTAAGGGCCCATGCCATGTCCCGAACGAACACCAGGAAAGAGGTGTCTTCGGGCGGTGAGCGCCGTTGAGATTCAGGCGGGTAAGGATCTGACGAAAGATCCCAGTGTGCACGGGTTTCTCGGGGAGGTGTCCCCATCGGACTCCCAGTCTGAGAACTCAGAAGAGGAATCCGAGGCAGGCAGGTCGCCCTGTCCAGTGGCCGAGGTCCACTTGGAGCCGGAGGCCCTGGATGATCTCGCCCCCGAGGAACGGGAAGGCGAACAAGTCCACCGTCGAGGACCCTCAAGAGGCCCGTGGCTCTCAGGGGTTTCCTGGACAGTTTTAGGCGTCCCACGCGAGGGAATCACGGTCTCTTGGCGCAAGTCAGCAAAGCTGGCTGTAAGCTCCTGCTGGGAAGCAATGAATGCAGAAATGCTGCATTGCAGTGCCAGCATGCGGGATTCCCACGTGAGCGTGGGGCCCTGTGACGCTGACCCGGGGGTCACTGGGTCGGGCATCGAGGAGGACGGGGGGGTCCTCACTGGGATAGCCCTCTGGAGACCGGGCGCCTTCGCTGGAAGCCTCTGTATCTACGCGAGGTATCTTGTGGGGCTGCTCCTTGTCCAACTCTCAGGCTAAACGACCGGGTGCGAAGGGGGCTGAACGACCGGGTGCGGGCATGGGAGCGCTTGTCGGGAGCCCCCGACAGTGACTTCGAAGCCTTCTTCTTCTTGCATCGCTCCACTTCAGGGGACCCCTGGTTGGAATGCCGCCAAGAGCATGAAGCCGAAGTGGGGTTTCCTACCGGAGGAGAGACAATTGAGGGTGCCACCGGGGACTCCGAGGCGGCCTTTCTGAAAATGTCGGACTTCTGCTTACGACTGAGCAGGGCTTTAGAGGACATTTTCTTACAGAGCTCCGGATCACGATCAGTCCCCAAAACACCGAAGGCAACAGTCATGGGTGTCAGTAAGCGACATGTTCTTAGAGCATCTATCACATTTTTTGAATCTGGTGGCCATGGGGGCAAAAATGGCCCTCCCGCGAGGTCGAAGACCCACGCGGCCAGTGGTTGGAGGAAAAAAAGGGTGCGAAGCCTGTTAGCCAAAAAAGGTGAAGAAAATCGTCCCCCAGGAGCTCTAGAAAGGTAGAGCGGGGGGGGGGGGGGTGTGTGTGTGAAGGATGGGTAGAGGACCGGTGTAACCGGAAAAAAGAGGCAGCCAGCAAGCCGAAAAAGAAACACTTTTTCTGAGGGACAAGGATGTGCGTACGAAGGGCTCCGTGGAAAAAGGAAGACTGAGCAAGATGTCACCCTTGGGCAGAAGAGGACAGCGCCATGCATGGTAGCAATCCCACAGGCTTTCTTTGAAAGCTGGAGAATTGCTCTGCACGGGCTCCGTCGGTGCTGACATCACCCATAAGTGAGGACTGACTTCCTGCTTGTTCCTGGAGAACAACCATTCCCTAACAACACAAAAACAAGACCACCCTCTGTGAAACTAATGACCAGCAGATCACACATAATTGAGCTTCCAACCTGCTGCAAGGATGTGGTCAGGGTGAGTAACACAGCAGTGTTCAAAAGAGGTTTGAACAAGTCCCTGGAGGAAAAGGCCATTGCCTATCCCTGGAAATGAGTTATGAGAAATAGATCTGTTCTTTGAGATACGCTGAGTATTTGCAACCCAGATTGGCCACTGCCAGAGACAGGATGCTGGGCTTGATGGAGCTTGGTCTGACTCGGCATGACTTTTCTTATGTTCTTATGGCTTTAATGCGCTAATTCAAATTCTCTTTTTGGAGTTTACTTATTTTTAATTCCTGTATCAGGACAACTTTTAGAATAGCCCTGGTCCTTTCTGCTCTGCAAGGGCAGGCCAGGCAGCTTCTTTTGAGGCTGAAGTTCTCAACAGTGTTTCAGTGGCTTGTGCGCACATTGGGGGGAAAGGGGGAGGCAAGCAGCAATCCTCCTTCTCCAGCAGGTCCAAACATCTGTCAGTTGAGGACCCACAAGGGACTGGGTTGAGGGGGTGGATCACAGGAAGACAGATAGGAGAGAAAATGCTGAAATACTGAAGACCAACACCATGCAAGGGATAAGTAGGAAATCTGGTAGAAGATAGAGAGAAGTAAACCTGGAAAATAAAAACAATGAAAGATCATATTAACAGTAAAGGGAGAACTGTAAAGATTTTAACAGTTTGATTTTAACAGACATTAAGATGGAATGTTTTTATATACTTTTATTGTAACCGTTTTGTTTTGCGGTTGTTGTTTGATGTCCACGTTAAATTGGAAATGACTAAGAAACGTGTGATTGGTGGTATACAAAACTTCAAAAATAAATTACAATACTGCGAGACACAAAGAAGAAATCAGCCAGACGCAGGTGACGAGATAGGATATTTTATTTTTTAAAAAGGATAAAGATAATAAAAATTCTGACATAGCAAAATAAACTTAACTGATGCTACAGCATCTCAAATATTTTAAAATCAACACAACACACATTGCACTGTATTCATCTGAAAACTGTGCACTCAAGTACACCATAACTGTGTGCGTGGGAGGATCTTATTTCCTGAAGAGTCATACTAACTGACCCTGCCACTTTCCACATCTCTTGTCATGAAAGACAGTGTGATACAGTCTGCACTGCTCTTTAATACACAGTCCTCCACAAAAAAGGGAAACACCACACATGTTTTTACATATTTACAAAATAAGGTTCAGTCTCTTCCCATTTGGAGGCAGTACCAACTGCAAAGTGAAGTGCCTTCAATAGAAAAGAACTTTCCTTCCTACTTTAATATAAAGTGCTTTATTTTTTCTAAACTTCATAAAGAGGTGCAGAGGTCACTAGCCACATGAGGTGACAAAAGAAAACACTGTCTAGCTCAAAATTATAACAAAATACAATGAAGCAGCAAAGGGTGGCTGGGTAGCAAATCATACATGTCCTAACTCTTCTAGCTATGCCACGATGACATAACAATACTGTATTTTCCAGCATTCACTGATACCTGCATATTATGAAGGGCTCCTTAATTAGGACACGAGACCCATAACAACTTTGTACAACTGCATTTCATTACTGCCCTATTCTAAAGTGCATTGTTTCTTTTCTCAGACAGCAGGCAAAGCAGTGGAGCCAGACGGCATCAGGGGAAGCTTCTAAAGTGGTGACTGGACTGCGCTCTGTAATCATATCTGGATGGAAGGCACTCCATACATGCATACTGTTACCCAAATTATAATAAAGGCTACAAGCCAGAAATCTACCCTGGGTTGTGAATGTGCACGTAAACCACATAAAACAATCCCTGCAAATAAGTCTCACAGAGGAAATGACAAAAAATAGGCACAGCATCCTAAAACATACACCAGCTTTCAAATTACTGTCAAATACCTCCAGAAGACAGTTCAGAGCACATCCAGTAGGGGTGGCAGTGTTTTCTTGCATTCTAAGGATTGGGGCTATGCTGCTGCTCCAAGGTAAATGTCTTGAAAGGTTTTCATCACCAATAGGTGCTGGCTGCTTATGGAAGCTGCAGGGCAGTGCTCCTTCCTCCCGCAGGCAGCAGCAGTTGTTCCATGCCATCCCGTTCCCCTGGAATGCTTTGGATGTGTACAAGAATAATCCAGTTGTCTCATTTCCTGCTTTCCATTCCTGCTTGCATCTTCCTCAGTGGGGAAAGGCTCCCAGTCTTATGCTGGCCTGAAACTTTGCTGCTCTCGTCAAAGCCCCTGCTTACCATGGCTTGCAGTCCAGGGGTCCCCCACTCATGGCTGCAAAGCTCTCGCTCTTTCACAGAGTGCAACAGGGGAGAGTTTAGGGTGGAGGGGAGATGAAGCCTGACCCCTTATCCTCATGTGACCCCAGCTTTTCTTGACACAGATCCAGCTTCAAGATGTCAGACCCATTTTGGCCATCATCTGTTCATAGACGGTCCATGCCATCGCTGCCATCAAGGTGCGTCGCAGAGCACGGGGCAGGCCTCCACGGAAAAAACCTGTAACGCCATAGTTCTAATGCCAAAGGAAGGAAAGATTTGAAGAAAAAAAAAAAAGAGAGAGAGAGAAGTTAAGAACATGCAGTGAAAATGACAATTATCTCCTTACTGCCTGGATCAAATGCTGGATCACAGTAGACCAATGTTCTCCTGAGTGAAAAATAATCCTCTATAGAAGGCCCCTCTTTTTGCAGTTCAGCCAATTTGGTTGGAGTGACATTGCTAGGGCAGTTCTGATACTGGCTTCACAGCCTCAGCAGTGAGTCTCAATCTTGCTTTATGGGAGGGACTGTCAAAAATGCCAAGACAGATGCCTACAGCTCCATGTCCAAGCACAAAGGTGCTGCAGATGATTTTAAGTAATACAGATGTCAGTCTGGTAGGCGCTCAGCTGATTTTATAGAGCACACATTTGCCAAATAGCTGTCAGTAGGGAATGCATTTTGGCTACCCTCATCATGGTGTTACCACTGACCCAAAGAGCTTCATATTCCCAAAGCCATGAGCCCCTTTCTCCAAGTGATTCATAGAGCGGAAAGGCTTTACCATCTCTGTGTTGATACCCAGGAACTCATCAATGTTATGCAACATCAGTAGAGTAAATGTCTAACTTAAGCTATTCTGAGCTATAAAAAAAAAAAAAAATTTAAAACATACCCGATCCACAAAATAGCAAAAGAAATTTAATCCTCCTTCAATGTGACATTACTACTGAGTCAAAATACACAGGCTCCTTATCCTTGGGACACGTGTTGATTTCATGTAATACCTTATGACTACCAGCATTTAATCAATTTAAATGACTGGGTGTGGACAATCTGCAGACATTGTGCAAAGCCTGTGTGAGGCTGGCCATCTGCTGAAAGCATCGGATCCCAGGCTTGAGGGCTTCTCAGCAGATCTGTTTAGACACAGTATTGCTGGCTTTTAGCAAAGTGGCAACAAGCACACTAGGCGGAGGGGGGGGGGGGTGTTTGCATGTGACCTTAGTTTTGCTGTAGTCTTGGGACTATCTCAGCTATGCCAGTGAAGACTTCAGTGATCCTATTTTTCCAAAGGGACCCCCCCGCCTTCTGTTATTACAGTGAAATTCTTTTGAAAACAAGAGCCAGTGTGATTCTGCAGGATGAGAGTGCATACAGGCTCTGCATCTGAAATTTGATGATGTGCAAACAATATACCCAGGAATTAGTCTTCAAAAGAGAATATGGGTTAAATGGGGATGGGATACTGTTTCTCCATCTTGCTTGGTACTTTCATGTGGTAACCCTGTTGTATAAAATTTATACCAAATCTCAGCAAGGCAACACTACGATAAAAATATGGTAGGAAGGAAAAAAGGATACACTATATATTCTAACTGAATGTCACCCAGGATAAAAAAAAAAAAAGTGGCTTCCGGTGACATCACCAAGGAGAATGGCAGTGTAAAGGTAGAGCTCCGCTACTCCCCGATAAAAAGCGCAAGCAAATGAATCCCCCTGTAGATTAAGAACAATGCAGAAATAAGCCTCAGAGTGAGGAAGTCGAGATGGCCAGGAAGAAAAAAAAACAACACCACACACAGTGGATCCGGCAGAGTTTGCCTTTCAGCAGTAACCGGTAAGCAGCAAAAGAGGAATGAAAATGGAAGCGCACGAGGCCACCCAGTGCAGGCCAGAAGAAGATAGCGTGGAAAAAGACCCCCCCCCCTAAAAGTAATACAGCTGCCGCAAGGGTGCTGGTGGGGGAACTAAGGCAGTGGATAGAGGAAATGCAATTGCTGAGAGGAGACTTCGCCACCCTGGCCACCGATTTAAAAGCAGAACTAGGTGACTTCGGGAGAAGAATTGAGGATGTAGAGCAACAAGTAGATGCAAGCAGAGAAAAAAACCGAAGCCCTCAATCAAAGGGTGCAAGAACTGGGGAAAGTACAAGACACCATGGCTGAAAAACTAGAGGACATAGAAAACAGGCAAAGGCGCAATAACCTTAGATTTAGGGGAGTGCCTGAGGACCCCGCATACCAGGAGAGCTCTAAAGCAATAATAGAAATGGTCTCTTTGCTCAGGGAGGAGGCAAATAAACTGGACATAAGGCTGGAACGAGCTCATAGAGCACTTAGAAGAATACAAACAAACAAGCCTAGAGATATTGTGGTGTTTTTTCAAAGTTATTGGATAAAGATGTGGAAGCAAGGATTCCTGGAATGGGGCACTCGCACAGTGGAAGTCTATGAAGATTTATCCCCAGTTACGTTGAGAAAGTGGAGGGAACTGAGAGATGTAACACAGAAACTCTGAAGTGAAAGGGTGAAATATAAATGGCAATTTTCTTTTCGCACTAGCTCTGACCAAAGAGGGGTGCACCATACTCATAAAAACAAGAGCGAAGGCAGTGGCAGCAATGTGAGAACTGAAAATACCAGGAGCGGACACGACTGGAATAGAGCAACCTAACGCATCTCAACGGGATCTACAATGGAAACGGATGGAGAGGGGCAAGAGACTCCGAAGACACCAGGAGGACAACTCGGCAAAGCAGAATAGGAGCAAATGACATTAATAATTAGGACTATGACCAGGGCTATACCTAAAAGAGCATTGGAAGAGCCAGAAAGACAAAAGGACTCAATGGGAAGCATTGAAAAAGAGTAAGAAAGGGGGAACAAGAGTGTGAAGAGGGGCAAGAGGACAGGGGCGATGTAATGTTAATTTGTGTTTTAGAGATCGAGAAGGAGAGGATAAGTGGGGGAGGTATAACTTTAGAAGGTAATGGGGGGATATAAAAGAGCACAAAGCTCAGTAATAGGGGAGGGGTGGAGACAGGGAGGGAAGAGTGACACACTGGAAAGTATATGAGTAATTGCCTAGACAAGAAGGGGTGAAGGGAGGGAAGGGGGGGGAAGGACCAGGTGGGCATGGAGGGGGGTTAAAATAAACCAGATGGGGAGCTTGAAAATTGGCACTATAAATGTGAAAGGGCTAAACACGCCCCAAAAGAGACAGCTCCTCATTACAGAGACTCAAAGGCTAGATTTGGCAATAATGTGTGTGCATGAAACCCATATGAGAAAACGTGATTATAACCTATTGATGCATGTTCAGTACAAAAGACAGTATTGTGCATCGCCCAGAGGGGAGAAGGAAAACTGACGGGGTAGCAATTTTACTAAGAAATACAGTACCTTGGGAAGAGAAAGCCGTGAAAAAAGATGAGGAAAGACGATATATTGCAATTAAAGAGAAGATGCAAGGGAAACTAAATTACAATAATAAGTGTTTATGCACCTAATACAGGACAGGGCCAATTCTTTATTAGGCTTTTAAACGAGTTCTCAAGTTTCCTGGAGGAACACATAATCACAGCAGAAGATTTTAACACAGCTATTAACCCTGCACTGGACCATTCTCACCGGAAGGAAGGGGGAGGAGAGGCACATAGAAAAAGACTGCTGGATTTAATGAGGCAACGGCAGTTGGTTGATGGGTGGAGAGAAAAGAACCCAAGAAGTAGAGCTTATTCTTTCCACTCCATGCCCCACCAGATAAGCACACGAATAGACGTGATTATGATGAGCAGTCAGATGGTGCAGGCATTGACCGGGGCAGAGTACGAACAGAGTACATGGCCGGATCATGGGATGGTGTGGGCAGAGGTGCAAGGTACGAAGTTTTGGAGAATGAATGATAGCTTGTTAAAAGACAAAGCCCAAGTCCAAGCAATAAAAAAAGAAATGCAGGAATTATTTGTATTAAATGATACAGGGGGAAACAGCTCCAGCGGTCATATGGGATGCCTTTAAGGTGTTTATTAGAGGATGCTTTATTGGGTGGGGGGCATACAAAAAAAAAAAAAAAGTTGCACAGGCCATGAGGGAAGCTCTGTAAAAGCTAAAAGAAATGGAGATAGCATGGGGGAGAACAAAATGTCTAGTCAGCAGGCAAGACATAGATAAAGCACGAACCAAAGTGAGAACTGCAGCTGGAAGAATTGACCTTCCAATTGCAAAAGGGAAGCCAAAAAAATTTACGAACATGAAACCGATCAGGAAAGCTGATAGCATGCAGTTTGAAAGTGCAGCAGGCACAGTACGCTGTGACCAAGCTTCGCTCCACTAGGGGTGAATGGATTTGGGGAGAAGATCTCAGGAAGGAATTCCAGATTACTATAGAGAACCTTACTCAGAGGAACAACTAGTAATAAAATCAAGAGAGGGCTGATTATTTGGATCAGATAGAGCTACCCAAGATTAAGGAGTGGATGAGAGAGGGGATGGATAGGGCTATCACCCTTGAGGAAGTGGATAAGGCCATAAATTCCTTAGCGAATGAAAAAGCCCCAGGCCTAGATAGCATGTCAGCTTGGGTATATAAAACATTTAAAGAGAAAATGGGCCTCTGGGTGGTGCGGCTCTTTAATGTAGTAAGGGAAGGGGGAGCTTTGCCAGCCATGATGGGACAAGCGGGCATTAGTGTATTACCTAAACTGGGTAAGGATGTATAGACCTATTTCACTACACCATCTCCCGGGGGTGATAAACACAGATCAAACCGGATTTATACAGGGGAGGCAGGCGGGGGATAATGTAAAAAGGGTGGTGAACATTATACAAAAAATTAGCCAAACAAAAGAGTCTGCGATAATGGTAGCGGAGGACGCTGAAAAAGCGTTCGACCGTGAGCTGGGATTTCCTACGGAGCACTATGGCAAAGCTTGGGATACGGGAACAATTCATTGGATAGGTAAAAGCCTTATATGCTAGGCCAGAAGTTGCAGTAAAAATAAATTGAGGGTATTCCAACTTCTTTAAAGTTACAGAAGGGAACCAGACAAGGCTGTCCACTTTTCCCGTTGCTCTTTGCAATATCATTAGAGCGGTTTGCGGAGAGAATCAGCGAGAGAGGATGTGAGGGGGGTTAGTATAAAGGGAATGCAATATAAGATCTCCCTCTTCGCTGATGACATCTTGCTCACTATTACTCACCCTGAAGCCTCTTTAAAAGCAATGCAGATGGAAATGGAGAGATACCAGCATGTTTCAGGGTTTAAATTAAACTTTGATAAAACAGAGGTGCTAAACTTATCTCTAACGGAGCAGGAAACAATTAAAATGAACTAAAAATTCCCCTTCAGGTGGGCAAACCCCCCCCCACTATATGATATCTCGGGGTACAGTTGAGCACCAATCCCTCGAGATTATACCAGTTAAACTATGAGCCAATATGGAAAAAGTTGACTTGAGAGTTAGAAGGATGGACAGGCGTAACACTGTCTTGGCTAGGCAGAGTGGTGAGAAGGCTTTCTATCTGTATCAAACTCTGCCTATAGCGGTGCCTTGGCAGGATGTAGAGATGGCTCAACATAAGGTGTTCCACTACATCTGGCAGTACAAATCCCCGAGAATAGCTAGAAAGGTGCTGTATAAACCAATAAAAAAAGGGGGGTTAGCAGTCTCCAATTTATGGTAGTATATAGCAGCACAATTGTCAAACATAGTACACTGGCAGGATGATCTGGAAAAAAAATGGGTTGTAATGGGGGGGAATGGGGGGGAAGGGGGGGGAACGCTGACAGCCAGAGTTGTATCTGGGATAAGAAATAGCGTGAGCTCAGATTTAAAAAGTTAAGGAAGGTCTGTCCTGCATTAGTTTTTGTAAACCAAACAAAACAAGGAGCACCGCTCTTGCAGGTGACCACAGGATACACAATGAGCAAGAGTCCAAGACCGTAAGGATAAATTCGAAATTCTTTATTAAAGTAGTCCCCATAACAGTGATAAACCATAAACAGACATGATAAAAACTTTAAGAACATTTAAAACTTCATAAAAATTAAAAAGATCAAAAATTAACTTTAAACTATAAATTACTCATTCTCAAATTTATATTACACAGGACATAAAATGAAGAAAACATTATGTATATACAGAAAGCACAGTTACTTACCTGTAACAGGTGATCTCTGGGAACAGCAGGAATAAGTCTTCACATATGGGTACATTGGTACCGACGGAGCCTGCGCGGGAACGCTCCCCAGCGTCCAATCAGAAAGCTTTTGGGAGCATCCCTCAGCGCCTGCGTGCTGCCTTCCCGCCTTTCCAACTGTCTCTCCTCAGTTGAGTTTCATAGCTGAGACAAAGAGAGAGAAAGAGGAAAGGAATGATAGATAGAGAAATACAACTCCTAGGGGAGGTGGGTGGGTTGTGAAGACTTATTCAGAGATCACCTGTTACAGGTAAGTAACTGTGCTATCTCCAGGAACAAGCAGGAATGAGTCTTCACATATGGGGACTCCCAAGCTAAGATGCCTGGAGCCCTAACATGTTGGAGATTGAAACATGCTACACCTCATATGGCCAGGCATCCTGAGGATGGAGGGTAGGAGTTGAAAAGAGAGGAGCTGTAGAAAAACAGCTAACCTAAGAAAGGACTACCAACAAGGAGTCCTTGTATGTATGATCATTATCATAAAAATATTGAAATGAACAATCACCATATGACGCTCACCTACTGGATTGCAGGAAGTAGAGAGGCTGATGGAGTCTACTGGGGATCCAGTAGAATAATGTTCAAGGTGACCTCACTGGAGTGAAGGTGGAGGTCAACATCTGGAAGTGAGAGGTGACCCCAGGATTCAATTGGGGTAGCACAAAAACGGCAGGTCTTCAGTGGGAAGCTTCATGGAAAGCTGAAAACTCTTTTGGCTACAGAAGTATTCAGAGGTAGGAGCAAAAGAGGAAGACTGACCGATCTGGGCAAACAG
This sequence comes from Ichthyophis bannanicus, assembly GCA_033557465.1. Lineage (NCBI taxonomy): Eukaryota > Metazoa > Chordata > Amphibia > Gymnophiona > Ichthyophiidae > Ichthyophis > Ichthyophis bannanicus. The sequence goes on from CM066031.1 coordinate 1,110,595,650, forward strand.
ACCTAGTCCTTGAGGGAGGAAAGGGTATGATAAGAACCCCATACTCCCAGAAGGACAGATGTTTGAGGAATTGAATCTGAAATCCACTGAAGATCCACCATGTCTTTCCTAACTGGTGAGAGGTAGGAAGACATTGGGGTATGGAGCTGCAGGGATACGTAAACCTAGGATACGGTAGGGCTGTCAGTACCCACAGCAGTAGTTGTGTGCATAATATCCGAAACATACTGTGGAACAGTATGAAGCTGTGCAAGCCCACTGTCAGGAACATACAGGAAGGTAAAAACCTTTATGAACATAGACAGTCAGAGAGATAAGTATGGAAATACATATCTATCTATAAGAAGTATCTGGATAGATACACATATATATGTAGATATATGTGCCTATATATATATATACGGGTATATAGATATGTATAGATCTATAATGAGATCTAAAGGGCATAGCATATGCACACTTAGCTGACAGATACATCTACAGAGATGTATATATATATTTATATAGATATATAGATAGATATATAGATATATATACCTGAATATATAGGACTAAAGATAGATGCCTGCAACTAAGCAGACAGAACTATGCATATCAGGACATTCACATGGAGATGTGAAGGGAAAAGATTCATCTAAGAACAAGGAGGTGAAACCTACTTGGGAAGATATATAGAGAATCTATTCCCCCAGAGATGATGGTAAAGGAATGCTATCCAGTGAATAATCAGGATGGTTACGTGAAAAAACAGAGGATAATATCAGTCTGTAAACAGCAAGTCCGGAGTCCTGTGGAACTCCAGCATGGTAAAAGGACAGAAACGCATAGAATGAGATACCAGGTTGACCTACGTGAGGGACAAAGGAGGTATCAGGCGTTTTCCAGATTAATATGTGCTGTCCTTAAAAGATTAGGATACCATGAGGACAAGCTGCAAGAAAAAAAAAAAAGAGTATATTCCCTGTAGGAATGGGATAACTCCTAGACTTTCACGTGGAGAAGGCTTATGTCCTGTTCCCTCTTCTTTTTTTTCTTTTTTTTTTTAAAAAGGAGATAGTAGGGTGTGAAGAACACTCACAGTCATAGGGGATGACTGAGGAAGCCTTTTTCAACCATGATGGATAGCCATTAGAGAAACTCGATGCTCTCTAGCAAGGGCCCATAGTGGAAAGCTTCTCAGTAGGATTGCAGAGAGCATTATGCAGGAAAACTGGGATGTAGAACTGGCTGATGGAGAAAACTCACAGCCACGTCTACTACGTTGCCAAACCCAGAGATGGCAAGGGTAGAAGATACTGTAAGAAGCCTGTAGTGAGAAGGATTATCCAAGAAAGATGTAGAAAACTGTCTTGGAATCACTACTAAGGCCAGACAGAAGTGGTGGAAGACAAGACTGGGACTTGTGGAAAAGTACCAGTAGTCAATTACTGGAACTCCTGCATGGGCAGCTACTGAATAGGACAACAGAGAGAGTCGGTCTGTGTCAAACAGAGAAAACAGACTGAAGAAAGAGAGAAAGCTGTCTCTGTCTGCAGAGCTGCCCAGATAAAGAAAGGAGTTTACTCAGGAGAAGAAACTCTACAGTGAAAAGAAAGACAAGAAGAGTCCTTCAATGGTATGGTACCACTCTTACAGGGGAAACCCTGGAGAAGAGGGTAGAGATAGAAGCTGAAGAAGGACTTACCACATGGTAAATCCCTGGAAGAAAAAAAATTCATGCTGGTACAGAGAAACTATCATGTGATAGTTGTAGACATGAAAATCCTGACAGTTCAGCATAGTGAAGAGTAAATGGATTTCCTGAGAATAGGAATCCCTGAGCAGAGTTTTGAATGGAAAAAAACAGTGAAAAACTTCTGCTGAAAAGAAGTTAACTGTAGTTATAAAAAGATTAATCAGAAACCTATGGTTACTGTGTTTATTCAGCCTGGCTAGAGTTTGGATTCTTCAGACCAGGGCGAGACTTCCCCTGCTTGGGAACATCTGAATGATGGGCAGGAGAAGAGGAAAACCTCTTTCTTTTAGGGAAAGAAGGTTTGGTAGGGCATTTCCTACCTGCTGAGGAAGGAGAGGGCTTAGGATGGCCCTCAGAAACAGGAAAGTCAGCGGAGCAATGAGCAACCTGACGTAAGGACTCCTTATTGAAGAGATTTTCTCCAGTACAAGGAGTACTACCCAGTCTTTGTTGTGCCCATCTATTCAAGTCTGATGCTTGGAGCCAGGTTTTACGACGTGCTCCTATGGCTATAGCAGAAGTTCTGCTAACAGACTCAAAAGAGTCTAGGGAAGCACGAGAAAGAAACCAAGAGATATTTTGGCTATGACTAAGAAGTAAGGAATAGTCTGCAGCCTTGGGCTCTGATAGAAAAGGAGTCAAAAGAGATAATTTCTTTGTGATCTCCTGAAGGAGAGAATCCTTGTTGCTAGCATAGATGTTTGGAAGGTTTGACGTCCAAAGGCATCCAGTGTTCTAGATGCACGCCCTGACGGGAAAGAAGAATGTTTTTTCTTGCTTTTTACCTTCCTCATTGCTGATTCTACTACAATGGAATGATGGGGAAGTTGAGGCTTTTGAAATCCTGGAGAGGGGGGCACCTGATACAGAAGATCAGTTGCTGTAGAAGGTGAAGAAACCCTTAAAGGTTTTTCTCATACTCTCAGAAGAAGATGCTGCAAAGAGTGATGTAAAGGAAGCATTATATTTTCCTTTTCTGCAGAAAAACCTTGAGAAGACTCATAGCCAGGGATAGGAATATTAAGGAAGGTTGCCATGTCAAGGAGAAATTTCTGAAAAGAAGGATCTCCGATGGGAACCATCCCTGGACAGGCTAAATTTGAAAAAGTAGCCTGGGCACCGGAGCATGTACCTGTCCGGTGCAGAACAGGATCTCTAATGGATGGATACTGGAACTGGCAGTTATGAGTTGAGACAGTCAGTAGTGCATCGTCCATGCAAGGTATCGACTCCAAACTAGGTATAGAGAGGAGCGATCCAGGTGAAAAAAGCATGGAAGGAGCTGGTCCCGATGATACTGCAGGTACCGGCATCGATACAGATACCGGTAGCTGTGCCGGAATCGAAGGCGAAACCGACACCGAAGCAGTCATCGGAGGCTGCTCAAGTGGTACCGAAGTAACCAAAAACCCCTGGTGATTATCCTCGGTACCGTGCATGCGGAATCGGTAAACGCCGGTTCCGAGACGCGTCGGTACCGTCTTCTAGACTAGATATCGATTCTAGACTCGGCATCGAAGGAAGCGAGTCTATCGATGCATGCCTAGAGGGCACCGACGTCGGTGGTGGTATCGGCGGTATTGCCGATACTGGAAAGTCAATCTGGGACGTATCGGTCGGTCCCGAAGGTACCAAGAACGCCAGATGACGATCCCTGGTGAAGAGCGGATCACTCAACACCGGGGCCAATGCCGGGGTATCGGTACCCCTCGAAGCGGATGCCACCACCGAGCATGGCTCAGATACTGGAAAGTCAATCTGGAACGTATCGATCGGTCCCGAAGGTACCGAGGACGCCAGATGACGATCCCTGGTGAAGAGCGGATCACTCAACACCGGGGCCAATGCCGGGGTATCGGTACCCCTCGAAGCGGATGCCACCACCGAGCATGGCTCAGGTATGTTCTGTGAGGGGTAAGCCCTAGGAACAACCTGAAACCCCTGAAATGCTTTGAAGCCCGAAGACTCCCGCCGGGGTTTTAATGCCAATGGGGTCTTGAGGGCAAGGCCGGGGCCGTCAGCATGCTTGGCATGAGACCTACCACTCAAGGATTGGCTAGTCTTAACAGACTGTTTGTGGGTTACCTGATCCTGTAGAGAAGAAATGGCCGGTGCCCTGACACAGGGAGGGAAAACGGTATCGAGGGAAACTCGAAATAGAGAATCTCTTCTCACAGTATTGTAGCCTGATGGTTCAGGGGAAAAAGGGTCAGGACCCAAACAGGTTAGACACCAGTCATTGGAGTCTAAAAAGAAAACTGTATTTCCACAGTTAAGGCACTTCTTAGGAGAAGAAGGCTCCATGATGGAGAGGCCTTACAGGCCCAAGAAATTTTAAGACAGAAACTGAGGGAAAAACTCTCCTCGAGTTTGAGAAAAAGAAAAGAAAAAAAACCCCACCGGCGGTACTGGTGGCGGCGGGAAAACAGCCGCGACCACAAGAAAACAAGAATTAAGAATTAAAGAAAAAAATTTCTGCGGTGACAGGAGGACGTCCTGCCGGCTCCGCGGAAAAACGAAAACTGAGGAGAGACAATTGGAAAGGCGGGAAGGCAGCACGCAGGCGCTGAGGGATGCTCCCAAAAGCTTTCTGATTGGACGCTGGGGAGCGTTCCCGCGCAGGCTCCGTCGGTACTGACGTACCCATATGTGAAGACTCATTCCTGCTTGTTCCTGGAGATAACGTGTATATATATAAAAAAGTTGTGTATAAATCACCGTTATAAAAGAAGACAGACAACCAAAGACAAAAGGAGGGGACAGTGTCAAAAAACGGAGTTACTTACCTGTAACTGGAGTTCTCCGGGGACGGCAGGATAAGTCAGCCACAATTGGTGATGTCATCCGACGGTGCCGAGACGGAAGTACTCTCCTATAGCTCAGAAGGGCTTTTGCCCTTCTCAGCATGGGCCAACTGGCCCCACCCCCCTGCCCGCCCCTAGCTAGCCAGTACGTCACTAGCTTAGCCTTTTTGCCGCTAGGAGGCGGGCATTCGGACGGAGGCCGACCCCTTCCCAGGGGAGGTGGGCGGGTATGTGTGGCTGACCTATCCTGCTGTCCCCGGAGAACTCCAGTTACAGGTAAGTAACTCCGTTTTCTCCTAGGACAAGCAGGATGAGTCAGCCACAATTGGTGCCTCCCAAGCTGTGATTGCGATGTGGTGGAAAGGGGGAGGCCAAGATCAGGTTCAGGCGTCGGTTTATCAGGGCATGGATGTTGTAATGGAGTGCCATGGGACATTTTAGACTGTCGTCCTTAATGTGCCAATGCGTGTAGTACGCGCACACGGAGAATGTGCAGCCTGTGATGTGTAAGCATGCAGACCTATGACGCACCTATGTGGTCGCAGGGTAGTTGTCTCAATTGTCTCAATGGGCAGGCCCTGAGATGCAGCAGCGGGGGAGTCCCGCCGAGCATTAGCGTTGAGTTCATCATTGAGAGCAGGTAGCCACGGTGATAATGTTGGAAGCGCTGCAAGGGTGTGCGAGATTGACGCACCAGCAGCAATATCGACCATGCTAGCAGTCAAGACCTTGAGCCCACTGGGCGACGCGTTGAGACCGCTAGGGGTGTTGGAGGTGTCGCCAATGGATCACTGTTAATGCGCTGTTTCGTGTATGCCCTGGGCATGTAGTTGCGTAGGGTTGCGATGACGTCCAGAGCGTGGAGAGTCTCTGGCGGCCGTGGTAGCATTATGGTAGGGCTGACAGCTGGGATTTGAACCTGTGACCTTCTGCTCCTGAAGGCACTGGCTGTGTGCGCTGCACCACCGTCTTGCCATAGAAGCAGTTGGGTATGCCATCTGTACTAGCAGTTTGGACCGCTAACCGGCTGCCACGGGGTTGTTGGTCCAAGCGTTTTTTGGGGGTTTTTTTGCAAGTGCCAGCAAGGCTGCTGGGCGTGGTTCTGCCTGAGGGTGATGGCTCTGTAGTACTTATAGGATAGATTTTCAATCGTATCAGATCAGGGATTTACAAGTCTGGGCCGATGATACCGACAAGTCGGGAAAGAGTTGGCACTACACCGTGTCGGTTTCTCAAGTTACTCCTTGTGCACGGTATCCAGGCGTTCGTAGGCCATAAGTTTAGGGAAAGCTTTGGGGCTGGCCAGGGCATGGTGAAGATAGCCTGGCCCTGACCATTCAAGTGGGTAGGACGAGTTGTGGTCAGCCCTGCGCGGGACAGGTAAGCTGATGGCGAAGGGTTGCAGTTTCCCTGCCGAATGGAAGTACTGTTGGGCCTTTGGCCGCAGTTAAGTATGGGATTGGGCCTTTGGCTGCAGTTGAGTCTGGGATATAAGAGGTGCTAGGACATTCGTGTGGGCCTTTGGCCGTAGTTAAGTCTGGCCCTTCAGAGTTTCTAGGTCATTCATGTGCAGTCAGGCATGGAATACGTGACTGTCTGTGCCTGTACAGCGGTTCTGCCACCTCGCACTCATGGCCACAAGGACCTGGGTTTGGTACTGCAGGACTCTGCCATCCTTAACTCATGGCCACAGTTGTACAGCGGTTCTGCCACCTCGCACTCATGGCCACAAGGACCTGGGTTTTGGTACTGCAGGACTCTGCCATCCTTTACTCATGGCCACAGTGGACTGGGTTTAGGGTCCGTGTCACAGATCAGGGTCTGTGAAGTGCAAGATTCTCTCTGCACGGATAGCAAGATGGTAGCCTGCCGTCCCTATTTCCAGGAGACAGGCGGGTTGAATGTTCCTGTCTCAAGATGACAGAACGCAGCCAGTAGGCGCTTCCAGGAACTGCGGATCTTAGAGCTGTCCTTGGCCTTGTGTACCTGTCTCTAGGGGACAAATGCTTGTGTGCCTGTCTCTAGGGAACAGACTGCAGCCACTGATTGCGCCGGGGATTGCGGATCTGGGCGCTCCATGTGAAATTTCATCAGAGATGCAGGCTTCACACAGGGCACTCAGGAAGGTGCAACAGAGACCTGCTTTCCGGGATCCGTGGTGGGACACAGATCTGTGAATCCTTCTTCAAGATAAGTGGGTGCGTATTGCCCCCGCCCTGTAGCCTGGTTTATGGGAGGTGCCCTGAGCCATGAGGATTGTCTCTGCACGCAACAGCACCATGGTGCTGATGCTAAATCCAACAGCGCCCCACCAGTGCTGAAGTTCACTCTTGCAATGTGTGCCTCCGAGTCGGTCCTACTCCTGGTGACCCAGAAGCTCCTGGGTTTCCTTGGCAGTGTCACTGGAAGTAGATTAGCAGGCCTTCCTTCCGAGGCCATGAAGGGAAGTGGCTTGCCCAAGCCTCAAGGAGTGCTAATGGGGATTGAACCCTGGTTGTTTGGTTACCAAGCCAGTGTTGAAACCACTAGGCTACTCCTCTGCTCTGTTCACTCTGATGTCCATTCCAAGAGCACTCCGCCAGTGCAGAAGCACTCAGTTGCTGCGAGGCTTCTGGGAGGCCAATGCTTGGTTGAATCTCGATGGCACAGCAGAGGTCGGCTCATTTTCAAGATGGGGGGATACCAGTTGCCACCCCACCTTGGGGTATGCGGCGTGGACCTTCTGATCATCCCTGAACTGTAGAGGATGTGAGGAAGTCCAGGCAGATGTGAAGAGGTCCAGGCAGAGGATAGGGGCACGAGGCGCAGTCCGGGCAGTAGGGCCAATGTGGCTGAGTGAGAGGCGCTGCTGGGTGTGAGGAGGTTGGGGGGGGTATCCAACATAACTGCCCAGTTTGCTGACCTGCTCCTTGGACTACCACAGTTGTCTTACCTCTAGGAGCAGAGGATGGTTTCCAATGCCAGTCGTGGTAGGTTGTTCCCGACTATGTTCATAGCAACCCCGCTACCTCTGGGTTTACTTGGCAATGTATCACTGGAAGTAGATTGCCAGCCTTTTCTTACGAGGCAATGGAGGGTAGGGACCTGCTCCAAGTCCCAAGGAGTGCCAGTGGGACTGGACCCTCGAGCTTCTGGGTACGAGGTAGCTCTAATCACTAGGCTACTCCTCCATTGCATTCTCCTCTGTATGTGCCTTCGTGGTTACTGCTGTCACTGTCAAAGGTGAAAAAATGGAGAATGGAATGCGGATCCCCTTGGGAGATAGGGTGGTGTCCCAAACACCAACCTGGTGCATGAAAGATGATAGACTCAGGCAATATATAATGGACTGGTATATGCAGGAGCCACAACTAGGACTTGAACCTGCAACCTTCTGCCCCTGAACACACTGACTGTGTGTACGCACCAACTGCTGCCACTGTTAGTACCATGGTGGAGACCTGTTGGGTACGTTCAGCCCTGTGGTTTGTACCATGACCTGTCGGTCTAGGGAAGAGCCTTGGAGGGCCTACCACTGGAAGGGGTCGGGTTAGAGACCTGTTCCTGGTCTACAGCTCCAGCTGGAAGAAGCCACATCCAGCATTTCTTGATCTTGCACTGCTGGCAGGCGGTGCTGGCTGGAGGATTCAGCGGGTGCTGGCCGAAGACCCATGATCTGGTCTGTGCCTTGACCCGGGCCAAGCATTACGGTGGAGCAAAGTGCGGCTCATGCTCTGGACTTTGACTGAGGAGGGCGTACATCCCGATTTTTTTTTTTTTTGGATAAGGCAGGAATCCTGTAAAACGGGTATGAATGAAAACCTTGGCCCCTCCTTATGAGGCAGTGTCTGGCTCTTTCTCAACAAGGCCTGGGGGTGACTTGATGCCCAAGGGAGGGGGTCTCCCTTTTATAATGGTTAGGTGTAGGTACCCCACGCAGCCAGCGCTGGTATGTGGAGGACTGACCCCATACCTTGTTAAGAAGGGCTCCAAGAGCCTAGGTTCCAGTGGGTAACCGGGTAAACTGCTTCCATTCATTGTGCAGCATAATCAGATATTTAAGTGTGCCCTCGGATCATGTAAGGCCTACTGGCCAGGGACACTTATGATATACCACTACTTGGAGTAGGGATAGTTACATTCTGTGCATCTATTTTTTTTTATTTATTTATTTATTTTTTTTCACTAATTTTTTCCTACAGCCTCTCCCCTTATGGGATGGCTGAATGTGAATCTGTGCAGGCGAAGCGAGCACATGTATTCCAATAGGAATGCTATCTGGTAACTGTGAAGCAGTTAAGGTGCAGAGCTTGCTGGCCTTCCGTCAGGGGAGAGTGCCCTAGGCTCCCCACGAGCCGATGGCACGATCCACGAGGATCAGTGGAGGCAGCTGTGCTTGCTGGCCTTGGGGAGTGGTCATGTCAGCCTCCCACCAGAAGAGGATGCCACCTGAGGAGCAAGAATGGTCCGTACAGCCTACAAGCGTGTCGCTGCCTGCGGTCTACTGCCCACGTGGATGCATGTATGATGGCCATCATCCAGGAATCTGGCTACAGGAGTGACCCAGGATGTGCCTCAAGGGGCACTCCATCCTCGGTCCGGTGGCCAGAACTCCTTCCCTTGTGCCCCCTGCTTCTCCCGCCAAAAGCATTGCAGTTGCGGCGTTAGAGAGTAGCCAGGATCATCTAGAGCAGCGATGGCGAACCTATGGCACGCGTGCCAGCTGTGGCACGCGAAGGCCTTGCAGCTGGCACGCGTGAAGGTCCGCAAAAAAAGAAAAAGCGGGCTCTGGCTGCTGCCGCGGACGCGGCAGCATGCAGTGTCCCGCGGGGCCCCCTCCGCCCGCTAAGCCCCTCTGCAAGGGCTTTCAGATTCGCGAGGGAGACAGCGTCTCCCTCGCGTCTCTGTTAAGCCCGCAGGGGTTAATGGGAAATTTCCCATCAGCCCCTTTAGACGCGAGGGACTGATGGGAACTTTCCCATTAGCCCCTGCGGGCTTAACAGAGACGCGTGGGAGTCGCAGTGTCCCACGCGGAACGGGAAGCCCTGGCAGAGGGGGTTAGCGGGGGGGGGGGGCCCCGCGGGGCCCTGCATGCTGGCGCGGCCGCGGCAGCAGCCAGAGCCCGCTTTTTCTGTTTTTAAATTTGCCGGGGGGGGGGGGGGGGGGGTTAGGACTGCTAATGGGCTGGGGGGGGGGTTTGGACTGCTAATGGGCTCGGGGGGGATAGGACTGCTAATGGGCTAGGAGGGGGAGGGGGGGGTTAGGACTGCTAATGGGCATGGGGGGGTTAGGACTGCTAATGGGCTGTGGGCTGATGGGGGCTGTCTGGAAATGGGGTGATGGGGGGTTAGGACTGCTAATGGGCAGGGGGGGGGGGGGTTAGGACTGCTAATGGGCATGGGGGGGGTTTGGACTGCTAATGGGCTTGGGGGTTTAGGACTGCTAATTGGCTAGTAGGGGGGGGTTAGTACTGCTAATGGGCTAGTGGGGGTTAGGACTGCTAATGGGCTGTGGGCTGATGGGGGCTGTCTGGAAATGGGGTGATGGGGGGTTAGGACTGGTAATGGGCTATGGGGGGGGTTAGGACTGCTAATGGGCTAGAGAGGGGGGGGTTAGGACTGCTAATGGGCTGGGGGGGGTAAGTACTGCAAAAGGTCTCGGAGGGTGGGGTTATGACAGCTAATGGGCTTGGAGGGGGGGGGTTGGAGTGCTAATGGGCTAGGAGGGGGGGTTAGGACTGCTAATGGGCTAGGAGGGGGGGTTAGAAATGCTATTGGGGTAGGGGGGGTTAGGACTGGTAATGGGCTGTGGGCTGATGTGAGCTGTCTGGAAATGGTGTGATGGGGGTTAGGAGTGCTAATGGGCTATGGGGGGGGTTAGGACTGCTAATGGGCTAGAGAGGGGGGGTTAGGACTGCTAATGGGCTAGGGGGGGTTAGGACTGCTAATGGGCTGATGGGGAGGGGTTAGGACTTGAGGTGGGCTGTTGGGTGGGGTTAGGACTGGAAATGGGCTGATGGGGGGTTAACACTGGAGGTGGTCTGATGGGGTTAGGACTGGTAATGGGCTATGGGGGGGTTTAGGACTGATAATGGGCTATGGGGGGGGCTGGGACAAGAAATGGGCTGATGGGGAGGGGTTAGGACTTGAGGTGGGCTGATGGGGTTAGGACTGGTAATGGACTGTGGGCTGATGGGGGGGTTAGGACTGGCAATGGGCTATGGGGGGCTGACTGGAAGTGGGGGGTTAGGACTGGTAATGGGTTATAGGGGGGGGCTTAAACTGAAAATGGGGTGATGGGGGGTTAGGACTGGAAGTGGGTTGATGAGGGGGGGATAGGACTGGTATTGGGTTGGGGGGCTGCTAGGACTGGAAATGGGCTGATGCAGGGACTAGAAGGGAATGGATGCTGGGTGAGGCTGGAACTAGAAGGGAGCTGGTGTTGGGGGAGGATTAGAATGGGATGGGGCTGGGAGAGTAAAATGGAGAGGGGAAAAATATTTTGTGTGGGAGGGATAAAAAATCTACAATTGGCCGGGTATTGGGAGAGTAAGTGGGGATTGAGGATGGAGGGGTAAATTTTGAGTAGATGAAATAGGAATGAGGAAAGAGCCAAAGGAGAAAGATTAGTATGTTAAAGCAGATGTAGAGAGAGAATGGAAAAAAAAAAACAAGAAGACAGAAGAAAGGACAAATGGACAGCAGATGGAGAGTTAGCAGAAGACACGAAGAAACCAGAAGAAAGTGGCTGGAACAATTGCAACTGAAAAAAAATGCACAAAAGGTAGAAAAATATCTCTTTATTTTGAATTTATTAACTGGAATATGTCAGCTCTGGGAAATGTGCATCATTAATTTTTGCGCTTTGTTTAGTACAAGAGGAAATTAATATATAGTTTTATTTCTACAGTGTTGTTGTATATTCCAAGTTTGGCTTTTGGGGTTCCCAGTTTAATTATTGTCTTCCTGTTTCTAAATTGTGATTCCTTGTTTGGTGATGGTCTGTTCTGCATGTGTAACTGAGCTGAGGTATTCTGTTTATATAATTCCTATTTGACATTGCCACTTGTTCTTTCCCCAGTAGGTCATGTATTGTTGTTCTCTGAGATGTATTGGTTTAATATTTGCAGTGTTGCCTTTTGATAGGTAGAGTATGGTGCTTTGTGAGTCCTGGTAGTGCTGTTAGGATACGGCGGGTTTGCTATGGGTTCTAAATGGGCAGCGTTTGTAGTAGTTCCTAATGTGCCTGGCGGTTGGTACTGGATTATAGTAATGTAGAAACCTTTTAGTCTTTCTTTATCCATATACTCATTAAGAGGCATGTTTACTAAAAGTTAGTGTATGGTAACATTATGCAAATATTTATGCAAATGAAGCACCTTATGCAAATGGGGCTTTAATTGACGTGCTGGCACTTTGAGGAAATTCTTTGGTTTTGTGCGGCAGTTTGGGCACTCGGGCTCAAAAAGGTTAGCCATCACTGATCTAGAGCCTCCCACGAAGTATGGGGACAGAGTTGGCAGGGACCACAGCTAGGGTTTGCAGCGCTGATCCCCACATATCCAGGAAGGCCCCTCCTATGGACGGCATGATTGGTAGATGCAGTGACATCCTGCGATGTGCCATCATGCCGGCCCTGAAGTCAGCCGGATCAGCCCCCTCCGAGCCATGCGCTCTCCATCTCCTGAGCGCTGGGGTCAGAGCTGTTAGAACGCCGTGCTGGTCGGCAGGCTCAGAAACGGCGTCGTGGGTAAGAAATCACAGCGCAGGGGGCCCGGATCGATGCCGTGCCGGGGGGGGGGGGAGGCATCCAGAGCTGACTACCATGCCGGTGCCGAGGAGTCTGCGCGGTCCTCAGGGTGCTTCTGCGCTGATGGAGCCTTCAGCGAAGGGAGAGTCGGGTCGGCGCTGGGAGTGCTGGCTGACGTGTCCGCGCCGAATGGTGTCAGCGCGGATGGATAGTCGGCGCTGGGAGTGACGGCAGGGTGAATGGCTCCTCCTTCTTGATGATAGCATCGGCGCCGGCCAATGGCGCCGTAGGGGGGAGGAGCCTGGGCCATGATGTCACAGGCAAGATGGCCGCCGCCATGGGCCCTCATGGCCGGCCGGATCGGGAGCAGGGATGTGAGACTGGAGCCCGGAGAAGCAAGGAAGATGGATTCCAGAGCAGAGAGAAGGATGATGCCCCCATGTCCTCCCCACATGAACGGGGGTATCCGGTGCTGTCGGTTAGAGGAGGGCAGAGACGGAGGCCTTGCTAGGCACGTCTAGAGCTGCCGCGGGGCTTCCGGAGGTCTACTGCGAGCCAGCTTGGTCCCGGGCGCCGTGGGGCATCCGCTTGGCCGTTCTCTGGATTCCAGAGCAGAGAGAAGGAGGTAAGGCTGGCTAGCCGGGGATGGAGGCCTGGAAGGCACATCCTGGACTGCCACACAGGCAACTGCCACCTGGGCGCTTCCTCTTCTAGCCCGTGTTCCTGGGCTTCCTTGTATTTCAGGACCTCTGGACTTGTGTTCGAATCTGAAGAGAGAGAAAACATCCAAAAGGGGTTAGAATCATTTCTTAATTCAATGCATAGATATCATTCTTGTTAGATTTGTGGAGAGTAGAAAAATCCGTCTTGCTGGCAAGGCGGAAGAAGTGAAAACTGGCTAGCTAGGGGCGGGCAGGGGGGTGGGGGCAGTTGGCCCATGCTCATAAGAACATAAGACATGCCATACTGGGTCAGACCGAGGTCCATCAAGCCCAGTATCCTGTTTCCAACAATGGCCAATCTAGGTCATACGTACCTAGCAATATCCCCAAAAGACACAGGTTCCACAATGCTTGTACTGGGTCAAGCATTGATATCCTGGGTCCCTTTTTAATAGTGGTTTATGGACCTTTCCTCCAGGAACTTGTCCAAACCTTTTTTAAGCCCAGCTATACTAACAGCCCTTACTACATCCTCCGGTAACAGATTCCAGAGTTTGATTACACGTTGAGTGAAAAAATATTTTCTCTTATTTGTCTTAAATAGTTTACCCTGTAGCTTCATTACATGTCCCCTAGTCTTTCTATATTCTGATAGCGTAAACAATTGATCCACGTTTATCCGTTCCACTCCATTCATTAATTTATAGACCTCTATCATATCTCCCCTCAGTCGTCTCTTTTCCAGGTTAAAGAGCCCTAACCTTTTTAGCCTCTCTTCATAGGAGTAGCCCTTCCATCCCCTTCACCAATTTGGTGGCTCTTCTCTGTACTTTTTCTAATAACGCTATGTCCTTTTTAAGATACGGTGACCAGATTTGCACACAGTATTCAAGGTGTGGTCGTACCATGGAGCGATACAGAGGCATTATAATATCCTTTGTTTTATTCTCCATCCCTTTCCTTATGATTCCTAGCATTCTATTTGCTTTCTTGGCCGCCGCTGCACACTGGGCGGAGGGTTTTAACATGTTATCCACGATGACTCCTAAATCTTTTTCCTGGGTAGTGGTTTCTAATGTGGAGCCTTGCATCGTGTAACTATAGTGTGGGTTGTTCTTTCCTAGGTGCATAACTTTGCACTTGTCCACATTAAATTTCATCTGCCATTTGGATGCCCAGTCTTCCAATTTATCCAGATCCTCCTGCAGTTTTCCACAATCCTCTTGGGTTTTAACAACTTTAAACAGTTTTGTGTCATCTGCAAATTTGATAACCTCACTAGTTATTCCCTTTTCCAGGTCATTTATGAATATGTCAAAAAGTAGCGGACCCAGTATAGATCCCTGAGGTACTCCACTATTCACCTTTTTCCATTGGGAATATTGGCCATTTAGCCCTACCCTCTGCTTTCTATCTTTTAACCAGTTCCCGATCCACAATAGTACACTGCCTCCTATCCCATGACTTTTTAGCTTCGCCAAAAGTCTCTGATGGGGGACCTTGTCAAAAGCTTTCTGAAAGTCCAGATACACTATATCAACCGACTCACCTTTGTCTACCTGTTTATGCACACCTTCAAAAAACCATATCAGATTAGTAAGACAAGATCTTCCTTGTCTAAAGCCATGTTGGCTGTCTCCCATTAGGCCATGACTATCTACATGCTGTGTAATTTTGTTCTTTATGATGGTTTCTACCATTTTCCCTGGTACTGACGTCAGGCTCACCGGTCTGTAATTTCCCGGGTCACCCCTGGAACCCTTTTTAAAAATTGGTGTTACGTTGGCGACCCTCCAATCTTCAGGTATTACAGATGATTTTAAAAAGCCCTTCTGAGCTATAGGAGAGTACTTCCGTCTCGGCGCCGTCGGATGACGTCACCAATTGTGGCTGACTCATCCTGCTTGTCCTAGGAGAAGTCATTATACATAGATACTCACAGTGGACCAATTCTAAATTTCCTATTATATCATAGGCAAATGATGAAGTCAAACTACAAGATAAAATAAAACAAACTAATACAGTAAACCTTGAATAATAGACTAATATTAATAAACACAAAGGTCGTTATTACTAGCATTACAGCATACAAAACCACATCACTTAAAAAATACTTAACGAAAAAATTATCTCCGGTGAATACATGGTTGTTTCTATACTACGCTAGAACCTCAGAAGCAGGTCAGCCCAATTTACAATTTTTCTATATATAGATACGTTTTGTTTTAAGCTAGTATGGTAGGCATGGAACATATGGCTCTATTATGTCATCTCTAATTCCAAGTTTTTGTAACACGGTTATTAATTTGGATCCAATGGCATTAACTCAAATTTTTCGTAAGTATCACTGTTATGGGTTTTATGTTTGATTTTTAGCTGCTACCCCCTGAGGAAGGCATTGTATGCCGAAACGCGTTGGGGACTACTTTAATAAAGAATTTCGAATTTATCCTTACAGTCTTGGACTCTTGCTCATTGTGTATCTTGCATTAGTTTTTGTTCATTATTTCTCCTGTTCCATGACTTCCTTGTTGAGTACTATGCATTGGTCATTGTCCCAGTATTGCTAGGACATCAACTAGAAAAGTAGTTTTTATATTTACTATTTCTTTTTGATATTATGAAATAATTTGTGTATCAGTTTTTTTCATCAACCTGTATGCCACTATAAATGAAAGGTGAAAACAAATAAAATAAAAAGGAAGATCCCTGCCTGGCTGCAGACAGATGAGACAGACATTTAGTCTTTGCTCACTGTCCCTGTACCAGGATGTCCTTTTCTCTGCAAAAACAGGTTAAGCAGCTGCATTTATTTCAGATGAATCCTTTAATCTACTCAATGCAAATCAGTTGGTCTGACACGCCTTCCTTCCAGGTGTATGTATCAGTAAACTATAGCGCCTTATATCTTCAGAAGGGACACAATTGTATCTATAAGTTATTTTCTTCATAATTTCTGTTGGATGTTTGTTGCAGGAAAGGGAGCAGGCTTTTGTGGTTTCTCAATCTCCTCATCCAAAATTACCTTCTCTATAGTTCTCACTGTATGCAGTGCTCTGACTATGAACCTTGCAGAAACGATCACATATCTGTCATGGCTGGAATGACAGAGCTACCCTAGCGTGCTAAAGAACATTTGAGAAAAAAAGATTTCAGAGACCGTATTCAACTTTAGCTGTACCTTAAAGATGAATGCTACAGCTTGGCCCGTCCAGCGGTGCTTCTCAGGTGCCAGCTGCATGTGAGTCTTGATAACATCAGCAGGTTGTGTTGTAACTGATGCACAAACACCAGCAAAGACTCCACAGCTAAAGTTCGCAAAAGGGGCGAGGGCTGTGTCCAGCTGATCTGAGGGGAAACAAAAGAAACAGAGAAATTTGACTTACCATTAATTTTCTTTCCTGGAATCCTGCTAGACCAATCCAGACTAGTGGGTTATGTCCCTCTGCCAGCAGATGTTGGAGACAGAGGAAAAAAAAATCAAAAGCTTTGTGACATCACTATGGGTACATAATCCAGGACCCCTAGGGGTCAGCTTCAGTATGCAAATGTCAAAGCACAAGGACTTGGAAAAATAAACTAGCCTAATAAGGCGGTCCAACCAGCCCAGAACCATTAAAACTATATACATAATCGAAACAGCCAAACAGCGCAGAAATATATAAGGCAGAGAAAAACTGGAGACTACCCTACACAGCTATATGCTCTCAGCTAAACATTGGCTAGGCTAATCTCAAGACTGAAGGGTGGGTCCTGGACTGGTCTAGCAGGATTCCAGGAAAGGAAATTAACCTTAAGTCAAATTTCTCCTTTTAATACATCCTGCTAGACCAGTCCAGACTAGTGGACAGCACCAAAGCTACTCCACCACTGGAAGGGAAGAAAGCCACTGTCAGAACGGTGGTGCCAAAGCGAGCTGCTTTCCTGTCTTGGAGATCCAAGCGTGCCGGGCAAAGGTAGACAGAGAGGACCAAGTGGCAGCCCTGCAAATATCTCGTGGATCCACTCGAAATCTTCCTGCTCAAGAAGCTGCCTGTGTCCATGTCAAGCGGGCTTGAAGCCCTGCGGGAATAGGCTTATTTTACAGAATACAGGCAGACACAATGGTCTGCTTAATCCAGCGTGAAATGGTCGCTTTAGAAGCAACTGTCCCTTTACGGGAACTGAAGGTTAAAATGAGAGGTGATCCGTGAGGCTAAAAAGGCATTAGTAACCTTGAGATAACGACGCAAGGCCCTGCCAACATTGAGAGAATGAAGCTTGGCATTGCATCTGGTATTGTGGTGCTCTGAAAAGGAAGGGAGCGACACAGTTTGATTTACGTGGAAAGAGGAAAGAACCTTTGACAGGAAAGAAGGAA
Source organism: Ichthyophis bannanicus (assembly GCA_033557465.1). Lineage (NCBI taxonomy): Eukaryota > Metazoa > Chordata > Amphibia > Gymnophiona > Ichthyophiidae > Ichthyophis > Ichthyophis bannanicus. Next base: position 1,110,612,939 of record CM066031.1, read on the forward strand.
CTGTGCCTAAAGTGACCCCTTCTGGAGAGCAAGAAAAGGGATCTCTGCAAGAAAGCACCTGAAGCTCAGATACCTGGCAAGCTGAAGTAATAGCCACCAGGAAAACATTTTTTGAGCGTTAAATCTTTCCAGGTGGCTCTGCAAAAAGGGCTCACGCACGGAGGACTAAGGAAAGATCCCAAGCCAGCACAACTAGACAGAGAGGGGGGCCAGAGATGAACTCCATGCCAAAATCTGGAAACATCGGTCTGAGAAGCTAAAAACCGCCTGTACAGCGGGCCACTGAAGCAAGTTAAGGCAGCCACCTGCACTTTCAGGGAATTGAGGGCAAACCCCTTTTCAAACCCATCTTGAAGGAAGATAGAATGTTTGGACCTTCCAGGGTGACAAGGACCTAAGGGAACACCAGGAAGAGAAGAGGCACCAGACATAGGCATACTGCAAGAAGTGTAAGGTCGGCATGCCTGCAATAACAGGTAGTCACTACTGAAGGTGAGTAACTCTTTCGAGTCAAGCAGCACCGCTCAAAAGCCAGGCCTTAAGTGAATAAGTAGTGGGATCATCTATGATTATGGGACCTTGTGTCATACCCCGCCCTCTGCCTTAGGCTTGGAGGGCTGGGGTAGCCATTATTTTTCTCTATTGAAGGTTACATCAACTGACTTTCCTCTCGTGATGCATGCTGGGAAAAGTAGTTTTCCTTCTGATAGAAAATAGTCATGAAGCCAGAGTTATAGGCAAAACTATAACAAAGTTTATTTCTCCCAAAAGCAAAGGTTCAAAGTAAGTTGCACCAGGATACTTCTCCAGTATTTGTTCAAAAAGGTTCTTTATACAAGTGTACTGACTGAGCTTTTTCATTCATTCAATCCAAATGCAGCTGTTTCTCACGTATACAGAAAAAGAACAAAACATAGCAGCTTCCTTTACCAAAGAAAATATCTTCTTTTCTTTAGGTTACACTCAGCTTATACTATACAGTTTAGCAAAGGCTTTCAATACTGTCTGCAAAGCACGAAGTACAATCCATAGGTTGTTCTGGCTGAAAGGAATCACTCTCCTTAGAGTCCACCTGCATTGCTTCAGGTTCTTGTGCTGCACTGCCTTGCTTTAAACTACTGGTGAATGCCTCAGGGTGTTTTCTCCCTAAAACTCCCTGTGGGTCTTTTAAACACAGCTCTAGTGAATAGGGATAAGCAGTACCTGAGCCTGAAGAAACTCCTCTCTGCAGCTGTGCGGCTATCTCTTGCCAGCTCTGGGGAAACAGTCCCTTGTCCCTTAGCTTAGGTTCTCCCTGGAGCTCTGCCACGGTTCTCCATTCAAGGCTGGGCTCTGCAGACTTCTGCACTGAGTCTTAGGCACCCACCTCTGAACTCTCTGAACCTTTTCCTTCAGTGCTGAGGTTTGAAGGTTTTCCTGCTCTCTCTCTCTGAGCACTCCAGACCACCTTTGTGTTCTCTCCCCTTTTTCTTTGCTTGCTTCAGTTCCTTTCCTCCACGTGGCTTCCTTCCTCCAGCTACTGTGCTTCCTCCAACTGTGCTCCCGTCTGGGCTGCCTTCCGTGCTGCTCTCTCTCGGGCTGCTCTCCCTCGGGCTGCTCCCCTGACTCACTCTCCAGCCCTGGTTTATATCCCTATTTTCTGATAAACCTCCCTGATTCTCTAGACAGGTGTTTGTAATCAGTTTCCAAGCCTGTTGCTACTTCATCAGGGCTAGGGTGTGTCAACTTAGCTTTGGAATCCCTGTGTTTGTTTTCTCCAGAGAACTGCTGGAACGTGTGCTTTGCAGGGCTGTGACCTTTCCTAAAGGTAGAATCATTCTTTTCTTCTACTTCTATTGGCTCACTAGAGTCTTCCTTATCACACTTGTCAAAGAAGTCCAGATCTTGACCTGAGAGGTAACGACTCCACTATTAAGTGAACCAGGTCGGCATACCATGGTCGACACGGCCAGTCCAATGCTATGAAAAAATTATTTGATAGGAGTGAATTTCTACCCGATGGAGTACTCGGCTCATCATTGGCCATGGTGGAAAGACATCAGAAGCTCAGGAAGAGGTCAAGGTTGGACTAGGGCATCGAGGCTTTGATATCGTGGCTCATTTTGATGACTGAAGGTGGCTGCTGCCTTGGTGTTGGAGGTGGTGGCCATGAGATCCAGAGCTGGACAATGCATGACCACTGAGGTAGACCACTTAAACGTTCTCTACACCCGTGATGTGCTCTTGGATAATCTGCAATCCAAGAGTGCTCTTGGATTGCGCTCTGCCTATGGAAAGAAGAGAGCCATTTCCCACACAACCCCTGGACACTTGGTGCCCCCTTTTCTATTGAGATAAGCTACCATAATGGCATTGTCCGACAGGACTAACTGCCCGGTCCTGGAGAAGAGGCTGAACAATAGAGGGCGAGATGCATGTCCCGCGCTTCAAGGCGATTGATCGTCCAGGAGCCTCTGCGATGGGACCAAGCTTCCTGCGCTGTTTGTTCCAGGCAGTATGCTCCCCAGACAGTCAAGGCTGGCATCAAAAGTCACAAGAGTCCTATGAGGTATCTATAAAGGCATCCCTCGTAACAGGTAGCACTGACAAAGCCACATTGAAGACTGTGATGTAAGTGTGGCTATAGCAGAAGGCAGACTTGGTAATCCTGAGAATAAGGGGACCAATATGAGAGAAGGGAGCGCTGTAGCATAGGCATGTTGAGTGCGAGCCTAAGGAACTACATCCAGAGTGGCTGTCATAGTTCCAAGAACCTGCAAATAATACCACGCCAGGTGAGCAGCCAGGCACTGAAATCTGTGGAACTGTGTACGAAGTTTCCTGAAGCATTCCTGTGTAAGACAGACATGTCCTGCTTCCATGTCAAATTGCGTTCCAAAGAACTCAAGAGACTGAGTGGGTTGTAAACAATTCTTAACGTGATTGATGACCCGAGATGTTCCAGAAACTGGACAATGCAAGAAACCACAAAGACTACTTCCTTTTATGACTTGTCTCTGATCAACCAAATGTCCAGATAGAGGGCACCCTGATGCCATGATGGTGCAGGGAAACAGCAACGACCACCATGACCTTGGAAAAGGTATAAGGAGCCATGGCAAGATCAAACAGAAGAGCGCAGAACTGATAATGCTGACCTAGACCAGCAAAGCGCAGATAGTGCCGATTATCCTCACAGATCAAAACGTGGAAGTACACCTCTACAAGATCGAGAGATGCCAAAACTCGCCTGGTCAGACCGCTTGAATGACCAATCTTAGGGTTTCCATCCCGAAGCAAGGCACACAAAGAAAGCAGTTTATGCCCTGGAGGTCCAGGATAGGATGGCAGAAGACGTCCTTTTTGGGAACCACAAAAAAGATGGAGTAATGTCAGGATTGCCTCTCCGGAGGAGAAACTGGGAAGACCACCTGAAGCTTGAGGGGGCGTTGAACAGTCACCTGAACCGCCGTCTTCTTGGTAGTTGACCTGCAAGGAGAGATATGAGAAAAGCATCCCAGATGGGTCTGAAGTTAGGCTCTCAGTTATGTCCAGGGGAAATTAGAACTTCGGGCTGGGTATCAGTAGCTATGAGTTATGCTGGCAATGAGCCACGAAAGAAGTCTGGTCTGTAGATATGTATAATATATTATTTATTATGGACAGCAAGGTAGAAAAACATAGGAAAATATAGCTAAAGATATATAATTAGAAACATGAGGTAGAAGTTTGTTGCGACACAGAATTACAATTAGACAAGTAATAAATCACTAATTAGTAACCAGACGTCACTGATTCGCTTTGCACTGAGAAAAGTTATGGAATAAGTTTCTAACTAACCCTTGCCCATCTGGAGGAGAGAGAGAAGGAGAGAGAGAGAGACTGTACCTTAGCTTCATCTGCACTCTGGTGGCTGGGATCCAGAGAATCTAGAGCCGCACAAGTCCAAGGAGGCAACTAAGCTAGATAACGCAGGCTACAGCCCTTTCGGAGGCGAGCCGCAGGAGAACACAGAACCAAAGGTATCTGTGAAAGTCTTCTCAGTCCTTAGGAGAACAGCTTGGCACACACGCAGTGTGTCTGTCTTGCAGGCAGATCGGGTAGCAGAAACCAGGTAAGCAGGGCACAAACAGCAAAAAAAACCCAAAGTTCTTTTGTGCAGATTGTATAATTCTTTGTGATGAGTCTCCGTCCTTGGTCCGGTGATTGGTTGGCACAAGACAGTCCAAGATGTTCTCAGTGAATCAGGAGTCAGGTGACAGGCATCTTTCTTGCAGACAAAGGATCCATAGTAAGATGTCATGCGGAGGAAACAGTATGTAGTTTATGGGCATAGGTACAAGTGTCTAAGGCCAGTAGAACCATCTATAGATAAGCACCAGAAAAGCAGATGTTCTTGCATGTGGGCAGTGAATTGGCCAGGAACAGTGGCTTCAGTATGCACACATAGAAACGCTGGGCAAGCAGTTGCTTGAAGGTCAAGTCTGTGGCTGAACATAACAAAAGTGTAGCAGGAAGCCATCTTATTTGATCAGCTTGGTTCAGGCCTGAGCTGATGAGCAAGCCGGAGATCCTCAGGCGCAGAATTGCAGGGGTACCAGCCCTACAGGTCTGGTGAGATCAAGCGCAAAGCCCGGCGAGACTACATTGAAAGTTATGTGGGTCCATTCTCGGGAGAATAGGCACAACCGCCTGCCGACCTGCGGCACCCAGAAACGGACCCCAAACTTGTTAACAGGACCACTGAACAGTGCCTGAAAACCTGTTGGAGGGGATGAAATTCTCTCTTGAATGGTGGGGGCCTCGAAAGGGCTGGGGCTTGGAGCCTGCCTTGGAGGAAGAATAGCTAGATGTCCCAGGCTGGTAATGACGTGAGTCACTGAAAACAGCTTCTGGAAGAGGAAGAAGGTTGGGTGGAGAGATGCTAGGATCTGAATTTGGGTTTATTCTCCGGTAACCTCCGAGGCTTGACGTCTCCCAAATCCTTTACAAGTTTGTCCAGATCCTTCCCAAACAAAAGCCTGCCCTTGAAGGGGAATTTGGTCAGTCGAGACTTGGAAGCTGCATCAGCATTCCAGTGGCGAAATCAAAACCAATTCTGGCAGCCATAATGGCAGCAACCGAATGAGCAGCCAGGTGTAGAAATCATAAAAAGAATCTGCCACATAGGTGGTAACAGATTCTAAACAAGCCAAAACGGGATCTTTTGGCAAGAGCTGAATCCAACGCAGCAGAGCGTGGGTCGCCAATCCTCCAGAGACTTGCAAGGCCAAAGCCGAGGAAGAAAAGGCTGTCTTAAGGAGACTTTCCACTTTCCGGTCAGTTTGATACCTGAGGGATAACCTACCTTCTACTGGGATTGTCGTATGCTTCGTGACTGCCGGGTACAAATGCATCCACCATTGGAAAATGCAACCTCTTGTCCAGGTCTTCCGGAAACCAGGGACAGAATTGCCAAGACAGTGTGCAGATCGCAAGGACACAGCCGGAGAGCCACTCCAGGGAAAACATTTGCTGCAGCTCCGAGGGAAAAGGGAAAGCACAGGACGGTTTCCAAATGCCCACAATAATAGGTTCCACCAGAGGTTTGCTCAAATCTGGAGTTGGTTGAGACGATGGCTCGGCCATACGTAAAGATTCCACAATCTGGGAGATTAGAACTGGGAGTACTTCCCTATGAAAAAGATGAACATCCATGTCTTCCTCATGGTCCTTGGGGTCCACTTCTGGTGGCGAGAGCTCGTCCTCTTCTCAGTCAAAACTACTAGAAAGATTATTCCTCTGAAAGGCCCTCCCTGCTTCCTCAACAGGGACATAGTTACTCAAGGGCCCTGGAGAAGCAGTGGTCTGATCTTTATACTGCACAGATGAAGTAGGTCTCGTGCACTTTTGGGAGGTCAGAGCTGCAGTGGCTGATGTAGTTAAAGAAGGCGTGGAGCACCACATATCTCAGGCCTGCCTAAAAAGATGTAAAAAAACTGTGCATCCACATCCACAGGTTGAGGAGGATGTTGAATCCGAGAAAGTTGTTCTCCAGGAAGGAGTAAAGGAGGTGGCTGGTCCCCCGAACATGTAGATGGCGCAGAAACCCCAGAGGCCTCCATCAAGGGCCCTAAAGAGGATTGTCCCAGCTGGCCCAGTAAAGCACAGTTACTTACCTGTAACAGGTGATCTCTGGGAACAGCAGGAATTAGTCCTCACATATGGGTATCGTCGGTACCGACGGAGCCCGTGCGGGAAAGCTCCCCAGCTTCTTAGAATAGAAGCTTTTGGGACCTCCCACTGCACATGCGCACTGCCTTCCCGCCTTCCTGAACAGCTCTCCTCAGTTTCGAGTTTATAGCTGAGTCAACAGAGAGAGGACAGGAAGATAGATAGATAAAAGATACAACTCCTAGGGGAGGTGGGTGGGTTGTGAGGACTAATTCCTGCTGTTCCCAGAGATCACCTGTTACAGGTAAGTAACTGTGCTATCTCCAGGAACAAGCAGGAATAAGTCCTCACATATGGGGACTCCCTAGCTTAGATGCATGGGATCCCCTGTAAAGGTTCGCCATCTTCGTATGGATCTCAGGCATCCATTCTGGGAAGGTGGGCAGGAGTTGTTAGGAATGGAACAGGTGCTTGAGGACAGCCTGGCCAAACAAGGCATCCCGGCAGGAGTCCTTGTCCAAACAGTAATGGGCTGTGAAGGTATGAACCGAGGCCCAGGTAGCGGCTCGACAGATCTGATCTATGGAAACAGAGTGCAGATGAGCCATAGAAGTTGCCATGGCCCTCACATTGTGAGCAGTGACATGGCCTTCCAGAGAAATGTTTTTGCTCTGGTAAGCAAAAGAAATACACTGAGCAATCCAATTGGAAAGTGTACGCTTGGAGACTGGAAGTCCCAAATGGGAAGGATCAAAGGCCACAAAAAGTTGAGAAGACTTTCGATGTGGCTGAGTCCTATTAAGGTAAAAAGCGAGAGCTCTTTTACAATCCAGAGTATGAAGGTTCCTCTCTGCATTGGATGCATGAGGAGCTGGAAAAAAGACAGGTAGATATACCTCTTGATTAAGATGAAAAGGCGAGACCACTTTAGGCATAAAGTGGGGATTCGTCCTAAGGACCACCTTATCATGATGAAATCTTGTGTAAGGTGGATTAGCCACTAAAGCCTGCAGCTCACTGATGCGGCGAGCCGAAGTGACTGCAATGAGGAAGATGACCTTCCAGGAAAGAAATTTCAAGGAGGTGGAAAACATTGGCTCAAAAGGTGGCTTCATAAGTTGACCGAGCACTAGATTCAAATCCCATGCGACCGGGGGTGGTCTGATGGGAGGTTTAGTGAGAGTCAGGCCTCTCATGAATCTTGCAACAAGAGGATGAGAGGAGATAGGTTGTCCATTTATATGTTTCAAGGATGCTGCAATAGCACTTAAATGGACTCTTACCGAATTCGTCTTGAGGCCTGCATTGGATAGATGCAGGAGATAATCAAGAAGAGAATTCAAAGGAAGTGCCAGAGGGTCAAGACCCTGCTGAGCACACCAAATGGAAAAAACGTTTCCATTTGAAAGCATAGGAACGCCTGGTAGAGGGTTTCCTAGAGGCAGAAAGGATATCTTTCACTGGTTGGGAAAGATGAAAGTCTTGAAGGCTTAAGCCTTCAGTAACCAAGCACTGAGGTGAAGGGATTTGGGGTTTGGGTGCCACAAAGTCCCCTCCTCCTGAGACAGGAGGTCTGGCGCAGCTCCCAGATCCAAGTAGGATCCCTGGGAGAGCTGTAGAAGTAGAGGGAACCACACTTGGCGTGGCCAGCGTGGAGCTATGAGGATCATAGTTCCATGATCCCTCTGGAGTTTGAACAGAGTCTTGGGAATCAAAGGAATGGGTGGAAAGGCATATAGGAATGCCTGATTCCAATTCAGGAGAAAGGCGTCCGTAGCCTGAGCTCCCTGACACGGAGTTCTGGAACAGAACCGGGGAAGTTTGGCATTCCACGGACTTGCAAAGAGGTCTATGTCCGGGGTCCCCCATTCCTGAAAGATTCGGTTTATTTGGTCCAAATGTAGGGACCATTCGTGTGGCAGCAGAACTCGACTGAGCCTGTCTGCCCGAGAGTTTTGAACTCCTGGGAGATACACTGCTAGCAGGTGAATCTGATGCTCTCTGGCGAAGGCCCATAGTCTTAGAGCTTCGTTGCAAAGCGACAGAGAGCCCGTCCCTCCTTGTTTGTTTATGTAAAACATGGCCACCTGATTGTCCGTCTGAACTAGGACAGTGAGGTTGGCTAGGAGGGAGTGGAAGACCTTGAGGGCAAGGTAAATTGCTCGCAGTTCCAGAAGATTGATATGAAGGGTGGTCTCCTGTAGAGACCAAGTGCCCTGAGTGGAGAGAGTTTGCAGATGGGCTCCCCACCCTGTTTGGGAGGCATCTGTTGTGAGGGTTGCTTGGGGTAGCAATGGTTGAAATGGAGCCCCCAACAACAGATTCTTGGTGGAAGTCCACCAGTGGAGGGACCAAAACAGACGATCGGAGGTTTGTATTTGGTCTGAGAGCGCTCCTGACGCCTGAGTCCACTGAGTGGCCAGGGTCCATTGAGCTGCTCTCATATGAAGACGAGCATAGGGCACCACATGCACTGTGGAGGCCATATGACCCAGTAGGCGTAGCATTTCCCTGGCTGTCAAGTGAGTGCTGGACTGAGCTTGGGAGGCCAAACTCAGGAGGCGCTGGCCTCGAACATGTGGAAGGTAGGCCCTTGCAGTGATGGTGTCCAACTGGGCCCCTATGAATTCTAGAGATTGAGTAGGGATGAGTTGGGACTTGGGAAGGTTTACTACCAGTCCCAGATACTGCAAAAGGCTCCTTGTGTGGTCCAGGGAAATCTGGGCCTGTGACTGAGTTGGAGCTCGGATGAGCCAGTCGTCCAGATATGGGAAGACAAAGATTCCCATGCCTCTTAGAAATGCGGCTACGACTGCCATGCATTTTGTGAATACTCTTGGAGCAGAGGCTAGACCGAAGGGGAGTACTCTGTATTGGAAATGTTTTCCCTGAAACAGAAAGCGAAGATACTTTCTGTGGGATGGATGGATGAGTATATGTGTATACGCATCCTGTAGGTCTAGAGAACAAAGCCAGTCCTGACCCTGGAGGTAAGGAAGGAGAATGCCGAGAGACAGCATTTTGAATTTCTCCTTGAAGAGAAATTTGTTCAATTCTCTCAGATCTAGGATTGGTCTGAATCCCCCTGTCTTCTTTGGAATGAGAAAATAAGGGGAGTAGAAACCGGACCCTTGTTGAGGAAGAGGAACCTCTTCTATGGCCCCTTGGGCAAGAAGAGAGGAAACCTCTTGACCCAACAGGGTTAGGAGAGATGGGGGAGAATTGAATGGTCTCACCATATGATGGGGAGGAAGGCTGGAGAAATGAAGTTTGTAACCCTCTCGAATGATAGTATGGGTCCATTGTTCTGTTGTGATTTGTTCCCATCTGGGAGCAAAGTGAACCAACCTTCCGGGTATGGTGAGAGGTTCTGGTTGTGTTAGAACCAGAAGTGGCAAGTTCCCTAGGAGCAAGTCAAAACCCCTGAGGGGTTGGAGCCTGCTGAGCTACAGTAGCTGCTGCAGGCTTAGCTCGTGCTTGTTTGGATTGCTGACGCTTAGCAGTATAGCGAGGTTGAGAAGACTGCTGGCCAGTATTTGAAGCAACTCTGGCCTTCTTATAGTAAGGCCTTTTAAAAGACTTTTTCTTAGTAGGAATTGAAGTGGACTTTGAAAGTCTTTCCAAGGTGGCATTTTCAGCATCCATCTGGGTGGCTTTGATTTGCCACTCTTCCCCAAATAAGTTCTCACCTGTACAGGGCAGATTCCGTAAGCCATCTAGAACCCAAGGTTCCAGATCAGAGGCCTGGAGCCAAGCAAGACGTCGGGCTGCAATAGCAATGCCCGAAGCCCTACTGGCTCCCTCAAAGGAATCATATGCTGCCCTATTAGAGAACTTAGAAACCTCTAAGAGTTGTTTCACTAGGGAAAGGAATCCCTGCTTTTTATCCTCAGGGATAAAGGGGGCAAAATGCCGCACCTTTTTGGCAAGTTCCTCCAGGAACATGCCCATATAGAGACTGTAGGAATTAATCTGGCTATAAGCATACTAGCCTGGAAAATTTTCCTACCAAAAGAGTCCAAAGTCTTACATTCCCGTCCTGGAGGGGTGGAAGAGTGCCTTTTGGTACTCCTAATCTTCTTCATTGCAGACTTCACCACAATAGAGTGGTGGGGCAATTGAGTCTTTTGGAAACCAGGAGAAGGAGGGACCCTATACATGGTGTCCAACCTACGGGAATAAGGAGACAAAGTCAAAGGATTTTCCCAGAAATCCATCAGTTGTTCTTGAAGGATTTCATGGATAGGCAGGGTAACTGCCTCCTTAGGGGCCTTTGAGTATCCCAAAATATCCAGTTTTTTGGATCTGGGTTCCTTTTCAGAGGATGTGGTAATAGAAAGGGCTGTAGCCATATCTAAAACAAAGTCCTGGAAGGACAAATCCTCTGGAGGGGGCATTCTCCTTTTAGGAGAAGAGGGCTCCTCAGGTAAGTTGAGTGAGAACTCAGCAGGAATCATCAGAGGAGTGAAAATCCTCAGAGGAATCGGTGCTTTCCTCTAACGCACGATACGCGTACCGATCGGTATCGATATCGGGCGTATCGGGTATGGAACCGGTATGGAGCGAAAGCCCATACGGTACCGACTTGCGTTTAGAGGTGGACGGCCTCGATACCGGCATGGCGGACGATACCGGTATCGGGCCCGGAACCGCTGAAAGCGGAACCGATGGCGTTGCAGCTTTAATGAAAGCCATGACGGCCTGCTGCATGGACTGTACAGTATCGCCCATGGACGCCATAGCTGCCTGGATGTCGGTACCGGAGTGACCCGGTACCCCAGAGCAGGCTAACAGGTGATCTGTCGAGGCCGTAGCATCGATATCAACCTGAGACCCCTGAATTGGCGTTTTTGGAAGTTGGACTTCCCGCCGGGGTTGTTTGGCTGGGGCAGGGTCCTCAAGTTCTAAGCTAAGAGCCTCTCGATGCTTTGAAGGAGATTTGCTCTTTGAGGACTTGCCCACAGAAGGTTTGGTTACCTGAGATCCATCCGGAGAAGAAGACCTGGATGACTGTGATGCTGTATTCTCTGAAGCAAACAGCACATGGAATTTGTTGGCCCGGTTCTGCAGCCCACGTTTAGACATGTGGGAGCAAGATGGGCAGTCCGGTATGGAATGGTCAGGCCCCAAACATTTCAGACACCAGTCATGGGTGTCTGTGACTGAAATAACAGCATTACATTTGGTACACTTCTTAAATCCAGGGGCTGGCTTCTCCATGAGGAGAAATTGAGTAGGCCGAGAGGCCTCTCTGAAGTGACCAAAAAGCTAAAAAATAAGAAAAAAGAATTATAATTTTTTAAAGAAAGAAAGAAAAGACCGGCGATACCGGTATCGGTATGGGGAAGGCAGGTACGCGGTCTAAAGAAACAAATAAAATAACAATTTCTTCAGCGGTGACAGGAACACGACCTGCTGGCTCCGCGGAAAAAGAGAAACTGAGGAGAGCTGTTCAGGAAGGCGGGAAGGCAGTGCGCATGTGCAGTGGGAGGTCCCAAAAGCTTCTATTCTAAGAAGCTGGGGAGCTTTCCCGCACGGGCTCCGTCGGTACCGACGATACCCATATGTGAGGACTTATTCCTGCTTGTTCCTGGAGATAAGGTTGTTCTGCAGCTGAAGAAGGATCCTCTTGGTCCGCAGCACAGGCTGAGCAGAGGTCTTTTTTCCAAAATGGCGACGTTTCCTCCCTCATCCTAAGCACCTTTGAATAAAGGAAGGCATTGTACTGTAAATGGAGTGGAAAAATGATTCCCCAATGCAAGCAAAGCCTCAGGCTATGGCTGCACGTTATTAGAGCTGTTCCTACCTAAACAAAAATGACCACTGAGGCCAAAAAAGGAAAGTGGGAATGAGCTTAACATAAAAAATGTGACGGGAGGCAGAACCGCCAAAAAACACACAGATCTTAATAAAATAATTCTGACAGGAGACAGAATTGCCAAAAAACACACACTATCGAGGCGGCGAAAAATGAAGGCAAGGCCAGCAAATGCAGAATCCTATAGTTGCAAAGAAAAAAGGTTAAAGTAAGTCCTACCTGCTAATTGATGTTCCTTGAGGAACTCTAGTCCAGTCCCGGTACCTGTGGGTTGTGTCACCCCTCCAGCAGCTTGGAGATTGAGCATGTCACATTTTGATGACATCACCCTGGATAAGCAATTGGCACCTCCCTCCAGCCTCCAGTATCCTACTGACAAAGCAGACTCACAGGAGCAACAGGTAAAAACATTTCAATATAAGTAAAGCACTTTGTAACTATCAAACTAATCCCCCTGAAAAACCAGGGAGCACCTCCCCCCAATATAAAAGAAATGCTCACCTTTCAAAAGGGGAATGCAACTTGCCCCTCAAGGCACTTGGCCAGGCAGCCTAGCCTGCCCTCTAGATTTAGTTATTTAGCTATTTCTCTGAAGGGGTCCTCATCTGCTGTCATGCAACCATAATGAACTTCTTCAGGTCTGGAAACGCTGGCAGCACACCACTGCATGGGAGGGTTTCTGGGACTGGACTGGAGTTCTTCAAGGAACATCAATTAGCAAGTAGGACCTAATTTCACCTTCCTTATCTTCCCTCCAGTCTAGTCCCGGTACCTGGGGGATGTACCACAGCAGTCCTAATTCCAGGAGGGACCCGCAAGCCTGGCTTGAAGCACCACTGAACCAAAACGACATTCCCTGCCGCCTGCACTTCCAGCTAATAGTATTTCACAAAGGAATGCAAGGACAACCTTACAGATATCCCCTGGTGGTATGAAACTTGCCTCGGCCCAGAACAAGGCCTGAGCTCTGGTCGAATGAACCCTCAAATCCTAAGGAAGGAGACTATGGTGCAACCAGTAGCCCAAACAAAACTATGGCTTCCCTAATCCATCTAGAAATGGAAGCCGTAGACGGTGCCTCCCCCTTTTGAAGGCCCCCAAATAAGACAAATGGTCTGATTTTCCCCAGGCCTTTGCCCTTTTTAGAGAGTGATACAGAGCGCAACGAACATCCAGACATCTCAGGAGTGGATCCTTTAACGTTCGTCCTGCTCCTGAACACATGAGAAGTGACAGTGACTGATTCACAGGAAAAACTGGTAATACCATAGAGAAAAAGAGGGTACAAGCCTCAAAATCACTTTTCTCCTTTGACATAAGAAAAATGGAGCCAGACAATGCAGAGCCTGAAGCTCTGAGCTCCTCCTCGCAGAGTACATGTCCATTAGAACAAAACTAGTCTTTAATGTGAGATCTTTCAAGGAACACCTGACAGCGGCTCAAAAAGAGACTCCGTCAAAGCCAACAGCACGATGTTCAGGTTGCAGGGCAGAACAACTGAGTGCACTGGAGATTGCATCTGCTTAACTGCCTGTAGAAAACGCTGGACGTTGAGGTGGGGGGCTCCCAAGGAGACACCGCACAACCTACCCTAGAAACAGGAGATGGCCGCCATCAGTACCCACAGAACTATAAGCTAAGCCTTTGTCCAGACCCTCTTGTAGAAAGGTGAGCACATCCAGTATTGTTGCGTGTAGAGGGTGACGGATAGCATATGTTCGCATCTGGAGAATTTTGTAAATTGGTGCAAAGGAGCAAATGAGGTAAACCGTCTATGAGCCTTCAGCAACATTGCCTCACCGGAGCAGAGTAGCCTTGCTGCATTAACAAAGCTCAAGAGCCCAGCCGTAAGCAGCATTCTGATTGGATCCTGCACCAGCAGATCCTCCCTCACTGGGAACACACAAACAATTTCCTAATTGTCCCTTAGTGAGTCCAATGGAATCACACCCTCCAGATGCTTGGAGACTGAGATACTGGAGGGAGGTGCCAGCTGCTTAACCAGGGTGATGTCACTAAAATGTGACATGCTCAGTCTCCAAGTTGTTGGAGGGTGAGACAACCCACAGGTACCAGGAGTAGATTGGAGGGACGATAAGGAAACTGCATTGCACATAGGTTGTTGGCGGCAATAAGGGATCCCACTCACCACCAGCAATGAAGAGAAGCACAGAAACCCCGAGGGACATTAACGTCGGAAAATGAAAGAAGGTAAAGAAAGGCAAACCGCTCGTTGGTGGGGAAGGAAGAGGAGAAGTTAATTCACTGCCCAAACAAACTGCAGCCGGAGAAAGAGTCTGCTGAGCTGTCAGGAGCCCCGGAAAAACTGTCCTTTGCCTGAAGTTCTGAAGGAAACTATACAACTTGCTCTCTCATTTTACTTTATTTCCCAAGAATTTGGAGAAAACCAACAAAAAGGGCTGGAGAGGCTATTCTGGCCAGGCATGTTGTCCTCTGGAAGTTGGAGGGCTGCACTGCTCATCCTGAGCAGGAGCCCGTCCCTTCAGAGGTGCTCCAGTGCTCCTCTTGAACACAAGCACTACTGGAAGAATAGAGTAACCTGTAAAATATCAGAGGAACACCTCAAGTGAGCTCTGAACAGGTCCCAAAATGACAGACGTCTAAGAAGAGAGTGCCAGAAGCTCAGCTGAAGTTCACATCTGCTGGAGACAGAGAAAATACTGAATTTGACCCAAGGCCAGCCCCATCCACTAGGCAGTTGCCCCCATAGCACACCACCCCCCCATGCTGCTGCTGATTCCGGCAGCAGGGGGAGGGGGGGTGCAGGGGTGGCTAGGCTATGTGCTTTGAGACAAATTTCCTGCCCCAAACTTATGTAGAGGGAATCAGAAGCAGCACGCAATGTGTGCCGAAGCACATGGCCTGCTGCCAAGCTGCACTGAATTCCCCTGATTCCGCTGCCGGAAAATAGCACAGCACAGGGGGGCATGGCTAGATGCGTGGGGAGGGGGGACGCGGCAGAAACCCTTGGGTCAGCCCTGAGGTGACCCTTAGGGGTCCTGGGTTATGCATCCGTGGTGATGTCACAAAGCTTTTGATTTCTTTTTCTGTTTCCAACATCTGCTGGCAGGGGGACATAACCCACTAGTCTGGATTGATCTAGCAGGATGTATTGGAATGAGCATTGCTGCTTGTCCCAAAAGTCGCTCTGCAGTGTATGAGAGGAAAGGGAGAGGATTTAGTATGTAAAAGGAATACTACTGTACAGAAAAATGGCACTATGCTGAATGTTCTCAACAAGGAAAATTTTACAAGGTCCATTTCTCTCATCCCGTTTCCAGAGAACAAACATCATGTGATGAAAAACTTCCAAGCAAAATGGGAGATACGTGTCATAGTAACTATAAAGTAGAACACCACATTCCACAATTCCAGCATCAAGATATGATGTAAAGAGTAGTTACCTGTAACAGGTGTTCTCCAGGAGCAGCAGGAATCAGTCCTCACATATGGGTGTCATCGGCGCCGATGAAGCCCCAGCGGAGCATTTCCCCAGCTTTCCATGAAAGCCTTTGGGAATGCAGCACGCATGCGCGGTTCCCTTCCCGCCTAAAGGTGCCATCTTACCTCAGTCAAATGACATAGCTAAGAATAGCACACAAAAATGAAAAATAAAGTATGTACAACTGCAACTCCAAGGGGAGGAGGGAGGGTTGTGAGGACTGATTCCTGCTGCTCCTGGAGAACACCTGTTACAGGTGAGTAACTACTCTTTCTCCAGGACCAAGCAGGAAGTCAGTCCTCACATATGGGTGACTCCCTAGCTCTGGGCTACCGAGGAACCCAGGCTGAACAAGAGAACTTCCTCTAGTCTCAGCAGCAAAGAAAGGCTTTTCAAGGACACAACCTCCACCGGTAGCCCAACAGAGGGCAGGAGTTGCCTAAAACTCAAAGAGATTCCGGAGTACTGCCTGGCCAAAAGCACTGTCCCTACGGGACTCCCTCTCCAGGCAGTAATGGGCCGCAAAAGTCTGGCTTGAAGACCAAGTTGCAGCCCTGCAGATGTCTACCAAGGGCACAGAGCGGAGATGAGCCACTGAGGCAGCCATTGCCCTGACATGATGGGCCATGACCCTACCCTGCAAAGGAAGGTCAGCCGCCTTGTAAGCCCAGGTGATACAGTCAGCCACCCAGATGGACAAGGTACGCTTGGACACAGCCAACCCCAACTTATTGGGGTCAAAGGATACGAAGAGCTGAGTAGCCCTTCTATGCCCCTGCGTACGGTCAAGGTAGAAGGATAAGGCCCTCCTACAGTCCAGGGTATGCAGCACTGCTTCAGCCTGGCTAGCATGAGGCCTAGGGAAGAATGTTGGAAGAACCACCTCCTGATTGAGGTGGAAAGAGGAGACAACCTTAGGGAGGAACTTTGGATGAGTCCTGAGGACTACCCTGTTCCCATAAATCCTGGTGTAAGGCCTGTCACAGACCAGGGCCTGAAGCTCACTTACTCGCCTAGCCGAGGTAAGGGCTATCAGAAAGAGTGTCTTCCAGGAGAGGAAGCGTAGAGGACAAGTAGCCATCGGCTCAAAAGGAGGGCGAGTCAGTTGCTGCAAGACCACATTCAGCTCCCACTCAGGGGCAGGAGGACGGATGAGAGGCTTGAGCAAAAGCAAGCCCCTGAGAAAGCGGGACACCAAGGGGTGACCAGATAGAGATTGCCCCTCTACCAATGAGTGGTGAGCTGCTAGAGCTGAGAGGTGGACCCGAACAGAATTGGACTTAAGTCCCTGATTGGATAAGTGCAGTAAGTACTGAAGAACTACTGGCACAGTACAGGAGAAAGGATCCTCTGTACGTAGGTGACACCACACAGAAAACCTCTTCCACTTGAGAGCATAGGTTTTCCTAGTGGACTGTTTCCTAGAGGCTAGGACAACCTCCTCAACTTCCTGAGGTAGGCCCCAGGGAGCCAAAACTACCCTTGCAGCCTCCAGGCCATCAAATTGAGAGATTTGAGATTGGGGTGCAGAAGGGAACCCTGGTCCTGTGTGAGGTCGGGTAGCAACCCCAGAGGCAGTGGAGGATCTACTGCCAGTTGAAGCAGAAGAGGAAACCAAGGCTGTCTCGGCCACCTGGGAGCTACCAGCAGGACCGAGGCCTTGTCCTGGAGAATCTTGAATAGGGTTCGGGCCACCAAGGGCGTGAGAGGAAACGCATAGAGGAGGCCCTGAGACCAAGATATCAGAAAAGCATCCGCTGCTATCCGCAGAGGATGTGGTTGCCTGGAGCAGAACTTTGGCAGATGCTTGTTCATGGGGCTGGCAAAGAGATCCATCAAAGGGAGACCCCATTTCAGGAAGATCTTCTGAACCACTGAAGGATGCAGCTGCCACTCGAGGGGCTGCAGTATCCTGCTTAACCTGTCTGCCAGGTAGTTGTCCTGGCCTGGAAGGTACACAGACCTGAGGAGTATGTTGTGCTTGAGGGCAAAAGAACAAAGGTCCTGAGCTTCCCGACAAAGGATCCTGGACCCAGTTCTGCCCTGTTTGTTCACATAAAACATTGCAACTTGGTTGTCTGTCTGAATCAGGACAGACTGTTGAGCCAGGGTAGGAGTGAAAGCTTTGAGTGCTAATCGAATAGCTCTGAGTTCGAGGAGATTGATCTGCTGTGCAGCTTCCCAGGGAGACCAGAGGCCCTGGGTGCACTTGCCCAGACAATGCGCTCCCCAGCCTTGCAGGGAGGCATCTGTTGTCAGCATCACTGTGTAACCTGGAATCTGAAAGGGCACCCCTTTCAGCAGATTGGGTAGGTGTAGCCACCAGTTGAGGGAGTGCAGAAATGGTCTGGACACCCTTATCCCGTCTCTGAGGCTGCCTGTGGCCTGTGACCATTTGAGTCCGAAGGCACCACTGTGCAGGCCTCATATGGAGCCTGGCATTGGGGGTCACATGTACTGTCGAAGCCATGTGGCCTAGAAGCCGCAGGCAGAGTCTGGCGGAGACCAGGGACCTGCTGAGAAACTGACTGGCCAAGGCCATTAACCTTCGGGCTCTGTTTTTTGGCAAGAATGCCTTTGCCAGGAGAGAGTCCAACCTTGCCCCTATGAACTCCAAGTTCTGGGAAGGGAGCAAAGTGGACTTTGCGAAGTTTATGACAAATCCCAGGCATTGTAGAAGAGCAATGGTCCTGAGGGTGGCTTGATTGGCCTCCTGACCTGTCTGACCCCTGATGAACCAGTCGTCCAGATAGGGGAAGACAAAGATGCCCTGATTTCTCAGGTAGGCTGCCACCACTGCCAGGCATTTGGTAAAGACCCTGGGAGCGGAGGTGAGGCCGAAAGGCAGCACTCTGTACTGATAATGGTTTCCTCCCACAATGAACCTGAGGTACTTTCTGTGGTCTGGATGAATGAGGATGTGAGTGTACGCATCCTTTAGATCTAAGGAGCATAGCCAATCTCCCTGCTGGAGGTAGGGCAGAAGGGTTCCAAGAGTAAGCATCTTGGAACTTTTCTTTCACTAGGAACTTGTTGAGGTTCCTGAGGTCGAGAATGGGTCGAAGGCCACCGGTTCTTTTGGGCACCAGGAAATACCTGGAGTAGAATCCGTGACCTTGCAAGTGGGGAGGCACAGGCTCCACCGCCCTGTCCACCAACAGACCCTGAAGCTCCTGACGGAGGTGGTCTGTGTGCAGAGGAGGCCTTGGAGGCTCCCCTGGAAAATATGGGGGTGGCAGTTGGTGGAAATGGAGGGCATATCCCCTGTGGATGATGTCCAGCACCCAACTGTCCCCGGTGATAAGGGGCCACTGGTGGGCAAAGAGGGCGAGACGACCTCCTGTGCAGGGTTGGGAGAGCAGTGGAGGAGGCTATGCTCAAGGAGTCAAAAGCCCCCACCCTGCTGAGTGGTAGCAGGGGCCGGAGGCTTGGGGGTCCTCTGCCTACGGGGTCCATTACCCTGGCCCTTGGCTTGCTGACCCTGGGGGGCAGCTTGGGCAGCATGATATTGTGGGTACTGTTTGTAGGCAGTGCCCTTCCTCGGGTAAAAGGGCTTTTTACCCGAGGCCCTCTTTTTATGAGAAGGGGCAGAGATCTTCCTCGACAGCCTTGTCCAGGTGAGGTGCTCGGTCTCGAGCTGAGCGGCCTTCTCGGTCATGGGCTTGCCAAACAGGTTTTCACCTCGGCAAGGGACATCGACCAACTTGTCCTGAACCCATGGCTCGAGGTCCGATGACTGCAGCCATGCCTGGCGTCGAGCCGCGATGCTGGCTGCCGCAACTCGGGCCGAAGCCTCGAAGCCATCGTAGGCGGCGCGGGACATGAACTTCGAGCGGTCCCGAATCCCCGAGGACAAGGACTTAAATCTCGGCAAGGGTTCCCAGGAGAGACCAGCAGAGAATCCGGCCAACTCCTTGGCCAGATCCCGCAAGTACATGCCAATGTACAGCTGGTAAGACTGGACACGGCAAGCAAGCATCGAGCCCTGAAAACACTTTCTACCGACGCCATCGAGGTTTCGGGCCTCCCTGCCAGGAGGCACCGCGGAGTGCATCTTCTGATTCTTCAGACGATGCATGGCCGATTCCACAACCATGGAATGGTGTGGTAGCTGTGCTTTCTGAAAGCCAGGGCTCTTCCTGAGTCGATAGATCGAATCGACCCGCTTGCTAAGAACCAGCGCCGAGGCCGGTGCCTCCCACATACGGAAAAGGAGCCGTTCCAGCATCGGAGGAACCAGGACAGTAAAGGCCTCCTTCGGAGGAGAGTCATACTGTAGCGCCTCGAGCTCTTCAGCTTGAGGCTCTTCCTCGGGATCCACCGGAATAGCCAAGGCAGTGGCCATATCCCAGACGAACTCCGACAACCGGGTGTCCTCCGGGGGGGGACCTACTCCGGGGCTCAGACTGCGGTGAGTCCGAAGGGACGCACCGAGTCTTAAAGGTGTCAGGAGACTCCTCGTCCTCCGTCTCCCAAGCCGACTCATCCGAGGAAGAGTCGGGGTCTGATCCCGCGGGGCCCTGGAGCACCCGCCCTGACGCCGGAAGCACCAGCGTCGACGCCCTCAGTCCCGAGCGGGAGATCGAGGGGGACCGCGACCGAGGTCGACTCCGAGCCACGATGGACTCGAGTATCGGCTCGGTCTCCGGGGTCGATTTTGACGTCGATGTCCCGGTGGTCGGGGCAGATGCGCCAGACAGGCTGGCCATCAGTGCCCACTGCTGCTCCATGAAGGCAGACATTCTGCTTTCCAAGGCTGTCATCCTGAGACTCAGCTCAGGAGACGCAGCAGCCACCGACTTGGGCCCCAGCGGCGCCGGGCCCGACGTCGGCTCCCTGGGAGGAGAGTCCACGAGGACTACGGGGCTTACGTGTCCAGCAGACTCCGGCTCCACACGAGGAACTTTGGCAGGCTTCTCCAGTTCCACAGGCCCGGGGCGACGGTCGGGGGTCTTAGACCTGGCCCTCGAGGAGCCAGGGACCTCTTCCGACGATGCCCTTGCGAGCCGTTTCTTCTTCTTGCGTTCCCGGTCGGGGGACCCCCTGTCCGAGGAGCTTCGACGGCGCTCGGGATCGGAATCCCGAGATGTCGAGGCCTCAGACGAGGTCCGGGCCCGGCCGGAGGCTGAGTCCGAGAAAAGCCTTTCCTTTTGCTGCTGGCGACTTCGTAGTGCCTTGGAAGACATTTTTCCACAGGCCCTGCACGACTTAGGATCGTGGTCGGGGCCGAGGCACCGAAGGCAGCAGTCGTGTGTGTCGGTGAGAGACATTAGATTCTTACACCGATCACACTTCTTAAAACCACTGGAAGCCATCGGGGAAAAAAAAAAAGAGTCCCCGCAAGGTCAAAAGACCGGCCTTCCAGGGAAAAAGAGACAAAAGGGTGCAAACGCCAGCCACGAAGGGCAAAAACCAAAAAAGAGGAATCGGGCTCGATACCGGTGTACCGAACCCGGCGGGAGGGGAACCAGCGTCGAACTGGAAGAAAAAGAGCAAAAAAAAAAAAAAAACACTGAAAAATCTAATTTTAACCGGGAAAACTGGACACACGTCCGGTGGGCTTCACGGAAAAAAAGAGACTGAGGTAAGATGGCACCTTTAGGCGGGAAGGGAACCGCGCGCATGCATGCTGCATTCCCAAAGGCTTTCATGGAAAGCTGGGGAAATGCTCTGCTGGGGCTTCATCGGCGCCGATGACACCCATATGTGAGGACTGACTTCCTGCTTGGTCCTGGAGAATTAATCCTTATTCTATACAGTGTGTATCTGGGATGGTTTTCACATATCCCCAGTACATAGTGGTGGAAGCCCCCGGCACACTGGGTATGTGCCTAGTAGAAAGGAAGAGGCCTTGCAGCACTTGGGTTCAGGTGTCTTCTGGTTGTCTGTCAATATCCTTCATGCTCCAACGCATCACCACCATGGGCTCTTACAGCACAAGCCATCAGCAGCTCTTTCACTTAAGGCTGTGCACTAGCTTTATTTCATTATACCTCATGTGCACAAGGTGCGGCATCTCCCACCTACCACTATCTTTGTTAGTTAAAAATTAAAAGTCCAATATGTAAACACTGTGTTTGAGTTTTTGGGGTTTTTTTTAATGCCAGCTGCAGCACTTACATATTCAGTATTTCTATCCAGAAATTTTCCTTTAAATATTAGGCCATAAAAGATGAATGGGTTCTTTTAAGCTCAGGTTTGAAAACGGATTCTGCCATGTTTCAGTGAGAATGAATTGTTTTTAAATGACTATTTCAGTTAACCAGCAGTGATACACTGCTAGTTTCTCATCACAGAGCTCTTGCCAGCTCTGCTCTATTAAGTGAGCTACACTTTGTTATTGTATGCTGTATGTATATTGTATTGGAGTGGAGGAGTGGCCTAGTGGTTGGGGCAAGGTACTTCAGGCCGGAAGGTCGGGGGTTCAAATCCCACTAGAGGACAGCAACCTTGGGCCGGAAGGACTGGGGTTTCTAGTCCAACAGGTGCTCCTTGTGGTCTTGGGCAAGCCACTTAACCCTCCATAGCCCATGTTCCCTGTAAAATAGTTATCTCCAAGTTATAATGCCCTGTTCAATGTAATTTCAGTTTGTTCAATGTAAACCGCACTGATGCAGAATAGCACGGTATATAAGAGAATGTAAATAAATAAATGCTACTTTAACCAGGGGTTCATAAGAGCCCTTTTCAGCACTAATGGATCTTTATTTTGGAATTATTACATGTTTTTTTCCAAATCTGAGCTCAAAGCAAGTTACATATTCAGGTACATGAGTTATTTTCTTGCCTTAAATGGGGTCGCACCTTAGTGGTTGTTGAGGAGATGGAGGGTGAAGTTATCTGCACAAGTGCTTCTTTAACCACTAGATTACTCCGCATCTGGCTTTTGGCAGGGTTGCAAACTATCTTTTTTGTTTGTTACTTTAGGAAAGCAGGCAGAACCTTAAAAACAATGTAAATGCCTGTGGGCTATCAAATTCCTTAGGCCATCAAGAATGAACCTCCCTGGCTCTCCTCTCTTAACTCAGCTTTCCCTAGTGCTAGCAGCTACAGGAACAAGCAAGTATAAAGTCTTTCAAGCTCGGTATTGTTTTCACTGGCCTTCTGCTGCATGGGTTTCCTGTTTATACAGTGTGAAGTTCTCCATTGTTGCGAGTAAAAGTTTGCCGATTGGAGGCAGGATTCTTACCAGGTGGCACAATTCTCTTGGTCTGTGTGTAGAACATGAGATAGATGCCAGAAAAAGGTGCATCGCGAAGGAGTGTTGCTGTCAGGCCTCTGAAGAGTCCACGGGCACCCTCTGTTCTGTAGATGCTGCGTAGGGCTCCATAAACACTTCCATAGTGGAAATTCCCACTCTGTGGACATAGAAGACAAATCCAGTGAAGTCTAATATCCTAGGCACTGCAGATATATCACACATGAATCTTTAACTCCATCTTATGCTGGTCTATGGAATTTGTAATGATTTCAATTCAGAAAATATTCAAAGTGAATTACAAAGCATGTGATACATAAAGACAAATAAAGGGGCCAGTGACTGGTGAAAGCATGAACATAACAAACAGTCCGATTCCACTGATTTATGAGTAAATTTTCAAAAATGACCAGAAAATCCAACTGAAACAGATCAATTTTGACAGAAAAAGCCCAAAATTATCTAGTCTGCATAGTAAGGTGGTTCAAGTTTTAACTACCGCTTCTTTCAGGTTACCCCTCTATGCTCTTTATTCTTTCCAACCCAATGGAAGTTAGAAAGAATTACACAATAGCTTTTTACTTAAAGTAGCTCACGCTCTGAGATAGATCCTAACCAGCATAAGAACTTTGTCAGGATCCTGTCAGTGTTCCAAGTCTTCCTTCCGACCTTTCCATTATTCCAGCGTAAAAGCAGATGGAGCGGCACAGTGTTTCTGAAGAGCTTACATTCATTCATCGGGAACAAAAGAAGTTATATCACACAAGTGCTCCACAGAACCCATCAATCTTTTTAAAGAAACAAAAAAGCCCCACGTTTCTGCTGGTACAGCAAAAATAAAACAAAAACTACAGGGGCAAAAAGCTCTGCGAACTGGGAATGACATTACAAAACCTATGCCCGATGTCATTGCTTCCTGAACCTTTCTTGCTAGAGACCTTGCAACAGCTCTGAAAAGACAAGAGCCTCTATAAAATCTGAGCTACTCCAAACCTTGATCTAGGTATTATACAGTGAACAGTAGCATGCCTTAGGTTGCAAGATTGCAGTGGACAAGCTTGCAGTAAGTATAGAAAATAATAAATAGCCACTAGTAGGCTGCTTTTAGTTTCCTCTATATCACAGTCTTTTCAGTTTTTTTGTTCAGTTCTCTTTATTAACCAGAGACATCACTATAACAGCAACATATGCCAGTCAAAGGGTACAGAAATAACGTGCGTCATCTGTACATAGTTCCAATTGTCATTTTATCCCCTCCTTCTCATCCCCACCTTTATCCCCCAATCTTCAATTTCAGAGTCCAAAAGAAAGTCTCTCTTAAAATACATATGTGTCCATTTGGAGCATGGTGGCTCTTACAAGCTCCAAGATGCTTTCACACCTTCAGTTGGTCAATCCCTATATCTCATTTCCCTCCACTCACTCAATCAGCCGACCATCCTTTCCGCTAGGAAGCGAGGGCAAATGCTCATTACATTCATCATCAGTGTTGCAGATTCAGCATCAAACGCCTGGCTCGATGAGGCAGGGATTCCCAATAGGACTTCCAGATCTTCTGGAACACCTTCCATTGCTCAAGTTTATAAAAATGTCCCTACTTTTAAACTTTCCACTATCATCAAGTCAAAGATATACAGCTTTAATTGTGCAACGTTGGTGAATTTGAACTTCTCCACTCTCAAAATGCATTTGTGTGCTAACGGGCATATTTTTTCCAAGAATCTAGAGTTTCTTTTTGAGAAAGCTGAAAGATTAGTGGCTTCATCAATTAGCAATAAAAAACAGCCCTTGAAGATATTACTGTTCCGAAGACACTGAGACATACTGTGCCACCTTCCCCGAAAATCATTGGATATATGGCCAGCTCAAAAAACCCCCCAGATGGTCCAATGAAGCTGCTTGGCCTCTGCATGTTACACAGCTATCATCCCTTGTAAATCTTAACCCTATAATGCCCTCTTGGGGGAGATACAGGGCATCAAAAGAATTTTATAGTGTTTCTCCAACAAGACCATATTACATATCTTTTTCATCAGTCGTATAAGGCACCCTGTTCGAGACCAAATTTCCTGATCTGCACTCCATTTAGTTGCCCGAGGCTCTGGGTCAAAAGTTGGTTTGTCCTCTTGTAAACTCTTGCGATATATAGAAAGTTTTGAACTATGCTTGGTGTCGAACAATAAACAGTCTAACAAAGCCTCTTTCTTTTCATCTCCCAGGTCAGTTAAAGGTGACGTTTATACATAATGTCTTAACTACAAATATGCAGACATCTTTACTGGCCAAATGGAACGTCTCCATCAGTGTCTGTAATGACAGTATTTTCCCACTATTATCTATCACGTCAGCCACTGTGTGCAGAACTAAAGTGTTCTCATTCTTTAAATACATGACTGGTCATGCCTGCTGGGGAATTTACGATGCCCTTTAATGACAAAGAGGGGCTACTACAGGATTACAACCCAGGCATCTACAAATAAACTCACCAGGTGACCCGCAGGGGTTGGACAAGTATTTTATTTAATAATGACACATATATTGTGTCTTTACGAATGCAACGAACGAACAAGTCGGATCACAATAATAAAACTAAAAATGAAACTACATAAATGCTAAAAACAAAAATGATATAAATAAAACAAATTACAGCCTGGAAAAAAAACTGTAAATCTTGTGTTCAAACAAATACAAATGATCAGGATACAACAAAATATAGAAAAGTAAAATAATTCCAAGAAATAATAATAAAATAAAAAATAAAAAACCTTAACATCCCATCACTCAAAATAATTTCTGAAATTCCACGTGTACTCTGCCCCTACTTTGCCAGTGTTTTTTTTTTTTTGTAACTTAGGGGTATGTTTACTAAACCGTCTTAACGCGCGCTGCGGCGCAAACGAGCGTTGAAGGCGGGGAAAGGCTCCCGGAGGGCAGAGGAAGGCTCCCCAGGGGCGGAGAGAAGGGGTCAATGGGTGGAGAGTGGGAGGGGAGAGGCTCCCTGCACACTAACGCTGTGAAATCCGAGGCTCAAAACTAACGCCAGTGAAACCCTGGCGTTAGCAGATTTAAAGGGAAAAGAAACCATTTCCGTCAGCAATGTACAGCAAAACCAGGGAAACCTACAAAAAAGTGATAAGTGTGATAAATGTGCACAGAACAAAAGGGCAAATAAACCTTGAAAATGTACAGAAGAAAATGTAAAAATAAAATAACCAAGCTGGCCAATAGTGATATCAATGGGAAACATCAAAAAACACTCCCAAGAAAGCTCCAAAAAAAAGATATGAATTTTGGAAGGGTCTATGCACCGTTCGCATACAAGGTGAATGAGCCCACAGTGTAATTGCACTGAGCAGGGTTTCCAACTCCATCGGCCAGGTTTCCTATGGCGTGCACATGTTCCACAACAGCAGGGCGGGCATGTCGGAACGGGCACCTGGACAGATGCTGGAAAAGGGGACACAGAGGGCTGCAGGCGGCACATGCTGCGGTGCAGCTGGCCCACAGTACGGACTAGGGTGATGCCTAGCTGGCCCATAGGAATGCTGAAACAGTAGAGCAGCCAGACAGCACCTTCTGAGGGCCCAACATGGGCACGAGTGTGCTTCCCACAGTGTCACAGGGGATAGTACCCAGCAGGTACCCCGAAGGGCACGGAACATTGGCAGGCGGTGCTGGGGGGAAGCGTGGACAGCTATGCAGGCACCCCTACCCCAGAACCCGCACCATAGGCAGCCGCCTACCCGCACACTGGATGGCCTGAGACTGCGCTCCACCAGCAGAAGGGCATGTCAGCATGGTGGTGGAGGGGGCAGTGGCAGCTGCCCAAAGCAGACCGTGGCCTAGCCCTGTGTAGGTGGGTGCCATGCACTGCAATAGACAGGCCCTGTCTGACGAACAGTCATGGCATCACCAGGGAATGCACTGTCTCTGTGGCAACACAGTGGTGCAGTGCACACAGCCAGTGTGTTCAAAAGCAGAAGGTCACAGGTTCAAGTCCCAGCTGTGGTTCCTGCCAACCCAGTCCCCATATTTTACCCACTACTAAAACGTGCTAATACAGACAGAACCTTTATTGCAGATGACGTAAACATGCCCAAAACACCTACATTGTACCCTAAAGAGCACAGACACCATAAACATGCGCATACCCTAGAGCAGAGTCTCCCAAATGCAGTCCTGGAGGGCCAAACACCATTCAGGTTCCATGCTGCCTCTAATAAAGATGCCTGTGCTGCATTTCTATGCGCCGCCCCCATGGTATGCAGATGTATCTCATGCATATTCATGAGGGACAGCATGAAAACCCGAACAGTGTTTGGCACACCAGGACTGGAGTTGGGAACCTCTGCCGTAAAGCAGCAGCCAACAAGGGCAGACACACCTGCACCCACGAGCTCCATTATCCAATGCCTCCTGGAGAGGCAGGATATTGGGCCCTGCGTGCATCTCCCAATACTAGCACTTGCATACCTTAGCAATGCCATCCTAAACCTGGGAATACGGTACACAGCTATCAAAAGGTTGCTATGATTACTGGCAGATAGCAATTCCGACGTTAAGTACAATTGTCTGATTGAGCTGCATCATGGCAACCTTTCTGATGTCTGTGGAGTGTGCTACACGTCTTGTGTCTGACAGTGTTTACCACCCTGGGGAGTGACCCCAACAGTATTGCGTACCATAGCCATGCCTACACTGTGCCCAGGACTGGAGCGGTGGCCAGGGCTGCCAAACACCTCTATAGTTGCACAATGCTGGCATAGGTGTGGGAGTGTGTCTGTCTATCCAGTGTGTGGTGGCTGCAAACACCCTCCACAGCCCACACTGCCAGCACTGTTGCCAGTATTGGCCTACCAATGTGCATAATGAGGAGCAAGGTACCATGGGTATAGCCCGGACAGGGTGGCCTGGCCAGGATGCATCTGTACAGGGCATAGGGCAATGGCTGGGACATTGTAGTGCCCAGCCACCACCTGCACAGACAGGGTGGCCACAGCATGTCCTGCTGGGAGATCACTCTCACCCTGACTGAGCAGTGACCACGGCATGGCTAGGTTCCCCCATAGTGCTATATAGTATTTCTCTCATGTGATATTTCTGGGCTCCCTTTTGGGGCCCAATCACTGATTTATCTGCTTAGTGTGTATGCTGACATCCCAGTTCTGGGTGCATTGATCTCCTCCAGGGACATGCACTATGGACTAGCTAGCAGACTGTCTGCAGCTAGTATGTGTCTTGCTGGAACACCTTGCAGGGTGCAGTGGCTGGAGGCTTGCTGCAGGAGAATATCAGATAGGGGTGGGGCGCAGCTGGGCATTTCCAGGCCTAATGTCTGTCTGCTATTGCTTTATGGATGTGTACAGAGCTGCATTGACAGCTCTGTAGGGTGTCTGTTCCCCAGCAGGACTGGGGTTGATGGTCCCCTCCACTGCCACCATTGCAGGGAGGTAGAATGTGGATCTGTTGGTGGGAGACCCTGTTTCCCACCCTCAGCCCCAGAGGGTGGGTTGGGTTGGGTGGTGGTACATAATCTGCCTATGGGTCCATAAGGGCTAAACCTGAGAAATACAGATGTATCCAAGGTGTGTCTGCAGGAACTACCTATCTCACACACTAGCACTGCTGGCAACCTGCAGCATGGCCTATTTCTGCCATGGAAGGTGCTGTGGACCTGGTGCTGGGCGCCCCACCTCACCCTCAGGGTGAGCACAGTACCCGCACAATGTGACGGTGTGTAGCTACTCTGTGCCAGTAACACACACGGTCAGTTCCCCCTACCCGGCCGAGGTGCTGTGGGGATGCATACCCCATCTTGTGATCATCCGTAGACTGCTGATTTGCATGTGCAGTGCATCATGGGTACGGGTGGGTTAACCCTATCCTGGTGATCACAGCAAACTGTTTGTGTGGTGCCGTGCAGTCCTTCTGCAGCAAGCCAGGGGCTTGTTAGCATCTCTAGAGCTGTAGCCCACTGGTTACTTCACTGCCTGTGGAGCCAGAGATCATGGGTTCAAACCCACAGTGGGGTTGTTTGATAGGGCTGTCCAAAGCATTGTCTATTTTTAAGGTACATTAGTGCTGCCAGCAGAAACACCCTCAGAGTACTGTACCCATAAGGTGCCTCAGAAGGCGCTTTATAGGGCGCCCTATAGAGCTCCTTAAGAGGCACCTTATGGTTACAGTCCATATAAGGTGCCTTATAAGGTGTCCTATGGAGCGCCTTATAGGATGCCCTATAGGGGACATTATAGGGTGCCGTGGCAGACAGTGCACTTTATAATAAGAACATAAGATATGCCATACTGGGTCAGACCAAGGTCCATCAAGCCCAGTATTCTGTTTCCAACAGTGGCCAATCTAGGTCATATGTACCTAGCAGTTTCCCCAAGAGACACAAGTTCCACAATGCTTGTACTGGGTCAAGCATTGATATCTTCGGTCACTTCTTAATAATAGTTTATGGACCTTTCCTCCAGGAACTTATCCAAACCTTTTTTAAACCCAGCTACACTAACAGCCTTTACTACATCCTCCGGTAACAAATTCCAGAGTTTGATTACACGTTGAGTGAAAAAATATTTTCTTTTATTAGTCTTAAATAGTTTACCCTGTAGCTTCATTGCATGTCCCCTAGTCTTTCTATATTCTGATAACGTAAACAATCGATCTACATTTACCCGTTCTACTACATTCATTAATTTATAGACTTCTATCATATCTCCCCTCAGCCGTCTCTTTTCCAGGTTAAAGAGCCCTAACCTTTTT
Source organism: Ichthyophis bannanicus (assembly GCA_033557465.1). Classification (NCBI taxonomy): domain Eukaryota; kingdom Metazoa; phylum Chordata; class Amphibia; order Gymnophiona; family Ichthyophiidae; genus Ichthyophis; species Ichthyophis bannanicus. The sequence goes on from CM066031.1 coordinate 1,110,642,318, forward strand.
AGCCTTTCTTCATAGGAGCATCCTTCCATCCCCTTTACCATTTTGGTGGCTCTTCTCTGAACCTTTTCTAAAATCGCTATATCCTTTTTAAGATACGGCGACCAGAATTGCACACAATATTCAAGATGCAGTCTCACCATGGAACGATATAGAGGCATTATAATATCTTTTGTTTTATTTTCCATTCCTTTCCTTATCATACCTAGCATTCTATTTGCTCTCTTGGCCACCGCTGCACACTGGGCCGAGGGTTTTAACATGGTATCCACAATGACACCTAAATCTATTTCCTGGGTGGTGGTTCCTAATGTGGAACCTTGCATCGTGTAACCATAGTTTGGGTTGTTCTTCCCTAGGTGCATAACCTTGCACTTGTCCACATTAAATTTCATCTGCCATTTTGATGCCCAGTCTTCCAATCTATCAAGATCCTCTTGCAATTTTTCACAATCCTCTTGGGTTTTAACAACTTTAAATAGTTTTGTGTCATCTGCAAATTTGATAACCTCACTCGTTATTCCACTTTCCAGGTCATTTATGAATATGTCAAAAAGCAGCGGACCCAGCACAGATCCCTGGGGTACACCACTATTCACCTTTCTCCATTGGGAAAATTGGCCATTTAGCCCTACCCTCTGCTTTCTATCTTTTAACCAGTTCCTGATCCACAATAGTACACTGCCTCCTATCCCATGACTCTAATGTGCCCTATGGAGTGCCTTATAGGGTGCCTTATGCGGCACCTTAGGTTACGGCATGTGAGGGTGTGTTTGCTGGCAGCAATAATTAAAATACAAATTAAAATGCCTCAAGAAACAATACTTACATGTCAAAGCTGATGCCTCAGCCAGCCTTATGCATTAGGCACACTGGGGGATCGAACTCATGACCCCTGTATCATCAGTCAGTGTATTATCCATTGTGCTACACCTCCGTTTCTGTGTTTGCATGTCTGGGTGCCTACTTAAGAGTACCGCGTGTTAACGCACTTAGCGGCGCTTCGCCCGATAATGTGCGCAGCAGCGCGCGTTATCGCACGATAATCCCGTTTTGCTACTTTAAGACTGCAATGCCCACTCCTTTTATGGCAGCCTGCACACTATCGCTGGGCGCACATTAAGACGGTTTAGTAAACATACCCCTTAATCTTTATTGATTTTTCATAATTTTATATTCCAAACATTGTCAAAGGAAATTCAGGTTCGCATAAGAAACTTATACATAAACTACTGTCCTTCTAAACAGTTTTGTAAACAGGATACAAACAATAAAGCTCCAGATGTTACAACCTTAACATTTCTAGGTCTCCCCCCCTCCATACTTATAACCTTGAACCGGGCATTATTATTGGTATGATATCCTCTTATTTCCCCCCCCTATCCCTACCCCCCTCTTCCTATCTCTTTCCCAACGATTCCAAGTATATCAACAAAGGCTTCCATTGGTTATCAAACTTCTCCCCCTGATTTCTCCTAATCGCTATCAAGCGCTCCATACTCAACACCTTATGTAATCTGGTTATCCAGTGAGTCAACTCAGGGGTCTCACTTTGCTTCCATTTCAAGGCTATTTCGCATCTAGCCGCAATAATACAGGTCTTCATTGGTTTACTCCATCGATTAGAAAGATTTATTGGCCACACCCTCAACAGAAACAGGGATGGGCACAACTCAGGTATCACCCCAAAAATCACCCCCATCTGATCCCGGATTTTTGTCCAGTAAGCTCACACCAACGGGCATTCCCACCACATATGCAGATATGTTTCCCAGGCTCCACACCCCCTCCAGCAGAGGTCCGAAGCCTCTGGGAACATCTTATTATATCTCACTGGAGTATAATACCATCTCATCAAAATTTTGTAAGCATTCTCTTGGATCATGGTGCCAGTGTTATTTTAATGTGGTTTAAAGATATTAGCGCTCTTGGGCCACCCGGGTATTGGAAAAGTGATATGGAGGTTCTCTGAGATAATAAAGTTGTGTTTCATCTTTTCAGTAGCCCATCTTAACCAGTTATGACCAGGGCTGCTCTTCTTTGGACACAGTGATGGCAAAGATGGCATTTGAATCCTGGAATTGGCGTTGAATAATTGTTTTAGAAGGTATACAAATGAAATGAACAGAAATTAGAGATTTTTAGATGCACTATGCTTCCTCGTTTTGCTCTGAGACTTGCTTATCTCTAAGAAATTTTTCTCTCTTGCGAACTCTTAAGACCATACAAACGACCTCTGCAGTGTTCTGCAGCTCCTGGCAGCCTGGACTGAGGGGGGTAAACTTGCTCCCTTGATTCAAAATAGAGGCATTTCTTGCCCCTCCCCAGGAAGATATAATATTGCAATTAAGTGTTTTAAGGCTATGCAATTATCAATTGTATTATAAAATCGGCTCCACTCTTTACCTAAGAGATCGCAATGATTGATTTAACCAAACATATTTCTATCCAACACGCTGTCTTGCTCATCAAAATCGCTGCTGGGTCTCAGATAAGCATTTCCTCCCTATTTTTTGTCTTTGACGAACTAAAATATTAAGACTGTGGGAAAGAGATTTATGTATTTTGGATAAGCATCACTTCTCTGTCTTTGACAAATTGAAATATTAAGATTACTTTTTGCTCATATGGCTTTTTGCTCATATCACAAATAGCATGATAAAGGGTCGTTGATGCAAGATAAGGCGACTGAACCGTTGAATGTATTAGGTTCAGAAATCAGCCTAGTTGAAGTCTGAGACCCAGCAGCGATTTTGATGAGCAAGACAGCGTGTTGGATAGAAATATGTTTGGTTAAATCAATCGTTGCGATCTCTTAGGTAAAGAGTGGAGCTGATTTTATAATACAACTGAGAAAGTTAAAGGAGCTCTGAAAAATGACATCATACAGATGCAACAATGGCAAGAACAAAACAAGAAGCTTATGCAGTATTATTGTCCAGGAAGCCAGTGTCCTGGGTTAGAACTGGTTCTAGAGTACCAGCTCCAAACATCTAGACCAGAATTCAGCAGTAATCTCAGTGCTGCCTGAGCAGCACAGCCAAATGGACCATCAGGATCCTCTTCCAATTATGAATAGCCTCCTGTGGACAGACTGTTACCAGCGGTTCACTACATACTGGCTAGTTAAAGCAAATCATAATCGTATAGTATCATCTCTGTTCCTTTTCCTTGTCATTTTTACATTGTGTGTTTTTTTTTCTGATTAACTGTTTGCTTTTGTATCTGGCCTGTGGGAATATTTCTGTTTCTAGAACCGACACCCCTAGGGTTTTGTGGTGTTTCAGTGTTCCTAGAAACTATCAGTAACTTGCAAAGGGGGGGCACCTTCCAGAAACAAGGCAGAGTGCAGCTATCAGACGAGACTTTGCCATTGTATGTGGGCAGGTGTAGGAAGACCTTGAGCAGTATTTGGTAGGATCCTCCAAAATGTTCATGGGGTTAACGCAGAGTTGGTAGTAGGAGAAGCACAAAGGCATTATACGACAAGCTCCCTGATCAGGAATGCAGACGTTCAGTTCTCAAGGGCTGCAAACAAGCCAGTTTTTCAGGATACCCCTAATGAATATGCATGTACCAGACGTGCACACAATAGCGATACTATGTATGCAGATCTCTCTCATGCATATTCATTAGGACAGCCTGAAACCTGCCTGTTTGCAGCCCTCAAGGACTGAACTTGTGCACTCCAACCCTAGATCATACCCAGTGCCATGTCACTGCCCTTTTCTATTGGAAGCCAACATCAGACCCTGCAAAATCACTTCAGTGAACAAAATAATGGGCTTCACATATAGAAAAATGAGGCAGACAGTACATGGAGGACAGACCTGACATCTCATCATATGCCCTTTGTTTTCTTAAAATTAGTTTTCTACTTTCTTGCTGTGTACTATGAAACAAATAACTTATTAATAATACTATATGACTTTTTTTGTAAACTAGCATCAAAACACTCCCACATTAATCACTTCCCTTCCAGTAGCTGAAGTCCTTCCATATCCTCCCTACCCATTCCTGCCTTCAATCCAACCACCATACCCCTCTTACCCTACCTACCTGATCTAAAAGGTTGGCAATCACATCACAGAAATTGCAATCCCTGGGACTTGGCCCCATGGCTAAACTAGGTAGATTTGTTAGGAATTGGGCAACATTCTGGGGAAGAACGAGGCTTTTTGGAAAGGATGGGCTCCACCTTAACCAGCATGGAAACAGGCTGCTGGCATTAACTTTTAAAAAGGAGATGGAGGGAGGAAGTGACATTAATCGGGCCGCATGGCAGGGTAGGAGAGGAGCTCTGTGCCCTAAAACCCTGATTAAAGGTGAAATAAAGTGCAAAACCCTGGTGCCAAAGCCAACATTCCAGAGTTTCATTACACGATGAGTGAAAAAAATATTTTCTCTTATTAGTCTTAAATGGATTACAATGTAGCTTCATTGCATATACCCTGGTCTTTCTATATTTTGATGCTGGGGCAGATCACGAAAAAAGAGATGCTGCGGTGGTTTGCAGAGGTCAGGAGAGACATTGCCAGGATAAAAGAGGAGGCGGTGGGAATGGCTGCAGGCCTCAGAATGGAGGTATGGGAGGTGGGAAAACATATGAAGGAGCTGGATGGCAAGGTGGAGGAGACCTCAGGGGCTATAGAGTTGCTGAGAACTGAGATGTTCAAATTACAGACAGGGAAAAATGAAATCGCATTAAAGTTGGAGGACTTGGAAAAACGCATGCACTAGCAAAATCTACGGATCAAAGAGGTCCCAGAGGGGGAAGAATTTCAGGACTGTATTCTTTTTGGTGTTCCTCTGTTTGCGAACTTCTGAATTTTGAATTTTGTGAAAGCTGTGTTTTTTGCCTTTATTTGTGCAGCCACTCCTTTAGAAAATTAAATAGGTTTCCTTTTCCTCTTGTTTTTATTTACTTTCCTTACATATGTATCTGTTGCTCCTTTTATTGCCTCCTTTAGTTTAGTCCACTGCAATTCCGCTTCCCTTACCTCCTTCCACCCTACCAATTCCTCCTTCAGGCACTTGGCCATCTTCCTGAAGTTAGTGTTTTTGAAGTTTAGGACTACGAGCTTGCTGTGAGGGGACTCTGCCTTGGCTTTTATTAAACTACAGTGTGATGATCGCTGCTCAAATTTGTATCAATCCAGACGTTTGACACACTTTCTCCATTGGTGAGTACTAAATCCAGCATCAAACTTTCCCTAGTCTGTTCCATCACTATTTGTCTAAGCAATGCATCTTGGAAGGTATCCACAATTTTTTTTTTTACTTCTTTCCAGATTTGCAGAAGGAATACTCCAATCCACATCGGGTAGATTAAAGTCACCCAATATGACCTCTTCCCCTTTCATGGTTACCTTTGCAATATCAATGATCAGGTATCTATCCATTTCTTCGGTTTGAGTTGGAGGCCTGTAGACTACACCAGCTTGGATGTCAGTGCCATCTCCTCTTTCCAACATAATCCACAGCACTTCTTCTTCCCCCCCCCCCCGTCCCTTGCATTTCAGCAACTTTAATATTGTTTCTGACATATAGGGCTACCCCTCCTCCTTTTCTGCCTTCTCTCTCTCTCTCTCCTAAATAAATTATAGCCAGCTATGGCTATATCCCATTCATGTGACTCGTTAAACCATGTTTCTGTAATAGCCACTATGTCCATAAAGCAATCTGATAAACTAAGGGAGTAGCAAATCACCTAGACCAGATGGTATACATCCCAGGATGCTGAAAGAACTCAGAAATGAGACTGCAGACCTACTATTAATAATCTGTGCACTATTATTAAAATCATTTGAGTGGAGGAGTAGCCTATTGGTTAGAGAAACTGCCTAATACCCAGAAAATCAAGGGTTTGATTCCCACTGACACACCTTCTGACCTTGGACAAGTACTTTGAGTCTTGACGGACTACCAAAAGGGACTGCTACAACTGGAAGTAGATCTACACCTGTGAGTATAATCTTCTGGAATAAACTCTAAATCTTGGGAAAAGAGACTTCCTGGGATTAAAACTGATAAAGCACAGTTACGTCCCTGTAACAGGTGATCTCTGGGAACAGCAGGAATAAGTCTTCACATATAGGTACATTGGTACCGACGGAGCCTGCGCGGGAACGCTCCCCAGCGTCCAATCAGAAAGCCTTGGGGAGCATCCCACAGCGCCTGCATGCTGCCTTCCCGCCTTTCCCAACTGTCTCTCCTCCGTTAAGTTTTAGAGCTGAGAGAGAGAGAGAGAGAGAGAGAGAGAAAAGAGAGATAACTCCTAGGGGAGGTGGGTGGGTGGGTGGGTTGTGAAGACTTATTCCTGCTGTTCCCAGAGATCACCTGTTACAGGTAAGTAACTGTGCTATCTCCAGGAACAAGCAGAAATGAGTCTTCACATATGGGGACTCCCTAGCTTTAGATGCCAGGGAGAGATCCCATAAATTGTGTGTCCCTGAAATAGGGCTGCACTTCCCCACCTGGATCTCTGGCATCCCATGAGGGATGGTGGGTAGGAGTTGATTAAGTATGGAACAGGTGTTTAAGAACAGCCTGACCAAACAAGGCATCCCGGCGGAAGTCCTTGTCCAAGCAGTAATGGGCTGTGAAGGTATGAACAAAGGCAGAAGTGGCTGCTCGACAGATGTCGTCGATAGACACAGAGTTCAGATGAGCCATTGAGGCTGCCATGGCTCGCACATTGTGAGCTGTGACATGGCCCTCCAGAGAAAGGTTCTTGCTCTGATAGGCGAAAGAAATACACTAGGCAATCCAGTTAGAAAGTGTTCTCTTGGAGACTGGTTGTCCCAAATGAGAAGGATCAAAGGCAACAAAGAGTTGGGAAGACTTTCTATGTTGCTGTGTCCTTTGTAAGTAAAAACCCAGAGCTCTTTTACAGTCCAGGGTATGAAGATTCCTCTCTGCACTTGATGCATGAGGTCCTCGAAAAAAGACAGGTAGGTAGACCTCCTGGTTGAGGTGAAAAGGCGAGACCACCTTAGGCATAAAGTGTGGATTAGTCCTAAGGATCACCTTGTCATGATGGAACCTTGTATAAGGTGGATTAGCTACGAGTGCTTGCAATTCACTGATGCGGCGTGCTGATGTGATTGCAATGAGAAAGATAACCTTCCAAGAAAGGTATTTCAAGGAGGTGGTAGCTAAAGGTTCAAAAGGCGGCTTCATAAGCTGACCAAGAACCAAATTTAAGTCCCACGCCACCGGGGGTGGTCTAATGGGAGGCTTTGTTAAAAGGAGGCCTCTCATGAATCTTGCTACAAGAGGATGAGAGGAAATAGGTTGTCCATTTAGAGGCTTAAGGGAAGCTGCAATAGCACTCAAATGGACCCTTACTGAATTTGTCTTAAGGCCTGCATTAGACAGATGAAGGAGATACTCCAGCAAAGATTCCAGAGGTATGGCAAGGGGGTTAAGAACCTTCCCAGAACACCAGATAGTAAACCTTTTCCACTTGAAAGCATAAGAACGTCTAGTGGAAGGTTTTATGGAAGCAGAAAGAAAATCTTTCACTTGTTGAGAAAGATGAAGATCCTGGAGATCTAGGCCTTCAGCAACCAAGCCCTGAGATGCAGAGACTGAGGACTGGGATGCCATAGCTTTCCGTCCTCTTGAGAGAGGAGGTCTGGAGCAGACCCTAACTCCAGGGAGGGAGCTTGAGAGAGATGTAGAAGCAGAGGGTACCACACTTGCCGTGGCCAATGTGGAGCTATGAGAATCATGGGGCCTCTGTCTCTCTGAAGCTTGAACAGGAATTAGGGGAATGGGTGGAAAGGCATAAAGGAAGTCTTGACCCCAGTGAAGGAGGAAAGCATCCCTTGCCTGAGCTCCCTGAGCCAGAGTTCTGGAACAGAACCGGGGAAGTTTGGCATTCCACGGACTTGCAAAGAGGTCTATGTCTGGGGTTCCCCAAATTTGAAAAATCTTGGATACTTGGTCCATATGTAGGGACCACTCGTGTGGAAGCAGAACTCGACTGAGTCTGTCTGCCCAAGAGTTTTGAACACCTGGAAGATAAACTGCCAGAAGATGAATGTGATGCTCTCTGGCGAGGGCCCATAGTTGCAAAGCTTCGTTGAAAAGCAACAGAGAGCCAGTTCCTCCCTGCTTGTTTACATAGAACATGGCTACCTGATTGTCCGTGTGGATAAGGACTGTCTTGTGGCTGAGCAGGGTGTGGAAAACTCGCAGAGCAAGGAAAATTGCTCTGAGTTCCAAGAGATTGATATGTAGACAAGTCTCCTGTGGGGACCAGATGCCCTGGGTGGAGAGGTCCTGAAGATGAGCTCCCCACCCTATTGGAGAAGCATCTGTTGTGAGAGTTGCTTGGGGTAGAGGCTGTTGAAAGGAGAGCCCCAGCAACAGGTTTTGAGGGGACTTCCACCACTGGAGGGACAAAATGAGGCGACTTGTGTTTGCTATTTTGTCTGACAGGCAGCCTAATGCCTGGGTCCATTGGGTGGATAAAAGTCCACTGAGCTGCTCTCATGTGAAGGCAAGCATATGGTACCACATGCATGGTGGATGCCATGTGGCCTAGCAACTAACATCTCTCGAGCAGTTAGTAGGGGTTTCAACTCTGCTTGAGAAGCTAACTGCACCAAGCAAAGGCAACGGGCCTGGGGAAGATAGGCCCTTGTCCTTGTGGTATCCAGCAACGCCCCCATAAACTCCAGGGACTGAGTAAGGATCAAATTTGATTTTGGGATGTTTATTACCAGCCCTAAATACTGAAGGATACGCATTGTGCAGGTTAGAGAAGTCTTGGCCTCTGATTGAGTGGGAGCTCGAATGAGCCAGTCGTTCAGGTAAGGGAAGACGAATATTCCCAGGGAGCGCAGAAAAGCAGCTACCACTGCCATGCATTTCGTGAACACCCTTGGTGCAGAGGCCAGACCAAAAGGGAACACTCTATATTGATAGTGCTTCTCCTGAAAAAGGAACCGAAGGAACCTTCTGTGAGTTGGATGGATGAGAACATGAGTGTACGCATCCTTGAGATCTAGAGAAGAAAGCCAATCCTGACTCTGAAGGTATGGCAGCAGAGTTCCTAGAGAAACAATCTTGAACTTTTCCTTGACTAGGAATCTGTTCAACTCTCTGAGATCTAAGATGGGTCTGAAGCCCCCTGTTTTCTTTGGAATAAGAAAATAGGGGGAGTAGAACCCTGTGCCCTGTTGTTGAAAAGGCACTTCCTCTATTGCCCCCTGGGCAAGAAGAGTGGCAACCTCCTGCTCCAACAGGCTGAGGAGGGAGGTTGGAGAATTGAACTGGTGCACTCTTGTGAGAGGGGGCAAGCTTGAAAAAGGTGAAATTAGACTTACCTGCTAATTGTTGTTCCTGGAGTGTAGACAGTCTGGTCCCAGACCTCTGGGTTCCCTATCTCATTCAGCAGCTTGGAGACTGAGAAAACTCCTCCTTTTTGTGATGTCACCGATATATCTCCCCTGAATCCGCCTCCCAAGTTCAGTAACCTATTGACAAAGCAGACTCACCAGAGATACAATTAAGCCTTTAACCTCATGAAGAAACATAAAAACAGGTTACACCAAGGCTAACGTGACTTTAACTTAAGCAGGCTACTCCCTTACACACCCACAAGGGAAGAGCCCATAGCCTGACCTAACAAAAGCAGAAAAAACTATCCCGCTTTCTCTGGCCTCTTAATTCCCCTTCTGTTTGATTTTTTTTTTTTTTTTCCCCAATCGCTCTATGAGTGACGCAAATGTACAGTCAATTGCATTCCGCAGCTAAGCTAGACCTTGGCAAGCAACGACATGCTCTTACCTGTAAGTGTGCTCCAGCGCAAAGGTGCCTAGCTGGCAAAAAATACCCTGGGTGGGACAAGGGACCAGATTGTCTACACTCCAGGAACAACAATTAGCGGGTAAGTCTAATTTCACCTTCCTGATCATGATAGCCAGTCTGGTCCCGGACCTCTGGGTTAGTACCAGAGGAGTGAAAAGTGCTTCACGCACGGGAGGGACCCGGAAAACCAGCCTGCAGCACAGCAGACCCAAAGCCGGTCTCTTCCGCCCTTTGCACCTCCAGGCGATAATGTTTAACAAAGGAATGCAAGGAAGACCAAGTCGCAGCCTTGCAAATTTCCGCCGGAGGAACCAAACGTACCTCTGCCCAAAGAGACGCCTGCGCCCTAGTGGAATGCGCCCGCAGACCGTCGGGCACCACCTTACCTTTCAGCAGGTAAGCCGACGCAATGGCCTCCTTTATCCATCGAGCAATAGACCCCTTGGAAGCCGAGTCACCCTTTCTCGGCCCCGCAAAAAGCACAAAGAGTCTGTCCGACTTGCGAAAACATGCTGTCCGCCGCAAATACTTTTTCAGCGCTCTACGTACTTCTAACAGATGTAACTTTCGCGGCCCCGACGCCTGAGATTCCTGAGAAAAAACTGGCAAGGAAATCTCCTGATTCATGTGGAACAGCGAAACCACCTTGGGGAGAAAACCCGGTACCGTTCGCAACACCACTTTCGATGCAAAAAAGGAAAGATAGGGCTCTCTACAAGAGAGGGCCTGCAATTCCGAGACTCTCCTCGCCGAACAAATGGCCACCAAGAACACCACCTTGAGAGTAAGATCCTTGAGCGACGCCCGGGACAACGGTTCGAAGGGCGCACGTTCCAACGCCTTGAGAACCAATGGCAAATGCCACTTAGGAACGAACGGGCTAACAGGAGGTCGCGCCAAGGACACCGCCCGGAGAAAACGCTTAATGTCACACTGACTCCCCAGCGCTTGACCCCTCACCTTGCCTCTGTAACAGGATAACGCCGCTACTTGGACGCGTAGAGACGCTGCCGCAAGCCCCTTATCAAAGCCGGCCTGCAGAAAATCCAAAATCTGAGGAATGGACGACCGGAGCGCATCACACCGATTTTCCACGCACCAGGCCTCAAAAATCCTCCAAACACGCACATAAGCAAGTGAGGTAGACCGCTTCCTAGCCCGCAAGAGCGTAGCTATGACCGCTTCCGAATAGCCCCTGGATTTCAACCGTGCCCTTTCAAGAGCCATGCCGTAAGAGAGAACTGATCCACATGAGGCATGAACAGAGGCCCCTGCGACAGCAGATCTGGGCGAGCGGGAAGTCGCCAGGGCTTGGCCACCACCAGGCGCATCAGATCTCCGTACCATGGCCTGCGAGGCCAGTCCGGAGCAATCAGAATGACCTGACCCCCGAAGCTTTCGATCCGCTGCAGCACTCTTCCGATCAGGACCCATGGGGGAAAAACATACAGTAGCTGCCCCACCGGCCACTCCTGAACGAGAGCGTCTAAACCTTCCGACATTCTCTCCCTTCTCCTGCTGAAAAAACGGCTGGCCTTTGCCGAAGAGAAGGTCGCCATGAGGTCCATGACCGGCACGCCCTACCGGCGTACCACCATCTCGAAGATCTCTGGATGGAGCACCCATTCTCCTGGGTCCACCTGAACTCGACTGAGGAAATCGGCCTGCACATTGTCCACTCCCGCTATATGCGCCGCCGAGAGATCCAGAAGGTTCGCCTCCGCCCAAACGCACAGGGCTTCGGCCTCCAATTCCAGCGCGGTGCTGCAGGTTCCACCTTGCCTGTTGACATACGCCACCGCCGCGGCGTTGTCGGAGAACACTCGGACCGCTCTGCTGACGACTAACGGCTGAAAACTCTGCAGTGCCAGGTAGACCGCTCTCAATTCCAGCCTGTTTATCGACCATTCTCTCTCCCGGACTTCCCAGCTCCCTTGAGCAAAGCTGCCCTGACAATGCGCTCCCCAGCCCAGAAGACTGGCGTCCGTCATCAGAGATACCCAAGGCGGCGCGTCCAACGGCTTCCCTCTCTCCAATGAGCCCGGATGCAACCACCACCGCAGGGACTGCCGAACGTCCGCCGGACAGCTCAACCACCGAGACAGTGGGTCCCGCTGATGCGACCAGCGCCGTAGCAACGCCCTCTGCAACGGCCGCATGTGGGCCATTGCCCATGGGACTGTCTCTATGGAGGCTGCCATCGTGCCCAAAACCTGAAGGTAATGCCACGCCGAGGGGGCAGTGCGCCGAAGGAACTGGACTATCAACCCCCGAAGAGCCCGCGCCCTGTCCTCCGTAAGGAAACCCTGCCGACCCCCGTGTCAAAGCGAGCCCCCAGATATTCCAGACACTGCGAGGGAACCAGCTGGCTCTTCGTGCGATTGACAATCCAACCGAGCTCCTCGAGGAAAGACCACACGTGCCGTAGCTGTCTCGCTCTCTGATCTGGACTTTGCCCGGATTAACCAATCATCCAAGTAAGGATGTACTAGAATGCCCTCCTTCCTGAGAACCGCAGCCACCACCACCACCATTACTTTTGTGAAAGTGCATGGCACCGTCGCCAAGCCGAATGGTAGCGCTCGGAACTGAAAGTGACCGAAGGGGACTGCGAACCTGAGAAATCTGCAATGCTCTGGTCTGATGGGGATGTGGAGGTAGGCCTCGGACAGATCTAGAGACGTGAGAAACTCTCCTCTTCGCACCGCTACTATGACCGACCGCAGTGTCTCCATGTGGAAATGCGACACCCGAAGACACCGGTTTACTCTCTTGAGGTCCAGAATAGGCCGAACTCCTCCATCCTTTTTGGGCACCACAAAATAAATGGAGTATCGACCGGATTTGCGTTGGCTTGGCGGAACGGGCACGATCGCCCTGAGATCCAGGAGCCTTTGGACAGTCTCCCGGAGCACCGCGCACTTGGCGACGGACCTGCCGGGAGACTGCACAAAGGCCTTGCGCACCGGTCTCAAAAACTCCAGGGCGTAGCCCTCTCTGATAACTTCCAAAACCCACTGATTTGAGGTTACGCGGACCCAGGCAGCATAAAGCTCCTGCAACCTCCCTCCTATCGGTAGCAATGGTGCCCGGGTCCCCCGTATCTCATTGCTGCTTTTTGTTAGCAAAGGTTGAGGAAGAGGAAGGATCGAAACCCTGACCCGCTCCTCGAAACCCCCGGAAACCTTGACCTCTGTTGGGGAAACGACCTCTCTGGTTCGCACCAACCCTCTAGAACCGCGAGCACCAAAACTCGCGCTGCTGCCCTTTACCAGGTGCATAGGACCGGCCCCCCTTGGGCCTGTCCTCGGGTAACTTACCCCCTTTAGTTTCACCTAAGTCCTTAACCAGCTTCTCCAAAATCTTCCCTGAATAACAATTGGCCTTTAAAGGGCAGTTTACTCAATTGCACCTTGGAAGAACTATCTGCCGCCCAGCAGACGCCATGCTCTTGGACAGTCCACGCATCAGATCATAATGAATGTCAACACTGCTGTATGTCCCCCGAAGAAGGCGCAAGCCGAAACGCGTAGGGACCATCATCAATAAAGCAGTCTGTTCCAAACCTGCTATATTCTCTTGCTCCGTTTGTTCCTCTGTGTACCTGCAAGAGTTACGCTCCTCCTCCTGCTCTCTCTCTCTCTCAGCTAAGTATGCTGCGCCAGATTCCAACTTAGGCCCTTCGCTAGCATCCGAACCATCCGGATTCGCTTGCACCCGCTGGGACCAGCGTAGACAGGCTCGAGCAACCCAAGCTCCGCAAATAGCCGCCTGGAGCGATAGAGCATTCACATCAAACACCTGACGCAACAAAACATCCAACTTTCGGTCCTGAGGATCCTTAAGAGCCGTACTACCTTCCACTGGAATGGTCGTTTTCTTGGTGACCGCCGACACGGCCGCATCCACTTTGGGTGACTGAAACACCTCCTTATCCGGATCCAACAGAGGATACAGTCGACCCATCACCCTGGCCCCTCGAAGAGGAGCTTCGGGCACGTTCCACTCCTCCTGAATCATCTCCCGGAACACCCTATGTACCGGGAAAGCTCTTTGGTTCTTTTGGAAGACCTGCAACAAGGGATCTTCCAAAGAATCCTCTTCCGCCGACCCGGGTGCCAGCATATTGAGGGCCTTTAATGTCTCCGTTATCAGAGCCGGAAGCTCATCCCTCCGGAAGACCCGCACCACCCTAGCCTGATCTTCCTTCTCGGATAGCTCTCCTTCCTCAAGCTTCTCGTCCACCTCCAAACCGTGGTCCTCATCGTCGGACAAAAGTCCCTCCGAGGCTACTGAAGCCTCTTCCAGAGACACTCTCCAGCCGAGCCTTTTTAGCTCTGTGGAGAAGATCCTCGGTCTGAGAAGTCGGAGCGGGTCTCTTCAGCCCGCCGGAGACCTCCGCCCCTGCCCGCTGAGGGGCTGCTCCCAAGATTGTACGCTGGAGAAGCGAGACAAAATCTTAGGAAAAAATAGCCGCCAACTCTTTTGGAAAGGGAACTGGAGGAATAGAGACGTCGGGCGCCGAAGATGGACCAGCTACAGGCTCCACCTGGGACTCTTCCGGCAGCAGTGCTACCGATTTCTCCTTCTCGGCCCCAGCCAGCACCTCTCCAGCATCCTTGGACTGTTCCATAACTGCGGCCTCCCTGACACAGGACTTACACACTCCTGAATTAGCAGTCCTCTTCAAGCCACAGACAAGGCAGAGAGGCCTAGAGGGCATGATAAACCAGGCCAAGCGAAAATCCTCGCAGCCCAGTAAGCCTGCTGAACTGGCAAGCCCCCCCAAGAGCCTCAGCAGCACCAAAATGAAACGAATCCCCTTCACGTTTTTGTTTTTTTTTAGGAAGGGGAGGATCAGAAAAGGCCCCTCTGCCCAAAAGGCTGATCAAAAAAAACAAAAACGATGCCCCGGAGAACTGCCGCGAAGAAGAAATGAGCGCCCCAGACAGCCGCGTTTACAAGCGGCCCTGCCACGCGGTTAGGCCCGGCGCCGGCGCCTTCGCACCAAAATGCACTGCACAGAGAAATTCCCCCACAAGAATGCTGGCTTACTTTTCCCCAGCCGAAACAAGCACTCTGCACCTCGTGCCACAGAGCTGCTCGCCGGCGGCTCCGGAGAGCGGGACACTGAGAAGGGAGCTGCTTCACCGCTGCAAACTGCCGTGATACTTAACAAAACAGCTCCCACGGGCCGAGCCAGCCAGCGCACGAACAGGCAGACCTCTGTGTGGCGCTGGCTGTACTCCTCTCCGGCTCTCACTCCCCACTAGCTACAGCCAAGGCACCCAAGGTGGAAGGCTACCAATCCGGATTCCCCCAAAGCACAGGCACTGTCCTTGACTGAATAACGATCGCTATAGTAGAGGGGGGGGGGGGGGGAGTGAGGAAAAAGCCTGCAGAAAACTTAAAGGCACAGCACCCCAAGTTAAACTGCCTGTGCACACTGACCCCAAAGGGCGAAAATTACCCCCATAAACTAACTATCCCAAACTTAATTGAGTCTCAAGTGAGCCCGGACCCCCGGGCTCCAGTCCATCCAGCTGCTTGGAGACTGAGGTAACTGAACTTGGGAGGCGGATTCAGGGGAGATATATCGGTGACATCACAAAAAGGAGGAGTTTTCTCAGTCTCCAAGCTGCTGAATTAGATAGGGAACCCAGAGGTCCGGGACCAGACTGGCTATCACGATCAGGAATGAAGTTTGTATCCCTCTCTTGCTCTGTTTGGATGATTGCTGACGTTTGGTAGGGAACTGAGCTGCAGAAGATGCCCGCTGACCATAAGCAGGATAGAATCTTCCCTTTTTAGAAAAAGGTGTTTTCTTGAATAACCTTTTCTTAGCAGGAGCAGCTGTGGATTTGGACAATCTATCCAAAGCAGAATTTTCAGCATCCATCTGATTGGAAAGGATTGGCAAGCAAAGGCCAAACAGGTTCTCACCTATACAAGGGATATTTCCCAATTCATCTTGAACCCAGATCTCCAAATCAGATGCTTGAAGCCAAGCAATCCTACGTGCACCTATAGCAATAGCTGAGGTTCTGCTTACGCATTCAAAGGAGTCGAAAGCTGCACGGTTGGAGAATTTGGAGATATCTTGGGCATGTTTGAGCCCAGTGAGAAAGTCTTGCCTTTTATCTTCAGACATGAAAGGACTTAAAGTCGGCAAATGGTCAGTGACTTATTTTAAGAACATTCCCATGTAGAGACTATAAGAATTAATTCTCGCAGCAAGCATGGAAGCCTCTTCTTCCAAAAGTATCCAGGGTTCTGCATTCACGTCCTGGAGGATTAGAGGCATGTCTTTTGGCACTTCTAATCTTTCTCATTGCAGACTCAACCACAATAGAGTGGTGAGGAAGTTGAGTTTTATGGAAACCAGGACAAGGAGGGATATGATACATGGTATCCAATCTGCGAGAATGAGGAGAGGTGGTGAAAGGTGCTTCCCACATCCTTAACATGAGATCATACAGAATCTCATGAATAGGTAAGGTAGCTGCCTCCTTAGGAGTCTTAGGATATTGTAAAATATCTAACTCCTTGGCTCTGGGCTCTGTCTCAGGGGCCACTGTAATAGAGAGGCCCCGAGCCACCTCTCTGATAAAGTCTTGAAAAGACAAGTCCGCTGGAGGAGACTCCTCCTGTGGAAGAAGCATCACTGCATCGACCGACTCTTCAGAATCCTCAGAGTCCTCAGAGGAATCAAAGTATCGTCTGTCCAGATGCTCTTGCAAAGCCCGATACCCATACTGACCAGGATCGGTATCGGGAATAACCGGTACCGGGGTATCGGTACCGGAGGGCTTCGGAGGACAGAGTACCAGCATAGCGGACAACGATGGCGATGCTAGAGCCAGTACCGGCGGAGTAGTCTGTTGCGGTACCACGGGCATCAATGCCACAAGGAAAGCCGCCAGACTGCATTCTATGGACAGAATCCTCTGATCCATCGACGCTGCCAATGCCTGAAAATTGGTACCGGTGGAAGCCACCGGTACCCCAGAGCATGGCACCAAGAGATCTGTCGAGGCCACGCCATCGAGATCATCCTGGAACCCCGATGATGATGCTTTAGAGGCCGAAGCCTCCCGCCGGGGTAATTTTGCCGGTGCAGAATCCTCGAGGGCAAGGCCAGAGGCATCTTGATGCTTAGAAGGAGATCTACCCTTCGAGGACCGGCTGGATTTATGTTTAGTTACCTGAGATCCATGTGAGGAAGAAGCAGCCCTGGAAGACGTCGATGCCACCGAAGCCGCATCAGAGGGAAACAGGGTACTGAGCTTGGCAGCTCGGTTCTGTCGACCTCTTTTAGACATCATGGAACAGGACACACAATCTGTCATGGAATGGTCAGGACCTAAACATTTAAGACACCAGTCATGGGTGTCGGTGACGGAAATGGTACCGCCACATTTTGTGCACTTTTTAAATCCTGGAGGCAGGCTTTTCCATATTTAAGGAAAAAAGGTTTTGGGCCTAAGGCCCAAAAACGCAAGTGCACCTGAAGAAAAAGAATGGAAAAAAGGTTTTGTTTTGTTTTTTTTAACAAGAAGAAAAGAACAAAGACCGGCGGTACCGGTACAGCGTCGAAGAAGGCAGTCGCGACACAAAAGAAATAAAAGAAAAATAAGGAAATTCTTCTGCGGTGACAGGAACACGACCTACTGGCTCTGCAGAAAAAGAAGAACTGAGGAGAGACAGTTGGGAAAGGCGGGAAGGCAGCACGCAGGTGCTGTGAGATGCTCCCAAAGGCTTTCTGATTGGACGCTGGGGAGCGTTCCCGCGCAGACTCCGTCGGTACCGACGTACCCATATGTGAATACTCATTCCTGCTTGTTCCTGGAGATATCTGTGTATTTTAAAATTCAGTGTTTTTGCTGAGTCAGTCAGGTCTTAGTGCCACCAGAGAGCTTTGTATTTAAGTCAAAGCGGAATATAGCTTAGCACAGAATTTAAAATAAGAGTAAATAGACTTTTAAATAAATTTGTTTCTAGAGAGCTTTTCATTACAATCAAATCAGAGTATGCTATGATTATCCTGGGGTGGGTGGGAGGGAAAGAAGACTTATTAAAAGCTGGCTGCTACCAATTGGCCTGTCCACAGTGCTTCTAAGATAAAGGCTCAGCAATTTCCTGGGTGAGTCACACAGCTCTTGGTTTTGATGAAGGGGGCCTTTTAAATTGCCCCTTTGATCTGTTACTTGCCTTTAATACCTATTTAAGACAACTTCACAGATCTTTTGCCTCCGAAGTGGAACGCCTCTTTGTAAAGGTCACTAGAAACAAGTTCATTTTTTCTTTTTACTCAGAGACTAATCTACTTGTATGCTAAGCTATACTCTGATTTGATAAATAAATTTAAAAAAAGCTCTCTACAAACCATTTCTTTTAGTAACTATTTACTCTATTTTACTTTCTAAGTTAAGCTTTTATAGGCACTTAAACCTCTTAAAAGGGAAGGAGGTGCCTATATTCACTCTCAGGTACAGCTGTTTATCCTCATCAGACATTCATTAAAACCTCAGGTCCTTAATTAATCTTGAAGTGAACAAAGTCCATTAAATGCAGCAAGTATAGTTTTATTAGTATAAATATCCCCAGCAAACCTAGGTAAGTAAACAACTTAAATGCCTAAACATAACCTTAAAACTAAGGTGCAGACAGCAGCGAGATAGGGGCTTTCCAGTCTTTTGCATTGAGTGTCACATGTATGATTTTCTCCCAGTTGGTGATGGGTCTTACATGTGCACTAGGTGCAAGGAGCTCTTTGCTCTCAGGGAACAAGTCCTATCTCTGGAGACTAGAGTAGCAGACTTGGAAGAAATAAGACAGAGAGGAACATAGATGAGACCTACAGGGACATAGCACTGAAATCCCACCTCCAGTCTGGCAGCATCCCTGTTGCAATGGAGGAGAGAGGTCACATGACAGGAGCGCATCACGCTGGTTTGGCAGGAAGTGATCCTGTAACTAGGACCTGTCCTCCAGGTGATGTAAAACCCTCTCGCACTGAGGTTTCTCCAGGGCCATGTATCCACGAGGGAAGGGTTAGGACAGCCATTATAGTTGGTGATTCGATCATTAGGCATGTAGATATCTGGGTAGCTGGTGGACATGAGGATCGCCTGGTAACATGCCTGCCTGGTGCAAAGTTAACAGACCTCACACACCACCTAGACAAGGGAGGATTCTGCTGCCTTGGTACATGTTGATATCAATGATATAGGAAAGTGTAGTAGGGAGATTCTGGAGATCAAATTTAGGCTTTTAGGTAGGAAGTTGAAATCCAAAACGTCCAGGGTAGCTTTCTCTGAAATGCTTCCTGTTCCACGCGCAGCACCCAAAAGGCAGGCAGAGCTCCAGAGTCTCAATGAGTGGATGAGACAATGGTGCAAGGAAGGTGGTTTTGGATTTGTTAGGAACTGGGCAACATTCTGGTGAAAGGAGGGACTTTTCCGAAGGGATCAGCTCCACCTTAAACTGGGATGGAACCAGGCTGCTGGCATTAGCCTTTAAAAAGAAGGAGATAGAGCAGCTTTTAAACTAGATAATAGTGGAAAGCTGACAGTCGCCCAAGAGCACATGGTTTGGAAGGATGTATCCTTGAAGGATACTAGCAAAAGACTGAAGTTAGGGCATATCAACAGAGAGATTCCAATAAAGACAAAAATAACCCATATGCCCTTAAGTACAGAGCAGACAGAGCTTAAATATTCCAAATTGCCCCTGCTTACCGATAACCAGATTAATATGAATAAACTACGTCGTCTAAAATGCTGTATGCAAATGCTAGAAGTCTAAAAAAAATAGATGGGAGAATTAGAATATATAGCACTAAATGAGAGATTAGATATGATTGGTATCTCAGAGACATGGTGGAAGGAGGACAACAGTGGGACACCATGATACTTGGGTACAAACAATATCGCAATGATGGAGTAGAACAAATTGGTAAAAGGGTTGCACTCTATGTTAGAGAGGGCATTGAGTCACACAGGATTAAAGTTTTGCAGGAAACAAAAACACTCTGTAGAATCTCTATGGATTGAAATTTCATGTAAAAAAGGGAAAGGCGAAGGCGATGGTAATGGGGGATGTACTATCGACCGCCTGACCAGAATGAACAAATGGATGATAAAATGCTCAAAGAAATCAGGGAAGCTAACAAAAGTTACAGCACAGTAATAATGGGTGATTTCAATTACCCCAGTATCGATTGGGTCAGTATCACAGCAGGACATGCTAGGGAGATAATGTTTCTAGATGAAATAAATGATTGCTTCTTGGGGCAACTGGTTCATGAACCGACAAGAGGTGAAGCCATTTTAGACCTTGTCCTTAGTGGAACACAAGATCTTTTAAATTTCAAAAAGAAGACTATGAGAAAATGAGAAAAATAGTTAAAAAAACTAAAAGGAGCAGTTACAAAGGTTAAAAAGATTTACATCAAGCATGGGTGCTGTTTAAAATTATCTCTTTCTGTCCTAGCTAGATCTACATTATTGGTAACTTTTGTGTTTGAAACTGATCTTTCTAAAGTATTGTCTTTGTATTTCAAAAAGCTCTCTGTGCCTTTTCTGGGCGACTCCATACAAATTTTTCCTGATGTGAGCCGTGCCACACAAGAGCGCAGATGTCAATTTTTGAACATGCAACAAGAAACAGTTGCTTTGGGGGCTAGTTTCCGCCTTTGATATCCCTGTAAATGTTATCTTTCCTTTGCTGGAGTTAAATATATTTTCTTTGCACCAGAGCAGCTTCAGTCGCTCTTGGACCTCAAGAAACTGCCGGCCGTGGTGGGATTGGGAGGAAATAGTGTCGATCAGGGGAGGTAACACAGTGAATAATAGTGCTGGGGTGTGTGCTTATTGCCTTTTCATGTTCTTTTTCCTGTACATATTCCCCATGTATCCTTTTTTACTCCGCCCCTCCTCTTATTTGGGGTCTAAGGAAGAGTTGTATTGTAACTACAATTGGAGGATTATACTTTCTTTGTTTTTGATGAGTTTCTACCTTTACAGCTCTTATGTTTTCTTTTGCAAGTTTTTTATGCTTGTATATTTGTTAAAACTTATAATATTAAAAAAACCCACATACTACTATCTTGGAAGCCCAGACCAGCTATATTCCACGCTTTAAGAAAGGTGAAAGGAAGTCCAAAAAACTGCCAGCATGGTTTAAAGGTGAGATCAGAGAGGCTGTTGCCAAACAAGCATCTTTCAGGAAAAGGAAAAAGGAGCCAAATGAGAAAAACTGGAAACATAAGCACTGGCAAGTTAGATGCAAGGCACTGATAAAGCACAGTTACTTACCTGTAACAGGTGATCTCTGGGAACAGCAGGAATTAGTCCTCACATATGGGTACGTCGGAACCGACGGAGCCTGCGCGGGAAAGCTCCCCAGCTTCCCTGAAAGGAAGCTTTTGGGGCCTCCCACTGCACATGCGCGCTGCCTTCCCGCCTTCCTGACCAGCTCTCCTCAGTTCGAGTTTATAGCTGAGACAATAGAGAGAGGAAAGGAAGATAGATAGAAGATACAACTCCTAGGGGAGATGGGTGGGTTGTGAGGACTAATTCCTGCTGTTCCCAGAGATCACCTGTTACAGGTAAGTAACTGTGCTATCTCCAGGAACAAGCAGGAATAAGTCCTCACATATGGGGACTCCCTAGCTAAGATGCCTGGGAGATCCCGTTCCAAGGGTTCACCATCTTCGTATGGATCTCAGGCATCCATCCAGGGAAGGTGGGCAGGAGTTGTTCAAGTATGGAACAGGTGTTTGAGGACAGCCTGACCAAACAAGGCATCCCGGCGGGAGTCCTTGTCCAAGCAGTAATGGGCTGTGAAGGTATGAACCGAGGCCCATGTGGCGGCTCGACAGATCTGATCTATGGAGACAGAGTGAAGATGAGCCATAGAAGTGGCCATGGCTCTCACATTGTGAGCTGTGACATGGCCTTCCAGAGAAATGTTTTTACTCTGGTAAGCAAAGGAAATACACTGAGCAATCCAATTGGAAAGTGTACGTTTGGAGACTGGACGTCCCAAATGAGAAGGATCAAAAGCCACGAAAAGCTGGGAAGACTTTCGATGTGGCTGAGTCCTGTTGAGGTAAAAGGCAAGAGCTCTTTTGCAATCTAAAGTATGAAGGTTCCTCTCTGCAGTGGATGCATGAGGAGCCGGAAAAAAGACAGGTAGATATACCTCTTGATTAAGATGAAAAGGCGAAACCACTTTGGGCATAAAGTGGGGGTTCGTCCTAAGGACCACCTTATCATGATGAAATCTAGTATAAGGTGGATTAGCCACTAAAGCCTGCAGTTCACTGATGCGGCAAGCTGAAGTGACTGCAATGAGGAAAACTACCTTCCATGAAAGAAATTTCAAGGAGGTGGAGTGTAAGGGCTCAAAAGGTGGCTTCATAAGCTGACCTAGAACCAGGTTCAAGTCCCATGCTACCGGAGGAGGTCGGATGGGAGGCTTAGTTAGGGTCAGGCCTCTCATGAATCTTGCAACAAGCGGATGAGAGGAGACAGGTTGTCCATTTATAGGTTTTAAGGATGCTGCAATAGCACTCAAATGGACTCTCACTGAATTCGTCTTAAGGCCTGCATTAGAAAGATGCAGGAGATAGTCTAGTAGAGAATTCAAAGGAAGTGCTAGAGGGTCAAGACCCTGTTGAGCACACCAAATGGAAAAGTGCTTCCATTTGAAAGCATAGGAACGCCTCGTGGAGGGTTTCCTAGAGGCATGCAGGATATCTTTCACTGGTTGAGAAAGATTGAAGTCATGAAGGCTTAGGCCTTCAGTAACCAAGCTCTGAGGTGTAGGGACTTGGGGTTTGGGTGCCACAAAGTCTCTTTCTCCTGAGAGAGAAGGTCTGGCGCAGCTCCCAGGTCCAGGGAGGGTCCCTGGGAGAGATGCAGAAGTAGAGGGAACCACACTTGGCGTGGCCAGCGTGGAGCTATGAGGATCATGGATCCGTGATCCCTCTGGAGTTTGAACAGAGTCTTGGGAATCAAAGGAATGGGTGGAAAGGCATATAGGAATTCCTGACCCCAATGCAGGAGGAAGGCATCGTTGGCCTGAGCTTCCTGACACGGAGTCCTGGAACAGAACCGGGGAAGTTTGGCATTCCACGGACTTGCAAAGAGGTCTATGTCCGGGGTTCCCCATTCCTGAAAGATTTTGCCTATCTGGTCCATATGTAGGGACCATTCGTGTGGGAGCAGAACTCGACTGAGTCTGTCTGCCCGAGAGTTTTGAACCCCTGGAAGATATACTGCCAGAAGATGAATTTGATGCTCTCTGGCGAAGGCCCACAATCTGAGAGCTTCGTTGCAAAGCGACAGAGAGCCTGTCCCTCCTTGTTTGTTTACGTAGAACATGGCCACCTGATTGTCTGTCTGAACTAGGACGGTCAGGTTGACAAGGAGGGTATGGAAGACTTTGAGGGCAAGAAAGATTGCTCGCAGTTCCAGGAGGTTGATGTGAAGGGTGGTCTCCTGCGGAGACCAAGTACCCTGAGTGGAGAGGGATTGTAGATGGGCTCCCCACCCTGTTTGGGAGGCATCTGTTGTGAGGGTTGCTTGGGGCAACAAAGGTTGGAAGGGGGCCCCCAACAGATTCTTGATGGACATCCACCATTGGAGGGACCAAAATAGACGCTTTGAGGTGAGTATTTGGTCGGAGAGCGCTCCTGATGCTTGAGTCCACTGGGTGGCCAAGGTCCATTGAGCTGCTCTCATATGAAGACGAGCGTAGGGCACCACGTGTACCGTGGAGGCCATGTGGCCCAGAAGTCGCAGCATTTCTCTGGCTGTCAAGTGACTGCTGGACTGAGCTTGGGAGGCCAAGCACAGCAGACGTTGGCCCCGGACTTGAGGCAGGTAGGCCCTTGCAGTGGTGGTGTCCAACTGGGCCCCTATGAATTCTAGAGACTGAGTAGGGGTAAGTTGAGACTTGGGAAGGTTTACCACCAGTCCCAGATACTGCAGAAGATGCCTTGTGCGGTCCAGGGAAATCTGGGCCTCTGACTGAGATGGAGCTCGGATGAGCCAGTCGTCCAGATATGGGAATACAAAAATTCCCAGACCTCTTAGAAATGCGGCAACAACTGCCATGCATTTGGTGAACACTCTTGGAGCAGAGGCTAGACCGAAGGGAAGTACTCTGTACTGGAAATGTTTTCCCTGAAACAGAAATCTTAGATATTTTCTGTGAGATGGGTGGATGAGTATATGTGTGTACGCATCCTTGAGATCTAGAGAACAAAGCCAATCCTGACTCTGAAGGTATGGAAGGAGAATGCCTAGAGAAAGCATTTTGAATTTCTCCTTGTACAGAAATTTGTTCAATTCTCTCAGATCTAGGATAGGTCTGAATCCCCCTGTCTTCTTTGATATGAGAAAATAAGGGGAGTAGAATGCTGTCCCTTGTTGAAGAAGAGGAACCTCTTCTATGGCCCCTTGGGCAAGGAGAGAAGAGACCTCCTGATCCAACAGGTCCAGGAGAAATGGGGGAGAATTGAAGTGCCTCACCATGGTATATGGAGGAAGGTTGGAAAAATGAAGTTTGTAGCCCTCTCTGATGATAGAGAGGGTCCATTGCTCCGATGTGATTTGCTCCCATCTGGGAGCAAAGTGAGCTAACCTTCCGGGAATGGTGAGGGGCTCTGGTTGTTCTAGAGCCAGAAATGTTAAGTTCTCTAGGGGCAAGTCAAAACCCCTGAGGGGGTTGAGCCTGCTGAGGAGTGGTAGACACTGCAGGCTTTGACTTTGCCTGTTTAGGTTGCTGACGTTTAGTAGCAAAGCGAGGTTGAGAAGATTGTTGGCCAGTATTTGTGTAAAATCTGGCCTTCTTGTAGTACGGCCTCTTGAAAGACTTTTTCTTGGCAGGAGCAGAGGTAGACTTAGAAAGTCTATCCAAGGTAGCATTTTCTGCATCCATTTGGGTGGCTTTAATTTGCCAGTCCTTACCAAATAAGTTCTCACCTGTACAGGGCAGATTCCGTAAGCCATCCAGGACCCAGGGTTCTAGGTCAGAGGCCTGGAGCCAAGCAAGTCGTCGGGCTGCAATAGCAATGCCCGAAGCTCTACCGGCACCCTCAAAGGAATCAAAAGCTGCTCTGTTGGAGAACTTAGAAACATCTAGAAGCTGTTTCACCAGAGAAATGAACTCCTCTTTTCTATCCTCAGGGATAAAGGAGGCAAAAGGTCGTATCTTTAGGGCAAGTTCTCTAAGAAACATGCCCATATACAGACTGTAAGAATTAATCCTGGCTATAAGCATAGTAGCCTGGAAAATTTTCTTGCCAAAAGAGTCTAGGGTCTTACATTCTCGTCCTGGAGGGGTAGAAGAGTGCCTTTTGGTACTCTTAATCTTTTTCAGTGCAGACTTCACCACAATGGAATGGTGAGGCAACTGAGTCTTTTGAAAACCAGGAGAAGGAGGGACCCGGTACATGGTGTCCAACCTACGAGAATAAGGAGACAACGTTAGAGGAGCCTCCCATAAGTCCATCAAGTGTTCTTGAAGGATTTCATGGATAGGCAGGGTGACTGCCTCTTTAGGAACCTTGGGGTATCCTAAAATATCCAATTTCTTTGATCTAGGTTCTTTTTCTGAGGATGTGGTAATAGAGAGTCCATTAGCTAATTCAATAATGAATTCTTGAAAGGACAAATCCTCTGGTGGAGACATTCTCCTCTTTGGGGAAGAGGGGTCTTCATGAAGAACTAGAGACAGCTCATCAGAGTCCTCAGAGGAGTTGAAATCCTCTGAGGAATCAGAGTATTCTCTATTTGCTTCCAACGCACGATACGCATACCGATCGGTATCGACATCGGGCGTACCGGGTATGGGATCGGTATCGGGTAAAAACCCGGATCCGGCATGCGGAACCGATCTGCGTTTGGAAGTCGATGGTCTCGGTTCCGGTATGGGAGACGATACCGGAACCGGACCCGGTATCGCTGAACGCGATACCGAGGGCGTCACAGCATTGATAAAAGCCAGCATGGCCTGCTGCATGGTCTGAACAGTATTGCTCATAGATGCCACTGCTGCCTGGATGTCGGTACCGGTATGGGCCGGTACCCCAGAGCAGTCCAACAGGTGATCAGTCGAGGCCGTGCCATCGATGTCAACCTGTAACCCCATAGATGGTGCTTTGGAAGCCAGAGCTTCTCGCCGGGGTTGTTTGGCTGGGGCAGGATCCTCAGACTCAAAAGAGAGAGCCTCTCGATGCTTTGAAGGAGATTTGCTCTTTGAGGACCTGCCCACAGAGGGTTTGGTTACCTGAGATCCATCCGGAGAGGAAGACCTGGATGACTGTGATGCTGGATTATCAGAAGCAAACAGCACATGGAATTTGTTGGCCCGGTTCTGCAACCCACGTTTAGACATCTGGGAGCAGGATGGGCAGTCCGGAATGGAGTGGTCAGGTCCCAAACACTTAAGACACCATTCATGGGTGTCTGTGACTGAAATAACAGCACTACACTTGGTACACTTCTTAAAACCAGGGGCTGGTTTCTCCATGAGGAGAATTTGTGTAGGCCTGAGGCCTAACCGAAGTCACCAAGTTGTGCAGAAAAGAGATTTTTTTTTTTTTTAAAAGAAAAGAAAAGAGAGACCGGCGGTACCGGTTTCGGTATGGGGAAGGCAGGTACACGGTCTAAAGAAACAAACTAAAACAATAATTTCTTCAGCGGTGACAGGAACACGACCTGCTGGCTCCGCGGAAAAAGAGAAACTGAGGAGAGCTGGTCAGGAAGGCGGGAAGGCAGCGCGCATGTGCAGTGGGAGGCCCCAAAAGCTTCCTTTCAGGGAAGCTGGGGAGCTTTCCCGCGCAGGCTCCGTCGGTTCCGACGTACCCATATGTGAGGACTTATTCCTGCTTGTTCCTGGAGATGGCAGGCAAAGAGAGAATTTGAAAAAAAGCTAGCTGCAGAAGCAAAAACACATTAAAAAAATCTTGTCAAGTACATTCGTAGCAAAAAATCTGTAAGAGTCAGTTGGACCATTAAATGATAGAGGGGTAAAAGGGGCACTAAGAGGGGACAAAGCCATAACGGAGAGATTGAATGAATTCTTTGCTTTGGTCTTTACAGAGGAAGATGTAGGGATGCCACATGACTGAAATGATATTTAAAGGTGATGCTGCAGAAGAATAGAAAGAAATATTGATAAAATGGGTAGATGTAGTATGATTATTTGATAAACTGAAGAGTAGCAAATCACCTGGACCGGATGGTATACATCCAAGAGTGTTGAAAGAACTGAAATTTGAGATTGCAGACTTACTGTTAATCTGAATTATCATTAAAATCATCTGTAATACCAGAAGATTGAAGGATGGCCAATGTAACGCCAATTTTTAAAAAGGGTTCCAGCGTTGATCTGGGAAACTACAGACCAGTGAGACTGACGTCAGTATCAAGAAAAAGGGTAGAAAGCATTATAACGAACAAAATTACTGAACATATCGATAGTCAAGGGTTAATGGGAGACAGCCAAAATGGCTTTAGCCAAGGAAGCTCTTGTCTTACTAATCTATTATTTTTTTGAAGGTGTGAATAAACAGGTAGACAATGGTGGGTCGATCGATATAGTGTATCTGGATTTTCAGAAAGCCTTTGACAAGGTCCCTCATGAGAGGCTCTTGGTGAAATTAAAAAGTCATGGGATAGGAGGCAGTGTACTATTGTGGATCAGGAGCTGGTTAAAATATAGAAAGCAGAGGGTAGGGCTAAATGGCCAATTTTCCCAATGGAGAAAGGTGAATAGTGGAATACCCCAGGGATTTGTGCTGGGTCTGCTGCTTTTTAACGTATTCGTAAATGACTTGGAAATAGGAATAATGAGTGAGGTAATCAAATTTGCAGATGACACAAAATTATTCAAAGTTGTTAAAACCCAAGAGGATTGTGAAAAATTGCAAGAGGACCTTGATAAATTGGAAGACTGGACATTCAAATGGCAGATTTCAAATGGCAGATGAAATTTAATGTAGACAAGTTTTAAGCACGGAAACTGTTCTTCTTTCTCTTCTTAATGAACTTCACGCTGCTCACGATCGGGGTCTCTACACACTAGCTGTTTCCCTTGATCTTTCTGCTGCTTTCGATCTCGTGGATCACCGCACCCTCCTCACTCGTCTGCAGGAAGCGGGTCTTTCTGGGACAGTCTTGCAATGGTTTCACTCTTTTCTCTCCTGTCGCTCCTTTTCTGTAGTCTCTGGGTCCTCCTCTTCTGTCTCTACCCCCCTCCTCTGTGGGGTTCCTCAGGGGTCTGTTCTTGCACCGCTTCTTTTTAATATCTTCTTAGCACCCCTTACCCTTCTTGTTCAACAATTTGGTATCTCCGCATACTACTATGCGGATGATATCTTCCTCTTGCACCGCACTACCTCCACCTCTCCAGACATCACTCCTCTTAACCTCTGTCTTGCTGCTATTGCCACTTGGTTTTCCTCTAATTTTCTGCAGGTGAACCCTTCTAAGTCCCATGCTATTTGGTTCACGTTTGGGGGTCCCTCCCCTTCTTGTGCCCCTTCTTTTCCTTCACAATCCATTTCTCTTGTCTCTTCACTACGTTATTTAGGTGTCATACTTGATTCTTCCCTTTCCTTCAAGGACCATATTTCTTCCATTATTCAACGCTCTTTCTTCTCACTTAGACAACTCCGTTCTATCCGCCCCTTCCTGTCCCCTTCTGCCTTAGCCACTCTCCTCCTCTCCCTTGTGATGTCCCGTCTTGATTATTGTAATGTCGTCCTTGTTGGTCTGCCTCAATCCCAATTGTCTCGTCTCCAACGTGTCCAAAATTCAGCTGTTCGTCTTCTTGCCCATGCCTCTCGTTTTGACCATGTTACCCCGCTTCTTCTTCGTTATCACTGGCTGCCTATCTCTTTCCGTGCCCAATACAAAATTCTCATTCTCACGCACAGGGCTGCTCACACTGGCACTCCCCTCTATCTTGCTGACCAAATACACTTTCGTCTTCCCCCTCGCTTGCTTCGGGCCATACACTCTAACCGACTTGCCCTTCCCTCACCTACCCAGGCTCATCTTGTTTCCACTCGTACTTCTGCCTTCTACTTTCTAGCCCCCAGCCTTTTTAATTCACTCCCCCCCTCACTCCGTGCAGAGGAGTCCTACCCAAAATTCAAATCACAACTCAAAACCTATCTCTTCAGTCTAGCATTCGACCTGCCATTCCCATCTCCCTCCCCCCCCTCTGTTACCCCCTCCCTCCTGCCCTCTTGATGTCTATTCACCTGTTCAATTAATACACTGTGGTTTGTCCTTTCTTTGCCTTTCCTTTCCTCCTCTTTCCTATTTGTTTACTGGCGTTCCTTTTCTCCTTCTCAGCCATTTTAAACGGTTTTAGAATACTGTTTTTAAGTTTGTTTTAAACTTGTATTGTAAACCGCCCAGGTACTACTAAGTGTTGGGCGGTATATAAAGTCTGAATAAACGTAAACGTAAACGTTAAGTTATGCACCTAGGAAATAACCACCCAAACTATGGTTACACAATGCAAGGTTACACATTAGGACCCACCACCGAGGAAAAAGATTTAAGCGTCATCATGAAAAACACGTTGAAACCCTCCACCCAGTGTGCAGCGGCCGCCAAGGCGGCAAATAGAATGCTAAGAATCATAAGGAATGGAGAATAAAGCAAAACTAAATTATAATGCCTCTGTATTGTTCCATTGTGCAACTGCACCTTGAATATCATGTGCAATTCTAGTTGCCATATATTAAAAAGGATATAGCAGAATTAAAAAAGGTACAGAGAAGAGCCACCAAAATGATAAAGGCGATGGGAGGATGCCCCTATGAGGAGAGGCTAAAAAGGTTAAGGCTCTTCAACCTGGAAAAGAAACAGCTTAGGGGAGATATGATAGAGGTCTATAAATTAATGAATGGAGTGGAACAGGTAAACGTAGATCAATTGTTTACACCAAGGGTCACCAACCTCCAGAGGGCCGTGGGCCGCACAGCCGACTACCGGCAGACTCGCGGGCCACACCCCCCCCCCCGCACGAAAAAAAAAACTGCTCATACCTGTACTTTGATTATTCCATGTCAGCTCCCTCCCTTCTTCTGCAGCCGCGGCTCCCTGCCTCTTAGGGAACCGCGGCTGTGCTTGTAAAATCATCGCGGAGCCCTTCCTGTCTTGACGGGCTCCGTGCAGCATTGTCCCGCCTCTAAAGGAAGTTGTTTACCACTTCCTTTGGAGGCGGGACAATGCTGCACGGAGCCCGTCAAGACAGGAAGGGCTCTGTGGTGATTTTACAAGCACAGCCGCGGTTCCCTAAGAGGCAGGGAGCCACGGCTGCAGAAGGAGTCGGTGAGTTTGCCTTGGCGGGCCGCACCGGGGTAGAGTCTCGCGGGCCGCACGGAGGGACCTCGCGGGCCACAGGTTGGTGACCCCTGGTTTACACCATCAAAATATGGAAAGACCAGGGTACATGCAATGAAGCTACAGTGTAACCTATTTAAGGTTAATAAGGGAAAATATTTTTTTCACTCAACGCATAATCAAAACTCTTGAATGTGTTACTGGAGAATGTAGTAAAAGCTGTTAGTGTATCTGGGTTTAAAAAAGATTTGGACAAGTTTCTGGAGGAAAGGTCTATAAAACATTATTAAAAGAGGACCCGGAAAATCCACTGCTTGCTCCAATACAAGCATTGTGGAACCTGTGTCTTTTGGGAAAACTGCTAGGTACTTATGACCTAGTTTGGCCATTGCTGGAAACAGGATACTGGGCTTGATGGACCTTGGTCTGACCCAGTATGGCATGTTCATCTGTAGTACCTGAAGATTGAAGCGTGGCCAATGTAACACAAGTTTTTTAAAGGGGTTCCAGGGGTAATTTGGAAAACTACAGACCGGTAAGCCTGGCGTCAGTACTGGGCAACATGGTAGAAACCATTAAAAAGATCAAAATTAGTGAACATATAAATAGTCATGGTTTAATGGGAGAAAATCAACATGGATTTAGACAAGGAAAGTCCTGTCTCACCTAATCTGCTATATATTTTTTGAAGATGTGAACAAACAGATAGATAAAGGAGAATTGTTGATGTGAAAGCACATTTTACAAAGAATGTCCAACTGCAATCTGGACAGAACATCTGGAAAAAAACAAAACAAAACAAAACAAAACACAGTTTCAGAAATGTGGGTGTGCCCAATATAAATATCTATGGGAATGTCTACACAGATGTCCCCAGGATAGCATTTCAGAACAGGGATGTAGCCTAATGATTAAAGTAGTGGTTTAGAAGCAGGGTGGCCAAATCTCAGTGTGGGGCTGTTTGATCTTAGGCTAGTCACTTAATTCTCCATCTTTTCTACACCCGCAACTGTTTGTGCCTAGAGCTAGTCAAAATGTGGATGTGCCTACAGACGTCCCTGATGTTTCTGGAATCGAACAGGGACATTGAAGTTCATTGATCCCTCCAGATATGCCTCCACCATGTCACTTGTCTATTTGGACATCCCTGCACGGGAGGTGTCTCTAAAAGTCATTTGTAAAATGGCTGCGGAGACGTCTCCGTGATTCTGATGTCCATATGCATGTCGTCAGATGTCCAAACCACAACTAAGACTTTTAAAATGACCCCCATAGCATATCTGGATCTTCAGAAAGCCTTTAACAAAGTCCCTCATGAGAGACTTTTGAGGAAATTAAGAAGTCATGGGATAAGAAACAGTATACTATTGTGGATTGGGAACTGGTTAAAATGGCTGATTTTCTCATTGTAAAAAGGTAAATAGTAGGAGTACCCCAGGGATCTGTGCTGGGCCTGCTCTTTTTTCACATTCATAAATAATCTGAAGGACTACCACAGCTTGAAATACATCTGTGCTTGTAAATATTTATCTTTTGGAATATACTCTAAATCTTGGGTAAAAGGGGAATTCTTTGGATTAAAGCTGATAAATCTGTGTTTTTTTAGAATTCAATGTTTCTGCTGAGTCAGTCAGGTGTTAGTACCACCAGAGAGCTTTTCATTTAAAACAAATCAAAGTATAGCCTAGCATAGAAAGTAAAATAGAGTAAATAGTCACTGAAATAAATTTGTTTCTAAAGAGCTTTTTTTGTTTACATCAAGTCAGAGTATAGCTTAGCATACAAGTAGAATAAATAGTATAAGTAGAAAGAAATAAACTAGTTTCTAGAGACCTTGTGCGCTTGCCACTCGGTGGGCCCGATCAATACGAAAGTCCAGCTCCTCCAGCTCTACGCCTGCTTCTTTCAAAAGAGCTTTTATTTATTTTATTTATTTATTTATTTATCCATTCTTATATACCGCGCTATTCAAAGTCAGTGCGGTTTACATAAAACATAACATTTGCATTACATCAGAACAGTGATATCAATGCTTACATTGTAACAGGGAAATAAACTTGGATTGAACGGGGAAGAGGAGACTAATAAACTATTAACAGGGTTAAATAGCAGAGTTAAAATAGGAGTATAAACTATTTACATATTTACAGGATGGAATTAAATAGTGTAGGAATGTGGAGACAGTAAAATTTACCCTACGTGATGGGTAGGTATATTCTTAGTTATGAGGCAGGTTGTGAGAGTAAGGAATGGATGATAGGATGTTAGTGTGGAGGGGGGTTAATGAGGTGAGAGAAATGAAGGAGGAATAAATGATGCTTTAAAGCTTTTCTGAATTGGGGAAGGTCCCTGATTGCTCGGAGGTGTGGGGGGAGGCTGTTCCAGATTCTTGGGGCATAGAATGAAAAGGCTCTGTTCCTGGTTAGTTGACTACACTTTATGGATTCACGGGGGATAGTAAGGGAATTGGCGGTTGCTGATCTTCTCAGTCTGGTGTTAGGATTGATTGTAAGGAGTGTTGAGATGGATGACGGAGACAATTGATTAATGGCCTTGAAGGTTATGAGTAGAGCTTTGTAAGTAAGTCTACTGTGCAGCGGTAACCAATGGAGTTCCATCAATATGGGCGTAATGTGATCATCTCTGGCTGTGCCGCTTAGAATGCGTGCTGCTGCATTCATGGCCATTTGGAGCAGGTTAAGGGTGCTCTTAGGGAGACCATAAAGGATTACGTTCGCGTAATCAAAATGAGGGATTACCAGTGCCTGGCAGATGGTTCTGAAGTCTTGTGGTGCTAATAGGGGTTTAAGGTGCCTTAAAGTCGAAATTTTGTTGTAGACGGATTTAGTCATGTTCTTTATGTGCTCTTTAAAGTTAAATTGGTTGTCGAGTGTGACTCCCAAATACCGTATGGCAGATCTGCATGGGAGTTCTGCATCGCGTACTTTCAAGGTGGCGGGGGGGGAGAAGTTCTTGTTCCTGGAGATAAATAATACCTCTGTCTTCTTGAAGTTTATCCTCAAATTCTGAGATAAGAGCCAGTCAGTAATGGCGTTGAAGCAGTCAACTAGTTTGGAGATGTCAGGATGCATAATTTTAACCAGGGTGAACAGTAGGACATCGTCTGCGTAGATTAGGCTGAGGATGCCAAATGAACGGATAATGTTGCAAATCGGCTGCATATAGATATTAAAAAGTAAGGCAGATAGGGAGGAACCCTGGGGACTCCCTGCTGTTGCTGGAAAGGCTCCGATGTTGATGTTCCTACTCGGACGTATTGCAGACGATTAGATAGGTAAGATTTGCACCATTCCCATGCAAGTCCTTGAATTCCTTTTTCTTGAAGTCTGGAGAGGAGTAAATCATGGTTGACAGAGTCGAAAGCCACGGCTATATCGTGGAAGATTAGAATGAACCCATCTTCAATGTTATCTATGCCTCTGGATAGCGTGTTTGAGAGTATGGTAAGTAATGATTCCACGCCGTGTGCTTCCCGGAATCCGTGTTGATAAGGGTCGAGAGGGGCAGCTGTATCAATATGTTGTTGCATCTGTATTTGAACAACTTTCTCTATGAGTTTAGCCAGTAGAGGTATGCTTGAAATTGGGCAATATGATTCCGTTTTGGAAGGATCCAGGCGATTGTTTTTGAGGAGAGGACGGATTGAGGTTTGTTTAAGCGAAGTAGGGAAAACTCCAGATGTAAAAGATAGCTTCATGATGTGAGCTAGGGTAGGACTGAGTTCTTTGCGCAGCGTCCTGATCCAGTAGGCCGGACAGGGGTCATTAGGTGCTGTAGTAGTGTTAATCGAGGCGATAAGGTCAGAAATGTATCTCTCTGCTGGGGGGGTAAATTCTATTAAAGAAGACTGCGTGATAGGTGAGAGGCTAGGCATGGGGCTAATGACAGTATTTGTTGTAAGGGTTTTGGACTGGAGGTAGCTAGAATATAATTGCGGATGAATTGTGGCTGTTTGGGGCGCAGGTGAGACTTTGGTGAGGGTTTTGACTATGCTGAAGAGGTCTCGTGGTTTGTTGATCGAGCGGAGGAGAAATTCGGTGTGGTATTCTCTCCTCTTTTCGGCTATGAGCTCCCTGTGTTGCTTCAGGAGGTTGTTGTAAGATGCTTGATCTTCAGTAGAGCGGGAGTGGCGCCATTTTCTTTCATGCCTTCTTAGGAGCAGAAGGGAAGATTTCAACTCGGCGGAATACCATGGAGCTTGTTTTCTGATCTTCGGAGGGTGATTGGGGGTAGTAGACATGATTGAGGGGGGAGGTTGTGAACATGACTTCAAAGTGTTGTTCCATAGGTCAATCATATTGTCTATATTTGATGCAGGCTGTTGGAGCGCTGGGAGGACCTTATTGACAAACTCTTCTATATTCAAAGGTCTGGAGTGGAAGGCCTTTTTTGTGAGGGCTGTTTCTGTGGAGGCAGGTGGGGCATGAGGTTGATGAGAAGGAAGTTGAAAGGTGAGGAGATTGTGGTCTGACCACGGCACCGGGGTGAATGTGAGTTGGGGATTGTAGTTCGCTTCAGACCTAGGGGCGAAGATGAGGTCGAGGGTATTACCCTTAAGATGGGTAGGGGACTTGACCAACTGTGTGTAGTTGAGATCATCCATGGCTTCGAGGAAGGTGCTTGAGTGGGTGGGTTGAAGGGATGATAAGTTAAAGTCACCAATTAACCAATTGGGCTTCTGGGGACTCTCTGGGTTACAGGCCAGGTCTATTATGTTGGTAAGGTCTTCTGTAGGGGATGAGGGGGCTCTATATATGAGATTAATGGTGATGTGATTGTTGGCTATGGTCACTATATCTAAGTGTTTAAGACTCCTGGAGGATAGGAGCTGGAATTGGAGAGAGGTTCTTGCTAATATAAATACTCCTCCTCCTTTCCGTTCAGCTCTATGACATAGGTGTATAGAGAAGTCTTGTGGGATAAGTTGATTGATGATGACCGTGTCTGTGTCAGAGAGCCATGATTCAGTGACCATTAGTATGTCAAGCTTTAGATTCACAATTAGATCTGCTAATACTGGCCATTTTTTACGAGCTGAGCGTACATTAATAAGAGCACATCTGAGACTGCTCTGTTTTGGTGTGGGGTTAGATTTAGTGTTGATAGGGTTACTGATAGCAACATAGAGTAGGTGAGATTGTCTAATTCTGTGTGGGTGTGGGGAAGCATGGAATGAGCTAGTGTAGTTTTTCCTGCCAATGCTGTGTAAAATAGGAATGGAATTATGGTTGTGGGAAAGTGAAAGGGCAGATGTGTTTTGGAAGATATTGGATAGCAGGTATAAACTGGATATAGTGAGCAAAGAGATGGCCATGTTGGGGATTGGAATGCACGGGAGCGTGCCTGTAGGGGTAAATTGGTAAAATTTGGGAGATCTGGCAGTAGATTTCCAAACTATTAACAAGTTTAGAGAATGCTGGTAACAGTGTAGAGGGTGCTAGTAACAGTTGCTAACAGTGTTGGTAACAGTAGACTTTCTAAGCTATCAACAAGTAAGAGAATGCGGTAGTAACAGACTTATACTAGCAACAATTATGAGGATGTTAACAATGATGCTTGGAATGAGTATATAACACAATCAGCTAACACGGATTAGGTGCTGACAATATTATAGCTAGACAATATTATAGGTGCTGACAATATTATAGCTAGACGGATATCAGAGATACAAGTTATTATTATGGGAGTGGTAACAAATACTAGCAACCAGCTGTTATGAAGAGCTTGCAGGTGAAATTACAGAGATTTAAAAGTTTTGTTACTAAGTACTATGGAGGTGTAGATAGGGCAATACTTGCGGCTTGTCGAGGAGACAGACTGTCCAACTGCTGGTGCAGGTAACTGCTTGCAGACGCTGAGTCGTTAGAAGGGGAATGTTCAAGTTGTGCTTATGCCGTTTATCATGCGAGCTCGACCATGAGGGGGCTCAAGCTGATAGTGGTTTGGATGATGTATTCTCTTAGTGGATGTGTTGAGATCAATCTGCTGCAGCGGAGGGACTCTCTCAGGGCCCACAGCCTAAGGGCCATGCCAAAGGGCCCTCTTGTGAGGCCCTCAGGCGCGGGCGCGCCGGCTGGCGCGGCTCTTTTATTGCAGGCGATCTGCCCCGATTGAGCAGCGGCGTGGCTGGGACGTCCTGCTGGAGGATCGGCGACTGCACACTCCCTCCTGGGAGCTGTGAGGGTCAGAGAGGGCCGGAGATAATGGCGCGGCTCTTTTATTGCAGGCGATCTGCCCCGATTGGGCAGCGGCATGGCTGGGACGTCCTGCTGGAGGATCGGCGACTGCACACTCCCTCCTGGGAGCTGTGAGGGTCAGAGAGGGCCGGAGATGCTGGCGCGGCTCTTTTATTGCAAGCGATCTGCCCCGATTGGGCAGCGGCGTGGCTGGGACGTCCTGCTGGAGGATCGGCGACTGCACACTCCCTCCTGGGAGCTGTGAGGGTCAGAGAGGGAGATATCTGTGACCACTGCCTGGCAATCTGTGTATGGCTCACCTTCTGGGATCCCCCGAAACCAAATATTTCTCCACATGGACCTGTTTTCCAGGTCTTCCAATTTGACCTCCAAACTTGCATTCTGCTGCACTAGGTTCTGTAGCTGGTTGTTGAAGGTCCCCATTATTTCCCCTTGCTCCTCCAATCTTTCTTCTACCTCCTCCATGCGGCGCCCAAGTTCTGTCATCTCTGCACGCAAGCCATCTATACTCGCAACCATGTCTGCTCTGACCTGCAGTATTTCACTTTTTAATGCCTTAAACCTCTGCATGGAAATTGTTTTGTGTTTCCAGTTCAAAATCTGTGTCCCCCTTATTGTTCGCCAACTGTTTGCTCTTTTGTGATTTTCTTGGGGCCTGTGAGCTCTGCAGCTTTCCCTCTGACTGTCGCCATCTTTTCTCTTTGCGCTCGAAGTGCAGCCTACTGCCAAGAACACAAACTCTTTCAAATTGATTTTTTTTGTTTTTGTTTTCGCTGTCATCCTTATTTGCTCCGCACCTCTTCTGCTGGTATACTTGGATGGTGACATCACACAGCCTCCAAGATGGACACTGCTTTTACAAACAGAGAAGAGTGCTTCCCAAACTTTTATCCAACATGACCCCCCCCCCCCATCCAAATGATGATGCAAACAAAATAGTAAACTTCCTCCTTCCCCACTTAACCAAACATGAAGGCGGCGGCATTCAGACAATACTCCGCATAGACTTCCAGTCTAAGGAAACCCACATGGAAGGAGAAGGGGCAGAACCTGTGAACGTTAACTGACTCACAGGCCGGGAACCAAAAGAGCGGGATGATGACCAACACTGTAGAAAGATCAAAAGACTCCTTTATTGATTGTCCAAAAGTCCCGTCCTACACGGGCCGTGTTTCGGTTAGTGGGGGCCTTCCTCAGGGGCTATGGGACCTTATTAAAAACATAACAAATATTAAAAGCTATATACATATTGATAAAAAATGTATAAAAATAAATATGTATTAAAATAAAGCATGCTGATGAATGTGGTAGGCTTGATTACGGAAACTCACTGTATCAATGGCTCTCCCAGCAGACCTTACAACCACTTCAAATGGTACAAAACACTACAGCACGCATCATTACGGACATTGCAAGAACTGAGCACATCACCCCTGTCTTACAGCAACTGCACTGGCTCCCAATGATGGCAAGGGCAAAATTCAAAACAATCATGATCATCTTTAAAATCTTTCACCATCAATCGGAAGATGCACTCCAAGATATAACAAAGGATATCAGCAATAGACCAAGAAGAACCAATAATGACAACAGGATCGGCACACCTACAGGATATCACAAGACTAAACAAGCAACCTCAAGAAGAACTCCTTCGCTACTAGAGTCCACACTTTGGAACTCCCTCCTGATGGGTCTGAGGGCCATGAATGATTCCAAAGACTTCCGCAAGGTCCTCAAAACACTGCTCTTCACAGAAACCTATGAACAAACAGACAACCAACAAACTGCACACGAACAGTAATGCAACTACCACAATGCAACTACTACCTCAATGCAACTACCTCCACCATCTCAATACCCACCCCAACTAGACCTATAAGTTCAATGTATAATGTGATTATGTACCCTCATGTTAAATGTAACCCTCCAATTATGATGTGACCACTTTGACTGTAGGATAAGGTGATATACAAATGCGGCTAAATAAACACGTATCCATTATCAATAAAATACATCAAAATTGCATCATGTATCAATTACATAGAAACATAGAAAAATGACGACAGAAAAAGACCACATGGCCTATCTAGTCTGTCCTTCCATATCAACAACTACAACAGTCCCCTTTTTTCCTTTAGGGATCCTCTGTGTTTGTCCCATGATTTTTTTAATTCAGATACTGTCCTCATCTCTACCACCTCCACTGGGAGACTATTCCACAGATCCACCACTCTTTCCGTAAAGAAGTACTTCCGCATATCACTCCTGAATCTATCCCCTTTCACCCTCATCCCATTACATTTATAGTGCAAGGGATAAGGAGGTAGGACATCTAAATAAACCATTATAAATTCAAACATAAATATACAAAGTCAGTATTTACTTAGTAGGAGTACCACTCTCGTGTACAGGAGTACTTGTTTAGGACAAACAATAAACAGACCTTAAAGTAGCAGCTAAAAATGTAGATAATGAAAATGGGTCATAAAAACCATAAGAACATTAAAATAAATAACTAAAAAGATGAAAGAAAAATAAAATATATAGAAGAAACTATACACCATGGTTTATCCTGGTGTGGGGAGTAGAATGAATAAAAGTCTATAGGGGAGATAAATTGTGTCCAGAGAACCATAAGGCTATATTACAAAGTCAAAATAATCCATAACACAAACTTAAAAGAAAATACTAAAAGAAAGTAAAAAACGTGTGGAGTGTTTCACTGCATAAAAACAATTACGGAGTACCGCAGATGCTGTGATAAAACCATGTTAAAATATTCCAAAATTGATCACGGCACGTTTCAAAGTAGGCAGAAAATTAGATTAAAAAACAAGAAATAAAGGGCTTACATTACGTGTAAAGTGATCAAATAATTATACATACCTACTGAGAGCTGATGTATACTCACTTGTAGCAAACAGAAAAGAACTGCTTCCATGGCAGCCATTAAACAGAAAAATGTAATGGCATTGGGCCATGGCAACATATTTTGTGGGTGTGGTTGCTTTTTTTCTGAACACTCACAGGCTCCATGCAGACTACCACTACTGGTCACAGTGAAGGTCCAAAGAATGGGAGAACATCCCTGATGAGACCCAAGTCGGGTCCCAACTCAGAGTCTGGAAATTAGTGCAGTAGAATTTAGTTACACGGAGGTGAAGAAGGTAAGATCTCTCACTCAGGGATCCCATTAAGGTGACATTTTGCTTACCAGATAAAATGTCCTTTCCTGGAGCCCTGCTAGACCAGTCCAGATCAGTGGGTCGTGTCCCCCTGCTAGCAGAGGTGAAGACAGAAGCACTATAAATTTCCAGTGACATCATCCTGCTACTTGAGCTAGTGCAGCTAGGGGCCTACTTCAGTATTCCTACCCAAGCAAATGGTCAAAACCTTGACCTTACAGAACTTCATTGAAAGTAACAGAATAATTTTGTTCTATATACAAAGCTATGCACAGAATAGCTATCATACAGAACATCTGCCAAGAAGGTCAAGCCTACAAGGCTAAACTACAGAGACAGCAGAGCCACAAGGGGTGGGACCTGGACTGGTCTAGCAGGACTCCAGGAAAGGACATTATCTGGTAAGTAAAATGTCATCTTTGTTACTGGGTGGGAAGATGACATGGCTGCCCTCAAAATATCTGCACTGAAAGCTGCATCTGCCCCGACTTGGACGTCCAAACAGTAATGCTTGACAAGGCCAAGAGGGATGACCGAGTCGCTGCCCTATAAATGTCAATAGGGACAACCGAACTGAACTCTGCTCAGGAAGAAGCCTGAACCTGAGCAAAGTGCACCCACAACCTCTCCAGGACAGATTGATGCCACAAAAAATTGGTCCATTGGATAAGAGACTGTGTCCTCAGCCTAGGAAGCCTTAGACGCACCTTCACCCTTACAAAGACTTGCAAAGAACACAAGCAATCTGTCTGACTTCTGGAAGAATTAGTGATGCATTGACTTATCAGATAAAGAATGGACCTGAATGAATCATCCTCCTTAGGTGTGACGGAGTAGATACAGTAGCTTCTGCCGCCTCTTTAGGCGAGAAGAGACAGGCACCATAGCCTGGAGGTGCACCAGCTTCTCCAGCGTAGACTGAACCACAGACGGTTTTGGCTTTGGAATTACAGGGGACAGACTAAAAAAAGGAATCTGAAATAGACTCCCTGCAACCCAGGGTATAACAATGCTGAATAATGCCGAGCATCCAGCTATCGCGGTAACCCAGGCCCATTCCTGGAGGAAAAGGATGGAGAAAAGTGTCCACTGGAGGCACTTCAGAAGAAGCCCTCACAGCCTACCATTGTGCTGGATGGGTGGAGCCAATCCTCAAGGAGGAGA
This sequence comes from Ichthyophis bannanicus, assembly GCA_033557465.1. Classification (NCBI taxonomy): domain Eukaryota; kingdom Metazoa; phylum Chordata; class Amphibia; order Gymnophiona; family Ichthyophiidae; genus Ichthyophis; species Ichthyophis bannanicus. The sequence goes on from CM066031.1 coordinate 1,110,683,082, forward strand.
TAGCACTGGGCCTGTGAGCGCCACAAAAGGGCCAATTCCTGGCTCAAGAACTAGAGAAACCCAGGGCCAATGTCTCTGGATGATATCGCTGAGAGTCTCAAGAATCTAAGGAGCCCCTGAGCTGATATTAGACCTAGTCCTTAGTGGAACACCAGATGTAGTGCAAGAGATAAGGGTGTTGGGGCCACTTGGCAATAGTGATCATAGCATGATCGCCTTTGATTTAATTAGTGGAGGAGGGATAGTAAGGAAATCCACAGTACTACCCTTTAACTTTCGAAAGGGAGACTATGATAGAATGAGGAAAACAGTTAAGAAAAAACTAAAAGGAGCAGTTGCAAAGGTTAAAGACGTACATCAAGCTTGGGTGTTGTTGAAAAATACTATCTTGGAAGCCCAGACCAGCTGTATTCCACGCTTTAAGAAAAGTGGAAGGAAGTCTAAAAAATTGCCAGCATGGTTTAAAGCTGAGGTCAGAGAGGCTGTTGTTGCCAAAAAAGCATCTTTCAAGAAATGGAAAAAAGAGCCAAATGATGAAACCTGGAAACAGCACAAGCACTGGCAAGTCAAATGCAAGGCATTGATAAGGCAGGCAAAGAGAGAATTTGAGAAGAAGCTTGCTGCGGAAGCAAAAACGCGAAATAAAGACCTTTTCAAGTACATTCGTAGCAAAAAACCCGTGAGAGAGTCAGTTGGTCCATTAGATGATAAAGGGGTTAAAGGAGCACTAAGAGGCGACAAGGCGATAGCGGAGAGACTGAATGAATTCTTTGCTTCGGTCTTTACTGAGGAAGATGTAGGGATGTTACCCACGACTGAAGTGGTATTTAAAGGTGTGGAAGAATTGAAGGAAATATCGATACATCGGGAAGATGTCTTACAACTATTAGATAAACTGAAGAGTAGCAAATCACCTGGGCCGGATGGTATACATCCAAGGGTGTTGAAAGAACTGAAATATGAGATTGCAGACCTGCTATCAGTAATCTGTGAACTATCATTAAAATCATCTCTAATACCTGAGGATTGGAGGATCGCCAATGTAACACCAATTTTTAAAAAGGGTTCGAGGGGTGATCCGGGAAACTACAGACCGGTGAGCCTGACATCAGTACCGGGAAAAATGGTAGAAACCATCATAAAGAATAAAATTACTCAGCATATAGATAGTCATGACCTAATGGGAGACAGCCAACATGGCTTTAGACAAGGAAGATCTTGTCTTACTAATCTGTTATGTTTTTTGAAGGAGTGAATAATCAGGTGGACAAAGGTGAGTCGGTTGATATTGTGTATCTGGACTTTCAGAAAGCCTTTGACAAGGTCCCTCATGAGAGACTTTTGGCAAAACTAAAGAGTCATGGGATAGGAGGCAGTGTACTACTGTGGATCAGGAACTGGTTAAAAGATAGAAAGCAGAGGGTAGGGCTAAATGGCCAATTTTCCCAATGGAGAAAGGTGAATAGTGGTGTACCCTAGGGATCTGTGCTGGGTCCGCTGCTTTTTGACATATTCATAAATGACCTGGAAAGTGGAATAACGAGTGAGGTTATCAAATTTGCTGATGACACAAAACTATTTAAAGTTGTTAAAACCCAGAAGGATTGTGGAAAATTGCAAGACGATCTTGATAAATTGGAAGACTGGGCATCAAAATGGCAGATGAAATTTAATGTGGAGAAGTGCAAGGTTATGCACCTAGGGAAGAACAACCCAAACTATGGTTACACGATGCAAGGTTCCACATTAGGAACCACCACCCAAGAAAAAGATTTAGGCGTCCTTGTGGATACCATGTTAAAACCCTCGGCCCAGTGTGCAGCGGCGGCCAAGAGAGCAAATAGAATGCTAGGTATGATAAGGAAAGGAATGGAAAATAAAACAAAAGATATTATAATGCCTCTATATCGTTCCATGGTGAGACCGCACCTTGAATATTGTGTGCAATTCTGGTCGCCGTATCTTAAAAAGGATATAGCGATTTTAGAAAAGGTTCAGAGAAGAGCCACCAAAATGGTAAAGGGGATGGAAGGCTACTCCTATGAAGAAAGGCTAAAAAGGTTGGGGCTCTTTAACCTGGAAAAGAGACGGCTGAGGGGAGATATGATAGAAGTCTATAAATTAATGAACGGAGTGGAACGGGTAAACGTAGATCGATTGTTTACCTTATCAGAATATAGAAAGACTAGGGGACATGCAATGAAGCTACAGGGTAAACTATTTAAGACTAATAAAAGAAAATATTTTTTCACTCAACGTGTAATCAAACTCTGGAATTTGTTACCGGAGGATGTAGTAAAGGCTGTTAGTGTAGCTGGGTTTAAAAAAGGTTTGGACAAGTTCCTGGAGGAAAGGTCCATAAACCATTATTAAGAAGGGACCCAGGATATCAATGCTTGAACCAATACAAGCATTGTGGAACCTGTGTCCCTTGGGGAAACTGCTAGGTACGTATGACCTAGATTGGCCACTGTTGGAAACAGAATACTGGGCTTGATGGACCTTGGTCTGACCCAGTATGGCATATCTTATGTTCTTATGTTATGACAACCAGGAAAAATATGAAGAGGCAGAAGACAAAGCTAACACATGCTTCCAGATACCCTTGGGCCTATCCTCCAGGAGGCCCTGTGGTTTGGATTTCTCCATCGAGCTTCTTAAGGCCCTCGCCGAACAGAAGCTTTCCTCTAAGGTGAGCATGGCCCAAATGGGACTTAAAGGCCACCATCAGCTGCTCAAAGCTGAAGCCAAAAGCTATCTTCTTGCCACCATGACAAAAGGTCATTAACCAAACCAGATCATACCTGGTACAGTCCAGACAGGCCACAGCTGACTCAATCTGAGTTACGGCATTGTCCTCCAGGAGTAACTGCACCCACTGGAGAATGGTCTGAGCTGTCAAACCTCCACAGATTTACACCTGGGGGATAAGAGAAGAACCTGAGAACCCAGTCTTGGGGGAGAACCTCCATCTTACAATCTAGCTGAACGCTGAGGGCAGCCCCACCCTCTACCAGGGTGGCAGTATGCCTTGTGACAGTAACATAAGCTCCTACCCTCAGAGGTTGCACTCACTTATCCAAACCCTATGAAGGAAGGATATATGCTTGCTCAGGACTCAAACACCCTTCACTGGGGAGTCCAGCATGTCCCACTCTGCAGAACCACATCCTGAAGGACCTGTGGGAGCGGAAAGGCCTTAGGTAGTCTACGGACCACCTGCAGGAAGGGGTGTCCCTGAGGTTCCTTGCCATCAGTGGGAACATTCGACACCTGTAGGAGGCAGCCACCATATCCTTCTCCTGAATGGCTGGACGGTGTGTACATCCTCCTGCTCTCCCTCTCCTTTTTCTAGTCCGGGTTACTCCCCAAACTGACCTCAGATTTGGATTCTGGAGAGAGCTGCAAGTCACCAGGCACTCCCCACAGCATTTGAGACTTTGAACCTGCTGCTCTTTGATGAAGAACCTGAATTACGATCTGCTGAGAGTTGGGAAGTCTACTAAACCTGACTCCCATTGCCCTGCCAAAAAGACCATGCTTGTTGAAAATGTCTGGTGATAAGGGACTGAAATCAGAAGGCAGCAGGTCCTTGGCTGTGACCCCTTCTGCTGAGACCCATTTCTCATTTCCCAAACTTGTCTGGGGAAGCAGAAGTGGAAAGGAGTGCTCAGGACTGCACAACGACATGGCCAAGGCCTCCAAAACAGACTCCTTGGTCTCTAAGGCCAGAGTTTGAGGGGCACTCCTTTGCAAGATAGGCTGCTGACTGCTCCCTTGAGTCCTTTGATCAGTGCATACAAAGGGGGTCCATGGGCCTGGCTGGACGCTTGTCACAGATCAGACAGTACTTTCGATGCTTGACAGTCACCTCCTCATACACATATAGTATTGGCCAAATGTTTAGCATAGACACAGAAGCAACACAAAACATGCAGTTTCATGTTATTTAATACTTGGTAGGTGCACCCTTTGATTTTATAACTGCTTGCAAACGAGTAGGCATGCTGTGAACAAGGTTTAGACATAGTTCATTTGTAATTTCTCTGCACCATACAATCTTAATAATGTCTTGAAGATGATCGAGACTTTTTGGGCATTTTTCTGCAATTTTCAGCTTCACGATCCTCCACATGTTTTCAATGGGGTTCAAATCAGGTGACTGTCTAGGCCACTCCAGAACAGTAATGTTGTTGTCCTCGAACCATTTTGTGACTTTTTTTGCTGTGTGACTGGAACCCCATCTTGCTGGAACACTTCATAAGAACCAATGGCCAGGAACTGTGGCAGCTTCAACTCCAGCAATCCAATATAGGCATCAGCATTCATGGTGGTATTTCGTGGCAAAAACCACAAACCCCCACGACCCCTGCTGCCAAAACAACCCCATTCCATCAGTTTTGGACTGTGTTTCACAGTTGGTACCATATACATAGGATTGTTTCGTTGGTTGGATGGATGACAAACGAGGACCCTTGGGCAGTCAAACTGTATTATTGTTGCCTCATCACTGAACAGGACTTTTTCCCATTGTTCTTTGGTCCAGTTGACATATTTTTTAGCAAAGTTGTACCGCCTTTTCATCTGAAATGCAGTCAACAATGGCTTCTTGACTGTTTTTTGAGCTGGGAGATTAAAATCATCCTTCAGGCGTCGACGAATTGTTCTCATGCTGATGTCAGAGCACAGGGGTGGCAGGCTTTGTTTCACTTTAGCAGATGAAATAAATGGATTTTTTCTGACCAAAATATGAATCTTGTGGTCAGTTATGGGAGTAGTAACTCTTGGATGTCCAGATCTTTTTCTGGAACTCGGAGATCTGTTTCTTCTGCACGCTTCTTTGTACGTGAAATTACGGACTGTGAAACACCAAGCTTCTTTGCAACCTTTGTCTGTGAGATGCCTTCCTTGATCAAGGCCAGGGCAATGCCTCTCTTCTTTGGTGACAATTCACATGCTTTTCCCATCTTTAACATAATTATTTTGTGTATTTTTGCAGGGAAAGAACAATGTATGAACCATAGTATGATAAGGTTTTAAGGTTCCATTGACCAAATTTTGGCCTGAGGAAATAAAATAAACCTTCCAAAAATGCTATCAACATGCGTGTCCTTCATTTATGCTCTTTACTTTTATTTTATCTCACTGAGGTGGAAAAATTCTACTTGTAGTCACCAACTTACCAAACCCATTTGTTCTTACCCAGCCCTAATCCTCAAACCCCACACAGATTTGAAATCTGGGGGTAGAAACACATAAAACAGAGATCAGTTGGGTTCAGCAGATACAAATAATTGATCTACAACTTTTACCTGTTGAAGTAAATGCCAGAATAAGCTGTAATTGAGTCGTATTGAGTTGTAACTTCACAGAGCTGGTATGATGTAAAATAGCGAAAAATCAGCAAAATTTACCGTATCCACTAAACTGTACGATTTTGTAAACAAAACCAAACTATAAATAGCCCACCTCCAAAGATTATTGATTTCAACACTATATTCTGGTGTCTGGAGAAAAATAAGTAAGCAAACTACGTAAAACTGGAGTTTTCCTTTCAAAATTATGTCAATTCAGTGATATTTCCTACCTATGCTAAACATTTGGCCAATACTGTATAGAGCAGCAGCGTTGGCCAAACTTGCACATGTAACTCTGCACGTAGAAATCTGCCACACAATCTACACATGTAAAAAAGCTTATACATGAACATGGCAGCACAACTCTTAGCTGTATGTAGCTGCTGTACATATATACGTGTATTGGAAGAAAGCAGAGAGAATTAGCAAATAAAACACAAGCATTTGCTAGACCTGATGACAAAACATGCCAACAGGAAGATCGAGCTGCCCTTCATGCTGTGGCTGACAAATGCAGGCACAAAAAGTCATTTACCCCCATGGAGCCCAGGACCAAAGATACTGCTGAGCTCAGACCACATCCATATGCACCATTCTCTCCTCCTATACCCGCTTTCCATTTCTGTCTGGAAGGGGAGGGAGGCTGAAGGCTTCTGAGAAAAAGTTTTGGTCCGGCAGAATCTGGGCATTCAACTGGTCAGGATTACTGATGGGGAGAACAGTCTTTCCCCCCCCCCCCTCCATGCAAGACACTCCAGCAGGCTACTCAGATACTCTCTAGACACATCTGCTGTTGAGCTCCACTGGGTCTACCACGCCCCTTAGAATGGCTGTCCATGAGCTAGTTCACTTTCAAATCTGAGCCGCACCAGCTTGCATTCACCATCTGCTGGAGACAGAAATAGTGAAGTATGTCCCTCAGGGATGACCTGAGGGGGATGCAGAGGGAAGCGGAGCCATGTGTAGAGACCGATTGTGGGGCCTCATTTGCAATAGTCAATAGGGGTTGAATAGTGGGGCCATGTGCAAAGAACACAGTTGCTCAATGGTAGGGTTGGCCCTGATGCCCCTAGCTGCACCAACTCAAATAGCAGTGATGGCGTCACTGGAAATTTCTAGTTTTTGTCTATCTCCACCTCTGCTGGCATGAGGACACAACCCACCCACTTGTCTGGACTGGTCTAGCAGGATGATCTGGAAGACCTCTTTCCCAGCAATATCCACCACTTTTCTTTACACACAGAGTAACAAAGGTATGCCTCTGCTGGATTACCTTAGTACAGTGTTTTTCAACCTTTTTTGTGCAAAGACACACTTTTTTCATGAAAAAAATCACGAGGCACACCACCATTAGAAAATGTTAAATTTACCTCTGTGCCTATATTGACTATATATAAAGTAATTCTCTTGAATAGGAATCAAACACTCACACCAACCCCCCTCCACTGCTGGTTCACTCACCCACCCCCCTGTCACTTACTCACCCCTCCTGCTGGGTCACTCACTCATTTACCCCCCTCCCCTGCTGGTTCACTCACACCATCGCCCCCCCCCTTGCTGGTTCACTCACACCACCCCCCCCCCTCCACTGCTGGTTCACTCACACTCCCCCCCCCTTGCTGGTTCACTCACACTCCCCCCCCCCTTGCTGGTTCACTCACACACAACACACACCCCCCTCTGCCCAAGCCGCTGCTTCTGCTTTGTACAGAGCAGCGGCTGCACTACACTTACATTGAAAAGTAAAGAGAAACTGTGTCAGGACCCCTCCGGTCATCGCAGAGCCCGAGGAAGTGATGTCATGGGGGCGGGCTCCTCACAGGCTGTCTTTCCTTTTCAAATTAACTTTATTGCAGCTAAAGTTAATTTGAAAAGGAAAGACAGCCTGTGAGGAGCCCGCCCCCATGACATCACTTCCTCGGGCTCTGCATGATTGGAGGGCTCCTGACACAGTTTCTCTTTACTTTTCAATGTAAGTGTAGTGCAGCCGCTGCTCTGTACAAAGCAGAACCAGCGGCTGCACTGCTATAGGGAATCGCGATCGCGTTCGCGCCGCGGACTTCGGCACAAAAGCCAGTTTTTTGCTCTGGCCGCTCCCGATCTTGCGGCCAGAGCAAAAAACGGGCTTTTCAATGGCCGGTTTTACAACTGTGCTGGCAGCCGGCCTGGCCATGGAAAAACCGGCCAGGCCGGCTGAAAACCGGCCGGTTGGCAACCCTAATTTGTGAGCCGAGGCCACATGTTACGGATGAAATTGGAATTTTTCCCACGGCACACCAGACAATATCTCACGGCACACTAGTGTGCCGTGGCACAGTGGTTGAAAAATGCTGCCTTAGTACATATGAAAAAGTGATATATCCCGCCTGACCAATATAGCATTTACCAAGGGGCAAAACTCTTCTTAAACAATTCAGAGGATGGGCCCCTAAAACAGCTCCAGTCACTTATCAAAGGGACCAAGTGCCTAAATTTAGGAGGCTAAAAAAGTGAGGTGGAATTAAGGCAGAGAAAAAAAATTAGGTGCTTAGCACTGATTTGATTTTCAACATTAGGCATATAAAACTTGGCTTCTTAATCTAGACAATTGAACAGCAGTTCTAAATTAGATATCTTACGCTTCAAGCACCTAAATTTAGAAAAAATTGTAATCAAAAATATAAACTCCTAAATTCAGCTGAAAAGTACCTATAAGTACCATAAATCTAGGAATTTAAAATTTAGGAACTGGGTACTTCACAAAATTGACACCTAAGAGATTCATCAAATTTGTAGAGTACTTGTGAATTTTATTTTATTTATATTTCTTATATACTGCGCTATTATAATCAGTGCAGTGTACAGTTGAACAAAACATACTACAATGCCACAGGAACATTGAGCTTACAATGAACAGGGAAGTTAAAACCTGGAGGTAAGCAGGGGGAACTATTTACAAAATATAGTATAGTACATTTATATATGAAGAACTTTATCAATTTAACTATTTACACCAGAGAAACTTTATGATGGAGAGGGAACAGTTTCTTTTGGTTAGAATTTTTTAAACCGAAGGGGTCTATCAGTCAATGGGTAACAACAGTATGAAAACAGGAAAAGACGTGTCCTCATTACATATAAAATTAATCACATTTAGTTCCCATGTCAATAAACATGTTAATAGGTTAATAGCACTGCTTGGAGCTGTGCTCACCTCATAGCGTGTCTTCACAACAGTGATAGGCAGAATGCAGATTCCAGCAATAGCACGAGAGCTGGCTCCCAGCAACACAGACTCCAGCGCTGTAGGGATGCGGTCTGAGAAGAAGCGCTGTTTCATAGAATACAGGGTGCTAAAATACAACCCTACGCCAGGGATGCAGCGTACAAATGACTACAGGGCAACAAAAGGTAAATAACATGTTATGAACAGAGTGAGAGTCACATAGCCCTGGCTCCCCTCCAATACCTTCAGTGGTGCAGTAATAAAGAGAAGACAAAAAGCACACTTACTGGGGAGACGCCCTTCCAGAGCCCCAGCAGGCTCTCGGTGCGAATAACTTTCAGCAGCAATGCCACCATCCCCAAGTGGCTGGACCTGTAACAGAGAAAGCTGCATGAAAGCAGAGAATTCTCCCATCCCCCTGAAGAAGAGGAAAAATTTGCAATCTGACTAGTTCAACAAGTATTCGCAGTCACACACGAGACCTCTTTTAGCCCTGATGCATCATGTCTAAATCATTGCACCGGCTTGGCTGGGTGCAAATGCCCACAGCTGACAGAGTCATGTTGATGGAAAAGTAAATAGGCCTTTTTAATTGCTAGTTTCTTCCTGCTCCAAATCGGATCTGGGCTCCACTGCATTGCAACTACCTTGGTCTCTAAGAAGCAATGTAGAAAAGCCTTAGCTGGTATTTAGCCCAGTCACTGCAGCAATGCCCTTGGCCAGGGCAGTTCCGTTGCAAAATCAGTACATGTGCGCAGTCTGGCCAATACGTACGGCTTTACACAGGATAGTTTCTCCAAATGGATTAGTTTTGCGCATACTATGGCAGTCATGAACCTCACTTCTAAGCCAGGGTATGTGGAGTATGATCCCAGTCTCAAATTTACTGCTAATGCTCGGTGTAGTACTTGCATTGTGCCAAAGAGAGCCTCCTGCTGGAGTTTGTAAGATATAACATGTATGGATAGTTTGTCAAGATGTGCTTAGGAGAGGAGGGACAGGCGAGATATGATTCAGACCTTTAAATACTTAAAGAGAGTATTAAATGAACAAATAAACTTCTTCCAAAGATGGGGAAGCTGTAAAACTAGAGGGCATAACATGAAACTGCAAGGGGTAAACTGAAAGGCAATGTCAGGAAATACTTTTTCACTGAAAGGGTGGTGGATGCTTGGAATGCCCTCCTGATGGAGGTGGTGGGAGAAAACACGGCGACAGAATTCATGGGACAGACACAGTGGATCCCTTTATAGCAAGAGGATAAAATCAAAACATACATAACTATCTCTTACATCTGAACAAATAGGGGTGACCTACATGGAGCAGTGGTTACACCCTAAACAAAGACATGGGGATGGGTGATCTGCATGGAGTGGCAGGTGCACCTACTCTTGCTGCCTTGTGGGCAGACTAGATGGACCATACTGGTCTTTATCTGCCATCATTTACTATGTTACTATGTTCCTATCAAGCCCATGTGTAACAGTTGGTAGTCCTTCCCCATCAGGATCGCCCACCATTAGTAAATTTAGTTGTAACAAAAAAAAAAAATAAGTCCATCAAATCCACAAAAATCAATAAAGATCATGTGCAGTTGCACCTGTCTCTCCTGGGAGTAGTGGTAAAGCTACAATCTTGCAGAGCTTGAGCGAAGTCCTCACTGGTGTAACAAATTAGGAACAGTTTGAAGATGGGAGAAAGCGGCCAACCAGTGAGAGAAGACTGCTTTAAGAAAGAGAAATGGTATAGGACATCCACGGGAATTTTCATTCTAAAATGAATGGCAATAGGGCCTTTTGGGAGTTGTGCTCCTGGGAGGAACAGGAAGGGATGGAAAGGCATAGTTTTATAGGCATATACTAACCCTAACAAACACAATATAACCTGGTAACTACTTCATAATGTATAAACACTACCCTTAGAATAAATGTAACCCACCAATAGTACTGTCTAGATGTTGTTAAGTTCCCATATATTAAATGTAACCCTCCTATTGTAACATGACCACTCTGACTGAAGGATAAGGTGGTATACAAATCTGTTTAAATAAAATAAATAGTTTTAGAAATCTTAACCCAAAGGCTAGTCAGGAAAAAGAAATGCATGAGAATAAAACTATGAATGCTGGCAAATAAAGAGTAAATGGTTCAGCCATTCTACTCACTTAGGATTCACCTAATTTGAGTAAACACACCCATTTTTTATGCAACTCCCCTCTCATCTCTTACCTGTCCTCCACAAGTATCCCAAGCATGCCCCCAAAATCTCACAGTGATGGTCTCCACCCCCCTCCACCTTCAACTCTGTTCTTACAAAAGTAGTACTTAACACCAACATTCAGACCTCTTCTCTGCTTTACTACCTAACGTATTAAGATTAGTGATATGATAAAAATAAGATCTTGTCTCTCCATGTTCACTGAAATGTGGGTTTTAATCATGGTTGCTACATAGGAATATAAATGTGGCGTACTGATCAGCCCAAAAGGTCCACCAAGCCTATCATACTACCTCCAACAGCAGACAAGTCAGGTCACAAATGCCCAATAGATCCACTCCTTATACTGTTGTACCGCTACTGTCCAGGCTACCATTGCCTCATGCAGATCTACCCCATGCCTCACTGGAGGTCCAGTGCAATCATTCTGCTATTTAATATAACCACATCCCCTGCAGCCCATCCCACTCTACTTGCAGTTTTGGCTGAATGTTACAATAACAGGGAAATAAAGGTGACATTAGTTTCTGTTTGGAGTACATTCTTCATTTTCTTATACGAGAAAGCAAACTAGCAGAAAAGCAGAGGGCTGCTAAAGAAAGAGAGGCCACTTGGAGAAGACAGGAGAGAGGCTAACCCTGGCTATGAGTGTCATGGTAAGCGCAAAACCTAACCCATTAGGAGAAATTGCCCCGAAAGACTCTGTGGCAAGTTGAAAACTTTTACACAAGGAAGGGGAATGGACAGTCTGCTGATAAGAAGTGGCCACACAAGGAGATGTAGGGTACGGAACCGTGCTGCTGGCTGTGGAGAAACATCATGTTTTATTTTTTTAGCGCTACTGAACATACGCAGCACTATACAGTGGCAATAAGTATTTAGGCACAATATATCCCTTCCCCAAAGGGCTTAAGAACTGAGTACCTGAGGCAAAGGGAGATAGTGACTTCCACACAGGACACAAGGCATGGCAGAAGCAGCGCTTGAACCTTGGAATCCCTAGTTCTCAGCCCACTGCCCTATCACTCAGCCACTTGCAATAAAATGTTTTCAAATTCATTCAAGTACCCAGTTGAGTGGTTGGCCCTGCTGAGCTAGCAGTAGGCTAGAGCAGGTCCTGGTCAGTGAATCTGCTATAATGAGCAAGAAGAAGCAGGTCTACCTGACTGATGCCCTCAGGCACAGCCAGGAGAACCTAGCTGGTGCGCTCCCGAAGACCCCTGATGCAGCCAGGACCCCGAGTCACATATGGTGATCCACTTGTGCACTCAATGGAGACAGTAAAGTAAATCTCCATGGAAAAAAGTTAAGTTTTCAGTAATAAAACAAAAAAAAATTCTGGCAGACTTAGTGAAAGAAATACATTTCACGACTTGAGAGCCTTGATCCCCAGCCAGCATAAGAAGCGGAAACTGTGCTCAGTGGTTAACACCTAGTAACTCATGGCACTTCCACTGACTAAATCAGGCTTAACCAGGCTTCTGCGTTATACAAGCTTCAGAGAGTCCGCAGGTGTCACACTCACTTCTCCTGGACAGCAGCAAGAGAAATCTCCTCACGCACTCTGCAACACTGCAAAAGTGCATCCAGCAAACAGTAATACTCCCCCCATACATGCTCTACTTTCACTTAAAAGTAAAAAAAGAAATGAACCCCTAAATCTTTAAATTAGGTAAAAAGTACTTTTTTCAAAACATGAAATCACAGGTATTTGATATGTAGAACACATAAGCAAGAAACACTCTTAACCTTTTCTACATAAGTGTACAGTGATATATTCTTTTCATCAAGCTGACAGAAGATACAAAAATATTAAGATTTAGTAAATGTTGATATATTTGTCATTTAACTCTTAAAAGGAATGTTTATCTATTCCCTTCCCCTCAGCTTTAAACTATGGAGGAAAATACATCATTTATTCCACCAATGAAGATAAACAAGATCCATAAAACAAAAAAACAGAAAACCACACAGACAGCTAGGTGTCATGTTTGGATTCCCATTACCCCCAACCAGCATCTCTTGATGCTTTTCACTGATGTACTGGCAAGCTAGACTGCTGAAACATCTGGGCTGGCCTCTCTTTATCAGTTCCTCTAGTGCATGTAAGCTGCTGTGTGTGTTTTCAGCTGTAGTGTAGTGAAATGAGCCCAATGCCTTGCCACTGTAGGTTTTGAAGTAATTAAGATGTATAACCAGATGATCAGTCTTGGTCCATACAGGATCACTCCAGAAACAGCTGAGGATCTTCTGGAAGTAAGAAACTGGTTTGACGACATGAATTTGCAAAAGGACCTTCAACTAGACTATATTAATGACTAGACAAGACACCAAATAAAAATGTTCCCCTCACCTGTGCATGCAGTCAGATATCACAAACCCCATTCTTTTCAAATTCCCAGTGTGTAATACCATCTGTAGCTAATGCTGTAACCACTTTTTTGGATGCTGGTGCTGATATTTTTAGGACAGTTAGGAAAGGAACTATCATTCCATTCTACAACCTCCCCTTTTTTCCCCAGCTGCTTCTGAAGTTATCCACATTATCTTACGCGTCACCAGTCCATAGCATAGAACTTAGAAGAGGGTTTCAAAAAAACACTTGCCTCAGCACATAGGCAAGACAGCCCAGGGAGCAGGAAGTGGTGCTTTTGGCACCAATCTAAAGCCTCAAGAAGAGACATTGGCATCTTGAGCCCTGATGGGATCTGAGTGGCAACAGCAGGGCCGGGCATCAGAAGAAGGGGATTTTGGATTTGGCTCACGCCTTTTTAAAGGTGGTTCAAGATGAGTTACATTCAGATACATTAGGTATATTTCCTATCACTTGGAGGGCTTACAAGGCAATGGGGGTTAATGACTTCTCATAAGAGATGCCATACTGGGTCAGACAAAGGGTTCATCAAGCCCAATATCCTGTTTCCACCAGCAGCCAATCCAGGTCACAAGTACCGGTCAGGTTCCTGAAAGGTATACAGATTCCATGCTGGTTGTCCCATGGGTAAGCAGTGGATTTCTTGGGTCCTCTTTAAAAATGGTTTATGGACATTTCCTCCAGGAACTTGTCCAAACCTCTTTTAAATCCGGCTCACTAACAGCTTTTACTACACCCTCTAGTAACGAATTCCAGAGTTTGATTACCAGTTGAGTGAAAAAATATTTTCTTTGATTAGTCTTATAATGTGCAACATTATAGCTTCATTGCATATCCCTTAGTCTTTCTACTTTTTTTTATTTATATTTTATAAGCATATACAAAGACCTGAAACAGTTCAGACAAATATTACAACAATCTGCTAACCCACGCGGTCTACCATCAATAAGTCTTTCTACTTTTTGAAGAAGTAGTAAACAACCGATCCACATTTACCCATTTCATTCATTATTTTATAGACCTCTAACATATCTCCCCTCAGCCATCTCTTTTCCAAGTTGAAGGGCCCTAACCTTTTAAGCCTTTCCTCGTAGGGGTATCCTTCTGTCTCCTTTACCATTTTTGTCACTTCTCTGTACCTTTTCTAATTCTGCTATATCCCTTTTAAGAGATGGCAACCAGTATTGCACACAACATTCAATACAGCGGCATTATAATGTCCTTCATTTTATTCTCCATTCTCCTTTCTTTATGATTCCCAGCATTCTATTTGCTTTCTTGGTTGCCGCTGTCCATTGGGCAGAGGATTTCAATGTATTATCCACAATGATGCCCAGATCCTTTTCCTGGGTGGTGATTCCTAATGTGGAAACTTGCATAGTGTAGCGGTAGTTTGGGTTGTTCTTTCCTAAGTGTATAACTTTGCACTTGTTCACATGTTCCATTTGGCCACCCAGTCTTTCAATTTATTAAGGTCCTCTTTCAATTTTTTACAATCCTCTTGTGTTTTAACAACTGTGAATAATTTGGCGTCATCTGCAAATCTGATCACCTCACTCATTATTCCCATTTGCAAGTCATTTGTGTGTTAAAAAGCAGCGGGGTACTCCACTATTCACCTTTCTCCATTGAGAAGATTGACCATTTACCCCTACTCTGTTTTCTATCCTTTAACCAGTTCCTGATCCACAATAGGGCATTGCCTCCTATCCCATGACTTTTTCATTTCCCCAAGAGTCTCTCATAAGGGACTTTGTCAAAGGCTTTCTGAAAATCATGATACACTATATCAACAGTTCACCTTTATCTACCCATTTTTCGCAGCTTCAAAAAAAATATAAGAGGATTGTTGAGACAAGACTTTCCTTGGCTAAATCCATGTTGGCTTTCTGCAATTAAACCATGACTATCTACAGGTTCAGTAATTTTGTTTTTTATAATAGTTTCTACCATTTTGCCCAGTACCGACTGTCACGCTCAGAAGTTTGTAGTTTCCCAGATCACCCCGGAATCCTTATTAAAACGTGGCGTTATATTGGTCACTCTCCCATCTTCGGGTGTTACAGATCGTTTTAATGATAGGTCACAGATTACTAATAGTAGTTCTGGAATCTCATATTTTAGTTCTTTCAGCATCCAGGGATGTATGCCATCCAGTCCAGGTGATTTGATACTCTAGTTTATATCAATTAGCTATATTCCTCTGATACATAACCTTTAAATATTATTTCTGACATAAGTACTTTTCCTACATCTTCTTCAATAAAGACTCAAGCAAAAAATGTATTCAGTCTTTCTACTATGCCCTTGACCTTTCTCAGTGCACCTTTTACCCCTCAATCATTTAATGGTCCAACCGACTCACTTACAGGTGTTTTGCTACGAATGTATTTGAAAAGGTTTTTATTATGTACTTGCACTTTGATGGCAAGCTTCTTTTCAAATTTTCTCTTTGCCTGTCTTATCAGTGCCTTGCATTTAATTTGCCAGTACTTATGCTGTTTCCTGTTATCATCATTTGGCTCTATCTTGGCTTAAAGGTGAGGTTAGCGAGGCTGCTATAGCTATGCTGGCTGTCGTTTGGCCTATCTTCCACCTTTTTCAAAGTGTAGAATACGTCTAGTCTGGGCTTTCAAGATAGTATTTTTAAATAATGCCCAGGCTTGATGTCAACTCTTAACCTTTGCAGTGGCTCCTTTTAGTTTTTTCTTAACCATTTTCCATTTTTTCTGGACATCAAACTCATCTAAGTGCTCATTGACACATCTCATATGGCTCAAGTCTGCCCACAGCTCTGAGACCATGTCTCAGATCTCCTTTCAGTTCCATGATCTCTCTTTCTTAATATCTCTCATGCAGTTCTTAACCTCATCATCAGCTGCCTCTGAATTTTCTGCTGTACTCAAGACAGCGTAGTTACTCACCTGTAACAGGTGTTCTCCAGGAGCAGCAGGAATCAGTCCTCACTTATGGGTGACGTCGGCGCCGACGGAGCCCTCGCGGAGCAATTTTCCCCAGCTTTCAAAGAAAGCCTTTGGGAATTGCAGCGCGCATGCGCGGTAGTCTTCCCGCCCGAAGGTGCCATCTTAGCCAGTCAGATGACATAGCTAAAAAGACAGCATAAAAATTTGCAAAAAGAACATAAGCAGACGATTGCAACTCCAAGGGGAGGAGGGAGGGTAGTGAGGACTGATTCCTGCTGCTCCTGGAGAACACCTGTTACAGGTGAGTAACTACGCTTTCTCCAGGACCAAGCAGGAAGTCAGTCCTCACTTATGGGACTCCCAAGCTCAAGGCTACCGGAGACCCTAAGCACAAAAATGAGCTCCCTCTAGCTCAGCAGCACAGAAGGATAGAATCTTCGCTGAATTATCACCCACCGGTAGCCCACATCCGGGATGGAGGGTAGGAGTTGCTCAGACCTCAAAGAGATTACGGAGGACTGCCTGTCCGAAAGCACTGTCCCTACGGGACTCCCTCTCGAGACAGTAATGGACCGCAAAAGTCTGGCTCGAAGACCAAGTAGCGGCCCGGCAGATGTCTGCCAGCGGAACAGAGCGGAGGTAAGCCACTGACGTGGCCTTTGCCCGAACGCAATGAGCCGTGACTCGACTTTCTAAGGCGAGTCCGGCTGCCCCATAAGCCCAAGAGATACAGTCCGCAACCCAGATGGACAGAGTACGCTTGGAGACCGGGAGCCCCAATTTATTGGGGTCAAAGGACACAAAAAGCTGCGCAGCTTTACGGTGCTCCCGCGTACGGTCAAGGTAGAAGTTCAACGCCCTTCTACAGTCCAGGGTATGGAGGACCGTCTCAGCTCGGCTGGAGTGTGGTCTGGGAAAGAAGGTTGGAAGTACCACCTCCTGATTCAAGTGAAAAGGGGAGACCACTTTAGGCAGAAACTTTGGGTGAGTCCGTAGGACTACCCTATTCTTGTAGAACCGAGTGTAGGGGGGATCAGACACGAGGGCCTGTAATTCACTTACGCGCCTAGCGGAAGTGAGGGCTATCAAGAACAGCGTTTTCCAAGACAGAAAACGGAGAGAGCAGGTAGCCATAGGTTCAAAAGGCGGACAGGTGATCCGCTGTAAAACCACATTCAGGTCCCAGTCAGGCGCTGGCGGGCGCAGAGGTGGTTTAAGTAGTAGGAGACCTCGGAGAAAACCTCGCTACGAGAGGGTCGTTGGAGAGAGGTCTGCCGTCCACCAGCACATGATGTGCGGAAAGAGCACTGAGGTGAACTTTGACGGAGTTGGACTTAAGTCCCAGATTAGAGAGGTGTAGCAAGTACTGTAAGATCACCGACACCGGGCAGGAGAAGGGATCCTGAGACTGTTGGGTACACCAGACTGCAAAGCGACGCCATTTAAGGGCGTAGCATTTGCGGGTAGAAGGCCGTCGCGAAGCCAAGACGACCTCCTCCACCTCTGCCGGCAAGAGGAGAGGAGCAAGGACTACCCTCTCAGCAGCCAGGCCATGAGGTTGAGAGACCTGAGGTTGGGGTGCAGTAGGGACCCCTGATCCTGGGTGAGGAGATCCGGTTGCACCCCCAGAGGGATTGGATCCTCCACCGCCAGTTGCAGCAAGAGCGGAAACCACGGCTGCCTGGGCCAGCGAGGGGCCACCAGGATCACGAAAGCTTTGTCTCGGAGAACCTTGAAAAGGGTCCGAGAGACTAACGGGATGGGAGGGAAAGCGTACAGAAGGCTCCCCGACCTTGAGATCAGAAAGGCGTCCGCCGCCACCCGAAGGGGGTGAGGCTGACGAGAGCAGAAGCGAGGAAGCTGCCGGTTGTGAGGACTGGCAAAGAGATCCACTGTGGGGAGGCCCCACCTGAGGAAGAGCTTCTGAACGATCAAGGGGTCCAGACGCCACTCGTGCGGCTGGAGGACCCTGCTGAGTTTGTCCGCCAGGCAATTTTCTTGGCCCGGGAGATAAACTGCCTTGAGGAGAATGCCGTGACTGACGGCCCAAGAGCAGAGCTTCTGTGCCTCCCGGCAGAGGAGGAAGGAGCCCGTGCCCCCCTGCTTGTTCACGTAGAACATGGCAACTTGATTGTCCGTCTGGACAAGGACGGACTGTTGGGAGGTCAGGTGGGAGAAGGCCTTGAGAGCTAGGCGGATCGCCCTGAGCTCCAGGAAGTTGATCTGCTGAGCAGACTCCCACTTGGTCCAGAGGCCCTGAGTACGTGCCTCTTGGCAATGGGCTCCCCAGCCCAGGAGGGATGCATCGGTGGTCAGCACCCGGGTCGGCTGAGGTGACTGGAAAGGCATTCCCAATACCAGGTTCGGCTGCCGGAGCCACCACCGGATAGACGAGACCAGCGGCTCGGAGACGCGCACCAGGTCTGCTAGGCCGCCCGTGGCCTGTCGCCACTGCTGGCGGAGACACCACTGAGCAGGCCGCATATTCAGGCGGGCATTGGGGGTCACATGGACGGTGGAAGCCATATGGCCGAGCAGTCTCAGGAAGCGCCTGGCGGAGACCAGGGGCTGGCTGCGAAAGCGGTCGGCTAGGTCCATGAGCCGCTGAGCCCTGTCGAGCGGTAGGTACGCTCGCGCCTGAGGGGTGTGCAGCCTTGCGCCGATGAACTCGAGATCCTGTGAGGGGAGCAAAGTGGACTTTGCGAAGTTGATGACAAAGCCCAAGTGCTGCAGCAGAGTCACCGTGCGGCACGTGGCGGTGGTGACCTCCTGAGCGGATGCTGCTCTGATGAGCCAGTCGTCGAGGTACGGAAAAACATAGAGGCCGTGAAGCCGGAGATGGGCCGCCACGACCGCGAGACATTTTGTGAAGACTCGCGGTGCGGAGGACAGGCCGAAGGGCAGTACTCTGTACTGGTAATGATTTCCTGCCACCATAAACCTTAGGTATTGGCGGTGGCTTGGGTGGATGAGGATGTGCGTGTAAGCATCCTTTAGATCCAAGGAGCATAGCCAATCTCCCTGCTGGAGGTAGGGCAGAAGGATTCCAAGGGTAAGCATTTTGAACTTCTCCCGCACAAGGAACTTGTTGAGGTTGCGCAAGTCCAGGATGGGTCGGAGGCCTCCTGTTCTCTTTGGTATCAGAAAATACCTTGAATAGAAGCCCTGACCTCTCAGGTGGTGTGGCACCGGTTCCACCGCCTGATCCTGCAGAAGACCTGCTAACTCCTGAAGGAGCAACTCCCTGTGCAGAGGGGGGCGCGGAGGCTCTCCCGGAAAATAGGAGGGAGGGACCTGATGGAAGTGGAGAAGGTAGCCCTCTCGCACGACCTGAAGCACCCAGGCATCTGCGGTGATGCTGGACCACCTGTCGGCGAAGTGAACCAGCCGGCCTCCGGTGCTGGGGGGAACCAGCGGGGGGGGAGAGGCTATGCTGAGCGAGTCAAAAACCCCCACCCTGCTGAGCAGGGGCTGGTGGCGCAGGCTTGGGGGCTTGCTGCCTACGGGACCCGTTACCCCGTCCCTTGGCCTGCTGGCCCTGTTGGGGAGCTGCAGGGGCCTGATAATGGGGGTATTGTTTGTAGGCAGCCGCCTTCCTCGGGTAAAAGGTCTTTTTTCCCGAGCCCTTCTTTTTCTGGGAAGGGGCGGAGGTCTTCCTAGAAAGCCTGGTCCTGGTGAGAGTCTCAGTCTCAATTTGTGCAGCCTTTTCCGCCATGGGCTTGCCAAAGAGGTTTTCGCCTCGGCAGGGGACATCGACCAACTTGTCCTGTACCCAGGGCTCAAGGTCGGACGACTGAAGCCAAGCCTGTCGGCGGGCACCGATGCCGGCTGCGGCTACTCGAGCCGAGGCTTCAAAGCCATCATAGACTGCTCGGGACATGAACTTTGAGCATTCCCGAATACCTGTGGACAAGGCTAGGAACCTCCGCAAGGGTTCCTCGGACAAACCAGCGGAGAAGCCGGCTAGCTCTTTAGCCAGATCCCTGAGATACATGCCCATGTAGAGCTGGTAAGTCTGGACACGACAGGCGAGCATAGAGCCCTGGAAGCACTTTTTGCCAAGGCCATCCAGGTTACGGGCCTCCCTTCCAGGAGGCACCGAGGAGTGCATCTTCTGGCTCTTAAGACGATGCATGGCCGATTCCACTACCATGGAATGGTGTGGCAACTGCGCCTTTTGAAAGCCAGGGCTCTTGCGGACTCGATAGATAGAATCGACCCGCTTGCTCAGGACCGGCGAGGAGGCCGGACTCTCCCACATGCGGAAGAGTAGTCGTTCCAGCATAGGAGGAACCGGCACAGTAAAGTGCTCCCTCGCGGGAGAGTCATACTGGAGGGCGTCGAGCTCTTCGGCTCGAGGCTCCTCCTCGGGGTCCGCAGGGAAGGCCAAAGCCTTGGCCATATCCCTAACGAAATCCGAGAACCGGGCATCCTCCGGGGGGGACTGCTTCCGAGGCTCGGACTCCGGAGAGTCCGATGGGACACACCGAGTCCGGAAAGAATCAGGTGACTCTTCCTCCTCAGACTCCCAGACCGACTCCGACGAGGACTCGGTGGGGTCGGCTCGGGCAGGGTGCGGCGCCAGCCGCCCCGACGCCGAGGGAGTCGGCGTCGGCGACCTCGGTCCCGAACGGGAGGCCGAGGGCGACCTCGACCGAGGATCGACTCGAGTTCTCATCGACTCGAGGATCGGCTCGGTCTCCGGGGTCGACTTGGACGTCGACGTCCCGGCGGTCGGGGCAGCGACGCCAGCGAAGCCAGCGAGCAGTGCCCGCTGCTGGTCCATGAAGGCAGACAATCTGCTCTCCAAGGCCGTCAACCTGAGTCCGAGCTCAGGCGACCCAGCAGCCCCCGACTCGGGCCCCGACGGCGTCGGGCCCGACGTCGGCTGACGCGGAGGCGAGTCCAGAAGGACAACAGGACTTACCCGGGCAGGCATCTCCGACTCCAGGCGAGGTCGCTTCGGGAGGTGTTCCTTCTCCAAGGACCCGGGGCGGCTGTCGGGGCTATGCGACCTGGCCCTCGCGGAGCCAGGAGCGTCCACCGACGCCGCCCTCGCGGGTTTTTCCTTCCGTCGATGGTCCCCGGAGGGAGAACCCCGGTCGGAGGAGCTCCGTCGACGGTCCGAACTGGAGCCTTTCGACAGTGAGGCCTCCGACGAGGTCCGGGTACGGCTGGGGTCAGCGAAGATTCTTTCGCGCTGATGCCGCCGACTTCTCAACGCCTTCGAGGACAGTTTGCTGCAGGGCCCACAGATCAGTTCCTCGTGATCTGGGCCCAGGCAGCGGAGGCAAAGGTCGTGTGAGTCGGTGAGTGACATATTTCGGTCACACCGACCACACCGCTTAAAGCCACTGGCAGCCATCGGGGGAAAAAGGGCCCCTGCGAGGTCAAAGGACCGGGCTGCCAGGGAAAAAACGAAAACGAAAGCTGACTAAGTCAGAAAAACCGAAAAAACCGTTAGAGGACTCGAGACCGGCGTCGCGAGTCCGGGCGGGAAAACGACCGGCGTCGAACCGAAAGAAAAAAGGAAAAATACAGAGGAAAATCAACTTTTTCGCGGGGACAAGACGGGGACGTCTGTAGGGCTCCGCGGAAAAAAGAAGACTGGCTAAGATGGCACCTTCGGGCGGGAAGACTACCGCGCATGCGCGCTGCAATTCCCAAAGGCTTTCTTTGAAAGCTGGGGAAAATTGCTCCGCGAGGGCTCCGTCGGCGCCGACGTCACCCATAAGTGAGGACTGACTTCCTGCTTGGTCCTGGAGAAACACCGTGCCATCATTGCCAGGTCTCCATTCACTTCTCTAGGTGCCAGCACTATCTTTTCCCCTTGCATTGAGGGGCCTGTGCTTGAGAAAGCAAATGCACAAAGTTCTCTGCTTTCTTTTTGCTAGCCACCTTCCCTTTGCCTGGCACTACCATCAGAATTAATCAGATGGAAATGGGATCCCCAGAAGGCTCAGAAAGTTGCTTACCTATGACAGGAGTTCTCTGTAGACAGAAGAGGTATGCAGCCACACTCTGAAGGTGAAGTCTGACTGAGCCCGAGTTGCCTGAATCTCCCACAGCTGAGAGAAGCACAACTTTGCTTCTACGAGCATGCGTGCCTATTTCCCGCCTGCTGCTCCCCATAGAAACAGTTCATAACATAGCAAGGAATGAAAAAAGTCCAGAAACAATTCTGTGAATGCCATGGTGATCCAAGAATCGGAGCTTGGGTAGAGATTGTCCACAATGCTGAGGTAGTGATGTTGTGGGGACGGTGGGTGGGTGGGCGGGCGAGTGTGGCTACATACCCCTGCTGTCTATGGAGAACTGCCATTACAGCTAAGCAACAACACTTTCTCCGGAGATAAGCAGGGGGATGCAGGCACACTCTGAAGGTGAATCCAGAACTGAGGACCACCGTAGATGAGTGTTCTGTATCTTCTTTCTGTCAGGAGTTTATTCATCTCTTTTTTTGTTATGGCAGCCCGAGCTAGTCAGGTGGAGGATATGAGTTAAGAAGAAAAGAGGTGACGAAGGACTGCTTGTCCAAAGGCAAGATGAAATTAGACTTACCTGCTAATTGTAGTTCCTGGAGTGCAGCCAGTCTAGTCCCGGACCTCGAGTTCCCTATCTCATCTAGCAGCTTTGGAGACTGAGAAAACTCCTCCTCTTTTTTCATGTCGTCACCGGTATATCCATTTGGGATCTGCCTCCTGCCATCAGTAACCTATTGACAAAGCAGACTCACCGGAGACACAAGTAAGCGTTGAACAAACTAAACTGAATCACTCAAAAAACCTCTAAACCAAATTGGAAACTATGGACATACAGAACGTAAAGCTCTGTTAACTACTGTGACTTTAAGTGACGCAGGCTTCTCCCTCCTAGCAAGGAAAGAAAAAACCCCGTAGAAAAGACCTATCTTCCTACCCCGAAGACAGAGGTAGCTCATCCCTGAATTGCCCCAGCTACGCAGGGACAACTGCAATATTCAATAACCTCTTACCTGTAAATGAGGCAAAGACTTCAGGCTACTGTCACCCTAGAGATACAGGGCAGGGATACGGGACTAGACTGGCTACACTCCAGGAACTACAATTAGCAGGTGAGTCTAATTTCATCTTCCTGTTCGTGTAACCAGTCTAGTCCCGGACCTCGGGTAAGTACCAGAGCAGTAAGCAGTTCAAGCTTGGGAGGGTCCTGGAATGCCAGCCTGAAGTACAGCCTTACCAAACGCCGTGTCAACTGTCCCTTGAACATCCAGGCGATAATGTCTTACAAAGGTGTTCAAGGATGACCACGTAGCCGCTTTGCAAATCTCCAGCGGCGGGACCCAACGAAGTTCCGCTCATGAAGAAGCTCGAGCTCTAGTGGAAGGAGCCCGAAGCCCCTCCGGCACCGACTTACCTTTCAGTATGTAAGGCGACACAATGGCCTCTTTAATCCACCTGGCAATAGATGCTTTGGAGGCCCCTTCGCCCTTCCTAGGGCCCACGAAGAGAACGAATAGCCTATCCGACTTGCGAAAACTGGCCGTCCTAGAAAGGTACTTCTTTAAGGACCGACTAACATCCAAACTGTGGAAATTGCCCGTTCCGGAATCCCTTGCGCACTACGAAAATACCGGCAATGAAATCTCCTGATTCATATGAAAAGGCGAAACTACCTTAGGGAGAAAGGAAGGAACAGTTCTCAGAACCACCTTCGACGAGAAAAATAACAGATAGGGCTCCTTGCAGGAAAGAGCCTGTAACTCCGAGATTCTCCGCGCCGAACAAATGGCCACGAGAAACACAACTTTCAAAGTAAGATCTTTGAGGGACGCTCGAGAAAGCGGTTCGAATGGCTCACCCTGCAACGCATCCAAGACGGAGGGCAAATGCCACTGAGGAACAACCGATCTCGACGGAGGCCGCAAGAGCGACCCCGCCCGCAGAAAACGTTTAACATCGCCATGACAAGCGATAGTTTGCCCTCCGATCTTTCCCCTGTAGCAGGACAGGGCCGCGATCTGCACTCGTAGGGACGTAGGTGCCAACCCTTTTTCGAAGCCATCCTGCAGAAAATCCAAGATCTGCGAGATGGAGGACTTCAGCGCCACATACCGCCGGACCGCACACCAAGACTCAAAAACTCTCCAGACCCGAACATAAGCCAAGGACGTAGACCTCTTCCGGGCTTTCAACAGCGTAGCTATCACCGACGCCGAATAACCTCTCTTTGCTAACCGTGCCCGCTCAAGAGCCAGGCCGTAAGCGAGAATCGATCCACGTGGGGCATGAAGAGAGGCCCCTGCGACAGAAGATCCGGCCGGTTTGGGAGCCTCCATGGTTTTGCCACTAGTAGTCTACCAGATCCCCATACCAGGGTCTGCGAGGCCAATCTGGAGCTATGAGAATTACGCGACCTGAGAACAACTGGATCCGTTGCAGAACTCTGCCGATAAGAACCCACGGTGGGGAACACGTACAGGAGCTGTGCCCGCAGCCATTCTTGACTGAGAGCGTCGAGACCTTCCGACATCCTTTCCCTTCTTCTGCTGAAGAATCGGTATACCTTTGCCGATGCAAACGTCGCCATGAGATCCATGACCGGTGTGCCCCATTTGCGGACGAGCATCAGGAAGACGTCGGGATGGAGAACCCATTCCCCCGGGTCCACCCGAACGCGACTGAGAAAATCCGCTTGCACATTGTATACGCCTGCGACATGCGCCGCTGACAGGGCTAGGAGATTCGCCTCCGCCCAGGCGCACAGGGCTGCGGCCTCGACTGCCAGCACGGCGCTGCTGGTTCCCCCCTGCTTGTTGACATACGACACCGCTGTGGCATTGTCGGAAAACACTCGAACCGCCGCATTCTGGACTAACGACCGAAACGCCAGAAGAGCTAGAAAGATCGCTCTCAGTTACAGCCAGTTGATAGACCAGGCCCTTTCCTGGGGGGACCAGTGCCCCTGCGTGAACCTGCCCTGACA
The DNA here is from genome assembly GCA_033557465.1 of Ichthyophis bannanicus. Lineage (NCBI taxonomy): Eukaryota > Metazoa > Chordata > Amphibia > Gymnophiona > Ichthyophiidae > Ichthyophis > Ichthyophis bannanicus. The sequence goes on from CM066031.1 coordinate 1,110,708,123, forward strand.
ATGAGCACCCCAGCCGGACAGACTGGCATCGGTCATCACTGTGATCCACGACGGAGCTACCAAGGTCTGTCCCGCCACTAAGGACGTGGGGCACAACCACCACTGGAGCGAATGGTGCGCCTCCTCCAGACAGGGCAATCTCCGGGACAGTGGATCCTGTTGATGCGACCACCGGCGAAGCAAAGCCCTTTGCAACGGTCTCATGTGCGCCCTTGCCCATGGCACCGTCTCTATGGACGCGGCCATCGTTCCCAGTAACTGAAGATAACGCCAGGCCGAAGGCGCCCGGTAGCGAAGGAAACAGGTCACCAGACGCCGGAGACCCTGAGCTCTTTCGTTCATTAGAAACACCTTCCCTACCTTTGTGTCGAAGCAGGCTCCGAGATACTCGAGATCCTGCGAGGGAATCAAATGACTCTTTGCCAAGTTGACAATCCAACCGAGTTCTTCCAAAAAAGTCACTACGCGACACGCTCTGGGACCTTGTCTTCGCGCGAATCAACCAGTCGTCGAGGTATGGATGCACGAGAATGCCTTCCCTTCTCAGCGCCGCCGCCACAACCACCATGACCTTGGTGAAGGTTTGTGGAGCCGTCGCTAAACCGAACGGCAACACGCGAAACTGGAAGTGTCCGAACGGGACTGCGAATCTGAGAAAATGATGGTGCTCCGGCCGGATGGGGATGTGGAGATACGCCTCCGACAGGTCCAGGGAAGTGAGAAACTCCCCCTGTTGGACCGCCACTATTACCGACCGCAGGGTCTCCATATGGAAATGCGACACGCGGAGACACCGATTCACCCCCTTGAGGTCCAAGATGGGACGGACACCCCCGCCCTTCTTTGGAACAATGAAATAGATGGAGTATCGACCGCCGCCGAGTTGGTCGGGAGGAACAGGCATTATTGCCCTGAGCTGTAACAGCCTTTGGACGGTTTCCCACAAAGCCGCGCTCTTGGCGGGCGACTTGCCGGGAGACCGTACAAAGGAGGGACGCACTGGCTTCAGCAACTCTAGCGCGTAACCCTCTCGAATAACTTCCAGAACCCACTGGTCTGAGGTTACACGGGCCCATGCAGGATAAAAGTCTTGCAACCGGCCCCCTACCGGCAACAAGCTTGCCTGGACCCCCCTTATCTCATTGTTGCTTCTTGGCCGGAAAGGCAGAGGACGAGGAAGGGCCAAACCCCCTTCCTGCCCCTCAAAACCCCCGGAATCCGTGACTTCTGCTAGAGTAACGGCCTCTCTGACTGGAACTGAAGCGCTGTGATCGAAACCGACGAAAATCTCTTAATTGACCTCTACCCGCCTGAAAAGGACGGGCTGGTTTGACCTTATCTTCTGGCAGCTTACCCCCTTTGGACTCTCCCAAATCCTTGGCCAATTTCTCCAGGTCCTCCCCAAACAAAAGCCGCCCTTTAAACGGGAGCTTGCTCAAACGAGCCTTGGAGGAACCATCTGCTGCCCAGTTGCAAAGCCACAAATAACGCCTCGCCGCTATTGCGGACGCCATGCTGTTGGCCAAGCCACGCATCAGATCATACTGTACATCGGCTAAATAGGCCACCCCTGATTCCAGCTTAGCCAGTTCTCCAGGCCCGTTTCCCTCCTGGCAGCCCTGTACTCGCTGTGACCAACGGAGACAGGCCCTAGCCACCCAGGCTCCGCACATGGCCGCCTGAAGTGATAAGGCATTGACATCAAAAACCTGTCGCAAGAGAACATCCAACTTCCTATCTTGCGGGTCCTTGAGAGCTGCACTACCCTCCACCGGGATGGTAGTTTTCTTGGTTACCGCCGAAACGGCTGCATCAACCTTAGGAGACTTAAAGACCTCCTTATCCTGATCCAACAAAGGATACAGGCGACCCATGACTCTAGACCCTTTCAGTGGAGCTTCTGGCACGTTCCACTCCTCCTGAATCATCTCCCGGAACACCCTGTGTACTGGGAACGCCCGCTGAGTCTTTCTGAACACCTGTAGCAAAGGATCTTCTAGGGTGTCATCTTCGGCCGCTCCTGGGACCGGCATATTGAGAACTTTCAGGGATTCCACTATCAAGGCTGGAAGCTCCTCTCTGCGGAAGACACGCACTACCCTGGCTTGGTCTTCCCTTTCGGACAGCTCGCCTTCCTCCAGCTCTTCCTCAGCATCTAACTCGCGAACGTCATCATCTGACAACTGCCCCTCAGAGGCCACAGAATAATCCGCTGGCAAAGCTTCAGTACGCGGTCTTTTGGCTGCGACGGAAGGCTCCTCGGTCTGGGAAGCCATCGCGGGTCTCTTCAGCCCTGCCGATGTCTCCTGCCGTTGTACCTGCTGCGAGCCAGAAAATAAAGCGCTTTGCAGCAGCGTAACAAAATCACTGGAAAAGATGGCTGTCCAGTCCTTGGGCAAAGGAGGCAAAGGCCGAAAAGTATCTAAGGCAGAAGAGGGACATGCCACCTGCTCCTCTTGGGCCGTCTCAACCAATTGGGTGGAAGAACCACCGGATTCAGGAAGCTGGACCTCCTCCTTATCAGACTTTGAGAGGTCCATGCTAGAGGAATCTCTCACACAGACTTTACAAACTCCTGAGGAGCTTTTCCTCAAGCCACAAACTAAACAGAGTGGCTTAGAGGACATTGCAGCCCTGAACTCAAGTGAAACACTCTGTGCCCTTAGGAAAACGTTTCACTCTTCCCCTGACAGACACAAGTGTCTGAAACACCGCGGGGCTGCGTTGAACACGCGATGTTGATTTGTCTTTTTTTTTTTTTTTTAAACTTCAGGCCCCTCACCTAAGGGGAAAAAAAGCCACCGACCAATAACCCCAGGACAAAGCTAAAAGATAACCAGGCTGAGGAGGGCCAGGCAAACGCTCTGAAACCAGCGTTCACATGCGGGCACGCCACGCGGTGAGGCCCGATGTGTCCAGTTTGCGCGCCAAAATATGCTCCCCCTCAAACGGCGAAATTCTGGCCTTCTTACCTGCGCTGTATTGCGAGCAAGCAGAGTATGAAAGCTCCGTGAAGGCAAACTGCTCGTCAGCAGCCTCGGAGAACGACTGACATCACTAGCAGCCTGCTCCGGTAAACGCAGTGAATGTTCGCCCCGAGCCTGCCAGCGCGCTTACAGGCAAACTTCTGTGTGGCGCTGGCCAGGCTAAACTGCATGTCGCTCCATCCGGCAGTGCTCCACAAAACACCCAGAGCCCTTAGAATCAGTTGAGCTTTGCTAAACCTGCTCTTACAAGATACTGCATAAGGCAGAAGCTGGAGAGAGGGAGGGAGGAAGGAGCGCAAGGAGAGATGGAGCGAGATGCCTGCAAGTAAACCCCTTAAAGGCACAAACCTGTAAAACAACTTTCTCCTCTCCCTAGGCTAAAAAGCCAGACAAGCACTGATAAACCTAGCTCAATTGAACTTAAATTGCTTCTCCAGTGAGCCCGGGACCCCGGGTTCCTATCTCACAAGCTGCTTGGAGACTGAGGTAACTGATGGCAGGAGGCAGATCCCGAATGGATATACCAGTGACATCATGAAAAAAGGAGGAGGAGGAGTTTTCTCAGTCTCCAAAGCTGCTGGATGAGATAGGGAACCCGAGGTCCGGGACTAGACTGGTTACACGAACAGGAAAGTTCTATTCTATTCTATTTAACATTTATAAAAGCGCTTCAAACGTACGAAGCACTGTACATACATGAAGACAGTCCCTGCTCATCAGAGCTCACAATCTAGTCAAGAAGATCACAAAATACAAATACAATCAAGTAAGACAAAGTATACAATAAACAAGAAGAGCAAAAACAAGAATCAAGAACAAAAAGCAATAAAGAGTAGAGATGGGTTTTCAATGTGGACTTGACGAGGTCCAGAGAGGGTGCATTGCAAAGTCCTATGCAGAGGAGCAGTCTAGGCTATAGTGCTTGGCAAAAGTATGGAGCGTCGTCCAGGTCGCTGCTTTGCAAGTGTCCTGAGAGGAGACAGCTGCCAGACTTGCAATGGAGGCAGCTGTGGCCCAAAGACTGAGGGCCGATGTGGCGGTAAGGCAGCTTGCTTGTAGCAGTAGACGATGCAATCTGTGATCCAGGAAGAGATGGTCTGCCTGGGTTATTGAGATTGAAGGTTAGGAAAGTTATGAAGACTGGTGATTTTCCTTAGTATGATGGATTGCAGGGCCTCCTCCTGGGAGCCTCGAGATGGATTCGGAAAGGCGGTCATAAGGACAATTTGCTGATTGACATGGAAGTCTGAGACCACCTTAAGGAGGAACTTAGGGCAAGTCCAGAGGATATCTTTGTCATGGAGGAATTGTGTATATGGAGGATAGTGGACTAGGGCTTGTAGCTCTCACAGTCATCTAGCTGACATGATAGCTACCAGGAATACAGTTTTCCAAATGAGGAACTTGAGGGAGGTAGAAGCCATGGGTTTGAACAGAGGTCACATTAAGACCAAGAGGACGACGTTGAAGTCCCAGACTGATACTAGGGTCAGCGAACTGGCGATTTGAGGTTCAAAAGTCCTTTCATAAACCTGGACGCCAAAGGATGTGCCTGTCAATTGGAGCATGGGAAGCTGCTATCACAGATAGATGATACCGGATGGGGATGGTCTGTAGTTGGATAGATGGAGCAAATAGGAGAGGATCTCTGTTAAAGGGCAGCATACCAGAGAGCATGATCTGGCCCAGGAGGAAAAACGGGACCACTTGCAGCAATAGGAGTCCCACGTGAGTGGTTTTCGTGAGGCCTGGCCAACAGCAAGAACATCCTGATCATATTCTTAGACATATCAGAATTTGATACCATATCACACAAACTACTTCTGCTTTGTTTACAAGAAATTGGACTTCACCATGTTACATATAGATGGTTCAAATCATACCTAACAGGAAGGCAACATGAAGTAAAAAACAACTTGAAAAAATCCACACTTTTTGGAATAAAACAGGGAATCCCACAAGGCTCAGCATTGTCAACGCTACGTTTTAACATATAAATACAGCCTATCTGCAGTCATAAAGCAGCACAATGTGCAATATAGGCTATATGCCGATGATATAATGATTTTCACACCAATTGACACAGATAAGCCAGATGACACAAAATTAACTGCTTTGAGGACATGATCTTATGGCTCAGCAACCATAAACTGTGGGGGAGGAGTGGCCTAGTGGTTAGGACAAGGTACTTCAGGCCGGAGGGCCAGGGGTTCAAGTCCCACCTGGGGACAGCAATCTCAGCCCGGAGGGACTGGGATTTCTAGTCCTGTAGGCACTCCTTGTGGTCTTGGGCAAGCCACTTAACCCTCCATTGCCCATGTTCCCTGTAAGTATTAGCGTATGTGTCTCATATCCCCTCGTGTTAAATGTATCCTCCAATTGACCGCTTTGACCCGGTGAAAAGCGGGATATAAATACAGCTAAATAAATAAATAAACTTAACATAAATTACAAGAAAACAGAAAACTAGAAACCAAGCATTCACACCTCCGAGCACAATTCAACTATCAAGTTCCAGCATAAATGTGAAACAAGAAGTCCGGTAGTTACGAGTGATCCTGGACCAGTCCTTAAACCAATAAGCATATATAAATGAGACCACACATAATACTTTCATTCTGTGATATGCAGTATGAAGGGTGAAACTACTTCTCAACTAGGATAACTTCCATACAGTAGACCAAGCAGTTATCATGCCAATACTGGATTACTGCAATTCAAACTATCAGGGTATCCTAAAACAATCAATCAATCCACATGCTTCAGATGGTACAGAACACGGTGGCCCGCATAATCACAGGCTCAGCAAAATATGAACACATCACACCACTTCTTAACTACATTGGCTACCAATACACTATCGCATTAGGTTTAAGATCATTCTTATCATATTCAAAATACTAACGGTCAACTCAGTTGACATATTACAAGAACTGATTACGAAGGACCTAGTCAACAGACCTAGAAGGACCAACAACACAAACATGATTCTTACACCTAGCACCTATCCAAAGTCTAAGCATATTACATCCAATAGATCATTTTCCTTGACGGCTCCAGCACTTTGGAATACATTACCGGAAAATAAATGATTAAGGACATTAAGGACTTCCAGAAAAAGTTAACACATTTATACACAGAATACTTAAGAAATATCACCTAGTGCAACTCTAGCATGATGCAAAACAATAAACAAGGCTCAAATAATGACGACAACTGACACAAGATCATCCACTGTAAATACAACTTGTTCATAAGTTAGGGTACAAGTTATTGGTACCTGCACTTTTTGTTATTCCCTCTGAATTAACAATTGTTATTCTTAACTTACTATACTCCTGTGATGGTGTTGATTAATATACGCTGTTTTCTATAAAAACAAGTTATACTGTTACACTGTTCCTTGTAAATTTTGAGTTGAGATGTAAACCACCTTGATTTAAGGATGACGTTGTATAGAAAACTGGTTAAATAAATAAAATCCTCTGGTAGAGAACTGATGTGGGTCAGGTTCCTTGGATTCTCCATACTATGAGAGAGAGGCTCTTCAGGTTGGGATGCAGAAGGCATCCGTGATGCTGGGCAAGAAGCCCCAGGTGGACCCTGACAGGGATGGTTGTGGAAAAGGGCGAAGTGGTGGGGATACCACAGTTGGCAAGGCCACCGTTGGGTTATGAGAATGAGTGAGGCCCATGCCTGTCTGGTCTTCAGAAGGACTCGGGACAGCAAGGGAAAAGGTGGAAAAGCGTACAGAGGTCCTTGGGACCAGTCCATCGCGAAGGCATCCACCCTCCCTCTCCCGCAGTGTGGCGAGAGGCATAAGGAACAGAAGATCTTATACTTGGCATTCTCGGAAGAGGTGAAGAAGTCCATGTCGGGTTCGCCCTAGATGTCCAAGATGGTCTGAAGAATTGTGGCATTGAGGGACCACTTGTGCGACTCCAGCTGGCGGCTGAGTGCATCTGCCAGGAGGTTCTGGGACCCTGGCAAGTAAGTTGCTTGCACAGTTGCACCAATGGAGAGGGCAAAGGCCCACAGCCATGCAGCCTCTCAACAAAGATGGACAGATCCCACACCGTTCTGTTTGTTGATGCAGAACATGGAGACTTGATTGTCTGTGTATACAAGAACAAAGCTGTTTTGTATCCAACTGGCAAAGACCAAGAGGGTGTAGAACACAGAAAGCTCTAGAACGTTGATGTGCAGTGCTCTCTCCTGCAGCAACCAGAGTCCCTGTGTGGAAAGGTGTTGATGGTGGGCTCCCCAGCCATGCACAGAGACGTCGGTTATGAGGACAAAGTGATGTGGAGGTTGCTAAAATGGGAAGCCTCTAGTCAGGTTGGATGGTGTTGCCCACCAGCTCAGGGTGGTTGGTAGGATGGTCTTGTTGTGCCCCCCAATGAGGAGGCAGAGGAGGGACTGGGAGCACTGACACCAGTTCAATCACAGGTGTCATTGAAGAGGTCACATGCAGGAGTTGTGCCAAGGCACCATGGGTACAAAAGCAGCCATGTGACTCAGAAGCTTTAGGATCATACAGGCCGGCGCCCTCCGACGGGTAGCTAGAATCTTGCTGAGGTGGTGTAGAGTTTGCATCCTTTCTGGCAGAAGAAAGGCTCTGACTAGCTGCGTATCAATGTGTGCCCTGATGAAGGACAATTGTTTCTATGGGAGGGGCGTGGACTTCTGAGCATTTATGAGGAACCCAACGCTCTGAGGGTATCTGAAGTTGCCTGGATGGAGCATCGGGTCTCATCCAGAGATGCCCCTGAGATGAGCCAGTCAGTCATCGAAATAGGGATAAACACAATGGCCCTGGCTACACAGGAAGCCGGCGATGACGCTATGTATTTGGTGAAAGCTCTGGGGGCGGATGAAAGTCTGAAGGGAAGAATATTGTATTGGTAGTTGCTGTTCAGGAACTGGAACCGAAGGTATTTCCAGTGCTGTGGATGTATGGGAATGTGCATGAACACACCCTTGAAGTCCAGGGAGGCCAGCCAGTCATTGTGGCTAAGCAATGGGAAGATGGAATTGAACTTCTTCTTTAGGAAGAGGTTGAGGGGCCGAAGGTCCAAGATTGGTTGAAGTCTCTATGACTTTCTGTGGGATGAGGGAAAAGGTGTAGTAGAATCCTTGATGGACTTGGTGGAGGGGGGGGGGGGTGGGAAGAGGAGGGACCGGTTCTATGGCACTGTTGTTGAGAAGTTGCTGGATCTCAAGAGACAATTGTGATTTGTGATATGTGATGACCTGGCACTTGGTTGATGTTGGGGGCATATGTGATTGGAGGGGGGGGGGGGGAAAGAGGTTGGAGAAGTACAGTCCGTAGCCCTGACAGATGATGGCAATAACCCAGTGATCCATGGTGATGGACTTTCAGGCCTCCAGGAAGAACTGCATGCGACCTCCTGCCAGCAGACAGACAATCAAAAAAACAGAGTTGGGTTTGAGCAGGGATGGCTGAGAAAGGGGTTGAGTCTTCCTCTCACACTGCCAGGGATGCTGGTTGTATGACCAAGACTACATGTGCTGTTGCGGTAGGCTGAAATAGGGCTGGTACCGTCTGCATGGGTAGAACTGTGGGAAGTACGGATACTGATAGGGTTGTAGCATCAGACGGCAAGGGCTTGGCAGGTTGGGCAGCCAATTCTAAGACCGTAGAAGAGTGGTCCTTCACTTCTAAGACAGCTTCCTGTACCTTGGATCCCCATGGCAAGGAGCATCTGCAAGGCGGTCATGCAGATCCTCTCAAAGCCTTGACACACGTAGTCATGCAGTGCATCTGGCTGATATGGCTGTTGCAGCCGAGCGGGCCACCAAGTCATAGGCATCATAAGTGGCCCAAATGATGTGATAAAGAGATTCATGAAGATTGGTCACCAGCTGAGCAGGGTCCTCGAAGCCAAGTCATCAAACCGCAGGAGATCGTGATGATAATGAAGTATCTGTAGCTGATGGGCTAGAGTGTGCATGGCTAAGGTGCTACTTTTGTAGGCCTTATGCCCCATGGTGTCCAGGGCCCGGTGCTCTTTGCCTGGGGGCATTTGCGAAGGGGGCTTGGAGCTCTTGGATTTCTTTAGGGCTGCTTCTGAGGCAGCAGATTGGTATGGCAGTTTCTGGAATCCCAGTGCCAGGAGAATTTTGTACTTCAGATCTAAGTGTCGAGATGTGGCGCTGCCCAACGTGGGCATTTTCCAGATGGCTGCCTGGAGATCGAGAAGTATCTGGGGTACTGGGAGGGCAGGCACCTCCTTTGGGACACTACAAGCCTGGAGGATGGACTGAAAATCCTGCATGATCGAGAGCATTTGGGAATCGCTGAGGACCAATGCCCATGAGATCTTTTGAAGGAATTTGGGGGGGGGGGGAGGGGAATTTAGGCTCCTCCGGAGGATCGAGCCGGGGGTGGGGGGGGGAAGAGGTCATCCACGGAAAGCTTGAAGGTCTCCCATGGGGCTGAGGAGTGCAGGGAGCCCAAGTTATCATTCAGGGATGGGGAAGGGCGCCAGTGCGCGAGCAGTGAGCCCTCTGCCCATTCCCTTAGAGAAGCCCGGCTGGGATCACAGGCGGCATCCGCTATGGGTGGGTAGGAGGGGAGAGTTGTCCTGTAAAAATATATGTAAGAGACAGGAGGGAGGCTTGGGGCATGGCAGGCTCCCTCATGAGGGCGAGGGGGGCTGTCAGTGGATGTGGCCAGTAACTTTGGCAGTGGACTTCCCTGTGCTTTGGCCCTGGACCACTTGGAGTCCATCTTACCTGATGGAAAAACAGCTGCTGAAGTAGATGCGTTTTTGCTGCCATGCTTAGCCTTATGCTTCCCCTTTCCCCCTGCTTTGGCTGTCTGACAGACAGGGGAAGAGAAGGCGAAAAGCGGAGTTAAATCAGGTAGGGGTGGGGTAAAATCAACATGCGTGGAAGGTTGGTCGAGGTCCCTTGCCCCTGGAGCCTATGCTGGGGATGAGCTGCCTCTGACAGAGTGGCCTCCCCTACAATGCCCTTTCATGCCATAGTTTGGCTCGAAGGGGGTGGGGGAGGGGAGGGGAGCAGTTGCAATCCTCTGACATGGCGGGTGCCCTGCAGAAGCTAAGACCAAGCGAGGGGTGTCCATGAGGAAGCCAAATCCAATGAGCCGTACTGCACGTTTCTGGTGATTTTTGCTGTTAAGGCTATGCTGCTGGTTTGTGTGAAGATTCAAGCTATTGCCTTCTAGCTTCATTTTTGGTTTTTTTGTTACCTTCGGCACGTGGCTGCCATGAGGAGAGGGAAGGGCACAGGGTTGAAAGTAGGCACCGCGAATGACAAGGAAGCAGTTTCTTCTCTTTTTTTCAGTTGTTTCACTTTCGGTTTGCCAGTAGCAAGGGCAGTTGAAAACAGCTGAAAGGAGACTGGGAAAAAACAGACAAAGTACAGGCAAAAAAACATCCCAACAGGAAACCCGTGCTTCTCTGAGACAGTAAAGAAGAAAAACTGTTTCTACGGGGACCAGCAGGCAGAAAGCAGGCATGCATACTCAGAAACATAGTTTTGCTTCTCTCAGGTTTGGGAGATCCAGGCAACTCAGGCTCAGCCAGAGACTTCGCCTTCAGAGTGTGCATGCATCCCCCTGCTTGTCTCTGGAGAAACGTCTGCTGTGATATGTCTATTTGGACTGTGCATTGGAGCTCAATCACTTTACTGCCATTATGCTCTGTGACATCACCAGTCGCCCCTGCTCATAGTTTTTAAAGGTGCTATTTATTGCCCACGAGATCTCTCGAGATGTTTCATTTGACCATTTTCAGATTTCTTTTTGGGGATTTGCCTTCCCAAGAAGATGATGAAGAGCTTCATCTGGAGCAGCCCATGTCATCTTTCCCCCCCCCCCCCCCCCAATTTCTAAGCCGTTTTGGAAGTACTTCAAGCTTATGAGCCAGAAGTAGTTTCATAGCATGACCACAAAAAAGAAAGGTTAGGAAGTTTAGACTCACTTTTTATGTGGCTATTAATAAAGACAAGGAATCAGTACTTAATGCAGTACCCGTGAGATTCCCAGAATTTGGGAAGAGACCCCTCAAAGCTCACTAGAAAGCTGCACCTTTGCATAAGGTGCAAGTAAGGTGAAATTAGACTTACCTGCTAATTGTTGTTCGTTAAGGAACTCCAGTCTAGTCCTGAACCTTTGGGGTCTTGCTCCTCCTCCAGCAGCTTGGAGACTGAGAAACGTCATCCTTTTGATGACACCGGTATAAAGACACAGGATCCGCCTCTTGACTCCAGTAACCTATTGACAAAGCAGACTCACTGGAGCAACAATTAAGTAGTAAACTCTACTAACAATTTCCAAATAACTTAACTGGTAACTCTATAAATTAGTAGAACACATTTTGAAATCTTTTGTGTTCCACCTAAACCTTACTTAGCTTCTTTGACATGCTGAGATCCCTATTTCCTTTCATTAAGGATATAGGCTGGATCTAAAATCTCCCCTGAAATGAATCCCCCCATTATGGGCTATAACCTTTACTGTCACTCATCCAGCTTACCTGTTATACATCATTTGCTTTAAGCTATAGTTCACGGAAGAACTAGGGAGGGATACAGGACTATACTGGAGTTCCTTAAGGAACAACAATTAGCAGGTAAGTCTAATTTCACCTTCCTTAGCATCCCTCCAGTCTAGTCCTGAACCTTTAGGGATGTAACAGAGCAGTGCAATAAGTCAATGGGAGGGACCCGTTAGACCAGCCCGAAGCACTGCTGCTCCAAAACAGGTATCCCTTTCTGCCTGCAAGTCCAGACGATAACGTCTGACAAAGGAATGCAAAGACGACCAAGTAGCCGCCTTACAAATTTCCACCGCGGGCACCAAACTGCACTCTGTCCATGATGTTGCTTGCGCCCTAGTCAAATGAGCCCTTAGCCCTTCTGGAACTGCTTTACCTTTCAAAATATACGCGGACGCAATTACTTCTTTAAGCCATCTGGCAATGGAAGCTTTCGACGCTGCTTGTTCTCTCTTTGGACCTCCAAATAAAACAAACATTCTATCCGAACTACGGAAAGAAGCTGTACCTCTTAAATACCTCTTTAGTGCCCTTCGAACATCCAACCTATGTAACTGCTTCGAAGATGTACCCACACTGCCTTCCTCAAATACCGGCAGTGAAACCACCTGATTCACATGAAAAGGCGATACCACTTTGAGCAAAAAGGATGGCACTGTCCTCAATACCACTTTTGTATCACTAAAAACCAGAAAAGGTTCCCTACAGGACAACGCTTGTAACTCAGATATTTTTCTGGCTGAAGAAATAGCCACCAGAAACACCACCTTTAGTGTAAGATCTTTCAGCGACGCTCTCGACAAAGGTTCGAAAGGTGCTCACACCAAAGCTTCCAGAACTAAATGTAGGTCCCATGTCGGAACAACTTGCCTACACGGTGGCCGCAACAGCGAAACCGCCCTCAAAAACTGTTTGACATCTGGATGTCCCCCCAGCGCCTCACCTTTTATCTTACCTCTGTAACAGGATAGAGCTGCCAACTGCACCCTTAGGGATGCAGCCGCCAACCCCTTCTCATATCCATCCTGCAAAAATGCCAGTACCTGAGGTATCGTAGCTTTTAAGGCTGTAACCTTCGTGTCCACACACCATGCTTTGAAGACCCGCCAAATACGAATATACGCTAAGGAAGTTGATCTCTTCCGAGCTTTCAACAAAGTGGCCACCACTGCCGCCGAATAACCTCTCGCTATCAACTTTGCCCTTTCAATAGCCAAGCCGTAAGCGAGAACCGATCCACTTGAGGCATAAGCAGAGGTCCCTGGAATAACAGGTCCCTCCAAACCGTCAGCTGCCATGGCTTGTTTACCAGGAGCCTCATCAGGTCCGCATACCAAGGACGTCTTGGCCAATCCGGCGCAATTAGGATCACCTGTCCTCTGTGATGTTCTATGCGCTGCAGCACCCGACCTATTAACACCCAAGGTGGAAACACGTACAGGAGCCGCTTCACCGGCCAGGGCTGAATTAATGCATTCAGGCCTTCCGACATTCTTCCACACAGAATAGCAGGAAAAAAACAGTCCAAAAACGAGGGCAGGAAACTCACACAAAAACCTTTATTGATCTTTAACAGAGGTGGCCAAACCCAACACAGGCCGTGTTTCGTATAATACTTCGTCAGGGGTTATCGAGGCTCACTACAAAATCATAAAAACATCATAAACAATATAAAATCATAAATAAATAAAATGGATAAGATATGAATATTAAAACATCTTAAATTAATTAAAAACATGTATAAATAAACAATAAAAAAGCAATACGAAAGTGTTCATAAACAATAATTAATGGATAAGATATAATCAAAAACTGCATTAGATAAATGAACATGTAAATAAAAAATGTGTATAAAAACAAACTAACATCCAGAGTTAAAAAATGTGCCATAGTGAAAAAATTAAAAACTAAGTAAAAGCTTATTCAAAACAGAGTAGAAAGAGAGAGATGAGGAAAATAAAAAAAATAAAAAAAAACAGACAAAGGGGTATGAACAAGCAGGAGCGAATCAGAGAATTACCTTAAGGCTGTGTGATTACACCACACAGCCTTAAGGTTTGGAAGTTTATGTTTTACATCCTTAAATCTGACATTCTTTTAATATACGCAGCGAGTATGTTCACATGGTTTTGTTTCTTATGAATCACCCCCTAGGGTTTCATGGACGGGGAAGTTTTACATTTAATCTACATCTGCATTTTTAATTTGAATCACTAGAAATTTATAGGGCATAGAGAGAAATTGCATAGCAGTATGTTTCACGAGGGCATCATATGCATGGTGAAATGATACGTTTATGTACGATCTTTCCAAGGGTTCAATGGTATGGTCATCCTTTTTTGCCTCAATCGCACAATGATTCAATCAATACAATTGCAATATGATACATTAAGGTTTCAATTATTTACGTTTTAAGTTTTTTTGTTGCCATTAAAAGATATTGGTGTAATCCTTCTCGTTTTTTAAGCAGTGTATAGTGTGACTTTCACAGTGTGAAAGATACATGGCTTACCACGGCGAACTGTTTGTGGTGTAATCACACAGCCTTAAGGTAATTCTCTGATTCACTCCTGCTCGTTCATACCCCTTTGTCTGCTTTTTTTATTTTCCTCATCTCTCTCTTTCTACTCTGTTTTGAATAAGCTTTTACTTAGTTTTTAATTTTTTCACTATGGCACATTTTTTAACTCTGGATGTTAGTTTGTTTTTATACAAAGTTTTTATTTACATGTTCATTTATCTAATGCAGTTTTTGATTATATCTTATCCATTAATTATTGTTTATGAACACTTTCGTATTGCTTTTTTATTGTTTATTTATACGTTTTTAATTAAAGATGTTTTAATATTCATATCTTATCCATTTTATTTATTTATGATTTTATGTTATTTATAATGTTTTTATGATTTTGTAATGAGCCTCGATAACCCCTGACAAAGTATTATAGGAAACAAGGCCTGTGTTGGGTTTGGCCACCTCTGTTAAAGATCAATAAAGGTTTTTGTGTGAGTTTCCTGCCCACATTTTTGGACTGGTTTCTTCCGACATTCTTTCCAGTCTTCTGCTGAAGAATCGACTGGCCTTCATGGATTGAAAAGTCACCATGAGATCCATTACCGGTGGGCCCCATCGACACACCACCATTTCGAACACTTGCGGATGAAGAACCCACTCCCCTGGGTCTACTCTTACCAGACTCAGAAAATCGGCCTCTACATTTTCCACACCGGCGACATGCGCCGCTGACAATGCTAGCAGATGTATCTCGGCCCACTCGAACAACTGATCGGCCTCGGCTTCCAGCGGTACACTGCTGGTGCCCCCTCTGCGGGTTGATATAGGCTACAGTTGTCGCATTGTCGGAAAATACCTGAACGGCCTTCCCGTGAAGGCACCACTAAAACACTCTTAGTGCCAGGACTACCGCTCGCAATTCTAACCTGTTGATCGACCACGCTTTTTCTTGATTGGTCCAAAGACCTTGCGCGAACCTTCCTTGGATATGAACACCCCAACCTGAGAGGCTGGCATCCGTCATTAGGGGAATCCAATCCGGCGCCTCTAAGGGCATTCCCTTCTCCAGATTTTCTGGCCTCAACCACCATAGGAGAGCGTGACGCGTCTCCTGCAGACAGGGTAATATGTGAGACAGACTGTCCTCCTGGTGCGACCATCGTCTGAGCAATGCTCTCTGTAAGGGTCTCATGAGAGCTCTCGCCCACAGCACTAACTCGAGTGCCGCTGCCATGGTACCTAGCAACTGCAGATAGTGCCAGGCATTGGGATGTCTGTTGCGTAGAAATGTGCAGACTAACTTTCTCAACCTTGTGCCCATTTCTGCGGCAGAAACACTTTCCCAACCCTCATATCGAACCGAGCACCCAGATACTCCAGCGTCTGCGATGGACCCAATCTGCTCTTCGATACATTGACTACCCAACCGAGCCTCTGCAAGAACGCAACCACTCTGACTGTGGCCACCTCGCTCTCCGCTTTGGACTTCGCTCGAATCAACCAATCGTCTAGATAAGGATTTACTATTACACCGTCCTTTCTTAACGCTGCCGCCACTACCACCATTACCTTGGTGAAGGTTCGTTAGACCAAAAGGTAACGCTTGGAACTGAAAATGTCCCATCGAGACTGCGAATCTTAAAAACTTCTGATGTTCCTGACGAATGGGAATGTGAAGATAAGCTTCCGACAAATCGAGGGACGTAAGAAACTAGTCCTTCCTTACTGCTACTATGACCGATCGTAACATCTCCATCTGAAAATGAGACACTCTTAAGACAGCGATTTACCCGTTTGAGATCCAAAATTGGTCGATAGGTCCCTTCTTTCTTTGGCACCACGAAATAAATGGAGTACCGACCGCAGCTGCATTGGTCTGGAGGTACCGGTACCACCTCCTTGAGGGAGAGCAGCCTTTCTAAGGTCTCTTGCACCACTGCGTACTTGGACTGTGCTTTGCACGGGGATTGTACGAAAGAAAATCGGTCACTGGACGCTGAAGCTCCAAGGCATAACCTTCGCGGATAACTTCCAGCACCCACTGATTGGACATGATTTGGACCCAGGCAGGATAAAACTTCCTCAGGCAACCTCATATCGGCACCTGTCCCACCTGGGCCTCCCTGGCTTCATTGCGACTTTCGAAGATTGGAGGAAGAGGGAGCAAATCCTCTGCCCACCCCTCTGAAACCTCAAAATCCCTGGCTATGAGAGGGAAAACGTCCTCTTTGCACTTGACCAAACCTTGGGGGACGAAAACAACGAAAATCTCTCTGTTGGCCCTTACTTGTCGGAACCGACCGACCCTGCTTCTGTTTGTCCTCCGGCAACCTACCGCCCTTAGATTCTCCTAAATCCTTCACCAGCTTATCCAGATCGTCTCCAAAAGGTTGCTTCCCCCTGAACGGAAGCTTACTTAACCTTGACTTGGAAGAGCCATCAGCTGCCCAATTGCGTAGCCAAAGATACTGCCTGGCCGCTATTGCAGATGCCATACTATTTGACAACCCACGAACCAGATCATAATGAATGTCGGCCAAATAAGCCGCCCCCATCTCTATCCTGGCAGCCTCCACGGCCGTCTCCACTGTCTATTCCCCCTGAAGGCGCTGAGCCCAACGAAAGCAAGCTCTGGCTACCCAAGCTCCACAAATTGACGCTTGAATGGACAGCACATTAACATCAAAAACCTGTTTCAACAAGGTATCCAATTTTCTGTCTTGCGCATCCTTCAGAGCTGCGCTCCCCTCTACTGGAATGGTCGTTTTCTTGGTAACTGCCGAAACTGTTGCATCCACCTTAGGGGACCTAAACAATTCACGATCCTGTTCTACTAATGGGTAAAGCCGAGACATAACTCTGGACCCCTTCAGACCAGCCTCCGGCATATCCCATTCTCCTTGTATCATTTCTTTAATCACTCTGTGCACAGGAAAGGCCTTCTGAGACTTACGAAAAGCCTGCAACAATGGGTCCTACAATGTGGCATCTTCTGCCGGCCCCATTGCTGGCATATTAAGCGCCTTAAGCATTTCAGATATAAGTGCTGGTAACTCATCTCTCCTGAAAATTCGAGCCACTCGAGCCTGATCTTCCTGTTCTGTAATCTCTCCTTCTTTTAAGTCCTCTTCCAACTCCAAATCCTGCTCTAGGTCCTCCAAATGAACACCCTCTGATGCAACGGACTGCTCCGACCGTTCCTTCTCGGTCCTTACTCTCTTTGCTGGGATTCCTATCCCCCCCATGCTCAGAGGTGTCCCTGGCCACTTCTCACCCAGTTCCCCCTCCGTGGAACCTGACGTGCCCTTCCTTTGCGTTCCCCCGAATGCCTGTTGGATCAAAGATACGAATTGTGGCAAAAAAATCGCTGCCAATCCCCCCGGAACTTGTACTTGCGAAGCAGGACCACCCGGTGTGGACAACGGCCCTGCCACCGGTTCCAGGAGGGGTTCAGTGGGAGACTTCGGCTCTGATAGGTCCGAAGTGACCCCTTTGTGTTCCTCAAACCCCTCTTCAAGCCCCTGCTCCATTGAGACTGATTCCTGAAAACAGCCTCTACAAACCCCGTTTCAGACACCGCTCCCCTTCTGGAACCACAAAGTAAACAGAGTCATCTAGAAGGCATACTGCCCGAATGGTCACTTAGGGCACTCTTCCTGCACTGACCAGCTGAGTAACCTCCCGCAGTCACGGCTATGCTTAGAGTGCCCTGCTTCCTCAAAGAACTTGAAACCAAGAAACAGAGGGGTTTTTTTAATTGTTTTGTTTTTTTAATACAGTGAGGATACTCCTAGGACAATCACCAATCTTCTTCAGTACCCAAATTTGCAAAACAAAGCTTCCCTGCTAAAAACAAAGCTGTTAAAAATGCCCCTCAGAAGCAACGGAGTTTCCCACGCAGTGCGCCTGCCCGGCGGCACAGCCTACCCCGTTCTCCACACGCAGCTCCTAAACACCCGACTGTCACCACAACACTCTCGATGATCCGGGCCCCCTTACCTTGCCAATGGTGAAGCTCACTCTCCCCACGCTCAGCTGGGATCGCTGCTTCAGCATGGGGGAAGAGCCGGGACTGCACAGCAAAGACTGCTGCGATCCGCCGGAATCACACTTCAGCGTTTGAACGGCAATTCATAAATGACAGGTACCACTGCTGCTGTTATTCTGCCGGCTCCTCGCCCATAACAGTGGGTTTGGAAACCGAACCTTACCTCTCCCCCACAATTTAGCAAGTCCTCAATGGGAAATAAGACTTTAAGAGAGAGAGAGTGGGGGGGGGGAGGATATTGGGGGGGGGGGGGAAATAAGCAGCTCAGCACAGCTTTCCTTAAAGATTCAACTCCTCTAGCACTAAGCTTCCCAAAAAACTTTTAAGTATATAAATCTAAATCCTCTGCTTAAATTGACCCTCTAGTGAGCCTGAGATAACTGGAGTCAGGAGGCAGATCCTGTGTCTTTATACCGGTGTCATCAAAAGGATGACATTTCTCAGTCTCCAAGCTGCTGGAGGAGGAGCAAGACCCCAAAGGTTCAGGACTAGACTGGAGGGATGCTAAGGAAAAGAAGAATTAAAAACAAACACTTCAGAAGTTAGTTAAGACACAGCCACCATATCAGCATATACAGAATCGTGTGATTTCAGAAACCACCATTTAATAAATTGCTTTTTTTCCTGTTAACTGGGGTGTGGTGCATGCCGAGGAGGTGGCTTCATCTACAATGATGCTTCAATATTTGCTAAGTTTATTAGACAGTTACATATTTATGCTGCGGTTCTGACAGAGTGATGGAACTTGAAGGGGTTTATTAGATATTATCTAGAGAAAAAGCAAACAAGCTCTTTAAAGAAAACAAGCTCAAACCTCCAGTGCTTTAAGACAGATTGCACAAGGGATTGATGATTGCTTTCATTTAGAATCTTGGGATTATTTCACTGACCATTTCCTCTGTACCGAGAAGAAAGAACCGCTGTCCACCAGTAAAAGTTCAGAATCATGTTCCCTTTAGCTTTACAACTAGATACCTACCCACTGACAGGGGTCTGGAGACGAGTCTTGATAAGGTCCAGAGGCTGGAAGAGGAGGGTAGAACAGGTGCCACTGAAGGAGCCACACAAAAAGGCCTTTAGGACAGGATGCATCTGAGAGGAGAGAAACAAACACACAAATGCACTACAAATTCCCTTTATATGTCTGTTCCCTTTTTAAAGCAATTTCCTCATATATAAATTGGCGCTTCTATCAGCTCTTATATAAAACACATATATATTAACCCACAGTTGCACTAGAAATTGAACTCTGCAATTCAAAAAGCAGAAATAGCAAGTCAAGGAAAAAAGTCAGCGCACGACACCATTCACAAAAGAGGACTGCAAAAGAACCCCTAAAATACACTTGGTAAAAATGAAGAAATTAGACCTTACCTGCTAATTGTCTTTCCTTGAGTTCTCTCCGGGCCAGTCCAGGTACTGATGGGTGGTCAATCCCTTCTAGCAGCTGAGGACTGATTTTTTTAAAAACTTCTGCTGGCAGACACTATAGCTCCCTCTAGCGCTTGAACACCAGTCACCCATTGACAAAGCAGCGAACACCCGAAATCTAACTCGAAAACCATGAAAAACAAACTCTAGTAACAACAACAGAAACTGACAACTCGAAGGGAAGCCCCCTCTGAAAAACCCCAACCGGAAGGGAAGAAGCCCCCTGCGAAAGAGGCTACAGACCCATCCGATCAAGCAGACAGTGTCCTGAGTACTTGCAGTGTACCCCTTTTTTTTTTTTTTACTTTTTTCTACTGCTAAATAATTTATATCTTCAGACCACCGATAAGACCTCGGAGGCATAAGAGGCCAGGAAGGGAGAACCTACCAATATCCTCCACCCCAGCCAAGGTTCATCCCGCAGACAGACAGAAAGTAGAAACGCTAATTAGTCAACGCTCGCGGCCCAAGGCAGTGGGACCTGGACTGGCCCGGAGAGAACTCAAGGAAAGACAATTAGCAGGTAAGGTCTAATTTCTTCTTCCTTTTCGTTTCTCCGGGCCAGTCCAGGTACTGATGGGCAGTACCAAAGCAGTACCTAAACCAGGGAGGGACCCGCGAGCACCGCCACAATGGCCGAAGCCCCCACCTTAGCATCCGAACGAGCCTGGACATCCAAGCGATAATGCTTAGAGAAGGAATGCAGAGAGGACCAGGTCGCCGCTCGACAAATATCCGCAGGCGGAATTAAAGCCATCTCCGCCCACGAGGTCGAATGCGCCCGGAGTACGCGCGGAGGCAGTTTACCCGCAGCGTCATAGGAGCCTATCATCGCTCTTTTCACCCAACGAGCGATGGAAGCCTTGGTCGCCGCATGCCCCTTGTGAGGACCACCATAGAGCACGAACAAACGATCCGATTTGCGAAAAGACTCCGTACGACGAAGATACCTCCGAAGCACACGACCCATGTCCAAGCTCCGCAATATGCGATCCAAGGGAGTATCGTCCTGCGATCGAAAAGTGGGCAGAGACACAGGTTGATTGACGTGGAACGCCGAGACCACCTTCGGCAGAAAAGAAGGCACGGGCCGAAGAACCACTTTCTCCGTCGAAAAACATAAATACGGCTCCTTACAGGATAGCGCCTGCAAATCTGAAATGCGATGAGCCGAGCACAAGGCTACGAGAAAGGCAGTCTTCCAGGACAACTCCCGCATCGCGGTGTCCGATCCAGCCGCAAACGGCGGGCGCGTCAGAGCCTCGAGAACCAAATTCAAATCCCATGGAGGAACCACCACCCGGTAGGGAGGCCGAATGTTCCTAGCCGCCCGAAGGAAGCGCTGAACATCCGGGTGGGACGAAAGGGAGCAGCCCTGCACGCGACCCCGAAAACAGGCCAGAGCCGCCAAATGCACCTTGAGAGTACTGAAGGCCAGACCCTTGTCGAGACCGCCCTGCAGGAACGCCAACACCTCCGGCAAACCCGCCTTCCGAGGTGAAACGCCCTTGTCAGCCGCCCAGGCCTCAAACACTCGCCAAACGCGCACATATGCCAAAGACGTCGAGCGCCGCCGGGATTGCAACAAAGTAGCGATCACGGAGCTCGAGTAGCCCTTGCGGCACAACCGCTGCCCTTCAACAGCCAAGTCGTAAGCAAGAATCGATCCACCTGCGGCATCAGCACCGGACCCTGGAACAACAGATTCGCCCGAGAGGGCAACCGCCAAGGAGGAGCGATCAGTAACCACACTAGATCGGCATACCAGGGTCGCCGAGGCCAGTCCGGAGCGATGAGGATCACCTTGCCCTCGTGCAGCAATATCCTCCTGATGACCCTGGGCAACAACGGCCAAGGAGGGAAAATGTACAGAAGCAGGTCCGTTGGCCAGGGCTGGACCAACCCGTCCAGTCCCTCCGACATGCGCTCCCTGCGTCTGCTGAAAAACCGACTCGCCTTCGCATTGTCCAGAGTCGCCATGAGGTCCATCCCAGGCTGACCCCAACGCAACGTGAGCTCGTGAAACACCGCCCAGTTGAGCTTCCATTCCCTGGGATCCAGGTGGTGTCGACTGAGAAAATCGGCCTGTACATTGTCCTTTCCTGCCACATGAGCCGCCGACAGAGCTTGCAGATGCAACTCCGCCCAGTGAAACAGACTCTGACTCTCCTGCAAGAGAGACGCACTGCCTGTGCCCCCCTGCTTGTTGATGTAACTGACCGTGACGAGATTGTCGGAAAACACTCGTACCGCCCTCCCCCGGAGGAGTTCCGAGAAGTGCAAGAGGGCTAGACGAACCGCCCGCAGCTCCAAGCGATTTATAGACCAAGTGATCTCCTCCTCGGACCAACTGCCCTGAGCTATTTGGGAAAGACAATGAGCCCCCCAACCAGAGAGGCTGGCGTCCGTCGTGACCAGCACCCACTCCGGATCCGCTAGCGGAACCCCCGCTTGTAGGTGAGAGGGGCACTGCCACCACTGGAGACTGATGCGAACGTCGTCCGGACAAGGCAGCCGACGTGCCAACGGATGCTGCTGAGGAGACCACCGAGACAAAAGAGCGTGTTGAAGCGGACGCATGTGAGCCCTGGCCCACGGAACCAGATCTAACGCCGCGGCCATCAAGCCCAACAACTGAAGGTACCTCCAAGCAGACGGCGCCTGGAAACGAAGGAAAGAGTGCACCTGCGCTAACAGCGTCCGGACTCGGAGCGGCGGCAGACAAACCTTTCCGCTGTCGGTATCGAAAAGTGCACCCAAGTACAGCAACCGTTGCGCGGGACACAAATGACTCTTGGACTGGTTGATGACCCAACCTAGACTTTCCAGGAACCGGACAACGCGAGTTGTCGCTGCCGCCGACTCCTGCTGCGAACCCGCACGGATCAGCCAATCGTCCAGATACGGATTACCTGGATGCCCTCCTTGCGAAGGGCAGCCGCCACTACTACCATCACCTTCGTAAACGTGTGCGGCGCGGTCGCCAGACCGAACGGCAATGCCTGAAACTGAAAATGTCCCGCGGGCACCGCGAAACGGAGAAAACGGTGATGCTCCGCTCGGATGGGAATGTGAAGGTACGCTTCTGTGAGATCTATGGAGGATAGCCATTCTCCAGGCTGCACCGCGCGAATGACCGCGCGCAGGGTTTCCATCCGAAAATGGGGTACCCGTAAGCAACGACTGACATGCTTGAGATCCAGAATGGGACGGAATAAGCCTTCCTTCTTGGGCACCACAAAGTAAATCGAGTATCGACCGAAGCCGCATTGGTCTAGCGGCACCGGCTCCACCGCTCGCAGTTGCAGCAAACGCCGCAGCGTCAACTCGACGGCCCGACGCCTCGCACGCGGACTGCAGGGAGAAAACACGAAGGCATCTGAAAGAGGAGAGGCGAACTCCAGAGCATATCCTTCGCGGATAATCTCTAGAACCCAGAGATCGGTAGTTATGGCGGTCCAGACGGAGAGAAACTCCTGCAAACGGCCTCCTATTGGAATCTCCGCCTGGACCAGCAAACCTTCATTGCGGCTTTTTGGTGGTAGACTACGGTGTACCGAAAAAGCCCCTTCCAAAGCCACGGGCGCCACGAAAGGACTGACCCCTGGCAGGAAAACGACCCCTCTGATAAGGAGCAAACCGAGAACCGCGAAACCTGCGAACGTCCCTGTTGTGACCCCTCTGTATGGGACCCGATCTGGGCGCTCTGGGCCGATCTTCCGGCAGGCGACCCCCTTTGGAATCACCCAAATCTTTAACAATCTTTTCCAGCGCCTCCCCAAACAGTAGCTTCCCTTTGTACGGAAGCTTACTGAGGCGCGATTTGGAAGACGTATCCGCCGCCCAGTTTCGTAGCCAAAGAAAACGCCGAGCCGCAATGACAGACGCCATAGCCTTAGCCGAAATGCGGATCAGATCGTAGAAGGCATCCGCCAGGTATGCCGCTGCCGATTCCAGCTTAGCTCCTTCCGGAGCACCAGCCTCCTGCCTGAGATCAGACTGTTCACCCTGAATCCAGCGGATAGAAGCCCGAGAAACAAAAGCCCCGCAAATTGACGCCTGCAAGGCAAGGGCGTTAGCGTCGAAAGCCTGTTTCAGGAGAACTTCCAGCTTACGATCCTGAACATCCTTGAGGGCCGCTCCGCCCTCCACAGGAATGGTAGTTTTCTTAGTGACCGCCGAAACCAGCGCGTCTACATTTGGCATGCGGAAGAAGTCTTTTTCTTCCTGAGGGACTGGGTAAAGACGAGAAAGACTACGGCCCCCACACAAACTAGCCTCAGGGAACTCCCACTCAGACTCTATCATCTTCTTAATCATTCGGTGCATGGGAAAACACTTTTGTTCCGGCCTAAAACCTTGCAACAACGGATCTTCGAGAGGCTCCTGCTGCTGAGCCGGCGACACTAAGTTTAAGGCCGCGAGGGACTGCACTATCAGCGCACCGAGCTCTTCCTTGCGAAAGACCCTGAAAACATTAGGGTCCTCACCAGGCCCGAGTTCCCCTTCCTCCAATTCCAGAGGCCAGGACTCCAGACCTTCCTCAGAACCGAGCTCACCTTCCTCAGGGATAGAAGGACATGCTACGCCAGGCTCCAGCTCTACTGAGGGGAGCAGTGCACCCTGCTGTGCTGAGCAGCCCTCCCCCGGAACAGCCAACCCAGGGTCACGCAATAATGTCTCCTGAAGCCCTGTAGCAGTGCTGACAACAGGCTGAGACAACTTCAAAAGATAGGCCTTGTGCATAGCCAGTATAAAATCTGGCGAAAAAAATGAGATTCCTGGCTCCAGAGCCGCAGGGGTCAAGAGAGCTTCTGTCTCCCCCTTAGCAGAAGACCTGTGTGATTTGGCCTTCCTCTTCCCGGCGCTCTTCAAAAGCGCGGGAGAATCCGCTCCTGAGGAAGGCAGCGAGACAGCCGACCCCGATTTCGGCAATGGTGACTGCAGCCTGTCCCCCGACAAATCTGCTGCACTAGGCACCTCCATGCTGCCCCAAAAGACTACGCAAAAGTAAACCCGGCGAAAAACCAAACGCCACCGAGCAACCCCCGCGAAGAGAAAATGGCGCTCCCGCCAAAACCGCCGGCGCAAAATCGTGACCGCAAGAACCCAAAGGCCGCGAACAACGGGGTGAGACAGAGCGAAATCAGCTCTTACCTGAAGGAGCTCACGAAGTGCCTAAAGACCTGCTGCCAGCAAGGTACGGAGACAGCGTCGGGAGGAGGATACTGGGGCTCCCAGCCCTCTCAACCCCTTAGATACAGCGACCCCCGCGGAAGCAGGCTCTGCCCCCGGGAAATTTAGACAGCAATGAAATTAAAAGAAAACCAAAGTAAAATTAGCTAAAGAAATTAAATTAAATAAATTAAATAAGGGATCGCTGAAAGAGGAACAGGAACACTGCTGTGCCCCTAACAAGGACGATCCCGCAATGGAGCTCTGCTAGAGCCAGGGAGCAGGGATCCCCTTAGAAAATTTGCGCTGTCCCCTCTGCTACACCCGGTCAAAAATACACCAAATTCTGCAATTACCGTATTTTTCGCACCATAAGACGCACCCGACCATAAGACGCACCTGGTTTTTAGAGGAGAAAAATAGGAAAAAAAATATTCAATAAAGTATAACAGAATAATATTTGAACCATATAAACTGAACAGCAGTCAACAGTGGCATTAAGAACCATTATCACTGTCATTAACACATAAAGACAAAGGTTTGAGTACTCTAGTCTTCGGAAAACCCCAAGAACTCTTCTTCGCTAGAGTCAGAATTCATGAAGCTCATTTGGTCACAATCACTGACATCACTTTCTTCGCTGTCTTCGTATAAAATACAGTCTTCACTTCCATCTAAGGCAATTAAACTGGGAACCCCAAAAGCCAAACTTAGAATGTACAACACTGTAGAAATAAAACTATACATTGATTTCCTCTTGTATTAAATAAAGTGCAGACGTTAAAGATGCACATTTCCAAGAGCTGACATATTTCAGTTAATAAATTCAAAATAAAGAGATATTTTTCTACCTTTTGCGCATTTTTTTTTCAGTTGCAATTGTTCCAGCCACTTTCTTCTGGTTTCTTCTTCGTGTCTTCTGCTAACGCTCCATTGTCTGCTGTCCATTTGTCCTTTCTTCTTTCCTAGTTTTTTTCCATTCTCTCTACATCTGCTTTAACATACTAATCATTCTCCTTTTGCTCTTTCCTCATTCCTATTTCATCCACTCAAATTTTACCCCTCCATCCTCAATCCCCACTTACTCTCCCAATACCCGGCCAATTGTAGATTTTTCTTCCCTCCCACACAAAATATATTTCCCCTCTCCATTTCACTCTCCCAGCCCCATCCCATTCTTATCGTCCCCCAACATCAACTCCCTTCTAGCTCCTGCCCCACCCAGCATCCGCTCCCTTCTAGTCCCCGCATCATCAGCCCATTTCCAGTCCTAGCTCCCTCCCCTCACAGCCCATTTCCTTTCCAAGCCCCCTCCCCATCAGCCCATTTCCATTCCAAGCCCCCTTCCACTCAGCCCATTTCCATTCCAAGACCCTGTCCCCATCAGCTATTTGCAGTTCAAGCTCCCCCTTCTACTCGGCCCATTTCCAGTCGTAGCCCCCCCCCCTCATCAGCCCATTTCCTTTCCAAGCCCCCCTCCCCATCAGCCCATTTCCATTCCAAGCCCCCTTCCACTCAGCCCATTTCCATTCCAAAACCCTGTCCCCATCAGCTATTTGCAGTTCAAGCTCCCCCTTCTACTTGGCCCATTTCCAGTCCTAGCACCCCCCCAGTCCATTACCAGTTCTAGCCCCCCCCCATAGCCCATTATCAGTCCTAAGCCCCCCAACAGCCCACTTCCAGTCCTAACCCTTCCATCGCCCCATCTTCATTCTTAGCCCCCCCATAACCCCATTTTCAGTCTTAGCCCCCCAATCAGACCACCTGCAGTCCTAACCCCCATCACCCCATTTTCAGTACTATCCCCCCATCACCCCATTTTCAGTCCTAACCCCCCCCCCCCCCATTACTAGTCCTAACCTCTCCCCCCCATCAGCCCAAGTAAATTTAAAAATGAAAAACAAACCCTGGGCTTCTGCTGCTGCCGCTGCCGTAGCAGCAGCAGAATCAACTGTCCCGCGGCCCCTTCCCATCTGCCCGGCAAAGCATCTTCTGAGCTCCATCAGCGGCAGCTTTCAGGGCCGCGAAGAGAAGAGTGATTTCCCTCTCGCGGCTCTGTTAGCCTGCCGGTGCTGTTGCGAATTACCAGCCGCCCCGGCAGGCTTAACGGAGCCGCGAGAGGGAAATACTACTCTCTTCGCGGCCCTGAAAGCTGCCGCTGATGGAGCTCAGAAGATGCTTTGCCGGGCAGATGGGAAGGGGCCGCGGGACAGTTGATTCTGCCGCTGCCATGCAGCGGCAGCAGCAGCAGAAGCCAGGGGGGGGGGAGGGATGATGCAGTCCCCAGGGACACGGAAGGTCCCGGGGGACCCGCTGCCGCTCTGCAACTTCTTCTATTCGCACCATAAGACGCAGGCACTTTTCCTCCCACTTTTTGGTGAAGAAAAAGTGCGTCTTATGGTCCGAAAAATACAGTAAACGAACACTAGCGCTGCCAAGTCCTGTCTTCAGGGAGCCTGCCAGATAGACGTCCGTTCCAGCTGCTGAGGACTGAAGACTGGTGTTCAAGCGCTAGAGGGAGCTATAGTGTCTGCCAGCAGAAGTTTTAAAAAAAAAATCAGTCCTCAGCTGCTAGAAGGGATTGACCACCCATCAGTACCTGGACTGGCCCAGAGAAACGAAAAGGAAGTTCTCATAGGGACCAGCCCACAGGGTTACTACTAATCATTTGTATAGTGCTACAAGGCGTAGGCAGCGCTGTACATATAGATGTAAGACACAGTCCCTGCACATCAGAGCTTACAATCTAATCAATAGTGAAACCGCGGACTAGAGTATGGCAAGATATACAGTACATAAGTAGTGAACAAGAGAGTGGGGAGCATCAGGATCCAAAAATAGCTTCAAAGAGGTGAGGTTTTAGGCTGCCTCTCTGAAGCCACTTTTGGATCCTGGTGACTGAATTCAGAGCACCCATCTGTTGAAGCCACCACACAAACTCAAGTAGAGAAGGTGAAGAAGCTGCTGCTAATATAACAGCAGCCCTGAGAATACCCTTCAAACTGTTAAGGGTCCCCTGAGTTGCTGAAGCATGTTGTCTAGGGAGAGGAGAATGGCAGAGAGCAAATAACTTCCATTGATTATCATGAGAAATACATCAATACTGTCTTTGCTAAGCAAACACTTGTGGCCTCTAGTACCTATCGATTTACTGATTAATTTTGGACAAAGTTACTTGTGCATGCAGTCCTAAACTGTACATAAGAGGGGTTATTCAGAGCCATGAATAACTTCCCCGCCGGTTGTGTGGGGAAGTTAGATGGGGGCAGGGAATGGGTGGCACAGGGGTAGAGTGTGGGCAGGCAGTGGGCGGTCGCTGGCTCTGGACGTATAGGGTCGATTCTAATGTCGGCCCTGTATGTCGGGGGCCAGCGAAAGGTCTGGGGAAGTTATTCTACCTCCATGGTGGAATAACTTTCCTAGATGTTTTTGTTTGGAAGGCCCGGGGCGCCGATGGGACGGGGGGGGGGGGGGGGCAGGGTTTATTCCCTGCAGCCTAACTCTGGCCTTAGGAGGCCAAATCAAGGGTCGGACTGCAGGAAATAAACTCTTTTTCTTGGCGGCCGGCATCATGGCTTTTAAATAGAACCGTGGTGCTATGGCAACAGGATGCCATGGCACTATGGCTCCATTTAAAAGCCCTGACTGAGTTTGTCAGGCTACTAATGTACATGCAGGCTGGACTGAATCACAGTCCCGGCCTGCATGTAAATTGCTGTTTGTAATTCCGATCCCCTCTGTGCGTCCAGTTCAGACCAGACGTACAGAGGGGATCTACGTCTGGAACAGAATCGGGCCCATAGCTACCAGGTATGGTAGGCCTCAGCACTGGAGTCTGGGGACTCTACCATTCTGCAGGTCAGCCACGTGCCAGGTTTTATAAGTTGAAAATTCCAGTGTATTTAAATTCTGAACTCCCATGTTTCTGAAAGTCAAAGAAGTAATTAGGACTTACCTGCTAATTATTGTTCCTGAAGGAACGACAGTCCAGTCCCTTACTTCTGGGTGCAGCTTGGAGGCTGAGCCCATCCTTTTTGAGGATGGTGCGGTATAAATACCACCAGCACCACCCACTGAAACCAGTATTCTATACAAAGTAGTCTTAAACCAAAACTCTAAAAAGGAGAACAAAAGAACTAGTCAAAGATAAACAAATGCGAGGACCCATTGATCTCAAGAGGGAGAGAGAGAGGAGGAGCGTGGGGAGGAGGAGGTTCACCTGGGCTTGAACTAACTTTGCTTCATCCTGGACCCCCGAACCTGTTGCAATGGTCCTCTGCTTAGCTCCAGCCCTGTCTTCGGTCCGCAGACCTTCCCCTGCCCACTGGGACATTACACCCATAAGCGTAACTGGGAGGGAACAGGGACTGGACTGTCGTTCCTTCAGGAACAATAATTAGCAGGTAAGTCCTAATTACTTCTTCCTTATCGTCACTCCAGTCCAGTCCCTTACTTCTGGGATGTAACAGAGCAGTTCAGGCCTGGGAGGGTTTCGCTATCCCGGACCGAAGTACTGCTTCTCCAAACTGAGCATCAGCTGACCCCTGAACATCCAGCCTATAGTGCTTGGTGAAGGTATGTAGGGAAGACCAAGTAGCTGCTCTGCAAATGTCAAGAGGCAGAACTAAGCTATACTCCGCCCAAGAAGCCGCCTGCACCCACGTTCAATGAGCGCGCAGACCTCCTGGAACTTGCTTCCCTTTGAGGATATAGGCAGAGGCAATAGCTTCCCTGATCCATCTAGAGATAGAGGCCTTAGCCACCGCCTCCCCTCTATGAGGTCCCCCAAATTGAATGAACAGATGTTCGGACTTCCAGAAGGACGCCGTGCGGGAGAGATAAAGCTTCAACGCTCTCCGGACGTCCAGGAGACGTAGCTTCTTGTCATCCCCTGCTAGCTCTTCAGCCGCAAAGGACGGAAGAGAAACTGTCTGGTTTACATGAAACGGGGAGATGACCTTGGGTAAGAAAGAGGGGACTGTCCGCAAGACCACCTTCTCCCTGAAGAATGAAATAAAGGGAAACTGAGAGGACAGCGCTTGAAGTTCCGAGATGCATCTGGCCGAGCAAATGGCAACCAGAAAGACAGTCTTCAGAGTAAGATCCTTCAGGGAGGCTCTCTTGGCAGGCTCAAAAGGCTCCCTGGTCAAGGCATTTAACACCAGATTGAGATCCCAAGGGGGTAATACCGATCTCTGTTGAGGACGTAGGCGCCTAACTGCTCTTAGGAACCTGGCTACATCCGAGTGTTCTCCTAAGGACTTGCCTCGAACCCTGCCCCTATAACAAGCAATAGCTGCCAGCTGGACTCGTAGGGAGCTGGGCGCTAAGCCCTTCTCGAAACCTGACTGTAAGAACTCCAGTACCTCTGGAACAGAGGCCGACAGAGGTTTCTTCCGGTGTTCTGCACACCAAGCCTCGAAGATGCGCCAGACCCTAACGTAGGACAGACAGGTGGAGCGTTTTCGAGCGTTCAACAGGGTAGAGATTACTGACCCCGAATATCCTCACTTCCGAAGCCGCGCTCTTTCAATAGCCAGGCCGTAAGCGAGAATTGATCCACGTGAGGCATCAGTATCGGTCCCTGCCTCAGAAGACCCTTTTTGCAGGGGAGCCGCCAAGGCCGGTCTACCGATAACCTCACCAGGTCCGCATACCAGGGGCAGCGAGGCCAATCTGGAGCTATGAGGATCACCAAGCCCTGGTGGGCTTCCACTCGTTGTAGAACCCTTCCGATGAGAGCCCAAGGGGGGAATACATACAGAAGACCTTCCGTGGGCCATCTCTGGGCTAAGGCATCTAAGCCTTCGGACATCCTTTCCTTCCTTCGACTGAAGAATCTGCACGCCTTGGCTGAGGTGAACCGCGCCATGAGATCCATGACTGGAGTGCCCCAAAGGGCTACAATCTGATAGAAGACCTCCTGGTCCAACTCCCACTCTCCTTGGTCGATCTTGCACCTGCTGAGGTAATCGGCCATGGTGTTGTCCGTTCCGGCCACATGCTGGGCTGACAGAGCCTCCAATCGGGCTTCGGCCCACCGGAATAGGCTGTCCGCCTCCTTTTCCAAGGGGGGGGACTGCTTGTACCTCCCTGGCGATTGATGTAAGCCACCGCGGTGACACTGTCTGAAAGGACGCAAACTGCTCTTTGGCGAACTAAGGGCTCGAGCGCCCGGAGAGCCAGGGCTACCGCTCGCAACTCTAGTCTGTTGATGGACCACCGGGACTCCGTTAAGGACCACCGACCCTGGACGAACTGATCCTCGCAATGTGCTCCCCAGCCTGTCAGGCTGGCATCTGTCATCAGCAGTAGCCACTGCGGGGGTTCGAGCGGCATCCCGCAATTCAGGTTCCCCGAGTCCTGCCACCACTGGAGGGCTTTTCTGGTCCGGGGAGCACAGGGCAGCCGCATCGATAAGTGGTGATGTTGGGGAGACCACCGATGCAACAGGGACCTCTGAAGGGGTCTCATGTGCGCTCTGGCCCACAGGACTACCTCTATTGTTGCAGCCATGGTTCCCAACAACTGAAGATAGTGCCACGCCGTAGGAGTACGTCTGTTCAGGAATTGTGATACCAGGGTCCTTAGGTCCCTTGCCCTTGTCTTAGACAGGAACACCTTCCCTCTTCTGGTGTCAAATCTTGCTCCGAGATACTCTATTTCCTGAGAAGGCACCAGCTTGCTCTTTGCCCGATTGATGACCCAGCCTAGATCCTCCAGGACTTCTACCACTCTGGTAGTGGTTGAGCGACTCTCCTCTTCTGACTTCGCCCGGATTAGCCAATCGTCTAGGTAGGAATGAACCATGATTCCCTCCTGTCTCAGGGCCGCAGCGACCACTACCATTATCTTGGTGAAGGTCCGAGGAGCTGTAGCTAGCCCGAAGGGCAGTGCCTGAAACTGAAAGTGACCTCTGGGCACCGTGAATCTCAGAAACTGTTGGTGGGACCTTCGAACTGGGATGTGCAAATAGGCTTCCGTCAAATCCAGGGAAGTTAGGAACTCTCCGCTCCTTACGGACACTATGGCCAACATCAGGGTTTCCATTCGGAAGTGAGGCACCTTGAGACAGCGATTGACTTGTTTCAGATCCAGGATCGGGCGGAACGAGCCTTCCTTTTTTGGTACCACAAAATAAATCGAGTATCGACCGGAGCCGCATTGATCCGGCGGAACAGGAGCCACCGCTCCGAGCGCTATGAGCCTTGAGAGTGTGACATCTATCGCCGCCCTCTTTACGGGAGATCCGCAGGGAGACTGAACAAAGGCTGGATGTATTTGCTTCGCAAATTCGAGGGCACAGCCCTCTCGGATCACCTCTAGGACCCATTGATCTGACGTGACTCGGGACCAGGTGGGAACTGCTTTAAACGGCCCCCCACCAGCAGACCCCTCACAAGGACCCCCGCTTTCTCATTGTGGTTTTCTAGGTCCTGCGGAGGCGGAAGAGGAGGCCCCAAAACCTCTCCCTGCCCCCCGAAATCCTCTGAAGCTTTGGCCCCTGGAAGGAAAACGGCCCCTAGGAAAGGAAGTCGATCTGGCTGGACGAAACCTCCGGGGGTCCCTGGGCTGGCTCCGGACGGAAGCTAGGGAGCGAACTTGCTTTGGT
Source organism: Ichthyophis bannanicus (assembly GCA_033557465.1). Lineage (NCBI taxonomy): Eukaryota > Metazoa > Chordata > Amphibia > Gymnophiona > Ichthyophiidae > Ichthyophis > Ichthyophis bannanicus. The sequence goes on from CM066031.1 coordinate 1,110,740,437, forward strand.
TTATCCTACGGAAGCCTGCCCCCTTTAGATTCGCCAAGATCCTTTACCAATCTATCCAAATCTTCTCCAAACAACAACTTCCCCTTGAAAGGGAGCCGGCTTAGGCGCGCTTTTGAAGAGGCATCGGCCGCCCAATTCCTTAGCCATAGGTAACGTCTAGCAGCTACCACAGAAGCCATGTTCTTAGCCAGACTTCTGATGAGGTCATATTGACTATCTGCTAGGTAGGCAGTCCCGGACTCCAACCTAGCCGAGATAGCCTGGGCGTCCCCCGAGGCGCTCTCTGTCATCTGAAGTTGCTGGGACCACCTCAAACAGGCCCTAGCCACCCAAGCTCCTGAAACCGAGGCCTGTAAGGCGAGAGCGCTGATATCAAAGGCTTGCTTGAGAAGAGTGTCTAATTTTCTATCTTGAGTATCTTTCAAGGCCGCACTACCCTCAACCGGGATAGTCGTTTTCTTTGTGACCGCAGATACCGCCGCATCTACCCTGGGTGACTTCAGCAGCTCCTTGTCCGAGTCCGGTAATGGGTAAAGTCTCGTCATAGCACGCACCCCTCTCAAACTTGACTCTGGCTGATCCCACTCCTCTTGGATCATCTGACGCACCACTCTGTGAACGGGAAAGACCTTCTGAGACCTCCTCACTGCTTGGATCAAAGGATCCTCCAATGCTTCCTCCTCCCTAGGGGTGTCTGAGGCCACATTGAGCGCCCTGAGGGATTCGTTAATTAGTGCCGGAAGCTCCTCCCGCCAAAAAACCCTCACTATGCGGGATTGGTCCTCCTTCGGAATCTCTCCTTCTTCTAGTTCCTCCTCATCTTCCCCTAGGTCCTTGTCAGAGGACTCCTCTTCCGGGTGTCAGGAGAGAAGGACGGGAGAGGCTCCTCACTCATTAGCCGTGCGCGCTTGTGAGGGATCTCGGACGCCTGGGAACTAGCTTTCAATGGCCTGCCCCCCAGGTTGTCTTTCGCTGAGCTCGGCTCCCCTGCACCTAGGCCCTTCTTGCGCATGCAATAGGCCTTGTGCAGCAAAAGGACGAACTCAGGGGAAAAGAGGTCATTGGCACTCCCCTCCCCAGCTGCGTTTGGGGGAAGGGGAGGTAGAGAGACCGGTAAGTCCGAGGTAGGAGGAGGGGGGGGACAGAGGAACCCTATCCTCTTCTAGAGGGTCCCCTGATCCTTGAACGGCTTGGGACATGGCTAATTGGATATCTTGCTCCACCGAGGCCGCCTCTGCAGCACAACCCCTGCAGATCCCTGAATCGGAGGCCGTACCCCTACGTGTGCCACAAGATGGGCACCGCGTTTTGCCAGTCATGACCTTCTTGTAGATAGGCTGAGAAAAAATTTGTCAATAAAGAAGAAATAAATTTGTCAAACAGTAGCAGATTAAGGTAAAAGAAATAACTAACACAAAAATTAAAAGAAATACCAGCAATATGCCCTCCCCTCCCCCAGACTAGCACTGGATATGGGCAACGATTCTCAGAAATCGCAACAAATAAACTCTTCCAAAATAAACTAGAAATAAACTAAAACAAAATTAAAACGATCCTAAACTACACTTCAATAGCCCCAGTACTTGCGTTTAGCAGCTCCTTTGATAGCGCGAAGCTCAGCGGCAGACCGGCGCGCTCCGGGGGCTCACACGTGGAAGGCCTCGGCCACGTGGAGCGTCACCCGGTCGGCTTTTCAGCCAGACAATTGCTTCAGCCGCTGCGCTGGAGAGCGCCGGAATCGAGCGTTTCCCAAATTCTAAGGCCCGAGGCTGCTGCACCTAGTCAGAGAAGGGGGAAGAGAGCTTTGTTGCCTCAAGCGGTCAGCCACCAGGAGGGCTTCGGCGCGAGGTAAGACGGGTCTGCGATCAAGCCCGCAGAAGCTGACCGACCCAGCTGGGGAGACACCACGGTCCTTCACTGTGCCGAACAAATCCTCTTGTCCCGGTGAGCACGTTGTAGCCCCGATGCAAACCTCCTCTTCAGGCCAGGGATCGGAGAGAGGCGCGGGGGGGGGGAGGAAGGAGCTTAAAGAGGCAGAGCCCGAGAATACCAGAGGTTGCCCCAAACGATCAATAAAGAAATAAATTAATGAAAATGAAAGAGAAAGTGAAAACAAGTGAAAATAAAATGCAAGGAAGACTCCAGTAAGCTCTTGGCTTATGGAACCCTCCAGCTGCTTGGAGGCTGAGAATACTGGTTTCAGTGGGTGGTGCTGGTGGTATTTATACCGCACCATCCTCAAAAAGGATGGGCTCAGCCTCCAAGCTGCTGGAAGGGTTACGCAACCCAGAAGTAAGGGACTGGACTGGAGTGAGATAAGGAACTATCTGTGACCAAAATCCTACAGTATCACACGATGTTGCTTTATTCTATAATCATACAACCCCGGCCTAACTCCAGGGTCCCACCTCTCAGCACGAGAAAGGGGACAGATGTTGATAAGCACATTCGAGACATCTGCAAACCACAAATCCCACAATGCAAAGCTGTTCGCAATACCTCCTCCGACCGTTCTTCTATTCGTGCCGACGTCATCACCGTTCAAGTAGAACCCTCAACGTTATCATGATACCATAAAAAGAGATGCGCGTTCCCTCTCTCATGCACCCAATTACTTGCCATACATACTCCCGGCACAACCACCAATCCGCAATTAAACCTCAAGCAGCCAACCGCTATCTAGGAAGCAGCCGAACTTCTTAACCAGCCAATCCGAGTCACTTAAACAGCAGCAATTTCCCACGCTCCCCCGCCTACAATGTCAACCTGAGCGATGAGCAGCCGCTGGCCAATCACTCGTACGCCGTGAGGCGCGCCCGCCGAACGTAATCCACAAGGCTGCAATTTATTTAAATATCTTAGGCACGAAGAGAGAGTGCTACTGCGCGTGTGCAGCACGAGACTCAGAGTCCCACTCCCTCTAGTCTGTTCTACGCTCCGAAGAAACAGAAACCCAATATAATGAAGTTCAATTGATTGGACAGTTTGAAACTTTCTACAACCTGCCATAATCACCCGAGGATATTGGAAAAGGAGGTTAAAATAACCCGCCTTTTGGACGGGCATAAAGAGAAATGTAATATATAGCAAGTTAACGTGCGTACATACTCACGAGAGGCAAGGGTGAATGTATAGATACGAGAAGCAGAGGCCACAGGACAAGACACACTTAAAAAGGAGTCTTAAGCGTGCCAAAAGCCCGGGTGAGAAGAAAGCAAAATTTCCTCACCATAAAGTAGTCCACCATGCTGTCCCCTTGCAGGTGCACTCTGCAGCACTGTGGTCCGACGCTACAGGGGCTCACGTTCAGAGGGATCCTATCGAAAAAGGAAGAAGTGGATGTGTCAGACCTGGCCGTGACTCCATGTATTTGATGCAGTGTCTAGGCTCTCCCACTTCCCGGAGCCCTCAGTCACTGCTGACTCCAGAGTCACAAATGAATCCTACCAAAAAACTGGAACTAGAAGCTAGACTGGTGCAAGGATATTCGGCACCCTAAACGCACCTTCAGTCTTATGCCGCACACTCCCCGCCCCCTCCAATAAACTTAATCATGATCACTCCTCCTATCACAATCCCGTATAAAAAATTGCATAATTTAGAAAGCAAATGTTAATATTTAGGATTATGCTGTCCATGTACGCGTGTGCCCACGACTCGCTGCTGCGCCTGCCTCATGGCTGGGCCGGCCCTGATTAGAAGCAATCCCCCACACCCCACAATTATTGCACCGAAGCCTATTTAAAGCCACCGTACTTCTGGGCTGAATTTCTTCTTTTCTACCTAGTTCCTAACCTTAGGACAGTGTTCATTGGCACCTATCGTATTTGACTATTGCTGATCCAATCCCTCTCCCTCTGTCTTGCTGTCATCTCCTACAGAGGTTTTGCTTTCCCGACGTTCTTATGCGTTACTTACCGAGGACCTCTGCTTTCCCGTTTTCCCGGCAGTGAGTCCTTAGAGCATGCCTCACTTTATCCCAGTTTTGCAACATCAGCTCGCTGGATCCCGCTTCGCTTTCTTCTGCGGACCGCACGAGCAGAAGCCGGCAACGTGCTGCTCCAAGCCTAGATTGCTCCTGTCTTATGGTCCTGTTTTCTTTCCATCTTTAAGCTGAACCCTGCCAGGTTGCTAATATGAAAGTGCGATGCAAAGTTCCTCCTTCTGGTTACTTTGCCCTGGACTGGTCTCCTTTTTGTATCAGCAAATCCCAGACCTGGCTGAACCGGTTTTAGTTGCTCAGAACAGCGTCGTCTTTCGCCTTGGTTTATGTATCCCGCAGTGACATCTGCTGGTGGACTTTGTGTATTACAAAATTAAGTTTAGCCCTAGATCCCGATGATTTCTCTCAGACCATCCTTTTGCTGCCTGGGCAGTACTTGGACATCAGTTCTCTGTAGACCTGGAAGCAGTAATTTCGTTTTTTCTGGTAACAAGCAGGAAGTCAGTCCTCATATATAGGGTGACATTGGCGCCGACGGAGCCCTCGCTAAAGCATCCCTCCAGCTTTCAAAGAAAGCTTTCAGGAGATGCTACCACGCATGTGTGGTCCCCTTCCTGCCCAAGGGTGCAATCTTGCTGAGTCTCCTTTTTTCCCACAGAGCCCTTCGGCCGTCTGTCTGCTGTTCCCTTGGAAAAAGTTGATTTTCTCAAGGTGAGTTTCACACTCTCCTCCAGTAGTGCACCAGTTCTCTTCCTGCTGCCCCGGCATCAAGGCTCAGATTCATACTTTTTCTTCCTTCTTGGCACCTTTTTTTTCTAACTGACCTCACTGGGATATTTTAAAACCACTGCTAACCATGAGAGAAGAAACAGTGTGATCGATGCGCCAAAATAATGTCCCCTACTGACACACACGACTGCTGCCTTCGTTGCCTGGGGCCAGACCACGGCATGCAGCCTCTGTAAGAAGATGTCCACCAAGGTCCTCAAGAGCCACCAGCAGCAGCATGATAAGTTTTTCCCAGAGTCCCCGATACATCTGAAAGCCAAGGCCTCCTCCAAAATCTCAGAATCTCAGGATAGTCTTATGTACCCCAACCAATGCCGTGGTTCCTTGGAAAGGGGGTCTCCCTTGAGGGAACTCAAGGCGGCGGCAGCAGCTTTGAAGGCAGTATCCCTGGATGGCTCAGACGGACTGGGTAAGATCCGAGCCAAGGTCCCGCAGTCCTAGACGCTCATCCGAGGGATCGGAGAAGGAGCAACCTGCAAAGATCCCCCAAAATGACTCCACCTCAGGCGCCTGACACCATCCTTGTTGAGGACTTTCTCCCCTTGGGGTAACTGGTGTCAGGCCAGATTCCCTTGATGCCCGTGCCGATGGCTGCGGAGCCTTCGGGCCTGGAGTCCAGAATGGCAATCCTGGAGCACATCGGCTGCTGTTGTCCGGTACCACCAGTTCCTCTGCCCAGGCCACCGAGCCCTTGATGTCGAGGACGTCCCCAGAGGCCAAGCCAATCCTCAAGGTCTTTTGGCCCCAAGTCGATCCTTGGCCGATGTCTCAATCTGGCTCCCCTTCCACAGGGCCATGATCTTCTCCAGCCAGTGTGCTCGGCGCTGACCACAGGGCCTCAGAAGGCCGCAAGGCAGGGATCAGCCCCGGAGCCCACGAGCCATCCTTCCCTCGAGTCTTCGACGGACTTTTCTGAGTGGAAAACAGAGGACGAGGAGTTGCCGGACACCCGTCACCACCTCAGTGTCCCCTCAGGCTCCCCTCCCTCAGAGCCCCAGCGTCAGTCTCCACCCAAGCACATGGTATTCCTTGACTTCATCAGGGACATGCCCAAGGCCATAGCATTCCCAATGGAATCAGAGAAGGACCTTCAGACGGAGGAGCTAGAAATCCTCGGGAATCGCTTGTGGTACCCATCCCTCCCATCCTGGAATGGCTAATGCTCCGTATGTGGGAGATACCAGCATCTGTACTGGTGGTGAGCAAGCGCTTGACTCTATGTATCGAGTCCGCTGGAGCCCAGGCTTCCAGAAGTCACAGCTGCCACACAACTCCATAGTGATGGAATCGGCCATTCATCGTCTCAAGAGTCAGAAGACGCACTCCTCGGTGCCCACTGGCAGGGAGGCACACACCCTGGACGCCGTCAGCAGAAAGTGCTACCAGGGCTCGATGCTCATCATCCGGATCCAAGCATACCAGCTGTACATGGACATGTACCTGAGAGATCTGGCAAAGGAACTCACTGAGTTCTCAGCTGGTCTTTCCAAGTAACCTCTCCAGCGGTTCAAGAACCTGGCCAAAGCTGTCCGTGAGTGCTCCAAGTTTGTCTCAGGCAGCCTATGACGGCTTTGAGTTGATGGCTCAAGTAGCGGTAGCGGGCATCAGTGCCCAATGCCAGGCTTGGCTACAGTCATCCAACCTTGTGCAATGGGTTCAGGACAAATTGGTCGACATCCCATGCCAAGGAGAGAACCTCTTTGGAAAATCCACGACTGACAAGACTGCCGAGCTGAGACAGAGCTCATGACAAGGACCAGGCTCTCTAAAAAGACCACTGCCGGGGGGGGGGGGGGGGCGCTAGTGAGCCCGTGGAGAGATGGCTGCAGTTTAAACGGGGCTCTGACCCTGGGCTCCCTTATTGCGAACAGAGCAATGGCAGTAATGATTGCCTATTTATTTATTTTATTTACATTCTCTTATATACTGCGCTATTCTGCATCACTGCGGTTTACATTGAACAAACTGAAATTACATTGAACAGGGCATTATAACTTGGAGATAACTATTTTACAGGGAACATGGGCTATGGAGGGTTAAGTGGCTTGCCCAAGACCACAAGGAGCACCTGTGGGACTAGAAACCCCAGTCCTTCCGGCCCAAGGTTGCAGTCCTAGTGGGATTTGAACCCCTGACCTTCTGGCCTGAAGTACCTTGCCCCAACCACTAGGCCACTCCTCCACTCAAAATGCCTACAATGCATTTTAATGTCGATAACCCTGGGGATCATGTTTGGTGCTCCTAGCCTCTCTTTTTGTGAAGATCGGCAACTCTGCAATTCTTGAAGCTCCCACTGTTCTGCCGCAGATCCCGCCAGAGATCGGGTGAGCTGAACGCCGCTAAAAAGCTTCTCTGTCCTGCTGATTTTGACAGTTCGGTGCTCTCTTGTGCTGCCCTTGTTTGTGCGGCTGCGGATCTTCTAAGCTGCTTCTCTGATCAGACGGCAGAGCTGGGGTGAGTTGGGAGTCTTGCCATAAATGCTCGTGTGGAGCGGAAGTGCTATCCGGCGGTGATCGGATTGTGCCTCTGAAGTTGGAGGGAACAGAGAGGAGTTGGGAGTGCCCTTGCTTGACTGGCCGGCTACTACTACTATTTAGCATATATATAGCGCTATGCACGCAGCGCTATACAGAAATATAAGCAAAGAGACAGTCCCTGCTCGTCAGAGCTTACAATCTAGTCAAGACAACACAGAACAATAGACAGATCGGGAAAACAATTATGGTGACATGGAGCAATAGTTAATTCGGGATAAAGCAAAGTATGGGGTAAAACAAAGTATGGCAATTACAATTCGGGCAAAACAAGTATGGCATTTACAAAAAACAAGTATGGTATGTACAGTTTTAGACATGACAAAGGACGGGGGTCAGGTTAGGACAAAGGGTAGAAGTCAGGATCTGAAAGCAACAGTGAAGAGGTGGGTTTTCGACCTGGACTTGAAGAGGGCCAGGGAGGGTGCCTGGCATATCCTCTGCTGGATTACCTTAGTACATATGAAAAAGTGATATGTCCCGCCTGACCAATATAACATTTACCAAGGGGCAAAACTCTTCTTAAACAATTAAGAGGATAGGCCCCTAAAACAGTCCCATTCACTTATCAAAGGGACCAAGTGTCTAAATTTAGGAGGCTAAAAAAGCGAGGTGGAATTAAGGCAGAGAAAAAAAATTAGGTGCTTAGCACTGATTTGATTTTCAACATTAGGCATATAAAACTTGGCTTCGTAGTCTAGACAATTGAACAGCAGTTCTAAATTAAGGATCTTACATTTCAGGCACCTAAATTTAGAAAAAATTGTAATCAAAAATATAAACTCCTAAATTCAGCTGAAAAGTACCATAAGTACCATAAATTTAGGAATTTAAAATTTAGGAACTGGGTACTTTTCAAAATTGACCCCTAAGAGATTCATCAAATTTGTAGAGTACTTGTGAATTTCACATTCATGGGCTCCAGAGAAACCTTATGATGGAGAGGGAACAGTTTCTTTTGGTTAGAATTTTTTAAACCAAAAGGGTCTATCAGTCAATGGGTAACAGTATGAAAACAGGAAAAGATGTGTCCTCATCACATATAAAACTCAGTAAGTGTCACATTTAGTTCCCATGTCAATAAACATGTTAATAGGTTAATAGCATTGCTTGGAGCTGTGCTCACCTCATAGCGTGTCTACAGTGATAGGCAGAATGCAGATTCCAGCAATAGCACGAGAGCTGGCTCCCAGCAACACAGACTCCAGCGCTGTAGGGATGCGGTCTGAGAAGAAGCGCTGTTTCATAGAATACAGGGTGCTAAAATACAACCCTACGCCAGGGATGCAGCGTACAAATGACTACAGGGCAATAAGAGGTAAATGAGTCTTGCTATATGCGGCGCCCTGTGAGTTGATCGCCATCGACACAAGGTATTGGAATGCAGTGGTGGAACGCAGGACTGAAGCTTCTGAGCGGGAAGCGTGCTGCCGGTAGACATAGGGCACTGTTAGATGGTATCTTGAACAAATCTATCTATGGACAAGTTAGAGGTGCTGGCCTCTGCATTTCTCCCTGCTGTCTGAGGATCTGCAAGAAGTTAAGTAATCCTGGGCTGCTGTTAAAGTTTGATTGCCTGCAACGACTGAGTAGAATTCTGTGTAATCAGTGAAGTTAGATCTCCATCTAGGGGCAAAGTGCAGAATTTCAGCTAATAGACACTGAATGCTTCTGGCTGTTCTTGACTCAGCTCCTAGTGAAATAACCCGTTTGTCTGGACTGGTCTAGCAGTATGAACTGGAATGATTGTGTAGAACATGGAGCTTGTCCCTGCTCCAGTTCACTTAAGGTCTCCTCCCCGGACTCTTCCGATGTCGGCCTCTCGGGGAGCTTCCATGTAAACCAGTCTTACCCATCAGTCTTTGTGATGCATGTGATTTCTCTTTCATCTCCGGCACTTTCAACCTTGCAGCCATTTTTTTTCCAACTTCTTCCGGGTGCACACTGCCCAGTTCTGCAGTGTCCCTCTGACATAATCTGTAGTTATGCACCCCTGCCAGCAGATCTTGGAGACAGAGAATTCTACCAGAGCTCTGATAGGCTGGAGCCTGGTGATATAATCCTACCCCTAGGGGTCTCCCTCAGTTTTTCTCTGTCTCCAGCAGATCTGGATGCTTTTTTTTATTGCTCCTTCAAACAAAATTTAAAATGCTTTATTTCTCTTGGAGAGATTATGCCCTGAGTTGCCAGTGTACTTATCTGAGCACCAGGATGATTCCAGCTGAAGCTCCTGTGTCCTCTGTCACAGTAGAGATCGCTGATGTGCAGACTCCCCAGCACTAGTCATGAGGGCTATTTAGCTGGATGGTAAGCCTCCTAAAATCCAGTCCCTGGGGCTGATTTTAGTGGTGAGGCAGCTGCAGTGGTTTGAGCAGTGGTCCGTGGCTTCTCTGCACTTTCGGTACTGTTAAGTACAGAAACTGTCTTTCTCCCACTGCTGTCTGCAACTCTGTGGTAACTCGATTTATTTTTCTTGATTTTTCAGCGATTTTAGGCATTTCTCTCATGCCTGCAACCCTCCCACCTTCTCCTTTGACTTTTTAAGTTAATTCCTTAGCTTTTGGGGGTTTTAATTCACACTCTTGAGGTTTATTTTTGCCGGCGGCCATTTTGAATAGCTAATGAGCCCCGGTTTTTGGCGGGAAGCCAGATTCCTTCTCTGCTGGCTTCTTACAGCTATATTGCTGTTTAAGTTTTTTTTTCCACAACACTTGCTAGCTGTGAGTTGTGAAGGGGTTCCTTTTTCTCTGCCTATGTATTAACATAATGAATAAAAAGTACAGAAGGCATGAATAGAGAACAGGATGCAATTCAGAGCCACAGTACAATGCTAAGTCACTGACGAATGGTGCAGGGCTCATGGGTTCCATCCCCCACTGTGCCCAATAAAGAAGTGTGAGCTCCAGCGAGGCTTTGACGAATTAGCTACTGAATTCTGATCTATGCGAGAGGAGGTGATGACCACGATTGCAGAACTTCGAGGGGACATTAAGGAGCTGGGTCATCGAGTGGAGGAACCAAGGTGGAGGACCATACTGAAACTTTGGCGGGCTTACAGTGCACGGCAGATAGGCAGCAGTCCTAGGTACTGGACCTTACATACAAGATTGATGTAGAGAATCAGGCCCACAGAAACGTGTGCTTCAGGGGTATACCAGAGGCAGCAGGTGGTTGCTGCTGTAAGAGCTGGGGGGGGGGGGGTGCTTCGGCTGTGGATCATCTATTCCATGACCTGTCATGATGGCAGGCAAATGGGGAGGGAGGGGGAGATTTCTGGGGGGAGGAGGGGCAGGGACCGGCTTGGAGGGGGGAGAGGGAGGGGGTCTGAGAACTATAGAAGGGGAAGAGGAAGAAGGAGGTTCAGAGTAGTCTTTTTCTCAGGGGAGGTTCAGGAGGGAGCAGTTGGAGCAAGGCATGGGGGATTGGATGTTGGGGGTTGATGGCTTGATGGAACGTCAGGGAAAGGTTATTGAGAGCGGGGTGTGGGGAGAATGAAAATAGGGTAGTCTGAAGGTTGTTTCCTTTAACATAAAGGGCCTCAATTTTCCTAGAAAACGATCTCTGTTTAGGGAGTTGAGGACTTTGAAGGGGGATGTAGTGTTCATACAAGAGACATACCTTCGTAGTAATAATCAAGGCTGGCTAAAATGTAAATCCTGTTTTGAGATGTGGGTAGCGTCTGATGAGAAGGGCCGGAAGAAATGTGGAGCGGCCTTTCTTTTTCATCAAGCCCTATCTCTAAAGGTGGAGGAGGTGAGGAAGGATGTGCTGGGGCGTTGGCTTCTTATGAATGCATGATTAGATGGACACCCCATTACTTTGGCTAATATACAGGGTGGCCCAAAAAAAGTGAGATCATCTCATAAATTAAAAGCTTAAATAGTTTACTTATTTACCATTTTTAGCTATATAACGTCTTTATTTCGACAATTTCCGGTCGCCATCTTTTTTTAAAATTTGTCAATCGTTTACATCTGTCTTTTTGAATTTTTAAATAACTTATATGCTCTGAGATGTTCTCACTTTTTTTGGGCCACCCTGTATATGCGCCTAATGAAGGCCAGGTGCACATTTTTGCACGGCTGAAGGTTATCTTAGCAGAGTTTGCGAAGGGCCCTCTTATTTTGGGAGGAGATTGCAATGCTCATATGGTGCCCCATTTGGATTCTACGGGGAAGAACACGGGGGAGGGAAGTGGGAACAGCTGAGTACTACGGACGTTCATGATTGATTTAGGCCTGCGGGATGTCTGGAGGGATACGCACCGGGGTAGAAAAGTTATACGTATTATTCGCCGGTCCACCAGGTGTACACACGTATTGATTATTTTTTGCTGGACCAGCGACTTCTGGATGGGGGAGTGGAGGTGGGACATGGGGCCTTGACGTGGTGGACCATGCTCCCTGTTGGGTCTCCTTGCCTGGGGACATGAGTGGGAGCTTGAGAAGGCCCTGAAGATTGGATGGGGGATTTTTCCGTCGGGCCCCTGCTGTGCAAGAACATCAACGATTTATACACAAATTTTTTGAGTTAAATGATTCTGGGGAAGTTGCATTGCCGGTGGTGTGGTGTGCTTTTAAGGCCATGACGTGGGGTCGCTTGCTGGCCGAGGCGGCTCGAGACAGGAAAGCCTGGATGCGGGAGTCACAACGCTTGGAGGAGGAAGCCAGATGTTTGCAATTAGAACATGCATGGACTGTCTCTAAATGGGTTTGGTGTCAATGGCAGGAGACAAGGACCCGATTAGATGTCCTCGTGCACAGGGAGTTGGATAATATGCGCCATAAGCTGAGACAGAATTTTTATGAGCAGGGGAATAAGGTGGGACGATATCTTGCTGTTCGACTCCGGCAGCAACAGACTACACGAGTAGTGCGTGAGATTCGGGATCCGGGGGGAAACCTGCGGGTGACGTCCCGGGAGATATGAGAAGTGTTAGCAGATTATTTGGCGAACCTGTACAGGGCTGAGCCTTTCGATGCAACCCAAGTGAATGATTATTTACATGATATCTCTTTGCCGCAATTGACTGATCGGGGATAGGGAACAGTCAGGTGCTCCCTATACCATTTTCGCTGAAATTACAGCACAAGAAGTGGATGGGGCAGTTCGGCACTTGAGGACTGGGAGGGCACTGGGCGGTGATGGGTTCCCCTCAGAGTATTATAAATGATACAGTGCTCAATTATCCTCAACCTTTGCAGTGCTCTTCAACGCGGTGTTACAAGGGGTGTTGTTACCTGTCACGCAAAGGGAAGCTGTCATAACAGTGATACCTAAGCCAGGTAAGCCAGCTCAAGAGGCGGCTTCTTACCGACCCGTCTCTTTGTTAAATACTGATGTTAAAATATTGGCTTCTGTCCTGGCGGCTAGATTAAATCGGGTCCTTCCTGATCTGGTGCATCCTGACCAGGTCGGACTTGTGCCTGGTCATCAAGCTGCGGATAACATTCGGCAAATGTTGCAGGTGATACATGCTGTGCATCAGGGTTCACAGTCGGCACTGCTAGTGGGTGTGGATGCCGAGAAGGCGTTTGACTGGGTTGACTGGGGCTTCCTGTGGCAGGTTTTGGATAAGATGGGGTTTGGCCCTAACTTTATGAGTTGGGTGCATGGTCTGTATCAGGGGTTCAGAGCTAGTGTATGAGTTAATGGGGGCCAATCAGAGTTTTGTGCTGGAGAGGGGAACTCGGCAAGGGTGCCCGCTGTCACACTACTGTTTGCATTGGTGATGGAGCCTCTGGCGCAAAGCTTTTGCGGGGGCCCAGATGTAACTGGAGTGAGGGTGGGTGCTTGTGAATACAAATAGCACTCTTCGCAGATGATATAATACTATCGTTGACTGATCCTGCGGCCTCCCTCCCCAGTGCAATGCAGCTCTTTACAGCCTTCTCACAGGTATCAGGGTTTAAAATTAACTATGAAAAGTTGGAGATTTTGAATGTGGGAGTCCCGGAGGCAATATATGCACCATTGAAGGTGCGCTTCCCATTTCGGTGGGTCGACAAAGCCCTTTGTTATTTGGGTGTGAATTTAACGGTAGATAGGGCTGCATTATATGGGGCGAATTATGGACCTTTAATCCAGCAAGTTAAACGGGACTTGGAATCCTGGACGTGCCTGATGCTGTCCTGGTTTGTGCGCATTGCTGTATTTAAAATGGTAATAGTCCCACAGTTTTTGTATCTCTTCCAGGTGCTCCCTATACCATTTTCGCGTGGGGCTTTGGAGTCCTGGCAAGCGCTGATTATGAAGTTCATATGGAAGTTCAAGTGTCCTCAGATAGCTCGGAGGATTCTGTATGCCCATAAGGGAAGGGGAGGCATGGGGGTTCCTTATCTTAGTTGGTACTATGCAGCGGCGCAGAGTCGGGGGTGTGTGGAGTGGATGATCTCTACTAGTACTAAATGTTAGGTGCAAATGGAAATGGATTTGGCAGGCAGAGCTGGGTTGGGAGACCGCCTCTGGCTCTGCTCCAAGTTGCAGGGAGATGCGTGAGTTTCCAACCCATACATAGCTCATACTCTTTATTGCTGGGACCGTTTTTTTTGGCCACGAGGAGCGATGCTGACACCGTTGGCACCTATCGTTAACACCACTTCATTCCCACTGGGTATGAGTGATTTAATTTTGACAATGGGGGCATAAGGGACTTAGTCGAATAGGCCAGCTATTTGGAGATGGAGCACTCGTTCCTTTTCTGAATTGAAAGAGGAATTTGATATACCAGCCCATCGTGCATACCAGTATGCACAAGTGGCGCACTGGGTGAGGACTCGGGGTGTTCGGCAGCAAGTTGCTCACAAGCTGACAGAGGTTGAACGCTTATGTGAGGAACGCACAAATACTAAGGGCCTCATCGCAGCATTGTATGTCTGCTAGCAGAAGCAACACTCTGGAACGTGCAAACACAGGGCCCAGTGGGCAAAGGAGTTGCATCTCTCATACACAGAGCAGCAGTGGGAGAAGGTTGAGGGTAGACTTTGGAGAAGTTTGGTAGCTGTGAATGCTCGAGAAACCAATTATAAGCTAGTCTATGGGTGGTATATGACATCAGTGTGAGTGGCTCCAGCATTCCCAGGGGTCTCTGGTCGGTGCTGGCGGAACTGTGGCGAGAAAGGAACCTTAGCACACATGTGGTGGCTTTGCTCACGAGTCCAAGTTTTTTGGAGGGGGATACAATACTGCCTGAAGAGAATGGTTGGACTGGATGTTCTTTGGGACCTGGGTATCTTTCTTTTTGGAAGGAAAGTTCCTGGTGGACGATGTCTTCAGTTGGAACTGATTTGACACAGTTTGAATGCAGCTCGGCTGACCCTGGCATCCGCTTGGAGGCAGCCCTCGCCTCCGGCATTGTCACGCTGGTTGGAACGGATATGGGATCTATATACTATGGAGAGGGGGGTGGCAGCCAGGAGACTGCGTCTACCCCAATTTGAGCGGGTTTGGGAGGCCTGTATTTTGATATATGGTTCATGATTGGTACCATTTTTTTCAGTAAGTTGGCGGTGTATGGTGGGAGCTCATCTTTGTGGTAGCTTTGCTTCTCCTGTGTTAGAATGATATGAATCCCTATAACATTTGTAGCAAAAAAGGGAGTAGGTTGGGGGGTGGGGTAGTGATGGGAAGGAGAGAGGAGGTAGATGGTAGTGGGGTAGGGAAGGGGAGAGGGGAGGGGCTGAGAAGAGGGAAATTGGGGGGTACTGTGGCTTTGTGAATACAAGGGGAAAAAATACAAGGCTGTGATATAGCAATTATTATGGTTGATTCTTCTATGTTGAAATATTATGCAAATATTCAGTGTTTGGAATGTATAGTTTTTGCTCTCTGTATTTGTATAAAGCCTTTAAATTAAAAAAAAAGAAAAAAAAAAGACCACTGCCCCTCCCCGACGGAAGGGCCTGGGTAAAAAGCCCTTCTACCCGAGGAAAGGGACTGCTTACAGAAACTACCCACCTTTTCAGGCCTCCCAGGCTCCCCAGTAGGGTCAGTAGGCCAAGGGACATGAGCATGGCCCTCATAAGCAGAAGATTCCCAAGACCCAGGCGTTGGCCCCAGCCCAGCCAGGAGGGAGCTTTTGACTCCTTAGGCATAGCCTCTCCACCCCAAGGAGGTCAGCAGCCCACAGGGGGATGTCTCATTCACTATGCCCAAAAGGTGGTCAGTCATCACTACTGATTCTTGGGCACTTTAAGTGGTCAAGGAGGGCTACCTCCTCCACCTGGCCCAGACACCTCCCCCTTTCTGGGAGAGCTCCCCAGGTCTCCCCTTCACCAGGACCTTCTGCTGAAGGAACTGGCAGGCCTTCTCGAGGACAGAGCGATAAACCAGTTCCCCACCATCTCAAGGACAAGAGGTTCTATTCCAGGTACTTCCTCATACCAAAAAGGACAGGGGGCCTAAGGTCCATCCTAGTCCTGTGCAATTTGAACAGATTCTTGGTGAGGGAGAAGTTCAAGATGCTCTCCCTTGGGGCATTGCTGCCTTACCTGCATGCAGGGAGATTGGCTATGCTCCTTGGATCTGAAGGATCCCTACACACTCATCCTCATTCACCCTAACCATAGGCAGTACCTGAGGTTCATGGTGAGGGACAGCCATTACCAGCACTTCAGCTTGGCTTACGTTCCAAGGGTTTTCACCAAGTGCCTGGCGGCTGCCTTCCTCTGCCTCCAGGGGGTGTTTGTCTTCCCCTACCTGGACGACACGGCCTCAGAAATGCAGCAGGCAACTGCACTTGCCATCGAGGTCCTGCAAAATCTGGGGTTTGTAATAAACTACCCCAAGTCCCACCTCCTCCCGACACAGTGTCTGGAGTTCATAGGGGCAAGACTAGACACCCTCCAGGCAAGGGCCTTCCTTCCAGGGGACCGGCCTGTCTGGCTTAGGGCTCTGGCCCAGGCCATACAATGCCTTACCCTCTGTGTCTGCTCAGCTCCTGCTGCGCCTTCTTGGACACATGGCCTCCACGGTCCATGTCGCCCCAGATGCCCGCCTCCACATGAGGACCGCACAGTGGTGCCTTTGGGACTAGTGGACACAGGCCACAGGCAGTCTCCGTGATAGAGTTGTAGTGACCCGCCGGTTGGCAGAATCCCTGACCTGGTGGCAAAATTCCCAGTACCTAGAGGCAGGGATGCCTTTCCAGACTCCATGCCCTTTAAAGGTTCTCACGACAGATGACTCCCTGCTGGAATGGAGAGCCCACTGTGAGGACCTCCGCACCCAGGACAGCTGATCACAGGGCAAGGTCAGCCAGAAGATCAACCTCCTGGAATTACAGGCAATACACCTAGTCCTCCAGCCTTTTGCTTCCGCCTACAGCGCCAACCAGTGTTGGTCCATACAGACAACCAGGTGGCTATGTTCTATGTGAACAAGCAGGGGAGCACAGGGTCCCACGCCCTCTGCCGCGAGGCGATGGCCGTCTGCTCCTACGCAGTCCAGCAGGGCATACTTTCTGGAGTTCAGCGGATTACAGGATCCGAGGCAGCATGGATTCACCAGAGGCAGGTCTTGTCAGACAAATCTAATTGATTTCTTTGACTGGGTGACCAGGGAGTTGGACTGAGGGAGAGCCCTAGATGTGGTGTATTTGGATTTCAGTAAAGCCTTTGACACTGTTCCTCACAGGCGACTTATAAACAAACTGAGCACCCTAGGGATGGACCCTAAAGTTACTGCTTGGGTTAGAAATTGGTTGGGTGGGAGGCGACAGAGTACAGGTAAATGGAACTCACTCTGAGGAGAAGGATGTTACCAGTGGTGTGCCCCAGGGATCTGTCCTTGGTCCGATTCTTTTTAACATCTTTGTTAGTGATATAGCGGAAGGGCAGTCGGGTAAGGTTTGCCTCTTTGCGGATGATACCAAAATCTACAATAGAGTAGACACCCAGGAAGGTGTAGATAACACGAGGAGGGATCTAGCTAAGCTTGAAGAATGGTCTAGAATTTGGAAGCTGGGATTTAATGTTAAAAAATGTAAGGTCATGCATTTGGGCTGCAGCAATCCAAGGGAGCAATATAGTATAGAGGGTGAAGCACTTTTGTCCACTAAAGAAGAGCGTGACCTAGGCGTGGTTGTGTCTGAAGATCTTAAAGTAGCTAAACAGGTAGAAAAGACAAAAGCTAGAAGGATGCTTCGGTGCATACGGAGAGGAATGGCTAGCAGAAAAAAGGAGGTGATAGTGCCTCTGTATAAGTCTTTGGTGCGACCTCATTTGGAGTATAGTGTGCAATTCTGGAGACCGCACCTTCAAAAGGATGTGAACAGGATGGAGTCAGTGCAGAGGGTGGCTACTAAAATGGTTAGTGGTCTTCATTATAAAGCATATGAGGACAGACTTAAGGATCTTAATATGTACACCTTAGAGGAAAGGCGGGATAGAGGTGATATGATTGAGATGTTTAAATACCTCCGTGGCATAAATGTTCAGGGAGAGAGCCTCTTTCGATTGAAAGGAAGTTCTGCTACGAGGGGACATGGGATGAGGGTGAAGGGGGATAGATTCAGGAGTGATATGCGGAAATATTTCTTTATGGAAAGAGTAGTGGATTTGTGGAATAGTTTCCCAGTGGAGGTGGTAGAGATGAGGACAGTAACTGAATTCAAAAAAGCATGGGACCAACACAGAGGATCTCTAAAGATAAAAAGGGGACTGTTGTAGATATGAGAGGACAGACTAGATAGGCCATGTGGTCTTTTTCTGTCGTCATGTTTCTATGTTTCTACTTTACAGGCAGTATACCTGCCAGGCCAGGACAACGCACTGGCCAACAGATTAAGCAGGGTCCTCCAGCCACACGAGTGGTAGCTAGACCCCAGAGTGACCAGCCGGTTCTTCCACCTCTGGGGGGAACCCTGGACAGACCTGTTTGCCAGCCCAGACAACTACCAGTTGCCCCGCTTCTGCTCTCAGCAAGCCCACCCTTCCGGGTGGCGGCAGATGTGTTTCTCATCTCATTGTCAGAAGGTCTCAATTACGCCTTCCCACCCACACCACTAATTGCCAAAATGTTAATTAGGACCCTCTGCGAGAAGGCCTCACTGATCCTGATAGCCCTTTGATGGCCCAGGCAGCCATGGTACCTGCTACTCCTCCGGCTGTCGGTGTAGACTCCCATCCCATTGGGGAGCTCCCCAGGGCTCTTGTTGCAGGAGGGGGGCTCTCTTGCAACCCATCCTGGGGTCCCTGTCACTGACAGCATGGCTGCTGAAAGGGTGACCCTAGCCCATAAGAACATGAGATATGCCATACTGGGTCAGACCAAGGTCCATCAAGCCCAGTATCCTGTTTCCAACAGTGGCCAATCTAGGTCATACGTACCTAGCAGTTTCCCCAAAAGACACAGGTTCCACAATGCTTGTACTGGGTCAAGCATTGATATCCTGGGTCCCTTCTTAATAATGGTTTATGGACCTTTCCTCCAGGAACTTGTCCAAACCTTTTTTAAACCCAGCTACACTAACAGCTTTTACTACATCCTCCGGTAACAAGTTCCAGAGTTTGATTACACGTTGAGTGAAAAAATATTTTCTTTTATTAGTCTTAAATAGTTTACCCTGTAGCTTCATTGCATGTCCCCTAGTCTTTCTATATTCTGATAACGTAAACAATCGATCTACGTTTACCCGTTCCACTCCGTTCATTAATTTATAGACTTCTATCATATCTCCCCTCAGCTGACTCTTTTCCAGGTTAAAGAGCCCTAACCCTTTTAGCCTTTCTTCATAGGAGTATCCTTCCATCTCCTTTACCATTTTGGTGGCTCTTCTCTGAACCTTTTCTAATAACGCTATATCCTTTTTAAGATACGGCAACCAGAATTGCACACAATATTCAAGGTGCGGTCTCACCATGGAACGATATAGAGTGTCACGGTGTGGATCTAGCAGAGCCTATGGAAATAGGTAGAAATGCAGAAGGTGGATCTGACACTGACAGCTCAGAGAAACACATGGCCCAGAGTTGCTATAGGCAACACACACAAAATAGGTCACAAGGTGTGAGAACATGCCCAAGCAGCAGGAAGGCTCAGGGTTCATTAAGTAATGAAGAGCAGCTGAGAGGGGGCGGAGTTGAGGCACACACACATAAACCTAACTCACCTGAAGTTAGAGTTCGGGGAGTTCGGGAAGTTCAGGTGGAAGTTCGGGTTGGAGTTCAGCCAGCGTGAGAGCCGGAGAGGGAACTACCGAGAGAGCTGGAAAAGCTGAGAGGTTTAGTTCCAGAGCTGAAAGAGACAACCCAGGAGACTGCTTCAGAGAGCAGTGCACAGACACGTCTAAGCTCAGTGACGTTTATCCCGAAGGTAACAGAGGATACAGTTTGGAAGCCAGGCTTAGAAAGGCTGAGAAAGCTAATTACCCAAGCAACAGGCACAGAAGGGAAAAGGAGTTCTGGCCTGAGGATATTTTTATATCTGGAGAAAAGCTAAAGGGAAAAGGCCGTAGGAAGCTTCCGTCCTGGTCCACTTCTGTGATCTCAGCTGTACCGAGAAACCCCAGTTTGAGGGAGCAAGAAGGTAAGCTGATTGGCTCTAATAGAGGGAAAGCTGAATGCAGTAACTTTCCATGTAATTGTCAAGGTTGGTGGGGCTCTCAAGAAAAACTCCAGTGAATGTGGTAATTTTCCCTCACACACTTTCACGGAGGAAGAAAGGAAGTCTCTGTGCAATGGGGAGAGACTGCTAAACAATAATACTTCTGGCTATCTGAAGGAAAGACAGTTTGAAGGAGAAAGTGAAGAAATGCAGTGTGATATTCAAGGGGAACAGCCCTCAGATGAATGCATGGACTGTACACTGATTATTGCCGATGATATCTCCTCTTTATGTTAAAGAGGCTGTGGAAACTTTCTAGTCACTGAAGTGAAGAAGAAAGGTTTATTTGTTTGCTTGGAAAAGGACTGTTTAAGATACCTTTTTATTTGGGTAAAGAAGCTGAAGAAAGAAGCAATTTTGGTTCATATTTGTCTCCTTTATTTTGTACCAGAAGATGGTCTGTTTGCCTTTGTTTTCATTGCTATTTATTTATTTATTTTATTTATTTATTTATACATACATTTATATACCGCATCTTCCAAAGTTCAGATGCGATTGCTATAAAAGAATCCACCCGGAAGGGGAATAAAAATCCTGTCTTAAAGCCTTACCACCCGACTGCAACTCATTTTTTGGCTAGCCTGTGAAAACTACAATTCCCAGAGGGGATTGCAAGGCTCTCTGCACCACTTCCTGGCTGGTTAAAGATAAGGCCCCAGTGTAATACCCTGCTTTAACCTGTGGGGACCCTCGCTGGGTGACAAGAGGCATAATATCTTTTTGTTTTATTTTCCATTCCATTCAACCTCTCGAAAAAATGGAGGAGATCCTGCTGGCTTCCCATAAGTTCTCCACCAGGAAAGCATATGCTTTCAAGTGGCACAGATTTTCAGTCTGGTGCACAGAGCACAGGATTAGCCCATTCTCCTGCCCAGTGCAGCTAGTGCTGCAGTACCTTCTCCATCTCTCACACTCCAGACTCAAATTGAACTCTGTCAGAGTGCACCTCAGTGCCCTGGCGGCACATCACCACCCGATGAATGGCAAACCCCTCTCAGCCCAGCCGTTGGTGACCTGCATCATGAGGATGACTTATCAAAACCTCCAGTATGCCCTCCGGTGACCGAGTGGGACCTCAATGTCATACTAGCACAGCTTACTCGCCTGCCTTTTGAGCCTTGCTACCTGCCACCTGTGATACCTTTTGTGGAAGGTGGTGTTCCTGGTTGCGCTTACTTCTGATCGCAGGGTCAGTGAGCTCCAAGCCTTGGTGGTGGAGGCACATTACACCAGGTTCTACAAGAACAGGATTGTGCTCCCATCAGACACACAGGTCCTACTGCAGTCTGCACCTGTGAACTCAATTGCTCCTGCTCACTGCTTCCCCTGAGAGTGACCATGATTTTTCTTTATGGACTTTCGGTAGCTTGTAGCTAAGGAGTCCCATACGTGAGGACTGACTTCCTGCTTGTTCCCGGAGAAAGTGTAGTTACTCACCTGTAACAGGTGTTCTCCGGGGACAGCAGGAATCAGTCTTCACAACCCTCTCTCCACCTCTTGGAGTCGCTTCTTCACCATATTTTATTTTTTTTCCATCTTTTAGCTATGTCATCTGACTGAGCAAGATGGCACCCTTGGGCGGGAAGGTGACCATGCATGCGTGGTAGCTTTTCCCAAAGGCTTTCTTTGAAAGCTGGGGGGATGCTTCCGCAAGTGCTCCATCAACGCCAACATCACCAATATGTGAGAACTGATTCCTGCTATCCCTGAAGAACTCCTGTTACAGGTGAGTAACTACGCTTTATTGTGCTTTCTTCTTCATAGGGATTTTCTTTAAGCCTTAACATAGTAAATGACGGCAGATAAAGACCAGCATGGTCCATCTAGTCTGCCCAGCAAGATGGCAAGAGTAGGTGCACCTGTCGCTCTGTGCAGGCCACCCCTCCCCATGTCTTTGTTTAGGGGTAAACCCACCACTCCATGTAGGACACCCCTATTTGTTGAGATGTTATATGGTTCCGAAGTTAGATGGTACCATTTATCTTGTTTTTATCCTATTGCTGTTAAGGGATCCACTGTGTTTGTCCCATACCTTCTTGAATTCTGTCACCGTGTTTGCCCCCACCACTTCCATCGGGAGGGAATTCCAAGCATCTATCACCCTTTCAGTGAAAAAATATTTCCTGACATTGCCTTTCAGTTTACCACCTTGAAGCTTCATGTTATGCCCTCTAGTTTTACAGCTTCCCCGTCTTTGGAAGAGGTTTGTTTGTTCATCATTTCTCTTTAAGTATTTAAAGGTCTGAATCATATCTCCCCTGTCCCTCCTCTCCTCCAAAGTGTACATATTTAGGTCTTCAAGTCTCTTCTCATAAGGTTTCTGATGCAGGCTCCAAATCATTTTGGTCGCTTTCCTCTGAACCGTTTCCAGTCTTTTTACATCTTTTGCAAGATACGGTCTCCAAAACTGAACACAGTATTCCAAGTGAGGCCTCACCAGTGACTTATACAGTGGCATAAGTACCTCTTCCTTTCTGCTGGTAATCCCTCTTTGTATGCAGCCCAACATCCTCCTGGCTTTTGCCACCGCCTTGTCGCATTGTTTTGCCACCTTGAGATCATCAGAGATAATCACACCAAGGTCTTTCTCTTGAACCGCGCATACCAACCTCTCGCCCCCTATCGCGTACATTTCCCTTGTATTTCTGCTACCCAAGTGCATGACACTGCACTTTTTCACATTAAATCGTAGTTGCCAAGCATTAGACCAGTCTTCCAGCTTTTGTAGATCTTTCCTCATGTTAATCACTCCCTTGGGGGAGTGCACTCTGTTGCAAATTTTTGTGTCGTCTGCAAAAAGACAGACTTTTCCATTCAGTCCTTCAGCACTATCACTCACAAATACATTGAACAGTGCCGGGCCCAGGATCGAACCCTGGGGCACCCCGCTAATCACCTTCCTCTCATCCGAGTGAGCTCCATGTACAATCACCTTCTGTCGTCTGTCAGTCAACCAATTTCTAATCCAGTTTACCATCTTGGGGCCCATCCCCAAGCTACTGAGTTTGTTGACAAGCCTTCTTTGAGGAACAGTATCAAAGGCTTTGCTGAAATCCAGGTAGATGACATCCATCGCATGCCCCTGATCTAGTTCCTTGGTCACCCAGTCAAAGAACTCAATCAGATTTGTTTGGCAAGACCATCCTTCGGTAAAACCATGTTGCCTCGGATCTTGCATCCTGTTGGTTTTGAGAAAGTTCACTATTCGCTCTTTCAGGAGCGCCTCCATTACTTTTCCCACCACCGAGGTAAGGCTCACGGGCCTGTAGTTTGACACTTCTTCCCTGTCACCACTTTTGTGTAGAGGTACGACATCAGCCATTCTCCAGTCCTGAGGAACCTCTCCTGTTTCCAAGGATCTGTTGAAGACATCCTTTAACGGTCCTGCAAGAACCTCTCTGAGCTCTTTCAGTATCCTGGGATGTATCCCATCTGGTCCCATGGCTTTGTCCACTTTCAGTTTAGTAAGTTGTTCTAACACCTCGTCTTCTGTGAATGGTGTGGTATCTACTTCATTCCCATTTTTATATTTGGGAGTCACAGCTGATCCATCTCCAGGATCTTCTTTAGTAATATGTTATAGTATAGTAATATGAAATCACACTCAGTGCGTCCTTACCCCCTTGTAACTTTTATAACTGGAAGAGCTAAACCTAGCTGTCCCAGTCTTTGGGCTGGATACATTAAGCACCACATTAGAACACTGCGTTAAGCTTCTGTGCACCATGTCCTAATGTAAACACTAAAAAAGGTTTACTCTGGTTGCAGTAAACTAAGGACATGCAAATTACCACAGGGTTAAAAAGTGTGCAGTGTGAGAAAAAATAGCACAGTGTTGTAGTAATATGCAATCCTTTGCTGCATTAGGAATAAATATCTGTTTTCCTGATTTACTCAGGGCAATTTCTCCCAGTGGGTTAGTTTTGGCATATCATGACAGCAGGGCCGATGCTGTAGGATTGGTACCCTATGGCCTGCTCTGAACCAAAAGCCTGAACCAAACAAAATGGATTCCTGCTACAAGAAATTTCTCCTGTGTCCCAAGCCTCAGACCTGCTGACCAAGCAACTATCTGCTAAGTGTTTGTATGTGTGCATACAGAAGACTATTGTCCACAGCCATGACTACGTGCAAGAGAACCTGCTTCTCAGGCTTCTCTCAACAGACTATTCTACTGATCTTGGACATTTGCAACATTGTTTGAAACTGCATACCATCATCTTCTGCATTTCGTATCACCATGGACCCTTTATTTGCAGGATAACCACCTGATGACTACCACCTGGTTCGCCAAGATGCCTCGCAGTATCTTATGCCAACCAATCACCAAAACATGACAAGGACTGATCACAAAAATTAATACAGTATGCACAGAAGAACTTGTCCACCATTTTGTGCCTTTTGCCTTCTTTGCTGCTTCTGCAAGCACACTCTGTGTCACCCCAAGGCTGTTCCACTAACCCTGTGAGACATTTTCCAGACTCCCACAGATACCTAAGGTTCTGTGCTCTCACGCGGCTCACCTCTAATTGACTGGAGCCAGCGTTATCTAGCCTAGTTGCCTCTTTTGAACTTCATGCTATTCCAGAGATTGCCTCGGACCCCAGCTTCAATTGTCCACCTGGCAACGCTAGGTCTCATGTCTTTCCCAGTCAGATATTTTTGTGTATTTTTCTTAAGTGCAGAGTGTGCCTGTGATCTCTGGTTGCTAATCAGTGAGTTATTGCCACTACATAATCATATTGCTGCTACAATTTGACTGGAGCTGCCTGACTGAAGACCGAACACAATTTAGGATAACTATCCATAGGGTCGCCATGAGTCGACTCCGACTCGACGGCACTTAACAACAATCATATTGCTGCTACAATTTACCACCTCATTAGTCTACAGCAGGGGTCTCAAACACGCGGCCCGCGGGCCGCATGCGGCCCGCGAGAGACCTTTGTGCGGCCCGCGATGCATAGGGGAAAAAAAAAAACACCCCGGCTTCTGCTGCTGCTGCCGCCGCTGCCGTGGCCGGCAATAGCAGCAATATCGCAAGTCCCGCGGGCTCCGCTCCCCCCCCCTCCCCTCCCCTCCCTCCCTGCCTGCCAGTTCTCCGCTTCCGCTTCGGCTTCGCCTTTCAGAGCCGCGAAGGGAGAGCTTCTCCCTCGCGACTCTGTTCAGCCCGCTGGGGCAGATGGGAAATTTCCCATCTGCCCCAGCGGGCTGAACAGAGTCACGAGGGAGAAGCTCTCCCTTCGCGGCTCTGAAAGCCAAAGCCGAAGCGGAGAACTGGCAGGCAAGCAGGAAGGAAGGGGGAGGGGGGGGGAGCGGAGCCCGCGGGACTTGAGATATTGCTGCTATTGCCGGCCACGGCAGCGGCGGCAGCAGCAGCAGAAGCTGGGTTTTTTTTAAAGTTTAATTTTCCCGGGAGGGAGGGAGGGAGCAGGACTTGATGGGGGGGGAGAGCAGGACTTGATGGGGGGGAGAGCAGAACTTGATGGGGGGGAGCAGGACTGGGGGGGGAGCAGGACTTGATGGGGGGAGCAGGACTTGATGGGAGGGGAGAGCAGGACTGGGGGGGGGGAGAGCAGGACTTGATGGGGGGGGGAGCAGGACTTGATGGGGGGGGAGCAGGACTTGATGGGGGGGGGAGAGCAGGACCTGGGGGGGGAGCAGGACTTGATGGGGGGGGGGGGAGAGAGCAGGACTGGGGGGGGAGCAGGACTTGATGGGGGGAGCAGGACTTGATGGGGAGAGCAGGACTGGGGGGGGAGCAGGACTTGATGGGGGGAGCAGGACTGGGGGAGAGCAGGACTGGGGGGGGGAGCAGGACTTGATGGGGGGGAGCAGGACTTGATGGGGGGGAGAGCAGGACCTGAGGGGGAGCAGGACCGGGGGGGGGAGCAGGACTTGATGTGTGGCTGGGGGGGGGGTAGTACTGAAAATGGGGTGATGGGGGTTAGGACTGGTAATGGACAGATGGGGGTTAGGACTGGAGGTGGTCTGATTGGGGGGCTAAGACTGAAATGGGGTTATGGGGGGGCTAAGAATAAAGATAGGGCGATGGAAGGGTTAGGCCTGGAAGTGGGCTGTTGGGGGGCTTAGGACCGATAATGGGCTAGGGGGGGGGGGGCTAGAACTGGTAATGGACTGGGGGGGGTGCTATGACTGGAAATGGGCCGAGTAGAAGGGGGAGCTTGAACTGCAAATAGCTGATGGGGACAGGGTCTTGGAATGGTAATGGGCTGAGTGGAAGGGGGCTTGGAATGGAAATGGGCTGATGGGGAGGGGGGCTTGGAAAGGAAATGGGCTGTGAGGGGAGGGAGCTAGGACTGGAAATGGGCTGATGATGCGGGGACTAGAAGGGAGCGGATGCTGGGTGGGGCAGGAGCTAGAAGGGAGTTGATGTTGGGGGACGATTAGAATGGGATGGGGCTGGGAGAGTGAAATGGAGAGGGTAAAAATATTTTGTGTGGGAGGGAAGAAAAATCTACAATTGGCCGGGTATTGGGAGAGTAAGTGGGGATTGAGGATGGAGGGGTAAAATTTGAGTGGATGAAATAGGAATGAGGAAAGAGCAAAAGGAGAAAGATTAGTATGTTAAAGCAGATGAGATGTAGAGAGAATGGAAAAAAACTAGGAAAGAAGAAAGGACAAATGGACAGCAGACGATGGAGAGTTAGCAGAAGACACAAAGAAACCAGAAGAAAGTGAATGGAACAATTGCAACTGAAAAAAAAATGCACAAAAGGTAGAAAAATATCTCTTTATTTTGAATTTATTAACTGAAATATGTCAGCTCTTGGAAATGTGCATCTTTAACGTCTGCACTTTATTTAATACAAGAGGAAATCAATGTATAGTTTTATTTCTACAGTGTTGTACATTCTAAGTTTGGCTTTTGGGGTTCCCAGTTTAATTGTCTTCCTGTTTCTAAATTGTGATTCCTTGTTTGGTGATGGTGTATGTTCTGCATGTGTAACTGAGCTGAGGTATTCTGTTTATGTAATTCCTATTTGACATTGCCACTTGTTCTCTTTCCCGAGTAGGTCATGTATTGTTATTCTCTGAAATGTGTTGATTTAATATTTGCAGTGTTGCCTTTTGATAGTTAGGGTATGGTGCTTTGTGAGTCCTGGTAGTGCTGTTAGGACACGGCAGGTTTGCTATGGGTTCTAAATGAGCAGTGTTTCTAGTAGTTCCTAATGTGTCTGGCGGTTGGCACTGGTTTATAGTAATGTAGAAATCTTTTAGTCTTTCTTTATCCATACACTCATTAAGAGGCATGTTTACTAAAAGTTAGTGTATGGTAACATTATGCAAATATTTATGCAAATGATGCTCTTATGCAAATGATGCCCTTATGCAAATGAGGCCTGCGTCTTGTGCGGCCCCCGGGTTACTCTACAAGTCCTCATTTGGCCCTCAAAGCAATTTGAGTTTGAGACCCCTGGTCTACAGCTAGTTTGTATATTTTTCTATCCATAATAAAACCTAATATATATCACAGAACTCTCTCTTCTAGCTCATTACCAAAAGGTCCCACCGAACCTGAGGGCGAAGGACTAATAGCTGACTTCCTCTAGATCAGGGGTCTCAAACACGCGGCCCGCGGGCCGCATGCGGCCCGCGAGAGACCTTTGTGCGGCCCGCGATACACAACCCGGCTTCTGCGCGCATGTCCCGCGGCCCCCGATCCCTTCCTGCTTGCCTGTCAGTTCTTCTCTGCTTCGGCTTTCAGAGCCGCGAAGGGAGAGCTGCTCCCTCGCGACTCTGTTAAGCTCGCCGGGGCAGATGGGAAATTTCCATAAGCCCCAGCGGGCTTAACAGAGTCACGAGGGAGAAGCTCTCCCTTCGCGGCTCTGAAAGCCGAAGCAGAGAAGAACTGACAGGCAAGGGGGGGGGCCGCGGGACATGCGGTATTGCTGCTACCGCGGGCCGCGGCAGCGGCAGGAGCAGCAGCTAGCTGTTTTCTAAAGTTTGTTTCCCTGGGGGGGGGAGCAGGATTGATGTGGGCTGCTGCTGGGGGGGGGGAGCAGGATTGATGTGGGCTGCTGCTGGGGGGGGGGAGCAGGATTGATGTGGGCTGCTGGTGGGGGGGGGGAGCAGGATTGAGGTGGGCTGCTGCGGGGGGGGAGCAGGATTGATGTGGGCTGCTGCTGGGGGGGGAGCAGGATTGATGTGGGCTGCTGCTGGGGGGGGAGCAGGATTGATGTGGGCTGCTGGGGGGGTAGGACTGGAAATGGGGTGATAGTACTGGTAATGGACAGATGAGGGTTAGGACTGGAGGTGGTCTGATTGGGGGGCTAAGAATGAAGATGGGGCGATGGAAGGGTTAGGCCTGGAAGTGGGCTGTTGGGGGGCTTAGGACCGATAATGGGCTATGGGGGGGGGGGTGGAGCTAGAACTGGTAATGGACTGGGGGGGGTGCTATGACTGGAAATGGGCCGAGTAGAAGGGGGAGCTTGAACTGCAAATAGCTGATGGGGACAGGGTCTTGGAATGGTAATGGGCTGAGTGGAAGGGGGCTTGGAATGGAAATGGGCTGATGGGGAGGGGGGCTTGGAAAGGAAATGGGCTGTGAGGGGAGGGAGCTAGGACTGGAAATGGGCTGATGATGCGGGGACTAGAAGGGAGCGGATGCTGGGTGGGGCAGGAGCTAGAAGGGAGTTGATGTTGGGGGACGATTAGAATGGGATGGGGCTGGGAGAGTGAAATGGAGAGGGGAAATATATTTTGTGTGGGAGGGAAGAAAAATCTACAATTGGCCGGATATTGGGAGAGTAAGTGGGGATTGAGGATGGAGGGGTAAAATTTGAGTGGATGAAATAGGAATGAGGAAAGAGCAAAAGGAGAATGATTAGTATGTTAAAGCAGATGTAGAGAGAATGGAAAAAAAACTGGGAAAGAAGAAAGGACAAATGGACAGCAGACGATGGAGAGTTAGCAGAAGACACAAAGCAACCAGAAGAAAGTGGCTGGAACAATTGCAACTGAAAAAAATGCACAAAAGGTAGAAAAATATCTCTTTATTTTGAATTTATTAACTGAAATATGTCAGCTCTTGGAAATGTGCATCTTTAACGTCTGCACTTTATTTAATACAAGAGGAAATCAATGTATAGTTTTATTTCTACAGTGTTGTACATTCTAAGTTTGGCTTTTGGGGTTCCCAGTTTAATTGTCTTCCTGTTTCTAAATTGTGATTCCTTGTTTGGTGATGGTATATGTTCTGCATGTGTAACTGAGCTGAGGTATTCTGTTTATGTAATTCCTATTTGACATTGCCACTTGTTCTCTTTCCCGAGTAGGTCATGTATTGTTATTCTCTGAAATGTGTTGATTTAATATTTGCAGTGTTGCCTTTTGATAGTTAGGGTATGGTGCTTTGTGAGTCCTGGTAGTGCTGTTAGGACATGGCAGGTTTGCTATGGGTTCTAAATGAGCAGTGTTTCTAGTAGTTCCTAATGTGCCTGGCGGTTGGCACTGGTTTATAGTAATGTAGAAATCTTTTAGTCTTTCTTTATCCATACACTCATTAAGAGGCATGTTTACTCAAAGTTAGTGTATGGTAACATTATGCAAATATTTATGCAAATGATCCCTTATGCAAATGATGCCCTTATGCAAATGAGGCCTGCGTCTTGTGCGGCCCCCGGGTTACTCTACAAGTCCTCATTTGGCCCTCAAAGCAATTTGAGTTTGAGACCCCTGCTCTAGATGTAATTGAGCATAACTTGTTTGTCTGCCAATACTCCCCACAGTGCTAGGGTTTCTGGCTCCCCCTTGCAACCTATAGATTGGCACCCCCTCCCTCTTTATATTAATGCTGGCTACATCCCATCCCTCTTTTTCCCCACAAACTCCTTTGTGAACTCTTTTCACATGATGCTAGTATTTCTCCTTCAAATCCCGTGTTGTAAGAAATTTCAGTGAAGGGGCAAATGCACAGTCAGAATAAAAATAACTACTGAGCAGTGAATACTTAGCATCACATGAACAGGCCGTGATAATCCAAGAGCATGCTAAATTTTAGATGGATTGAAAGAAAAACACTCAGTGGTACAGACAGCTCGGAAATATTTTACTCATTGATAAAATATGCAGGAGAAAGATTTTGTACATTGACTGCATAGCTATCATGTTGTTGATTCCTACATTCTGTACATCTAGAAAGTATAAGCAAAATTGGTATAATGATGATGCAAAGATTAGTCTGTCACTGTAGGAAGTCAGTGACATTAATATACTGCTAATTTAAACCACATGTGTTAAGCAGGTTTCAACAACAAATCAGTAGGTTACAAATTATAGCACTGTGAAAAATAATTAGTAAAATAGGTCAACAGTATATAAGCATGTCATCAGGGAGGGAGGAGTGGCTCAGTGGTTGGGACAGGTTATCTCAGGCCGGAGGGCTGGGGGTTCAATTCCCGCATGGGGACAAGTAACCTCAGGCTGGAGGGACTGAGGTCTCTAGTCCCATGGCTGCTCCTTGTGGCCTTGGGCAAGCCACTTAACCCTCCATTGCCTCAGGTACACTTACATTGTGAGCCCTTTGGGGACAAGGGAATAAAAAGTACCTGTTAGTATATACATGTAAACCGCTCTTATGCATACATAAAGGGCGGTATATCAAATGCCTAACCATAACCATAACCATAAAATAAGAAAATATACTCTGAATGTATTATTCATTTATTTATTTAGCTAGACTTATATACCGCTTTTCACCGGGTCAAAACGGTATACAATGAAACAAAAACTTGTTTACATATAACGATAGCAAAGCATTTCAGAATGCTTTACTGTGCCCAGGCAATTCACTGTTTAATAAATTGGATCAGGAAGCCAAAACAGTGTCCATAAAATATATTAAAGCAATCTTTTGCTGTGCCATGCTTTGATACAACAGTCTTCCACAGACTCCCAAGCATGAAAGTCACATCCTTAAATAGCCAAACGGTATTGCAAAAGATGATCATTTAGGGCCATCCTGATCCAGCATCTTTTAAACAGCTCCCAGAGATCCAATGGGGGTCACAAAATCAGTTGCCCTTGCCTCCCCAATAAATCCATGCTCTCTCCCTGCTGGATTACAAAATTTGTTTTAATTTCTTGCAAGCCTCTTGTTCTGTTTATGTTTTCTGTTTATGTTTTATTGAATTTGATATACCGCCTTTCTACATAAGTCAAGGCGGTGTACAATATGCAAACAAAGAGAGGTTCGCGGCCGAAGCCAGTGAAGGTAGGAAAAGAAGTTACAGTTTCAATTGACAGGAAAGTAGGAGAAAGAAGAAGAGAGAGGACAAGACAACACGAGACGAGAGAGACTGTATGTTATAGGGGAAACAGCTGGGTAGGGAGAGAGGTCAGACAAAAGGAGAGGGGAGGTCAAAGGCTAGTGCAAATAGGTGAGTCTTGAGATTGCGTTTAAAGGTAGGGTGATGGGTCTCTAGGCGTAGGGAGGAAGGGAGAGCATTCCAAAGAGCGGGACCAGCAAAGAAAAAGGCGGAAGAACAGGTGGATTGCAGATGAGCATATGAGGGGGAGGGAAGAGTAAGGCGGTTGAGGTGGAACGACCGGGGTGTGTACCTGGGAGAGTGGAGGCTGATAAGGTCGGCAAGATACTGAGGGGTGCTGGTGTAGAGAACTTTATGAACCAGAGTGAGTAATTTGAAGTGAGTGCGGGCAGAGATGGGAAGCCAGTGAAGGTGTAAGAGTAGAGGAGTTGCGTGATCACGGAGGGAGGAGTGGTTTTCTCTCACTCTAGTTTGACTGCATGACTGCCAGTAGGAAGTAACTGTACTAGCAGTAGAAAGTGAAGCTGGGGGGACACCCAATAGCCTAATGGTTAGAGTAGTGGGCCAGGACCAGAGAAATCAGCATTCATATCCCACTTCTTCTTGTGATCTTGAGTAAGTCACTTAATTCTCCTTCCTCTCTATACCCGATGGATGTTTTGCTTTAAGAAAAGTGGACTGTGTTTCCAGCACTTCCTTCAACATCTTCCTCCTATCACAGAACGGACTACAGCTGCTCTTCCCTTGCATTGGGGTTTAAATTTTTCTGTGTGCTGCGGTACGTGGCCTCGTCGCCGTTGGCACATGCCCAAAGGGGCGTGACCTAAGGGGCACAACTTGCCCCTTAGGAGCCTCGGTGGTGTTATTGCTGTCCTTGGGAGATATGGGCAAACGGAAGGCAAGAGTTAAGGGCCCTGTGCCACTGAGGGGAGTTGTTGACCCTATGGATCATCATTTAGTGAATGTTGCCCCCCCCCCACCCCCGAGTCTTCTGAAATCTCTACTGTGGGCAGCGTCTCAGCCTCAGAGGTGTCCCTAAGTTCAGGGATACGTACCCCTCCCCCTCAACCAGGTGTTACTGTTTCTCCCCATGGAGGACCAAGAGTTTTGGTTGGTTCTCCTAATCCAGTGGTTTCAACTCCCCTTTTTGGGGGTGAGAGTCCTAGTTGCGACCTTTCTTGTGTTGTACAAAATTATCCAGCTCCAGTGTCGTTGTCGGTTGCTGGGCCGGTGTTGGGAACTTCAGGCCCTTTTAGGGATGAGGTTCCCTTGAATGAGGTACTCTCTGCTATTCGTCGGGTTGAAGGAGTTCTTTCGGGGACTCTCTCACAGCTGTGTGATTTGATGGAAGGCACTTCTGCAACCCTTCAGAGTCATGGAGAGACCTTGTCGGCTGTTTGTGAAAGAACCCGCAAGATTGAAGCCACGGTAAATGGGGTTCAAACAGCAAGTAATGCTTTTGTTAAGGATAGTTTGTTTCTTCATTCTAAGCGGAAATTGTTGGAAAATGCTGCCCGGGCAAGAAACCTTTGGTTCCTAAATTTTCCCAAGATTCTTATTTCCCCCTTGGAGCTTTTTAAAAAATATGTTAAGGAGACGTTGTGTTATACTTCCTTTGATGATTCTTCCATTTTCTCTATTATTTACTTCTCATGTATTGGATAAAGCTCCAGAAGGAGAAATGGACCAGTTAGTTTATTTTGATAAATTAGATTTAACAACCTTCTTGGAGACCTCATTTGATAAGGTCTCCCAGAGGGCGATTTTGTTGGTTACTTTTTCTTTGGAGCCAGTGAAAGGGGTGATTTTCCGTCTCTTCTTTTCTAAGAAGGACACTTTGTTTTGTGATAAACCATTATTGGTATTTCCTGATGTTGCTAAAGTCACCCAATTGTGCCGTAAGGTTTTCTTCAAATTAGGCCTAAGGTTCTGGCTGCTGGAGCTACTTTTTATTTGAAATACCCTTGTAAGTGTTTAGTCACTTACAGGGGTAATAAATTTATTTTCATGGAACCATTGTAGTTGGAACGGTTCTTGCTTGATAAGGATATATAATGTATAATATGATCCTTGTTTCCTGTTCTTTTGTATGAAATAGGGTTTATTATTAATTTCTGGAGGGTTGGGTTTGATGATTTTGCCTCCCTTGATGTAGGCTTGAACAACTTTTCATTATTATTTCCTCTTGTAATATTTATTATTTGTCTTATGAAATAGTTGTTTTTCCTGAAATGTTTACTTTTGTATGCATTTGAAAATATTGAAACTATAAAATAAAAAAAAAATTTAAAAAAGGATATAGCGTTATTAGAAAAGGTACAGAGAAGAGCCACCAAAATGGTAGAGGGGATGGAAGGATACTCCTATGAAGAGAGGCTAAAACAGTTAGGGCTCTTCAACCTGGAAAAGAGACGGCTGAG
Organism: Ichthyophis bannanicus; assembly: GCA_033557465.1. Classification (NCBI taxonomy): domain Eukaryota; kingdom Metazoa; phylum Chordata; class Amphibia; order Gymnophiona; family Ichthyophiidae; genus Ichthyophis; species Ichthyophis bannanicus. The sequence goes on from CM066031.1 coordinate 1,110,774,017, forward strand.
GGGAGATATTGTAGAGGTCTATAAATTAATGAATGGAATGGAACGGGTAAAGGTAGATCGATTGTTTACATCATCCGAATATAAAAAGACTAGGGGACATGCAATGAAGCTACAGTCTAACCTATTTAAGACTAATAAGAGAAAATATTTTTTCACTCAACGTGTAATCAAACTCTGGAATTTGTTACTGGAGGATTTAGTAAAAGCTGTTAGTGTAGCTGGGTTTAAAAAAGGTTTGGACAAGTTCCTGGAGGAAAGGTCCATAAAACATTATTAAAAGGGACCCAGGATATCACTGCTTGACCCAATACAAGCACTGAGGAACATTTGTCTTTTGGGGCGACTGCTAGGTACTTATGACCTAGATTGGCCACTGTTGGAAACAGGATACTGGGCTTGATGGACCTTGGTCTGACCCAGTATGGTATATCTTATGTTCTTATGAGAGAAAAGCTAGATTATTACAGACACTTTCTGGCGAGACCAGGGAGTAAGATCCATGCTTTTTCCATTACTCCTAGGTTTTCAGGATGTTTTTCCCAAAATTATACTGTCCTCCAGAGTGAGGCGAGAGAAAGAACTCTCACACGTAGGCATCTGCATTGTCAGCAGAAACTTGCATAATGGCTCAGTGCAAGCAGTGTGGATCCAACTAATGCCACCTCAAGCACAGTAATTGCAGGGGGATGTACCTGCCCCCTACTGCAGTTAGCCTACAGCCACATGCTGGTTACACAGCCCACACATGTGTAACCAGTGCAGAGCTCAATAAACATGCCACTAAATGTGCCAAACAACAAGAGGAGCTTGGAAACTCCAGCGTAACTCCTCTGAAACTGCGCACTGGACCAGCATGATGTTAAGGTAAATATGTATTTTGCAAAAATAGCAAGATGCTGGCAAACCAAGGAACTAGAAGAAAAAGCGAGAACCACAGTGCAGTTTATAACACCAAATTATAACTCATTTTGTTTTGTTATAAATTGTGTTATGGAGGAAGTGACATCATGGTGCAAATAGCAGCCTAGGGAGTTCGCTCCATGGCTGCAAATACAGATTTCCACAATGAACGGGACAAGCCCTAGCTGAGTAGTGAGCCGCATGATGAGAGATGCAGTGGGGATGCCTCCGACCGCTATGGCAGCGAAAAAATCAGCAGTGGACCAGAAAGCATTTGCATTCAAGGCGGTGGTGGGAGGCACTCCGGGGAAGCACAAAATGGCAGCCAATGCCACGAGCGTCACTGGCAATGGAAACAATCGACAGGATAGTTCTGAGCCCAAAATGAGAGCCAGGTCAGAGATACAGCTCTTGTGGGTTGACATTAAAGACTGGTTTGTGAGCCTGCAGCATGATATTGCCAGCATCCCTTTTATAGCAAAAGTTATTGAGAAAGTTGTTCATCTTCAGCTACAGGACTTCCTTGACACAACAGCACCATTAGACAAACACAGATACGGGTTTCGACCTTTTCATGAGGTTGAAACCCCCCTCCTAGTTCTCTTTGACACCCTCATCCAAGATACGGATAACATTAAACAAGTATTCATATTTGTTTTTATTGATATCTCCTTTGCATTTGACAATGTAAATTATAATATTCTACTCACCAGACAATCAAATAGGTTTAAAAGGAATAGCTCTCAATTGGTTTAAATCATATATCTCTAATCACTTTCAATATGTACAAATAGGCCATGACTCATCAGCACTTTTCCCTCAAGATCCGGGTATTCCCCAAGGCTCCGCACTATCTGCCCTATTGTTCAACTTTTATATCTTCAACCAATATGCTCCGTTTTCAAAAGACACAATATAAGATATCATATTTACGCTGACTGTATCATGCTGTAATCCCCATTAGACACTGCAAACCCCACCTATGACAATAGCAGAATCCTGGCTCCTTTCAAACAGTATGTCCATCAATTTCAACAAAATGAAAGTATTATTCACTTCAAGAAACCCTAATTTCAACCCCCCCCCCCCCCCCAATAATCAACCTGAACATCATTCTACCAGTTAAACAAGTGGTAAAATACTCAGGAATTATCCTTAACAAATCCCTCAACATAACTGCCCACATAAAACAAATAGCCAAAATCGTCTTCTATAAATTAAGGACTATTCAACAACTCAGGCTTCTTATTGATGCAGATGACTTCAGATCAGTAGTGCAAGCATTAATCACACCTCACTTTGACTACTGTAATAGCATACTACAAGGAACAACCAAAAAGAATTTAAACACTCCAAATTGCTCAAAACGTCACTGCCAGGATAATATTTAAGGCCCGTTTATCCGATCACAACACCCCCATTTTGTACTTGCTCCATTGGCTCCCAATTACCAGCAGAATAAAATATAAATCCGTTATGACAACTTTTAAGTTAATCAACAATATAGCACCTTCTCAGCTTTCAACCTTAATCCACACACCTCCAGACAACAAAACTAGAAGACGGAATAACCTCAACACTCTTTCAGTACCAACCTCAATTTCAGAGGCTAAGCAAATAACGAGCAACAGTGCTTTCTCATATGCTGTGCCAGCCCAATGGAATGCCCTCCCGGAAACACTAAGAGAAATTAAAGACCTTCAAGTCTTCCAAAAGGAATTAAAAACACTTCTCTTCATCTAACATTTCAATAACCCTAATCCCACATCCAACCAACCGCCACTCACCAACTCAATCTCTCAATCTCTTAACACTGCCACACGACAAACCAGCCATATTCTCACACCCACCCAATTATGAATCATTCCACTTACCACTACTCTAGCCATCTATATATAGTCTGATTCCCCCGCTCTCACCTTGATACCCAGAATGCGCCATAAATTGTGGAGAGCACATTGTAAATAATTATTATTTTGTACTGTTTATTGTAAATAGTTCTCTGTTGCAATTATGTTCAATGTATTGTGTTTGTTACATTGTAAACCACCCCTGATCTCTGGAAGGGACAGTATAGAAAAATGTTCAAATAAATAAAAAGAAATAAAATAAATATTTCCACACTTAAACAGGAGGTACACGGTTGGATGGCTGAACTCAGACAGAGGTGGGACAAAGTGTGGAGGAAGTGGAAGGGACAGTGGAGATGCAGACTACTCAAATCCAGGCCCTCCAACAAGAGAACCTTCAACTGTCGACCGTACAAGAGGAGATGAGCTACAAAATGGAAGACTTGGAAAATAGGTCCTGTCAGACCAACCTGAGGATTCGGGGTATACCTGAAATGGAAGAAAGTGTGGACTATAAGGAGCTGACAAAGCAACTCTGTAAAGCTGTGGCCAAGGCTGGAGGACAGTCAATTGTGCTTTAAGGTAGAAAGAACACATCGGGCCCTGGGACCCAGAGGAAGGGTCTGTTTGGCCCACGATCCAACTGACCCTTCACCCAACACATTACCCATCAAAGTACTAGTTAGGCCAGATGCTAATTAGCTTCCAGAAGTCAGTTGAGAGCAGGTTCATGCAGTACAGCTGAAGACTGGACCAATAAGAATATATAATGAAGCTAAGTGACCATTGTGGCCCTGCCCAGTTAGTACCTGTATCGAGGAAAGAGTAGTTAATTCCATAGTAACAAACCTTAGGAATAACCCAATAAAAAGACATCACCAATAAAAGCCATTAAAAATCCATTACCTCGCTCTGATGCGTAAGTAAAGGGCGGTATATCAAATGCCTAAACCATAACCATACCTCAGTAATGACTCCCGGTCCACACCAGGGGCACGATAAGGGGTGTGTCCTGCCCCTGAGGTGTGACACCTCTGAAAGCATATAGCAATTTTAAAGGATGGAGCTGGGAAGAAGGAGCACTCATCCCGTATTGCACTCTGGTCTTTGTAATTCCCTTGTATCAGTAAGTCCAATGTGAAGAAAGTGCAAAGCAGCAATATAAAAGTCAAGATGTTTGGTAGGATAAACATGATTCAATGATAACAATGATTTCCTTTCTACCTGCAGCATGGTCCCTTTTCCTGAGCGTCTCTCATACTGACTCATGAGGGAATATTATTGTGACCTGGAGAATACCCAAATCTGTGAGAATGTTCTGTTCAGCACCAGGGCTGCCGCTATCTTTTTTTGCTGCCCTGTGAAAGTGATTACTGTATTTCTCGCCCTCCCCCCAGTGGATTCCAGTGGAACTCTTCACAAGCTTCTATTTTGTCCCAACATGATGAAAATTTTCTGACGGCTAGCTGTGCTAGTCTGGAGTAGCAAAATATGACAGGCAGGTGGCACCTTATAGACTAACTAATTTATTGAAGCACATTCCTCAATAAATTGATCAGTCTATAAGGTGCCACATGCCTCTCATTCTTGTCCCAACAATAACATAAGTGTGCAAGTGTCTGAACATCATTTACATATGCAGTGGGGCAAGAGAGGCTACCAGATTTCTAGATGACTTCTCTCCAGCTCCAACTATCATATACATGAGAAAAAACTATAAAACCCTGCAAAATGACTAGTCAGAATCCATAGCAAACCTGCCATAGCATAATACCAAGATTCACACCATCACCAATTGGGGGTCAAAGGGATATGTAGCATAAAATTCACTAGCAGTGTCTGTTGAATTGCTGTGCATCTCGGGGGGGGGGGGGGGAATTATATAGTTTCCTCATCAAGTCTTGCTGAGTATTTCACGTGGTGACCCCGTTGTACAAAATGCACACTAAATCTTAGCAAGGTTACACTAGAAATATGGTAGGAAAGAAAACAAAAAAATACATACTGGCTGCACATCGCCCAGGAGAAAAAGGTGCCCACCCGTAGCCTGTGCACTAGGCCTAACGATGGTGGTGGCAATGGTGCAGACGATGCAGATAACATCCCTGTCGTGGTGGGCGTGTTTGTGGACCCACTGTGGCAGGAGGTAAACCACAGAAATTAATGAAGTTGAGGATTAACTACAGTTAAGTGGACGTCTGCAGATAAAGAGGAGATAATGTACTGCTGCTTTTATGATACAAACCCTATATTTAAATCAAGATTTCAGCCCCACACAGATCCCAGGAGGGACTGTGCCTCGTGCTTCCAGGGCTTGCATCGCCGGACGTCCCATCACCTCCGCTACCCAATCGGGGTAGTGCTGCGGGAATAAAAGCAGCCGCCAGCTCCGGGACCGTCCTTTTCAGCCCCACACAGATCCCAGGAGGGACTGTGCCTCGTGCTTCCAGGGCTTGCATCGCCGGACGTCCCATCACCTCCGCTACCCAATCGGGGTAGTGCTGCGGGAATAAAAGCAGCCGCCAGCTCCGGGACCGTCCTTTTCAGCCCCACACAGATCCCAGGAGCGACTGTGCCTCGTGCTTCCAGGGCTTGCATCGCCGGACGTCCCATCACCTCCGCTACCCAATCGGGGTAGTGCTGCGGGAATAAAAGCAGCCGCCAGCTCCGGGACCATCCTTTTCAGCCCCACACAGATCCCAGGAGGGACTGTGCCTCGTGCTTCCAGGGCTTGCATCGCCGGACGTCCCATCACCTCCGCTACCCAATTGGGGTAGTGCTGCGGGAATAAAAGCAGCCGCCAGCTCCGGGACCGTCCTTTTCAGCCCCACACAGATCCCAGGAGGGACTGTGCCTCGTGCTTCCAGGGCTTGCATCGCCGGACGTCCCATCACCTCCGCTACCCAATCGGGGTAGTGCTGCGGGAATAAAAGTAACCGCCACCGGCGCGCCCGCGCCTGAGGGCCTCGCTAGAGGGCCCTTTGGCGTGGCCCTTAGGCAGTGGCCTCTACAATCCTACGGCAGACAAAATCCTGAACTCTCTCATCTTGCCAGCAGCCTGAGCTCCCCGTTGATCGAGCTTGCTCACCAAGCCACAAAGACCTGAAGCAACAGAGTTCTCCAAACGACTTTTCCCTCCTGCTGCCTTGCAAGTATAACCCACAACTTCATTGCTACATTGTTACTACACTACTGCCAGTAATCTTAGTAGTATGTTACTCTGACGAAGTTTACTATTGCCACTATCTTGCTAGTCTGTGAATTTATAAATTGCTTGTCTATGCTTTGTTATCAGGGACAATAGATCTACATCCCATACCCTGTCTATACCTAGATTGATAGGAATTGCAAGTCTCAAAGCCAGTGGGAACCAGCCCTGATCGAATTCTCACAAATCTCCCTCAATCACTGTTAACATCTTACAATCTCTGTGATTACTTTCAGAGAGGGTAAAATGGGTCCCCCCACCACCTTAACTGGTTGCTACCTACTCCTCTCTGTCTGCCTCTCATTCTCCCAAGCTCTATCCCTTGAAGCTAACAGGATACCTATTTTATACGGCCAAGGGAAGAGATGGTCAGATATACCCAAATTCAGTTACAATTGGAACCCACATCCACATCACAAGCATCTAATTCACATTCCACTCCAACATACGATGAGAGCCAAACTGGATGAAAGCCTCCATGCACATGCACATAGTTTAAAATGCGCCCTTATCAACGCCCGCTCAATTCGTAAGAAATGGCCGGTGATCGCAGACATAATATCCCTCCACAACCTTGACATCCTTATGATTACTGAAACATGGTTGTCCACAGAAGACAATGTACTACTCAACCAGCTCCTTCCACCGAATTTTTCAGTGTTTACTAGTCACAGACAGAACAAGCGCGGAGGAGGTGTGCTCATACTCTCCAGATCAGACCTTCAGTTCCAACTGATAAATGCCCCAAGCACGGACCACCTAGAGTTAGTCTCTATCTCCAACAAGATATGCGCTATAAACCTCCTATACCGAGCACCCTCAGCCGCCCCAGATGCCCTTCCAGACATTATAGACCTAGCCTCCAACACACAGAATCCTAATACTCCAGTTTGGATTGTTGGTGATTTCAACTTGCCAGCCCTCCAAGATAGCCATTCAACTGCATTCCTCGAAGCCCTCGAATCCCTAGGATATCAACAATTAGTACGGGAACCTACACATGTGAAGGGGAACACCCTTGACCTTATATTCGCACCACAGATTTTACATGACCAATCACACAATTCGGTGATATCGATATCTGATGTACCGTGGTCAGATCATAAACTCATTACATTCCAGATCCCTACTCATCTCAGACACTCAAAGACCAACATTGCTCCAAATAACAACTTTAAATCGCTGACCAGGAGCTTTCTTCCATTCAACAGAGAGCGCATCCTTGCTGCAACCTGCTCACTTCGTAACGAGGCCCCTCTAGAGATAGAAGACCTAATCGCATGCTGGAACAACAGTCTTAATACAATTGCACTGCGACCACCTCTCAATAGACCGACTAGGAAAAGAGCTTCTGCACCATGGTACACTGATGATCTGAGACTATCACTATCCCAATTACGGAGCCTCGAGAAGCGCTGGTGTCGGTCACACACCTCTGTAGACCGGGCAGCCTACCTCAACCAGCTATCCATCCACCGCAAAGCCATCTCTGATAAAATGAAGCAGTATCACACGGACACCCTGAAGCGGGCCTTAAATAAGCCCCACGATTTGTTTAACATAGTCAAGACTCTATCAAAGGAACCAACCCCTGAAAAGCAATGTGAGATCCATCCCCAAGATTTTGCGGTCTACCTACAGTCCAAGCTTACACAAACAAGTAAACCCCCCTCAGAATTTACCCCCACTGTCCATAACTGCCCAACAGCTCTAAGCATTTTCACTACGCCGGATAAGAAGCGAATTGAAGATCTGATCATGTCTCTCAACTCCACCACTGCTCAGACGGACCCCTGTCCAGCTTTTTGGATAAAGGAACTTCGTTGCGAATTCAGCCCAATAATAACTAAAATCATAAACCTGTCCTTCAAGTCTGGTACGTTCCCCTCTGCCCTCAAACAAACGTCCATCAGACCACTGTTAAAAAACTGTAAGTTAGATCCTCAAAAGGCAGAATCCTACAGACCCATTTCTAGTATTCCTTTTCTTGCGAAATTAATAGAAAAGGAGGTCCAATGCCAATTGCAAGACCATATTGATACCACGGCTCCTCTGGACCCTTGCCAACATGGCTTCAGAGAGTCACACGGAGTAGAAACGCTCCTTACATCTCTCCTCAACAACATAATCTCCGGTATCAACAACGTCCGACAAGGTTTCGCACTTGTGTTCCTGGACATAGCCGCGGCCTTTGACTCGGTGAGCCATGACCTCCTTCTAATACGTCTAAAAGAGAAAGGTGTTGGCGGAACTGCCCTTGAATGGTGCAGATCGTACTTGTCTGAAAGATGGCAACACGTTCGGTCTGGTGGAATGATGTCTGATCCATTTCACCAAGGACAGGGAGTCCCGCAAGGTTCCTCCCTTTCTGCCTTACTGTTCAATATTTATATGCAACCTATTTGCAAGATCATCAGGTCCTTCAATGTGAGTTGCATGATATATGCGGACGATGTCCTGCTTTATATGCCTTTCAACATAGACAAAATGGACCTATCTCCACTAAGTAACTGCTTTGATGCCATATCGCAATGGCTCTTGTCACAAAACCTAAAGATTCAACACAAGAAGACAGAAGTGCTCTTCATGTCAAGGAACCCGAGCTTCAGCCCCCCACAGTTCCTGAAGGTGAAGGATGCTGAGCTACAATCAAAACCCAACATAAGATATCTGGGCGTCACACTCGACCAGAACCTCGACATGAAAGCACATATAGCCAACACTGTAAGAATCATATACTACAAAATCCAGTCACTAAGACATCTTCGCCCCCTGCTCGAACCTGAGGATTTTCGCACCATCTACCAGGCTCTGATCATGCCTCACTTTGACTATGCTAATGTCATTTTACTAGGCCTCCCTCAATCCACCCTGAACCCCCTACAGCTCGCAATGAATAGCGCTGCGAGGATTCTCTATGGGGCATCTAGATGTGAGCATGTGTCACCCCTGCTAATGCAGTTACACTGGCTTCCTATACATGCCAGGATCATATTCAAAACATTACTACTTACATTCAAAGCAGTAAATAGTCTCTCCCCCACATCATTAACTGAACTCATCAAACCCATAGCCCCGAATAGATCGAGGAGATCTACTGCAGTAAATTCGCTAATGGTTCCCCGCGAACTTACTAGAAGCACCTCAGCAACAGCAAACCGGGCTTCCAGCCTTCGTTCCCCTAAACTCTGGAATGCACTACCGCCAGATATCAGAGCAATCAACAGCCTACTGCAATTTAGAAAAGCCCTCAAACACTACTTATTCCTTAAATACTTCTCAGTGAGTGCAGAGGCACGACCCCTCTCTGTGAATCATGGACACACCGATTCACCTATTGAACCAGAATTCCCCACATAGAAAGGTTCCACAGACCTTTGGTAGAAGGTTCTACGTGCCTGTCTTCTATCTCATCTGCGCTATCTTTTAAGATGTTAATAGTTCACTGTTATATTTCCGTTATTCTTAATCACATTGCTAACCAGGTTGTATGACCCCATTTACTGATTTTACCCTGTTATCCAAGTTTTATTCCCCTGTTTACTGTAACTCAGACGCTTGCTTATGGTGCTGAATTTTTGTTCGATGTAAACCGCGCTGATGCCAAAGAGTGCGGTATATAAGAGATGTAAATAAATAAATAAATGAATAAATAAATAAAAGAGGGTATACAAAGAGAATCCACCAAAATCTAGAAGAAAAAGACATATTGCCACAAGAAAAACTGCAAAAAGCAACAAAACACACATTTAAGATCTTTAATTTCACAGATCAAATTAATTAGTATGTGAATGATAACATCTTAAATCAACTAAGGGTTTCTGTGGGAAAAGAAATATAGAGAGGAGAAGACTTAGGTGAGAGGAACAGAAGAAAGGAATACACAGAAAAAGAAAGAGCAGCTGAGGGGGAGATGGAGCTGAGAGATCTGGAACTGCAGGAGAGAGGTAACTACAAGACAGGTCAACCAATCAACTGAAGAGGAAGAAGAAAGGGAGGAGAGAGACAGAGGTGGAGAAAGTCACGTGGAAAAAGATGAATATGCTAGGTTCCCCAAGATTATCCAAGTTAAATTTAACACCTAAGTTTAAAAGTATGATAAGATGAACAAGGCCATACCTGTATAAAGGGACCGTTCAGTGACCAAAATAAATCACATGCAATATTGTGCAGCTAAATTATCACTGCAAGAATATTACCAACTAAAATGCAGGACCAGAAGAAAAAGAGAACAGTTCCTCCTTGAAAAAGCACATTGAAGGAACAAAATAATCACCGCGTGTGGAGGTATCCCTGATAAAAGGGTATCTAAAATGATTAAAATCAAAGATATTGAGGAAGATCCAAGACATCAAGCTGAAAAATGCAACATTAAACAGAAGACAACCTGAAATTTATAAGTTCCAACAATAAATTGAAAATAGCAGCAGAAGCGCAAAAAACTGCAAGGATATGAAGAAACTAGCAGACAAAGATATTAAAATAAACTATTTAGAGAGAACCCAAAACAGTTCTACAGGGAATTGGGAGAGAGCATTAATATGGTAAAAACACCACCAACCAAAGCGAAACAGAAACCTTCAGGAGACAACTATACAAGGACCCCATAGAGCACAATCAAGAAGCAGAATGGTTACCCTGCCTACAGGAACATTTAGAAAAATCCAACCTATGGAATGGCCTGTAGTAACAAACGAGCTGCAAACTGAAAGCGACCTGGCCCAGATGGAGTGATCAACCTTTGGCTCAAACAGTTAAAACCACTTCACCAACACCTGGCAAACTGAAAAAAACATTGATCAAGCAGCTGGACTTAACACCACAATGGCTTATAACAAGAACTTTTCTCCTTTCAAAGGGGGACCTCAAGTAACATCCCCAAAAATTACAGACCAATAACTTGTTTACCTACAATCTATAAGCTGTTCAGTGCATTAGATGCAGACAGAATATATTTATTTATTTTATTTATTTGCAAACCTTTTATATACCGCCAATTCCCAGGATCAGTGGCGGTTTACATCAAACAATATCAAAATACATGGAACAATGTGCAACTATATAACAAATACATGGAACTGTAAGCAACTATAAACAAGTAGTATAACAGATTCAGAACTATTTACAAATTATTACATATTTTTACATATGTTGTTGTTGTTAAGTGCCGTCGAGTCGGAGTCGACTCATGGCGACCCTCTGGATAGCTATCCTAAATTGTGTTCGGTCTTCAGTCAGGCAGCTCATTGTTGACAGACTGGTACCCGTAGCTGCTGTTATTGTATCGATCCATCTCATTGCTGGCCTTCCTCTTTTGCGTTGACCTTCTATCTTGCCAAGCATAATGTCTTTCTCTAATGATCTCTTTCTTCGCATAATGTGTGCAAAGTATGAAAGTCAAAGTCTTGTCATCTGAGCTTCTAAAGAAAGCTTAGGTTTGATCTCCTCTAGTACCGACTGGTTTGTTCTTCGGGCAGTCCATGGTATACACTATTCGCCGCCAGCACCATAATTCAAAGGCATCAATTTTCTTCCTGTCTATCTTTTTCACTGTCCAGCTTTCACATCCATATGATGTTATTGAAAATACCATGGCTTGAACAAGTCGAATCTTTGTATGGAGAGAGACATCTCTGCTCTTGAGAATCTTATATAGGTCTTTCATAGCCATTCTGCCAAGAGCAATGCGTCGTCCGATTTCTTGACTGCTTGTTGCTTCTTTATTGAGTTGATCCAAGTAGGTTAAAGTTGTTCACAATTTCAATTTCTTCTCCTTCAACGATGAACCTGTTGATTATGCCAGTTGTCATGATCTTTGTCTTCTTTACATTAAGATGCAGGCCCATTTTGAGACTACGTTCTTTGATTGTGAGAAGCAAATGTTTCAGATCATCTTCACTTTCAGCCAGTAATGTGGTATCATCAGCATAGCGAAGGTTGTTGATGAGTCTTCCACCAATCTTCACACCTCTGTTGTCTTCATACAATCCTGCTTCTCTGATGATTTGTTCTGCATATAAATTAAACAGGTAGGGGGAAAGTATGCAGCCTTGTCTTACACCTTTGCTTATTTTAAACCATTCTGTTTCTCCTTGTTCCGTTCGAACTGTTGCTTCTTGATCAATGTACAGATTGCGCAAGAGAATGATCAGGTGTTCTGGTATACCCATGCTTCTTAATGTGGCCCAGAGTTTCTCATGGTTTACACAGTCCAAAGCCTTGCTATAGTCGATAAAGCACAAATAGATATCCTTTTGGTATTCTTTAGTCTTTTCAAGGATCCATCTCACATCCGCAATGATGTCTCTCGTTCCTCGCCCTTTCCTGAACCCTGCTTGCACGTCAGGTAGTTCTTGTTCCAGGTATGGTTGTAGTCTCTTTTGAATAATCTTCAGTAGAATCTTGCTGGCATGTGGGATCAGAGCGATTGTGCGATAATTTCCACAGTCAGTTGGATCACCTTTCTTTAGTATTGGTATAAATACAGATCTTTTCCAGTCAGTTGGCCATGATGTTGTCTTCCATATTTCTTGGCAGAGCCTTGTGAGTACGGTAACAGCTGCATCAGATTGCTGCAATACTTCTATGGGAATGCTATCAATGCCTGGTGCTTTGTTCTTTGATAAGGCTTTCAATGCTGCTTCAACTTCTTCTTTCATCACCAATGGTTCCCGATCATAAGGTACAGGTTGAAACGGCTGTTGGTCCACTTGATCTTTATCATATAAAAACTCTGTATATTCCTTCCACCTTTTCTTGATCTTCTCAGCATCATTCAACATAGAACCTTGAGCATCTTGTAACATTCCAATTCGAGGCTGGAACTTTTTCTTTAACTCTCGTAGCTTTAGGAAAGCCGATCTTGTTCTTCCTCGAATAGTTTCTGCTTCTATTTCCTTGCAAGTCTCATTGTAGTACTTTTCCTTGTCCTGTCTTGCTGCACGTTGGAAATCTCTGTTGAGTTCTGCGATTGTCTTTCTTTCTCCTCTGGCTTTAGCTTCTCTGTGTTTCTTCCGTCATCCATTTTGGCCGTTTTTGCTTTTTCACCTTTTGTAGAGACTTCTCGCTTTCTTCCAACACAACCTTCTTGATGTCATTCCATAACTCTTCCGGAGCTCTGTCATTTGTATCTAAAGCAGCAAATCGATTTTGCAGGCAGTCTTTAAATTCCAGTGGTATATTCTCAAGGTCATATTTTGCTGCATTCATGAGTGGTTTGCTCTTTTTCAACTTTAGCTTGAGTTTGCATACTAGTAGTTGATGATCTGTACCACAGTCAGCTCCAGGTTTTGTCTTGGTTGATGTTACAGAGCTTTTCCATCGTTGACTCCCACATATGTAGTGAATTTGATTTTTATATAATCCATTCGGTGAAGTCCATGTGTACAGTCGCCGCTTGTGTTGCTGGAAGAAGGTGTTTGAGATGAATAGATCATTGGTCTTGCAGAATTCTATCAGTCTTTCTCCAGCTTCATTTCTGTTGCCAAGTCCATATTTTCCAACTACTTTGCCTTCTTCTTTGTTGCCAACTTTTGCGTTCCAGTCACCCATGACTATCAGGATATCCTGTTTGCATGTTCTGTCAATTTCAGCTTGTACTTGTTCATAGAACTCTTCAGTTTCATTCTCTTCTACAGCTGTTGTTGGGGCATATACTTGAATTATAGTTGTGTTGATAGGCAATCCTCGTAGACGAATAGAGATTAAGCGTTCGCTGACTGCATTGTATTTCATTACAGTTCTTGCAAGTTTCTTCTTTATTATAAATGCAACACCATTTCTTCTTTGTCTTTCATTTCCAGCATAGTAGACCATGTGATCATCTGATGCAAAGTGCCCCATGCCAGTCCAATTCAGTTCGCTGACACCCAACAGATCAAGTTGTACACGTTCCATTTCATTCTTGACCACCTCCAACTTCCCTTGGTTCATGCTTCGTACGTTCCATGTTCCAATGTGTAAGACATCTTTACAGCTTCTGACTCTCATTTCATGCGCAGCTACATCAGCAGTCAGACTTCCTGAGGGCTTTGATCCAACCACATCATAAATGCTGGTTTTACTCTGAAAGGTCTTCAGCTCTTCCCCAGTAGCTAGTTGAGTGCCTTTTGACCTGGGGGTCTCATCTTCCAGCACCATAGCACAATTTGTTTTGTTGTAACTATCCATTGGGTTTTCATGGCAAGATACAGAAGTAGATTGCTTGGCCTTTCTTCCGCACAGTTTAAGTTTGGTGTTGTTGCTGTTGTCACAAAAATGTGATCCTCCGCCGTCAACACTGTCCCATTCTGCTGCTGCCCAGATGGGTGGTTTGTCTTGGTCTGGCACCTCAGCTGAGACCTGTCCATCTTGGGAGACCCTGCCAGTACATGTTTAAAGATTGGTCTTAAGATCATTAATCAGAATTGTAGTGAATCAATTTGAATGGATGTATTCATGTCGAGTTATGGAGGTTGGGGGGCCATTCCTAAGTCACAAGCTGTGTTGGAGTAGTGTTGAGTGAACAGATATGTTTTTAGGTCCTTTCGGAATTTTTGAAGATCTTTTATCTCTCTTAATTGATCTGGGAGGTTGTTCCATAAGGTTGGTGCTACAAATGAGAAGGTGCTGTTGCTTGTTGCATGTTTTGTCTTCCTTATTAGTTCAGGCACTATGATAGTATTAAGGTTTCTTCTTCGTCTTATTCTGTTTTCAGGAGGGCTATGGATAAGCGTTGATAGATATGATGGGGAAATCTTATTAATTAATTTGAAGGTGGTCAACAGTATTTATATTGAATCCTGCTAGTGATAGGTAGCCAATGTAGATGGAATAGGATCGGGGTAATGTGGTCAGTTAGCTTGACTTTGAATATTATTCTTGCAGTAACATTTTGTGCCATTTGAAGGACTTTTAAATTCTTCTTTGTTATGCCTTGTAGTATGCCATTACAAAAGTCAAAGTGTGGGGTTATTAGGGCTTGTGTGATAGTTCTAAAATCATCATTTTCTAAAAGAGGTCTCAGTTGTTGAATGGAACGAAGCTTGTAGTAAATTGTTTTTGTTATTTTCTTAATGTGAGTTCTGAAACTAAGAGTCTTGTCAAGGGTGACTCTTAGATATTTAATCTCTTCTTTAACTGGAAGAGTAAAGTTTAGGAGTTTGATGTCTGTTGGTGGTATAAAATGTGTTTCTTGTTGTAAATAGGACTTCAGTTTTTTTGAAATTAATGGTCAAGTTGTTTGATCAAAGCCATTTTTCAGCTTCTATAAGACAGGTTGTTAATTTATCATAGTTGGGATCAAGTATGTTGATTGAGGAGTACAACATAATGTCGTCTGCATATATGTGGTAGTTTATCTTATATTTTTGGAATATGGTGCATATTGGCTGTAGATAAAGGTTAAATAGAAGAGCAGATAGTGTGGAGCCTTGGGGTATTCCTTGATCTTGCGGAAATGGGGGTGATGAAGTTTGGTTAAGTTGTACGTATTGTGATCGACCAGATATGTATGATTTGAACCAATCTAGGGTAGTTTTCTGTAATCCTATCTGGTTGAGTCTTGAAATGAGTATATTATGGTTTATACTGTCGAATGCAGCGGATATATCGAGGAATACCAAGATGAATGCTTGTTTTGTGTTGTCTAATCCCTTAATGAGAGTGTCAAGAAGGGCAAGAAGTAGGGTTTCAACACCGTGGAAAGGTCGGAACCCGTATTGGTGATCATCAAGGGGAGCAGATGTGTCTATATAATCTTGGAGTTGAAGTTGAACAGCCTTTTCAATGATTTTGGTTAGGAAAGGAATACTGGCAATCGGGCGATATGATGATGGGTCGTTTTCATTTAGAGCTTTGTTTTTTAAAATCGGGTGGATTGCGGAGAATTTGAGTTCTTTAGGCAGCACACCTTGCTGAAGGGATTGGTTTACTATGTCTAAGATAAAGGGGGCAAGTTCTTGTTTAGTTGTTTTAATCCAAGAAACTGGGCAAGGATCAAGTAATGATGTGGTTGTGTTGATTGTAGATATTATATTGAGTAATTGCTTTTTGTCAATAAGCCGGAAGGAGTTCCATGTCTTGTTATTGTTTATTGAGTTTGAGGAATCAGGTATTGGTATTAAGGATCGTTTGAGTTTGCTAGCAAAATAGTTTGCTAGATCTTGTATGTTGATAGAGGCTAGTTGATTATTATCAGTGGGGGCTTTAGATAAGGATTTTTCAATTTCAAACAGTTCCCTTGGACGGTTAATAGCTTTAGATAGGATAGTTGTATGATATTGTTTTTTGGCATTGTTAGTTGCTGATCTGTAGGTGTTGAGTTGAAACATATAAGTCCCGGAGTTCTGGTGTTTTTCTTGTTCACCATTTATTTTCTATTTTTCGGAGGTTTTTTTTAATTGAAGCTAGTTCCTGTGTGTACCATTTTTCTGATGTTCTATTAGGAGTTTTTTTAGGTTTGTTATTTAAAGGTTTGGAAGCTGTTTTTATTACAGAGTTCCAATTAGCAATGGCTTTGTCAAGGTTGTTAGTGTCTGTATCAAGCTGAGGTACAATTGTATCAAGGAAATCTTCTGATACAAATGGGCGAAATCTAGGCCCTTGGTGTGTTTTAGGTTGATGAGGAGAGGAGGTGGAAGGGATAGGAATATTAAATTGAATCATAAAATGGTCAGACCATGGAATTTGTGTTATGGTAGGGGGAGTATATTGAGGTGTTTTGATCATATAGTCAGGAAGGAAAACTAGGTTGAGTGTTTCCTTTGATGTGTGTAGGGTGTTTGATTGTTTGCTTAAAGCCCATATCTTCCATTGATTCTAGAAAAATTGAGGGTTGATTGTTATTATAGGTCGCTAAATTAAAATCTCCCAGGATGATATGGGGTTTGTTTGTTGAAGCTTTACATGCTGTTTCTAAAATGGTTGTTATGTTTTGGACATCTGGTGTGGGGGGTCTGTAGAAAAGGCAGATGGCTAAGTTTCTGATCTCTGTTTTTAGGATATCTATATTTTCTTTAGTTTCACAGATGGTGGCAGAACAGTTCAAGCTTATTTTTGCTAATTTAAGTACTCCACCTCCTTTTTTTTGGTTACGGTTACAGATGAATAGAGCGTAGCCTTTTGTTTTTAATTGATTTAATAAGACTGTGTCAGAATTGGTTAGCCAAGTCTCAGTTAGGCATAGGTAATCTGGTTTTTCATCAGTGATAAGGTCTGTAATAAGCGGGATTTTATTTCTAACAGATCTTACATTGATTAGAATTATTTTTAGGTTTTGAGTGTGTGTAGTTAGTTTTTTTAAGCTCATTTTGTGGCTTTACTTTTATGTAGATTAATCTTCTTGTCTGCGTATTTGGGTACTGAGGGGGGGAGTATGAATTGTAATTATTAAAATGTTTTTGATTAAGGTGGTAGGGAATGATATGTATGTGAGCCATTCCAACATGATCAAGAGGTGGGTATGGTGAATGAAGGCATATGCTGGATGAGATTAATAGACACATAGAAATACTTAGGGCATATAGAAATTGCATAGTGATGTTTACAAGATTCATTTTGACTCAGTTATGTTATTATATATAGTGTGATAGGTCAAAAAACATGCAATGTTTACATGTTACAACTTTGATGGTAGCAGCACTTTAAATCAGCTACTTTGTAACAGTTAGTTTGTAACCGCCATTTTGAATCAGCTACTTTGATAAAGTTACCTTGAAACAGCTAATTTGTAACAGTTACTTTGTAACAAATATTTTGACCAGTGAAATTATTATATCAGGCAGGTACAATAGGATAGTCAGACAATTAAGCAATTAGTGTTAGAGACAGTTACCAGCTGTGTATGTAATCACAACTGGGTGTAATCTGTTTAAGTAAGGCTAGGCAATTATATCAGTCTGGATATTCTTACTATACGATTATTATTGGATACAATTTCAACCGGTCATGTATGGTATATCTACATGTAGTAGACGTGTTTAATGTACAGCAAATCGGCACTCAGCGCTGCAGGATCAAGAAAAGTTAACTGATTTATCTGGTAATTGCAAGTATTTCATGGCAATGCAGACCAACACACATACTTCTCAATGCGGTTGGTGCATACATCCTCGTGAGCACAGACAAAAGCCGGCACTCGCACTACCGATAGTGAATAACAATCAGTCACTTACTCCTTAAGTCAGGCAAATACATTCAATGGGATCAGTGTTACCTGCGTTTTGTTATTGTTATTGATCTGATTGTTGGAAGTCTCTGCGTGTGTGAGATGGGTCCTGATCCTGCTGTCCACGCCTAAGGGCCACGCCAAAGGGCCCTCAGGCAAGACCCTCAGGCGTGGGCCCGCCAGGCGCAGGCACGCCCGATGTCGCTTCTTTTAAAGGAGCCCCCTTCTGCCCCGATTGGGCAGATTGTCACGTGGCTGTCCTCTTCTCTCCTGGTGGCTCGATCCCTCACCGGGGAGAGCAGTTGCCTAGCCGGGCAGAGGAGGGGACGAGAAAGGCTGATCGCGCCCGATGTCGCTTCTTTTAAAGGAGCCCCCTTCTGCCCCGATTGGGCAGATTGTAACGTGGCTGTCCTCTTCTCTCCTGGTGGCTCGATCCCTCACCGGGGAGAGCAGTTGCCTCGCCGGGCAGAGGAGGGGACGAGAAAGGCTGATCGCGCCCGATGTCGCTTCTTTTAAAGGAGCCCCCTTCTGCCCCGATTGGGCAGATTGTAACGTGGCTGTCCTCTTCTCTCCTGGTGGCTCGATCCCTCACCGGGGAGAGCAGTTGCCTCGCCGGGCAGAGGAGGGGATGAGAAAGGCTGATCGCGCCCGATGTCGCTTCTTTTAAAGGAGCCCCCTTCTGCCCCGATTGGGCAGATTGTAACGTGGCTGTCCTCTTCTCTCCTGGTGGCTCGATCCCTCACCGGGGAGAGCAGTTGCCTCGCTGGGCAGAGGAGGGGACGAGATATATGATCATATTGAGTCCAATAACATTCATGGCAATAAGAGGGGAGCATATGGAACCAAAGACCAGTTAATATTGAATATGGCCAGTGCTAAGAAAAGCCAAAACCTCAGTATAGCATGAATTGATTATAAGAAAGCTTTTGACAGTGTCCCACACTCTTGGATAATAAATTGCCTTGAGATGTATAAGATAAATTATAGTTTATGATGGTAGATAAAGACCAGTATGGTCCATCTAGTCTGCCCAGCCAGGCGGTAAGAGTAGGTGCTACTGCCGCTCCATGCAGGTCATCCTTCACCATGCCTTTGTTTAGGGGTGTACCCACCGCTCTATGTAAGGCACCCCTGTTTGTTGAGATATAAGAGGTAGTTAAGTTTATTTTTATTTTATCCTGTTGCTATAAAGGGATCTTCTGTGTCTGTCCCATGCCATTTAGAATTCTGTTCCTGTGTTTGCCCCGACCACTTCCATCGGGAGGGCATGCCAAGCATCCACTACCCTTTCAGTGAAAAAGTATTTCCTGACATTGCCTTTCAATTTACCCCTTGAAGCTTATGTCCTCTAGTTTTACAGTTTCCCTGTCTTTGGAAGAGGTTTGATTGTTCATTACTACTTTAAGTATTTAAAGGTCTGAATCATATCTCCCCTGTCCCCCCTTCTCCTGCAGTGTACATATTTAGGTATTCAAGTCTCTTCTCATAAGTTTTCTTATGCAGGCTCCAAATCATTTTGGTCGCCTTCCTCTGAACTGCGGCTCACAGGGATATAATGGGCCGCGGTGGCAGTTAACACATATTTAGCATGCACTAAGCTTTAGTAAACATGGCACAAAATTTGAAATTCTACAAATTAAAATAAAATGTGAGAGGCTGTTACTTGCTTTTTTTTTTTTTTTTTTTAAGCATAAGATATCAAGTCTTGCCTAATGGTTGGGCTGTCCCTGTTCCCATCAACCTTCCTGCATCATGTAGCTTGATCCCAGCTGTAAGCAAGAGAATATTAGTGGTCTGGTTGCCCAGGCACACTGTTTAAATTAAGTCTTACCTGCTAATTAACATTCCTTGCGTGTCCCAGGGATCGGTCCTGTGACCAGTACTATTCAATGTATTTGTGAGTGATATTGCTGAAGGACTGAATGGAAAAGACTGTCTTTTTGCAGATGACATGAAAATTTGCAACAGTGTGGACGCTCCTAAGGGAGTGGATAACATGAGGAAAGATCTGTATAAGCTGGGAGAATAAATCTTAACTGCCAAGCATTAGACCAATGTGAAGAAGTGCATTGTATGCACTTGGGATGCAGAAATCCAAGGGCATTGCATGAGATAAGCGGGCAATAGGTTAGTGTGCACGGACCAGGAGAAGGACCTCGGAGTCATTGTTTCTAAGGATTTCAAAGTGGCGAAACAGTGTCACAAGGCAATGGCCAAAGCCAGAAGGATGCTGGGTTGCATACAGAGAGGAATTACCAGCAGAGAGGAAGAGGTACCAATGCCACTGTACAAGTCGCTGGTGAGACCTCACTTGGAATATTGTGTTCAGTTTTGGAGACCATATCTCGCAAAGGATATAAAAGAATGGAAACAGTTCAGAGGAAGACAACCAAAATAAATTGGAGCTTATGCCAGAAGACGTATGAGAAGAGACTTGAAGACCTAAATATGTTTATGCTAGAGGAGAGGAGAGACAGGGGAGATAATACAAACCTTTAAATACTCAAGGACCAGGGAGATATAATACAGACCTTTAAATACTTAAAAAGTATTAATGAAACTAGAGGGCATAACATGAACCTGCAAGGGGGTAAACTGACAGGCAAAGTCAAGAAATACTTGGAGTGGGTGGATGCTTGGAGTGCCCTGCCGATGGAAGTGGTGGGAGCAAATACAGTGACAGAATTCAAAATGGCATGGGACAGAGAGTGGATCCTTTTATAGCAACAGGATAAAAAGCGTAGTTACTCACCTGTAACAGGTGTTCTCCAGGGACAGCAGGAATCAGTCCTCACTTTTGGGTGACGTTGGCACCGACGGAGCCTGCGCAGAGCAATTCCCCAGCTTTCAAAGAAAGCCTTTGGGATTGTTGCCAAGCATGCGTGGTCCTCTTTCCGCCCAAAGGTGCCATTTTGCCCAGTCAGGTCCCCTAACTAGAGACCTATTAAGCAGATGGCAAAGGAAGGACAAAAATAGCAACTCTGCAGGGGAGGTGGGAGGGTAGTGAGGACTGATTCCTGCTGTCCCTGGAGAACAACTTTTACAGGTGAGTAACTATGCTTTCTCCAGGAACAAGCAGGAAATCAGTCCTCACTTATGGGACTCCCCAGCTACAGGCTACCAAGCCTGTAACCCAAAAATGCCTCCGTGAGGCCATTAGCAGAAGCGATGCCCGGAGGAGCCCGAGTCTTCGGGTCCCCAGGGCGAAGCTCTCGGTAGCCGTTGAAGAAGGGTCGGAGGGCAGGAGTTGCTTATACCCTGAACAGATTATGGAGTACAGTCTGGCCGAAGGCACTGTCCTGGCGGGACTCCCTCTCCAGGCAGTAGTGGACAGCGAAAGTGTTCGCTAAGACCAGGTCGCAGCCTGGCAGATGTCCATTAGAGGCACTGAGCACAGTGAAGCCACCGATGCACAGTGACCTGCAGATCCAGTGGGGCGCCCGCCTTTGCTTGGGCGAAGGCAATGCAGTCCACCACCCAGACGGAGATGGGTGACTGCCTGCACCAGGCGATTGGTGTCGTAGGCGACAAAGAGCCGATCGGACTTGCGATGAATCTGGGTATGCTGCAGGTAGAAGACAAGAGTCCCCTTGCAGTCGAGTGTATTCAACACTGCCGATGCCTGGTCGGCATTCAGTCTCAAGAAGGTCGGTAGTCAGTATATCAGGTTTGAAGAAATCCTGGACAGTTGGCTTGGAGGGCTGAGGGGGCAGATGGTGGGGACAGCAGCCCCAATGGACAGGGATAGGTGGCATGAGTGACAGATGGAATGCACAAGCAGACCACAGGACAGTAGTAAAGGTGAAGGTATGAAGCAAGCAGTCTTACCAACGTGGCAGATTGTGAGGTCTGTGGGAAGAGTGATTCAGGGGTATGCAGTCAAATGTAGGCAGACAAGTGTGCCTATGTTGGTCCTGGCCATAGCCCTCACCCATGGACTCGCCTCTAGGAGCATGTCCTGCTCCTTTGGCGTGCACTGCAGTGGGGTGGAATGCTGCAAATAGCTCCTTGATATAGCGCCCGATTCCTGGGGGAGTGCGGCCGTGTCACATCTGGGTTGGAGGAGGTGATGATGATGCAAGCAAGCAGGTGGTTGGAGGCAGTTCCTGAAGGTAGAGAAAGCAACAGGAGGAAATCAGCATACAAGTGCAGTACGGAGATAGCACAGAGAGCAGACATCAGTATCAGCAGCAATAGGGCAGCAGAGAACAAATGTGCAAATAGGTCTCTGTGAAGTCGAGTGATGTCAGTAACTCCTTATATGGCCATGACGGACCAGATGGGTCTCCATATGGAACTGGGGCACTCTCAGATACTGGTTCATGTGCACCACGAAATAGAGTATTGACCACAGCCACACTGGCCCTGGGGAATGCGTACCACAGCCCCTAACTCCAGGAGCTGCACAAGGGTGTCCCACACTGCCTTGGCCTTGCTGCATGCTTTGCAAGGTGATCGCACAAAAGAGGGTGCAAGAGGCCTGTTGAACTCCAACATGTAGTTCTCCCAGATGACTTCTAGAACCCATTGGTCGGATGTAATCTGAACCCAGGCAGGGTAAAAATCCTGTAGCCAACCTCCCATGGGCTGCACCCCTGCCTGGGACTGCCTCATCTCATTGTGCCTTTTTTAGGCCCACAGAGGCAGAGAAGTATTCTAGCCCTGCCCCTCGAAACCCCCAAAACACCGGTCCTTGAGGGCTGAAGCGTCCCCTCTGTTAAGGCGTGGCATGGAAGTGCCTGAAGTCACGGGACAGACCCCGCACCGGTGTCGAGGAGTGCACCTGCCTCTGCTTGTCCTCAAGGAGGCCCCCTTTTGATTCGCCTAAGTCCTTCAACAACTTCTCCAACTCTTCTCCAAACAAGAACTTACTCTTGAATGGTAGCTTACTGAGCTTAGAGACATCTGTTGCCCAATTCTGTAGCCAGAGATAGCGATGCGTGGCTACCACAGAAACCATGTTTTTCGAAAGACCTCTAATGATATCATAAAAGGCATCTGCCAGATACACAGCCCGTCTCCAGCCTGGCTGCTGTTGCCGCAGGCTCTTGAGAATCTTCCTTACACTCCAGAACCTACCGCAGACAAGTCCTTGCCACAAATGCTCCACAAGCTGATGCCTGTAATGAGAGGGCCTTAATATCAAATGCCTGCTTCAACAAGGTATCCAACTTCCTAGCTTGCACATCCCTGAGCACTATACTGCCTTCCACAGGAAAGGTGGTTTTTTGTCACTGCCGACACCGCGGCATCGACCTTAGGGGAATGCAGCGCTCCTGCAGTGGGTAAAAATGTGCCATGGTTCTAGTCTCCCTGAGACCAGCCCTCAGGAAGGTCCCACTCATCCTGGATCATCTGTTTTAATCACCCGATGCAAGGAAAAGACCCTCTGTGGTTTTCGGACAGCTTGGAACAGCGGGTCCTACAGCGCCTCCTCATCCAGCAGGCGTCCTTGCCAGCATGTAAAGCATTTTTATGGGCGCTGCCAAGTCCTCCCATCAGAAGACACAGATTATTTGGGATTCCTCCTCCTGTGGGATCTCCCCTTCCTCCAGCTCCTCTGGCTCCATGTCCAGCTTGGCTTCCACATCCCAGATTTCACAGTGAATTGACCCTGCATCCTCCAACGGTCGCCGTCGACCCTATGCCTGCTCGAGGCTTGCTCTTTGTCTGACTTGTGCTGTCTCTCTGCTGCCAGCCTCTTTCTGCCCCATTCAAATGCCTGGGGAGACCATTCTGCCCCCCACTGCTTTGTACAGAAGGCCTGATGCATCAGCAGGACGAACTCGGGGGGAAATCCCCCCTCCCCCCCACCGAGCACCTGTCGACCCTGGGAGACTGAGGGCCCTAGAGAAGCATGCTCCCTGCTAATGGGCTCCAACAATGGTGGGCAGACACTTGACCCTTCCTCCCACTGACACAGTGTCACTGCCATCGCTACGGGCGAATCCTGCCCCCCCCCCTTTAGCCTGCAAGCCATTCATGGCAGCCCTGAAGGGCCTGCTTGCCCTGTACTGCCTACAGCGTCGTCCTGCATGTCTCTGCTGTCCATGCCTTTATTTCACAGCCACAGCAAAGACCTGCAGCAGAGACCATGCCACGCCGAGCCCCGCAAACCAAACTTTGGGGCCTAGCAGGCATGGCTAGGCTAGTGGGGAAGGAAGGTCCTATTGCCCTTTGCAGGCCCCCTGCCTATTTCATGTCATTTCTTGCCTCTCTCTCTATTTTAATTCTATCCAACCTAAAAAAAAAATCCCAAACACATGGAGTGTTTCCCAGACAAAAACAAAAAAAATCACAGAGGAGAATACCCAGCGGCTGTGAAGCCCTCCCCCCTTACTGCCATGTGCTTACCTCCTCTCCTGCTATTCGAAATGGTGTGATGATGGAAGACTAGGGAGAGAGAGGCCGCCACGCAGTTACACAAGCTGACAACGAAAGTGCCGGCTGCTGTTGTTACATGACTGAAAACAGAAAGCCCTGCAAACCTGCGGTCATTTTTGCTGTGTCTGCCTCGCACTCAGCCCCCCTTCTCAGCTTCGATGCTGAGGCAGGAAACTGACAGAAGAGCCGCACTAAACAAGCAGGCCCCTTTGCTGCACTAGCGGCTCCTCACCTGATCACAGGTTCAGGAGCCATTGCCGCTGTGTTCTCTGGATCTGAAAGCCTCCTCTTCCTCTGCAAGAGAGCCCCTGGACAGATCACTGTCCTTTTTATTTTATTTTCAACCGGCTTTGTGGGAATCACCCCCACTGCAGAAAAACTTGCCCCAGGGAACCTCAGCAGCCCAGACAAAACAAAGGCTCCTTAGTTATCCCTACAGCGAGTACAGATCCCTTGGATCACCTGCTTGGAGACTGAGCTTACTGGGGGCTGATAGGAGGTGCCAGCAGCCTAAGTACAATGAGGTTATCAAAAGATGACATGCTCAGTCTCCAAGCTGCTGGTAGAGGTTGACTACCTAGAGGTATAGGACTGGACAGACGCTAAGGAATGTTTTCTTCCTGCTGCCAGGGCCTCTCCTGCCTCAAAGTTCTTTGAACCATCAGGTGTGCCATAGAAATCTAGGGCCAAACAGTGGATTTGAGCTGTGAATTGTATGGTATTTAGAATGGGGCCCTGCTGTCCCTTGGAATTTGGTAGCTACAGGGAGGGAGTGCAAATACATTGCCCCTGGTTACCAGAAATCCTCATTACACCACTGACAGGATAGAGAGAAAAAGACACCACTAGGGCTGGATGAATCGGAGAATCGGCACATGGATACAGAGCCTGTCATTTCTAGAACTGTATGACTTGGAGGATAAGCACTGGGATAATGTGGAGCTGCATTGGGAGGGGGGGGGGGGGGAAGGAATGAGCATGAATCACTTTACCAATCTCACTGAAACTTTTTAACAAGCAGACAAGCAAGTCTGTCCCTGCCTTGCTTCTCCCAAATTCCATGGCTAATAATACCATTAGATTAGCAGGAAATAGAAAACAAATACCAGCAATCAGGCACCATTTGCTTTTGTGCATTTAGAGAAAGGTGGTGGCTTCAGAAAGTTACTTTGCTGATCCAAAAACCACAGACATCATCCAAAGATTAAGATAAGACTTTGAGAGAGAGAGAAGCAGCAGCAGCACTGTTTGTCATAGTGGCAAAGAAAAGTGAGTTTTTAAAATCTCAGGTTCTCTGGCTCTAGATTCAGAGGGAAAGCAAGAACCCAAAGGGAGTAGAGATATGACATGCAGGCAGAGAGCGAGTCATCTTCTGCTGCTGCTACGGCTCATCTCTAAAGCACAACTAGGAGCATGTAGCACTGGGGAGACACATACAAGAGAAGCAGCTCCTGCTCAGTACAACAAATTGAATCTGATAAAGCGTAGTTACTCACCTGTAGCAGATATTCTCTGGGAACAGTAGGCATCAGTCCTCACATATGGGCTATGACGACTCCAGGCAGTAATGTGCTGCAAGGGCGTGAACTGAGGACCAGGTGTCAGCCCAGCAGATCTCCAGAAAGGGAACAGAGTGGAGGTTCACTACAGATGCCACCATAGCCCCGACGCTGTGCACTGTGATATGACACTCCAGTGAAAGACCGGCCTGCCTGTAGGTGAAGATGATGCAGTCCGCCACCCAGGTGGACAGAGTACCCTTGGAGATCTCTACACCTAGACGATTAGAGTCATAGGAAATAAAAAGCTACGAGGTGCGGCAATGAGGCTTAATCTGCTCCAAATAGTAGGTCAAGGCTCGCTTATCATCCAGAGTATGGAGAGCAGCCTCCGCCCTTTTAGCACGAGGCCACAGAGAAATGTGGGAAGCACTACCTCCTAGTTGAGGTGGAATGGGGAGGCTACCTTAGGCAGGAACTTACGGTGGGTCTGAAGCATGACCCTATTCCTGTGAAACCTGGTGTAGGGGGGCATAAGTCACCAGAGCCTGAAGCTCACTGACCCTGCATGCAGATGTGAGCGCCACAAGGAAGACCACCTTCCAGGACAGATACTTGAAGTGGCAGGAAGCCAGCAGCTCAAAGGGCAGAGCGATAAGTTTTGAGAGGACCACATTGAGATCCCACGCCACTGCCAGTGGCGGTCGAGTGGGTGTTTGAGAGAGGAGGCCCCTCAAAGCGAGCCATGAGAGACTGGGCGGAGAGGGGCTTCCCCTTGATGATGTGAAGGTGCATCAACAGCGTACTGAGGTGTACCCTGATGGAGTTAGACTTCAGACCAGCGTTGGATAGGTGCAGCAGGTACTGCAGCACCAGCTGGACAGAGCAGAAGAGGTTGGAACCCCTCTCCGCACATCAAACTAAGAACAGATGCCACTTGAAGGTGTACACCTGTCAGGTGGAATCCTTGTGAGACACCAGCAGGACCTCTTCCACCTCCCTGAGCAAGTCGAACTGGGCCAGAGCTACCCTTTCAGCAGCCAGACTGTCAGGGCAAGGGACCCAGGTTGGGGTGCAGGAAAGAGCCTGTGAGAGCAGATCCAGGGCACATCCCAGGGGGACTAGGGGCACCTGAGACAGGCTAAGCAAGAGAGGAAACCATGGCTGCCTAGGCCATCAGGGAGCTGTGAGGTACATGGTGGCCCGGTCAAGCTGGACCTTTAAAAGGATCTTGGCAATGAGCAGCATGGGAGGATAGACATAGAGAAGGCCTTCCGTCCACAGGACGAGAAATGCATCCGCTGCCACCTGGGAGAGGTGTAGTGCCCTGGAGCAGAAATGGGGCAGCTGAGCATTGGCCGGGCTCGCAAAGAGATCTATTGCGGAAGGCCCCAGTAATGGCACATTTGGTTGGCTACCCAAAGATCGGGCTGCCACATGTGGGGCCGGAGAACCTGGCTCAGTTCACCAGGACATTGTCTTGGCCAGGGAAGTACACAGCCCTGAGGAGAATCCCACTCTCGCTGGTGAAAGTGCAGACACAGACCACTTCACAGCACAGGAGGGAGGACCCTGTGCCCCCTTGTTTGACGACGGAGAACAATCACTACCTGATTGTCTGTCTGAATCAGAATAGATTGGTTCCGCAGATGGTGCTGAAAAGCTCAGAGAGCGTAAGCAATGGCTCTGAGCTCTAGGAAATTGATCTGCTGGAGGCTCTCAGATGCCGACCACAGGCAGAGTGCAAAGGTTGCTGTAGTGGACCCCCAAATCCAAATCGGAGGCATCCATGGTGAGGGACCCTCTGAGGAGGGTCAGGGGCTAGAAGAGAATTCCCACCAGCAGGTTCCGTGGCTGTTGACGCCAGCCGAGGGACTTAGCGAGGAGATGGGTAATGCTCACCCTGTCCTGCAGGTGCTCCGTCACCCGAGACCACTAGGAGCAGAGGGCCCACTGGGCCGGACGCATGTGGAGACAGGTGTGATGTGTAGTCGAGGCCATGTGCCCCAAGAAGCACAACATGAGCTGGGCAGAGGTAGAGTTTCTGCCCTCAACCTCCCTTGCAAGGGCCACTAAATGCCAGGCCCTGTTGAGGGGGAGGAAGGGCCTGGTTTAGACTGGGTCTAGCAGCACCCTGATGAACTCCAGGCGTTGGGTCAGCAGCAAGTGGGACTTGGAGTAGTTGATGACGAACCCCAGGTGCTCAAGAGTGAGAATGGTGCAGCATGTTGCCTGCTGGACTTCGACAGTAGTGCTGCCCTTGAAAAGCCAGTTGTCCAGGTAGGGGAAGACAAACACACCCTGTAGCCACAGGTAGGTGACAACCACCACCAAGCACTTGGTGAACTCCCTTGGGGCCAAAGCCAGGCCGAAAGGTAGGATCCTGTACTAGTAATGGCATCCTCTGATGACTAAGCAAAGGTTCTGCCGGTGGCACAGATGAATGAGGATGGGGGTGTACACATCTTTGAGATCTAAGGAGCATAGCCAATCTCCCTGCCAGAAGTAGGGCAGCAACGTTCCAAGGGAGAGCATTTTGAACTTCTCCTTCACCGGGAATCTGTTGAGCTTTCAAAGATCCAGAATAGGGTGAAAGTTGCCAGTCCTCTTGGGAACCAGGAAGTACCAGGAATAGAACCCCTCGTCCCTGAGGTGGGGTGGGACTAATTCCACCACCTTGTTGGCCAGGAGCCTGGTTAGCTCTCGCTGGAGAAGGTCTCTATGAAGGAGAGTCATTGGCAGCTCAACTGTAAAGAACAGAGGTGGCATCTGATTGAAATGGAGGAGCTAACCCTCTCCCACCAGCTGCCCAGGTGTCGGTCGTGATGCTGAACCACCGGCTGGCATAGAATATAAGACACTTTCCTTGTGTGCTGTGGGGCTAGACCTCTCGGGAGAGGAGACAATCTCTTGGTGGAGGAGAGGCTATGCCCAAGAAATTAAAAGCCCCCTCCAGGTTACGGCTGGGGTGCTGCCTGGGGCTTGAAGGCCTTAGGCTTACATAGACCTTGCCCCATCCCTTGGCGTGCTGAGGAGTGAGAAGGCTGGGTACTGGGGGTAGCTTCTGTAAGCTCTCTTCTACTTTGGGTAAAAGGACTTTTTACCCCTGAAGCCTTCCGTCAGGAAGGGTCAGTGGTCTTTTTGGAGAACCTGGTTCTAGTCAGGAACTCTGACTCCAGCTCAGAGGCCTTGTCTGCAATGGTCTTGCCGAAGAGATTCTCCCCCTGGCAGGGGACAACCACCAACTTGTCCTGAACCCATTGCTCTAAGTCTGAGGACTGTAGCCAGGTCTGGCAGCAGGCACTAATGCCCACCGCAGCTACTCTGGCCACAGACTCGAAGCCGTCATAGGTTGCTTGAGTGATGAACTTGGAGCACTCCTTGACCATTGAGGTCAGGGTCTGGAACCAATGAAGAGGTTCCTGAGAGGAGAGCAGAGAACCCAGCGAGCTCCCTTGCCAGGTCACGCAAGTACATGCTCATGTAGAGCTAGTAAGCTTAGATCTGACCTACGAGTATCAAACCCTGCCTAAGGGCACTGAGGAGGGCATCTTCTGGCTCTTGATCCTGCGCATGGCCAACTCCACCACCATGGAGTTAAGAGGCAGCTGCACTTTCTGGAACCCAGGGACCCTTGTGGACTCAATACAAGGAATCGAGCTGCCTGCTCATGATTGGCACAGAGGCCAGGGACTTCCACACGTGGAAGAAAAGCCATTCCAGGATGGGGACAACAGCACAGTGAGTGCCTTCTTCGGCAGGGCCTAATACTGGAGGATCTCGAGGTTCTCCGCTCGAGGCTCCTCCTTGGACTCTGTGGGGAAGGCCAGGGGCCTTTGCCATGTCCTAACAAACTCCAAGGAAAGGTCTTTGGGCGGGGACATGCGGCGGTCCTCTGACTTGGAGATAGAGGACCCTCTGGGCATAGGGACCTCACGGGGTCACTGGTGCTGTGGCCCTGGAGCCCTTGCGCTCTGACCCGGCAGCACTGGCAGGAAAGTCCTCTGCCCCGAATGGGACAGAGACCAGTGCAGGGAATAGTTGAGGCTGATGGCACTTGAGAACTGGCTCCACGACCTCTGGCAATGCCCTTCCAGTGGAGAGGCTGGTAGTTGGGACCGATGAACCAGGCATCAGCCCCCGCTGCTGGGCCTAGAAGGCAGCAAGACTGTACTTGAGGGCCATCATTTTGACCTCGACACAAGAAGGCTCCGCAACCACCGGCATGGGCACAGAGGACTTTGTGCCTGACATCAGCACAGTCAAGGGGATGTCTTTGAAAAGGAAGGGCTCAGGAGACTGGGGTCAATCTCCCAACGCCGATGGTGTTTTCTTCCACCAAGGCAGCTTGGACGGCTGCCCTTGGCATCATGCTGGGGGCTCCGATGCTGATGCCCGTGGATCTTACCTGCAATTCCAGCATCATCGCCTGACGATGCCTGAATCTTCGGGGGATGGCCCTCAGAGGATGGTCCTCTTTCCAATGCTCCACAGCCTTGGGGCTCAGATCAGGCACAGCCATCGCGTGAGGCTGAGGGCACTGGTGCGAAGCTGGGGCCAAAACAGAGGTCTTGCCAAACATGGACTCTTGCTGCTTCTCACAGTTCCTCGGTCCCCTGCTTGTCATTTGCTGACAGAGCCCACAGGAGGAGTCATGGTCAGTACCAAGGCCCCGAAGGCAGCAGTCATGCAGATCCATGTGGGACATGGTGTGTTTACACCCATTGGCCAAGGACATAGCGGAGAAAACGGCACCCATGAGGTCTAACTCAAGAGTTCTGGGCCAGGGAGGGCACGAGGGTTCCCATACAATAAGAGAAAAAAACCCGAAGGCAAAGACAAAAGTAGTCCAAATGCCCTTGAGTACGGAGCAGATAGAGCTTAAAGATTCCAAATTACCCCTGCCTACCGATAGCCAGATTAATATGAATAAAATACAGTCTCTAAAAGGCTTGTAAGCAAATGATAGAAGTCTAAAAAATAAGATGGGAGAGTTAGAATATATAGCACTAAATGGGAGGTTAGATATGATTGGTATCTCAGAGACATGGTGGAAGGAGGACAACCAGTGGGACACTGATACCTGGGTACAAACTATATCGTAATGATAGAGCTGATCAAATTGGAGGTGGAGTTGCACTCTATGTTAGAGAGGGCATTGAGTCTCAAAGGATTAAAGTTTTGCAGGTAGCAAAATTTGCTGTAGAATCTCTATGGACTGAAATTCCATGTAAAAAGGGGAAAGCGATGGCAGTGGGGGTGTACTATTGATTGCCTGGCCAGAATGAACAAATGGATGATGAAACACTCAACAAAATCAGGGAAGCTAACAAAAGTTACAACAGTAATAATAATGGGTGATTTAAATTACTCTGGTATTGACTAGGTCAGTGTCATGGCAGGACATGCTAGGGAGATAAAGTTTCTAAATGAAATAACTGCTTCTTGGAACAGCTGGTTCATGAACCGACCAGAGGGGAAGCCATTTTGGACCTAGTGAAACACCAGATCTAGTGAAAGAGATAAGGGGGTTGGGGCCACTTGGCAATAGTGATCATAGCATGATCGAGTTTGATTTAATTAATGGAGGAGGGATGGTAAGGAAATCCATAGTACTACCTTTTAACTTTCGAAAGGGAGACTATGATAAAATGAGGAAAATAGTTAAGAAAAAACTAAAAGGAGCAGTTGTAAAGGTTAAAGACTTACATCAAGCTTGGGTGTTTAAAAATACTATCTTGGAAACCCAGACCAGCAGTATTCCACGCTTTAAGAAAACTGCCAGCATGGTTTAAAGATGAGGTCAGAGAGACTGTTGTTGCCAAAAAAGCATCTTTCAGTTAATGGAAAAAAGAGCCAAATGACGAAAACTAGAAACAGCACAAGCACTGGCAAGTTAGATGCAAGGCATTGATAAGGCAGACAAAGAGAGAATTAGAGAAGCAGCTTGTTATGGAAACAAAAACACATAATAAAGACTTTTTCAAGTACCGTATTTTCCGGCGTATAAGACGACTTTCTAAGCCCTAAAAATATGCTCAAAAGTCGGGGGTCGCCTTATACGCCGGTACACGTTCTGCGACGTGGCTCTGTCTCGCTTTGGCAGGGCCGGATTTACCTATAGCCAGCTACGCCGTGGCGTAGGGCCCACAGCTGGCAAGGGCCCACAAAAAGCTGCCGCCGCCGCAGCATGGACTGTCCCGCGGGGCCCCCTCTGCTGAATCCCTCCCTCCCTCCCTCCCTCCGCGACGGCTGAGCCCCTCCGTGCCGGCTTTGACAGGCGCGAAGAGAGTGTGTCTCCCTCGCGTCTCTGTTAAGCCCGCAGGGTTTCCTATCAGCCCCTGCGGGCTTAACAGAGACACGAGGGAGACACTCTCCCTTCGCGCCTTTCAAAGCCGGCACGGAGGGGCTCAGCCGTCGCGGAGGGAGGGAGGGATTCAGCAGAGGGGGCCCCACGGGACAGTCCATGCTGCGGCAGCGGCAGCAGCCAGCGTTTTATTTTTTTTATTAAATGTTACTTGAGCCGATGGGGGGGCTGGGACTGGAAATGGGCTGGGGGGGTTAAGACTGGAGGTGGGCTGATTGGGTTAGGACTGGTAATGGGCTATGGGGGGGTTAAGACTGGTAATGGGCTGTGGGCTGATGGGGACTGTCTGGTAATGGGCTATGGGGGGCTTAGGACTGATAATGGGCTATGGGGGGCTAGGACAGGAAATGGGCAGATGGGGAGGGGTTAGGACTTGAGGTGGGCTGATGGGGTTAGGACTGGTAATGGGCTGTGGGCTGATGGGGGGGGGGGTTAGGACTGGCAATGGGCTATGGGGGGCTGACTGGAAATGGGTTGATGGGGTTAGGACTGGTAATGGGTTATAGGGGGGGCTTAAACTGAAAATGGGGTGATGGGGGTTAGCACTGGAAGTGGGTTGATGGGGGGGCTAGGACTGGTATTGGGTTGGGGGGTTGCTAGGACTGGAAATGGGCTGATGGGTGGCTAGGACTAGAAGTGGGCTGATGCAGGGACTAGAAGGGAATGGATGCTGGGTGAGGCTGGAACTAGAAGGGAGCTGATGTTGGGGGAGGATTAGAATGGGATGGGGCTGGAAGAGTAAAATGGAGAAGGGAAAAATATTTTGTGTGGGAGGGATAAAAAATCTACAATTGGCCGGGTATTGGGAGAGTAAGTGGGGATTGAGGATGGAGGGGTAAAATTTGAGTGGATGAAATAGGAATGAGGAAAGAGCAAAAGGAGAAAGATTAGTATGTTAAAGCAGATGTAGAGAGAGAATGGAAAAAAATTAGAAGAGAGAAGAAAGGACAAATGGACAGCAGACGATGGAGAGTTAGCAGAAGACACAAAGAAACCAGAAGAAAGTGGCTGGAGCAATTGCAGCTGAAAAAAAAATGCACAAAAGGTAGAAAAATATCTCTTTATTTTGAATTTATTAATTGGAATGTGTCAGCTCTGGTAAATGTGCATCATTAAAGTCTGCGCTTTGTTTAGTACAAGAGCAAATTAATGTATAGTTTTATTTCTACAGTGTTGTACATTCCAAGTTTGGCTTTTGGGATTCCCAGTTTAATTATGACGTCAGGGCCAACAGCGCGCAGCTGATCCGGCGTGCTCGTTTTTATCTTTTCTGGGGGCCCACAATTTTTGTTGGTGTAGGGCCTCACTCAAGGTAAATCCGGCCCTGTGTGTACCGGTACTTCTTATCGATAGCAGCCGCCAGCCGCTTCACCAAGGATCATATGCTATCTCCTTTCACAAGAATTATAGTTCTGGAGAACTTCAGATCTATATTAAATACTGCCTGCTTGTCACAGTTTGAATCAAATCTGATTTTTTTAAATTTTTTTTGGTGTGCGCTGGAAGAGGGGTAGTCTTATATGGCGAGTATAGGCCAAACCCTATATTTTAACAGGAAAAGTAGGGGGTCGTCTTTTACGCCCAGTCTTATACGCCGGAAAATATGGTACATTAGTAGCAAAAAACATGAGTCAGTTGGATCTTTAGATGATAGAGGAGTAAAAGGGGTACTAAGAGGGGACAAGGCCATAGCGGAGAAACTGAATGAATTCTTTGCTTCGGTCTTTACTGAGGAAGATGTAGCGATGTTACCCATGACTGAAGTGGTATTTAAAGGTGATACTGTGGAAGAATTGAAAGAAATATTGATACACCAGAAAGATGTATTACAACTATTTGATAAACTGAAGAGTAGCAAATCACCTGGACTGGATGATATACATCCAAGGGTGTTGAAAGAACTGAAATATGAGATTGCAGACCTGCTATTAGTAATCTGTGAACTATAATTAAAATCATCTATAATACCTGAAGATTGGAGGATGGCCAATGTAATGCCAATTTTTAAAAAGGGTTCTAAGGGTGATCTGGGAAACTACAGACCGGTGAGCCTGACATCAATACCAGGAAAAATGGTAGAAACCATTATAAAGAACAAAATTACTGAACATGTAGATAGCACTGGTCAACATTGAAATCGTTACCAACTTTAAAAGGCCCTAATCTGTAGTATCTTGGTGAGCTGAACATGAATATAACATTAAAAAAAAAATTATTGGCTCTCGTTTTGAAGATATTGCATGTAGTTCATTTTTGACATTTCACCATGTAGGACATCAACAACATCCCAAATAAGCCTTGAATGATGTAATATTGCATCACATTGCATAGTACCAGCATGTACACATCATCCAGAGTTGATTGCATAATTTTCTGATGCAATGCAATACTACTGCCAGACAGCTGCTGAAGCCATCGGACGTCAGCAGTGTACTATACACAGTCGGAAAGGTTGAGCATTTAAAATATTTCAGACTGTGTGCGAGACAGTTTTAAGCTACTGTTACATGTAACTTTTATTAATCATATAATTTTAGCCATTTAGGTACAATACAGAACAGTAATGCCGCGAAAGTGCGTTAATACCATTGACAATTTCTGCTACATTTGTGGGGAAGTGACATTTGCCAACCAGAAGAAAAGTATCACTTCTCAACTGAAGAAGGCATATCATCTTTACTTCGGATGCAAGATTGGTGACCAAGACAAGCCTTGGGCCCCGCATATATGCTGTGTTACATGTACAACACAGCTTTCACAAAAGACCATCAATGCCGTTTGCAGTCCCCATGGTGTGGAGAGAGCCAAGCAACCACATAAATGACTGTTACTTCTGCTTGGTTCCTCCTCTTTCCAGCAGAATAACGAAGCAAAATAACGAAGCATAGAGGACAGCAACCTTGGGCAGGAAGGACTGGCGTTTCTAGTCCCACAGGTGCTCCTTGTGGTCTTGGGCAAGCCACTTAACCCTCCATAGCCCATGTTCCCTGTAAAATAGTTATCTCCAAGTTATAATGCCCTGTTCAATGTAATTTCAGTTTGTTCAATGTAAACCGCACTGATGCAGAATAGCGCGGTATATAAGAGAATGTAAATAAATAAATAAATAAATAAATAAAAGAAGTCGAGCATAGTCTACCCAAACATTCTGTCTGCATTGAAACCAGTTCTACATGGTGAGGGACTTCCTATTCCATAACCTCCATCAGAATATTCCCTCGATTCATCTGATGAGGACAAGGGTGAGCCGACCTGTTCTTCTCCTGGTCCGTCAGCATGCAGTGACCCAGATTTTCACTGGGATGCATATCAACTCCACACAGAATAACACAGGAAGAACTAAATGACCTGGTTCGTGATTTGGATTTATCCAAGAACAAGGCAGAATTGCTAGGATCAAGACTCCAACAATGGAATCTTCTAGAAGAAGATGTCAACATTACTTCATATCGAAAGCGTCATCAGCAGTTGGAGTCTTTCTTCAGAAAGGAAAGTAATCTGGTATTCTGTTCCGATACTGAAAGCTTCATGAATGCCTTAAAAATCACTCATGACCCACAAGACTGGAGACTATTTATAGACTCTTCGAAACTGAGTCTGAAGGCTGTGCTTTTGAACAATGGAAACCGTCTTCCATCTATTCCAGTAGCGCATGCCATCCACATGAAAGAGACATACGATAACTTAAAGCATCTACTGACTTCCATTAACTTTAACAAGTACAGCTGGCACCTCTGTGGTGACTTGAAGGTAGTTGCCCTTTTAATGGGACTGCAGCAGGGATATATAAAATACATGCGTTTCTTATGTGAGTGGGATAGCCGAGCAAGGGATTGGCACTACTTGCGGAAGGAATGGAATCGCAGACAAAATGTAACAGTTGTAGAGAAGAATATCCAGCACACAGCTCTGGTTGAGGCTCACAAAATCCTGCTACCACCCCTTCACATCAAACTAGGTTTGATGAAAAACTTTGTGAAAGCCATGGACCACACTTCGCCAGCTTTCCGATACCTGCATGAAAAATTCCCTCGACTCAGGGAAGCAAAGATTAAAGAGGGAGTTTTTGTGGGTCCTCAGATTCGAGAGCTCTTCAAAGATGACTGGTTCAACAACTTGCTGCAGGGTGATGCGAAACAAGCATGGAATGCTTTTCGCCTAATGTCAACAAACTTTCTTGGGAATGTTAGGGCAGAAAACTACAAGGAACTAGAAGACATGCTGATGCAGTATCAGAAACTTGGCTGCAATATGTCTCTAAAGATCCATGTCCTTGATTCCCATCTCGATTTCTTTCCTGACAACTGTGGTATGGTTAGTGATGAACAGGGCGAACGTTTTCACCAGGATATCGCAACGATGGAGCAAAGATACCAGGGAAAATGGTCCACTACAATGCTGGCTGACTACTGCTGCACCCTCCCCAGAGAAGCTCCCGAATAGCTGTACAAGAGACAGGCGAAAAAATCTAAGTAGTCTATGACTTGGTTTTTTACAGGTATTAACTGAAGGCCTATTATATTTACTAATGACATGCATTTCGTGATGTAAACATTAATTATTGTAGATTACAAAAAAGCTAGAGCCAACTTTGCAATTTCACTGTCATATTCGTGTTAGGCAAATAAAAATTGATAAGAAATGACTATTTTTATTTCAGTAACACGACTTTTGTAAAAATTTGTTGACCAGTGTGGTCATGGCTTAATGGGAGACAGCCAACATGGCTTTAGACAAGGAAGATCTTGTCTTACTAATCTTATGTCTTTTTGAATGTGTAAATAAACAGGTAGACAAAGGTGAGCCGGTTGCTATAGTGTATTTGATAAGATCCCTCATCAGAGACTTGGCAAAACTAAAAAGTCATGGGATAAGAGGAAGTGTACTATTGTGGATCAGGAACTGGTTAAAAGATAGAAAGCACAGGGTAGGGCTAAATGGACAATTTTCCCAATGGCGAAGTGAATAGTGGAGTACCCCAGGGATATGTGCTGGGTCCGCTGCTTTTTAACATATTCATAAATGACCTGGAAATGGGAATAACGAGTGAGGTTATCAAATTTGCAGAAGACACAAAACTATTTAAAGTTGTTAAAACCCATGAGGATTGTGGAAAATTGCAAGAGGATCTTGATAAATTGGAAGCCTGGGCATCCAAACGGCAGATGAAATTTAATTATGCACTTAGGAAAGAACAACCCAAACTATGGTTACATGATGCAAGGTTCCACATTAGGAACCACCACCCAGGAAAAAGATTTAGGCATCATTGTGGATAACATATTAAAACCCTCCACCCAGTGTGCGGCAGCAGCCAAGAGAGCAAATAGAATGCTAGGTGGTATAAGAAAAGGAATGGAAAATAAAACAAAGGATATTATAATGCCTCTGTATCATTCCATGGTGCGACCGCACCTTGAATATTGTGTGCAATGCTAATCGTATCTTAAAAAGAATATAGCATTATTAGAAAAGGTACAGAGAAGAACCACCAAAATGGTAAAGGGGATGGAAGGATACCCCTATGAAGGGAGGCTAAAAAGGTTATGGCTCTTCAACCTGGAAAAGAGACGGCTGAGGGGAGATATGATACAGGTCTATAAATTAATGAATGGAGTGGAACGGATAAATGTAGATCAATTGTTTATGTCATCAGAATATAGAAAGTCTAAGGGATATGCAATGAAGCTACAGGGTAACCTATTTAAAACTAATAAGAAAATATTTGTTCACTCACCGTGTAATCAAACTCTGGTATTTGTTACCGGAGGATGTAGTAAAAGCTGTTAATGTAGGCTGGATTTAAAAAAGGTTTGGACAAGTTCCTGGAAGAAAGGTCCATAAACCATTATTAAAAGGGACCTGGGATATCACTGCTTGACCCAATACAAGCATTGTGGAACCTGACTCTTTTGGGGAAAGTGCTAGGTACTTATGACCTAGATTGGCCACAGTTGGAAACAGGATGCTGGGCTTGATAGACCTTGGTCTGACCCAGTATGGCATATCTTATGTTCTTAAGGCAGAAAAGGTCCTGATAGGTGAGAAGGCACCGGAATGCATATCAGAGAAGGAAAAACAGAATAAATGAAAAAAACCTCACCAATCAACCTTTTCTGGGGTGCAGACAAACAGTCCAATGAGCTCCGTGGAAAAAAAAGAGACGGAGGCAAGATGGCACTCTTGGGCGGGAAGGCAACTTGCATGCATGGTGGATCTCCCAAAGGCTTTCTTTGAAAGCTGGGGAGAGGTTCCCACATGGGCTCTGTCAATGCCGATGTCACCCATATATGAGGGCTGACTTCCTGTTTGTTCCTAGAGAATCCTGTATTAGACATAAGCTACATTCTGGATATAGAGTGGAGTAGCCATCTAGTGGTTAGAACATCAGCCTGGTAATCAAGAGATCAGGGTTCAATTCCCACTGGTATTTCTTGTGGCCTTAGGCAAGTCATTTAACCCTCCACTGCCTCAGAAAGCAGGCCTGGCAATCTACTTCCAGTCAACCTTGCCAAGAAAACACAGGGGCTACTGGGTCACCAGGAATCAGCACTGACTTGACAGCACACATTGCATTTACATTCTCAATTATCCAAGTCATTTCAAATTAATAGCTGACAGACCAGCACAGAGGGAATTATGATAATCACATTTACTTATATCACCAGAGCATAGATCAAGATGGTGAATCCAGATAACACCCTAATACTCAAATAACTGGCAGGAGCTAAATCAGAAAATGATGGAACTGTAACCTAAATTTTAATTTATGAACAATTAACCAAGTCATTTCCAAACAATTATTCAGTCAAATAGGAGGCCTGCTATACAGTTCAACTGTATA
Source organism: Ichthyophis bannanicus (assembly GCA_033557465.1). Taxonomy (NCBI): domain Eukaryota; kingdom Metazoa; phylum Chordata; class Amphibia; order Gymnophiona; family Ichthyophiidae; genus Ichthyophis; species Ichthyophis bannanicus. Next base: position 1,110,813,214 of record CM066031.1, read on the forward strand.
GTAGCCCTTGTGGCATTCCCTATGTCCATCAACTCAACTTGGAACGGGTGGGTGATAGAGATGGTTTGTGTTGATAATATACAAAATCCAGGGTTAGCACAATTGCCACTAATATGCTAGAAAATGGGCCTGTGCAATGCTCAGCCATCAGCCCACTAGTGTTTTTTGACTGCAGGAAATCAAGCCGCTATTGCCGCTATCTGTAGTCTATTGTGCTGAGTTGTTGCTATTCTATTTGGCAAGTCCTTGCAATATACCTTAAACTCATATGGAATCTTTTGTAGGCGTGAGTGGGGTTTTCATGGAAGAGAATGGTGAGACAGGGAATCTGCCATTGCACTTTGTGCAAGGTAAGGCAGAATAATGCTGTGCTAAAATTGCACTAACACACAAGGTGCTCCGCTAAATGCAGCAATTGATCTGCACTATACCTGCACTGAAAGCACTGTAATGAGTCAAGATCTTGGGATTGATGATTCGCCTCAATAACGTGCTGGCGACAACTACATAGGTCTGCATTTGGGAAATGCTGAAACTTCCATGCTGACATGGCTTGAAGCTTCTCATGTACTTGGAAGGGGTCAGACTCAGTGGCAGCTTTATAATGAGGCTGAGTAAGGTGGTAGCCTCAGGCGGCAACCTTTTGGGGGCAGCAAAAATTGCCCCCAAAAAGACCACCTCACTCGGCCTTCAAAAAACAAAAAAACCACAAACAAAACAAAACAAAAAAAAGTAGAAGCTACTGCCACTGCAGTAGCCGCCTCTCCCCGAAGAGCCCGGACAGAGCACCCCCTTCCCCGCACTGGCTCAACTTTGCAGAGCCGCACAAAGGGAGAGTGTTTCCGTTTCCTGCAGCTCTGTTAAAGCTGAGCCCATGGCGCTGATGGGAAACAGGATATCTTGTTTTCCATCAGCACTGCGGGCTCAGCTTTAGCAGAGCTGCAGGAAAGGGAAACACTCCCTCTTCGCGCGGCTCTGCAAAGCTGAGCCAGCGTGGGGGGTGCTCTGTCAGGGCTCTTTGGTGAGGCGGCCACCACAGGGCGCTGCTGCGGCAGCAGCTTCTGCATCCTTCCTTTTTTATTATTCAAGTTCCCAAGAAGGGCTGGGCTGGGCTGGGCTGGGCTGGGCAGCACAGGAAATAGTAATGGGCTGATGGGGGGAGGGCTAGGACTGGAAAGGGGGGGGGGGTAAGAATAGAAATAAACTGATTGGGAGGGGGGCTAGAACTGGTAATGGGCTATCAGGGGGGTTAGAAATGTAAATGGGCAGATGGGGGGTTAAGAATAGAAATAGGCTGATCAGGAGGGGGGCTAGAACTGGTAATGGGCTGATTGATGGGGTTAGGCCTGGAAATGGACTGATTAGGGGGGCTAGCATTGGAAATGAGCTAGGACTGGTAATGGGATGATTGGGGTGCTAGAACTGGAAATGAGCTAATGGGGGAGGAGAGTGCTGCTGGCCATGGAAGAAAACTAGGGGCTAATGCTACAAATGGGCTGGCTGATGCAGGGGGATGGGAGAATAGGACTGGAAGGGAGCAGATACTGAGAGGGTCTGCCAGGGGAAGGAGGGGGCAGGAAGGGAGCTGACACTGGGGAAGGAGGGGGCTGGTCTGCCAGGGGAAGGAGGGGATTGGAATGGAGTTGATACCTGGGATGTACTGAAGGGGGACTGGCAGGGAGCTGACACTTGGGGATGGGAGTGGTAGGTGGCTGGGTAATGGAGAGGAGGCTGGGAGCTGACATGCAAATGGAACTGGAAGGGGGATGTACAGAGGGTAGGGCGATTGGAAGGGAGCTGACTGGGGGGTGGCGGCACTGAGAGCAGACATGAGCCGATACCTGGGATGGTATTTGGACTAGAAGGGGCTGGACCTTGGGGAAGGAGGGGGACTGGAAGGGAATGGACACCAGTGGCAGTCATGGGCATGCAAGGCGATTGACATTGGAAGGTAGAGGGAGGGGAGGACTAGAAAGGGGGGCTGATACTGGGGAGGGTTACTGGAACTGGGCTGATGGAAGGAAGTGAAGAAAACAAAAGAAGAGATAAGAAATGGCAGATGGACCATAGACCACAGAAAGAGAGCTAAGAGAAGACAGGAAAGCAGAAGCCTCAGATTGGGACCAGCATGATCAGCAAATAAAATGGTCAGACAACAAAGGTAGAAAAAATAATTTTATTTAATTTTAGTGATTGGACATTGTGCTATTTGTATATTTTACACAGTATTAGGGAACTGCATCTCTTATTTATCTGATGTTGCACTGCATGTGGACACTGGCTTCTTGGTGTTTCAGTTTAAATTTTGTCTACATATTTTTATTTTTACTTTAGACTATGGTTACTTATTCTGTACTTGGTGAGGGTCAATGTTGTGAGTGTGTGACTGAGGCCAGATGTTCTGTTAACATGGAGTTTGTACATACAGATCTATACTGTACTGTAGTAATTTGACTTGTTCAGCTTTTCCAATACATGTATGGATGGTTCAGGGCCCTGTAGTATTTACAGTGATGTTTTCAGTGGGCTCTTTATGTGAATTTTGGAAGTTTGTGCTGGTATGGTATGGTAGGTTTGCTCTTTGTTGTAGGGTTTTGTATTAGTTCACAATATGCGTGGTGGTGGTGAGATGATCAGAATCATATATATATATTTTTTTAAGAGTTCTGTGGGTGAATGTTCTAGTTCTGCTCTGCACCCACTGGATGCAAAATATATGTTGGGGGAAAAAAAGCAAGAACCATAACACAGTTTATAACAAAATAAAAATGAGTTCTATTTTAGTTTTATAAACTCTGCTGTTGGTTCTTGCTCTCTTTTAGTTCCTTGGTGTGCAAGCGGTGCAGCCACACAGGGCGTAAAGGCTTGGGGGGCACATCGCGGCTGTCTGCTGTTGCCCTGCCGCCACTAGCAGGACAATAGCAGGCAGCCAAAATGCTCCCCCCAAGCCTTTTTGCAGCACTTTAAAGCAGGTCTGGTTCCTCCCTGCTCTGACGTGATATCAGAGCAGGGAGGGACAGATCTGCTTAAAGTGCCAACACCTTTCAGATCGGGCGCATACCCCCCTCCCCCTGTCCAGCACTGCCTGCTCTTTCCCTGCTGCTGGTGCCGCTGTGAAAAAAAACAGAGGGGAGCAGCATCAGGGAAAGAGCAGGCAGCGCTGGATGGATGTGGAGGGGGCGCACGCCCAAGCTGCAAGTCATACAGGGCGCAATTGCAGCTTGGTATGGCCCTGTGTGCAAACATTTTGCATTCCCTCCATATAATCTAATCAGTTTTTCTTTGGTTTGGTTCAGTCCCTCATTGGAGTTATGAAAAAGCCCTGCCCCCCCCCTCTAAGGAGGGGGGGGGCAGCACCATCTCATTCTTCCCCTCAGGCAGCAGATTGCCTTGAGCCACCCCTGGTCAGGCATGTTTGCACACTCCTACACTTGTGCATGGAACATCCACAGAGCCATGGGCCAGTTTCAAGGAGAACCTGGTGGTCATTCTTTATGGCTGGACTTCTTAAGGCACTGCATCAGGGAGGTAGATACAGTTCTGAGCTAAGACTCTTTAGAAGCAGCAGATTTCTCCACAGGATGGTAGAATCAGCTTTTCTGCTTCGTAGTAGTTGTGAGAATCGCAGACAGTCTTTTCAAGCTCATGGAGATGTAGTTACAATGCTTAAACTCTAACCACAATCAAGCTGAATTAGACATTTTTGTATGTATCAAAGTTCTGGATTGTCAGTGTGGAGAGGATCAGAACCCTAACTTCAACATGACCAAAATAAAGTATTACTTTTTAAAAAGATAACAAAGAAATGAAACAATGTGGGAAGGCATAGAGGTTATTTTCTATGATAGTTTTTCAATAAAACACTAATTATGACATTTTACTTACTAGATAATGTCCTTGAATCCTGCTATATCAGTCCCGACAAGTGGGTTGTGCAGACTGGTGAAGACAAAGAACCAAAGAAAAAAACAAGGTTTCAATGACATCACCCCTATGCCTCTATCCACCTCAGCCACCAGAAGTCCCTTCATACCAAAGCAAATGGGAGATACAGAATAAGCCTCACTCAACCTCAATGTGGGCAACAGTGACTAAACAGTAGAGAACTATGTACAGAAAGGTAGAAATAGAAGATGAGCCTGCAGAGCTAAATACAGAATCATGGCCAACCCAAGGGTGCCACAACAGTAGAACAGAGCAAATACAGTTTCAGGAGCAGGCCCTGGACTGGTTTAGCAGAACTCAAGGAAAGCATACTCACGTGCAATACATGTTCTCCAGGGACAACAGGAATCAGTCCTCACATATGGGTGACGTCTGTGCCGATGGAGCCCACGCCGTAACCTCTCCCCAGCTTTCAAAGAAAGCCTTTGGGAGATGTACCATTTATGCGTGATCCCCATCCCACCTAAGTGCCATCCTGCCTCAGTCAGATAACAGCACAAAATGGCAAAAAGAAAGGCAACTCCACAGGGAGAAAGGAGGGTTGTGAGAACTGATTCCCACTGTCCACAGAGAACATCTGTTACAGGTGAGTAACTACGCTTTCTAGGGGAACAAGCAGGAAGTCAGTCCTCACATATGGGACTTCCTAGCTACAGGCTACCAGAAAAACCTGTAAAAAGCCACGGGTGACACGAAAAGGTGAGCCATGAGAAGCAGCAATTGAGTCAAGAGACAAAAGACCCAAGAACTGCCCTAGTATCCAGTGAGGAACCAGTTCTCCAGTAGCTTGAACACACCAAAGGACAGACATTTCCTTACATCCCAAACAAACGACAGAGCACAGCCTGGCCTAAGGTGCTGTCCCAACAGGACTCCTCCTCCAGGCAGTAGTGAGTTGCAAAGGTATAAACAGAGAACCAGGTGGCTGCCTGACAGATCTCCGCTAAGGGGACAGAGTAAGTTCACCACAGATGCTGTCATGGCCCAGACACTGTGTGCCATGACCAGGTGCTCCAGCAAAAGACCAGCCTGCTCGTAAGCTAAGGCAAAGCAGTCTGCCACCCAAGTGGACAGGGTACACTTAAGAGACAGATGTCCCCAGCCTACTTGGGTTGAAGGAGACGGAATTGAGAAGAGCAGCGGTGGCCTGAGTACACTCCAGGTAGAAGAACAGGGCCCACTTACAGTCCAGAGTGCGGAGAGCGGCCTCAGCCCTGTGGGCATGGGGCTGCAGAAAAAATGTGGGAAGTACCACCTCCTGGTTTAGGTGAAATGAAGACACCACCTTTAGGAGAAACCTGGGGTGCATGTGGAGCACGACTGTTATTGTAGAACCTTGTATAAGGTGGGTGAGCCACCAAGGCTTGGAGCTCGACGACCCTGTGAGCTGAAGTGAGCACCACAAGGAAGACTACCTTTCAGGAGAGATACTTGAGGTGGCATGAACTGAGGGGGCTCTTACAGTGGTGCAGTGAGTTTTGACAGAACTATGTTGAGGTGCAACTCTGCCGCCAGGTGGAGGGAGGGGGCAGACGGGGGGCCTTAGAGGGAAGTAGACCCCTCAAGAATCTAATTACAAGGGGCTGGGCAGAGAGGGGCTTGCCCTCAACAAGATGGTGGTGTGCTGAAAGCACAGAGAGGAGAACTTTGACAGAGTTGGACTTCAGCCCTATCTAGGACAGGTGGAGTAGGTACTGAAGTACTAGCTGGACAGAGCAGAAGGGGTTAATCCACCTCTCTGTGCACCAGATCGAGAACCTTCATCACTTGGAGTAGGCCCAGCAGGTGGAAGGTTTGTGTGACGTTAAAAGGACTGCTTCCACCTCACTGGAGAGATCAAAATGGGCCAAGGCTATCCTTTCAGCAGCCAAGCTGTCAGAGATAGGGCCCCCAAGTTGGGGTGCAGGAGGGAGCTTCCGCCTTACAAAAGCAGACCCAGGTTGTACCCCAGCGGGACTGGGGGCATCTGGGACAGGCAGAGGAGCAGTGGGAACCACAGCTACTGGACCCACCAGTATCAATATGGCCCTGTCAAGCTGGACCTTGAACAGAGTTTTGGTGATCAGCGGTGTGGGCGGAAGGCATAGAAGAGGGCCCCTGTCCACAGGATGAGGAATGCATCCGCCGCCGTCCAGAAGGGATGCAGCTGCCTGGAGCAAAAGCGGGCTGGCTGAGCATTGGCTGGGCTGGCGAAGAGATTCATTTGCAGGAGCCCCCAGAGATGGAAGTCAATCGGCCACCAGTATGGCATATCTTATGTTCTTAACCGCCACTCATGCGATTGGAGCTGAGCCGGTCTACTAGGATGTTGTCCTGGCCTGGGAGGTAGGCTGCCTTAGGAGCATCCTCCTGCTGCTGCTGGTGGTGGTGAAGGAGCAGAGGCTCACAGCCTCTTGGCACAGGAGGTATGACCATGTCCCTGTCTGCTTGTTGATGTATATCACTACCACCTGGTTGTTGGTCTGGATGAGGACTGTTTGATGTCAAAGGTGGTGTTGGAAAGCCCGGAGGGAGAGTACTACTGCTCGGAGCTCCAGGAGGTTGATCTGCTCGAGGCTCTCCTGTGACCAGCTGCCGTGAGTGCAGAGGTTAAGAACATAAGATATGCCATTATGTGTCAGAACAATGTCTATCAAGCCAAGTATCCGGTTTCCAACAGTGACCAATCTAGGTCACAAGTACCTAGCAGTTTCTCCAAAAGACACAGATTCCACAATGCTTGTATTGGGGCAAGCAGTGGATTTCCTGGGTCCCCTTTAATAATGTTTTATGAACTGTTCCTCCGGGAACTTGTCCAAACCTTTTTTTAAACCCAGCTACACTAACAGCTTTTACTACATCCTCTGGTAACAAATTCCAGAGTTTGATTACACGTTGAGTGAAAACAAATCTTAGTCTTAAATAGGTTACCCTGCAGCTTCATTGCATGTCCCCTAGTCTATGTTTTGATGGGGTAAACAATCGATCTATGTTTACCCTTCTACTCTACTCATTCATTTATAGACCTCTATCATATCTCCCGTCAGCAGTCTCTTTTCCAGGTTGCAGAGCCCTAATCATTTTAGCCTCTCTTCATAGGGGTATCCTTCCATCACCTTTACCATTTTGGTGGCTCTTCTCTGTACCTTTTCTTAACACACTATATCCTTTAAGATATGGCAACCAGAATCATACCCAATATTCAAGGTGTGGTCACACCATGGAACGATACAGAAGCATTATAATATAGAAACATAGAAAAATGACAGAAAAAGACATCAGGCTCACCCGGTCTGTAGGTTCCTGGATCACCCTTGGAACCATTTTTAAAAACTGGCATTACATTGGCCATCCTCCAATCTTCAGATATTACAGATGATTGTAATGATGGCTGACAAATTACTAATAGGTGGTCTGCAATCTCATATTCCAGTTCTTTCAACATTCTTGGATGTATACCATCTGGTCAAGGTGATTTGCTACTCTTCAGTTTATCAGGTTGTCACAATGGGCTCTCCAGCCCAGTTTGGAGGCATCTATGGTGAGGATCCTCAGTGGCAGGGGTCCTGGAAGGGCATTCAGACCTGCAAGTGCTGGAGCTACCACCACCACCAGTTGAGGGAGTCTGCCAGACCGGGTCATAACCACACTTTCCCATAGGCATCCCATTGCCTGGGACCACTGGGAGCTGAGAGCCCACTGGGCCAGCCACATATGCAGGCATGTGTCCAGGGTGACATGTACCATGGACGCCATGTGGCCCAGAAGGCCTAGATTGGCCACTGTTGGAAACAGGATACTGGGCTTGATGGGCCTTGGTCTGACGCAATATGGCATATCTAATGTTCTTATGGCTCCAATTTGGAAAAGAGACGGTATGATAGAGGTCTATAAATTAATGGAGTAGAAAAGGTAAACATAGATCGATTGTTTATGCCATCAAAATTTAGAAAGACTAGGGAACATGCAATGAAGCTACAGTGTAACCTATTTAAGACCAATAAGAATATTTTTTTCACTCATGTAATCAAACCCTGAAATTCGTTACCGGAGGATGTAGTAAAAGCTGTTAATGTAGCTAGGTTTAAAAATGATTAGGACAAGTTTCTGTAGGAAATGTCTATAAACCATTATTAAAGGGGGACCCGGGAAATCCACTGCTTGCCCCAGTACAAGCATTGTGGAACCGGTGTCTCTTTTGGGGAAACTGCTAGATACTTGTGATCTAGATTGGCCACTGTTGGCAACAGGATACTGGGCTTGATGGACTTTGGTCTGACCCAGTATGGCATATCTTATGTTCGGCTCCACCTCTGGGGAGGCCCTTGCTGTGGAGGTGCTGGTGGTCTGTATTGATGACCTGGAGGAACCAGGCTTCAGAGCCTGCTGTGGGGCCATGATGGCAGACTGCGTTCTAAGGATGCCATCATGGCCTCTATTCCAGATGGCTGTTTAGCCACCAGCATGGGTACCAAGGACTTTGGCCCTGACACCATTGCTGGCTTGTCCTCAACAAGGATGGCCTCAGGTACAAAGACCAATCCCCCTAACACCAATGGCATTTTCTCCTGCCAGGGCAACTTCAAGGGTTACTCGTGGTCATCGCCTCAGCCTCACGTTGAGGGCTCCAAGGCCGGGTGCCATGGGACTTCCCCACGGTCCCAAACTCATCACCCGAGGAGGCCACTTACGATGTCAGGCTCTTCAAGGGGCGTTCCTCCTTTAGGGAGCACCGCTCAGCACTCTGTATCCTCGAGGCAGTGCGGTTGCTATACAAGGAGGAAGCCTCTGTGGCTACCCTCAAGGGTGCTGGACCCACCAATGACTCCAGGGCTGAGTCAGTCTTGTGAAAAATTGACTCATGCTGCTTCTTACAGCCTCGGAGGGCCTTGGGGGTGATCTGCTGGCACACACCAAGGCATCATGATCTGGCCCAAGGCATCAAAGGTAACAATCATGCGTGCCCCTTGCATGATGTTATGAGCGTGGCAGTCACACCGCTTGAAGTCACTGATGGAGACCATGGAGGGGAAACAGTCCCTGCGAGGTCAAGCTCTCTAGGCCCAGCCGGAAAGGGCACAAAAACACATGCACTGGAGAAAAGATTCCCAAAGGGGAAAAAGAAAAAGGAACATGAAAAAAAAAAGCGATGCCAGAGGCAAGCTGAAACAGGAGGGAACTGGTATGCAATCAGAGAAAAGCAAGCTAAAACAAACAAAAAATCAGCTTTTTCCAGGGAAAACAGAGACATCCGATGGGCTCCACAGAAAAGAGGAGACTGAGACAAGATGGCACCCTTAGGCAGGAAGGGGACCATGCATGTGTGGTACATCGTCCAAAAGCTTTCTTTGAAAGCTGGGGAGGTGTTACTGCGTGGCTCCGTCAGCCCTGACTTCACCCATATGTGAGGGCTGACTTCCTGCTTGTTCCTGATCAAAGGACATCATCTAGCAAGTAAAATGTCACCTTCCATATTGTCCTGCTAGACCAGTCCAGACAAGTGAGATGTTCCAAAGCTGCACCACTCAGTGGGAAGACGACAGCAGCTCGCAAAACTCTTGAGCCAAAGACCATGTCTGCCTACACATGGACATCCAAGCTGTAATACTTGACAAAAGTGGAAGGTGATGCCCACATTGCTATCCAAAAGATATCTACAGGGGCTACCAAGCTCCACTCCACCCCACCCCACCACAAGGACGTCTGTGCTTGGATAGAATGGGTGCAGAAACCTCCTGGAACCAGCTGGTTTTGTAACAGATATGCTGAGGCAATAGCCTCCTTAATCCAACACCCCAAAGTCGACTTGGCCATTGCTTCACCCTTGTGCAGGCCAGAAAACTGCACAAAAAGATGGTTCAACTTACAAAAGGAATTTGTAACCTCTAAGTACTCGAGAAGCACCCTCCGGATATCCACAAGGTGAAGATACCTAGCCTTCCCCCAGTACTGCTCCTTAGAAAAGGAGGGCAGGCAAACCATCTAGTTTATGTGAAAGGAAGATAACACTTTAGGCAAGGAAAGCAGGCACAGGCTGAACAAAAATGGCCTCAGTTGAAAAGGACTGATAAGAATCCCAGCAAGACAGCCTGCAGCTCGGAGATCCACCTTGCAAAGCAAATTGCGACAGTCTTGAGCATTAAATCCTTCAAGGTAGTGTGCTTTAATGGCTCAAAGGGGCCACCATCAGGGCCCTGAGCACCTTGAGAGATCCCAGGAAGGGAATCAGACCAAAAAGGACAACAGACATTGAACCCTTGGAGAAAACGTGAGATGTCTGGGTGCAAAGCCAAGGACTTGCCCTCCACCAGGCCACAGAAACAGGCCAATGCTTCCACCTGAATCTTCAGGGAGTTATGCGAGAGGCCCTTCTCTAGGCCATCCCACAGGGAGCACTCATGGCTGCTTCAGGAGCCAAGTGTCATGTGCTGCACAAGAGCTCAAAGAGGCACCATATCCATACGTATGCTAGCTTGGTAGATCTCCTCCAGGCACCAAGTATGGTAGAGATTACTGCTGGAGAATAGCCCTTACTTGCTGTCTCCTTTCAAGAGCCATGCTGTAAGCGAGAAGGGAGCAGAGTCCTCCAGAACGATCGGTCCCTGCTTCAATAGCCCACGAGACTGAGGCAGCTGAAGAGGTGGCACTTGAAGGAGCTGCAACATGTCTCCAAATCACACTCTGCTGCCAATCCAGAATCCTGCTTGGGCAGTGCTCTATATGCCGAATCAAACGCTGCAATAGGGGACATGGAAGAAACATTTATGGCAGCTGACGACTGGGCCAAGGCTAGGTCAGAGCATTGATGCCATCAGACCCCTTCTTCACATGGCGACTAAGGAAGCTGCACATTTTGGCATTGGAGAGGGTTGCCATCAGATCCATTTCCGGGTGACCCCAGCGGAATTCGGAGAGTTCCAGCTGAGGAAGTCTGCTTCCACATTGTCAACTCCGGCAATGTGCTCAGCTGACAAAGCTAGGAGTTCTTCACCCAAGCAAACAGGAGATCCATCTCCAGGTCCTCAAACTGCTCTGCTTTCAACCAGGGGCTGGAAAAGATCCAACCTGAGGGCCTTCACCTTGAGGTGGTCAATGGACATTGCTTCCCTGCAGTTCAACAGCCCTGAGTTGTATGGTCTCAGCAATGGGCTCCCCACAGCCCGAGAGACTGGTATCCTTTTGTCAGCAGAATCCAGGAGAAATCATCCAGCAGTATGCCCTTCCTCAGATGACGGGGTTGCCACTACCACTGCAGGCTAGACCTCACACCCGTAACGTGAGCGGAAGCCTGTGCTCAAACTACTGAGAACTCGGGGACCATCAAGTCAACAAGGACCGCTGGAGTGGCCGCATGTGGGCATGCATCCACAGGACCATATCTACGATTGCTACCATCAGTCTGAGAAGCTGAAGATAATCCCAGACTCTGGGGACATATTCCTGAAAGGTGAAGCCTGCTGTCCACAAAAGGCTGACAAGAAAGGGACATTGACCCAGGCCCCCTGGTCCTGTCTTCTGGGAGGTGGTAAAGTTTTTGTCTTGCCTAGGTCCTTCAGTTTCTTCTCCTTCAAGACCGCTTGAGCCAAACAGGCTTTGGAGGATGTATCCACCACCCAGTGATGGAGCCAAATCCAATGCTGTAACATCAACAGGGCACATCCGCCAAGTGTACCAAGTTATACATGGCATCAGAAAGGAAGGCCATAGCCAACTAAGAGAGAAGTAGTATCCGCTGGCGGAAGAAACAATTCACTGAAGCGGAGCCCGATATGTCAGGCTGGTTACATACCCCCAGCTGAAGAATAGCTGCCGACATGGCAAACTGGCTCTTCAGCAAGGAAACAACCTTGTATTCCAGAACATCCTTTAAGGCTGATCTGACTTCTACAGGAATGGTGGTCCATCTGGTAACCGCCATGACCTGTAAATCCACCTTGGAAATCTATCTTTTTATCGCTTGATTGACCGCCCAAGCCAAGGTGTCAGGGCTGTTTACAATAGAAAAATGCTGCAGTCAGAAAGGAAAGGAATGCTAAATATAAGACAGGAAAGTGGAGAGGATAGGACACATGTAGAAGTAAAAGGCACATGACAGAAAATAAAAGGTTAAGAGGAAAGAGGTGAGGACATGTCAAAAGCATGCAGAAGAGGTGGGATTTCAGCAATGATTTAAACCTGGGATATGAATGCACGGGGGGGGGGGGGGGAGGGGAGGAGGGAATTCCACAGGGCAGGACCAAGGAAGAAAAAAGCAGAGTGATGACTGTGCTCAAGACGTGCCCAGGCTGGGGAAGGGAGGGCCAAGCGGTTATTGTGTTTTGTGTGGAGGGTGCAAGGAGGGAGATGAGTCTGGATGAGACCAGCGAGATATTGGGGGTACCAGTGTGGATGGTCTTATGGACTATGGTGAGGATCTTATACTGGTATTGATATTGTGGAGGAAGCCAGTGCAGCTGAATGAGAAGAGGGGTAACATTATCCCTCTGAGAGGCGAGCAGCAGTATTTTGGATGAGCTGGAGACGACTGATTTGATAAAGGGGGACACCTGCCAGGACTACGTTTCCATAGTCGAGGCAGGATAGGAGAAGTGACACCATGAGTGAGACCAAGAAAGAGACAGGCAGAAGGAACGTACTGCACAGAGCTGGTGAAGGGTACAAAAAGAGTGCCGAACGAGGGAAGAGATGTGGTGGTGGAAAGAGAGCTGGATCAAAAGTGACCCCTAAGTAATGCAAGGTCCAAGTGAGTGGGATAAGAGTCCTGGATAAAGAGGGGGAGAGGTCCAGGATAGGGGCATTGAAGGTGAGCCACATGGCTGCTGACTTAGATGGATTTCAAGTGAAGATAGTTGTCAGCCAGCCATGAAGAAATGATGGAAAGGCATGCATTCAGGGGAGAAAGGGGAAGTGTGGAAAAGAAGGACTATGTCATCAGCATAGTAATAAGCTGAGACACCGGATTGCTGGATAATCAGTGTGAGAGGGGCAAGGAAGAGATTGAAGAGGAGAGAGGACAGCATCGAACCCTGGGGTACCCCATAGGAAAGAGGGTGGAGGGGGAGGAGGATGAACCAACATGGACTGAGAAGGAGCGAGAGGAGAGGAAGGACCTGAACCAGTTGAGGACCCTTCCACACAACCCATAGTCAGAGACGTGAGAGAAGTGCGGGATGGTCAACGAGATCGAACGCAGAAGATAGATCCAGAGAAACCAAGAGAGAGATGTCACCACGTTCGCAGGCTATGTGGACCTCATTGAGGAGGGAGAGGAGAATAGTCTCAGTATTATGTCCAGGTCTGAAACTTGACTGACAGAGATGAAGGGCAGACATGGAGTCCAGGAGAGAGGACAGTTGTGCAAAAACTAGTGTCAAACCACTTGCTATGCTTCTCCTCCGGGGGAGCATAGATCTTCTGTACTCTTAACCCTTTAAAGCAGGGAGTCTGAAGTCCCATTTGGACCAGATCATATCTTTGATCACCTCTGGAAACTGGAAGACAGTAGTGGATTTCTGAACCCCTTGAAGCGGGTGTACTTTTGTCTCCTGCTCCATCTGTCAAGTTTAAGGTCGATAAGATCCTGGAAATCAATGCTGCCAGCTCCTTCTTCCAGAACAGGCAGATCACGCTGGCCTCTGCATAATCTTATGAAGGCGAGTGTAGGTCCTCATCCACATCAGAGCCCAATACAGATTCATCTGGGTCTGAGGCATAGTCAACATCTCAGATAGCTCCCAACAGTTCGTTATCTTCAGGGAGTGTATTGTGTTGGGGATGCTTAGCCAAAAGGTAATTGAACAGGGCTTCTACTTTCAGCCTGCCTGGCACAAAACTGCATCTAGGGGCACTTAGAGGCTGCAGGCTCTGAATTTCCATGCCAGAAGTTCCAGCCCTATCGTAAAAAGGAAAATAATTCCAGGGAGGACAATCCGAACTCCGGAGATTCTCCTGTCAGAAAAGGCTCCCTAGCACCTGGGGGCATAGCAGCAACAGACCCCTAAGTGATGAAGAGCATCTCACAGCACGGGTGCTGGAGCCACCGGCAGGGCAGAGCATCCTTACCCTTAGCACTAACCTGTACCCTCCTGCCCTGAGGCAGGTAAGAGTGGACTAACTATCCTCCCAGCTGAAAGGGGGAAAGCATGCCCCCTCCAGGGGTGACTCAGAAGTTGCCATACAGGAAAGAGTCCAGAATCCCAGGATGAGGCTCTGTGCTTGCCACACATCAAATGTTTCCTGGAAGATGACAGTTAGGGTATCACAAGCATGAGCCAAGGTTGCATCAGTCCGCAAGCATGTGTTTCCTGTGCTTTTACATAGTGCACGTTAAAGGTGCTAGGGAAGGAGCACATGTTGGAGCTGCTTGGGCAGAACATGTTAGGATCGCATTACCTCTAGGCACACAAGTGGCAAAAACATTGGTAACGTGTATAGAAAATGGTGGGCATCCCCCACACAGCACCAATGGTCACTAGCAGTCCACCCTGAATTGCGTTCCTCAGGGACAGAACTGGGAATTCCCAACAAGGACAGATGACAAGGTCAAGCCTTGGTACTCACCCCCCGAGAGCTCCAGGCATAGAATCCATGCTGGGCTCAGTTCTACTCCCCTGAAACTGCTTCAATGGCTGGGTTTATTTTAACAGCACTGTGTGAACGGTGGCTGGCAGGCAGATCCCTCAGAGCCTTCTGCAATCTTTGGGAGAGCAGGGGGGGGGGGGGAGGAGGATGAGGGGGGAGACAGGTGTGTGAAGCTGCTGTACTCTTCCAGATTCTTCCAATTTGTGACTGCTCATAAGGGCATGGAGCTGAACCAATTTTCCCTCCTATAGCTACTAAAGATCAGTGTCTGGTGGAGCCTCCCATGTCATGCTCAAGTGAGAGTCACCTTTTTAGGGCTTAATGTGGTCATTCACAAGCCTTTAATCAATCTCTTTCAATCTTCAGATTTTATACAGAGGAGAAAATCCATTCCCCATCTGCTGGAGACAAAAATACTGAAGCGACCTCTAGTGGCTGAGGCTGCTAGAAGCACAGGGTGGGGGAACACAACCCACTTGTCTGAACTGGTCTAGCAGGATGATATAGAACAAACAATCTGAGAGCACTTTATTTTTGCATACCTTAGGCAGAGTGGAAAAAGCAGAGGAGATTGCTGCACACAGTGAAGGCAATGCATGTTCCACAATTCAAGTTCTGTGCTCATGGAAAGGAGCTCCAATCCAGAGATATGCGAATGCATCACCCACTTGTGTCTCTGATTAATCCTGCTGCCAATGGGAAACTGGTGTTTTGCTTATATTACTGCAGTGCTACAATATGGTTAGGACTTGCAATAGTTTCAGAAGCTGTAAAACATTTTGTAGTGGGGATTTAAAGACAGGACACCAACAGCAACTTGTTAGTTTGCAGCACTTTCTTAAACTTTATTTGCAAACAGTGGAACATTCCGTAAACAAGACATTTCCTGGGTAGTGACTGCTGCTGCAAAGGCACTTTCATATACCACCCTTACACTCCCAAAGACAGCTGGCTAGGGCTGGAAGCCACAATAGCTTTAGGCATATATTTAATTTTTTTTTGCTCATAGGAAAGTTTACACAGCATATACACACTTGAGAGTAAAGATACAGCCAGTAACCAGTGTACAATATAAAAAACTATATATATAACAACCGTGATTCTAAAGAGAAAGGCAGTGGTACAGATCTTTAAACATTTTATTTCAAGATTACACAAGATCTTTAAGATATACTTGTGAATATTAAAGTTATAGTCTGGTGCAATAAGGCTAGTCTCCAGTTCTCTCACTATATTTTATTTTGATTTAATTTTCTTTACGCAAGATACACATGAATAAAATACACGAGGCTCATAATGTAAAAAAAGTATTCTGAATATATAAGTAGTTTTTTCCCCCCAAGTGTCTTAAGCAACTAATATGAACCAAAAACTAGGTCATCTCACCTCCCATCCTATTAAGTTTCTAACTGCTAGGTCTTTTTTACCTTATGGTCAAAAATATTTAATCAGAATACAGTGAAAATGACATTGCACTTAATTTGCTTAAATTCAAGAGACACCCAGAAGAGACAGCTTTAATAAGCTTAAAATCTTATTTGGCAAACATGATGGCTATCTATTCCTGAGGACCAATGCTCCTGAATAAGGAGCACAGAGGTGCCAGAAATGGAGACTGAACTACTGAAACAAATTATTCTTGGATCCCACAGCCCCAACCAATAAATTGTTTCCAACAGTCAAACTAAGAGCAGAGAAAAAGCTACAGGATTCCTGATTGCCCAAAGCAGTTAGAAATTGTGCATTCAAAATGTGAAAACTGATGAAAGATAGAAAAATTCTCTAGAAACTCCCACCCCTTCCCAAACATCAGTTCCTCCTCTAGACAACACAGATGTCACAAGATATGAAGAGTCTGCGTATCTTGCAAGCCATTGAGTCACACCCAGAACAGAGGGGTTTGGGAGCAATAATTTTGTTCTGCTACTGGAACAAACTATGTATAAAACACCGATGAGAACATGGGTCTCCCATATCTTGTTCTGTACAATGACAACAGGGCTCCTCATCAACTGAACAGGAAGAAAGCAGTGTCCATGGCAGATACTCTCTCCTCTGTAAGGCTTCTGTTTGGGAGCTCTTGCCAAGTTGCCTGCACTGGAGTAGGAGAGGGAGAAATGGAAGACTTATTCAGTAGCTTTGGCATCTCCAGCTTCTGCTTTGCCATCTACATCCTCATCTGAGCCATCATCTGCACCCTTCCTCCCAATTCGTCTTGTGAACAGTGGCACGTCTCCACGTCTAAAAGGGGAGGAATGGGAAGATAAAGAGAAGCAGAAAGGAGTTAGCTGCCATTATGTACAAGGAGAAAGAAAATATATAGAACCCAGTTGTTTCCAAACTGTCTTTTCAAGACACAAGTATAAAGCATTCAAAGGTTTTTAGTATTGTATATCTAATGTCACAAGCTTGAAGTCATTCATACAACTATAACGGCTGTGCAATATTTCTGGTTATGCACTATTTCTAGTTACAAAGATACTTTATTCCGTAACCCAGGACTCGTAGGTCCTTCCAGACAGTATGCAAAGAACTGACGTCCAGTTAAGGACACTTTAGACCTCAGTATTAGAAACACTATGAATGCATTAGATTGCCAGAATAAAAGCACAACTGTTTTTCTTTTTTGTTTATTTTAACTGGGTGATTTTATACTCTAACTAAATGGGTTAAGAAACGGCACATTTCAACATTACTTTTTAAAAAAAAAATTTCAAGGCAGATTACATCATGTATACAACCTTCTTAGCTGCAGGGGAGAAAAATACAAGCTGCACTTTTTCTGCAAGAACAAGGAAAGGAGGGGGCGAGAACCACCTCCATCAAATATTTCTTCTAAATATCTGTAATTTGTGCACTGCCTCAAAACAATCCTGCAGGCTCTGCAATAGGTATTCTTACCTCAGACATTTTGTACAAGCAACATACTGACAGTAATACTGCCACCCAGGCAATAATTTTATGAAGGGAGGCCTAGGAAATACATCTAAAATAGATTTGCCTACAGTTTCACTCAAAACAAGAATACGGTTTGTGTAAGGAAGCTACTTAAAGAATCTGTATATTGCAGAAACGCCAACATTCAAGGTGCTAGCATGGTTTAAAGGTGAGGTCATAGAGGCTGCTGCCAAAAAAGCATCTTTTAGGAAATGGAAAAAAAGAACCAAATGACGAAAACGGAAAACAGCACAAGCACTGGCAAGTTAAATGCAAGGCATTGATAATGCAGGCAAAGAGAATTTGCGAAGAAACTTGCTGTGGAAGCAAAAACAAGTAATACAGACTTTTCAAGTACATTCGTAGCAAAAAACCTGTGAGAGAGTCAGTTGGACCATTAGATGATAGAGGGGTAAAAGGGGCACTAAGAGGGGACAAGGCTATAGCGGAGAGACTGAATGAATTCTTTGCTTCAGTCTTTACTGAAGATGATGTAGAGATGTTACCCATGACTGAAGTGGTATTTAAAGGTGACACTGCGGAAGAATTGAAAGAAATATCGATACACCAGGAAGATGTATTACAACTACTTGATAAACTGAAGAGTAGCAAATCACCTGGACCGGATGGTATACATCCAAGAGTGTTGAAAGAACTGAAATATGAGATTGCAGACCTGCTATTAGTAATCTATGAACCATCATTAAAATCTGTAATACCTAAAGATTGGAGGATCGCCAATGTAACACCAATTTTTAAAAAGGGTTCCAGGGGTGATCCGGGAAATTACAGACCAGCGAGCCTGACATCAGTACCGGGAAAAATGGTAGAAACCATCATAAAGAACAAAATTAGTGAACATGTAGATAGTCATGGCTTAATGGGAGACAGCCAACATGGCTTTAGACAAGGAACATCTTGTCTTACTAATCTGTTAAGTTTTTTTTGAAGGTGTGGACACAGGTAGACAAAGGTGAGTCGGTAGATATAGTGTATCTGTACTTTCAGAGAGCCGTTGACAAGGTCCCTCAGAGAATTTTGGCAAAACTAAAAAGTCATGAGATAGGAGGCAGTGTACTATTGTGGATCAGGAACTGGTTAAAAGACAGAAAGCAGAGGGTAGGGCTAAATGGCCTATTTTCCCAATGGAAAAAGGTGAATAGTGGAGTACCCCAGGGATCTGTGCTGGGTCCACTGCTTTTTGACATTCATAAATGACCTGGAAAAGGGAATAACGAGTGAGATTATCAAATTTGCAGATGACACAAAACTATTTAAAGTTGCTAAATCCATGAGGATTGTGGAAACTTGCAAGAGGATCTTGATAAATTGGACAACTGGGCATCCAAATGGGAGATGAAATTTAATGTGGACAAGTGCAAAGTTATGCACCTAGGAAAGAAAAACCCAAACTATGGTTACACGATGTAAGGTTACACATTAGGAACCACCACCCAGGAAAGATTTAGGTGTAATCATGGATATCATGTTAAAACCTTCTGCCCAGTGTGCAGCGGCGGCCAAAAGAGCAAATAGAATGCTAGGTATCATAAGGAAAGGAATGGAAAATAAAACAAAGGATATTATAATGCCTCTGTATCGTTCCATGGTGCGACTGCACCTTGAGTATTTTGTACAATTCTGGTCACTGTATCCTAAAAAGGATATAGCGTTATTAGAAAAGGTACAGAGAAGAGCCACCAAAATGGTAAAGGGGATGGAAGGATACCCCTATGAAGAGAGGCTAAAAAAGGTTAGGGCTCTTCAACCTGGAAGAGACACGGCTGAGGGGAGATATGATAGAGGTCTATAAATTAATGAATGGAGTAGAACGGGTAAACGCAGATAAATTGTTTACATCATAAGAATATAGAAAGACTAGGGGACATCCAATGAAGCTACAGGGTAAACTAAGAATAAGAGAAAACATTTTTTCACTCAATGTGTAATCAAACTCTGGAATTTGTTACCGGAGGATGTAGTAAAAGCTGTTCGTGTAGCTGGGTTTAAAAAAGGTTTGGAGAAGTTCTTAAAGGAAAAGCCCATAAACTATTATTAAAAGGGACCCAGAATATCACTGCTTGACCCAATACAAGCATTGAGGAACCTGTGTCTTTTGGGGAAACTGCTAGGTACTTCTGACCTAGATTGGACACTGTTGGAAACAGGATACTGGGTTTGATGGACCTTGGTCTGACGTATCATGGCGTATCATATTCTTATGCCACAATATGGCGTATCATGTTCTTATGCCACAGAACCATCCCTGTTCCCTCCCTCTTGCTGCTACTGGAACTGCATGGCTTTGGTAACAAACAGCAAGAGGGAGACAGTGGCAGCAACTTCCTATAGAAAGCAAGCCTGATTGAAGCAGTTTGTTTTTGGAACATAATGTCATATCCCTTTTATTGATGTTTATTGAATAATTTGTGGAGTCTTGTTTTTGTTTATATAATTTCTAATATTCCACTGTAATCTACTCTGAACATAAGATGTAGTGGACTATAAATGTTTAAAAATAGATACTTTTGAATAAAGTTTAATTATGCTCAACAGAAAGTTGCTCTTATACCAAGTACTCTTCAATGTATTTCATTAATAACCTCATGTCAATGGGTGAATGACTAGAAAATGTGTTACTGAAAAAAATGTGATAGGGAGAGAGAGAAACTCATTACCTGAGCTTGCTTTTGAGCGAGCTAACTTCACGATTCATAGCATCAGCAGTTTCAGTGACATCCTCCAGCTCTCGCTGCAGTTTCCTGCGTAATGCATTTGCCCGCTGGGCCTCTTCCTCTGCCTCTTCCACTTGACGCTTCAGCTGTTTCATGCGTACATTAGACTTCTCAGCCTTAAGATGGTGGTGAAGGAGAGGAAGAAAATGATTACACAAAGGAATAAAGTGTAAAGAAAAAGCCTAAAGAGGCATAGTGATGTAGGGCCCTATTTAATCAACTGACATGCTAGACAGTCATATTAAAAAACCAAAAAAAACCAAACGAACCTTAAAATAAATCTTGCTGCAAAAGAAACTATAAAAATCAATCCCCCTCCTTTCAAACATTTTCAAAAAGTGAAAGTCTTTGACACACAAGTTTCAAAACCATGCAAAAACTAGCTTGCACACTGTCAAATGCATCTAGAACTATGCATTCTAACCATGGGAAGCAGTATTTGCTTTGTGACATAAAAGTATGTTAAAGGGGCTGGAATGCATGAGATCTAGCTTCAACCATTCAGAATGCTTGCCACTACAATGTGTGCTAAACTTTGGAGTACAGTCTACATCTAAAAAACATGAGAAATTTGGAAATTAAACTTCTACTAAATTGTTCTGACTCTCAGCCATGTTGGTTTTCATGAAAATTGTGTGTTATGTTTAATGTGGCAAAGAAGAGGAAGCAAATTTTGTTACTCGAAATAAAGAGCAGCAAAGACAGTATACTACCAGAAGCTAATGCAACTGATCAGGTATGCTAATTGCTTCATGTGTGCCAGACACTGCCTACGAGCTGTGGGAAAAGTGTAGTTACTCGCCTGTAACAGGTGTTTTCCAGGGACAGCAGGAATCAGTTTTCACATATGGGCGACTGGTGCCGACGGAGCCCACGTGAAAACACCTCCCCAGCTGTCAAAGAAAGCCTTTGGGAGATGCACCACGCATGCATGGTCCCATTCCTGCCCAAGGGTGCCATCTTGCCTCAGTCTAATGACATAACTAAGATGGCAAAAATTAAAATACAGTACAGAAGCAACTCTAAGGGATTCCTGCTGTCCCTGGAGAACATCTATTACAAGTGAGCAACTACGCTTTCTCCGGGAACAAGCAGGAAGTCAGTTCTCACATATGGGACTCCCCAGCCACATGCTACCGAGAACCTGTAAAAACACCACGGTGACTTGCAAAGGGTGAGCTGTGAGCAGCAACAGTCGGGTCCCTACTGAGAAACTCTTGCAAGACCAAGTTTCCAGCGGGGAACCAGCACTCTGGTAGTCTGAACACAGAAGGATCAGAGGACAGGAATTGCCTACACCCCAAAGAGATTATGGCGTATGGCCTGGCTGAAGGTGCTGTCCCATCGAGACTCCCTCTCCAGGCAGTAGTGAGCTGTGAAGGTATGGACCGAAGCCCAGATGATGGCTTGGCAGATTTCCATCATGGGGATGGAACGCAGATTTGCCATTGAAGTAGCCATGGCCCCAATGCGGTGCGCACCATGACCCTTTGGTCCAGTGAGATCCCACCTGCTCATAGGTGAGGGTAATGCAGTCCATCACCCAAGCGGACAGAGTTTGCTTAGTCACTGGGAGACCCAGCCGACAGGGTCACAGGATACGTAAAGCTGAGATGCTTTGTGGTGGCCCCGAGTCCACTGCAGATTGGACAGGGCTCTCTTACAATCCAAAGTATGGAGAATGGTCTCTGCCCTGCCAGCGTGAGGCCTTGGAAAGACAGTGGGTAGCACCATCTGATGTGGAATGGGGACACCACCTTTGGCAGAAACTTGGGGTGTGTGCCTAACACTACCCTGTTCTTGTAGAACCTCATGTAGGGGGACTCTGCCATCAGAGCCTGGAGCTCGCTGACTGCGAGCTGATGTGAGTGCCACAAGGAAGATGACCTTTCAGGAGAGGTACCTCAAGTGGCAGGTAGCCAGGGGCTCAAACAGCAGGTTAGTGAGCTGCAAGAGTACCACAGTGAGATCCCACTCCACCGCTGGAGTGTGGACGGGGGCTTGGATAGCATGAGGCCCCACAAGAACAGAGACAAGGGGCTGAGCTGAGAGGGACTTGCCCTCAGTGGAATGGTAGTGCACTGCAATAGCGCTCATGTGCATTCTGACCGAGTTGGACTTCAGTCCCACCTGTGACAAATGGAGCAGGTACTGGATTACCACTTTTACCGAGCAGAATGGGTTCACCCCTTTTTTGGCACACCACACAGAGAATCAGCGCAACTTGAAGGCATACACCCTTCTTGTGGAGGCTTTACAAGAGGCCAGAAGAACCTCTTCCACATCCAGTGGGAAGCTGAAGGGAGCTAACGCTATCCTTTCAACAGCCAAGCCATGAATGACAGGGATCCCAGTTTGGGATGGAGGAGAGAGCCCTGCTCCTGTGACAGTAGTCCTGGGCTCTGCCCAGGGGAATCTGCGACACTGCCGACAGGGAGAGGAGTAGCGGGAACCAGGGTTGCCTGGGCCACTGGGGGAGCTATCAGTATTAGTGATGCTCTGTCGTGCTGAACCTTGAAGAGGGTCTTGGCGACCAATGGAGTCGGCGGGAAGACAGAAAGGCGGCCTTCCATCCATGGAATAAGGAATGTGTTTGCTGCCACATGGGATGGGTGCAGCTTGCGGGAGCAGAAGCGGAGCAACTGCATGTTGTCAACAGCTCTAAGTACATGCCGATGTAGAACTGGTAGGACTGAACCCGGCATGTCAGCATTGAGCTCTGAAAAGCCTTCTGGTCAAGGGCATCGAGGATCCAGGCCTCCCTGTGGGGGCACTGAGGAATGGGTCTTTTGGCTCGCGTCTGCACATGGTGGACTCAATGACCATTGAGTTGTGGGGAAGTTGGGCTTTCTGGAACCCAGGGCCTCGAGACAGAGTCAAGTAGCTTGCTGACAATGGGTACAGAGGCAAGTGTCTCCCACAAACAAACACATGTGAAGAAGGCAGCATTGTAGGATCAGTGGAACAGGCACTGTGAGGGCCTCATACTGGAGGATCTCCAGTTCCTCCGTGCACAGGTCCTCCTCTGCCTCTGTCTCGATGGAGCGCACCCTGGCCTTGTCTTGCACAAAGTCAAGGAAGGTAACATCTTCTGGCGGGGAATGGGTAACATCTTCTGGCGGGGAATGGTGTCAGGATGCTTTGGGGGGGGGGGGGCGTGACAGGTCCAAAGGAATGAATAGATAGTGCCGAGTGTCTGGGGACTCCTCATCCTCAGTCTCCCAATCGGACTGGAAGTCAGATCAATACCAAGGCTTCGTGGTCATTGCAGTTGAGGTCAGAGCTGAGGAGCCCATGGCCTCTGGGGGACCTACGGTCTGAGCCATGTACGCTTGCGGAAGAGGACCAGTGACCTGAGGAACAGGACCTCATCCGATGCCGATGGCTCTCTCGAGGCTGGTGGTGCTTGAGGATTGGCTTAACATCCGGGGAGGCCCTAGATGTCAAGGGTCCTGGCATCAGGGCGGATGAACCCGACAAACTAGACATGAATGCCCACTGCTGGAACACGAGGGCAGAGATACTGTGCTCTAAGGCCGCCATCCTGGTTCTCCATGTCAGTTGGCTTCGCAGCCTTCAACACGGACTCCAAGGGTTTTGGGTTTGGCATCTGTTCTGTCGGGGGGGAGTCCTCAATGATGATGGCTTCTGGTGTCTGAGGCTGATTGGTGGGTACTGACGACTTTTTGGGACAACTTAAGAGGTCACTCCCGCTCCAACCTCTGACTCATGTCTGGGATTGCGGGACCTGGAGCGGGATTTTCCAGCCTTCCCGGACCCAGTCTCCAAGGAGGTCTTTGAGGACTGACTTCTTGCATTCCACCTCCAGGGATTTCCTGAGGAACTGCGGCTGCAGGACTCTGAGGTGGCCCGGGCTTCGTGGGGCACAGAGGTACTGGAGGGGCACTGGAGTAGGGCGTCTCTTGAGACTCTGGCATGGAGTTGTATTTTTGGAAATCCAAAGGCTTTCTTTGAAAGCTGGTGAGATGCTTCTGCGCTGGCTCCATCAGCACCGGTGTCACCCATATGTGAGAACAGACTTCCTGCTTGTTCTTGGAGAAAAAACAAAAACTATACACCGAAGTCAAAACTAAAATAAAATCTTCCAATTTAGAGACATGCTAGAATTTCAAATTTGGCCATTAACCAAATGTAGTGTCCAATTTCTTTTGCAAAAACTCACTTTCGCTGTCACATGCTCTTACAAGTATTAGATTTCGAATAACAAATTAGAACTTCAAATGACCACTTGCATGCTTATACTGCATTTTACAAAATTAGTCTATGGTTTGTTAAAAACTGAAAGTAGCGTTGCTAAAATACAAATACCTGTCCTTACACTATGCAACATGATTTTGGTCTTAAAAGAGTGTAAATTTAGAGGCATAATGAGAGAAATATCAAGGAAACAAAGGCAGTAGAAAGCTATGACTTATATAACATTAAGATTTTCTAACCTATAGAGGATGCTTTATTCTGGCTAGCATTAAGAACCTCCAAATAAGAACATGTTGAGTCATTCCCAGGATGAAGACCTGACATTGGCCAAGCACAGGAACCCTTCTAAAGAACACCCTAGTGCATAGCACCCACCTGATCCTTGAATTGTTCAGCATTGCGCCTCTCATCATCCACCTGCATAAGGACATCCTTCAATTTCTTCTCTGTGCGGCGCACCTGCTTGCTGACATTCTGGCGCTCTCTGCATAGAAAGAACATGTAGAAAGGATAAACTTTAAAAAAAAAATCAAATTCATCCTCAGGTAGACCATGTTATGATTAAACTGGTCAAAAGCTAGCCTAATCACAAGGTGCAAAGTGACTTGGCAGGTGCCATTTGTGAAATATTTATTCTAATAATGGTCAAATAAAAATAAAAACATGAAGCCAACAGGAAAAAACACCAATTACACAATATGAAACTGTTACTACTAGTACAGAGCTTATTAAAAAAAAACCCTCAAAGTCAATTTATACAGAAAGAGGCTGCTTACCTGTAACAGTGGTTCTCCTTGGACAGCAGGATAAATCAGCCACACAGATGGGTGACGCCATTCCTGACAGTACCAGGTTGGACTTCCTTTCCCAGAGCCCAGAAAAGTATGAAACACACTTTTGGGCATGTATGCGTGAACCCTTCCTATAAGCCCACTGCTCCTCCCCAGGGCCAGCCCCTCCACTAGGCAGCCACCTAGGGCTTCAGACCTGTGAGCAGCTGCCCCCCCCATACTGATTTGAGCCGCCATGGAGTCCGGTGGTCAGGTCCAGATAATGGTGGCAGCAGCAAGCCATGTGCTTCAGCACATAAGGCTTGCTGCTTCTGATCCCCCCCCCAAGTTGTGTCGGAGGGGTCAGAAGCGGCATGCCATGTGTGCTGAAGCACACGGCCTGCTGCTGCCACCAAGCCACTGCCAGAATCAGTGGCAGCACAGCTCAGCATGGGTGGGGGAAGTATGAGGTGGCAGGCCAGGGCTTTTGCCTAGAAACCCCCTGTACCAGCCCTGCTACTCCCTCTCAGAGCATGGTAAGAGGAGCTTAAACCTATAGGGGAGACAGGTGGGATTGTGTGGTTGATTTATCCTGCTGTCCAAGGAGAACCACCGTTACAGGTAAGCAACATCTAGATCCTGCTTGTCCATGGATAAAATCAGTCACACAGATGGGAGAATTCTGAACTGAGGATGCAAGGGCTATTGTGTTTGGATTGCTAGTGGGCCTCTTGCACCCGGGAGTTAAGCTGTAGTTGGTTGAAGCTCAAGAGGGATTGTCATGGTACTATGGCATACCAAGGCTAAAGAACTGTCTAGATGAGTAGACATGGAAGGTCAATATGATAATCACAGCTCAGCATGCTGATCGCAAGAGACCTATACCACATTCGTGGCATGCTTTACAGGGATGGTGCAGGCACTGAGATTGCCTCCTGCCCCCCTTTTTTCTTTGTTGTCCCCTCCTGTTCCCTTTGG
Organism: Ichthyophis bannanicus; assembly: GCA_033557465.1. Taxonomy (NCBI): domain Eukaryota; kingdom Metazoa; phylum Chordata; class Amphibia; order Gymnophiona; family Ichthyophiidae; genus Ichthyophis; species Ichthyophis bannanicus. The sequence goes on from CM066031.1 coordinate 1,110,839,357, forward strand.
ATGAGAAGTTGTAGATTGGACCGAGTCTGTGCAGGGGCCCTGAAAATGTAGTTGTGTTTTTCAATACCACTTTGTCTGGCAATCAAAGTGGTTTACATACAATGTTAACCAAAATTGTGCTACATGGAACTTTGAACTGGTTAAGTCTATTGAACATAATTACAGGTCTATGTCTAACATTTACAGGTCAATAAAGGTCTATAATATGCTACATGTGTAGTATCATATTTGCCTTAGTTAATGCCAAGGTGGATTATGGTGAGTGGATGTACTCGTATGTACACAGTTAGGGTTAGTTCGGGGGTGTTTACACTGCATGAGTGTGTGTGTCCAATTTCTGTTAGGTGTCTTGTCAGTATGGTTTGGTAGGTTTCTGTTGGAGTGCGCTCCTTAGAGTGCATCTGTTGGGTAAGCCTTCAGCATTTGATTGCTTTGGCATCGTTTTGTTAATCTTTGACGTGTTCTCCAAATAAGTGTGTTTTTAATTCTTTACAGAAAATTGAGTTCAGTGATACTTCTTAGTTTTTCAGGAAGAGCATTCCAGTGATCGGGTGCATACAGTGAGAAAACTATTGTGTGTTTGATTGCTCTGTTATTTGAGGTGGTAGGACTAGCATATTTTGCATGCATTTTAGTTTGCTTCTGTGTTGTTTCGTGAATGAGGGACTTCAAATATGTTGACAGGTTGTGTATTATCTTGCATGTGCTTACTAAGGTTTTGTATCTGATGTGGCTTGTTAGTGGTAGCCAATGTAGTATGAGTATTGGCATAATATTGTCCGCTTTTGATGCTCACATTAAGATTTGGGTAGCCATATGCTGTGCCATTTGAAGTTGATGTAGAGTATGTTTGGGCAGTCCTTGTAAAATATTATTGCAAAAGTCAAGGTGCAGGAAGATTAGAGCCTGGAATACTGTGCAGAAGTTGCTCGTCGTTAATAGTGGTTGTAGATTCTGTAGGACTCTTATTTTGTTAAATATAGATCTGGTGGTTTTGTTGATGTGTGATGTGAAGTTTAGCTGTTGGTCCAGGGTTATGCCTACATGTTATATGGTTTGACCTGGTTTGGAGCATGGGACACCCATGCAAGAGTCTGTACTCTGTAGGCATATAGCCCCTGAAAATACACAGAAGAAAAATGAGGATGTGGCCACTGAGACGAGACTTTTCTGTATGTGAGAAGACATTAGTGCCTTGCAACTCCCACTGACTGCTCGTTATAGTGGTTGATGGATCATTGCAAGAAAACCAGTGGAACGTGTGCCCCTTCCTCAGTGTAGTGGAGATAAAACTTCATGTCAGCAGGCTTTTATACTGTCTATTGTGTTTCTCTTGCCAGATCAGACTGAATCGTGCCGGTGTGGAGTCAGACATGTCCCAAGGGAACCAAGGATGGTGAGGAGTAGGTCCCTGACGACCTGTGGGAACCAGCTGGTCAGGTCAGGCCAGCTGGAGCCAAGGAAGACAATCCCCAGGCGAAGTAGGGTATTTCTGCACAGACAGTGGGGGTAAGTCTATCAGTGTACAGAATGACCTATCCAGTTGTGTAGAGGACTGTGAAAGGGGTTGCCTCTCATCAGCCCCACTCAGGCTACTCCACTCTCAGTGGGCTATGCATGGGCAGACGACTTTTTTTGGCATGGTTGCTCGTGGCTTGGATGCATATTGGTGACTGAAGGCCTGGTGGGGCACTGGGGGCCCCCAAGTGCAGGGGAAGTCAAGGGGGGGGGGCAAGTCAGCTTCCCATTTTTCTGGGGGAAGGTGCATTATTCCTTTGGAGAAACGAAGGCTCTTGCCCATATGAATGAGACCTGAGAGAGAGCAAAGGTTAGTACTTCTGCCCATTCTGTTCCACAGTGGAATTGAAGCGCTTGTTGCTGGCCTGAGTTTGGACATTTGGGCCAGGCTCCAAGGTAGTCACGCACTTTGTCAAAGTCCATTGTGACTGGAGCCTGCAAGTTTTGTATTGCAGCCTGTAGTCTGTGCTGCATAGGCAGTCACATTTGCTTCCCTGAAACTGTGTAAGACACTTACCTAGGTCTGTTGCTAGTGTCTGACAAGACAGCTGCTGCGCCTGGGATTGGGGGGGGGGGGAGGAGTTGGATATGTGTTAATCGTTATCATTCCAGTGAAGAAGAAATTAGACCTTACCTGCTAATTGTCTTTCCTTGAGATCTCTCCGGGCCAGTCCAGGCACATGAGGGTTGTCAACCTTCTCCAGCAGCTGAGGACTGAATTCTGAAGTTTTACTGGCATGCTATCTGGCTACCCCTGCTGGCAGGACCTCAAGTCTATTCGTAACCAAGCAGTCTCAGGAGAAACAAAAACAATATCCCCCCCCCAAGACCGAAACTATCTGAACCACCTCAAACAATGGAACAAAGAATTAGGAACCTACCAACCAGCCAACAGCTCTACCCGTCTGTTCTGCTTGTAGCATATGGCTGGTCTCTTTTTTTTTTCTAAATGCTGTAGTGACCATGGGAACCCGATGAAGCCCCATACACCATGCGGACCAAAACTCTGAGCAGAAAATCAACCATAGCCTTTCGGACTCTCTTGCTCATTAACCATACACCCCTACGCCTTGTATGCCACTGGACGCACGGACATAATCGAAGGCCGAGCCCAACTGCAGACCCCCGGAAAAAATCTTGGGTGGGTCCTGGACTGGCCCGGAGAGATCTCAAGGAAAGACAATTAGCAGGTAAGGTCTAATTTCTTCTTCCTTTTCGTCTCTCCGGGCCAGTCCAGGCACATGAGGGAAGTACCAAAGCAGTAGCTAACCTCGGGAGGGACCCGCCAGGCCCACTATGATGGCCGCCGCTCCAACCTTCACATCCGCTCGTGCCCTCCACATCCAATCTGTAATGTTTTGCGAAAGTGTGAAGAGAAGACCAAGTAGCCGCCTGGCAAATATCCGCCAGCGGAATTAAGGCAAACTCAGCCCAGGACACTGCCTGGCTGCGAGTAGAATGAGCGCGGAGCCCCTCCGGAGGCAATTTTCCACTTGCGTGATACGCCGCCACTATGGCGTGTTTTACTCATCTAGCAACTGCTTCCCCCTTTCGCGGCCCACCAAACAGCACAAAACCTGTCTGTTTTCCGAAAGGGCTTCGTCCGTTTTAAGATATCGTCTGAGCACTCTACCCAAATCCAACTTCTCCAGAACCCCATCAATGGAAAGTTCTCCTTGTGTCCGAAAGGTTGGAAGCGAGATAGTCTGATTCACATGAAACTTTGACACCACCTTAGGGAGAAAAGAGGGAACCGTCCGCAACGTCACCTTCTCTTCCGAAAATTGAAGATACGGCTCTCTACATGAAAGCGCCTGGAGGTCTGAAATTCTCCTAGCTGAACACAATGCCACCAAGAAAGTGACCTTCCACGAGAGCTCCTTGAGTGACACTCTCCTAGCTGGTTCAAAGGGAGGCTTAGCCAAAGCCTCGAGCACCAGATTCAGATCCCAGGCCGGGACTACCGCCCGCACTGGTGGACGAATGTTTCGTACGGCCCGCAAGAACAGGAGAACGTCTGGATGAATAGACAGCCTAATTCCCCTGACGTTACCCCGAAAGCATGATAGAGCCGCCAAATGAACTTTGATGGTATTGAGGGCTAAACCCTTATCCAGCCCATCCTGCAGAAACTATAAAACCTCTGGAACCAAAGCGTTGCCCGGACACAGACCCTGGTGCTCGCACCAACGCTCAAAGATACACCAAACGCGAACATACGCTAGGGAAGTAGATCGTCTTCTGGCGTGTAACAGCGTGGCTACCACTGAAGCCGAATAACCTCTATGCTCTAACCTTTGCCGCTCAAGAGCCAAGCTGTAAGCGAGAAGTGATCCATGTCTGGCATGAGTAGCGGGCCCTGACGTAACAGGTTCGCTCGAGCTGGCAGTTTGCAAGGACTGTCTATCAAGAGGCGCACTAAATCCGCATACCAAGCTCTCCTGGGCCAGTCCGGAGCAACAAGAATGACTCGTCCGTCGTGACGCTCTATCCGCCGAATGACTCTCCCTATCATTGGTCATGGAGGGAAGACATATAGTAGCCCCGTGGCCGGCCATGGCTGTGTCAGGCTGTCGAGCCCTTCCGCCATGCGTTCCCTGCACCTGCTGAAAAAACGATTTGCTTTGGCATTGTTGAAGGTGGCCATCAGATCCATCACTGGCTGACCCCACCTGCGGGTCAGGTGGAACACCGCCGCGTTCAACTCCCATTCTCCTGGATCGGCTACATGCCGGCTGAGATAATCAGCCTGTATATTGTCTCTTCCTGCCACATGCGCCGCTGAGAGGGCTACAAGGTGAGCCTCCGCCCAGTTCATCAATCGCTGACTCTCCTCCAACAAGATCACTCCTCGTTCCCCCTTGCCGATTTATATAGGATACTGTCACCGTATTGTCCGAGAACACTTGGACCGCTTTGCCCTGCACGAGATGTAAAAACTCGGCAAGAGCCAGGCGGACCACTCTGAGCTCCAAGAAATTGATGGAACAATCCTGCACTTCTGGCGGCCAACAGCCCTGGGCTATGGACCCCTGACAATGCGCCCCCCAGCCCAAGAGACTGGCATCCGTAGTAAGGAGCACCCACTCCGGTTGTGGTAAGGGAACTGCCGCCCGAAGATGAGCAGGATCCAACCACCACTGCAGACTGTTGCTTACGTCCTGTGGAGTGGGCAATTTCCGATCCAGAGGATGTTCCTGAGGCGACCACCTTGACAGCAACGCCTGTTACAACGGACGCATATGTGCCCTTGCCCTGGGTACCAGATCCAAGGTTGCCGCCATGGAACACAGGAGCTGCAAATAACGCCACGCCGACGGAGCTTTTAGATGCAAAAATGCTGCCACTTGAGCCAAAATCTTTTGCACCCGGAACGCCGGGAGAAAAACCGCGCCTATCTCCATATCGAACACCGCTCCCAAATAAAGGAGCTGCTGAACTGGCTGCAGCTGACTCTTGGCCTGGTTTATAACCCAGCCAAGCCTTTCTAGTAGAGTTACCACTCGCGCCGAAGCGTTCCACGACTCCGACACGGAAGGAGCGTGAATCAGCCAGTCGTCAAGGTACGGGTGCACCAGGATCCCTTTGCGCCTCAATGCCGCCGCCACCACTACCCATCATCTTTGTGAAGGTCCGCGGCGCTGTCGCCAAGCCAAACGGCAAGGCTTGGAATTGAAAATGACCCATGGGTACTGCAAAGCATAGGAACTTCTGATGCTCTGGCCTGGTTGGAATGTGAAGATAGGCCTCCGTAAGATCTATGGAGGTAAGTACCTCCGACGGTCGCACCGACCGTATCACCGAGCAAAGTGTCTCCATGCGGAACTCTCAAGCAGCGATTTACGTTTTTGAGATCCAAAATTGGCCGAAAAGATCCTTCCTTTTTGGGTACCTCGAAATAAATCGAGTACCGACCGGATCTTAACTGGTCGTGCGGTACCGGCACCACCGCCCGAAGACGCAATAACCACTGAAGTGTTTCTGCTACCGCCTTTTCCTTTTCCGACGAACCACATGGAGACACCACAAAAGCTTCCGCTAACGGTCGAGCAAACTCGAGAGCGTAGCCATCCCGAATAATTTCTAATACCCATTGGTCGGTCGTTATGGTGGTCCAGACAGAAAGGAAGCCTTGTAAGCGTCCCCCCACTAGGGGTTCTGCCTGGACCAACCGCCCTTCATTGTGGTTTCTTACCAGACTTGCTGGGTTCCAAAATAACCTCTGCTGAACCTGCACGCCCCTCCAAAGGACTGACCCCGGGTTCCCGAGCGTCCTCTCTGATACGGGGCAAATCGGGATCCTCTGAACCTACGGAATTCACGAGAAGGACCTCTGGTCAAACTGTTAGGCTTCTGACTCTTAGGCCGGTCCTCTGGGATGCGTCTGCCTTTAGAGTCCCCAAGATCCTTCACAATCTTCTCTAAAGCTGCTCCAAAAAGCAACGTACCTTTATATGGAAGCTTACTGAGTCTTGCCTTGGAAGACATGTCCGCCGCCCAATTCCTTAACCATAGAAATCTCCGGGCTACAATTATCGTAGCCATGGACTTCGCTGAAATCCTCACCAGATCATAGAAAGTGTCCGCTAAGTAAGCTGCCGCGGACTCTAGCTTTGTTCCTTCGTCCTCCTCACCGCGGGGGCGAGTACCACCTTGGATCCAACGAATGGAGGCTCTGGAGACATAAGCTCCACAGATAGCAGCCCTCAGTGACAGCGCACAAGTCTCAAAAGTTTGCTTCAGGAGAGACTCCAATTTCCTATCCTGCAAATCTTTCAGGGCTGCACTGCCCTCCACAGGAATAGTGGTTTTCTTAGTGACCGCCGAGACTAAGGCATCTACCTTAGGTAGCTTCAGTAAATCCTGCTCCTCTTGTGGCAACGGATACAAGCGGCCTATAGCCCGTGTGCCCCATAGGGTAGCCTCCGGACATTCCCATTCAGACTCCACCGTCTGTTTCATGACTCTATGAACAGAAAAACATTTGCGTTCTGTTTTAAAGCCTTGGAGCAGAGGATCCTCCAAAGGCTCTTCTTGCGCCGCTGGCAGAGTAATATTCAAGGCTGCCAAGGTCTGAGCAATCAGTGCCCCCCAATTCCTCGTTCCTAAACACCTTAAACAGATTAGGATCCTCATTGGGCCCCAAGCTCACCCTCTTCCAGATCTGTGGCCCAGTCCATACCTGACTGACAGGATTTCCCCTTCTTCCATTCCCTGGAGCCCCGAGATGTGTTGCCCGATGCTATCGGAACCCATTCCCGCTCCCAGGTCCGATTTGGAAGACCCTTCCCCTGGATCTAGGGGTGAGGGGTCCTGTCCTGTGCAATGGCAGGGGAGGAAGGCTTTTGTCTTGGGCCTGCTGCCACTTCAAACAGTAAGCCTGATGCAAAGCCAAAATAAAATCTGCTGAAAACAGACTAAGCCCCCCCCTGCGCTGAAGGCAACAAATGTGAAGGAGCTTCCTCCACTTGTACAGGCTTTTTCGATTTAGATTTTCGTTTTGCGGGCTTTTCTTGAGCTGCACTCAAAACCGGAGCTGTACCTGTCATGGCTGCCGTTCCCGCCATTTCTGAGGTACTTTGCAGACCCCCTAAAGAAACGCAAGATTCCGGCTTACCTTCCATGCTGCTGTCACTCACACGGTTCCAAATTAACTGCTGGAAGCCACCGCCGACCAAATCTCGGGACTGAGAAAAACGCCGACAAAAATTAACAGAGTTCCCCTGCCGGCGGCGCGGCCTCAGGCATGCTGTCTAACCCGCGCTCCACATACCTGCCTCAACAATCCGTGGCTGTATGCACCTTCACGTCACTCTCACCCGCTGCTAACGGTAGGGTGAACTTGGCTCCGGAGGCGGCCCGATGGTCTCTGGGGCTCCCAGCACCTTACACCGCTGTCCCTCGGGCGTCTGAGCTGTGGATTGAGGCAGGCTCTACCTCCCTTGCTCCGTGTGCTACAAAGGCTGTCAGCCGCAAGAAAGCACTCCTTGCCCGCAGAGCCGAACCCTGCTAGGGTTCAACTAATAACTGCTTGCCTTTCGAAATTAACATGAAAACTGTAAAAACAAAACCAAAGAAAAGAAAAGCAGCTTGCCGACAAAAATTTCCTTCATTTCCCCGGGAGCCAGCCAGCTTCATGCCCTTCCAGCTGCTGAGGACTGAAAGACTGAGGTCCTGCCAGCAGGGGGAACCAGATAGCATGCCAGTAAAACTTCAGAATTCAGTCCTCAGCTGCTGGAGAAGGTTGACAACCCTCATGTGCCTGGACTGGCCCGGAGAGATGAAAAGGAATATTGTTACCACTGCTGAAGAGAACTGCTGTGGCTGGACTGTGAGAGGGCAAACCGGCGAGCTAATTGGGCTCCCTGTGAAGACTGAGTCCCACAGTACCTGCCCGAGAGAATTAATGCAGAGGACTGTGTATAAACGTTGCAACTGTCAGTACAGTACACTACTGCTGGGGGAGTAGGGAGACTGCTCTTGGTCGTGGATAAACTCAACACTGGAGATCTGTTTCAAAGGGAAGGACATAGGAAGGAAAAGGCAGCCAGGCATGGGTGGAATTCCTTTCAGGGTCTCGCTATTGAGCATGCAAGACCTATTCGTGAATAGGACAGGGGAAAATTATTGCAGAGATTTGAGAAATTCCTATTGGGAAGTCCCCTCCCCACTGAGGATGCCTGCTACACTGCTTGGTCCGCTGACAAAAGGGTGAGTAGAGAGAACGTGTAGGCCCATGACAGATGTCTGAAACCCTGTCTTATATCTTTTTTTCTTCTTCTACAACAATCTCTCTGGGGTTGCAGTAGGTGATGAGGGAGGGAAGAGTAGCCAGGTGCTGCTAAGTAGAATGAAGTGGGGGAAACCCATGATCAGTCCGAGGATCAGCATGCTGTGTCAGAAACAAAACTAAGGATAGAGATAAGAAATGAGCTTACATCTTGTCAGGCTCCTTCCTATCGGGCCAGGCTTTTTTCTATCTGGCCTTGCCGATACAGTGTAAGAAAAGGCTTTACCCACTTCAATGTTCAACCAGGCCATGGTGGTGTGTGCAGGGTGAGGCTTTCTTCCCCGAGGGTCATGGTAGGCCTCACACAGGTCAGGCATGATAGAGGAAGTCCTAGTCGTTTCCCTATTTCAGGGGCAGTGCAGACATTAACACAAGCTTTGTGAGACAGCTGGGAAAACTGATGGAAGTGTGCACTCGCTCCATGGCCTCTTGTCCTCCCTGTGTGCAGAGCTTCTGCCTGCCCTGTTCCAATTATTGATGGAATCTTTATGGTTGGCATGCCAATTGGGAGTGTGGCCCCACCGTAAGAGACACACCAGCCTGATGGCAGGGGATCTCTTCTGCTTGCGGGCACTGCTGTGGCAGGGATCAGACTAAAGGATAGTGGGTAGGGAGGGCGTCGGCCTGAAGAGCTGCAGGCTACGATCTGCAGAAAGCATGGTCAGTCTCCCTTGGAGCTCAGTGAGAAGAAACATTGGCTAAGTCAATGGCACAGCGGAAATAGAACGGAGGCTAGTGAGAGCAGTAAGGCCTCATAGATCCAAGTCTGTCTCTCCTCTGGCTTTTTTTTTTTTTTTTAAGTTGCTGCTGAAGCACAGTGCATCTAGAGCTCATGGTAGCCTGGGAAACTACCCTTCTCATTGAAGCATAGAGCATCTGGCCCAGTCTGGGAACAGAGCTTGTGGTAGCTCAGTAAACATCTCTTCGATGAAGCACCAAGCATCTGGTCAAGTCAGGGACAAAGCCAGTGTGCAGCTGCCAAGTGTATCCTTTTTTCCTGAAGTGCAGTTCATCTGGTGTGAGTTTGTGATAAGAATGGCATAAGAACATAAGATATGCCATACTGGGACAGACCAAGGTCCATCAAGCCCACTATCCTGTTTCAAACAGTGGAAAATCTAGGTCAATTACCTAGCAATCGCCCTAAGAGAGAGAGGTTCCTCAATGCTTGTATTGGGTCAAGCAGTGATATCCTGGGTCCCTTTTAATAATGGTTTATGGACCTTTCCTCCAGGAACTTGTCCAAACCTTTTTTAAACCTAGCCACACTAACTGCTTTTACTACATCCTTTGGTAACAAATTCCAGAGTTTGATTACACATTGAGTGAAAAAATATTTTCTCTTATTAGTCTTAAATAGGTTACCACTACTACTACTATTTAGCACTTATATAGCGCCACGCACGCAGCGCTGTACAGACATGCATACAAGAGACAGTCCCTGCTCGTCAGATTCCAGCTCATCCGAACTTACAATCTAGTTGCGACAAGTACAATAAGGTCTTTACAGCTCGGTCATAAAAGATGAAGGGGTTAGGTTAAGATAAAGATTAGAGGTCATGATCTGAAAGCGACAGTGAAGAGGTGGGTCTTCAACCTGGCTTGGAAGAGGTGGGTCTTCAACCTGGCTTGGAAGAGGTGGGTCTTCAACCTGGCTTGGAAGAGGTGGGTCTTCAACCTGGCTTGGAAGAGGTGGGTCTTCAACCTGGCTTGGAAGAGGTGGGTCTTCAACCTGGCTTGGAAGAGGTGGGTCTTCAACCTGGCTTGGAAGAGGTGGGTCTTCAACCTGGCTTGGAAGAGGTGGGTCTTCAACCTGGCTTGGAAGAGGTGGGTCTTCAACCTGGCTTGGAAGAGGTGGGTCTTCAACCTGGCTTGGAAGAGGTGGGTCTTCAACCTGGCTTGGAAGAGGTGGGTCTTCAACCTGGCTTGGAAGAGGTGGGTCTTCAACCTGGCTTGGAAGAGGTGGGTCTTCAACCTGGCTTGGAAGAGGTGGGTCTTCAACCTGGCTTGGAAGAGGTGGGTCTTCAACCTGGCTTGGAAGAGGTGGGTCTTCAACCTGGCTTGGAAGAGGGCCAGGGAGGGTGCTTGGCGTATAGACACAGGTAAGCTGTTCCAGGCGTAAGGTGCAGCAAGGTGAAAGGAGCGAAGTCGGGAGTTAGCGGTGTGAGTGAAAGGCCTAGATAGAAGTAATTTGTTAGCGGAGCAAAGTTCCCAAGAGGGGATGTAGGGAGAGATGAGAGGTATCGAGAGGCTGTAGAGTGAATGCATTTATAGGTCAGTAGGAGAAGTTTGAATTGGATGCGGAATTGGATGGGGAGCCAGTAAAGCGACTTGAGGAGTAATATGGGCATGGCGAGGCTGGTTGAAGATTAGTCGAGCAGCATAATTTTGTATAGATTGAAGGGGAAGAGATGGCACGCAGGGAGACCAGCAAGGAGTAGGCTGCAGTAGTCGAGGCGAGAGGAGATTAAGGAGTGGATAAGCGTTTTGGTAGTGTGTTCGGAAAGGAAGGGGCAGATTTTGCTAATGTTGTAGAAAAAGAAGCGGCAGGTCTTAGCTATGAGCTCGAAGTATGGAGAAGGAGAGAGAGGTGTTAAAGATAACCTCCAGATTGTGGGCCGAGGGAATAGGAAGGATTGTAGAACCATCCACGTAGATTGAGAAGGGGGGAAGAGGAGGGGAGGAGTTGGGGGGAAAGACCAGGAGTTCAGTCTTGGCCATGTTCAATTTCAGGCAGCAATGAGACATCAGGCAGCGATGTCAGAGATGCAGGCAGAGATCGTGGTCTAGATTGCTGGAGAGATATTAGGTGTGGAGAGAGAGATTTGGGAGTCATCGGCATAAAGATGGTACTGAAAGCCATGGGAGGAGATAAGCGCACCAAGGGATTGGGTATAGAGAGAAAAGGAGGGGGCCCAAAACGGATCCCTGGGGTACACCAACATGGAGCGGGGTGGGAGAGGAGGAGCTGCCACCAGAGCATACGATAAAGGAGCGATGGGAGAGGTAGGAGGAGAGCCAGGACAGTACAGAGCCCTTGAAACCAAGCGAGGAGAGGGTGGTAAGGAGTAGATTGTGGTCAACAGTGTCAAAGGCAGCAGAGAGGTCAAGAAGGATGAGAACAGAATAGAGGCCCTTAGATTTAGCCAGGAACAAGTCATTGGAGACTTTTGTAAGAGCCGTTTCAGTGGAGTGTAGGGGACGGAAGCCAGATTGTAGTGGGTCCAGGAGGGCCTGGGAGGTGAAGAAGTCGAGGCAGCGGCAGTGAACTGCTCGTTCTAGTAGTTTAGATATGAAGGGTAGGAGGGAGATGGGCCGACAGAAGGACAGGTGGGATCGAGCGAGGGTTTCTTGAGGAGAGGTGTGATAACAGCATGTTTGAAATCTACGGGGACAGTTGCAGTGGAGAGTGAGAGGTTGAGAATATGAGAGACGGAGGGGACAATGGTAGGGGAGATGGGTTCTAGGAGATGGGTGGGGATAGGGTCAGAGGAACAGGTGGTGGGTTTGGAAGAGGAAAGAAGGAGTGCGGTTTCCTCTTCGGAGATCATAGGGAAGGAGGCGAGGGTGGCAGAGGGAGTATGAATGGGGGAAGAAGTGGGGAGGGGGGAGGTAGATGAGGGAGTGGGGAATTGGAGGGTAATCTTGTGGATTTTGTCATGGAAGTAGTCGGCTAGCGTTTGGGCAGAAAGGGAGGGTGGGACTGGGGCGGGGCACCTTGAGGAGAGAGTTGAGTGTATTAAAGAGGCGGCGAGGATCAGAGGCAAGGGAGTTAGTCAGATGGATGTAGTAGTTTTGTTTGGCAAGTGCTATGGCTGACTGGAAGGAGTCAAGCATGAATTTGAAGTGTAGGTGGTCTTCCGGGGAGCGGGATTTGGTCCAAGCACATTCAGCCAAACGGATACAGGTGCGTAAATAGCGGGTTGTGGATGAAAGCCAGGGCTGGGGAACAGAGCATCTGACAGGACGTGGGGTGGGTGGGGCAAGAGTGTCAAGAGCCGAGAATAGAGCAGCATTGTAAGTGGATACTGCCTCGTTGACTGACTTGGAGGACAAAATGGAGGAAAGAGATGGAGAAATGATGGAGGAGAGAGTCAAGGGGTCGATATCATGGAGGTTTCTAAATAGGTCGGAGGAGACGGGGCGAGGTTGAGACAATGGGAGCTGAAGATTAAAGGTTAGAAGGTGATGGTCAGATGAGGGAAGGATCGAGTTGCGGAAGTTAGAGGGGGAAGAATTAGAGAAGAGTATCAGGTCAAGGCAGTGGCCGTGCAGGTGGGTGGGGGCAGTGGAGCAAAGTTGGAGGTTAAACGAGGATGTGAGGGCGAGGAACTTTAAAGCATGGGGGTCAGAGGGATTATCGACGTGAATCGCCAAGAATAAGAGTGGGGGAAGAGAGATCCAGAAAGGTGGAAAGCCAGGCGTCCAAGTCGGTGAGGAAGGTCGATTTGGATTTGTCGGGTGGGCGATAGATAACAGCTACTCGGAGGGGAAGTGGTGTGAAGAGGCGAATGGAGTGGACTTCAAAGGAGAGAGAGGAGTGTCACTGAGGCAGTGGGAGGGGTTGGAATTGGCACGAGAGTAGAAGCCCAACACCACCACCGCAGCCAGTGGAACAAGGTGTATGGGAGAACTGGTAGCCCCCGTGGCAGAGAGCAGCAGCAGATGCGGTATCGTCTGGCAGGAGCCAGGTCTCAAGTCAGGTCAAGAAGGTGAAGCGCGCATTAGAGATAAAGAGATCATGAATAAAAACAAGCTTTTTAGAGATCGAGGATGCATTCCATAGGGCACAAGAGAGGGGGAAAGGAGAGGGGGAAAGGAGAGGGATATGGATAAGGTTGGATAAGTTACATGAGGATTTCTTTCCAGAGTAAGACAGCGGTCTAGAGGGGTCGTTACGTGAGGATCTATTTCCAGAGTAATACAGAGATCTAGAGGGGCTAGGGTATGGGTGGGTGTCTCTAGATAAGTTGGGGTTGATATCTCTGGATGAGTGATTGGGGGATGAGTGGAGAAGGGCGGAAGGGGAGAGGAGAGGGATGTGGATGAGATTAGATAAGGTACGTGAGGAGCTTTTCTTAGAGTGGGAAAGAAATCGAGGGGTGTCAAGGTTGGGGTTGATGTTACCTGATGAGAGAAGGATGAGTAGTAGTAGAGAGCGGGGTAAAGCGGAGGCAGTACGGTGGAAACGAGGGTGGGGTTGCCTTAAGGAGAGAGGGGCTGGTTGAATCAGGGGGAGGGTGTGATGAAGCTCAAGAGCAGATGCTAGGTTAGAAGATAGAATGGAGGGAGAAGTGAGGAAGGTAGAAGGAGGGTAGGGGGGAGAGAAATAGGGGTGCTGGTTGAAAGGAAGGCAGTTGGGAAGTATGAAGAAGGGCGATGTAATGTGGGGCCATGGAAGAGGAGTAGTGGGGGCTATGCAGTGTAAGATAACTTGCAAGCAATGAGGTGGCTAAGGATTCTAAACGCTATGCAGTATATGTTGGGTTACAGTGGGGACTACACGCTGTGTAATATAGATTGAAATAGAAGCAATGGGTAGTGGGGAGACTATAGCCTGGAACGCAAGGTTCAGTGCAAGCAATGGGTAGTAAGGATCAATGTAAGCAATGGGTAGCAAGTTCAATGCAGACAATGGGTAGCAAGCTCAAAACAAGTAATGGGTAGCGAGATCAATGCAAATGGTGCAAAATCAATGCAAGTAGTGGGTAGCCAGCTCAGTGCAAGCAATGGGAGGCAAGTTCAATGCCAGCAATGGGAGGCAAGCTCAAACAAGTAGTGGGTAGCGAGATCAATGCAAGTAATCGGCAGCAGGGTCAATGCAAGTGGTGCAAAATCAATGCAAGTAGTGGGTAGTCAGTTCAGTGCAAGCAATGGGAGGCAAGTTTAGTGCAAGTCATGGGTAGCAAGTTCAATGCCAGCAATGGGAAGCAAGCTCAAACAAGTAATGGGTAGTAGGTACAATGCAAGTAGTAGGTAGCCAGGTCAATGCAAGCAATGGGAGGCAAATTCAGTGCAAGCAATGGGTAGCAAGTTCAATGTGGGTAGCAGTAGCAGTGGTAGGGTGCTTAGAGTGGGAACTCGTTGGGATCCAGAGGCGAGGAGTGGATCTGTTCCTGCTCTGTTCGGCTGCTAGTGCTTGGTTTGATGGCTCGCGCCCTGGTCCCCACCTAAGGGCCACGCCAAAGGGCCCTCTGGCGAGGTCCTCAGGCACAGGCCTGCCAGGCGTGGGTGTGCCCGATGGCACCCCCTTCTTCAAAGGGCTGCTGGCCCGGCGTGCAGCCGATCCACAAGATGGTGCCCCCTTCTTCAAAGGGCTGCTGGCCCGGCGTGCAGCCGATCCGCCCGATGGTGCCCCCTTCTTCAAAGGGCTGCTGGCCCGGCGTGCTCCCGGCGTGCAGCCAATCCACCCGATGGCGCCCCCTTCTTCAAAGGGCCGCTGGCCCGGCCTGCAGCCGATCCGCCCGATGGCTCCCCTTTCTTCAAAGGGCTACTGGCCCAGCGTGCAGCCGATCCGCCCGATGGTGCCCCCTTCTTCAAAGGGCCGCTGGCCCGGCGTGCTCCCGATCCGCCCGATAGCGCCCCCTTCTTCAAAGGGCTGCTGGCCCGGCATGCTCCCAGCATGCAGCCGATCCGCCCGATGGCACCCCCTTCTTCAAAGGGCCGCTGGCCCGGCGTACTCCCGATCTGCCCGATGGCGCCCCCTTCTTCAAAGGGCTGCTGGCCCGGCGTGCAGCCGATCCACCCGATGGCGCCCCCTTCTTCAAAGGGCTGCTGGCCTGGCGTGCAGCAGATCTGCCCGATGGCGCCCCCTTCTTCAAAGGACCACTGTCCCGGCGTGCTCCTGGTATGCAGCTGATCCGCCCAATGGCGCCCCCTTCTTCAAAGGGCCACTGGCCTGGCATGCTCCCGGCGTGCAGCCGATCCACCCGATGGCACCCCCTTCTTCAAAGGGCCGCTGGCCCGGCATACTCCCAGCGTGCAGCTGATCTGCCCGATGGCACCCCCTTCTTCAAAGGGCCGCTGGCCTGGAATGCAGCAGATCCGCCCGATGGCGCCCCCTTCTTCAAAGGGCCACTGTCCCGGCGTGCTCCTGGTATGCAGCTGATCCATCCAATGGCGCCCCCTTCTTCAAAGGGCCGCTGGCCCGGCGTGCTCCTGGCGTGCAGCCGATCTGCCCCCTTCTTCAAAGGGCTGCTGGCCCGGCGTGCAGCCGATCCACCCGATGGCGCCCCCTTCTTCAAAGGGCCGCTGTCCTGGCGTGCTTCTGGCATGCAGCTGATCCGCCCGATGGCGTCCCCTTCTTCAAAGGGCCGCTGGCCCGGTGTGCAGCCGATCCGCCCGATGGTGCCCCCTTCTTCAAAGGGCTGCTGGCCTGGCGTGCAGCCAATCCACCTGATAGTGCCCTCTTCTTTAAAGGGCCGCTCTCCCGGCATGCAGCCGATCCGCCCGATGGCGCCCCCTTCTTCAAAGGGCCGCTGGTTACCCTGTAGCTTCATTGCATGCCCCCTAGTCTTTTTATATTCTGAAGATGTAAACAATCGATCATTTACCCGTTCCACTCCATTCATTAATTTATACTGTAGACCCGATAAACTCTTCAGTAAAATAGAGTCAAAGTAGTACGGGAGATTGGCTGAAGTGTGTTTATTTTTTGGCAGCTCCACTGAAAGACTACAACTAAGGAGGAAGAATTATAACTAATTTAAAGGAGAAAATAAAGAGAGCAAAGGAGAACGTCCACATGGCACTGCGGATGAAGATAGGGAGAAGCAGCAGGCTCACAGGAGGGTTCACTTGCACATGCCCAGAAGAGTTTTCCAGACTTCTGGGCTCTCGGAGAGCAATATCCAACCTAGTGCCGGCCAGGGATGGCATCACCCATCCTGTGTGGCTAATTACATCCTGCTTGTCCATGGAGAACAAGGGCGGCATTTAAAACAAATTGTACATGTCAAAGATTAGTAAGTATTTTTCAAAACTTAAAACTGAACACACTGAAAACCTGGGGATGAAATGACTGATCCTACAAGGACTTCATCTCATTTTGGCTCTGCAGTGCTTCTGGTCTCTTGTGACACTTGTGTAATAACTGATTTTGTACTCCACTTGTTCTAGTCTATTTTGGTTTATCGTGCAACTATTGTTGGAATATTGTTTAACAGCATTTCCCAGCTCACATTATAAGCAGTTGCAGAATCACTTAAATGTTCAGCAGCAACCCACAGTGCTCCTGGAACACCACCTCCACAACAGAAGAAATCAAAGTTGGGGCTAGAACAGTGGTGTTACTGCAAGTTGTGCTTAAGATTCTGGGAAAACAGCTGTATCTACAGAGTGACCAGAAAACTGCTGGCTCTAATTTTCCATATTACAAATTTCAGCCATTTATTCAACTGGTATCATTCTAAACTGGCTAGTCTCAAGATACTCTATAGTAATTCACAAAAAGCCTCTAACTTCTTCGTTTCTTACTACAACAAATCAAATTATCTTCAGAATTCCTACACTTCCCAGGCTGACTGCATCTAGAAGGAAATGGATATGCACTTACTTGGTCTCTACATCCAATTGTTCCTCCAGCTGTGCAATTTTGGCCTCCAAGGCTGTAATTGAAGCCTTGAACTTTGATTTGACTGTGCTTTCCATCTCCTGCAATTTGGCTTTCAGATCCTTGTTCTGCCGTTCTAATTGCTGGCGGGCATTTTCATTCTTCTGCGCATTGCTGCGCTCTGCGTTCATGTCTGTATTCAGTTGATCAATCTGCATGAAACAAGAAGTCATAGCATTTTCCTCCAGCAATTTAGTACAGTTGATAGTCTGACAAGAAAAATAGCCTTCTCGTATTCCAAAGAACAAGAAAGCAAAAAGCTGTAGTTATTCATCTGTAACAGGTGATCTCCGGGAAGAGCAGGAATTTAGTCTTCACATATGGGTGACGTCGGTACTGACGGAGCCTGGGTGAGAATGCTCCCCAGCATCCAATAGGAAAGCCTTTGGGAGCATACCACTGTGCCTGCTTAGTTGCCTTCCCACCATTCCAGCTCTCCCCCTCAATTGAGTTTGTAGCTGAGATAAAAGGAGAGAAAGAGAAGACGACCTACAACTCCTAGGGGAGGAGGGTGGGTTGTAAAGACAATTCCTGCTGCTCCCGGAGATCACCTGTTACAGGCGAGTAACTATGCTATCTCCAGGAACAAGCAGGAATGCAGTCCTCGCATATGGGATTCCCTAGCTAGGAGATGCCAAAGAGATGACCTCAGGGTCAACTGTGGATTGCACAGGTATGACTAGAGAAGTCATGTGTCCTCCAAGGATGTCTGGTATCAAAACCCAGGAGAGAGAGTAGGAGTTATTCAAAATCTGAAAGAGATGCTGGAGAACAGCCTGACCAAACAAGACATCCCAGCAGGAGTCCTTGTCCAGGCAATAGTGAGCAGCAAAAGTGTGGACCAAAGACCAAGTTGCTGCTTTGCATATCTCATCAATAGCTACAGAGCGTAAATTTGCCATAGAGGCAGCCATGGCTCGAACATTCTGGGCAATGAAGTGACCCTCGAGAGAAAGTCCTGCCTTTCCATAGGCAAAAGTGATGCAGTCAGCTATCCACTTGGAGAGTTTGTTTGGATACTGGCAAACCAAGGTGACGAGTCAAAGGAAATGAAAAGCTGGGAAGCTTTTCGGTACTCACAAGTTCTCTGGAGATAAAAAGCTAAGGTACATTTGCAGTCCAGAATGTGAAGGGTTGCCTCTGCCCTAGACGAATGAGGTCTAGGGAAAAAGACAGGAAGGTAGACTGGTTTAAATGGAAGGGTGAAACCACCATCAGCATGAAGCGAGGGTGAGTCCTAAGACAACCTTATGGTTGAACAGTGTGTAAGGAGGGTCAGCCACCAAAGCCTGGAATTCACTTATATGCCTTGCTGAAGTGAGGGCAATAAGTAAGACAACCTTCCATGTGAGAAACTTAAGTGGAGTAGTGGATAGAGGTTCAAAGGGCGGCTTGAGAAGCTGTCCTAGAACATTAAGGTCCCATGCCACTGGAGGTGGCTTAATGGGAGGTTTGGTCAATAGAAGACCCCTCAGGAAGTGTGCTATGAGCAGCTGAGAAGAGATGGGTTGGTCATGTAAGGGCAGGTGAGAGGCCGCAACTGCACTTAAATAAACTCTCACTGAATTGGTTTTGAGTCCAGATGATGATAGGTGGAGGAGGTACTCAAGTAGTGCCTCCACCAGAGCCAAAAAGGGATTAATATTCATCTGAGAACACCAGAAAGAAAACCTACGCCACTTGAAAGCGTAGGACTGTCTAGTGGATGGTTTTCTAGAAGCTAAGAGGATGTCCTTAACCTCCTGGGGAAGGTTAATACCTTGGAAGGCTATACCTTCAGCAGCTATGCTGTGAGATGGAGAGACTGCGGATTGGGATGAAGCAACGTCCCCTCCTCCTGAGAGAGGAGATCTGAAGCAGACCCCAGATCTATGGGTTGAATCTGAGATAGACGTGACCCTACAAGGAGCTTTTCTGGGGAATGCCACCAGTGGAGAGATGGGATTAGTAGGGTAGAGACAGTCATCTTGTCTCCCAGGTGACCCAATGCTTGAGACCACTAGGATACCAGTATCCATTGGGCTGTTCACATATGCAAGCGAGCATATGGAACATGCACCGTTGATGCCATATGGCCCAGAAGCTGTAGCATTTCTCGAGCAGTGAGAAAATTCTTGAGGCATGCTTGAGATGCTGATTGATTCGAGCACAGCAGAACTGGGGCAGAAATGCCCTTGATTGCCGAGTGTCTAGGAGAGCCCCTATAAACTCGAGTTTGAGAGGGGATGTTGGGAATTGGGAAGCACCTGCATAGTACGTGAGAGGGCTAGGCTGGCCTCTAGAGAGGTGCTTGCTTGAATGAGCCAGTCGTCTAAGTAAGGGAAGACAGATATCCCTAGAGTCCTTAGGAATGTGGCTACTACCGCCATGCATTTTGTGAAGACTCTTGGGGCAGAGGTGAGGTCGAAAGGCAGGACTCTGTATTGATAATATTTTTCTTGGAATATGCAGTGCAGGAAATTTCTGTGCTGCAGATGAATATGTGAGTGGATGCTTCTTTTAGATCTAGAGAACAGAGCCAATCCTGACTCTGGAGCTAGGGGAGAAGGGTCCCTAGAGATATCATTTTGCATTTCTCCCGTAGTAGGTACTTGTTCAGTTCTCTGAGGTCCAGAATAGGCCTGTAACCCTCTGATTTCTTTGGAAGAGAAAGTATGAAGAATAAAAGCCCATTGCCTGCTGGGATAATGGAACCTCTTCTATTGCACCCTGCAATAGAAAAGAGGTGACCTCTTGTAGCAAAAGAGCAGTGAGAGGGGGTTGAGGGCAGAACTCTTTTGGAGAAGTCGGGGGGGGGGGAAGGGGGGTAGATTTCGTAGATGAAGCTTATACCCCTCCCATACTATGGACAATTTCCACTGCTCTGATGTGATGAGAGATGCCACCTGTGGGCAAAGTGATGGAGTCTGCCTGGAATGTGGATGGGATCTGGACTCTCCAGAGGCAGGACAGCTATGTTCTCTAGAAAGGAGTCAAAGACCCTGAGTATTCAGGGTCTGCTGAGATGGCTGTGACTTAAGAGTCTGAGCCTTCTTTTGCTGCTTTGGTGGTTGCTGCCCCTTCTGAGGAGCATGATGCTGACACTGAACAGCAGGGGTATAAGGATAGTACTTTTTCTTCTTATTGAAAAAAAAGCTTTCTTTGCTGCTTTTTTCCTAGCTGGGGAGGCAGTAGATCTCTATAGCCTACCGAGGGTAGTGTTCTCAGATTCTGATAGGCCTTGTCCTGCCAATCCTTGCCAAAAAGGTTTTCACCAGTACAAGGAATATTGCCCAGTTTATCTTGAACCCATTGTTCAAGATCCGATGCTTGAAGGCAAGCAATCCTGCGTGCACCGATGCAGATGGATGACATCCTGCTGATGCACTCAAAACAGTCAAAAGTTGCTCTGTTAAACTTTGAAACATTCCGAGCATGCTTTACCAGGGAGAGATAATCTGCCCTCTTGTCATCGGTGAGAAGAGGCGCCATTAACTCCAAATCCTTAGCCACTACTCTAAGGAACATACCCATATAGAGTATGTAGGAACTAATCCTGGCCAAAGCATGGAGGCCTGAAAATGTCAACCAAAGGCATCGAGGATTTGTGATTTCCTCCCCATAGGGTTCGAGGAATGTCTCTTAGCACTCTTTATTCGACGCACTGCTGATTCCACTACCATGGAATGGTGCAGCAATTGTGTCTTTTGGAAACCGGGACACTCCGGTACCCAGTACATGGTATCGAGTCCCTGGGTATGGGGAGAAATGGTAAGGGGTGTCTCCCACATAAGAAGCATAAGGTCATGAAGTATCCGATGGATAGGATGCATAGCAGCCTCCTTTGGAGCTGTAGGGTATTGAAGAATTTAGAGCTATTCGGCCCTAGGCTCTTTCTTCGATGTCACTTATGTACAGACCCCCTAGCAACGTCGCAAATAAAGTCTTGAAAAGACATGCCCTCTGGTGGGGACATGCGATGCTGGAGACAAGGATGGGTCTTCCGGGATAGTTCTCATGTCCCGAGTACTGGCCGATTCATCATCCGATGAATTGGAATCCAAAGACTCAAAGTATCAATGGGCAGGGTGTTCCTGCTCCGCATGAACCTCTGTACCGATCGAAACCGGTAGTTGAAGCCTGTGCTGTCAGAACCTTGGTACTGGAAACTGATTTGAGGGCAAGCATGGACGGTAGCGTAGAAAGCGGCAAAAGAAGTAGATGCAGGTTGTATCAATATGGCAGCTGGTACCAACACCTGAGGAACTGACTAAGGGTTTACTGATACCGAGGCTGCCAGTAAGGCCGCTAAGCTCCGCTCGATGGCCAGGATACGTTGATCCATGGAGCTTGCCAATGCTTGGGTATCGGTACCAGAATTGCAGGCCACGATTCCTGAGCATGGCACCGAGAGCTCTCTGGAGGTGGAGGCCTCGGGAGCATCCTGGGACCCCATTAAGGCTTTGGAGATAAGGTCCTCCCGCCGGAGTTGTTTGGCCAGTCTGTCCCCCTCCAGAGCAATGCCTGAGGCATCTCGATGCTTAGGAGATCTACCCTTGGAGGGCCGGCCAGCCTTCGATGAAGACTTAGGTTTTGATACCCGAGATCCTTGGGAGGAAGATGAAGCTCTCGATGTCAATGCTAAAGATACTGCATCGGAGGCAAAGAGTGCGCCCAACTTTGCAGCTCGATTCTGTAGGCCTCTGTCATCTTCCTACAAAGAGGACATTCTGATGGCTGATGATCCGGTCCTAAGCATTTGACACCAGTCATGGGTGTCTGTGGCTGAAATGGTACCACCACATTTGGAGCACTTCTTAAAACCACTGGATGGTTTTTCCATTGTGTCTGTGACAAAATGGAAGGCCTAAGCCTAAGATGGCATCAATGCGCCAGAAGGAAAGAAATAATTCTTTTCCTCACAGATCTTTTTTTGAAAGAAAGAAAGAACCAACTGAGGTTGGTACCAGCATCGACGAGAAGGCAGACGCGACCACAAAAAAATATGAAAAGACTAATTTTCTGGGGTGACAGGAATTGCTTCTTGTCAGCTCCGTGGAAAATAAAGAACTGAGGAAGAAGAACTGTAAAGGTGGAAAGGCAGCTACGCAGGCAGTGGGATGCTCTCAAAGGATTTCTTATTGGACACTGGGGAGCGTTCCCGCAAAGGCTCTGTCTGTACAGACGTCACCCATATGTGAAGACTACATTCCTGCTTGTTCCTAGAGATAGTTACTTACCTGTAACAAGCATTCTGAAGACACTAGTTCAGTCACCTATGGGTGGTGTAACCATGCTCAACATTGAACAATCTTCCAGAGCTTTCTGGAAATACCCCATCCCAAAAGGGAATCCAGATGTGACACCAATATGGACTTCTTAGCTCTACAGGCTGAAATCTCTTATCCATGTCAGTCTTGAAGTGCTGATGACAGCATTAGGATCAGACTTTTAAAAAACAATGGATTAATTCCAGAGCTCTCCAAAAGTCACTACTGAAGACTCCAGACTACCTCTACTGACCCTAGCAGGCACCTCTAGAGGTTGCTGCTTCAGATGGTGGACTTCACAAATCTTGGCTCTGAGCAGTGCATTAAATATGGCAATGCTTCAAAGCCTCTGCTTAGTGCTAGCTCTCGATTCTTGCTCAAGCACTCAGAACTTTGATTTTGGCTTAACTGGTGGAGAGACAATGGAGAAACCAGGCGAGCAAGATTCAACCCCTATGGCTATGCCTTGACCAAGTCATCAAAAATGTGGAGTGTCCTAGTACAGCCTGTCCACCAGCAGACTCTATAATCCTCCCACTGAAACTTCAATACCAATTTCAAGGAACATTTAGTTCACTGGCAGAGGCAGTTTGGAGCCTATCCTTGGACAAAAAGCGTAGTTACTCACCTGTAACAGGTGTTCTCCAGGAGCAGCAGGAATCAGTCCTCACATATGGGTGACGTCGGCGCCGACGGAGCCCTCGCGGAGCAATTTTCCCCAGCTTTCAAAGAAAGCCTTTGGGAATTGCAGCGCGCATGCGCGGTCTCCTTCCCGCCCAAGGGTGCCATCTTAGCCAGTCTGATGACATAGCTAAAAGACAGCATAAAAATTTGCAAAAAACGTAAGCAGATGATTGCAACTCCAAGGGGAGGAGGGAGGGTTGTGAGGACTGATTCCTGCTGCTCCTGGAGAACACCTGTTACAGGTGAGTAACTACGCTTTCTCCAGGACCAAGCAGGAAGTCAGTCCTCACATATGGGACTCCCAAGCTTAAGGCTACCGGAGACCCTAAGCACAAAAATGAGCTCCCTCTATCTCAGCGGCACAGAAGGAAGGAATCTTCACTGAATTATTACCCACCGGTAGCCCACATCCGGGATGGAGGGTAGGAGTTGCTCAAACCTCGAAGAGATTTCGGAGGACTGCCTGTCCGAAAGCACTGTCCCTGCGGGACTCCCTCTCGAGACAGTAATGGACCGCAAAAGTCTGGCTCGAAGACCAAGTAGCGGCCCGGCAGATGTCTGCCAACGGAACAGAGCGGAGGTAAGCCACTGACGTAGCCTTCGCCCGAACACAATGAGCCGTGAGTCGACTTTCTAACGAGAGTCCGGCTGCCCCATAAGCCCAAGCGATACAGTCAGCAACCCAGATGGACAGAGTACGCTTGGAGACCGGGAGCCCCAATTTATTGGGGTCAAAAGACACAAAAAGCTGAGCAGCTTTACGGTGCTCCCTCGTACGGTCAAGGTAGAAGTTCAATGCCCTTCTACAGTCCAGGGTATGCAGGACCATTTCAGCTCGGCTGGAGTGTGGCCTGGGAAAGAAGGTCGGAAGTACCACCTCCTGATTGATGTGAAAAGGGGAGACCACTTTTGGAAGAAACTTTGGGTGAGTCCGTAGGACTACCCTATTTTTGTAGAACCGAGTGTAAGGGGGATCAGACACGAGGGCCTGCAATTCACTTACGCGTCTAGCGGAAGTGAGGGCTATCAGGAATAAAGTTTTCCAAGAAAGAAAACGGAGAGAACAGGTAGCCATAGGTTCAAAAGGCGGACAGGTGATCCGCTGTAACACCACATTCAGATCCCAGTCAGGGGCTGGCGGGCGCAGAGGTGGTTTAAGTAGAAGGAGACCTCGGAGAAACCTCGCTACGAGAGGGTCGCTGGAAAGAGGTCTGCCGTCCACCGGCACATGATGTGCTGAAAGAGCACTGAGGTGAACTTTGACGGAGTTGGACTTAAGTCCCAGATTAGAGAGGTAGAGCAGGTACTGCAAGATCACCGACACCGAGCAGGAGAAGGGATCCTGAGACTGCTGGGTGCACCAAACGGAAAAGCGACGCCATTTAAGGGCGTAGCATTTTCGGGTAGAAGGTCGCCGAGAAGCTAGGACGACCTCTTCCACCTCCGCCGGCAGGAGAAGGGGAGCAAGGACTACACTCTCAGCAGCCAGGCCATTAGATTGAGAGATCTGAGGTTGGGGTGTAGCAGAGATCCCTGATCCTGAGTGAGGAGATCCGGTTGAAATCCCAGAGGGAAGGGATCCTCTACTGCTAATTGCAGCAGGAGTGGAAACCACGGCTGTCTGGGCCAGCGAGGGGCCACCAGGATCATGGAAGCTTTGTCCCGGAGAACCTTGAAAAGAGTTTGAGAGACTAGCAGGATGGGAGGAAAAGCATACAGCAGGCCCTCCGACCATGAGAGTAGAAAAGCATCTGCCGCAACTCGAAGGGGATGTGGCTGACGAGAGCAGAAGCGAGGAAGTTGCCGGTTGAGAGGACTGGCAAAGAGATCCATCGTGGGGAGGCCCCACTTTAGAAAGAGCTTCAGAACTATCAAGGGATCCAGGCGCCACTCGTGCGGCTGGAGGATCCTGCTGAGTTTGTCCGCCAGGCAATTTTCTTGGCCTGGGAGATAGACAGCTTTGAGAAGAATGTCGTGATTGACGGCCCAAGAGCAGAGCCTCTGAGCTTCTCGGCAGAGAAGGAAGGAGCCCGTGCCCCCCTGCTTGTTCACGTAGAACATGGCCACTTGATTGTCCGTCTGGACAAGGACGGACTGGTGAGAAGTCAGATGGGAGAAAGCCTTGAGAGCCAGACGGATTGCTCTGAGCTCCAGGAAGTTGATCTGCTGAGCAGACTCCCACGCGGTCCAGAGACCCTGAGTACATGCCCCTTGGCAATGTGCTCCCCAACCCAGGAGGGACGCATCTGTCGTCAGCACTTGAGCCGGCTGAGGTGACTGAAAAGGCATGCCGAGTACCAGGTTCGGCCGATGAAGCCACCACTGGAGAGAAGAGGCCAGCGGCCTGGAGACGCGCACTAAGTCGGCTAGGCCGCCCGTGGCTTGTTGCCACTGCTTGCGAAGGCACCACTGAGCAGGCCGCATATTCAGGCGGGCATTGGGGGTCACATGGACGGTGGAAGCCATATGGCCGAGTAGTCTCAGGAAGCGCCTGGCGGAGACCAGGGACTGGCTGCGAAAACGGCCGGCCAGGTCCATGAGCCGTTGAGCCCTGTCGAGAGGCAGGAAAGCTCGCGCCTGAGGAGTGTGCAGCCTTGCGCCGATGAACTCGAGATCCTGTGAGGGGAGCAAAGTGGACTTTGCAAAGTTTATGACAAAGCCCAAGTACTGCAGAAGAGTCACCGTGCGGTGTGTGGCGTTGGTGACCGCCGGAGCGGACGCTGCTCTGATGAGCCAGTCGTCGAGGTACGGAAAAACATAGAGGCCGTGAAGCCGGAGATGGGCCGCCACCACTGCGAGACATTTTGTGAAGACTCGCGGTGCGGAGGACAGGCCAAAGGGCAGTACCCTGTACTGGTAATGATTTCCTGCCACCACAAACCTTAGGTATTGGCGGTGGCTTGGGTGGATGAGGATGTGCGTGTAGGCATCCTTTAGATCCAAGGAGCATAGCCAATCTCCCTGCTGGAGGTAGGGCAGAAGGATTCCAAGGGTAAGCATTTTGAACTTTTCCCGCACGAGGAACTTGTTGAGGTTGCGCAAGTCCAGGATGGGTCTGAGGCCTCCCGTTCTTTTTGGTATTAGAAAATACCTGGAATAAAAGCCTTGACCTCTCAGGTGGTGGGGCACCGGTTCCACAGCCTGTTCCTGAAGAAGACTTGCTAACTCCTGAAGGAGTAAGTCCCTGTGCAGAGGGAGTCGTGGAGGTTCTCCCGGGAAATAGGAGGGAGGGACCTGGTGGAAGTGGAGAAGATAGCCTTCTCTGACGACTTGAAGCACCCAGGCATCTGAAGTGATGTTGGACCACCTGTGGGCGAAGTGAACCAGCCGGCCTCCGGTGCTGGGAGGAGCCAGCGGAGGGGGAGAGGCTATGCTGATGAAGTCAAAAACCCCCACCCTGCTGAGCAGGGGCTGGTGGTGCAGGCTTGGGGGTTTGCTGCCTACGGGACCCGTTACCCCGTCCCTTGGCCTGCTGGCCCTGTTGGGGAGCTGCGGAGGCCTGATATTGAGGGTAGTGTTTATAGGCAGCCGCCTTTCTCGGGTAAAAGGACTTCTTTCCCGAGCCCTTCTTCTTTTGTGAAGGGGCGGAGGTCTTTCTAGAAAGCCTAGTCCTGGTGAGAGTCTCCGTCTCGATCTGTGCAGCCTTTTCCGCCATGGGTTTGCCAAAGAGGTTCTCACCTCGGCAGGGGACATCGACCAACTTGTCCTGCACCCAGGGTTCAAGGTCAGACGACTGAAGCCAAGCCTGTCGGCGGGCACTGATGCCGGCTGCGGCCACTCGAGCTGATGCTTCAAAGCCATCATAGGCTGCTCGGGACATGAATTTGGAGCATTCCCGAATACCAGTTGTCAAGGCCAGGAACCTCCGCAAAGGTTCCTCGGACAATCCAGCGGAGAATCCGGCTAGCTCTTTAGCCAGGTCTCGGAGATACATGCCCATGTAGAGCTGGTAGGTCTGGACACGACAAGCAAGCATAGAGCCCTGGAAACACTTCTTACCAAGGCCATCCAGGTTACGGGCTTCCCTGCCAGGGGGCACCGAGGAGTGCATCTTTTGGCTCTTAAGCCTATGCATGGCCGATTCCACTACCATGGAATGGTGTGGTAGCTGTGCTTTTTGGAAGCCAGGGCTCTTGCGGACTCGATAGATGGAATCGACCCGCTTGCTTAAGACCGGCGAGGAGGCCGGACTCTCCCACATGCGGAAGAGTAGCCGTTCCAGCATGGGAGGAACCGGTACAGTAAAGTGTTCCCTGGCGGGAGAGTCATACTGGAGGGCGTCGAGCTCTTCGGCTCTTCGGCTCCTCCTCGGGATCCGCAGGGAAGGCCAAAGCCTTGGCCATGTCCCTGACGAAGTCCGAGAACCGGGCATCCTCCGGGGGGGACTGCTTCCGAGGTTCGGACTCAGGCGAGTCCGAGGGGACACACCGAGTCTGAAAGGAATCAGGTGACTCTTCCTCTTCAGACTCCCAGACCGACTCCGAGGAGGAATCGGAGGGGTCGGCTCGGGCGGGCGCAGACGTCGGCCGCCCCGACACCGAGGGAGTCGGCGTCGACGACCTCGATCCCGAACGGGAGGCCGAGGGTGACCTCGACCGAGGATCGACTCGAGTTCGCATGGACTCGAGGATCGGCTCGGTCTCTGGGGTCGACTTAGACGTCGACGTCCCGGCGGTCGGGGCAGCAGCGCCAGCGAGGCTAGCGATCAGTGCCCGCTGCTGGTCCATGAAGGCAGACAGTCTGCTCTCCAAGGCCGTCAACCTGAGTCCGACCTCAGGTGACCCAGCAGCCCCCGACTCGGGCCCCGACGGCGTCGGGCCCGACGTCGGCAGTCTCGGAGGCGAGTCCAGGAGGACTACAGGACTTACCCGAGCAGGCAACTCCGACTCCAGGCAAGGTCGCTTCGGGAGGTGCTCCTTCTCCAAAGACCCGGGACGGCTATCGGGGCTATGCGACCTGGCCCTCGCGGGGCCAGGAGCGTCCACCGACGCCGCCCTCGCGGGTTTCACCTTCCGTCGATGGTCCCCGGAGGGAGAACCCCTGTCGGAGGAGCTTCGGTGATGTTCAGAGCTGGAACCTCTGGACGCCGAGGCCTCCGACGAGGTCCGGGTACGGCTGGGATCAGCGAAGATTCTATCCCGCTGGTGCCGCCGACTTCTCAAGGCTTTGGAGGACATTTTGCCACAGGCCCCACAGATCATTTCTTCATGATCCGGGCCCAGGCAGCGGAGGCAATTATCGTGTGTGTCAGTGAGTGACATATTTCTGTCACACTGACCACACCGCTTGAAACCACTGGCAGCCATCGGGGGAAAAAGGGCCCCGGCAAGGTCAAAGGACCGGGCTGCCAGTGAAAAAACCGAAAACGAAACTGAGTAAAATCAGAAAAACTGGCTAAGATGGCACCCTTGGGCGGGAAGGAGACCGCACATGCGCGCTGCAATTCCCAAAGGCTTTCTTTGAAAGCTGGGGAAAATTGCTCCGCGAGGGCTCCGTCGGCGCCGACGTCACCCATATGTGAGGACTGACTTCCTGCTTGGTCCTGGAGAACTGATCTGGTCAACATTTTTGCAGATAGATTCATTGTGGGGATAATGCCCTCAAATGACAGCAATGAACCTCATTCTTAAGCCAGGGTATTTGGCGTATGATCTGAATTTCAAATTTACTGCTAATGTTCGCTGTAGTATTTGCATCATGCCAAAGAGCTTCCTTTTGGAATTTATAAGATGAACTATGTATAGGTAACCTATCAAGATGTGACTGGAAACTGCTTTTAATCAGGTCTGTTCCACTCAATGTAATGGAAAATATTTGCTTTCTCTGGCTGATTACTTGGTTTTTGAGGAAATTCTCTCCTCATCCTCATGATGCACAGAATCACTTGCCAATAATACCTCTCTATCAATGCCATTCTTGTGTTTTCTTTTACCACTATGTCATTTCCCTTGCATCAAGCTTAATCAGTTGGAATGGGAATGTCCCAGGAGATCACAATCTATTTTCCATAATTCTCACAGGATCATGATAGCAATGCTTTAGTACAGCAATGTCAGTGTTTACAAAACTTCCAATAGAGGAGGCATACCACCTTAACTGAGCCTTACTGTGAAGTCACCCACATGTGATGGCTTGTCGGAGGGGGTGGGGGCAGTGGCAGCAGTTTCAACCCAAAGTAACCAGCATGAGTAACTTGCAGAATGGCAGTCTCAACCCTAAACACCTTGCTGTGCAAACTAGATGGGCCATGCTGGTCTTTATCTGATATCATTTACTATGCTAAGCCATGTTAACTCCTTAGCTTGCTTATTGTATTAAAGCTGTGGTGTTTTTCTTTCAATCTTTGGCTCTTTTCTTCTAATTGAGCAAGCCAAATTTTATTTATTTTATATACAGTATATATATTTTGGAGTATTTGTATGATTGGCTTATGAATCACTGATATGGTTTGTAAGCCCATATAAAACTAAACCACCATAAAATGTGAAACCAAAAGTCCAAAGACAAGAAAAAAAGCTCATCAAAAAGGAAATGAAAATTTCCCTGTGCACATCCTGTTGCACGAACTGAACTATATCAAGTTGATTGATCTACAATGTAGGCAAACATCATTGCACTCTGGGGCATTCTTGCCTAATTTTGGTCTAAATCTGGAATCTTATCAGGTGGTGAAATCAAAAACTGCATTTTCTTGACTTCCTTGTCAACCCAATCACTATAGAAGGATAAGAATATTGGACTTGATCATAGCCAGGTGCAGGTTGAACTTTATATATTTTTTTAATTCAAATCTCCAAATTTCTTGAATAGCAGGACAAGAAATTGGAGGAAAACCAATTTATCACATCAATGAAAAATACATAAAGAAAAAAAAATATTGCTTCATAGTCCACACATCAAGGGAGTAAGCAGGAGACAGATGAGATGTTTGGGCAAGATACAAACACCAAAATACAAACCACCCCCTTCAAAAATAGAATTAAAAATAATTATCTAAGGCAACGCAAACAATTATAGACCCTAATTTATCCACAAGAAAATTCTCCAAATGGACGGGGTCTGAGAAAACATATCTAGTCCCCTTATACTTAAACATACAGGGGAATCTCAAAAAAGTTGCTCCTGCAACCAAAACATGAGGCTTACGCTGCAGGAATGACCCTCTAGACAAGTGAATTGCTCTGGACACATCTGGAATAGAAGACATTTGATGACCACAAAAATCAAGATTTTTCTTAGGAAAATAAGCTTGCAAGATATTAGTGTTATCTGTCTCAGCAACAAAAAATGAATAATTTGCCCATGTGGGAATTTCCTCATGAGATGACTCCAGGAAAATTAGTAGTCAGGACATTCATCCACAACCTGGATTACTTCAGGCACTGCTGCCAAGTGAGACTGAGGAGATATAATACAAACTGGCAATACCCATAGACCCAGCATTAGGTTGCTATGGTACCTCAAAAACTCCTCTCAGCAACATTATGGGGGACAAAAGATGAGTTTTAGGAAAATTTAAAAACCTTAAATTTTCAGCTCAATAAATTTTCCAGTGCTTCAACCTAATGAGCAAATAGGTTATCCTTTTATAGCTAAGGTGCCAGAGGCTTTCAAACAGCCACCTATGACCCCAGCTCCACAAATTTATTCTCAATAGCATAACATTTGTTGTCCTGTTCTTATATTTTATCGAGTTCTAAGAAATTTGAACTTATTTCACTAATCTATGCAGTAACCTTATCCATATGTAAGACCACCTGGCAAATATTCACTAAGGTAACATTTAAAAGAGAAAGGTTGAGATAGTGGGTCACTGGTAAAAGGCTGAAGGACCTTAGGCATCTTAACGGTTGAACTACAGACTGAGAAGTGCCTAAGTATTACTCTCAAACCTTTGGGTTAGAGGGAGAACTGCTAAGACACCCAAGAATGGACTGTCCCTGGAGGAGGTAAAGGAGTCCTAACTATAGGGCTTAATTTTGCTCCCAGATGACAAAACAGAATCCGCAGCCAAAGCCTCTCCATTACCAGTCCATTTAAGAAGGTTGTCCATAGGAAAACTCACTAGTGGAGATGCAGAATAGCCTTCTTTGAAGTTTTCGAAGCCTTACACTTCCTCATCTTCGGGAAGAATTCACCAGACCCAGAAGGCATTAAAGGGTGTTCCCTAACCAAGGCTGTGCCATAGGAAAATGGAATTTTAAAGTCCACCCTTCACAGAAAAAACATGAAAATACAGCCACACCTCTGGTAAATCCAGAGCTTTGGGCCGTGTCTTCTTCCCTTTTCCTTCCTTCTTCACGGCTTGAGCGTAATAAGGGTGAAGGTACGAGGGACAGATGAGAACTAGCATGCAAATAGGTTTTTGAGGACTACCTGTCCAAAAACTGCATCCTAAGCAGTGGATTGGTCGCAGTGATATAGTGCATTGTGAAAGTATGTACTGAAGACCATGTAGCAGCTTTGCAGATGTCTTGACTTGAAACTGAACGCAAGCTGGCCATGGAGGTTACTTTTGCTCGGAGTTGGCGTGGTCCATTCGCAATGGGGATTGCAGATTAGCTTGTGTGTAACAAGCTTATGCACTATGAGATCCAGATGGATAGAGTCCTTTTTGAAACTCGCATACCAGGATTATTTGTGTTATAAGTTACAAAAGACAGATTACCTTAAGTCCTTTGTGACATTAAGACAGGGCCGGCCCTAGCACTAGGCAAACTAGGTGGCCACCTAGGGCAGCAGAATTTTAGGGGTGGCACTGCAGTAGACTTATCTGAAGGGATTGAAGTCTCACCAGATGTTACTGATGCACCAGTAATTCAGTCAATGCTATGAGACAGGAGGACTGATTGAATTACGGAGTGCATCGGCAGCAACGGGCGAGTCATCATCCAGAAGCATGCACACTCCTCTTCTCTTTTTCATTTAACTAAAACAATGAGTTTTTGAAGTTTCTTGTAGGCAGCCCGGGCAATCCAAGTCCTCTGGGAAAGTTCCATCATTTTAAGGTAATTGAATGAAAGACTGTGTGCATGCTGCTGGACGACAACTCATCTGATGCTGCCGATGCACCCGGTAATTCAGTCAGTCCTACTCCTGTTTCATAGCATTGACTGAATCACTGGTGCATCAACAGCATTGGGTGATGATTCTCTCTCGTTCATTTAATTCTGCCACAGTTCTGGGGCTGCTTTCCTAGGAGACTGTCAATAGTGAAAGAAGGGGGAGCTTAAAGGAAGGGGTAGAGTTAGCATGAAAGGAAGGTGTGGAACATAAGGAAAGGAGCTGTACTAAGGGTGGAAGATAAGGAAAGTGGTAGAGTACAAGGGAAGGAACAGGGTTAGAGGAGAAGGAGAAGAGACTGAGTGCATTAAGGAAGAAGGGAAGGGAGGAAGAGAAAGGCCAAAAAGGCCTGACAGAGTGCAAAGTTGACTAGCAGTGGAGGGAGGGTGCATGGGGGCGGGTGGAGTGGAGGGAAAAAAGGGATAGTGTAAGAGGAAGAAGTGAAAACTAGGAAATGGGACTAGTGCAAGAGAATCGGGGGAGGGGGGACAAGTAGGTGGTGCAGGATGACAGGGGACGTGCAGACACACATCTACCACTCCAACACATAGATACACAACCATCCCGATACACTCACCCCAACACTGTCCCAACACACACACTAACACATATATGCTCACACAGCCCCTCCCCCATGCACATACATGCAGAGCCATCAAGACAAAGATACCAGCACACACATGCATGCGTGCTCCAACACGGCCCATGACACACACATGCAGCCATTGACAGTCGACATGACACAAATCCTTCCACATGTCTGATTCTGCAAATGGAGGAAACACTAAATGCACACTTTTCAACTTGCTAAGGGGAGATATGATAGAGGTCTATAAAATAATGGAGTGGAACGGGTAAATAGATCAGTTGTTTACCCCTTCAAGTAGAAAGACTATGGGACATGCAATGAAGCTACAATGTAGCACATTTAAGACTAATCTGAGAATTCTTTTTTCATTCAACGAGTAATCATAGTAAAAGCTGTTAGTGTAGCTGGGTTTAAAAGAGGTTTCAACAAGTTCCTGGAGGAAAAGTACATTAACTTATTAAAGAGAACCAGGGAAATCCACTGCTTACCCCTGTGATAAGTAGCATGGAATCTATACACCTTTTGGGAACCTGAATTGGCCACTGGTGGAAACAGGATACTGGGCTTGATGGACCTTTGGTGTGACCCAGTATGGCATTTATGTAAAATGCACTCTTCTCTTTTTAATTTAATTACCCTGTCTTCAAATCTTGTGAGTGATGTGACACCCAGCAGAGTTATTTCAAGTTGCTTGTTGGCAGCCTGGGCAGTTTTCTGACTTGCCTCCTCCCCCCCCAAAAAAGAGGAAATGATCTCACATGCAGCCATGAGGACAGAACGATGGGGCTGCATCCGAGATCTTTACTGGGTATCAAAGCAATTAGCTCTGGAGCACGGCAACAGAATTGATTTTCAGTGGTCACAGACCAGAGGGAGCATGATGGCAGTACAGTATTAGAGATGCCCTGCAACAGCAGCTGGGCATCCAAAGTGGCGAGGGGGGGGGGGTGTGTATGTATGGCTGAAGGTTCGCATAGGGTGCCAGATAATGCAGGGCCGGCCCTGCATTAAGATAGTACAGAAGAGCATGCTTACAGTCCAGCATATGTAGTGAAGTTTGTGTCTAGTTGCGTTGGGAAAGGACAGTAGAACTATAGAATGGAATTCTTGAGAACTTGGGGAAAAATATGGGATGTGCGCAAAGCACTACCTGATCATGGCAGAATTGAGTGTAGGATGGGTAGCACACTAGAGCTTGAAGCTTGCTAATTCTTCTTGCTGAGGTTATTGCTACTAAGAAAATAGTTTTCCATGTGTGATGTTTCAGCGAAGACAGACTTAAGGGTTCAAATGGATCCTCCATGAGATGTGCAAGAACAATATTGAGGTTCCAAGCAGGTGGTGGTGGTCTGGTGTTCACGAGTTCTCTCATAAACCAGAAACCAATGGATCAATAGCTACTGATTTCCCCTTGATGTGATCATGGTAGGTAGCTATGGCAGCAAGGTGACTTCTTACTGAAGATGTCAAGTCCTGATTCAGGCAGATGAAAAAGATACAAGATTACCTCTGTAGAAAGACAAGTAAAAGGGTCTTGTTTATATAACTGCATCCATCTGGCAAAACAAATACATTTTCTTTGGTATGATTTCTGGGTTTGATGGGTGTCTAGAGGCCATGGCGATGTTCTTTACCTCACTGGAGACAGGAAGGCTGTATATTGCCATTCAACTTCCATGCTGTCACAGACTTTTGAGATTCGGATGTATCAGGCCGTCCTTCTATATAAGAAGGGTTGAATGCTGTCCTAGAGGTCTCAGAGTTCAAGTGAAAGAGTAGTTTGGGAAGCAAGATTTGCCTGGGCCAGAATTCACACTTTCTGCAATACCCTTGAGATGAGGGGGAATGGGAGAAAAGCATACAGGAGACCTGTAGTCCAAGAGACTGCGAAAGCATCGTGTACTATGCAGTTTGGACTGGGACAGATGGAATAGAAGGTGCATTTTGCATTCTCTGCTGTGGCAAATAGATCCACTTGCGGGAATCCCCCAAGTCTGGAAGAGACTGTGTGCAACCCTCGTGCTGAGAGACCACTCATGCAGGTCTAGTTGCCGAAAGCTGCCAGCTGATTTTGATTTCCAAGTAGATACACAGCTTGTAGGGTTATCCTTTGAAAGGAGGCTAAATGCCAAATTCTTGCCGCTTCTAAAGAGAGGGTCAAAGAACCTTATCTGCTCTGTTTGTTGACAAACAACAAATTGGTTGTCCGTTCTTACCATAACTGCCTTCCCTTAAAGCCATGGTTTGAAGGCTCTGATAACATTGAATATGGCTTCGAGTTCAAGCAGATTAATATGCTGTAATTGTTCAGATGGCTCCATAATCCCTGAGTAGTTAGAGGAGATGTACTCCATCTCTGTGTGGATGCGTTGGTTGTCAATCATTGAGGATGGCTGTGAAGGGGTGACTCACCAGAAGGTTGTTGGGATTCATCCACCATGTTAGACTGCTGAACCAACTTTGATATTGAGTCTTCTGCTGAGAGGCTGATGACTGTTTCTGGTGTCTTGAGGTGCCACTGCAGTTGTCGCATGTGAAGCCTAGCGAGTGGTAGAACATGGACAGCAGCTGACAGGTGTTCTAAGACCTGGAGGATATAGTGTGCTGTCACAGATTGGGATGTGTTGAGGAGTGAAGCAAGCTGTACTATCATGGAAACTGTTTCTTTTCTTTTTTTTTTATATATTTATTTATCAATTTTTACATATTATCCAAGCAAACAAACTTGAATGGAAAATAAGGATACAGGTCACACATTTACATAGGTCAGCATACATCCTACCCAAGATGAAATCAGCATAAGGAAAACACAAACCTGTTCCAACCACAGCCCTCTATAGTGAGGAGGAATCCAACTAAGCAAAAAAACAACAGATACAAAAGTAGTGAGGAAAAAAAACTAAAGGGAAACAGTCAAGCTATGTCTACTGCAGTGAAACCTACACTGTATCAGAAGGACGACGGGCATCAATGAAAGCTAGTAACTGAGAAGGTTCAAAAAAACATATGTAGCAGACATCAATTTGATAATACATTTCGAAGGAAATTTAAGAAAAAACTGAGCACCCATCAACAACACAGCAGGACGTAAAAGTAAAAAGTCCCGTCTACGCTTCTGAGTAACTTTTGCAAAATCTGGGAAGACCCGAACAGTTAGACCCAAAAAAGCAATATCTCTCTTCCGAAAGAACATTTTTAGAAACCAGTCCATATCTGAGGCCAATGCAAAGGTTGCAATTAAAGTAGCAGGATTAACAATATCCACCAAAGAAGTTTCTAACAAGCCTGTAACATCCAGGGAATCAGCTACCTTTACCCCAGGTATATCCCCGCCTCCCTCAATCTTCTTTTTAACAGGAAGATAATATACCTTAACCAGTGGGGGATGTGACTCCACAGGTACCCCCAAGATGTCCACCATATATTTCTTGATCATTTCCTTCGACCCAATTGAAGAGGTCTTAGGAAAATTAACCAAGCGCAAGTTAGAATAACGAGCATGGTTTTCTAGCATTTCTAACCGCAATTGCATAGCCTTAGAGTCCTTTTGATAGCTTTGACCTGAGTCTTCAACCGACGCGATTCTCTGTTGTAAATCGGAGACAGAGCTCTGGACTGCGGAAATCTCCAATGTATGTTGTTGTAAAAGTCCAGTATGTTCCTGAAGCTGTGTAGACAAAGATGATATCTGAGGGACCAAAAGTTCTGCAAGCTTAACAATAGCCGTCCAAATCGATTCCAAGGTAAATTCTGCTGGTTTTTGAAAGGGAAGAGAAAGGGAAACCGCTACTCCCTCAGCACCAGCCTCCATTATCCTCCGTTCACCCTCTGAGACAGCCGGAACCCCTAAGGCCACCGTAGATGGATCACGGAGTGTGATGGGGCTAATCGCGGCTAACCTGCCGCTCCGAGGAACCGACGTCCCTCCGCTCTCCCCTCCCCCTCCGAAATCCAGGGGAGGGCTCGCCGTCGGAACCGGGCTCCCATCCAGCAATGGCACTTTAAGGGGTCTCCACTGCTCCGGTGAAGAGATATCAGGCCCGGAGCCTCCCGCCGAACTCAAGTCAGCCGAGAGAGTCCTAGGGCTACTTATCGCCGGTTCTGCGCCTGACCGCTGCCACGGGACCACAAAAGCATCAAGCGGACCAGAAGGTAACGGGGTTGAGGTTGCAGGGGTAGAGGAGGGCTTCTGTGCCCCTTTAGCTTTCCTTTTCCCCATAAGATAGAACACAGCCACGCAGCACTCCCTTCAGCACGCCATCTTGGATTCCTCTCTCATGGAAACTGTTTCTTGGGAGGAATGATTTTGCCTGCTTCATGTTGATTTCTGCACTAATGAATATGATGGACTGTTAGCTCCAGGTTGGATTTTTCCTGATTGATCAAGCTTGCTGAGTGATATGGTTTCCTGAAGAGATCTTTGTACTCCTTTTGAGGAAGCAGATACATGCCAGTCAACTAGGTAGGGAAAAACATGGTGCCCTATCTTGTGGAGCTGAGCTACCACCACTGCTAGAAATTTTGGCTGACTGACGCTTGCTGCAGGCAAGGCACAAATGAACATAAGAACATAAGATATGCCATACTGGGTCAGACCAAGGTCCATCAAGCCCAGTATCCTGTTTCTAACAGTGGCCAATCTAGGTCGTAGGTACCTAGCAGTTTCCCCAAAAGACACAGGTTCCGCAATGCTTGTACTGGATCAAGGATTGATATCCTGGGTCCCTTCTTAATAATGGTTTATGGACCTTTCCTCCAGGAACTTGTCCAAACCTTTTTTAAACCCATCTACACTAACAGCCTTTACTACATCCTCAGGTAACAAATTCCAGAGTTTGATTACACGTTGAGTGAAAAAATATTTTCTTTTATTAGTCTTAAATAGTTTACCCTGTAGCTTCATTGCATGTCCCCTAGTCTTTCTATATTCTGATAACGTAAACAATCGATCTACGTTTACCCGTTTCACTCCGTTCATTAATTTATAGACTTCTATCATATCTCCCCTCAGCCGTCTCTTTTCCAGGTTAAAGAGACCCAACCTTTTTAGCTTTTCTTCATAGGAGTATCCTTCCATCCCCTTTACCATTTTGGTGGCTCTTCTCTGAACCTTTTCTAATAATGCTATATCCTTTTTAAGATACGGCGACCAGAATTGCACACAATATTCAAGGTGCGGTCTCACCATGGAACGGTATAGAGGCATTATATCTTTTGTTTTATTTTCCATTCCTTTCCTTATGATACCTAGCATTCTATTTGCTCTCTTGGCTGCTGCTGCACACTGGGCCGAGGGTTTTAACATGTTACCCACAATGACGCCTAAATCTTTTTCCTGGGTGGTGGTTCTTAATGTGGAATCTTGTATTGTGTAACCATAGTTTGGGTTGTTCTTCCCTAGGTGCATAACTTTGCACTTGTCCACATTAAATTTCATCTGCCATTTTGATGCCCAGTCTGCCAATTTATCAAGATCCTCTCGCAATTTTCCACAATCCTCTTGGGTTTTAACAACTTTAAATAGTTTTGTGTCATCTGCAAATTTGATAACCTCACTCGTTATTCCACTTTCCAGGTCATTTATGAATATGTCAAAAAGCAACGGACCCAGCACAGATCCCTGGGGTACACCACTATTCACCTTTCTCCATTGGGAAAATTGGCCATTTAGCCCTACCCTCTGCTTTCTATCTTTTAACCAGTTCCTGATCCACAGTAGTACACTGCCTCCTATCCCATGACTCTTTAGTTTTGCCAAAAGTCTCTGATGAGGGACCTTGTCAAAGGCTTTCTGAAAGTCCAGATACACTACATCAACCGACTCACCTTTGTCCACTTGTTTATTCACACTTTCAAAAAAAACCATAACAGATTAGTAAGACAAGATCTTCCTTGTCTAAAGCCATGTTGGCTGTCTCCCATTAGGCCATGACTATCTACATGCAGAGTAATTTTATTCTTTATGATGGTTTCTACCATTTTTCCCAGTACTGACGTCAGGCTCACCGGTCTGTAGTTTCCCGGATCACCCCTGGAACCCTTTTTAAAAATTGGTGTTACATTGGCGATCCTCCAATCTTCAGGTATTAGAGATGATTTTAATGATAGTTCACAGATTACTAATAGCAGGTCTGCAATCTCATATTTCAGTTCTTTCAACACCCTTGGATGTATACCATCCGGCCCAGGTGATTTGCTACTCTTCAGTTTATCTAATAGTTGTAATACATCTTACCGATGTATCGATATTTCCTTCAATTCTTCCGCACCTTTAAATACCACTTCAGTCATGGGTAACATCCCTACATCTTCCTCAGTAAAGACCGAAGCAAAGAATTCATTCAGTCTCTCCGCTATCGCCTTGTCGCCTCTTAGTGCCCCTTTAACTCCTCTATCATCTAATGGTCCAACCGACTCTCACAGGTTTTTTGCTACGAATGTACTTGAAAGAATCTTTATTTCGCGTTTTTGCTTCCGCAGCAAGCTTCTTCTCAAA
Organism: Ichthyophis bannanicus; assembly: GCA_033557465.1. Classification (NCBI taxonomy): domain Eukaryota; kingdom Metazoa; phylum Chordata; class Amphibia; order Gymnophiona; family Ichthyophiidae; genus Ichthyophis; species Ichthyophis bannanicus. The sequence goes on from CM066031.1 coordinate 1,110,878,357, forward strand.
TTCCTTTGCCTTCTTTATCAATGCCTTGCATTTGACCTGCCAGTGCTTGTGCTGTTTCCAGGTTTCGTCGTTTGGCTCTTTTTTCCATTTCCTGAAAGATGCTTTTTTGGCAACAGCCGCCTCTCTGACCTCACCTTTAAACCATGTTGGCAGTTTTTTGGACTTCCTTCCATTTTTCTTAAAGCGTGGAATACAGCTGGTCTGGGCTTCCAAGATAGTATTTTTCAACACCACCCAAGCTTGATATAAGTCTTTAACCTTTGCAACTGCTCCTTTTTGTTTTTTCTTAACTATTTTCTTCATTTTATCATAGTCTCCCTTTCGAAAGTTAAAAGGTAGTACTGTGGATTTCCTTACTATCCCTCCTCCACTAATTAAGTCAAAGGCGATCATGCTATGATCACTATTGCTGTGTGGCTGAGCTGCAACGTTGGCTGTTCAAACCACAGCTGATGGACAGCACCATGAACCACCAGCCTGGAGCACTTCTAGAGTGCTGAGCTGGCAAAATAAAACCGCCAAGAAGCTGCTACCTTCTCCCCACCGCAGCCTCATTCCAGCATGAGCTACCTGACCATGGGAGGAGACCGTGAGTCGGCCTGAACCCCTCCCCCCAGCTGCCCTCCGCAGCAGGGTCAGAACAGAGACCCCAATCAAGGGTCAGTAGCAAGGGCCCTGCTTCTGTGTTTTCTAAAAAGGGTATTATTACCCTCAGGAAAATCGAGGGGGTGTGGGAAGAACCAGATGAGGAAAAAAAAAGGAAAAGAAGAAAAAGGAGGAGAGAAGAGGCTGAACTTGAATGGCTCAGGACCGCACACCAGCAAGTCACATAATGCACTGGAAATATCTGTTCACAGAGCTGCACTGGGCAATGCTCTGTAGGACAGCTGCTTAAGAGCCATGAAGTTCAGACCCAGAATTAGAACTGCAGACATGTTATCTGCTGGAAACAGAAATACTGAAGAGTGTCCCCTAACTGCACCAGAACCTGTAACGTCATTAGAAACTAGAGGCTTCCTTCTCAATCTGGAGCTTAACCCACTAGTCTGGACTGGTTTAGCAGGATGATCCAGTTCTGGACAATAAAAAGCTTGACCTCTAATTGATGGCACCATAAGTAAGAGATCAGAGTATCAGCTGAAACAGAGCTGCAACCAGCTTCTTAAATAACCAGGCCAAGGGCCATATATGGCCTTGAAAACAGGGAAATTTTATTTACTGATAGCTTCCTTCCCTGGAGCATTGCTAGACCAGTCCAGGACATTGGGTTGTCTCCCCCAACCAGCAGGATGTGAGAAGAGAGAAAACAGTAGGACAATGCTGTGACATCACCACTAGCACGTTACCAAGTGCAGCTAGCGGCACTACTCAGTATTTACATAACAAGCAATGGAACCCATACAGAGTCTGTCAAAGGGGCCTCCATCCCCAGTCGTAAGCTATCTTAATAGGGGAATTATATACAAAAACCAGACTCGGTCCAGCCTATAGACAGGCTCCACTCAGACATGATCAAAATGTGGCAGACCCATAAGTGTCCACTGGGATGGGGCCCTGGATTGGTCTAGCAGTGCTCCAGGAAAGGACGTTATCAGTAAAGCATAGTTACTCACCTGTAACAGGTGATCTCCGGGAACAGCAGGAATTTAGTCTTCACATATGGGTATCGTCGGTACCGACGGAGCCTGCACGGGAATACTCCCCAGCGTCCAATTAGAAAGCTTTTGGGAACATCCCACAGCGCCTGTGTGCTGCCTTCCCGCCTTTCCCAGCTACCTCTCTCCAGTTGAGTTTAAAGCTGAGACAAAGAGAGCGAGAGGGAAAGAGAAAGAGATAGAGAGATACAACTCCTAGGAGAGGTGGGTGGGTTGTGAAGACTAAATTCCTGCTATTCCTGGAGATCATCTGTTTCAGGTGAGTAACTATGCTATCTCCAGGAACAAGCAGGAATGTAGTCTTCACATATGGGGACTCCCTAGCTTTAGATGCCAGGGAGGGACCCCAGAAGTTGTGTGTCCCTGTGAAAGGGCTCCACTTCCCCCCACGGATCTCTGGCATCCTACCAGGGATGGTGGGTAGGAGTTGATTAGGTATGGAACAGGTGTTGGAGAACAGCCTGACCAAACAAGGCATCCCAGCGGGAGTCCTTGTCCAAGCAGTAATGGGCTGTGAAGGTATGAACCGAGGCCCAAGTGGCTGCTCAACAGATGTCGTTGATAGACACAGAGTGCAGATGAGCCATTGAAGCTGCCATGGCTCTCACATTGTGAGCTGTGACATGGCCCTCCAGAGGAAGATTCTTACTCTGATAGGCAAAGGAAATGCACTGAGCAATCCAGCTGGACAGTGTTCTCTTGGAGACTGGAAGTCGCAAATGAGAAGGATCAAAAGCAAAGAGTTGAGAGGACTTTCTATATTGCTGTGTTCTTTGTAAGTAAAAGGCTAAAGCTCTTTTACAGTCCAAAGTATGAAGATTCCTTTCTGCATTTGATGCATGAGGCCTTGGAAAAAAACACAGGCAGGTAGACCGCTTGGTTTAGATGAAAAGGCGAGACCACCTTTGGCATAAAGTGTGGATGAGTCCTAAGGACTACCTTGTCATGATGGAACCTTGTATAAGGTGGATCAGCCACTAGTGCCTGCAACTCACTGATGCGACGTGCTGATGTGATTGCAATGAGAAAGATAACCTTCCAAGAAAGAAATTTCAATGAGGTAGTAGCTAAGGATTCAAAAGGCGGCTTCATGAGCTGACCAAAAACCAGGTTTAAGTCCCATGCCACCGGTGGTGGCCTAATGGGAGGCTTAATTAGATGAAGGCCTCTCATAAATCTTGCTATAAGAGGATGGGAGGAAATAGGTTGTCCATTTAGAGGCTTGAAAGAACCTGCAATAGCACTCAAATGGACTCTGAGTAAGTCTTAAGTCCTGCATTGGATAAATGAAGGAGATACTCCAAGTAATGATACCAGAGGTATCGCAAGGGGGTTAAGACCCTTCTGTGAACACCATATGGTAAACCTTTTCCACTTGAAAGCATAAGAGCGTCTTGTGGAAGGCTTCCTGGAAGCATAAAGGATATCCTTTACTTGCTGAGGGAGGTTAAGATCATGGAGATCTAGGCCTTCAGCAACCAAGCCCTGAGATGCAGAGACTGGGGATTGGGATGCCATAACATTCCGTCCTCCTGAGACAGGAGATCTGGAGCAGACCCTAAGTCCAGAGCGGGAGCTTGAGAGAGATGTAGAAGCAGAGGGTACCACACTTGCCGTGGCCAATGTGGAGCTATGAGAATCATACAGCCTCTGTCTCTCAGAAGCTTGAACAGGGTTTCAGGAATTAGGGGAATGGGTGGAAAGGCATAAATTAAGTCTTGACCCCAGTGAAGGAGGAAAGCATCCCTGGCCTGAGCGCCCTGAGCCGGAATTCTGGAACAGACACGGGGAAGTTTGGCATTCAATGGACTTGCAAAGAGGTCTATGTCCAGGGCTCCCCAAATTTGAAAATTCTTGGCCACCTCTTCTGCATGCAGAGACCATTTGTGTGGAAGCAGAACTCGACTGAGTCTGTCTGCCCAAGAGTTTTGTATGCCTGGAAGATACACTGCTAGGAGATGAATCTGATGCTCTCTGGCGAGAGCCCATAGTTGCAAAGCTTCGTTGCAAAGCAACAGAGAGCCTGTTCCTCCCTGCTTGTTCAAGTAGAACATGGCTACTTGATTGTTCGTATGAATGAGGACTGTCTTGTAGCTGAGCAGAGTGTGGAACACTCGAAGAGCAAGGAAGATTGCTCTGAGCTCTAAGAGATTGATATGTAGATGAGTCTCCTGTGGAGTCCAAGTGCCTTGGGTGGAAAGGTCTTGCAGATGAGCTCCCCAACCCATTGGTGAAGCATCTGTTGTGAGAGTTGCCTGGGGTAAAGGTTGTTGAAAAGGGGGCCCCAGCAACAGGTTTTGAGTGGACTGCCACCATTGGAGGGACAAAATAAGGCGATTTGTGTTTGCTATTTTGTCTGACAGGCACCCTGATGCCTGGGTGCATTGAGTGGATAAAGTCCACTGGGCTGCTCTCATATGGAGGCGAGCATAAGGAACCACCTGCACGGTAGATGCCATGTGGCCTAGTAGTTGTAACATTTCCCGAGCAGTGAGATGAGGCTTTAGCACTGCCTGAGAAGCTAACTGCACCATGTGAAGGCAACGGGTCTGAGGAAGATAGGCCCTTGCTTTTCTGGTATGCAGGAAAGCTCCTATGAACTCTAGAGACTGAGTGGGAGTTAGACTGGATTTTTGGATGTTTATGACCAGACCCAAATACTGAAGGATACGCATTGTGCAGGATAGAGAAATCCTGGCCTCTGACTCTGCTGGGGCTCGAATGAGCCAGTCGTCTAAGTAGGGGAAGACAAATATTCCTAGAGTGCGAAGAAATGCTGCTACCACAGCCATGCATTTCGTAAACACCCTTGGTACTGAGGCCAGGCCGAAAGGAAGCACCCTGTACTGGTAGTGCTTTCCTTGAAAAAGGAACCGAAGGAACTTTCTGTGAGTTGGATGGATGAGAACATGTGTACGCATCCTTGAGATCTAGAGAACAAAGCCAATCCTGATTCTGAAGGTATGGCAGCAGAGTTCCCAGAGAAATCATCTTGAATTTCTCTTTGAACAGGAATTTGTTCAATTCTCTGAGGTCCAAAATAGGTGTGTGTCCCCCTGTTTTCTTTGGGATAAGGAAATAGGGGGAGTAAAACCCTGTACCCTGTTGATGAATGGGTACTTCTTCTATTGACCCTTGGGCAAGAAGCATAGTGACCTCTTGATCTAACAGGTTGATGAGATAGGTCTGAGAACTGAACTGTCTTACCAGGGGGCATGCACAGAAAGTGAAGCTTGTACCCCTCTTTTATAATGGAGTGTGTCCAATGTTCTGCTGTTATCTGTCCCCATCTGGGGGCAAAGTGACACAACCTTCCTGGAATGGTGGAAGGCTCTGGTCCATTGAGAGCCAGGAAGGCTAAGTTCTCTAGATGGAAGTCAAAGGCCTTGTGGAGGCTGAGACTGCTGAGACGGTTGAGGCTTAGCAGCCTTTGCTTTCCTTTGTTTAGGTGGTTGCTGAGTCTTTCGGGCAGATTGACCTGCAGAACGTCCCTGCTGGGAATAAGAGGGATAAAACCTCTTCTTCTTGGAGAAGAATGGTTTCTTGAAAGATTTCTTCCTTGCAGGATCAGCTGTGGCTTTGGATAATCTATCCAAAGTGGAGTTGTCAGCATCTAATTCATTGGCTTTCTCTTGCCAATTTTTTCCGAATAGATTCTCACCTGTACAAGGGATATTGCCCAGTTTGTCCTGCACCCAGAACTCCAAATCGGATGCCTGGAGCCAGGCAATTCTACGTGCACCTATGGCAATGGCAGAGGTTCTGCTTATGCACTCAAAACAGTCAAAAGCTGCACGATTGACAAACTTAGCAACATCCGGGGCATGTTTAACCAGTGTGAGAAAATCCTGCCTCTTATCAGGAAGGAGAGGGCTTAAAAAAATCTCCAAATCTCCTGTGACTTCTTTAAGGAACATTCCCATATATAAAATATAGGAACTGATCCTGGCAGAAAGCATGGAAGCCTGGAAAGTGCAACTTCCAAAGGCATCCAAAGTTCTGCACTCATGTCCTGGAGGATTAGAGGCATGCCTCTTTGCACTCCTGATACTTCTCATAGCTGATTCCACTACAATAGTGGTGAGGAAGCTGAGTCTTCTGGAAACCAGGACAAGGGGGGACACGATACATGGTATCCAGTCTACGAGAGTGAGGAGAGGTAGTAAGAGGTGTTTCCCAAATTCTTAGCATGAGATCATGTAAGATCTCATGGATAGGCAAAGTAGCTGCCTCTTTAGGAGCCTTGGGATATTGTAGAATCTCAAACTCCTTTGCCCTGGGCTCTGTTTAGGGAGCCACAGTAATGGAAAGACCTTGAGCCACCTCCCTGATAAAATCCTGAAAGGAAATATCTTCTGGAAATGACATCCTACGTTTAGGAGAGGAAGGCTGCTCCGGGAAAAGTATTCCGGTACCAACAGACCTCCGAGGATTCAAAGTACCTTCTGTCCGGATGCTCTTGTAGAGCACGATACCCGTACCGACCGAAGTCGGTACCGGGGGGAATCGGTACCGGTGTATCGGTACCAGAAGGCATAGCATGACTGGGTGCCGGCAAAGCAGATGCCGATGTCGATGCTGTCGGTACCGGTACCGATGCCGGAGTCGGTACTGGTTGAAGTGTCTGACGCAGTTCCGAGAGTGTCGATGCCACTAGGAGAGCCGCCAGACTGCGTTCAATAGCCAGGAACCTCTGGTCTATCGATGCTACCGATGCCTGGGTATCAGTATCGGTACCGGAGAAAGCAGCTGGTACCCCAGAGCATGGCACCTGCAGTTCTGCCGAGGTTGAGGCCTCGAGAACATCCTGGAGCCCCGATAATGCTTTGGAAACCGAAGCCTCCCGCCGGGGAAATTTTGCCTGTACAGAACCCTCAAGGGCAACGCCAGAGGCATCTCGATGCTTGGAAGGAGATCTACCCTTTGGGGACCGGCCAGACTTATGTATAGTTACCTGAGATCCATGGGAGGAAGACGAAGCCCTGGAAGTTGTCAATGCCACAGAAGCTGCATCGGAGGGAAAAAGGGTGCTGAGCTTAGCAGCTTGGTTTTGTCGACCCCTCTTGGACATCATGGCACAAGCCATACACTCCGAGATGGAGTAGTCAGGACCTAAACATTTAAGACACCACTCATGGGTGTCGGTGACAGAGATGGTACCGCCACACTTGGTGCACATTTTGAAACCCGAAGCGGGTTTTTCCATAGTGGAGGAAATTTTGGGCCTAAGGCCCAAAATGGCACGTGCATCTGAAAAAGAAAAGTTTGGAAAAAACGACTATATATAACTATATATATATATATATATATATATATATATAACTATATATAACTATATATATATATATATAACTATATATAACTATATATATATATATAACTATATATAACTATATATATATATATAACTATATATAACTATATATATATAACTATATATATATATATATATAACTATATATATATATATATATAACTATATATATCTATATCTCTATATCTATCTCTCTATATCTCTATATCTATCTCTCTATATCTCTCTATATCTATCTATATATATATATTTTGTTTTTTTTAAAGAAAGAACGAACCACCGGCGGTACCGGTATAGCGTCGAGGAAGGCAGATGCAACCACAAAAAGGAGAATAAGGAAAGATTTTCTGCGGTGACAGGAACGACCTGCTGGCTCCGTGGAAAACGAAGAACTGGAGAGAGGCAGTTGGGAAAGGCGGGAAGGCAGCACGCAGGTGCTGTGGGATTGCTCCCAAAAGCTTTCTAATTCTACGCTGGGGAGCATTCCCGCGCAGGCTCCGTCGGTACCGATGATACCCATATGTGAAGACTACATTCCTGCTTGTTCCTGGAGATATAAAATTTCCCTTTCAGAGCATCCTGCTAGACCAGTCTAGACCACCGGGCAGTACCAAAACTACTCCATTGGGCAGGTTGACAGTGCAGCAGACAGCACCTCTGCCCCGAAACAGGCCGCTGCACGCGCTTGCACATCCAAGTGATAATGTCACACAAACGTGGCAAACACCATGTGGCCGCCTTACAGATGTACAAAGGCACCACTGCGGATAATTTTGCCCAGGTGGCCGCCTGAGCCAGAGTGGCATGCACCTTCAACCTGGAAAGCAACACTTTGCCAGCCAAAATGTCAGCCGAAGCAATGGCCTCTAATCCAGCAGTCCAAGATAGCCTTGGAAGCAGCATGTCCTTTGCAAGGCTCCACATAAAGGGCAAATAAGTAGTCTGATAGCTGAAAGGCATTTGTGACTTCTAAATAGTGCATGAAGATCCTGCAAACATCCAACTTCTGCAGACTTTTGTTTTTCCTGACACATTGTTCGAGAGTACACCAGCAAGAAAATGTCCTAACATGGAAAGGTGTCAAGACCTTGGGCAGAAAGTGTAGTTACTCCACCTGTAACAAGTGTTTTCCAGGGACAGCAGGAATCAGTCCTCACATATAGGTGATGTTGGCACAGACTGAGCCCATGCAGAGCATTACCCCAACTTTCAAAGGAAGTCTTTGGGAATGCCACCATGCATGCGTGGTCCCCTTCCTGCCCAAGGGTGTCATCTTGATCAGTCAGACAGCTCAGGTAAAAGTAAAAATCACACACCAAACACAGTGGGCAATTCCAAGGGGAGGTGGGAAGGTTGTGACGACTGATTCCTGCTGTCTCTGGAGAACACCTGTTACAGGTGAGTAACTATGCTTTTTCCAGGAACAAGCAGGAAATCAGTCCTCACATATAGAAACCCCCAGCTACAGGCTATTGAGGACTTGTAGAAAAGTACCATGGTGAACCACGAGCAGTCGCTGGAACCGAAGACAGCCCGAGGACCCCGGGTCCCTAGAAGATCACACTCCTGGTAGCTGCAGAAGCGTCGGAGGGCAGGAGTTGCTTAAACCCTGAACAAGTTACGTACAGCCTGGCCGAAGGTGCTGTCCTGACAGGACTCCCTTCTCCAGGAAGTAGTGCATTGCAAAGGTGTCAGCCGAAAAACAGGTGATGTCAGCCAGTGGCACAGAGAGCAGGTGGGCTACTGACGCTGCCCTCGCACAAACATCATGCGCCGTGACTCAGCGGTCCAGGGGTAGCCTGGCCTGAGCGAAGGTGATGCAGTCCGCCACCCAGATGGATAGGGTTTGCTTAGTGACCGCGAACCCCATGCGGGCCGGGTCATAGGAGACAGAGCCGCTCAGACCTGCGGTGAGCCTGCGTATGCTGCAGGTAGGAGCGCGCCCTCCTGCAGTCAAGGTTATGGAGGACCACTGATGCCTGGTCGGTGTGGAGCTTCAGGAAAAAGGTCGGCAGCACTATCCCCTGATTGAGGTGGAAATCCGAGACAACCTTCGGAAGGAACTTGGGGTGCATCCGGAGAACCACCCGATTCTCGTAGAATCTCATGTAGGGGGTGTCTGCCATCAGGGTCTGAAGCTCACTGATCCTCTGGGCCAAGGTGAGGGCCACCAGAAAAGCCACCTTCCAAGAAAGGTGCCGAAGTGAGCAGGTTGCCATCGGCTCGAAGGGCTGCTGAGTCAGCTGCGTGAGAACGGCATTGAGGTCCCACTCTGCCAGAGGCGGCCGGATAGGCGGCCTGGAAAGAAGCAGCCCATGCATGAAGTGGGAAACCAGCGGCTGCCCCGAGAGGGGTCTGCCCCCAACAGGGTGTTGGTTAGCCAAGATAGCACTCAGGTACACCCTGACCGAGTTGGACTTAAAGCCCGCCTGCAAAAGATGAAGATGATACTGCAGGACCAAGTGGGTAGGGAAAAAGAACGGGTTGACCCATATCTCCGAGCACCACACCAAGAACAGACGCCACCTTAAAGGCGTAAGCCTTCCTAGTCAAGTCCTTGCACAAGGACAGCAGTATTGTCCTTGACCTACACCGGGAGATGAAAAGGGCCTAGAGCGACCCGTTCAGCTGCCAGGCCATGAGAGATAGGGACCTCAAGTTTAGGTGGAGTAGCAGACCCCCTTCCTGCATCAACAAACCTGGTATGCTGCCAAGGGGAACTGGAGGCTCCGACGAAAGGCAGAGCAGCAGCAGGAATCAGGACTGCTGGGGCCACGAAAATTATTGAGGCGTCGTCCCACTGTATCTTGAGGAGAGCTTGTGCTATGAGCGGGGTGGGGGGAAATGCATATAGAAGGCCATGCATCCACAACAGGAAGGCAGCATTGGGGGCCTCCCTGCTTGGGTGGGGAAATGGGCCGCAGAACCGTGGGGAGCTGGCGAAGAGGTCTAGAACCAGGGTCCCCCAACACTGGAACAGCCACTGTGCCGTCTGCGCGCGGAGGCACCACTCGTGCAGCTGGAGAAGTTGGCTTAGCCTGTCAGCCAGGACATTGTCCTGGCCCAGGAGATAGGTGGCCTGTAGGGCTATGCCCTGGCGAGCCACGAAGGAACATAGTGCTACCGCCTCCGGGCAGAGGCTGTAAGAGCCTGTGCCCCCTTGCTTGTTTATATAGAACATTGCCACCCAGTTGTCCATCTGGATGATCATTGCCCGATGATGAATGTGGTGCCTGAATGCCCGGAGGGCGAGGAGGTTGATCAGCTGCTGGAACTCCTCCGGGGACCAAGTCCCCTGCGTGTGGAGCTCACCGCATTGGGCTCCCCAGCCCATAAGGGAGGCATCCGTTGTCAAAACTACATCGTATTGTGAAGTATGGAACACCAGCGGTTCATGGAAGCAGGTTCAGGGCATCCTGCCACCAGTCGAGGGACTCGGCCAGTTGATTGATGAGTGACAGACGGTGTCTGGGAGATGACCCGTTGCCTGAGACCACTGAATTTGAAGGCCCTACTGTGCTGCCTGCGTATGCAGTCAGGCAGCGGGGACGATGTGCACTGTCAAGGCCATATAGCCGAGGAGATGGAGCATTGCCCGGGCTGATACGGTGTCGTGGCATTGGACCCATGGATGCCAGAGCAATGAGGCAGTCTGCCCTGTCCTGAGGAAGGAATGCTATTGCCCGCCGAGTGTCGAGGCACCCGTCAAGGAACTCCAGGGACTGAATTAGAGTAAGATGAGATTTCGGGTAATTGACCACGAAGCAGAGGTGCTCGAGGAGGTGGACAGTGCAGGCTGTGGCCCGCTGCATGTCATCAGCTGTCCCTCCTGTAATGAACCAGTCATCCAAATAAGGGTAGATGAAGGTGCCCTGCAGCCAGAGGTGGGCTGCGGCTACTGCAAGGCATTTGGTGAACACTCGCAGGATGGACGTGAGGCTGAAGGGAAGTGCCCTGTATTTGTAGTGGTTCCGTTGCACCCTGAAGCACAGGTACTTCCTGTGTTTGGGATGGACAAGAATGTGAGCGTACGCATCCCGAAGGTCCAAGGAGCATAGCCAGTCACCCTGCTGGAGGAAGGGCAGCAAGGCACCAAAGGAGAGCAGTTTGACTTTTTCCTGCACCAGATATTTGTTGAGATTCCTTAAATCGAGGATGGGTCGGAAACCGCCTGTCTGCTTTGGCACAAGGAAATAACAGGAGTAGAACCCACACCCTTTGAGGTGTGGCAGGACCACTTCCACCACATGTTCCTTGAGGAGGGCAGTGAGCTCCTGCGCCAAGGTGGTCTGGTGCGTAGGGAGCTGAGGAGGCTCTGCAGGGCAAAAAGGTGGAGGGAGCGGGTCCAGGTAGAGGAGGTAGCCCTCCCAAACAACCTGGAGGACCCAGGAGTCCGAGGTGATTGCTACCAGATGGGAGTCTAAGTGGACTAGGCGCCCTCCCACCGGTAGCTGGGTTGTCGGAGGGCAAGCGGCTATGCACCTGGTGTCAAAAGCCCAGGGCCAACGCCAGGGTTTGGCTCTTGGGTCCCTTGGACTTACGCGGGCCTTGGGGCCTGCCCTTGTTCTGTCAGCTCTGAGATGGAGCAGACACCAGAGGGTAAGGTGGATAGCCCCAGTAGGGGAGCTCCTTCCTCTGGAAGAAGGGCTTCTTGCCCTGTTGCTTCTTCCGTGGCAGGGAGGAAGTCCTTCGGGAGAGACAGGTGCGGGTGACCGTCTCAATTTCTGCTGCTTTATCCTCCATCAGTTTTTCGAATTGCTTGCCCAGGCACGGGACATCAAGCAGCTTTTCCTGGACCCATTGCTTGAGATCTGAGGATTGGAGCCAGGCCTGCCGCTGGGCCCCAATGCCAGCAGCTGCTACCTGGGCGGAGGATTCAAAGCTGTCGTATGCAGCACGAGAAAGGTACTTTGAACAGTCCCCCACTGACTTCAGGAGGGACTGGAAATGGTGGAGGTAATCGCCGTCGAGACCTGCCTTGAAACCCCAAGTTCCTTCGTGAGGTCATGGAGGAACATCCCTATGTATAGCTGGTAAGACTGAATGCGGCACGCCAGCATGGAGCCTTGGTAGGCCTTATGCCCAAGGGCATAGAGGGCACAAGATTCCCTACCTGGCAAGACCAAACAGTGGGTCTTTGGACTCTTGTTTCCGCATGGTGGACCCAACCACCATCAAGGTATGGGGAAGCTGGGCCTTCCAGAAGGCAGGTCCTTGCTGGATCCTGTACATGGTGTCCAGGCGCTTGCAGACAATGGGGACAGATGCAGGCATTTCCCACATACAGAGGAGCAGCCGGGTTAGGATGGGAGGATCCGTGACCGTGAGGGATTCCCCTGGCAGGGCCTCGTATTGTAAAATACTGGAGTTCCTCCGCAAAGGGCTCCTCGGACTGCATGGAAAGCACCAGGGCCCGCACCATGTCCCATACAAACTCCAGAAAGGAGGAGTCTTTGGTAGGGGACTGCCCTTTCTGAACAGCCGGGGAAGGGTCTGAGGGAAGGTCCCAATGAGCCCGGGTGTTAGGGAAGTATCCCCTTCAGATTCCCAACCTGAGTAATCCAAGGAGGACTCGGAATTAGGCTGTTCAAGCAGAATCTGTGCTTTGCGCTTAGCTCCCAAGGGTGAAGCCTGCCCAGAGTTGGAGGCGCTAGCTCGAGAAGATCTCACACCCGATGACCAGGATGCAGATCAATACCTCTGCCAGGTTCCCTCATGAGGCTCATGGCTCTCAGGGGTTGCCATGGCAGTCTGGGGAGCAATCACAGGTGTCGCCTCTGAGGTCTCAGGGCACGTGTCAACAAAGCCTGGCACCAGTGCCTGCTGGGCAGCAAGGAAGGCAGAAACTCTGTGCTCCAGTGCCAGTATTTGGTCCTCCCACTGAGGAGGACCAGGTCTGGCGTCGAGGAGAGGGGGTCCTTGCCGGGACAACCCTCAGGAGGCCGGGCGCCACAGTTGGAGGCCTCCGTATCTGTGTGAGATACTTTTTGAGGTCACTCCCTCTCAGACTCCTGGGACTGCTGAGGGGGGCTGAGGGATTGAGCGTGAGAACGCTCATGCTTGTCCAGAGCCTCTGACAGGGTCCTCTAAGCCGCCTTCTTCCACTCCCTTTCAGGAGAATCCTGCTCAGAGTAATGCTGAGGCTGCGGAGCATCCGTGGGGGATCTCAAAGGCTGTGGGTCAGTGGAGCGGGAAGCTACTGGGGACACCGGGGCCCATCTTGCAGAAAATAGCATCCAGCTTCTTGTTATGGCTCTGTATGGCTTTAGAGGACATCTTTTTACAAAGGGAGCAGAGCTCCGGGTTGTAGTCAGCTCCTAGGCACCTAAGACAACAGTCATGGATGTCCGTGAGTGACATTTTTGGAGCATCTGTCACACTTTTTGAAACCGGAGGCCACGGGAGGAAAAAGAATCCCCGCAAGGTCGAAGATCTTTGACATGGCCAATGGTTGAAAAGGGCATGAAAATGCACTGGAGACCAAACAAGAAAAAAAGAGAAAGATTGAAAACAACGAAGTCCCAGGGCCCGCTGCCAAAGCAAGGGCACTGTGGACGGCGGGAAGAGGACCGGGAAACTGGAATTAGAGAGAAAAGAAATTGGAGACTTTCTGGAGGTACAGAATGTGCGTCCAAAGGGCTCCATGGAAGAATGATCAAGATGGCACCCTTGGGCGGGAAGGGGACCACGCATGCTTGGTGGCATTCCCAAAGGTTTTCTTTGAAAGTTGGGGAACTGTTCTGCACAGGCTCCATCGGTGCAGACATCACCCATATGTGAGGACTGACTTCCTGCTTGTTCCTGGAGAAAGGAGGGTACCAGCTGCAAGGAGACCCCCTCCATGGAAAATGACAAAAAGGGGTCTCAACAGGAGACAGCCTGCAACTCTGAAACCCACCAAGTGGAGGTCACGACGACAAGAAAAATGGTCTTCAAGGTGACATCCTTGAGTGTAGCTTACTGCAAGGGCTCAAAAGGAGCACCCATGAGCACCTGCAGGGCCACAGACAGGTGCCAAGGGGGAAACCATTGGACACATCAGTGGCCGTAGAGTGCGGACTTCCTTAAGGAAGTGACACTCATTCTTATGGGAAGCCAGGGACTGACCCCGAACAAGCCCTTGGAAGGCTAACAAGGCTGCAACCTGCACCCAAGGAGAGCTACAACCTAGGCTCTTATGAAAGTTCGCAAGGCCAGAATTGCTGAAATGGGCCCATTCTGTGCATATCACCGCTCAAAGTGGCACCAGGCTCAGACATAGGCTAGCAAAGTGGACCAGTGCCACGCCTGCAAGAATGTCAACCACCACTGCTGGGGAGTATCCTCTGCACATCAGTCGCCGCCTCTCAAGAGGTGAGCCATAAGCAAGAAGGGATCCACCCCACCCATCAGGATGGGCCCCTGCTGCAACAGCCCCCTCCACATCACCAAAGGGAGTGGCTGGGCTACTTGGAGATGGACCAGGTCCACATATCAAGGGCGATGGGGCCAATCAAGAGACATGAGAATGAGGAGATGTGGGTGCTGCTCTATGCGCTGGAGCACCCTGGGGACCAGCAACCACAGCGGAAAGACAGTAGCAGTCCCGCCAGCCAGGGCTGGATTAATGCATCCACTCCTTTGGATTCTTGAGCCCTGCGCGTCTGCTGAAGGATGGAACCTTCATGCTCAGAGTCACCATGAGGTCCAGCTCCAGGAGTCCCCAACAACGCACAATGCGGTTGAAGACCCACCACACCAGCTCCCTCTTGCTCGGGTCAAGGAGGTGCTAGCTAAGGTAGTCAGCCTGGATGTTGTCTTCCCCTGCGATGTGCTGGACTGAAAGAGCTTGGAGATGATGTTCAGCCCACAGGAGACGACGAATAGTCAGGGTGGCACGAAGTGTCAGAGCATCACCTGGGAGATGCATCTAGGTTACCGCTGTAGCATTGTCAGACATTGCCTGAACCGCTCATCCACAGATCAGAGGTTGGAAGCGGCATAGGGCTAGACATACAGCCCAAGCTGCCAGCTGATTGATGGCCCACTTCGCTTACACTGGTGATCCAGGTGCCCTGCACAGAGCAATGGAGACAGTGAGCTCCCCAGCCGCTGAGACTGGTGTCAGTAGACACCACTATCCATTCCAGCTGATCCTGCTGGATCCCCCAAAGTACTTTCTTGCGCGAGACCCACCATTGGAGGATGGTGCACATACTAGGGGAAAGGGGTAGTCAAACCTCAATCCTGGGAACAAGGAGACCAGCAACTCAAGAGGGTGTTCTGCAAAGGGTGCACATGCACCCTGGCCCATGGGCATTACCTCCAAAGTTGTCGCCATTGTTCTGAGGAACTGAAGACAGTCCCAAGCTTGAGGGACTGGCAGTTGAAATCCGAACAGTTAATGCTGGAACTTGCACCAGCGCTCCATGAGGGACACCTTGCCTGTGTGGGTATTGAAACACTCCGAGAAACTCCAAACTTTGTAACAAGGCAACTAGTTCTAATTGACCACCCAGTCAAGGTGCTCCAAGAATTGAAGCACCTGGCAGATAGAGTGCTCTGCCTCAGAGAACGATTGGGCTCGGATGAGCTAGTTGTTCAGATGCAGATGCACACAGATGCCCTCGTGTCGGAGCACCACTGCCACCACAACCATGACCTTGGAGGTGGTCTGTGGGGTGGTCACAAGGACAAAGGGTGGAGTGCAGAACTGGAGGTGTTGACCCACGATAGCAAAACAGAGGAAACGCTGATGGGAATGTTCATGGGAATATGTGGATGCGCTTCCATGAGGTCCAACATCACCAGGACTCTCCCGGCTTGATGGTCTGGATAACCAACCACAGCCGTTCCATGCAAAAGCAGGAAACACGCAAGTTCTGGTTGACACTCTGGAGATCAAGATCAGTCGGAATGCCCCGTCCTTTGAGACCACAAAGTAGATGAAATAGTGCCCCTGATCCTGTTTGTCAGGCGGCACTGGAACTAATGCCGAAAGATGACTTAGCTGCTACAGTGTGCCACAAATCACTGTGTGCTTGAACACTAAGCTGCATGGATATATTGTTAAAATAGTAAATAGTAAATAAAGGTAAAAGGAAAAGGAAACCACTATGGTTTTCAAAAGGAGTAGCTGAAGAAAAAGAGGAAGGCCTTTATGAAATACAAGAGATCACAGAGAGGAAGACAGGCAACTGTATTTGGAAAAACTTAGAGAAGCTGGCAAAGTAGTCAGGAAAACAAATATTCAGAAAGAGGAGGAAATAGCCAATGCAATAAAATGGGGGGATAAGACATTTTTCAGATATGTTAGTGAGAAGAGGAAGGGTAAAAGTGGTATAGTCAGACTCAAGGGTGAAGGGGGAGGAATATGTAGAAGCTGATGAGGATAAAGCAGAATTGCTTAACAAATTTCTGTTCTGTGTTCACAGATGAAGAACCAGGAGCAGGACCTCAAAACACCCACAAACAGGAACAGATGCGAGGGGCATCTTGAACAATTTTCAGAAGACTGTGTTCGTGAGAAGCTAACTAAACTTAAAGTAGACAAAGCGAAGGGACCAGATGGGATACACCTGAGAATGAGGGAACTTGGGGTCGTTCTAGCAGCTCCACTGACTGACCTTTTTAATGCCTTTGAGTCAGGAGTGGTGCCAGAGGACTGGAGAGAGGCACATGTGGTCCCTTTGCACAAAAGCGGAAGGATGTAATTGAAAACTACATGCTAGTTCATTTAACCTTGGCAGTGAGTAAATTGGAAGTGCTACTGAAAGAGAAAATAGTGAGGTTTCTGGAGTCCAATGGATTACTGGATCAGAGGCAGCATGGATTCACCAGAGGCAGGTCTTGTAAGACAAATCTGATTGATTTCTTCGACTGGGTGCCCAGGGAGTTGGACTGAGGGAGAGTCCTAGATGTGGTGTATTTAGATTTTAGTAAAGCCTTTGAGACTGCTCCGCACAGGCAACTTATAAACAAACCGAACACTCTAGGGATGGACCCTAAAGTTACTGCTTGGGTTAGAAACTGGTTGAGTGGGACAAAGGGTACAGGTAAACAGAGCTTACTCTGAGGAGAGGGAGGTTACCAGTGGTGTGCCCCAGGAATCTGTCCTTGGTCCAATTATTTTCAATATCAGTTAGTGATATTGCAGAAGGGCTGTTGGGTAAGGTTTGCCTCTGAGGATGATATCAAAATATGCAATAGAATAGACACCCCGGAAGGTGTAGATAACATGGAGGGATCTAGCTAAGCTTGAAGAATGGTCTAGAATTTGGCAGCTGAGGTTTAATATTAAAAAAATGCAAGGTCATGCATTTGGGCTGCAGCAATCCAAGGGAGCAATATAGTATAGGGGGTGAAGTACTTTTGTTCACAAAAGGATGGAACCTAGGAATGATTGTGTCTGATGATCTTAAAAGTAGCTAAACAGGAGGAGGAAGTGACGTCACCGGAGCCAATGGCGGCCTGAACGAGCTGCTCCGGCACCGATCCGGCCGGTAATAGGAAACTTGCGACCCCCCGGAGGTGGAAAGCGGTGGTCCCGGGTGCGGGAAGCGGCCGGAGCTGACCGCGACGGTTGGAACGCCAGCGGCAGCATAATTCAGCGGCGGAGAGCCGCATGTGCGGGAGGCCTGTACAGCCACGCGGTGGGCAGAAATGGCACCCGGAGGTTTAAAGGAGGAGGCATGAGTGGCCGGCGGCAGCCCCGGACGGGCGAATCTCTGCCGTTTTGCAGCCCCTCCGAGGGAGGAAACTGCGGGGCACAGGAGTGCTGGAGGAGGCCAAAATCGCGAGGCACTGGACCTGGAGGTGAGCAGAGGCTGAAGAGGGAGCCCACCGGACCGGAGACAGCCGCACAATCGTGAGTCTGCAGTGCTAGAGTCAGAGGGCACTGGGAGGACCTGGTGGCGGCTGGGCAGTAGCAGGAATCTGCAGCACAGAGCAGAGTGACAGTGCTGTGTACGGCTGCCCTTAGTGCTAGCAAGGGTGAAGAGTGAAAGACCAGTGCAGAGTCAGACAGCGCACTCTGGGGCAGAGATGACCACCAGAAGAAAAGCGGCGGATCTCAAAGAGTTTGCCTACCCTGGATCGCATGGAGGGAAGGGAGAAGCAGGCCCAACAGGGAATAAAAAGCCACCGGATGGGCAAGGAGAGCAGGGTGAAGAAGCGGAGAGGGAAAATGTAACAGCTCCTGGACAGGAAACTCCGCAACCTATCACCAGAGCGGAGCTTCGAGACTGGTTCCTTGAAATTAAAAATGAGGTGCAGTCCGTGAAGAATGAGTTGAACGAGGTGCTGGGACCCCTGAAGGAGGAAGTCGGAGAGTTGGTGTGTCGAATGGGTGACCATGAGAACAGGTTACAGGAGCTTGAACAGCAACAGGAAGGAGACACCCAACGGCATGCGAAGTTAGGATCTCAATACGAAGCTCTGTTATATAAGCTGGAGGATCTGGAGAACCGTTCGCGACGCAACAACCTGAGACTCCGTGGGATCCCAGAGGAAAAGGAGTTTATGGACAGTGAAAAGGTTGCGCGATCAGTGTGCCTGGAAGCTCTCCGACAAGGTGGAGAGGAGGTGACAGCTATGGACATACAGTTGGAAAGAGCGCACCGTGCATTGGGCAGACCAGTTGGGAATAAACCACGAGACATCATCATATGCCTAGCATGGTATAAAATCAAAGAGAAAATTGTGCATAAAATACGGCGAGCGGGACCCCTCATGTGGCAAGGGTACCCAGTGCACATATATGAGGACCTTTCTGCGGGCACGTTGCAGCGGAGGAGGGCTCTGCAACCAGTTACACAAATCCTGCGGAGGGAAGACATTAAATATCGTTGGCTTCATCCATTTGGACTCTCGTTTACAGTTAAAGGGCAGACATGGCGGCTACAGACTCCGGAGGAGGCAATGCAGGCCCTCCGGGAGGCAGGACTGAGCACCACGGCGGAAGGCGTGGGGGCAGGTACTGCAACTGGCGGGTGGCGGGGGCAGCGTGGGGGCAGCCCGCAGCACCAGCGTACACAAACTGCAAACCCAGGGCGGGAGCTGCAAGCCGCCCAGCTGCCGGAAAACACCTGAAAGACTGTGTAGACTGATAGCATGCTGGTTTAATTGTTGCAGGGTACAGGTGGAGTGCTATGTTTCTGTCTGACCCTCTTGGTAGCATATAGGTTTTGTGTAAGGTAATTTGGGGAATAGAAGGGAGGGGAGTTGGAGAGCGGGTGGTGAAGGGGAAGGAGTAAGAGGATGGGAGGGGGAGGAAGATGGAGATGCAGTAGTGTACAGGGCGGGAGGACTTAGGGAACGGGGGAGAGGGGGGATGGAAGAAGGGGTACAGAGGGTGTGGGAGGGGTATGTGGAGCGGAATAGGGGGGCTGAGGGGATGAGTAGGTGATAGAGGGAGGCGGGTCAGCGGGTTGGTAGTCGGGGGGGGTAGGGATGAGAGTAAGCGTTAGGCTGGGGAAGGTAGGGGACACACTACTCCTGAGTTATCCTCTGGAAGTGATGGAGGATATGGGGGGGATGGGGGGGGAGGCCTTGAAGGGGTTAAAAGGGGTTCGACGGGCGAGGGGAGGAGGAGGGGGAGGGGGGAGGTATGGGGCAGGGAGGGTGGGTGGAGGGCTTGGGGGAGGGGGGTGCGGGAAGCAGAGGAAGTTGCGGATTATGACCTTGAATGTCAAAGGGCTGCGTTCAAGACAGAAACGACGGTTGGTGGAGATGGAGGGTAAACGAACAGGTGCTGATATTATGTGCATACAGGAAACTCATCTGCGGGTGGGGCAGGAATATATGTTAGAATCTCGGCAGTACCCTACAGTGGTTCTGGCGGGCCAGAGACTAAATTCTAGGAAGGGGGGGTGGGCATCTTGATAGGGGGGGAGTATCATAACATGGTGAAGGAGGCTCGACGGGGAAAAGGAGGTAGATGGGTGGGGGTGTTGCTACAAATCGAAAGGGAGGAGGTTTGGGTGATCAGTCTGTATGGCCCTAATGAGAAGCAGGGGGAGGCCTATGAGCAACTTTTGAAGGAGTTGGAGGGCGTGGGGAGTATTCCAATAATAATGGGAGGAGATTTCAATCTGACATGTAACCCCAGACTAGACACCAGCGGGGGGCAGGGGGTGGGGGGCGAAGGGATAGACAAAGCCTGCATAAATTGAGAGAAAGCCTGGGTTTGGTGGATGTTTGGAGGAGCTGGCATCCGGGAGAACGGCAATACACATACTATTCCCCAGTGCATAGCTCCTACAGTAGGTTGGATATGATATGGGGGGGGGGGGTGGAATCTGGTTAGACAGAGTACAGGATGTAGAACATGGTTCGATCACGTGGTCCGACCATGCCCCGATGAGTGTATGTTTTGATCTGGGTCGGAAAGAGGACAGTCTAAAATTTTGGAGACTCAACGACTCTGTTAGAAGAGGAGAAGCATGTGGGGAAGATTAGGGTCCAGATACAGGACTACCTCCAATTCAACGATACAGGGGAGGTGTCTATGGGGGTACTCTGGGATGGCTTAAAAGCGGTGATTCGTGGACAACTGGTTAGCCTAGGGGCACGGGTGAAGCAGGACAAAGGGGCAGCGGAAAGTAAATTATTGCAACAGCTGCGGCGTTTAGAGGGGGTACATCAGAAGGTGTCGGATCCAAGCATCCTTGCGGAGCTTATTAGGGTAAGAGCGGAGCTGAGTACACTGCGGGCCCAAGAGATAGCATTCCAGCTCGCGGTACTGAAGCAGGCCCATTTTGAAGGCGGTAATCGGGCGGGGAAGATACTGGCCAGTCGCCTGAAGGGGCGGCGGCAAGCAGCGCATGTTGATGGTATTCGGAATACTAAAGGGGAATGGATCCACACCTCAAAGGGTATTAGGGGGGTGTTTCGGGAGTACTATCAGAAATTGTATGAAAGTGAATTGGAGGTGGGAGGGCAGGACACGGCCGAATTTTTGGAGGAATGTGGTCTGTCGCAAGTGACTGAGGAGGAAAGGGAATATCTCGGGCAGGAAATCCGGGAGGAGGAGGTGAGGAGGGCTATAACCACGCTGAAATTGGGGAAGGCGCGGGGGTTGGATGGGTACACGGCAAAGTTCTATAAGGTCCTTTCCGAACAGATCACGCCCCTCTTTACTAAGGTAGTTAATAAGGTGTTGCAGGGGGAGGGCCTTCCGCGCACAATGGCGGAGGCGGGTATAACAGTCCTGCCGAAACCAGGCAAAGATAAGGGGGTATGCGGCTCATACCGACCTATCTCCTTGATAAATTTGGACGCAAAGTTGTTGGCAAAGATTTTGGCGAATAGAATTCAAGATGTGGTTCCGCACCTGATTCATCCGGATCAGACGGGTTTTGTGAAGGGGCGTCAGGGTAGTGATAATGTGAGAAAAGTTTTGAATGTTATGTGGCATCTTCAGCGTGCCACCGAGGAGGCAGTGTTAATCACAGTAGACGCCGAGAAAGCCTTTGACCGGGTGGAGTGGTCTTTTATGTTTCAGGTTTTGGAGACCATGGGGTTTGGAGGGAGGTATATTAGTTGGATAAAAGCGCTTTACCAGGGACCACGTGCTAGAGTTAGGGTGAATGGTGGATATTCTGAGAGCTTTGATCTCCATAGAGGTACTCGACAGGGGTGCCCCTTGTCACCCCTCTTGTTTGCATTGGCTATAGAGCCGCTGGCAGCCTATATCAGACGGGCGGGGGATATTAAAGGAGTGACGATCTGTGGGAGGGAGGAAAAGATTGGGCTGTTTGCAGATGATGTTGTCTTTACCCTGACCCAGCCCCTTACAACCTTACCAGTGCTCTTGACGGCTATACAAAGGTACAGCCGCCTCGCGGGATATAAAATGAATCAGGGGAAGACGGAGCTGTTGGGATTTAATTTGGCGCCCAGGGTGGAAGAGAATCTCCGGCACCACTTTCAGTTTCGGTGGGTGGAGGGGAGATTTCGGTATTTGGGGATCCAGTTAGGGACCCCCCTATCTCAGCTTAAGCAATGGAATTATCAAGGCTTGGTTGAGAGTATCCGACAGGATCTATCCCGGTGGCGGGGGTTGTATTTGTCTTGGCTGGGCCGCATTGCGGTGGTTAAAATGAATGTACTCCCACGGTTATTATTTGTGTATATGTCTCTGCCGTGTAGGCTGGTTAGAAAGGAAATTGATAAGATGCAAAATCTTCTGCTGCAATTTATTTGGGATGGTAAGCGCCCGAAGGTCGCCCGGGCGACCATGTATAGGTTAAAAGCGGAGGGGGGATTGGGGGTCCCGTCGTTGCTCCGGTATTATGAAGCGGCGCAACTTCGGGCGCTGTTCGCTTGGAAGGAGGGGGTGGAGAGACCTGGATGGGTGGAGATGGAGGACGGGGAGGGGGCAGAGGTGGGGGCATGGATATGGGACCCCGGTGGGGGGGGGACGGAGAAAGGAGATGGGAATCCCTATCGTGAACTGACAAGACAGGTTTGGGTGAAATGGAAGCGGTTCTTGCTAGGGGGGAAACAATTCTCCTGCGAAACTCCAATTCAGACCTTAATGAAAGGCAGGATGGGGGAGGCAGCAAGGGTTTTTAGGGGGTGGGGGGAGAAAGGGTTACGGAAAGTGGGCCAATTGGTGGGGGAAGGGGGGCACATTCGGGGATTTGAGGTGTTGCAACAGCAATATGGCTTGGAGGAGTCCGATAGATTTGCCTATGTAAGTTTGTGGTATTGGCTTCAGCAGAGGGGGGTGAAGCAAGACTGGATAGCGAAGCGCACGTTGTTTGAGGAGATGATGGGGAGTGCTGGGATGCCTACTCGGATTATCTCAAAGTTATACAAACTTTTGGGGGAATATCAACAGGGACCGCTACGGGGTCAGTTGCAATGGGAGGAGGAGCTGGGGGGGCAGTGGGATGCTGAGCGGTGGGACAGAATTTATATTAGAACCCATAAATTGGCTCCGGGAACAGCTATGCTGGAAAATAGCTATAAGCTCCGTTTAAGAATGTATTGGACCCCGGTGTGGCTGCATGCCCTCTACCCTGATAGTTCGGATAGATGCTGGAAAGGGTGTGGGGATAGAGATGATTTGCTGCATATGGTGTGGGGCTGTATGGTAGTTCGGGATTATTGGCGGGCGGTGGAAAGTCTTACGGCAGCCATCACAGGGGTGCAGGTGAGTTTTACCCCTAGTGTGGTGATTCTGAATGAGAGTGAGCGGGGAGGGGGAGGGAGAGAATTGGATAGACTACAGGGGTATTGTGTCATTGCAGGGCGGATGGGTCTGCTGCATTGGTGGAAGAAACAGGATGTTCCCCCGATAGCGGAGGTGGTGGGGCGTATGGAGCAGCTTAGGGGGTATTGTGCAATAGAAGCTCATCAAACATACTGTCCACAGGTACAAGAAGGTGTGGGAACGATATGAGCATTGGAGGGCAGAGGGGGGGGGGTTTAGTATAATGTGTCCCGGTCAGGGTTGTAGTATACAATCACTGTCCCCTTCACCTGTAGGGGGGCTGGGTGGGTTGTTTCCTGTATGCACCTCTGTACTCCTGCACCTTGTGTTAAGATTTGCCTTGGTTACTTTTAGTTAGCTCACCGCTGTTTGTACGGCGGAAAGGGTTTCTTCTGCTTTAGGGGAGGGGGTGAGGTTTGGGTTGGGGGGTTTAGGGCTAGCGGGAGTAGGGGGGGGAGGATACTATTGGGTGGGGGGGGGGTCTATTATTATTAGTGTGTGGTATGGGGTCTTTATGCTTGTATGGTCCACAAGAGACGAATTTCTGCCTGTATAACCAGTAGAATGTATAAAATGTACAAGGTACAATGTATAAAGTGTGAAACAGAGTATGGGGGTTAACAGAAAATGGAGAAGCACTATGGGCGGGGATCTACCACACCTGCTGATGACAATGTAAATAATGTTTTTTTTACTTTTTATTTTTTGTTGTATTTGAGTCGGGGGGGGGGGGGGTGTTCCCGAAGTATGTTATGTATTGCCTGTGGCGTTGAGTGCTAATAAAAACTTTTAAATTAAAAAAAAAAAAAATAGTCTCCAAAGAAGAGGCTGCGGATATTATCATCAGTGACTTTTCCAGTAGGTGCCAGGTGGCTTAATACCTAGTAGAAAAACAATTGTTGACAAATAAATTTAATTCTCAATCCAAAAAAAAAAAAAAAGTATCTAAACAGGCAGAAAAGGCAACAGCGAAAGCTAGGAGGATGCTTGGGTGGCACAGGGAGAGGAATGGCCAGGAGAAGAAAGGTGGTGTTAGTGCCTTTGTGTAGGTCTTTGGTGCAAATTTGGAGTATTGTGTGCAATTCTGGAGACCGCACCTTCAAAAGGATATAAACAGGTTGGAATCGGTACAGAGGGTGGCTACTAAAATGGTTAGAAGTCTTTGTTATAAAGCATATAAGGACAGACTTACAAATCTTAATATGTCTACTTTAGAGGAAAGGCAGGATAGAGGTTATATGATTGAGACGTGTCAGACGGCTGCCTGAGTGAGAATGTTCACAGTCTTGGCAAGTACATATATCAATATGATTTGCAAGGGATTGTGGGAAATGCAGTCCATTCACACCAGACACAGCTGCTCACAATAATTAGTTGTGCTTGAGTGTAAAGCCAATAAGATATTTATTTATGGGGTTATTTCTCCCAACACAGATATGCTTGGTAGCACATAAAACAGGATACTTGCTTTCAGTGTTAAACTTAGAAAAACAAAATCAGGAAAACAACAGATGAACTTGTCAGGCAATCAAATGAAAAGAATAAAGAACTGGTTGGTAACAAACTGGTCTTTTCTGTAGGCTTTAGCTAATATTTTCTTAGCAGTGTTTCAAACAAGCAAAACCCACAAAGAAGGGAAAAACTGTTCTTTTCAGGTTAACTTCTTATATCTTCACACAGACTCAGAAGTGATTCCCTCAGAGCTCACAAGCAATTAGGTAAGGCTCAATTGCTAGCAGTTACCCAGCTGAAACCCCTTAGCTGGCTTGCTTTCTACTGCGTGGCTCAAATCCTACTTCAGGAGCTTTTCTGAGTAGATTAAAGAACAAGTTTGTATTTCTTTGTGATGGTGGTTGTACTTTGTAACAGAAAATTACCAAAGGAGTTTAGACAGAGAGCAATCCATATATTCACAGCCTGTATCTAAGACCGCTCCCCCTTCTTCAACAATCATGGGTTCAATATCATGGATTGGCACAGAGGAATTTCTCAATGGAGCACTTTCAGGAGAATACTTGTTTCCCTTCTGTCTTTCAAGGTTATAGCTAGGGCATAGATCAGTGTTCATACCTGAGCTTCCATTGCTGTTAGAGTTCCTCTCTAAATAGCCTGGCCAGTATGTAGTCCAGTTCTTATGTCCAGCCTTCCAATCCAGATCCCTGGACACTGGATCTCTCTTCACATACCTTCTGGCACGGGTCCTAGGGTCCCTTCCAAGTGCAGCCGTCTCCCTCACAGGTACCGTCTGGAGATTCCTAGCTCTGCAGCACCATTCCTCTGGCTTTCCCCAGTCCAATGGTGTAAGCTTGCTTTTGGAATGCCTTCCAGTATACGTACTGCTATGGACTCCTCTAGACCTCCCAAATGCTTTTCTCTTCTTTCTTCCAAAGGGTTTCTTGCCCTCTCTGTCTGTCCGCTCTGGCTTCTGCTTCTGATGATCCTCCAGATGATGAAGACGTCCAAGCTGAGGATCTCCAAGCTGATTCTGAGGATCTCCCAGATGAAACTGAGGATAAGGATAATTCTCTGTAGAATAAACTCTACTCTTATTCTGCTTAGATGAGTGCTCCACCCTAGCGCAGCTGTGCTGAATCAGGCCCTGCCCTTTGAGATGAGTGCTTGGGGATTACCTCATAGCCCTCTTGATTGAACACACGTTTCCCCACTTCAGCTCCTCTAATGGCTGTTGGAAACCTGGTGCATTCTGGGACTGGTAGTCTTTTATGGCAAAATTCTGTTTTCATATTTCTACCAGAACTGACAGGTTGCTTGTTCAGAGTCACTTCACCTTTTCTATAGCTCCTTCCTGAGCTATGATAAGCTTCCTTATCACAGACGTTTAAAATACCTCCGTGGCATAAATGCACAGAAGAGCCTCTTTTGATTGAAAGCAAGTTCTGCTACAAGGGGATATAGGATGACGGTGAAAGGGGACAGATTCAGGAGTAATATGAGGAAATATTTCTTTACAGAAAGAGTGATAGATGCGTGGAACAGTCTCCCAGTGGAGGTGGTAGAGATGACTACAGTATCTGAATTCAAAAAAGCATGGGACAAACACAGAGGATCTCTAAAGGGAAAAAGGGGACTGTTGTAGTGGTTGATATGGAAGGGCAGACTAGATAGGCCATGTGGTCTTTTTCTGCTGTCATGTTTCTATGCTTCTATCATGAAGGCCTCCTGAATGGATCGGGCAAGATCAAGGGCATAGCAGTGAGACAACCTGCAACAGCCAGCATGCAAAATTATGTGAGGCCATTCCTGGTTTAAAAAAAAAAAAAAAAAAAGCAGAAATGCCCTCTGACCCACAGCACCTTGGAATGGGCTCCTGGCCCGTCAGTGACAGGAGTAGGAAAGGGGCTGCCAGATTTCTTAGAGCCCCCGGTGGATCCCTGTGATTGCTGGGCTACAGGATTGTCTGCAACTCCCAGGACTGTCTGCAACTCCCAGAGGCAGGGTAAAATGAGGATTGCCAGCTTGGGTGGTACCATTGCAAGTCACGGTACCCTGAGCACGAGGCGCTGGAGCTGGCGGATGTGTAGCGCCAAGATGAAGTATTCGGCAAGTCTTGGCAAGTGCTGTGGCTTGACTTTGCCAAGGTCCTTCACCAGCGTTTCTAAATCCTCCCCAAAGAGGAGCCTGCCTTGAAGAAACCGTTGGAGCCTTCAGACCTCTCTGCTAAGGGACAGCCGAGCTTAAGACAAGGCTGTCCCTAGAAGCACCTCATTTACTAGAGATGTACTTTGATTTTGATTTATTTTATTAAACAAAGGTAATAGAATAAAATGAAACTAAGATTAGGCATCCCCCTTTTGCAGACTCCACAGGCAACTGAGCTGACCCTCTTGGTTAGACTTTGACCCCCCCCCCTTGGGGAGCAGTCCAGATCAGGGTGACTCCTACACACTCCTGGGACTGCTGGACTGCCAACCATCCTTCAGCTCAGAGCAGCAGCCTTAAGTCTAGGAGCTGTACCAAAACAATCTGCTGAGACAGAGAAAATACTGAAGACTGCCCCTAGCTGAACTGGGTAAGATGAGTGTGGTGATGTCAAAGCACTGTTCTAGTGTTTTCTCTGTCTCACATCTGCTGGTTGGGGGAGATAACCCAATGTCCTGGACTGTTCTAGCAGGGCGCTTTGGAATACAGGATTATAACATGCATGCTGCTGCACCTGCAACCAACATAACTCATCTAGATGAAGCGATGTGGTCTAAAGATCTACATCCAATATACAGTATAAGTGCCTTAGAAAGTTGATGGGAAATCCAAAATAAGGTCTTGCTGTAGTCTAGAAATTATTTCCTTAAGTAGCCAGATGGCCAAATCCTTAGTACAAAAACAAGGCTGGTTTGCTACTAGAAACCTTTTCAATATGGAATTAGAGTTAAACTGGCTTCCAAATAACCTCAAGTTCGCAGAAGAGTGATAGTACAGTCTTCACTGGACCAGCATACATTTCAACTTGGCCCTAGCACTTAAGATGACAGGAGATATGCATACCAACTTCAGCATCATGAGTAAAATTGATGAAGCAAAATGAAAAGATGTAAGATTTGAAAAGAAATTTCAGTTGGGCAGCCCACTGGTTGCTATCTAAGGCTATAGTTTCCTATAATACTGCCCTCTTCTTCTGTTCTAGATACTCTTGCTCCACCTATCCCACGTCCTGTAAAATGAACACCTCAGCCCTTGTTATCTTCAACTACCCACTATCTACACACCTGTACCTGCTCAGCTGAGCTTATTTGGCTGAAAACCCATTCCCTTTCTTTCTTCACTACAAATTCATGCTTACCTCCTTCTAATCAGCCTTAGTTCCCGCCAAGTAAATCTATGTCCATCTGCCTAACTCTTGCCACTGACCATCACCGTCTCTTCTCAACTCTCTCCCCTCAAGGCACCTCCCCCTCCTTCTCTTTGTGCCCAAACCATAGCTGATTATTTTCACGACAATACACAAGATCACTCTCCAATTCCCCACTAAATCGGCTTCACCCCCTTTCCCCCACCTCAATACCAACTTTTCCCCCTCAATCTGTTACCCTTTCTTTCTTCTCTAAGATCTCTGATTAGGAAACGTCATCTTTTTTCCTCCTCTAAACTTACTTACTTGCTCTTCTGATCCTATCCCCACTCGTCTCCTTAGTTCCATTTCCTCCACTATCATCCCTTCCATCTCACATTCTCAACCTCTCGCTCTCCACTGCCACAGTCCCTTCAGCTTTCAAGCATGTTGTAGTCACATCTCTCCTTAAGAAAGCTTCTCTTAACCCTAAGTTGTCCTAATTATTGATCCATCTCCCTTTTTTTTTCCCCCATTTATTTTTTATTCACAAAACATCATAAATACATTAATCCTCAACTTGCACACTTTTATGTTTAACAACCCTTAACACCCCATCCCCTTCCTTCCTGCCCTCCCAAATCCCCTGCCATATTTCCACACAGAGTAAGGCAAGATAAAGAGAACAAAATAATATATCAAATCGCTAGTTTCACATAGAGCAATCATTATTAAAGTCCAGTCATTGAATGGTCTGTTCCTGTATAGTAGATCAGTGTAAGTGGAGACCACCTTTGCAAGAAAAATCATTCGCTTCATATATCTTAATGCTGTGAACTTATACAGTAAGTAAAGATTCTACATCTGGATTGTAACCTCCCTTACGATCTTCCAAACGTTTCCCCGATTGCGCTATCGTTAGCCTTGTTACTATATATCCTGTTTTTTAAACAACTTGTCAGTTTATTAGCATATACACAACAAATACAGAGTGCAGGCAATACAAAACCTTACTCCCCACCCACATATAATCCTATACCTTTTCCCTGCAAGGGCATCAGAGTCCCTTGCTATAACTCCTGCACCTACTTATACCATCAATCACTCCCTTCCCTTACTTCCCCATCTTCCCCCCTTCCCTCCCCCCCTCCCCTGCTTCCCCTTTAAACCAACCCAAGGACCAAATACACCCCCTCATAAGCTCTAACAGACGAGTTTTTCAAAGTCAGAGCTCCCCCTCCACCCTAGTCCCCACACCCTCCCCCTCAGTCACTTATCTACCCCTCTCTCCTGTTAACCCAATCCCACACCCCCTTCCATTGGCTCTCCACCTTATCCACCTTGCCTTTCTTAATCCCAGTTAATCTATGCATATGATACAGTTCTGCCAGGCGCTTAACATACCTGTCCAAGGGCGGCAGAGCATCCCTCCGCCAGAACAGTGCAATTTCACATCTCGCTGCAAGAATACATTGTCTTATAATGCTCCCATGGTCACCTGACTCCTCATTTTCCTTTAATAGGAGACATGACTCTGGTGTGAGGTCCACTGTGGTTCCCGTGATTTCCTCAATAGCCCCTCCAATTTTCCCCCAGTATTGCTGTACCATCGGGCATGTCCACCACATATGCCACCACGTACCTTTCTCACCACACCTCCTCCAACACTCATCCGAACTCTTCACCTTCGCTCTAAACAGTCTCTCTGGTGTCAAGTACCACCTAGACGAAACTTTCCAGCCATTCTCCCGAAGAGATGTGGCAATGGACACTCTCGCAGTACCCATCGCTATCCTCTCCCAAACCCCCACCTCCCAGTTCACCCCAAGCTCCTTCTCCCATGCCTTCATATAGCTTAATTTCTCCTCCCCTCTCTCCGTTAACCCCTTACATATGCGTGAAATTATTCCCTTCCTGCCCATCGATCCCAAACAGCTGCCTTCAAACCACCCTGACTTGCTGGTAATATCCTGCCAGTGCGTTCTCTGCCGAAGCACAGACCCCATCTGTAAATAGTGGTATCTATCACTCTCCTCCAGGTGATATAAATCCCGAATACCTTCAAAATTGCACACTCCTTCCCCTTGAAGGATTTGGGACACCTGTGTTAACCCATGTTGTGCCCATGTGTGTAAAACAGCTCCCTCCGGGCCCACTCCCTCTTCACAGCACACTACCAACGACATCATGCGTGCACATCTTTTCTCCCCTATCGCCCCTTTCTTCTGTCGGAGCCAAATTTCCAGCGTATGGTTCACCCAAGGATTGTCCCCTTTACTTCCTCTCCCTCCCCACACCAACCACTCCAATTCCCCTGGCTTAAAACCCAATCCCTCCATTACTACCCAATGCGTGTGCTGTTCCCTCATCCACAAGTATACCACTCTCAACTGCACAGCTATGTAATACTTTTTAAAACATGGAAACCCCAAACCTCCCTCCCCCCCTTGACACCTGCAGGGTCCTCGCTGCCACCCTTGGCCTCTTATATCCCCAGATGAAACCCTCCACCTGCTTTTGCAGTCTTTGCAGCGCCTTCGCTGGTACCGCAATTGGCAGTACCTGAAAATAAAAAAAACTGTGGAAGCAACATCATTTTTACCACTGCCATCCTCCCCAACCAAGATATATGTCCTCTACTCCATGCCCCCAACTGTGCCTCTACCCGCCCGAACACCTTCGTATAGTTCAATTTATAAAGATCCTCCACATTCCTCCCTAAATGGACTCCTAAGTATCGACTAGAACTCTTTGCCCACCAAAACTGGAAGGCCTCTTGTAAACTCTGCTGCAACTCTTCCTCTACTGAAATATTCAAGATTTCCAATTTGCTCCAATTTATTCTAAAGCCCGCCATGCTCCCATACTCCTGTAACTCCCTCATCACTGCCGGCAATGTCTCTGGGCTTAGTGATCATCAATAAAATGTCATCCGCAAACATGGACAGCTTATACTCCCCCCGCCCCACTACCACCCCTTTAATCGCTGCCTCCTCCCGTATTTTCCCCGCTAGCGGTTCTAACGACAAAGCGAACGGTGAGAGGGGGCACCCCTGTCTCGTCCCCCTCTGCAAGTCAAAAAATCGAGAATATCCCCCATTTATCTTCACACATGCTTTAGAGTTCTCATAGAGCGCTTTTATCCAGTCCACAAAGCTTCTTCCAAACCCCATAAATTCCAGCACCGTAAATAAAAATTTCTACGAAACCCAGTCAAACGCCTTTTCGGCATCGAGCGATAGGAGCAGTGTCAGATCTGCAGCGCATCTCGCAGACCAAATTACATTCAATATTTTCCGAATATTGTCTGAGACTTGTCTCCCCAGTATAAAACCTGCCTGGTCTCCATGGACAATTTTCCCCAAAATTCGGTTTAGTCTCCCCGCTAAAATTTTTGCCAATAATTTTGCATCTAGATTAAAGAGATTGGCCTGTACGACGCGCACTCCTGCGGGTCCTTCCCCTCTTTGTGGATTAATGTAACTCCTGCCCAACCCACTGTCTCCGTTAGCCTTTCCCCTTCCTTCGGCAAATTAAATAGTCTAGTCAATGGAACCACCAACACTCCCTTGAACTTCTTATAAAAGCTAGCTGTCAAGCCGTCTACCCCTGGGGCTTTACCGGGCTTCAAACCCTTAATTGCCCCTTCCACCTTCCCCTCCTGTATTTCTCTATCCAACGCTCCTCTGTCCCCTTCATCTAACTGAGGTAGTTTTACTGCGCTCAAGTATTCCCGGATTTCTCCCTCCGGCCTCTCCGAATGTGCCTCATACAACCTTCGATAAAAATTGACAAACTCTTCCCTAATCTCCTGCTCCCCCCTTACTACCCCCCCCTCCTGCTCCTCTAATCTGCGTTATCAGAGCTCTGTTTCGCTTTTGCTGCAATCTCCGCACCAGGTATTTTCCCGTTCTATATCCACCTTTGAAAAATTCTTGTCTCAATAGTTTTAATCTATAATTAATCCTTTCAGCTTCCATAGCATTTAGTTTAGCCCTGGTCTCCAATACCGCTCCCCTAAGCCTCCCACTCTGATCTCGGGTGTCTGCCTCTTCTAATCTTACCAGCTGGCACCGTAACTGAAATTCTTTTCCCTCCCTCTTGATTCTTGCCCCCCACTTAATCAATATACCTCTTACCACCGCCTTGAACGCGTCCCAGACTATCCCCCCCCCCTTACTTCTCCATTGTCATTATGCACAAAGTAATCCGGTATCTTCTCCCCCAGCTCATGCACCACTCTAGCATCTTCCAGCAGATCTTCATTTAACTTCCAGTACTGCACTCCCTGCTGCTCTTCCCGTCCCCACACCGACACTGGTGCATGGTCAGACCAAGAAATGGGTTCTATTCCCCCCCCCAACCCTACCTGCTATCTCTTTCCCCACCCAGATAGTGTCAATCCTAGAGTAAGTACCGTGGACCGCAGAAAAAAAATGTATACTGCCTCCTTCCCGGGTTAAACAAGCGCCATGCATCCACCAGATCATTCTCCTTCACAAATCTGATACCTCCTCCTATCCGCTCCTCTTCTATCTCCCCTCCCACATGGAATCCCTTCCCCTCTCCCAGGTCATATTGAAATCGCCTCCACATACTCTCGCTCCCTCCCCCAACTCACTCATTTTCCTATCCACTTACTCCCAAAACCCTTTTTGTGAGCCAGTGGGGGATACACATTCACCACACAATACCACTCTTCACCAATTTTCATTCGTACCATTAAATATCTCCCCCCTTTATCTCTAATGATAGTATGTATCTCTGCTTTCAACAACCCACTAATCAGCAACGCCACCCCGCCTTTCTTCCTCTCTTTCAAATTTGAGGCAAACAATACCTCTGAATAGCCCTTAGGCTGCACACCACAGACTCATGTCTCCTAAGCAAATGTGTCTCTTGCAATAGCACCAGAGAGGCTTACTCCCTGCTCAGCTCCTTGTACAGTTTTTCCCTCTTGAAGGGAGAATTTAGACCTTTTACATTAATAGTAGTAATTTTCAATTCACCCATAACTGCTCTCCCCTTGTCCTTCCGCCCTTAAAGACCCCCCACCCCCCCTACTCATCGCCCCTTTCCCCCCTCCCCTAACTCTTCTCCCCCTTGCTCTCCCCTTCCCCTTCCTCCTCCCCTCCATCCCCCCAACCTCCTTCTTCCTTCCTCCCAGCCAGGGAGAAATGACTTCCCTGAACATGACTGACAATCGGGCTCCGGCCTACCCCCTATCCTCCCCATCCACTAATACCCCCATTCACCTCCCCACACAACCCCCCCCCTTTCCACTCTACCCCCCCTCCACTCCCATCTCCTCCCTCCTCCCCATACAATAAACAACCCTCCTCACCCCCAAAACCCCCCACCCTTGCCCCTACAAAACCCTCTTCTCCGTACCCCACCTACTGAGAACCCTCCTCCCCCCTGCATAACTCATTAACACCCCAATATCTCAGTGTCCTGCACTTCATCCTGCTCCTTGTTCCATCGCTCTCGTTCTGATCCTCTTTGCTCAGCCTCGCCAGGCGTCTGCTTTACGCCGTCACGCGATGCCATTTCATCATGCCCATCCTGGCAATGTTGATTAGGGCACTCCTGGTCGCGCTCTGATTTCTCCCTCCTTCCGGGAGATTCGTCAGCCCCAGCTCTTTAAGGGCTCCCCAGGCCTCCTCACACGACTGCACTCTCCTTGATTTCCCTTTAAATGTTAGCAATAGTCCAAAAGGGAAAGAGTGGTTACTCACCTGTAACAGGTGTTCTCCAGGAGCAACAGGAATCAGTCCTCACTTATGGGTGACGTCGGCGCCGACGGAGCCCTCGCGGAGCAATTTTCCCCAGCTTTCGAAGAAAGCCTTTGGGAATTGCAGCGCGCATGCGCGGTCCCCTTCCCGCCCAAGGGTGCCATCTTGCTCAGTCTGATGACATAGCAAAAAGACAGCGGAAAAAAAAAAAAAGGTTAGCGAAACCATATACTAAGAATGACTGCAACTCCAAGGGGAGGAGGGAGGATAGTAAGGACTGATTCCTGCTGCTCCTGGAGAACACCTGTTACAGGTGAGTAACCACTCTTTCTCCAGGACCAAGCAGGAAGTCAGTCCTCACTTATGGGACTCCCAAGCTTAAGGCTACCGGAGACCTCAAGCCCACAAGAGCCCCCTCAAGCTCAACAGTACAGAAGGAAGGAATCTTCTCTGAATACGAATCCGGCCGGTAGCCCAACACCAGGGCCGGAGGGTAGGAGTTGCTTAGACCTCAAAGAGATTGTGGAGGACTGCCTGTCCGAAAGCACTGTCCCTGCGGGACTCTCTCCAGGCAGTAATGAGCCGCAAAAGTCTGGCTGGAAGACCAAGTAGCGGCCCGGCAGATGTCTGCTAACGGAGCAGAGCGGAGATGAGCCACCGACGCAGCCTTCGCCCTGACACGGTGAGCTGTGACTCGACTCTCTAATAAGAGGCCGGCTGCCCCATAAGCCCAGGCGATACAATCAGCTACCCAGATGGACAAAGTACGCTTAGAGACGGGCACCCCCAACCGATTGGGGTCAAAGGATACGAAAAGCTGGACAGCTTTTCTATGCTCTCGCGTACGGTCAAGGTAGAAGGATAAGGCTCTTCTACAGTCCAGGGTGTGCAGCACAGTTTCAGCTCGGCTGGTATGCGGCCTGGGAAAGAAGGTCAGCAGGACCACCTCCTGGTTGATGTGAAAATGGGAGACCACCTTTGGAAGAAACTTAGGGTGAGTCCGTAGGACAACCCTATTCTTGTAGAATCTAGTGTATGGGGGCTCCGACACTAGGGCCTGTAGTTCACTGACGCGTCTAGCGGAGGTGAGGGCTACCAAGAAGAGAGTTTTCCAGGAGAGGAAACGAAGAGGACAGATAGCCATTGGTTCAAAAGGAGGACTGGTAAGCCTTTGCAGAACCACGTTGGAGGTCCCAGTCGGGAGCTGGAGGGCGCAACGGAGGCTTAAGCAGAAGGCGGCCTCTGAGAAAACGCGCCACCAAGGGGTGCGAGGAAAGAGGCCGGCCTTCCACCGGCGAATGATGTGCAGAGAGGGCACTGAGGTGTACTCTGACAGAGTTGGATTTGAGGCCCAGATTGGAGAGGTGAAGCAAGTATTGCAGTACCACCGATACTAAACAGGCGAAGGGGTCCTCAGAGCGCTGAGAGCACCAGACCGAAAAGCGACGCCATTTAAGGGCGTAAGATTTCCGGGTAGAAGGACGCCGAGACGCTAGGACGACGGCTTCCACCGCCGGAGGTAGCAGAAGCGGAGCTAGGACTACCCTTTCAGCAGCCAGGCCATCAGGTGCAGGGCCCGGAGGTTGGGGTGCAGAAGAGTACCCTGATCCTGGGTCAGGAGATCGGGCTGAAACCCCAGAGGAAGAGGGGCGTCCACCGCTAGTTGTAGGAGTAGAGGGAACCAGGGTTGTCTCGGCCACCTGGGCGCTACCAGGATCACGGAGGCCCTGTCCTGGACAACTTTGAACAGTGTCCGGGACACCAGTGGCGTGGGAGGAAAGGCATACAGTAGGCCCGTGGACCACGAGATGAGGAAAGCATCCGGCGCTACTCTGAGAGGATGCGGGTGCCGTGAGCAAAACCTGGGAAGCTGCCGGTTCAGGGGACTGGCAAAGAGATCCACGGTGGGGGATCCCCACCGGCGGAAAATCTGCTGGGCCACTGCGGGGTTCAGCCTCCATTCGTGCGGCTGCAGAATGCGGCTCAGTTTGTCTGCCAGGCCATTGTCCTGCTTGGGCAGGTAAACAGCCTTGAGGAGAATGTTGTGACCGACTGCCCAAGAGCACAGCCTCCGAGCCTCCCGACATAGGAGGGAGCCCGTGCCCCCCTGTTTGTTCACGTAGAACATGACAACCTGATTGTCCATCTGCACCAGCACAGACTGACAAGACGTAAGGTGAGAGAAGGCCCGCAGAGCCAGGCGGATCGCCTGCAGCTCCAGGAAGTTGATCTGCTGGGCGGCTTCCCAAGGTGTCCAAAGGCCTTGAGTGCACATCCCTTGACAATGCGCTCCCCATCCCAGGAGAGAGGCATCTGTCGTGAGCACCTGGGATGGCGGAGGAGACTGAAAAGTCATGCCGAGTACCAGATTGGGCAGGTGAAGCCACCATTGCAGAGAGGAGACCAGGCGGTCGGAAACCTGTATTGAGTCCGTCAGCCTCCCCGTGGCCTGATGCCATTGGGTGCGGAGGCTCCACTGAGCAGGTCGCATATGCAGGCGGGCATTCGGAGTAACATGGACCGTGGAGGCCATGTGACCGAGCAGTTGCAGGAATTGTCTGGCAGAGGCCGGTGACGCGCTGTGGAACCTATCGGCCAGAGCTATGAGCCTGTTGGCCCGTTCCAGAGGCAAGGCGGCCCGAGCCTGCAGAGTGTCCAGCCGTGCTCCTATGAATTTGAGATCCTGAGAGGGGCGCAAAGTGAACTTTTCGAAGTTTATGACGAAGCCCAAGTGCTGAAGCAGAGCCACTGTGTGTTGAGTGGCCTGAGTGACCTCTAGGGAAGACTGTGCCCGGATGAGCCAGTCGTCCAGGTAGGGGAAGACGAAGAGGACTTGAAGCCTCAGGAAGGCTGCCACCACTGCCAGGCATTTTGTGAACACCCTGGGAGGATAGGCCAAAGGGCAGTACGCGGTACTGATAATGATTCCCTGCCACCACAAATCTTAGATATTGCCGGTGGTCCGGATGAATAAGGATGTGGGTATAAGCATCCTTTAGATCCAAGGAGCATAGCCAATCTCCCTGCTGGAGGTAGGGCAGTAGGATTCCAAGGGTAAGCATCTTGAACTTTTCCCGCTGCAGGAACTTGTTGAGGTTGCGTAAGTCCAGAATGGGTCTGAGGCCTCCTGTTCTCTTTGGAACCAGGAAGTACCTTGAGTAAAACCCGTGATCCCATAGGTGCTGGGGCACTGGCTCCACAGCTTGTTCGTGAAGCAGACTTTGCAGCTCCTGAATGAGTAAGTTCCTGTGTAGGGGGGGTCTTGGAGGCTCCCCTGGAAAGAAGGGGGGGGGCACCTGGTGAAAATGCAAGAGGTAGCCCTTTTGAACCACCCGCAGCACCCAGGAATCGGACGTTATGGCAGACCACCGGTGGGCAAAGTGGGTCAGCCGGCCCCCCCCGTGCTGAGCGAAGGCCCCTGAGGAGGAGAGGCTATGCTGGCATAGTCAAAAACCCCCACCCTGCTGGGCCGGGGCCTGCTTAGTGGGCTTGGGAGCCTTCTACCTACGGGATCCGTTCCCCTGCCCCTTAGGCTGCTGTCCCTGATGGGGAGCGGCTGAGGCCTGATATTGTGGGTGGTGTTGCTTATAAGTCAACACCTTCCTCGGGTAAAATGGCTTTTTCCCCGAGCCCTTCCTCTTCTGTGAAGGGGCAGAGGTCTTTCTGGATAGGCGAGTCCTGGTGAGAGTCTCGGACTCGAGCTCCGCTGCCTTTTCAGCCATGGGCTTGCCAAAGAGGTTTTCACCTCTGCAAGGGACATCGACCAACTTGTCCTGCACCCATGGCTCGAGGTCGGACAACTGAAGCCAAGCCTGACGGCGAGCCCCGATGCCGGCTCCGGCCACTCGAGCCGATGCTTCGAAGCCATCGTAGGCTGCTTGAGAAATGAACTTCTAACACTCTCGAATCCCTGTGGACAAGGCCTGGAACCGCTGCAATGGTTCCTCGGAGAGGCCAGCAGAGAACCCGGCAATTTCCTTTGCCAGGTCTCGAAGATACATGCCCATATATAGTTGGTACGTCTGGACTCGACAAGCAAGCATAGAGCCCTGGAAGCACTTTCTACCGAGGGCATCCAGGTTCCGTGCCTCCTTACCCGGCGGCACCGAGGAGTGCATCTTTTGACTCTTAAGCCAATGCATGGCCGATTCCACCACCATGGAATGGTGTGGCAGCTGCGCCTTCTGGAACCCGGGGCTCTTGCGAACTCGATACATAGAATCGACCCGCTTACTCAGCACTGGCGTCGAGGCCGGGCTCTCCCACATGCGGAAGAGTAGCCGCTCCAGCATCAGGGGAACCGGCACAGTAAAGGCCTCCTTCGAAGGGCAGTTGTATTGGAGGGCCTCGAGCTCTTCGGCTCGAGGCTCCTCCTCCGGATCCGCGGGGAAGGCCAAAGCCTTGGCCATGTCCCTCACAAAGTCGGAGAACCGGGTATCCTCCGGGGGGGACCGTCTCCGAGTCTCCGACTCGGGCGAGTCGGAGGGGACGCACCGAGTCTGAAAAGAACCGGGTGACTCGTCCTCCTCCGTGTCCCAGCCCGACTCCTCCGAGGAGGAATCGAGTGGCTCCATGCGAGCGAGAGCCGGGGGATCTCCGCCCCGACCGGCGTCGAGGACCTCGGTCCCGAACGGGAGGCCGAGGGAGACCTAGGTCGAGGATCGACTCGAGCTCTCATGGACTCAAGGATCGACTTGGCCTCCGGGGTCGACCTGGGCGTCGACGTCCCGGTGGTCGGGGCAGATGCACTGGCGAGGCCGGTGATCAGTGCCCGCTGCTGGTCCATGAAGGCAGCAATACTGCGCTCCAAGGTCGTCAATCTGAGGCCAAACTCAGAGGACCCAGCAGCCCCCGACTCGGGCCCCGATGGCGTCGGGCCCGATGTCGGTTCTACCGGAGGAGAGTCCAGGAGGACTACAGTACTCACGTGACCAGGCGACTCCACTTCGAGACGAGGAAGCTTCGAAGGCCTCTCCGCCTCCAAGGACCCGGGGCGGCTGACGGGGCTATGCGACCTGGCCCTCGAGGGACCAGGAGCGTCCTCTGACGCCACCCTCGCGGGCTGCTTCTTCCGACGGTGTTCCCGGCCGGGGGACCCCCGTTCAGAGGAACTCCAACGGTGCTCGGAGCCGGAGCCACGAGACGTCGAGGCCTCTGACGAGGTCCGGGCCCGACCGGACGCGGGGTCAGAGAAGATTCGTTCCTTTTGTGACTGCCGACTCCTCAACGCCTTTGAGGACATCTTGTTGTATGGACCACAATTCATTGAGTCATGCTGGGGTCCGAGGCAACGGAGGCAGCAGTCATGCGTGTCGGTAAGAGACATAAGTTTGACACAACGATCACACTTCTTAAACCCACTGGCAGCCATCGGGGGAAAAAGGGCCCCTGCAAGGTCGAAGGACCGCGCTGCCAGGGTTATGTGAACGGACTCGATAGGGATATCGAGGCCAGGCGGGTCGAGGACACACAAACCGAGAAAAATAACAAAAGAGCAACTTTTTCAGCGGTGATAACAAACTACGTCTGTAGGGCTCCGCGGAAAAAAGACTGAGCAAGATGGCACCCTTGGGCGGGAAGGGGACCGCGCATGCGCGCTGCAATTCCCAAAGGCTTTCTTCGAAAGCTGGGGAAAATTGCTCCGTGAGGGCTCCGTCGGCGCCGACCTCACCCATAAGTGAGGACTGACTTCCTGCTTGGTCCTGGAGAATAGCCACTTATAGCTTATGTCCGCCTTCTGC
Source organism: Ichthyophis bannanicus (assembly GCA_033557465.1). Lineage (NCBI taxonomy): Eukaryota > Metazoa > Chordata > Amphibia > Gymnophiona > Ichthyophiidae > Ichthyophis > Ichthyophis bannanicus. The sequence goes on from CM066031.1 coordinate 1,110,917,786, forward strand.
AAGTAGCTCGTCACCTCCCTGAGGTTCCTTCTGTGTTGTAACGTTCCCATCGAAAGATCTTGATATAAATCCAGCCTGTGGTCCTCCCACATAAACTGCCGGAGCGCTCTGGCTGCTTTCAACAATTTTCCTTTTATTTTATATGAGCTAAGGCATACAACTATATCCCGCGGCTGGTTCTCTCGTACTGGGCCCAGCCCCCTATGAGCCCGCTCAATTCGTATCTCGTCTTCGTCTTCTGCACCTGTTGGAGCAGCTGTTAAAAGAAGAGCTCGGAAGATTCTTAGCGTCACTTCCTCGCAGTTCTTATATTGGGCTACCTCTGGCAAACCGCGGATCCGCACATTGCAGCACCGAGACCGATCCTCCAACTTCCTCTGTTGCTCTTCTTGGAATTTCCGCATCTCCTCCCACCCCTTCTGTAACTCCTCCAGCGTTGCTTCCTGCTGCTCCAATTGATTTTCTGTCTCCGCCACGCGGGTCCCCAACTCCACAATATCATGTCTCAAAGATTGAATGGATTCTTTCAGCTCATTTTTGACTCCATTGATCTCTGTCTTAATTTCTTCTTTCATCTCCGACAGCCATGTCTTAAGCAGCTTAGCCATTCCTGGGCTGCCTGTCCGCTCTAGCTCATCTTCCTGTTCCTCTGGGCGAACCATCTCAGCTTTGTCCCCTTGTTCACCTTCCTTCCCTCTTCTCAACGTTGCATAGGGGGACTTAAATTCTGCCAACTTCTTCTTCGCAGCCACAGAGCCCTTAGGTTTATCCATAGACAGTAATCCCCCCCTCCAAGGGGGTCACCATCCACCTTCCTTGTCTCTTCAGGGCCCCTGTCTGGATCTCTAACACAGTCCACTGCCTCTTCTCTCATCCGCTCTAAAGAGCCCTCAGTTACTGGCTCCGTATCTGCCGCATGCACAGCTACCACTTTATTGCTCTCCTCACTTCACCAACCTTGTGCTGGCTGCTTCTTTGCTCCTCACGCTGAGCTACTGGGGCCTTAACTGAGTCACTCCGTATCACCCACAGCCTCCTCCAAACGTCTGCACGCTTTCCTGGGCAGCCCGTCGCTTCTGCTGTCTTCACTCTGCTCCACCTACTGTTCCCGCGCTGCCACTTTCCTCCTCACAGACAACCAACTGACTCAAACCGCTTCACGGAGCCGTCTCGTCTGTCTCTTCTGGCCCTAGCTCCCACTCGCAGCCGAATCCTGCTTGCCTTCAGGTGTTTACCGCCACTTTCCTGCTGCCGATGCCCCTCCTCGATTTCTGCCACGCCGCGGGCCTGATCTGCTGCTTCAGCCTTGCAGCTACAAGTCACCGCCGATCGCCGCCACAGGTAGCCAATGCCTCAGCTCGTCTTCTCCTCCTAACCGGGGTGCTCCGCTGCTGCCTCCTTCGTTTTCCGCCCCACTCTCCTCACATTCAGGGGTATTTTAGCCTATTTTACAAGCCAATGGCCTCGGAGCTCCAAACTACGCGGCCATGCTCCCCGATGCCGTCACCGGAAGTCCTCCCTTCTTTTCTAAACTTTTTGAGCATGTAGTCCTCCGTCACCTTAAATTTCTTTCCTCTCAAGCCCTGTTGGATCCATTTCAGTCTGGCTTTCATTCTACCAAGACAACACTTGTCAAAGTCTCCAGTGACTTATTCCTGGCTAAATCCAAAGGCCTTTATTCTATCCTCATTCTCCTTGACCTTTCTGCTGCTTTTGACAGGACCACCACCACCTCCTTGATACACTGTCCTCTCGGTTTTAGGGAGTCTGCCCTGTCCTGGTTCTCTCCCATCGCTCTTTCAGTGTTTCTTCTGGTGGCTCTTCTACTGCTATCCCACTCTCAGTTGGTGTATCCCAGGGATCTGTTCTCAGCCTGCTTCTTTTCTCTCTGCACCCAGTCCCCTTGGTGCTCTCATCTCCTCCCATTGATTTCAGTATTTTTATGCTGATGATTCTCAGATGTATCTTTCTACACCTGATATATCTGACACTCCAGTCTTGCATCTCTGCCTGCCTGACATTGCCACCTGGATGTCTCACCGTTGTTTGAAATTAAACATGGACAAAAGTGAACAACTTATTCCCCCCTCCTAAAACGTTCCTCCCCCCTTCCTCCTTTATCTTTGTGGATAACACTTCTACTTCCTGTTTTCTCAGCCTGCAACCTTCGGGTCATCTTGGATGCCTCCTTTTCCTTCTCACATATCCAACAGATAATGTTATAGAAAGAAACAGGTTTTAACTAACAAAATTTGCCCCTTCCTTTCTGAACACACTACTAAAACATGTGTCTACTCTCTCTAATTACTTCATCTCGACTATTACAACCTTCTTGCTGATCTCCCACTTAGCCACCTTTCTCCCTTTCAATCTGTTCAGAACTCTGCTGCGCTAATTTTTCCACCAGCATTGATATTCTCATATAACCCCTCTTCTCAAATCACTAACTTGGCTTCCCTTCCGTTTCCATATCCAATCCAAGCTTCTCCTTCTGGCCTATAAGTGCATTCACTCTTCTTCTTTCTATCTTTCCTCTCCCTACACCCCCCCCCCCCCTCTTGTGAACTCTGCTCTTCTTCTGGCTTGCTTCTCTTTGCCCTTTTCTTCTACTGCCAACTCCAGACTTTGGTTCTTTCACCTTGCTGCTCCTAATGCCTGGAACAAACTCCCTAAGTCTGTATGCCAGGCTTCATCTTGGGCCCTTTTCAAGTCCATGTTAAAGGCTCAGCTCTTTAAAGCTGCTTTTGGATCCTTAACCCCTTTTGTTTCCTTGTGTCTTCTTACCCTCCTTTCCCCCTTATTCTTATCCTTTGTCTGGTCTGTCTTAAAGTGTAAGCTCTCACAAGCAGGGACCATCTCTGTATGCATATGCCTTGTAGCACTTTATAAATGATTAGTAGTAGTAATGCACATGCAGGTAAGCTCAGCAAGAGGATACAATTAAAAAATAATCTTAAGTGCTTACAAACACCCCCTTGAGACAAAACCGAAGGGGGATATGGTTTGCCAGTAGACAAAAATGAATCAAGCGGAGTCTCCAGGAACTATTGCACATGAATGGTGAGAAACATTTGCCTTTCCAGAGTGCTCAAAGTTGGTCCCCTTTGGTGACAAGTGCCATCATTTGGCCCATGTGCAAGTTCTCAGATGAATAGCTCATTTTCAAAGAATCACTGGCAATTGTAAACAGTTTCTCCTCACAGTGCCTACCTATGCACCTCAACCTTAATCTAAAAAAGGGCTCTTTGGGGCAAAACCACTCATTGCCTAATAAATCCTTGACACCTCCACAGGACTGGCTTTTGCATGAAAATGTTTTCGTAACTGCATGAGGTTACCAACTGATTCTTTTAGATCAGAAATGTCTAAACCTGCTCTCAAAGGCCACCAATTAGGTTTTCAGAATGATTACTACTATGATACACATAATAAAATTGTATGCACTGCCACCACTGTTTGCAAATCTTATGAATATTTATGGTGGGTACTTTGAAACACAGACAAGAGAGCTGGTTCCACAATACAGATTTTGGACTCATTGCTCTAAAATCTGTTATCCTAAGACAGATTTGTATTACTCAAGATGAAAAGCTATACCAAGTCATGAGGTCACTTAGGTGGTCATTCTGAGATGTGAATAGCAAGTATAGACGTCAGGTTTGGACGTTCAACCCCCTGCTATTTGCAGGGAGCGAATTCCAAACCCCAGGCTTCCTGCATGCACAGAGGGCTTGTGCAGGAAGTGCTGGATGGGGGCGGGAGGGGGAGGGCCAGAGGCAGAGAGGGGGCAGAATGGAGGCAGGCCCATGACCCCAGACGTATAGGGCCTATTCTGGTCATCGCTCTGTACATCCCGTGAGGCCAAGATGGATGGGGGACTTATTTCACCTCTGAGGTGGAATAAGTCCCCCAGAAGATGGCAATCGGGCCCAGAAAACCACCACACTGAGCTGAGCAGCAGCAGGTGGTACCCCTCTGCCCGATCCTGGCCCTGGCAGACCACACCAAGGTTAGGGCAGAGGGAAAATGCAGCAGAGAGTGGTGTCGGTCCTTCAGTAATCCTGCTGGGTGTCCCGATGCCATGGCAATGGGATGCCACAACACCGGGAGTCCAGCAGGAGCTCAGGGCTGCCTGGACATGCAGGGCAATGAACATCCCATGCTTCAGAATTGGGGCACGCACGGGCTGTTTAAGTGTCCGATTCTGCAGCCGCAAAAATGTCTAGTTCCAGTGGCTGCAGAATCTGGTGTAATTTGGACACGTCCATTTTTGGATGGCTGGACAGCCCAAACGTGCCTTGAGTAGAATTGGCCTCTTAAGAGTCCCAACTAAATGTGCTATTTAAAAACAATGGGTTAAAACTCCAAAGACTATTCTGATACACTAGCATTTAAGAGTGTTAAGACCATAGAGTGACTATCTGAACAGCAGCAACATGGAATCCTTTAGTTTAACCAATTTCTTCATGAACCTGACAGTGACCTTCTGTCCAAAAGTTACGAGATTTACCTGTAAAGTAGCTTTTCTGAATCTGTCATTCACCATCTCTGTATTGCCCTGCTCCTCCTCCAGCTCTTCTTCCAGCTGTGCTATCCTAGCCTCTAGCCGGCGCTTCTCTTCCAGGGCCAAGGCTCTGTAGTGAAAGATCACTTGCATTCAGCCATTTCACTATAATTGACTTTAAAAACCAGTAACATTTCACATTAGTCTGCCAAAGGAATAAGGCAAGCAGACAACACGTATTTAATGAACTGAAGGGAATATATACACAGCATGTATAACATTAAAAGTAAATAAATGTTCAGAAAAGCCACCCTTGCACCTAGAAATGGTCATGTATGTTCCAAGGGCAATCCGGAAAACTACAGATCCGTGAGCCCAACATCAGTGCCAGGCAAAATAGTAGAAACTACTATAAAGAACAAATGACTGAACAGAACCATGATAATGGGACAAAGCTAACATGGATTTAGCCAAAGAAAGTCTTCTCACTAATCTGCTTTTTTGGATATGTGAATGAACAGGTAGATAAAAGCAAGCAGGTTGATATAGTGTATCTGGATTTTCAGAAGGCTTTTGACAAGGACCCCATGAGAGACTCCTAAGGTATTAAAAAGTCACAGGACAGGAGGCAGTGTACTATTATGGATTGTGAACTAAAAGATAGAAAACAGTAGGGCTAAATGGCCAGCTTTCTCAATGGATAAAGGTAAACAGTGGAGTCCCCAGTGATCTGTGCTGGGCCCGCTGTTTTGACATTCATAAATGACCTGGAAATGTGAACGAGTGAGGTGATCAAATTTGCATAGAACATTATTAAAAGTTGTTAAAACACAAGAGTATGAAGAATTACATAATTGGGAGACTAGGCACTGAAATTTCAGATGAAATTTAATGTGGACAAGTGCAAAGTTATGCACTTAGAGAAGAATAAGCCAAACTACAGTTAACAATGCAAAGTTCCACATTAGGAATCATCACCCAGGAAAAAGGGATGCAGGCATCATTGTGGATATGTCAAAACCCTCTGCCCAGTGTGCAGTAGCAGTCAAGAAAGCGTAGTTACTCACCTGTAACAGGTGTTCTCCGGGGACAGCAGGAATCAGTCCTCACATATGGATGACATCAGTGCCGATGGAGCCTGCATGGAAGCATCTCCCCAGCTTTTAAAGAAAGCCTTTGGGAGATGCGCCACACATGCCTGGTCTCCTTCCCACCCAAGGGTGCCATCTTGCCTCAGTCTAATGACATAGATAAGATAGCAAAATAAAACATAGTAAAGAAGCAATTCCAAGGTGAGGGATGGAGGCTTTGAGGACTTATTCCTGCTGTCCACGGAGAAAGCACAGTTACTTACCTGTAACAGGTGATCTCTGGGAACAGCAGGAATAAGTCTTCACATATGGGTATCGTCGGTACCGACGGAGCCTGCGCGGGAACGCTCCCCAGCATCCAAAAGGAAAGCTTTTGGGAGCATTCCACAGCGCCTGCGCGCTGCCTTCCCGCCTTTCCCAACCGTCTCTCTCCAGTTCGAGTTTTAAAGCTGAGACAAAGAGAGAGAGAGAGAGAGAGGAAAGATAGATAGAGAGATACAACTCCTAGGGGAGGTGGGAGGGTTGTGAAGACTAATTCCTGCTGTTCCCAGAGATCAACTGTTACAGGTAAGTAACTGTGCTATCTCCAGGAACAAGCAGGAATGAGTCTTCACATATGGGGACTCCCCAGCTAGAGATGCCTGGGAGATCACCCAGATTGTGAGTCCATGGAAGGGATCCATCTCCACCTATGAATCTCAGGCATCCAGTCAGGGATGGAGGGCAGGAGTTGATTAGGTATGGAACAGGTGTTTGAGAACAGCCTGACCAAACAAGGCAACCCGGCGGGAATCCTTGTCCAAGCAGTAATGGGCTGTGAAGGTATGAACCGAGGCCCAGGTGGCTGCTCGACAGATTTAGTCGATGGACACAGAGTTTAGATGAGCCATAGAAGCTGCCATGGCTCTCACATTGTGAGCTGTAACATGGCCTTCCAGAGAAAGGTTCTTACTCTGGTAGGCGAAGGAAATACACTGAGCAATCCAATTGGACAGAGTTCTCTTAGAGACTGGAAGTCCTAAATGGGAAGGATCAAAAGCAACAAAAAGTTGAGAGGACTTTCTATGTTGCTGTGTTCTTTGTAAATAGAAAGCAAGTGCTCTTTTGCAATCCAGGGTATGAAGACTCCTCTCTGCACTTGATGCATGAGGTCCTGGAAAGAAGACAGGTAAATATACCTCCTGGTTCAGATGAAAAGGTGAGACCACTTTAGGCATAAAGTGTGGATTAGTTCTGAGAACTACCTTGTCATGATGGAATCTTGTATAAGGAGGAATAGCCACTAAAGCTTGTAACTCACTGATACGGCGAGCTGAGGTGAGTGCAATGAGAAAAATAACCTTCCAGGAAAGGAATTTCAAGGAGGTAGTGGCTAAGGGTTCAAAGGGTGGCTTCATAAGCTGGCCAAGAACCAGGTTTAAGTCCCATGCCACTGGAGGTGGTCTAATGGGAGGTCTAGTTAAAAGAAGGCCTCTCATGAATCTTGCTATAAGAGGATGAGAGGAAATGGGTTGTCCATTAAGAGGCTTCAGGGATGCTGCAACAGCACTCAAATGGACCCTGATTGAATTTGTTTTAAGGCCTGCATGGGATAAATGCAGCAAATAGTCCAGTAACGAATTCAAAGGTATTGCAGAAGGGTTAAGACCATTTTCTGCACACCAAATAGAAAAACTTTTCCATTTAAAAGCATAAGAGCGTCTGGTGGAAGGCTTTCTGGAAGCATGAAGGATATCCTTCACTTGCTGAGAAAGGTGTAAATCTTGAAGGTCTAGGCCTTCAGAAACCAGGCTTTGAGATGAAGAGACTGAGGATTTGGATGCCACAGGGTTCCCTCCTCTTGGGAGAGGAGATCTGGAGCAGACCCCAGGTCCAGGGAGGGAGCTTGAGAGAGATGCAGAAGTAGAGGGTACCACACTTGGCGTGGCCAATGTGGAGCTATGAGGATCATAGACCCCTTGTCTCTCTGAAGCTTGAACAGTGTCTTGGGGATTAGGGGAATGGGTGGAAAGGCATAGAGGAAGTCTTGCCCCCAGTGAAGGAGGAAGGCATCCCTGGCCTGAACTCCCTGACATGGAATCCTGGAACAAAACCGGGGAAGTTTGGCATTCCACGGACTTGCAAATAGGTCTATGTCTGGGGTACCCCAAATCCGAAAAATTCTGGCTATCTGGTCCCCATGGAGGGACCATTCGTGTGGAAGCAGAACTCGACTGAGTCTGTCTGCCCAAGAGTTTTGAACCCCTGGAAGATATACTGCCATGAGATGGATTTGATGCTCTCTGGCGAAGGCCCACAATCTCAGAGCTTCGTTGCAAAGCGACAGAGAGCCCGTTCCCCCCTGCTTGTTCACATAGAACATGGCTACCTGATTGTCCGTATGGATGAGGACTGTCTTGTAGCTGAGCAGGGTATGAAATACTCTGAGAGCCAAGAAGATTGCTCTGAGCTCTAAGAGGTTGATATGAAGAGATGTCTCCTGTGGAGACCAGATGCCTTGAGTGGAGAGATCTTGAAGATGAACTCCTCAACCCCTTAGAGAGGCATCTGTTGTAAGGGTTGCTTGGGGGTAACAGCTGTTGAAAGGGGGACCCCAACAATAGATTTTGAGTGGACTTCCACCAGTGGAGGGACCAAAAGAGGTGACTGGAGGTTGCTACTTTGACAGGCAACCTGATGCCTGGGTCCATTGGGAGGATAGAGTCCACTGAGCTGCCCTCATGTGAAGGTGAGCATAAGGGACCACATGCACTGTGGATGCCATGTGGCCTAAGAGTTGCAACATCTCTCGAGCAGTTAAATGGGATTTTAACTGAATCTGGGAGGCTAACTGCACCAGGCGTAGGCAACAGGCCTGGGGAAGATAGGCCCTTGCAGTTGTGGTATCCAGTAAGGCCCCTATGAACTCTAGAGATTGAGTAGGGGTGAGATGGGATTTTGGAATGTTGATTACTAGTCCCAGGTACTGAAGAACATGCCTTGTGCAGGCCAGGGAAGTCTGGGCCTCTGATTGGGATGGAGCTCGGATGAGCCAGTCGTCCAGATATGGGAATACGAATATCCCCAGAGTGCGTAGAAATGCAGCTACCACTGCCATGCATTTGGTGAACACTCTTGGAGCAGAGGCCAGACCGAAAGGAAGCACTTTGTATTGGTAGTGCTTTCCTTGGTAAAGGAACCGAAGGAACCTTCTGTGTGTTGGATGGATGAGGACATGGGTGTATGCATCCTTGAGGTCTAGAGAACAAAGCCAGTCCTGACTCTGGAGGTATGGAAGGAGAGTACCAAGAGAAATCATCTTGAATTTCTCCTTGCATAGAAACTTGTTCAACTCTCTGAAATCTAGGATGGGTCTGTAGCCCCCCGTTTTCTTTGGGATGAGAAAATAGGGGGAGTAGAACCCTGAGCCCTGTTGAAGCAAGGGAACTTCTTCTATTGCCCCTTGGGTAAGAAGGGTAGCAATCTCTTGACCTAGAAGGTCGAGAAGAGAAGTTGGAGAGTTGAACTGTTTCACCATGGTGTGTGGAGGAAGGTTTGAAATGTAGCTTGTATCCCTCCCTTATAATGGAGAGGGTCCATTTCTCTGCTGTGATTTGTTCCCATCTGGGAGCAAAGTGAGCTAACCTTCCTGGGATGGTGAGAGGCTCTGGAAGTTCTAGAGCCAGAAATGCTAAGTTCTCTAGTGGAAAGTCAAAGGCCCTGAGGAGGCTGAGGCTGTTGGGCCGTAGCAGTCCTCGTAGTCTGAGGCTTGGCCTGTTTTGGTTGTTGCTGTCTCTTTGTAGCAAAACGACCCTGAGAAGAGGCCTGGGTATAACCAGAAGAAAATTTCCCTTTCTTTGGGAAAGATCCTTTCTTGAATAACCTCTTCTTGAAAGGAGTAGTAGTAGACTTATTTATTTATTTATTTATAGTCTCTTATATACCGCACTATTCAGCATCAGCGCGGTTTACATGTAACAAAAATGCTCAGTACAGTTGAAAGCGTATGAGTTTTACAGGTAACAGGTAACTTTGAAAGTCTATCTAGAGCAGAATTTTCAGCATCCATCTGGGTGGCTTTTGCTTGCCAATCTTTGCCAAACAGGTTTTCCCCTGTACAGGGAAGGTTGCCCAGACCATCTTATACCCAGGATTCCAAATCAGAGGCTTGTAACCAAGCTACTCTGCGTGCGCCTATGGCAATAGTCGAAGCTCTGCTGGCACCCTCAAAGGAGTCAAAGGCTGCACGATTGGAAAACTTGGATACATCCTGTGCATGTTTAAGCCAGGTAATATATTCTTCTCTCTTATCTTCTGACAAAGGGAGATAAGGTGTGTAGATGGTCTGTAACCTCTTTTAGAAACATCCCCATATAGAGACTATAGGAGTTGATTCTGGCTACAAGCATACTGGCCTGGAAGATTTTCCTGCCAAAAGCATCTAAAGTTCTGCATTCTCTTCCTGGAGGAGCAGAAGAATGTCTTTTTGTGCTCTTGATTTTTTTTCATAGCAGACTCTACCACAATAGAGTGGTGAGGAAGCTGAGTCTTATGAAATCCAGGACAAGGAGGAACACGATACATGGTGTCCAACCTACGAGAAAAGGGAGAGGTAGTAAGAGGAGTTTCCCATATACCTAACATGTGGTCATAAAGAATCTCATGTATAGGTAAAATGGCTGCCTCTTTAGGAGCCTTAGGATATTGAAGAATATCCAATTTTTTGGCTGTGGGTTCAGTTTCAGAGGTTACTGCAATGGACAGGCTTTTAGCCACCTCCCTGATGAAGTCCTGGAAAGACAAGTCCTCAGGAGGAGACATTCTCCTTTTTGGAGAAGAGGGTTCCTGAGGACGGATCTCCGGTGGAAACTTCTGATGCATCAGATTCATCAGAGGAATCGAAGTATCGACTGTCTGGATGCTCTCGTAGAGCCCGATACGAGTACCGAGGGGTATCGACATCGGGAGTCATTGGTACCGGATCGGTACTAATAGGCATCACTGGATACCGTATCGCTGCTTTCGGTGCTGATGCCAATGCGAGCGGTACAGGTATCGGAACCAGAGCTGGATCCGGAACTGGAATCGGTATCGACAACGGGGTTTGTTGTTGTACCGTGGGCGTCGCAGCTTGTATGAAGGCCGTAATGGCACGCTGCATGGTCAGAATGTTCTGATCCATCGACGCTACCAATGTTTGGATGTTGGTACCCCAGAACATTGTAACAGGTGATCGGTCGAGGCCGTGCCATCGATGTCAACCTGTGACCCCATAGATAATGCTTTGGAAGCCGGAGCCTCCCGCCGGGGTAATTTTGCCGGTGTGGATTCCTCAACGGTAATGTCGGGAACATCTCGATACTTGGAGGGAGATGTACCCTTTGAGGACCGGCCAGACTTAAGTTTTGTTACCTGAGATCCATGGGATGAAGAGGAAGCCCTGGAAGACGTTGATGCCACCGAAGCTGCATCGGAGGGAAACAGGGCACTGAGCTTGGCTGCCTGATTTTGTAACCCTCTTTTAGACATCATGAAGCAGGACTCAATCCGCAATGGAATGGTCAGGACCTAAACATTTTAGACACCAATCATGGGTGTCTGTGACAGAAATAGTGCCACTGCACTTTGTGCACTTTTTAAACCCGGAGGCGGGCTTTTCCATGAGGAAATAGACTGTAGGCCTAGAGCCACATAAGAAAATGCACTGAGGCAAAAAAGGGTTTTTTTTTGTTTTTTTTTAAAAGAAAGAAAAGAGACCGGCGATACCGGTCTTCGAGAGGGCAGACATGCGACTAAAGAAAATAAGAAAACAGAAATTCTTCAGCGGTGACAGGAAACACGACCTGCTGGCTCCGCGGAAAAGAAGAACTGGAGAGAGACTGTTGGGAAAGGCGGGAAAGGCAGCGCGCAGGCGCTGTGGAATGCTCCCAAAAGCTTTCCTTTTGGACGCTGGGGAGCGTTCCCGCGCAGGCTCCGTCGGTACCGACGATACCCATATGTGAAGACTCATTCCTGCTTGTTCCTGGAGATCACCTGCTACAGGTGAGTAACTACGCTTCCTCTGGAAAGAAGCAGAAAGTCAGTCCTCATATATGGGCCTCCCCAGCTACAGGCTATCGAGAATCTGTACAAAGTGCCATGGTGAGGTGGTGAGCCATGAGCTGCAGCAGTTGAGTCCCAATTGAGAGACTCTCCCCAGACCCAAGTGGTCAGCGGGGAACCAGCACTCCAGTAGCCTGAACACAGCGTCGGTGGGTAGGAGTTGCCTACACCCCGAAGAGATTAAGGAGTACGACCTGGCTGAAGGCGCTGTCCCGTCAGGACTCCCTCTCCAGGCAGTGGTGCGCTGTGAAAGTATGGACCGAATCCCAGGTGGTGGTGGCCTGGCAGATTTCTGTCATAGGTATGGAATGCAGATTTGCCAGAGACAGCAATGACCCTGACGCAGTGCACCGTGCCGGGTGGTATAGAGAGATCCCAGCCTGCTCATAGGAGAGGGTAATGCACCCGAGTGGACAGAATTCACTTGGTCACTGGAAGCCCCAGTCAACTGGGTTCAGAGGAGATGAAAAACGGAGGTGCTTTTCAGTGGCCCTGAGTCTGCTGCAGATAGGACATGGCCCTCTTACAATCCAGAGTATGGAGAATGGTCTTCGTCTTGCCGGCATGAGGCCTCTGGAAAAAGGTGGGGAGGAGCACCACCTCCTGACTAAGGTGGAAGGGGAACACCATGTTTGGCAGAAACGTGGGGTGTGCGCATAGCACCATCCTGTTTTTTGTAGAACGTCATGTAGATCAGATCTGCCAGGGCCTGGAACTTGCTGACCCTGCAAGCTGACGTGAGTGCCACAAGACAGACAACTTTACAGGAGAGGTACTGCAGGTGGCAAGTAGCCAGGGGCTCAAATGGTGGCTAAGTGATCTGTGAGAGCACCACATTGAGATCCCATTCTGCCATTGGTGGACGGGGGGGCTTGGACAACATAAGACCCCACAGAAAACAAGAGATAAGGAGCTGAGCCGAGGGGGGCTTTCCCTCAATGGTGTGGTGGTGCACAGCAATAGCACTCAAGTGCATTCTGACCAAGTTGTACTTTAGTCCCACCTGGGACAGGTGGAGTAGGTACTGGACTACCTGCTGTAATGGAGAGAAGGGGTTTGCCTACCTCTCAGTGCACCACACCAAAAATTTATGCCACATGAAGACATATGCACCTTCTCGTGGAGGTCTTGCGGAAGGCCAGAAGGACCTATTCCACGTCCCATGGGAGGTTGAAGGGAGCTAAAGCTACTCTTTTCACCAGCCAAACTGAGTGACAGGGACCCCAGATTGGGGTGCAGGAGAGAGCGCCCTCCTCCTGTGACAGTAGTCCTGGGTCACAACACAGGAGAATCGGAGACTCCACCAACAGAGCAGTGGGAACCAAGGTTGCCTGGGCCACCGGGGGGGCTATCAGTATCAGTAATGCCCTGTTGCACTGGACCTCAAAGAGGGTCTTCGCAACCAGCGGTGTCTGTGAGAAGGCATAGAGAAGGCATTCCATTCATGGAATGAGGAACACATCTGCCACCACCTGGGACAGATGCGCCTGGCGAACAGGTCCAGTAGGGGGATGCTCCAGAGTTGGAAATGCCAGGCGGCCACTCTGGGGTTCAGGGGCCACTCATGCGGCTGGAGGACTCTGCTCAGTCTGTCTGCCAGGGCCGTTGTCCAGGCCTGGAAGACCACCTGCAGTCAGATCCCGCTGCATATGACCAGAGGACTACCACTTCCTGGCAGAAGGCGTATGACCCCATGTCCTGTTTGTTGACATAGAACACTGACTTTGTTGTCTGTCTGGACCAGCACCGACTGGCGCTGCAATCGGTGGCAGAAAAGTTTGGAGGGCAAGGAATATCGCCCGGAGCTCCAGAAGGTTGATATGCAACTGGCATTCTGTCCGAGACCAAATGCCTTGGGAGCGGATGTCCTCGCAATGAGCTTTCCCATCCCCGCAGGGATGCGCCTGTAATAAGGACCCTCTTGGGGGGGTGGGTGCCAGGAAGGGCATCCCAGCCTGAAGGTGGCGGGGGATCTGCCACCAGGGAGTCCACCAGCTGGGCGAGTCACCTTTACCTTGTCTTGAAGCCTGCCCGTGGCTTGTGTCCACTGGGAATGGAGGCATCACTGAGCTGCCCTCATGTGCAGGTGGGTGTACAGCAGCGGTTCTCAACCTGTGGGTCGTGACCCCCACGGGAGTCGCCACAGGATTCAGCGTGCATCTCCTCACTCCGCTTTTAAAAAAAAAAAAAAAAACCCCGCACAAGTTGCTGCCGCTGCCAAGTCCGCTTCTCGGCAGCGGCAAACTGACAGACTCCAATCTTCTGCAGCCGCAGCTCCCTGCCTCTTAGGGAACTGCAGCTGTGCCTGTGAATGAAGCCATTGCGGAGCCTTTCTGTCTCTCGATGGGCTCTGTGCAGCATTGTCCCGCCTCCAAAGGAAGTTGTTTACCACTTCCTTTGGAGGCGGGACAATGGTATGCTGCACGGAGCCTGTCGAGAGACAGAAAGGCTCCACAATGGCTTCACTCACAGCAGGCACAGTCGTGGTTCCTTAAGAGGCAGGGAGCTGCGGCTGCAGAAGAATAGGGCAGTAGCAGGCAGACAGGGAGAGGGGAGGGCAGGGAACCTGCAACGGGGCTGACAGGAGGGAGGGGGGCTGACATGGAGAGATGGAGGGAGGGAGGGGGCTGACATGGAGAGATGGAGGGAGGGGGCTCTGACATTGATGGAGGAAGGGAGGGGGATGACATGGACAGAGGGAACCTGACTAAAGTGAAGCGTTTATACTGAAGGCAAAATTTGTCTGGGAGCCAATGATAGCAGATCAAGAGGGGGGTGATGTGCTCAAACTAGGGTAGATGGGCAAGGATGTGAACTGCAGTGTTTTGAATAAGCTGGAGTAGTCACAACTGATTCTAGAGTAAGCTGAGGAAAATAATGTTACAATAATCAATTCTTGACAACTACAGTAGTGTAAGTAGTATGGTGGTCAGAGAGGAAGTGGGAAGGAAAGGACAGAGACCGGATCTGCTGGAGAGCAAAGAAGGAGCAGTGAACAAGTGAGGGGATGTAGGTATGAAATGATAGGAGTCCAGTATTTAACAGGTTTTGCTATACTTTTTTCTACCAGTCAAAACAGTTTACATGGAATTAGTTGAATACATTGAACTTATGCAAACCGGGTGACAAAAATTATGAACATGAGGTAACAGGAAGCATAGAATAGGGTATCAACTATTTATAATTTCAATGGGCTGGAGGGGGGTAGATAGGGGTATCTGAGGGAGATTAAGGGAGGTTGGGTGGGAGTCCTAAATAATGCATAGTGTCAACCAGTGGAATAGGGGAGCCAGGAAGAGTGGGAGACAGCATGAGTGGGGGGGGGGGGGACCACCAAAGGTGAACCATAAAGCTGCTGATTTAGCAGGATTGAGGTGAAGGAAATTGGTAGACAATGAGGAAGAGATATTAGGCAGACAAGCATTAAGAGGAGAAAAATTGGAAGTGACTGGACTAGTATGATGGAACATTACTATGTCATCAGCATAGTAATGAGCAGAAATGCCATGCTGCTGAACCAGGTGGGTCAGTGGAATAAGATATCAAATAAGAGTGGGGCCAGCATGGAGCCTTGGGCACCACAGTAGAAGAGGAAAGAGGAAGGATTACCTACAGAAACAGAGAAAGATATCCTAGAGAGGAAAGAATAGAACCAATGAACAGTGCCACAGAGACCAAAGTCATGCAACCGAGAAAATCAAAAGCCGAAGATCAATCCAGAGGGATTACCACTGAGATATCACCACGATCGTGAGATTGGTGTAGTTTGTTCAGAAAGGAAAGGATAGTGTCAGTGCTGTGGCCAGGACGGAAACCAGACTGACATTGGTGCAAAGCATGGGTGGTGTTCAAATGTAGGTATAACTAAGAAAACCAATTTTTTTGAGTATTTTGGATAGAAAAAGGGTAGAAACGGGACAATAGTGAGCTGGAACGGCGTTATCGAGAGATGGATTCTTTAGTATAGGATGGATGGTGGCTTACTTCCTAGAGGCTGGAAATATACTAGAAGACAGACTTATTAAGTAAAGATAAAATCAGAGGTAGGAGTGCAAGAGAAAGGATAGAAAGCCAGGGAAGAGGGAAATGGATCAGCAGCAGTTGTAGTCTTATAAAATGAAGTAATAACTTTGAGACGTTCTGCAGAAGAGATTGCAGGGAAAGACGAAACGGGAGGAAAGAGCAGAGGGTGCAAGTGAATTGGCAGCAATGACTAATTCAGGAAGAGAGAGATTAGAAGATACATGGGCTTCAGATGAAGCAGCAGGGAGTGCAGAAGCAGATAAAGAATAGGAAGACAGTGAAGGAGGGCAGTTACTGAAAGTAGATCTGAAAGTTGACATGAAAACAGTTGGCAAGAATCTGTTGGGGGGGCAAAATGTGAGAGGATGAAGGCGAATTGGCAGTGAATGGTCTGGAGAGTATTGCAAGGATGGAGTATAAGTGATGGGTGGAATTAGAAAAGGAAGAAATAAGACTAGAATAGTAATCTTTTTTTACCAGTATGAATAAAGAATGATATTGTTGATATAGATCCTTACAGCGTTGGGGAAAGAGAGGGGAAGTTGCTTTCGCCACATTAGCTCAGCCCAGTGAAGTTGGCGGCAGCAGAGAAGGTGAAGGCTGGGATGAAACCAAGGATGGGAAAACTGACAAGTGTTTGCAAGGATGAAGAGGGGCCACATTGAGAGCAGAAGATAGAGTAGAGTAGAATACCAAAGATGGGCCTTTGTGTCCAGAAGAATCTGCCCTTGGTATTTCTTAGAGAGGTTGAAGTGTGATGTGAGAGTCTGGAGATGGTCACCTGCTCTCAATCTCATCGGACCTCTCCCCCTTGACAAGGTCACCAGAGCTGGTCCTAGATTCACTGTTCCAGGTCCAAGGACTGAAGCCAAGCCAGGTATCATGCCCAATGCCCAACTGCTACCCAGCCCACAGATTTGGAAGGCGTCTTAAGAGGCACAAACCATGAACTTCGAGCAGTCCTCATCATGACCAATGTGTGGAAGGAGTCGAGACACTCTGCTGATATGAGGGAAATGAATTCAATGTCCTTTAGGAACACACCCATGTAGAGTTGGTAGGAAAGTATGTGGGCGACCAGCATGGAGCCCTGGAAGCACCTCCTCTTGGAGCCATTGAGGGTCCTGGCCTCCTGGCCCGGTGGCACCGAGGAGTGGGTCTTCGTATTCTTAACCTGTCTCATGGTGGACGACACCACCAAGGAGTGGTGGGGCAGCTGAAGCTTCAAAGCTGGGCACCTTCTGTATAGAATCGAGATGCCAACTGATGCCAGCACCATAAGGGGGTTCTCACATCCTGAACAGCAGCAGCTGTTGCAGGATCTAATGCATGGGGCACCGTAACGGCTTCCTTGGGAGTCAAGGGGTACTGAAGGGAGGGATCTCCAACTCCCCTGCCCTCGGCTCGTCCTCTGCCTCGAGTGAGAATGGAATGGCCTTTGCCATATCCCAGACGAAGTCCTGGAAGGACATGTCCTCCGGGGGCGATTTCCTTCTCTTGTACAGAGGGGGACAGGTCTTAAGGAACGTCCGGAGACTCCCACTCAGACTGGTGATTCCTCCTCCATCTCCTGTCCCTCGGAGTTCAACTCTGAAAGGAAGTCAAAATATGGCCGACGGGACTGATGGCAGTCCTCACAAGGGTATCAAGGCATCTGAGCCAGAGACACTGGATCGGAACAGGTGTGGACTGACCACCGACCCATCTCCTCTGCCTCAGTGGGGAGGGCATGGGTCTCCAAGATGGGCTGCACTGCAGGTGGCAACGCCACTAGAGGCAGCAGGTCCACTGGGCCTGAAAAGCCAGGAGAACTGCTATGTGTGCCTCGAGGGCCCAAAGGCACTCCACCAGCACTTTGTCTCAGAGATCGTCAGGGTTGGCATGACTGCATCGGCCACCGACTCCAGCACCCATCCTGGGGACTCCACGATGGTTAGAGCAACAGGAGATTGCCGGTGGCCCTATGGGGCCTTGGGAGTCTCTTCTTCCCACTAGGGCACCTTTGCCAGTTGTTTCTGGCCATTATCTGATGTCATCTCAAGGAGGACTCTGGTGTTTATATCTGTGGCTCTTGGCCCGGTTCTCAGCCACACCCTTCAATGTCGACAGGGTGAATGGTGAATCCTTCTGTGGCTCTGACCAGGTCGATGGAGAGCCTCTGTTCGAGGACATTGTGGCCCCTTGGCTCAGAGTGAGCATGGGCACTGTGCGACGCCAAGGCTTTGGCAGAGCCTTGTGAGGGCATCAATGCAGATGTCTATGCTGGGGCAGACATTGGAGTCAGATGGCCCTACACTGCTTCTCCCAGCCCTTGAGGCCTTTCCTGTTCATCTGCAAGTAGAGATTACAGGAGGAGGGCTTGTGGTCAGGGCTAAGGCACTGAAAGCACCAAAATTATTTTGGTCAGTGACCAAGATGGTGTGCACACCAGGAAAACGGCAGCCGCAAAAAAAGCTCAATGTCTCCGGCCAGTAAAAAAACGTGTGGGGAAGAAAAAGAATCCCGTGAACGAAAAATGTGAACAAATTCAAAGACCCGCGCCAGCAGGAGCAGCAGGTAATAAGCACTAGAAAACAAGAAAAATCCACAAGATGAAAAACGATCAACTTTTCCCAGTGATAACAGGAAAATGTCCTAGGGGCTCAACAGAAAAAGATGACCGGAGATAAGGTGGTGCCTCAGCAGGCGGGAAGGCAAGCACACATGTGTGATGAAGTTTCCCCAAGGGCTTCCAATGGAAGCTGGGGAGTGATCCTGCGTGGCGCTCCATTGGGGACGTCACTCATACATGAGGACTTACTTCCTGATTATTCATGGAGGATCTTTATTAATTTTTCTTGATAATTCTATAGCATTTGACATGATTACTCATCTTTATTGGCTAGACTGCGTGAGATTGGTCTTGATCACAATGTTTATTCCTAATTCTCTCTTTATATCCATCCAGGTTAGGTCTGCAGGAGAATGTTCCTCTTGGCAACCTATCACAGATGGTGTGCTGCAAGGATATGCTCTGTCTGCTATATTGCTTAATATCTATATTGCTCCCATTGTTAAGATCTTTAATGGCCTTGATGTTATGTATAAGATCTATGCAGATGATCAGTTTGTGGTTCCTATATCCTCCCTCTTTGGATGCTGCTATAGAGCATACTAATTTGTGCATTAGCACTGTAAAATCCTGGATGACATAATAGACTGGCATTGAATGTTAACAAAACTGATATTTTGTTTGTCCTGGTTACTCCCTAACCCAGTATCTTTCATTATGCAAACTGGGGATTGTTTATTGCCGGTGGGATTTCAAGCTCATGATTTGGGAGTTGTACTCAACATCCAGCTGAATATGCAAGCTCATATACAGAAAGTTACTAAGGCTGCTTATTTTAAGCTGCACTTTGTCAGCCAAGAATTTGCATATTGTGTTTCAAGCTTTGGTTTTGTCACCACTTGACTACTGTGCGTTTCTTCAGCTTCCTTTGAATGTTATTTGACCTTTGCAGTCAATACAGAACATGGTGGCACGTCTTCTCACTGATAGAAATATGTTCAAACCATCTATTGATTTATGTAAATTACATTGGTTACCAAATAAATTTCAAATTTTATATAAAGGTCATCATATTGGTATTTATTTATTTAACAGTTTTTATATACCGTCTTTCTACAATTCAAGACGGTTTACATGGAACGTAACTGACAGTATTAAATCTCTTAACCGTCAAGCACCACTCAGTTTGTGGGCTTCTTTGCGGGTTTAATGCCCTTCTCATGTTTTATGCTCGCAGGATACATTGTTAGATATTCCATCATTTTGGTGGATCCACTTTCAAGTATTTCGTAACATGATCTTTCTATGGCTGTTCCATATATTTGTAATACTTTGCTTGCAGAACTGCATTTCATTTCAGATATTTAGGCATTTCGAAAGAAACTGACGGTATGTTTATTCTGACAAGCCTTTCCGAATGCATGAAATAGTGTCCGATTTTTTGAGCATTGATAAACTAGCAGATTTAGGAGTTTTTCAGGCATGCGTATGCTATGTTCATTACTGTTTTTGGTGTAGCTTATGTATCATGTTATCCGCCTAGGTTTTAGTGTGGAATATAAAGGTTTTAAATAAATAAATGTGCCAGAAAATGCCACGTTAACCTTTTCTGCAATTGGCCCATGTGTGCAGACAGTTTTTGGTTCAATGAACGATGGCTTAGATTCTGACCCTGCTTTGGAGGAGTTTTTTCTGTGTGCAGTTAGACAAAATTAGTTTTGAAAGTTGCTAAGACAGATTTTATTTTTAGGACGAACTACTCTTTCGGTCTTCCATCTACTTTGAGGTTGCAAGACTGAACTCCCTAAACTTAGGCAGCTACTCTTAGAATCATACTTTACTCCTGTTTTACTATGAGGGACTATATTAGTGTAGTTGTCAGGAAAGCTCCCTAATCTGCAATTGGCTTAAAGCGCTGTTAAACTGATCATTTCTGGATGGTCTTATAATTAGTTCTCACACAAATTATTGTAATGCATTGTATTTAGGACTGCCTAAGGTTGCTACGAGGGCTTTGCAGTTCATTCAAAATTTGGCAGTGTACCTTTCAATGGGTGTCAGTAAATGCAAACATCTATACTGTGCATTCTGCCAGTTTTTTGGTGTATTAGTTTCACGGTTCTAATATTCAAGGCATCCTAGTGAGGCTCTCCCTCAGGATATGTACCCATTTAAAATCCTACCATCCTCTTAGGTTTTTACAGATGCTAAATGTTCTCATGGAAAAGCTCTTTTGATTGATCAGCATACGTGAAAGGTTCTCTTTAGTGCTGTGTCGTCATACTAACATATTACTCATAGAACTTAGGGTATATCAACTAGCTACCTGCTTTTTCGCACACATTTAAAAGCCTACCTGCTTTTACAGGCCTTTGAGGGCTTCCAGTAGCATTTTATGTACATCAACCCATTAGGTGGGAGAGGCTGTAACCTTAAAGTACCAGGCAATCATTTTTATTTTTTTTAAAGTTATTTTCCTTTTTTTTTTAAATTTGTTATAATTATGTAAATTTTGTAATCCACCAAGATCCTAGGATTGCTGTGGAATAAGTAAAAATATATAAAAGATTGCATAAGCAGAGGTAGCTACAAGATAAAGAAGGTAATGTGCTTGTATAAGTCTTTAGTGAAACCCATACACCTTTGAGTAATCTGTTTTGTAACCATAATACCGAGAATGACAGTTGTTTAAAGGGCTACTAGAAAGATATACGGCATGCAAAATGCATTTGCTGGAGAAAGCAGATATTTGGATATTTATAATATCCCCACTATTTAACAAGACTTTAAAGTACAGGGAGGTGAAATTTTCTATAGAAAATGATTAACATTCAAATAAAAGACAAAACAGTCCAAGAGGATTAGAGAAAATAACTTTACTGGAGAAGTGGCAGATGCCTGAAATGGCTTATTGGCAGAAATGACAACCAAAACCATGTCAATTAAAAAAAAAAACAGTGAGTGAGTAGGTACAATTGCGTGTGTTTTGGAGGGGGAGGGGAATGAATTTCTTGCACTTGTCGCATGTACCAGCCATATGGAGCTTTAGAGGGTTAAAAAGCATCCTTGCTTGTACTTCTGCAGGAGATTAAGAGATATAGCATGGATGATTTTCACACCAAGATTAAGGTCCTCTTTTCCCCCCTTTAAAAGGGCTGAGAAGTGAAAGCACAGTTACTTACCTGTAACAGGTGATCTCTGGGAACAGCAGGAATTAGTCCTCACATATGGGTACGTCGGTACCGACGGAGCCTGCGCGGGAAAGCTCCCCAGCTTCCTAGAATGGAAGCTTTTGGGACCTCCCACTGCACATGCGCACTGCCTTCCCGCCTTCCTGAACAGCTCTCCTCAGTTTCGAGTTTATAGCTGAGTCAATAGAGAGAGGACAGGAAGATAGATAGATAAAAGATACAACTCCTAGGGGAGGTGGGTGGGTTGTGAGGACTAATTCCTGCTGTTCCCAGAGATCACCTGTTACAGGTAAGTAACTGTGCTATCTCCAGGAACAAGCAGGAATAAGTCCTCACATATGGGGACTCCCTAGCTTAGATGCGTGGGATCCCCTGTCAAGGTTCGCCATCTTCGTATGGATCTCAGGCATCCATTCTGGGAAGGTGGGCAGGAGTTGTCTAAGAATGGAACAGGTGTTTGAGGACAGCCTGGCCAAACAAGGCATCCCGGCGGGAGTCCTTGTCCAAACAGTAATGGGCTGTGAAGGTATGAACCGAGGCCCAGGTAGCGGCTCGACAGATCTGATCAATGGAAACAGAGTGCAGATGAGCCATAGAAGTTGCCATGGCTCTCACATTGTGAGCTGTGACATGGCCTTCTAGAGAAATGTTTTTACTCTGGTAAGCAAAGGAAATACACTGAGCAATCCAATTGGAAAGTGTACGCTTGGAGACTGGAAGTCCCAAATGTGAAGGATCAAAAGCCACGAAAAGTTGAGAAGACTTTCGATGTGGCTGAGTCCTATTAAGGTAAAAGGCTAGAGCTCTTTTACAATCCAGAGTATGAAGGTTCCTCTCTGCACTGGAGGCATGAGGAGCCGGAAAAAATACAGGTAGATATACCTCTTGATTAAGATGAAAAGGGGAGACCACTTTAGGCATAAAGTGGGGATTCGTCCTAAGGACCACCTTGTCATGATGAAATCTTGTATAAGGTGGATTAGCCACTAGAGCTTGCAGTTCGCTGATGCGACGAGCGGAAGTGACTGCAATTAGGAATAGTACCTTCCAGGAAAGAAATTTCAAGGAGGTAGAAAATAACGGCTCAAAAGGTGGCTTCATAAGCTGACCAAGCACTAGATTCAAATCCCATGCGACCGGGGGGGTCTGATGGGAGGTTTAGTGAGGGTCAGGCCTCTCATGAATCTTGCAACAAGAGGGTGAGAGGAGATAGGTTGTCCATTTACAGGTTTCAGGGATGCTGAAGTAGCACTTAAATGGACTCTTACAGAATTCGTCTTAAGGCCTGCATTGGAAAGATGCAGGAGATAGTCTAAGAGGGAATTCAAAGGAAGTGCCAGAGGGTCAAGGCCCTGCTGAGCACACCAAATGGAAAAACGTTTCCATTTGAAAGCATAAGACCGCCTCGTGGAAGGTTTCCTAGAGGCATGAAGGATATCTTTCACAGGTTGAGAAAGATTAAAGTCTTGAAGACTTAAGCCTTCAGTAACCAAGCTCGGAGATGTAGGGATTTGGGGTTTGGGTGCCACAAAGTCCCGTCCTCCTGAGACAGAAGGTCTGGTGCAGCTCCTAAGTCCAGGGAGGATCCCTGGGAGAGCTGTAGAAGCAGAGGGAACCACACTTGGCGTGGCCAGCGTGGAGCTATGAGGATCATAGAGCCGTGATCTCTCTGGAGTTTGAACAGAGTCTTGGGAATCAGTGGAATGGGTGGAAAGGCATATAGGAACGCCTGACCCCAATGGAGGAGAAAGGCGTCCGTGGCCTGAGCTTCCTGACACGGAGTCCTGGAACAGAACCGGGGAAGTTTGGCATTCCACGGACTTGCAAAGAGGTCTATGTCCGGGG
The DNA here is from genome assembly GCA_033557465.1 of Ichthyophis bannanicus. Classification (NCBI taxonomy): domain Eukaryota; kingdom Metazoa; phylum Chordata; class Amphibia; order Gymnophiona; family Ichthyophiidae; genus Ichthyophis; species Ichthyophis bannanicus. Next base: position 1,110,941,072 of record CM066031.1, read on the forward strand.
TTCCCCATTCCTGAAAGATTCTGGTTATCTGGCCCACATGTAGGGACCACTCGTGTGGCAGCAGAACTCGACTGAGTCTGTCTGCTCGAGAGTTTTGAACTCCTGGAAGGTACACTGCTAGCAGATGAATTTGGTGCTCTCTGGCGAAGGCCCATAATCTGAGAGCTTCGTTGCAAAGCGACAGAGAGCCCGTCCCTCCTTGTTTGTTTATGTAAAACATGGCCACCTGATTGTCTGTCTGAACCAGGTCAGGTTGGCAAGGAGGGTATGGAAGACCTTGAGGGCAAGGTAAATTGCTCGCAGTTCCAGGAGGTTGATATGAAGGGTGGCCTCCTGTGGAGACCAAGTGCCCTGAGTGGAGAGAGTTAGCAGATGGGCTCCCCACCCCAATTGGGAGGCATCTGTTGTGAGGGTTGCTTGGGGTAGCAAGGGCTGAAAGGGAGCCCCCAACAACAGATTCTTGGTGGATATCCACCAATGGAGGGACCAAGACAGACGGTTTGAGGTTTGTATTTGGTCTGAGAGTGCTCCCGACGCCTGAGTCCACTGGGTGGCCAGGGTCCATTGAGCTGCTCTCACATGAAGACGAGCGTAGGGCACCACATGTACTGTGGAGGCCATATGGCCCAGGAGGCGTAGCATTTCCCTGGCTGTCAAGTGAGTACTGGACTGGGCTTGGGAGGCCAAGCTCAGCAGACGCTGACCCCGAACCAGTGGAAGGTAGGCTCTTGCAGTGGTGGTGTCCAACTGGGCCCCTATGAATTCTAGAGACTGAGTAGGGCTGAGTTGAGACTTGGGGAGGTTTATTACCAGTCCCAGATACTGCAGAAGGCTCCTTGTGCGGTCTAGGGAAATCTGGGCCTGCGACTGAGTTGGAGCTCGAATGAGCCAGTCGTCCAGATATGGGAATACGAAAATCCCCATGCTTCTGAGAAATGCGGCTACGACTGCCATGCATTTGGTAAAGACTCTTGGGGCAGAGGCGAGACCGAAGGGAAGTACTCTGTATTGGTAATGACTTCCCCTGAACAGAAAGCGAAGATAGTTTCTGTGGGATGGATGGATGAGTAGATGTGTATACGCATCCTGCAGGTCTAGAGAACAAAGCCAGTCCTGACTCTGAAGGTATGGAAGGAGAATGCCCAAAGAGAGCATTTTGAATTTCTCCTTGTACAGAAATTTGTTCAATTCTCTCAGATCTAGGATTGGTCTGAATCCCCCTGTTTTCTTTGGAATGAGAAAATAGGGGGAGTAGAAACCTGACCCCTGTTGATGAAGAGGAACCTCTTCTATGGCCCCTTGGGCAAGCAGAGAAGAGATCTCCTGATCCAACAGGGCTAGGAGAGGAGATGGAGAATTGAAGGGTCTCACCATGTGATGAGGAAGGCTGGAGAAATGAAGTTTGTAACCCTCTCGGATGATAGAGAGGGTCCATTGCTCTGTTGTGATCTGTTCCCATCTGGGAGCAAAGTGAGCTAACCTTCCAGGTATGGTGAGAGGTTCTGGTTGGTCCAGAACCAGGAATGGCAAGTTCTCTAGGGGCAAGTCAAAACCCCTGAGGGGGTGGAGCCTGTTGAGCTGTAGTAGCTGCTGCAGGCTTTGCTCTTGCTTGTTTCGTTTGCTGACGTTTAGCCGCAAAACGAGGTTGAGAAGATTGCTGGCCAGTATTGGAAGCATATCTGGCCTTCTTATAATAAGGCCTCTTGAAAGACTTCTTCTTAGTGGGAGTAGAAGTGGACTTAGAAAGTCTCTCTAAGGTGGCATTTTCAGCGTCCATTTGAGTGGCCTTAACTTGCCACTCTGCACCGAATAAGTTCTCACCTGTACAGGGCAGATTCCGTAAGCCATCTAGAACCCAGGGTTCCAGATCAGAAGCCTGGAGCCAAGCCAGACGTCTGGCTGCAATAGCAATGCCAGAAGCTCTGCTGGCTCCTTCGAAGGAATCAAAGGCAGCTCTGTTGGAGAACTTAGAAACATCTAAAAGTTGTTTCACAACAGAAAGGAAGTCCTCCTGTTTATCCTCAGGGATAAGGGAGGCAAAATGCCGTACTTTCTTGGCAAGTTCCCCTAGGAACATGCCCATATAGAGGCTGTAGGAATTAATCCTGGCTATAAGCATACTAGCCTGGAAGATTTTCCTACCAAAAGAGTCCAGTGTCTTACATTCCCTTCCTGGAGGTGTAGAAGAGTGCCTTTTAGTACTCTTGATCTTTTTCATTGCAGACTTTACCACAATGGAGTGGTGAGGCAATTGAGTTTTCTGAAAACCAGGAGAAGGAGGGACCCGATACATGGTGTCCAACCTACGGGAATAAGGAGACAGAGTTAAAGGGTTCTCCCAGAAATCCATCAATTGTTCTTGAAGGATTTCATGGATAGGCAGAGTAACTGCTTCTTTAGGAGACTTAGAGTATCCTAAAATATCCAATCTTTTTGACCTTGGTTCCCTTTCAGAGGAAGTAGTGATAGAAAGGCCTTTAGCCATTTCTAAAATAAAGTTCTGAAAGGACAAATCCTCTGGAGGAGACATTCTCCTTTTTGGAGAAGAAGGTTCCTCAGGAAGGTCAAGGGAGAGCTCTGCAGACTCATCAGAGGAGACAAAATCCTCAGAGGAATCGGTGTATTCTCTAGTTTCCTCCAACGCACGATACGCATACCGATCGGTATCGACATCGGGCGTACCGGGTATGGAAGCGGTATGGAGCGAAAGCCCATACGGTACCGATTTGCGTTTAGAAGAGGAAGGCCTGGGTTCCGGCATGGCGGACGATACCGGAACCGGGCCCGGAACCGCTGGAAGCGGTACCGATGGCGTTGCAGCTTTAATGAAAGCCATGACGGCCTGCTGCATGGATTGGACAGTATTGCCCATAGACGCCACGGCTGCCTGGATGTCGGTACCGGTATGGGCCGGTACCCCAGAGCAGTCCAACAGGTGATCTGTCGAGGCCGTGCCATCGATGTCAACCTGTAGCCCCTGTATTGGCGTTTTGGAAGGTAGGACCTCCCGCCGGGGCTGTTTGGCTGGGGCAGGGTCCTCAAAACTAAGAGCCTCTCGATGCTTTGAAGGAGATTTGCTCTTTGAGGACTTGCCCACAGAAGGTTTGGTTACCTGAGATCCATCCGGGGATGATGACCTGGATGACTGTGATGTTGGATTCTCTGAAGCAAACAGCACATGGAATTTGTTGGCCCGGTTCTGCAGCCCACGCTTAGACATTTGGGAGCAGGAAGGGCAGTCCGGAATGGAGTGGTCAGGCCCCAAACATTTAAGACACCATTCATGGGTGTCTGTGACTGATATTACAGCAGTACACTTGGTACACTTCTTAAATCCAGGGGCTGGCTTCTCCATGTGGAGAATTCAAGTAGGCCTGAAGGCCTAACTGAAGTGACCAAGTGCTGAAAAATAATAAAAGAAAAGAAAATAATTTTTCAAGAAAGAAAAAGGAAGACCGGCGATACCGGTATCGGTATGGGAAGGCAGGTACGCGGTCTAAAGAAACAAAACAAAAAACTACAATTTCTTCAGCGGTGACAGGATACACGACCTGCTGGCTCCGCGGAAAAAGAGAAACTGAGGAGAGCTGTTCAGGAAGGCGGGAAGGCAGTGCGCATGTGCAGTGGGAGGTCCCAAAAGCTTCCATTCTAGGAAGCTGGGGAGCTTTCCCGCGCAGGCTCCGTCGGTACCGACGTACCCATATGTGAGGACTTATTCCTGCTTGTTCCTGGAGATTAAGATTATCTAGGGGTTAGGAAAGGGAGGGAAGGTAGAGAATCTGCTGTATAAGTTTAAATTATGGAAATCTTTTAAGGGGCTCCAAACCGATTTAGGGAAATGTGAGAGGCCATCATTCTCCTGGTTAGGTAAGACTAAGGGTGATGTTCCTGTTTTTGTCCTTGCCTTTGGAGATTCCAAAGGTCCTTAGGAGTATGCAGAGATAGATACTTGACTATTCGGAGAAAGTGACCACCTAAGGGGTGTGCTATATAGACAAAAGAGATGTTGGGATAGGTGTTCCTAATTTGAAGGTGTATTTCAAAGCAACTCAAGGTGACTGTGGAACAGCGAGAGGAGTTGAGGCAGAGTGGATGAGATTAACAAAGTGCATTGGGGAACCCCTTTGAGGGCAGAAAATGGTCTGTTGGGGGTTAGGAGAGAGAGAATTCAGAATCCTTTTGTATCTTTTATAATGCAGACATGGGACAAACTTAGGGAACACCTTGTTAGTGTTAAAGGCTTTTAGGTGTACTCTTATTAGGCTTAATATAGATTTCAAGCTAGGTTTATTATACAAGGTGTTTGACCTGCCCCACCATTTCCAATGGTCTCGATTGCCATTCTGCATTCACCCTCAAGTAGTATATAGTTCACTATGTGAACTCTGGCTTGGTCCAGAGGGAGTTAGAGGGAGACCTGACAGTATGAAGTGGTGTATAGTTCTTGTGATGGCATGAAAGGGTTTCTCCGACTATATAAGCTGAACATTAGAACAAAAAAATGCCATACTGGGGCAGATCAAGGTCCATCAAGCCCAGTATCTGGTTTCCAACAGTGGCCAATCCAGGTCACAAGTACCTGGCAGGTATCAAAGTCCACAGCTTCCACAATGCTTGTCCCGGGGTAAGCAGTGGATTTCTCGAGTCCTCTTTAATAATGGCTTATGGACCTTTCCTCCAGGACTTTGCCCAACCTTTTTTAAAACCAGCTACACCAACAGCTTTTACTACATCCTCTGGTAATGAATTCCAGAGTTTGATTACATGTTGAGTGAAAATTTCTCTTATTAGTCTTAAACGGGTTACATTGTAGCTTTATTGCGTGTCCTCTAGTCTTTCTGCTTTTTGATGGCGTAAATGACCTATGTTAACCGTTCCACTCCATTCATTAATTTATAGACTTCTATCATATCTCCCCTCAGCCTTCTCTTTTCCAGGTTGACAAGCCCTAACCTTTTAAGCCTTTCCTTATAGGGGTATCCCTTCCTTCCCCTTTTACCATTTTGGTGGCTCTTCTCTACCTTTTCTAATTCCGCTGTATTCTTTTTAGAATACAGCGACCAGAATTACACACAATATTCAAGGTGCGGTCAAACCATGGAATGATACATATATACACATATATATTCAATGTATATATAATTATATAGATAGTTATCCCCAGTTCACACCCAGTTTATCTTCCCTGTTATCTGTAAACCTAGTTCAGTCATGTATTGACAGGTATATTGTTGTTTATTGTAAACCGCACTGATGACAAATAGTGCGGTATATCAAAAATGTTAAATAAAAAAAAAAATAAAAAATAGGCATTGTAATATGGTTATGGTTTTATTCTTCATTCCTTTCCTTATGATTCCTAGCATTCTATTTGCTTTCTTGGCTGCTGCTGTACACTGGTCGGAGGGTTTCAATGTATTATCCATGATGATGCCTAAATCTTTTTCCTGGATGGTGGTTTCTTGCATCATGAAAACAAAGTTTGGGTTGTTCTTTCCTAGGTGCATAACTTTGTACTTGACCACATTAAATTTCATCTGTCATTTGATTGCCCAGTCTTCCAATTTATCAAGGTCATCATACAATTTTTCACAATCCTCTTGGGTTTTAACAACTCTGAATAATTTTTGTGTCATCTGCAAATTTGATCACCTCACTCGTTATCCCCATTTCCAGGTCATTTATGGATATGTTAAAAAGCAGAGGGCCCAGCACAGATCCATGGGTTACTCCACTATTCACTTTTCTCCATTGAGAAAATTGGCCATTTAGCCCTACCTCTGTCTTCTAGTTTTTAACCAGTTTCTGATCCACAATACTACAACTGCCTCCAATCCCATGACTTTAATTTCACCTAAAGTCTCTTATGAGGGACCTTGTCAAAGGCTTTCTGAAAATCCAGATATACTATATCAAATGGCTCACCTTTGTCTACTCGTTTATTCACACCTTCAAAAAATATAACAGATTAGTAAAACAAGACCTTTCTTGGCTAAATCCATGTTGGCTTTCTCTCATTAAACCATGACTATATGATCAGTTATTTCGTTCTTTATAATGATTTCTATCATTTTGCCTGGTACTGATGTCAGACTCACAGGTCTGTAGTTACCAAGATCACTCCTGGAACCCTTTATAAATATTGGCGTAACAATGGCCATGCCCCACTCTTCGGGTACTACAGTTGATTTTAATGATAGTTCACAGATTACTAATAGTGGGTCTGCAATTTCATATTTCAGTTTTCAATATCCTTGAATGTATACCATCCGGTCCAGGTGATTTGGTACTCTTCAGTTTATCAAAGAGCTGTAATACATCTCCATGGTTTATTGATATTTCTTTCAATTCTTCTGATACAACAGCCTCATATACTGTACCATTTCAGGCATGGGTAAATTCCCTACATCTTCTGTAAAGACCGAAGCAAAGAATTCATTCAGTCTTTCCACTATGGCCTTGTCTTCATTTAGCACCCCTTTCACTCTTCTTATCCAATGGTCCAAACTGGCTATCAGGTTTTTTTTTTTTGCTATGAATGTACTTGAAAAAGTTATTATGTATTTTTGCTTCCACGGCAAGCTTTTTTAAAAATTCTCTGTCTGCCTTATCAATGCCTTGCATCTAACTTAGCAATACTTGTCTCCCGTTTGTCATTTGCTCCTTTTTCCATTTCCTGAAAGATGCTTTTTTGGCCGCAACAGCCTCTGACCTCGCCTTTAAACCATGCTGGCAGTTTTTTGGCCTTCCTTCCACTTTTCTTAAAGCATGGAAAACATCTGTTCTGGGCTTCCAAGACAGTATTTTTGAACAATGCCCACGCTTTATGCAAATCTTTAGTTAACTAAAGACTAAAAGGAACAGCTGCAAAGGCTATTTTCCTCATTTTCATAGTCTCCCTTTTGAAAGTTAAATGGGAGTACTGTGGATTTCCTTGCCGTCCTCCTTCCATTTATTAAATCAAATGAGATCATGCTATGATTGCTATTGCCAAGTGGCCCCAACACCCTTATCTCTTGCACAAGATCCTGCATGCCACTAAGGACTTGGTCCAAAATAGTTTCCCCTCTTGTCAGTTCATGAACCAGCTGCTCCAAGAAGCAGTCATTTATTTCATCTAGAAACTTTCCCTAGGATGTCTTGCTGCGACATTGACCCAGTTGATACCCGGGTAATTGAACTCACCCATTATTATAGATTTGTAACTTTTGTTTGCTTCCCTGATTTCTTTCAGCATTTCAATACCCATCTGTTCATTCTGGCCAGATGGTTGGTAGTACACCTGCACTGCCCTTGCCTTCCCCTCTACATGGATTGTCTATCCATAGAGATTCTACAGCGTATTTTGTTTCCTGGAAAACTTTAATCCTATGCGACTCAATGCCCTAACAGAGCGCAACCTCTCCACTAATTTGATCTACTCTATCATTGCGATATAGTTTGTACTCAAGTATCACAGTATCCCATTGGCTGTCTTCCTTCCACCAGGTCTCAAATACCAAATCATATCTAACCTATCATTTAGAGCTATATATTTAATTATCCCATCTTATTTATTTTTTTAGACTTCTAGCATTTGCATACAGGCATTTTAGAGGTTGTATTTCAATCATAGTAATCTGGTTATCAGTTAATAGGGGTAATTTGGAATCTTTCACCTCTGCACTTATGGGCATCTGGGTAATTTATCTTTATTGGAACCTCTGTTTGGATGTCCTAACTTCCCTGTTTTGTTAGTATCCTTCAAGGATACATTCTTCCAAATCATGCGCTCTTGGGCGACTGTCGGCTTTCTCCTATTATCTAGTTTAAAAGCTGTGCTCTCTCCTTTTTAAAATGTTAATGCCAGCAGCCTGGCTCCATCCCTGTTAAGGTGGAGCCCATCACTTTGGAAGAGCCCCTCCCTTCCCCAGAAAGTTGCCAAGTTCCTAACAAATCCCAAACCCTTTTTACACCATTGTCTCATCCATGCATTTAGACTCTGGCGCTCCGCCTGTCTTTTGGGCCCTGCGCATGCATGGGAAGCATTTCAGGGAATGCTATCCTGGAAGTTCTGGATTTCAACTTCCTACCTAAAAGCATAAATTTGGCTTCCAGAGCCTCCCCCCACATTTTCCTATGTCATTGGTACCAACATGTACCAAGACAGCATACTCCTCCCAAGCACTGTCTAAAACCCTGTCTATGTGGTACGTGAGGTCTGCTATCTTTGCACCAGGCAGGCATGTTACCAGATGATCCTCACGTCCACCAGCCACCCAGCTATCTACATGCCTAATGATTGAATAACCCGCTATAAACAGACATACTAACCTTTCCCTCACATACACATGGCCCTGGAAAAACCTCCTTGGTGCAAGAGGGTGTTAAATCTCTTGGTGAACAGGTCCTAGCTACAGAATCATTTCCTGCCTCATCAAGGTGATGCTGTCCTTTCACAAGACCTCCACGACAGCTGAGAGGCTGCCAGACTGGAGGTGGGGCTTCAATACTATGTCCCTTGTAGGTCTTGTCTATGTACCTCTCTGACTTCCTTATGTATTCTAAGTCTGCTGCTCTAGCCTCCAGAGATCACACTCGTTCCCTGAGGGCGAAGAGCTCCTTGTACCTAGTGCACATGTAAGACCTCACCAACTGGGAGAAAATCATACATGTGACACTCAATACAAAAGACTGGATAACCTATCTCATTGCTGGACTGCTGTCTGCATCTTATTTTTAAAGTTTTGTTAGTTATTTAAGTTATTAGTTGCTAGGGATACTTGTACTAACAGCTATACCAAATAAGTGTAAAGGACTTTAGTCACCTCAAGATCAATTATTTTCAGGGCCTTAACTCATCTATTCCTGGTGAGGATATCAGCTGAACCTAGAAGGGAATGCGAATACCACCCCCCCCCTTTTAAAGGTGTAAGACCCTATTAAGCTAGGATTGTGCCTTGGGTGGGTGGGAGAGAACTAACACTTAGTAAAGGCTGGCTTGCTACACAGGTCCCACACCTGTGCTTCTAAGGTAATCTGTGACCAATTTCCTGGGTGATTCACAAAGCCCTTGCTTTGACAGAGGAAGTCCTTCAAAATGCCCCTTTGATATGTCACTTGGCTTTAACCCCTATTTTAAAAAATTTCACTGGTCTCTTGCCCCCTATCTAGAAGGGCTCTTTCTAAAGATCTCTAGAAACAATTTATTCCTCAAAAAATACTGGACCCTGCTTTTCCTTTTATGCTGTTATACTCTACTTTGATTTAAATTAAAGCTCTTTGCTGATACTAGGCCCCGACCAAGTATAAAATTTAAACAAAGCTCTCTGCTGTGTCTTAAACTGAAAGCTACCTGCTGAGTTTTTAATATAAACTAAAAGCTCTTTGCTGATACTAGGCCCTGACTGATTTAACAAATACACTGGATTCTAACTTACACAGATTAATCAGCTTTACTCTAAAGAATTCTTTTCCCCCAAGATTCTCAAAAAATCCCAGAAATAAATACTTACAATTGCAGATCTCTCTCCAGAAGTAGCAGTCCCTTTTTGTAATCCTTCAAGACTACAAAAATGGACTGCTACTTCTGGAGGTAAGAACTACCTTTACATAATTACAGCAATTAGGCATCAAAGTGGGGATGGTCAAGAGAATTTGGTCACCTTATGAAGATTGGTTGAAAAAGCGATATTAAGTGCATGTCTCAAAATAGTGGAAGCCCTAATGGAGACTTTTGGAGAGGGGTGGGAGAGTTATTTTACCATCTATATTTATAAGATGTTTAGCAGGGATCAACAAATCCCAGGCACCAGGGTCAACCTGGTGCCTGGGATTTACTTGCCCCCTCCTCCTTTAAAGATCACAATTGTGGGGCGAGAACCCTTCCATATCTCAGGGAGATCGATCCCACTGGCAGAAAAGGGGATCTGATCTCTTGCAGGCAGACAGCTTGCACAAAGAGCATGATCATAGCCATCCACCTTCTCTTCTATCCATGAGAATCTAGATCTCCATTGGCAAAAACAGGTAGGGATAGCCAGAATTGCAGCCTGGAAGGTGGAAGAGAGCTGATGGGGCAGCAATTAAAAAAAAGGAAAAGGTTAGAGCGGGGGTGGGGGGGATGGGTGTAACAGCATAAACTTAAAAGGCCAGTAAAAAATTACAAAAGAGAGGATGGGGGAATGTAAAGCAGGGGAATGGGAGTGCTAAGGGGGAGGAAGAGTGCAAGGTGTTGCATGTTGAAGGGATGAAATCATGGGGACAAAAGGGCACAATGCATTTTTGCCGAAAGGTGCATTCCTATCCCTCCAGAAGACGTGCACAGACACCCCACCTCCATAGGACAGATATGCATCCCAGCTCCACGCTATGTACACATACTTGCATCCCACCTCTGAATACAACACTCATATGCTTCCCAACTCTGCAGCACACACGCATGCACTGCAGCCCTGCACCACTCAGAAAAATGCACCCTCCGCCACATTACCGATGCACCAGACCCCCCCATAGACACTTGCTATCTGAAGCTATAACTTATCTAAAGATGACATGCTGTGTAGAAACTTTGGTGCTGGTCTCATGAGACTTGAGAACATGAGACCAGCATAAGAGAATTGGGAGTGGGGTTGTGGGGGGGACACGAGGTCATCACAAGCACCAGTCCTTAAGATTTTGGCCTGGCTCCTAAATCCACACAATTTGTCAAAGCCTGCTGTACAGGATGTTAGTGATGATTTGCCTTGTACATATTAAATAAAGGGCTGAGAGACTGGATAAGGATAAGAGGGTAAGGATAGTGTGCTGGTGCAAGTCTAACAAGTTATATTTGAATCTACTCAAAATGGTAGAGAACCAGATGAAGACAATTAGGAAGATTCAATGGATCAACTGGTACTCATTTGCTATCATCTATTGTTGCTATGATACCCACCCTTTGCCACTACTATTGGCAATCTCATCAGCCAGTTCATCTCTTTCCTGCTGGGCTTGACGTTTGGCACGCTCTGCTGCAGCGAGTTCCTGGAAAAGAAATTCATCATGATCATCAGTTGTATACAAATTCAAAATCTACCTATCTAGGTTAGTTTTAATCAAGCCATTCCTGGAGTACACCTTAGCCACTCTGGTTTTCAGGCTATCCACAATAGACAGACATGAGATTTGCATGCATTGGTTTTCAGAATATTCATAATGAATTTGCGTGGTAAAAGGAGGCAGACAGACTAGGAAGTACTAACCAGTTTTGCAGGAAATTTACACAAAATGGGGAAAATAAGGTTACTCACCTGTAGCAGGTATTCTCCATGGAAATCAGGATAAATCCTCACATACGAGGTCACCAATGAAGCCCCATGTGAGAACTTCTCTTAGCTCTTTCTAGGTTTTAGAGCAGTCCCTATGTGCATGTGCATGTATTCCTGCCTGCCATCACATTTCATCTCCTCAGTGTGGTGACCAGCTTAGCAGAATTCAACGCAAGGAATCCAAGAAGAGAAGAGAGGGTAGTGAGGACTTCTGTGGACAGCAGGGTAACACCTGCTACAGACACGTAATCTTATTTTCTCTGGACAAGCATAAGTGCTCACACTTGGGCTTCATTATCTACTAGCTGCCTTGAAAAGAAAGAGCAGTGTTGCAACTGGCATATACTAACAATAACCATTTTTGGCAACAGGCCTTTATGTAAACAACCTAGAGATGAAAGCATGAACAAATAAATGGTCTGGGGGATGGAGCTGAGTCTAATCCTCAAAATGATTTTTGAAGTATAGTCTGGCCAAATTTACTGTTGTGTCAGGAGTCTTTCCAAAACAGAAATGCGCTGTGAATGTATAGACAGAAGTCCAAGTTACAGTTTTACAAATCTCTTCCATGCAGGCTGATTGCACTTGGGCTACTAACGAATATATGAGCTGACACATGACCCTTAAGCTTCAGACCTGCCTCAACATAAGCAAAAGATGCAATCTACTATCCAAACTGAAAGGATACATTTCTTGATGGCAGCCCCCAACCTATTGGGGTCAGAAAAGAAAACGGAGGGAGGAGGAGGAAAAGATATTCAAATAGATGGCTGTTTAGGCCAAGAGCTCCAGTTGGGACAATTGTACATATGTAATATATGTCATAACTGTAAATAGTTCTGAACTTTCAAAACTGTACAAAGTTGCTTAGAGTTACAAGTATTTGTTTATAATTATTGTTTCACTGTATTTCTCACATTGTTCTCTGTATTTTGACTTATGTTCAATGTAAACCGCCACTGATCTTGGGAAATGGCGGTGTATAAAAATGTTGCAAATAAATTGTAAATGAGAGGCATATGGCCTAAGGAATTTCTCTTACCTGTCTGGAAGCACAGTCCGACTCTTATAAAGAGCTTATATCCATGAGTAACAAGTTGAAAAAGCATAGTTACTCACTTGTAACAGGTGTTCTCTGGGGACAGCAGGAATCAGTCATCACATATGGGTGACGTCGGCACTAACAGAGCCCACCGTGGACGCTTCTCCCCAGCTTTCGAAGAGAGCCTTTGGCAGATGCACCATGCATGTGTGGCCAACTTCCCACCCAAGGGTGCCACCTTGCCTCTGTCAAACATAGCTAAGACTGCAAAAAAGAAAGTAACTTCATGGGGAGGAGGAAGGGTTTATGAGGACTGATTCCGGCTGTCCCCAGAGAACACCTGCTACAGGTGAGTAACTATGCTTTCTCTGGGAACAATCTGGAAGTCAGTCCTCATATATGGGACTCCCTACAAGCTACAGAAAAACCTGTAAAGCAGCCACTGGTGACCAGAAAAAAGCGAGTCGTGACCAGCAGCAATCGAGTCCTAGGATAATAGACTCTTGAATGACCCATGTGTCCAGCAAGGAACCAGCAGTCTGGTAGCCTAAACACACAAGGGCTGGAGGGCAGGAGCTGCCTACATCCTGAACAAATGACGGAGTACTGCCTGACCAAAGGCACTGTTCCTGTGTGACTCCCTCTCCAAGCAGTAATGAGCTGCAAAGGTGTGGACTGCCAGAGGGATGGAATGCAAGTTTGTACACAGATGCCACCATAGCCCTGATGTGTGCCATGACCCAGCGCTCCAGCGAGAGCAATGCAGTCCACCACGAGGTGTACACAGTACACTACACTTGGTCACCACTGCCGCCAGCCGACTAGGTATTTGGTGTTAGGAGGACAGGGCCCTCATAGTCCAGAGTGTGAAGGACTGGCATGAGGCCACAGAAAAAAAGGTGGGGAGTACCATCACTTGATGGAAGTGGAACAGGGACACCACCTTGGGAAGAAACTTGGGGTGCGTGCGGAGCAAGACCCTCATGGTAAGGTGGATCTACATCAATGCCTGGAGCTCGCTCACCCTGCCAGCTGATGTAAGTGCCACCAGGAACACCACCTTCCAGGAAAGGTACTGCAGATGGCATGTAGCCAGGGGCTCAAACAGTGGGGCAGTGAGCTGCAATAGCATCATGTTGCAATCCCACTCCACCACATGCGAGTGGGTAGGATGCTTGGGTAGCAAGAGACCCTGCAGGAAGCAGGTCACGAGGGGCTGCAAGAAGACAGGCTTGCCAGAAGACAGGCTTGCCCTTGATGGGATGGTGGTGCACCACAAGCATACTCAAGTGGAACCTGACAGAGCTGGTCTTCAGTCCTGCTTGTAACAGGTGGAGTAGGTATTGCAACACAAGTTGCACAGAGCAGGAAAACAGGTTAACCCACTGATCCGCACACCACACAGAGAATCTGCACTAATTTGAGGCATAGGCTCATCTTGTGGAGGTCTTACAGGAGGCCAGGACGACCTCCTCCACCTCCTCTGAGAGGCTGAAAGGGGGCAAGGCTACACTTTCATCAGCCAGGCTGTTAACATCAGAGACCCCAAATAGGAGTGTAGGAGGGAGCTCGCCTCCTGTGACAGTAGCCCTGAAGCATTCCCTAAGGGAACCAGAGGAGCCATGGACAAGTGAAGGAGCAGGGGGAACCATGCTCGCCTGGGCCACTGAGGGGCTACAAGTATCAGTAAGGCAGTGTTGCGCTGGACCTTGAACTAGGTCTTGGTAATCTGTGGCATGGACGGGAAGGCATAGAGAAGGCCCTCCGTCCATGGGATGAGGAAGGCATCCGCTGCCACCTGGGATGGGTACGGCTGCCTGGAGCAAAAGCAGGGCAGCTGTGTATTAGCCAGGATGGCAAAGAGGTCCATCAGTGGAGCTCCCCAGAGCCAAAAGAGCCGATAGGCCACCTTGGGGTCCAGCTGGAAGACCCTGCTTAGTCTGTCTGCCAGGGCATTGTCCTGGCCCAGCAGATAAATCACCTGCAGGAGCTTTTCAAAGCTAAAACTGATCAAGATCTGAGATCTACAATGAGTCAAGAGCGGCTTTCTGATCTAATTGATGATTTTGCAGCAAAAAAGGCTAGGAAGGTTCCACTTTAAGCAAAATCAAGATGTACTAAAACATGAGGCTTTAGATATGGTAGTCTCTTTCAAAACAGCATATTTCTTTATTCTTGGTAATTGACAGTGCAGGCTGCATATAGTGGTTTGCAGTGTTTCCCAGTTGGAGGATTATTCCTTCTTTCATGTGAAATGTATAATTGATATAGCATTCAAAGACAGCATTTAAAGAAGATTATTTAATATAACCTATGGAAGTTCAACATCTGATTGTTAGTCTTGAATGCTACCATTCTTATTAAAAATGTTTGGGCTGTCATGGTTGGTTACATAAATATGTATTTGTTCAATAATGAAAACACGTCTTCTGTTAAGTTATGTTATTTAAAAAATTATGGTGTTATGGCTTCTTAAATAAGCAGCATTGTAAATAAAAGTGAAACCGATTACTCTTGGATACTACTCTGATTTTTCTTTTCTTGCATAATGCTAAACTCTTATTCTTAAATGTTACTTTAAGAGGCACAAACCTCTTGTAGTCCTGTACTATTAGGCACATAACTAATACATCTGAGAGAACAGACTGAATGGGAGCATTAGTACAAGGTCCCACAGTTATGCAAATATCTATGCAAATGAGACCCCGCAAAGAGTCTACACACATGGCCCCGCACCCCCCTTGGGCTGCCCCTGATGTCAGGGGATAGGGAGGAGTAAAGGATAAATTGCCAAGATATACTGCCTGCTTTTAAGTGATCCAGTTATTACTCTCTAATGTGAGGTAGGAAAAGGACTTTGGTATGTTGGGAGAAAGGGTGGGATGAAGTTTTCCAAAATATTAAAATATGTGACCTCTAATCTGGTTGAAAGCAGATTAAAATTATTGTATAAATGGCATTACACTGCGTATAGAATCCAGAGAATTTATAGGAAAGAAGGAGGTACTTGTTGGCCTAAGTGTGAATTGCAGGGTACATATTTGCATGTGTGATGGATTTGTCAAAAAAAAAAAAAAAAATCAGAACTATTGCTGGTCTCAGCATGTTAATATTGTGGAAGAGATTGTGGGGGAATCAAGTTAAAGAGATTCTAAGATTGTGTTATATTTGCATAATATTGAACTGAATACATACGCTTTTCTTAAATACTGAATGTATGCCAGATACTGCATGTGTGTGTGTGATTTTTTTTATTGAATTAGTAAAATGACCACATTGGTGGGAAAGCCACAATATTCCACTGAGATAACATTGAAGTGTGGATGCAGATGCAAGGGGGATAACATTGTTCCTTCCAGCACCTAGCATTGCAGCATTTTAATCTTTATTTCATACAACCTTATTTAATTGTATAAGCATTTTTATTTTCCTTCAAGGTTCAGTCATAGGAGGATAACAATGAATATCCCGCTCATCCCCTGGCCGGGCTAACCATTAGGCAGTTGCCTCAGGCGGCAGCAAAACACAAGACATTCAAAGCTAAACAATACACAGACTGCTGGAAGGGGGCAGGGGCAGCATAAGGTTTGCCTAGAGCACCAACATCTTGAGCCTACTCTGGGGCCTGCCCTACCCCTGGCAGGAGATGAGCACACTAAGGTCCTGATTAGGAGGCCCTCTATTTTTTGGACTCTGCCCCATTTCTCTCAATCATGTGGGAACATTCTGAACCCCTTTTCTCCTTTGTCAATGAAGCATGGAACGGTTTAAACTTTTTGAAATACCCAAATCTACAGGACAAGGGGAGGGTGGGGATACAGCTGAGTAGGTAGATGCTATCAGAAGTGAATTTTATTTATTTATTTTTAACAGTTTTTCTATACCACTTTATCCTACGATCAAAGCGGTTTACATTGTAATGAACATTATACATAGAACAGTGAGAAACTTGGAAGTAACATTAGCTTAAGTTTGTTGGTCTAGGGCATAGGTTTTCAACCCTGTCCTTGGGGAACCCCAGGCCAGTTGGGTTTTCCGGATTCCCACAATGAATATGCATAAGATAGATTTGCATACCATGTAGGCAGAACATGTAAATCTCTCTCATGCATATTCATTGTGGGAATCCTGAAAACCCGACTGGACTGGAGTTCCCCGAGGACAGGGTTGAAAACCTATGCTCTAGGCTATCAATGACAAATGGTGGTCAAGGGAGGGTGGAGTATGGAGGGTAAACTTGGAGGGGTGAGGGAGCAGGGGGAGAGGGGAACAGTAGATGGTTGGTGGCTGGTTAGGTGATGTTGTCAGAGCAGCAGACTGAATATATGAGTCTTTAGGGCTTTTCTGAAGGTTACTGTGTCCATTGTAGTTTGTTAGGAACAGAGTTCCATAAGTGTGGAGCATAATGTGAGAAAGTTCTGAGGTAGTAGAGCTGGTTTTCGTGAATAGCGGTGGTAGGCACAGCATTTCTGTGAGCCAGTTTGTTTTTTTCTGCTATCAGGTGTGATTTGAAGTAGGGATTGCAGGTGTGGCGAAAAGGAGTTGAGAATTTTGAAGGTTGTGAGAATGGATTTGTATTTTATGTGTTCTATTATTACAATCCAGGGTGTGCAGAATTGCCAACACCCAGTCGGTGTGGGGCTTCGGGAAGAAAGTGGACAGCACTCTCTTGACTGATATGAAAATCCGAGACAACCTTCAAAAGGAACTTGGGGTGGGTCCACAGGACCACCCGTTCCTATAGAACCTCGTGTACAGTATCTCAGCATCAGCACCTGGAGTTCACCGACTCTCCAGGCAGAGGTGAGAGCTATCAAGGTGGTCACCTTCCACAACAGGTGCTGCAGTGGGCAGGTAGCCATGGGCTCAAAGGGTGGCTTGGTCAGCTGTATGAGGACCATATTGAGGTCCCATTACGCCAAAGGAGGGCAGGTAGAGGGCTTGGAAAGCTGGCCTTGCATGAAACAAAACAAGCTGTAGCTCTGAAAGCGGTTTGCTCTCAATGGGGTGGTGGTTTGCTGAGATGGCACTCAGGTGAACCCTGACTGAGTTAGATTTCAGCCCAGACTGCAAAAAAAAAAAATAAGATGGTAAAGGAGCAACTCCAAGGGGAGGAGGGAGGGTTGTGAGGACTGATTCCTGCTGTCCCCGGAGAACACTTATTACAGGTGAATAACTACGCTGTCTCCAGGAACAAGCAAGAAGTCAGTCCTCACATATGGGGAACTCCTCAGCTACAGGCTACCGAAAGCCCATAGCAAACATAGGGGCTCCCTCATAGGGAGCCGCAAGCAGCAGTAACTTAGTCCATGCACACAGACCACAGTAGGACCTGTGTCCGATGAAACCAGCACTCCGGCAGACTGAACACAGAAGGGTTGGAGGATAGGAGATGCCTAAACCCCGAAAAGGTTACAGAGCACAGCCTGGCCGAAGGCACTGTCCTGTCGGGACTCCCTTTCCAGGCAGTAATGGGCTGTGAAGGTATGGACTGAAGACCAGGTGGCGGCCTGGCAGATGTCAACCATCAGGACAGAGCACAAGTTTGCCATAGAGGCCGCCATGGCCCTGACAGGGTGTGCCGTGATGCAACCTTCCAGCAGGAGCCTCGCAGCATACGCTTGGTCACCGCCTCCCCCAGCCTACTGGGGTCGTAGGAAATAAAAATCTGAGCAGCTTTGTGGTGGCCCTGAGTGCGTTGAATATAGAAGGACAAAGCCCTCTTACAGTCCAAGGTGTGAAGGACCGTCTGTCAGACTGGAGTGAGGTCTTGGAAAGAAGGTAGGGAGCACCACTTCCTGGTTGAGACGGAAGAGCACCTGCTGCTGGTCCATGAAGGCAAACTGTGCTCCAGGGCCCCCATTCTGGACGCCAGACCAGAAGAAGGTTCTGCAGCCTTTGGCACGGGCACCAAGGGATTCGGGCCTGATGCCAGCTCCCTCGAAGGGGAATCCTCGATGAGGATAGTGTCTAGGGACAGAGGCCAGTCTGCAGTCTGATCTTTCTGGTGGACCTTTGCATGCCGCTCCTGCTCCGACGCCTCAGATGAATATCTCGGACTGCGGGACTGAGCTCGGGGAGCACCCGGCTGGTCAGAACCGTCCAAGGACACCACTTTCGAGGGTTTCTTCTTTCAGGGTTCCCTTGAGGGAGACCCCTTTTCTGAGGACACATGACAAGGCTCGGGTTTGGAAGGTTCCATCTGAGATGTCGGGGCCTCAGATGAGACCCTGGCCTTCGGAGGCACCGGGGACTCAGGGGGAAAAATTCTTATCGTGCTGCTGCTGGCAGCTCTTGAGGGCCTTACTGGACATCCTCTTGTAGAGACCACAGGCTGCTGGGTTGTGGTCTGGCCCAAGGCAGCAGAGACAACAGTCGTGTGTCTGTCAAAGACAATTTTGGAGCACAGATCACATTTCTTAAAGCCACTGGTAGCCATGGGGGAAAAACATACCCTGAGAGGTCGAAGACTCTCCGGGTTACCAGTGGGAGAAAGAAGGTGCAAAGATACAGGAAAAAGAAAAGAATGAAAAACTACAAAAATAGACCAAACTAGACGACAAGGCAACGAGGTCGGTAGGCAGGTTAGAGTACTGGTGTGATAGCAGATGTGAGTGTGAAACTCGGAGAGAAAAATCAACTTTTTCAGGGGACAAGCCAAAGGTCTCAAGGGCTCCGCAGAAAAAAAGGAGACTGAGCAAGATGGCACTCTTGGGCGGGAAGGGGACCACACATGTGTGGTAGCATCTCCCAAAGGCTTTCTTTGAAAGCTGGGGAATGCTTCTGCGAGGACTCTGTCGGTGCAGACGTCACCCATATGCGAGGACCGACTTCTTGCTTATTTCCAGAGAAGCAAGCCTCCTTTCACTTATCAGCAAGCTTCATCAATCTCACGACCATGGTAATGTTTTGGTGGTGGTTCCTCAATCTTTCAGCTGCTTTCTATCTTGTTGATCATTCTATTCTCCTTTCTAGTCTCTGTGATTTGGATTTATGTGGTGTTGTTCTTAGATGGTTTCACTCTTATCTTTCCCAACGTGCTGTCTCAGTGAACATGAGGGTTGTTTCTTCTGTTTTTCTTTTTCCACGTGGTGTTCCTCAGGGTTCTATCTTGGTGCCTTTACTGTTTAATATTTGATCCCATTACTGCTTATTATTCAACATGGTATTTCTTCCCCCTGCTATGCAGGTATTTTAATTCATACCCCTCTCTCCAGATCTTGCCCCCCTTAGTGACTATCTAGCATTTCACAATGGCTTCTTGACGATTTCCTTTGTCTTAACCCTGCTAAATCCTCTGCTCTCTGGATCATTAAGTTATCCTATACCTTCTTTAGCCCCACCTCTTCCTAAGTGGTCCAATCCCTTTAGTCTCATCAATGGGATTATTTAGGTGTTATTCTAGATCAGG
This sequence comes from Ichthyophis bannanicus, assembly GCA_033557465.1. Taxonomy (NCBI): domain Eukaryota; kingdom Metazoa; phylum Chordata; class Amphibia; order Gymnophiona; family Ichthyophiidae; genus Ichthyophis; species Ichthyophis bannanicus. The sequence continues at coordinate 1,110,960,813 of CM066031.1, forward strand.
GGTCACCAACCTGCGGCCCGCGAGGTCCCTTGGTGCGGCCCGCGAGGCTCTACCCCGGTGCGGCCCGCCAAGGATGCTGCTGAAAGTACCGGCAAATTCATGGACTCCTCCTTCTGCAGCCGCGGCTCCCTGCCTCTTAGGGAACCGCGGCTGTGCTTGTAAAATCATCGCGGAGCCCTTCCTGTCTTGACGGGCTCCGTGCAGCATTGTCCCGCCTCCAAAGGAAGTGGTAAACAACTTCCTTTAGAGGCGGGACAATGCTGCACGGAGCCCGTCAAGACAGGAAGGGCCCCGCGATGATTTTACAAGCACAGCCGCGGTTCCCTAAGAGGCAGGGAGCCGCGGCTGCAGAAGAAGGGAGGGAGCTGACATGGAATAAAATACAGGTATGAGCAGGTTTTTTTTTTTTTTTCGCGGGGGGCGGGCGGGCGGGGGGCGGTGTGCGGCCCGCGAGTCTGCCGGTAGTCGGCTGTGCGGCCCGCGGCCCTCTGGAGGTTGGTGACCCCTGTTCTAGATTATTTTCTATCTTTTCACCTCCATATTACTGCGATAGTTTATTCTTTTTTTTTTTAAATTTATTTTTATTAAAGGTTTTACACGGTACAAACAATTACACCATCGTTCAACCTCTCCATAGCCATATTATAGCCACGATTATAAACATAACAAAGAAAACAAACAACTTTAGAAACACATTACGAAAACCCAACCCATCCCGACACCTCACAAACCTCTCATACCTGACTGCTAGCATATTGTAACATTAGTATAGCGATCCAGGGCAGTCCACCTGTCCTTCGGTTTCCCCCGCCCGCTCAAAAAGAAGGATTTTTCATAAGCTTTTTCGTATCTGCTATAGAGACAGACTTGATTCCACCATCTACCCCACTGTAGCTTCGAGGGGTCCTTCCAGAAAAATAAAATTTCTTTTATGGCAACAGCTAACAAAGTTCAGTACGAAAAAGTGCTCTTTGTCTACCCCTGGAATTTCTGTCAATGAACGTAACACTATTATGCGCCAGGACAGGGGAAAAGAAAAACCCACCACCCTCTGAATCCTTTCCCAAACATGGTGCCAAAAACCCTGAACGCAGGGGCATTCCAAAAACATGTGACTCAATGTGCCAGGAGCGCTCTGACAAGACCAACATTGGGGCGTCCTTTCTGAATTCCATTTGGCCAATCTAATCGGTGTTATATATGCCCGGTGAGCAAAAAAGTACATAGATTGCGTAAGGGAAGCCGATCTAGAGGAACGAACAATGGGGCCCCACATGTGATTCCAAACTTGTGGAGGCAAAGTACAGCCTGTTTCATCCTCCCAAATCTTCCACAGGCCCTTTGCCTGCTCCGAATTGAAATCTCTGAAAAGTGCATAGTAACTGGATATGCCTCCTCTCCGCATACTGAGATCCGTTGTAATCCTTTGCAGTCCCCAGGACTCCACGAGCTCTCGGGGGTTAATCTTCATCTGGGCTAAACAGTGTCGAAGTTGAAGATATTGAAAAAAAACAGTTAGAAGGTAGCTTAAACTCCCCTTGCAACAGATTGAAGGACTTCCATCCGCCGTCCATAATCAATTGGCCCACAGTCCAAATGCCACAGCGCAGCCAGGTCGACCACGCAAATGGAACTTTATTAATTTTGAGGACCGGATTATGCCAAAGAGGAACTTGCATCGAAAACGGGTTTTCCTTTACAATAAGAGGTAGTAAGCTTTGAAACGCTTGCTGCGTAGCATCAACTACCCTACCCATTTTAGAAGCCGCGGGGCATCTCATACCCATACACAACTGTATGGGATACGGGTGCATCAGGCGTTCTTCAAGAGACAACCAAACTGGCTTTAGCGAAGGGGTAATCTCGGCCCCCCACAGGCCTCCCTGCTTTAACAGCGCAGCAAGATGATACCATTGAAAATCTGGAAATTGCACCCCGCCGTCCCTCTTGTTTGCCTTCAATTTCTTAAGTGCAATTCTGGACGTCTTCCCATTCCAAAGAAAGGCACTCAAAGTACGCTCCACCTTCTTGTACACAGCTGCTGGGAATAAGATTGGTAGCATTCCAAGAATATAGTTTATCTTAGGCACTAATACCATCTTGATCGACTCCTTCCGGCCCCACCAGGTGAGATGCAGAGGCGTCCATTTCATGGTAAAAGACCGGGCGATTTCTTTTATCTTCTCAGCGTTCAGCTGCACAGTCTCATCCAACGGGGTCAAGAACTGTACTCCAAGATATTTTATGGCCGACGTAGCCCATTGGAATGAGAATTCCTGGACCAAATTGCTATGCGCCCTCTTATTGAGAGGGAAGGCCACAGATTTTGACCAGTTTACCTTATATCCAGAAAAACATGCGTACTGGTCAATCGCTTGGAGAAGGGGAGAGAGATGAGGGACGCAGAAACAACAAAAGGTCACCAGCGTAAGCTGATAGTTTGATGTGCAAGGTCAGCTATCTCAATGCCCTTGATATCCACCGTCTGTCGAACAAGCAAGGCAAGCGGCTCCAGCGCCAAATTAAACAGAAGAGGAGACATCGGGCAGCCCTGCCGCGTGCCTCTGTGCAAGGAGAAAGGTCTGGACAGCTCTTGATTGACAAAGATCCTTGCAACTGGTTGGGCATACATAATACAAATCATATCCACGAACCTCACTGGTATCCCAAACCACTCCAGAACAAGAAATAGAAAAGGCCATTCTAGCCTATCAAAGGCCTTCTCTGCATCCAGTGACAGACCGATAAAAGGCTCTTCAGCTTGTTCTGCTAATCCAAGGATATTGCACATTAATCGAGCATTATCTGCTGTAGACCTCCCAGTCACGAAACCACATTGATCCGGATGTATAAGGTGATGCAGTATTTTATTTAAACGATTAGCCAGGATAGCTGCGTATAGTTTGTAATCCGCATTCAACAGTGAGATGGGCCTGTAGTTACCCACCAGTTTTTCAGGCTTCTCCAGCACGACCACAGTGGCCTCCGCGAAGGCACTGGGGGCCGTACCCTGAACTTGAAGTTGCTGAAAGTACAGCAGCAGAAAGGGGGAGATTTCATTTGTAAACAACTGGTAGAATTCTGTCGGAATGCCATCCAGACCTGCCGCCTTGCACCCCTGCAATCCAGAAAGCACATCCTCGAGTTCCTTCTGTCCCAAAGCTCTTTCCAGCTCAGCAGCCTGTTCAGGGCCCAACATCGGATGCTCGATCTGACGCAACCATTTTCTCATGCTTGAAATATCACACGCAACTTCAGAAGTATAGAAGGAGTTATAGAAGTTCCTGAACGATTCAAGTATCTCCGAATTTCCAGTCATCCAAAGATTTCGCTCGTCCAATAAGGCAACATGTGATTTCTCTCTCTTCGGCTTCAGACTAGCAGCCAAAAGTTTGCCCGACTTGTTCATCTCCGTATGGTAGCGGGCCTTCTGTGCAAAGGTGTTCTGCTCAACTTCCTTACTAAGCGCAGCGTTGTATTGGAACCTTAGTTTCTGCAACCGGGTTAGAACCAGGGAACTAGAGTGCCGATGTAATAGTCTCTCGCCAGCCCTGATCTGCTGATCCAGGGACCTCAATTCCTCCTTCGCCTTCTTCTTGGCTGCAATATTGTAGCTGGTGACCTTCGCTCTAATGGAGGCCTTGAAAGCTTCCCACCATGCCCATACCGAAGTGTCTTCCGGCCGATTAATATAAAAAAACCCCTTTATTTCTTGCCGGACAAATTGTTTAAAGGCCTCATCAGCCAAAAGGTGCCTCAGAAAAAACCATCCTCCAGATGAGACCGGGGTCTTCGACACGTCCAGATCGAACATTATTGCAGCATGATCAGAAACGTGAGTAGTTAAAATCTCTGCTCTGGGAATGTCTTTAGCCAGAGACCAAGACACAAGAAAATAGTCAATCCGTGAGTGGGACGCATGTGGAAATGAGAAAAAAGTGAAATCCTTTTCAACAGGATGCAGAATCCTCCAAATATCCACCAAACCCCTTTCCTCCATAATAGACTCAAGAACCTCTAGAGCTCTGTACCTTCTGGTCCTTCTACAGGGCTGGCAGTCGATCAGCGGGTCCAGGACCATGTTGAAGTCCCCACCTATCACAATGGAGGAAGAGGAGTACTCCAGGAGCAGCTCTGCCAGGCCTTGAAAAAATTTGGGGTTGTCACAGTTGGGCGCATATACATTAATGAGCACTATTTGTCTTTGATCAATGGTTACCTGGGCACTAGCCCACCTCCCTTCAGGATCAGCTCTGAGCACGTGACATTGAGCCTTCTTGGCCTTTTTGATTAAAATTGCCACCCCATTTTTCTTCCCAACCGCTGCAGCATGAGACACCAAGCTATACTTGCCCATAGCCAATTTCGCCGTCTCTGCAGCAGTAAGGTGCGTTTCCTGCAACATCACCACATCTGCTCCTTGCTTGAAACAATAAGCAAGAATCTTTTTACGTTTGACAGGATGTTTAATGCCCTTTACATTCAGGGACAGTACCTTAAGAGAGAGCATTTAACCGAACATACTGGAGGGCCCTCACACTCAGGATCGCTTTGTAAACACAAGCCTGCAACTGACAGTATGCTATCTGAGGTTTGCAAGGTGTCACCATAAACTCTGCGCTGCAGAAACTGCCAACTGGGTGAGCCAACGTAGGTTCACAAGAGGCCACCCAATATCCCCTTCCCTTCATCTGATACATAAAAGAAACACAGTGCAACAATTCCCCAACACCACTGATTAAGCACAGCACCCCCAATCAGGATTCCCACTTGGCCCCAGATGTCTCCTTGCCACTCCAAGGGGTAAAAGGGGAAAGCGATATCATGCAAAGCCAGGGAAATTCCCAACCCATTTTAGCACACAATTATTTCACAGCCCAAAACTCCACTCATCCTCCCATACAACAGGCCATAGTAAAGATACAAGTACCTTCAAAAAAAGAAAAACTTGAGCCCTGCACCTCCTGAGTCTACAACCGCCGACTAGAGCGGGAGAAACAAGAGAAGGGATAATACCTAAGTACTCAGTGATTTAAAGACATCAAAGTCCAAAGAGTCACTGCATTTGCAAAGCTTCATGTTCTTCAAGAAACTTTAAAACTTCAGCCGGGTCATCATAAGACTTGGAGCTGTTATTATAGGTGATCTTGAGACGGGCTGGATAGAAGAGACCAAATCTCGCCTGCAATCTCAGAAGCCGAGGCCGCAAAGCCAGGAACTGCCTCCGTTTATCCGCTGTGATTTTGCACACATCTGGGAAAAATGAGATCTTGCTGCCCTCGTACTCCCACACAGATTGCCTTTTAGCCGCGGCCATAATTTGGATAACTTGCTGATGACGAAGCAAGCAGAAAATTATCGGCTGTGGAGTCTTCCCGCTTGTTGACCGCTGCGACGGCACTCTGTGAGCACGCTCAATTTCCAGCTGTCCAGCGAACTTCACCTTAAACAAGGCAGGAAGCAGCTTCCCCAGAAACACAAAAAGATCAGGGCCCTCCGCTCCCTCCGGCAGGCCCACCAGCCGTATTCCTCCAGTTACGATTACTAAGGTCTTAAACCTGTAACTCAAGGCGCTCCATCCGCTTGCACACTTTAAGGATTTCAGCTGCTCCGAGTGTAACGTAATTGCATTATCTGCTCTGTCCATGCGCTCGGAGAAGTCTTGAAATTGTGCCTTCATGTCCCCTAGCTCCGACTGCACTCTCACCAGCGCATCCCCATTAGCCATCACAAGCTCCTTTACCGCTCGGATTTCCCCTAGCATCTCTCTCATTCCTTCCTCCGATTCACGAGAGGTGGCCATCTTTTGAGGAGAGAGCGGGTCTGACTTCGCTCTCTTGGAACCCGAATTAAGCGCAGCGGCAAAGTCCAATTTAGTTGGTTTCCCCCCTGCCATGACTCTTGTACCTTCGGACACAAGACCAGGGGTTTTTCGGCAGAACAGCTGGGGGGAGTTGCACTATCTTTCCAGGAATCAAGCCAGGGAATATCAGCGCTCTGTTATTAAGCCGCCATCTTGCTTCCCCGCAGGCTCCGCCTCCCGATAGTTTGTTCTTTTTTTCTTTGTCATATTAATGCTGTTCACCCTTTTCTCTTTGTTAACTACTTTGCTTCTCTCTCTGGTGATTACTAGGTTGTACTATTGTATTGTTATCTATCTTGGTCTTCCTCAAACTCAGGTGCGTAGGTTACAGCTTATACAAAATACAGCAGTATGTATTCTCTCATGTTTCTAGGTATGAGCACATCACCCCTCTTCTGCTACATAATCTCTGACTCTGACTCCCTGTTAAATTTTGTTCACAGTTTAAACCTCTTACAATTTTTCAGACACTTCATTCTGGGATCCCCCGGATCTTTCAGTTTTATTAATTCCATATTCTACTCATCTGCTGCGGGATACTCAGTTAATTTAACCTGTGTGGGGGTGATAAATGTAACTTCCACTTGTTCCTCCGCATTTTATTTTTTGACCCGGAATTCGTTCCCGTTTATTATCCATTTGGAATCCTCATGTCCCTCAAGTCCCTTCTGAAAACATCTCTGTTTAATACTGCTTATGAATTACCTGCTTGTTATTTGTCCTGTCTTATGTCTCCCTTTCTTCTCTTTTTCTTCCTTGTGGTATGAATGGCTCTACTCTTTCCTGCTTTTATTGGAGTTCTTTTCTACTTTATCATTTTAATGTTTATTTTAGATACTGTTGTATACCCGCTCTGTTGAGACCCCTTGAAGGGCGGTTTTATCAAATAAACCATAGCCAGAAACCTGACAGACTAATGTAGGAAGTATTCAAGCAGTTTTTGTGTGGAAATATGAGAAAGGATCTAGGACTCTCACTTCACACCAGATGGCAGACTTCCACTTGAATCCATATGACCTTCTTGTAGAATCTCTTCTGGAGGCCAGGAAGACAGAGGCAATACCAACTGGCAGATTCAGCTGTGAGAAATAGGGGACTTTATGTTGGGGTACTACAAAGTTCCCTGATCCAGCATAATCAGAGTTGGCGAGATGGTTAGAGGAAAATCGGTTCCCTGAAAGTTCTTGAAGAGGAGGAAACCACAGTTGCCTGTATCAGTAAGGGGCTATAAGACTTAGTATACCCTCCTCTCTGAGCTTCGGGAAAGTTTTTGCTAGCAGAGGATACATATACAGAAGACCTTCCCCCCAATGTAGAAGGAAAGCATTTGAGATTGTTTGCCATGTCTCCCCCAACCTGGAGCAGAACTGAAGCACTTACCTGTTCTAAGGAGTGACAAATCTATCGAGGGGTTGCCCCCATTCTTGAAAGGGATGGAGCTACCTCCCAGTTCGGGGTCCAATCATTTAACTGTTTTTATTATACCACCTTATCTGGGAATCAAGGCGGTTTATAAGTACTCAAACAGGTTTACATCGAACATTTAGATAAATAGCAGTAGAAACGTAAAGACAGTTGAACTTATATACAGTTAAAAACATTTGGTTTAAGAACATGACTCAGTTTGTCCACCAGGGCATGTTGTTCCAAGAGTCATCCCATAGGAGATGAAGTACCACATCCTGATAGCTTCCCAACACAGGAGATATGAAAGGGTTTCTCCCTGCTTGTTTGTAGCACATCACAACCTAATTATCTGGATCATGATAATTTAATGTCTAACTAATCTATGAAAGCCTTTAGAGCATTCAATATTGCTCTCCGTTCTAGGAAGTTGATTCAATAAAAGCTTTCCTGGATAGACAAGAGGCCCTGGGTATGAAACCCATCTACATGAGATCCTCAAGGCAGTGCATCCATCATCCAACTATTGGTAGGGGGATATCAGGAAATGAAGACCTTTCACCAGACTGGAATGATCTGTCCACCAAAATATTGAGCCTGGAGAGGAGCAACAGATGTCCTTGAGTCTGAGTGGACTGCACCCACAGTGTGCTTGGATCCACCAAGCTCGTCTCATGTTGTAATGTGTCAAGGGAATTACATGAACTGCCGAAGCCATGTGGTCCAACATTTTCAATGTGTCTTTCGCTGTCTTAAGGTCTTAGTCTAAGTTGCATCTAGCAGGGCTCCAATGAATTCCAATTGGCAGGACAGGCTGAGGCTAGACTTTGAATAATTGATGACAAACCTTAGGAGCTCTAGCTACCAGGTTGTTATATGTATGGATTTTTGAACCCCTTGAGTGGTGCTCTTAATCAGGCAATCGTCCAGGTAGGGAAAGCACAGTTACTTACCTGTAACAGGTGATCTCTGGGAACAGCAGGAATTAGTCTTCACATATGGGTACGTCGGTACCGACGGAGCCTGCACGGGAATGCTGCCCAGCTTCCAATCAGAAAGCTTTTGGCAGCATCCCTCGCGCCTGCGCACTGACTTCCCGCCTTCTCCAGAGCCTCTCTTCAGTTGAGTTTCAAAGCTGAGACAAAGGCGAGGAGAGAAAGGAAGAAGATAAAGAGATGCAACTCACAGGGGAGGTGGGAGGGTTGTGAAGACTAATTCCTGCTGTTCCCAGAGATCACCTGTTACAGGTAAGTAACTGTGCTATCTCCAGGAACAAGCAGGAATGAGTCTTCACATATGGGGACTCCCTAGCTAGGGATGCCAGGGGGAGATCCCATAAAATGCAGAGGCCTCGGCCAGGGATACATTTTGTCTCCAGGAATTCCCGGCATCCTTCGTGGGATGGAGGGCAGGAGTTGACAATAAAGGAGCTGTGAGGAAAGAAACAGCATAGCCAAGGACTATAGGGGAGAAGTCCTTGGTATATATGATAAGTGACATTAAACACATTTAATGTACACTTAAAATATGCAGCTTACCTACTGAATCGTAGGAAGTCGAGAGCATGATGGAGTCTACTGGATAAGCAGTGGCGGAATCTTCAAAGTGACCTCACAGCAGTGAGGATGAAGGTCCAGACCTGGAGGTAGCAGACGATCCAGGTGTCAACTGGGTAGGATTAGACGTCAGGTCTTCAATGGAAAGCTTTATGGGAAAAAGCTGAAAACTCCTTTAGGCATAAAGTCATTAACAATGAAGGCTAAAGGAAGAAGACTGACGGAGGTAGAGAACTAGCCCAGTCCTGGCGGGAAGAAGGGGAGTGGAAAAAACCCCTATTCCCAAGGAGAACAGTTGTGTACTCAAGATAAAGATGTACACTATTTTTCCTAGCTGGCGAGAGATAGGAAAAAATATTGAAGCTTGATGCTTCAAGGACTTAAAGAAAAAATGGAAGATGTTAGCACCACAGTAGTTATTGGTGCCTAACAGTTCCTGCATCATAATATGGTATGCAAGTAGGGCGATAGACTGTCTAAACCCTCTAGAAGGTAAAACATTTAGTATAGACAGTAAGGGTTATAGTGTGTAAGACATATCAACCCTTGAGAAGCCCTCCAACAGACATATATTATATATATCTATACACATATGTCCATATGTGTATATTAGGATATGGGTGGAGAAATGTATCAAAAAATATATATATATATATGATATACGGAAATATATATACATTGGTGGGGCATGGAATTGCACCACCAGGGTAATGAGATAGGTATGTAGACATATATGGAGATGCTACATACAAGATAGAGATTGAAGATACATATCTACCACCCAGCCCCATAGTTGTATATGGGGAATATAAAAGAAAAGATTCTCTGCTCCACAAGAGGGTGAACCCACTTGGGATATGTGTAGAGAATCTATTTCCGTGGATTGATATCATACCAACAGCCCAGGCCAGAGGGTTTGGAGAACCCCCATAGGCATGGGAAGGAATTAAGCTTTTCTCTACTGATAGCTTCAGAGATAAGGTCAATGCTCTAAAATAAGGCCCTCATAGTAGAAAGCTTCTCTGAGAGTGCAGAGAGCATTGTGCAGGAGAAAGAGGAGATAAACTGACTGAAGTCAGTGGTATTGCCATATCCTAAGAAAGGAGATGGAGGAAGATTGTGAAAAAAGCCAAAAAGTAGGAGGATCCAAGATAGCTGAGGAGCAGCCTGGAATCACTACTGAGGCTAGATAAACCTTGGAACAAGGGACTGGAACTAGAAAGTACCAGTAACACAATCATTGTAACTCCTGCAGGCACAGCTGGTGATAGAAACCAGCAGAGAGATTGTACTGTGCCCATTTAAGAATAAGAGACAAGGAAGGAGAAGAGGCATCTCCTGTCTCTTTCTGAGGAATAAGCGTGCTAAGAAGCTTCTCAGTATGGTACCCCTCAACCAGGAAGAAGTCCTGTAGAGAGGGTAGGCAAGTAAGTGGAGGGTGACGTACCCTCAGGGTAAGTGCAACTTGAAGGAAAAAAATGTTCAAAGTGGGACAGAACTATCAGGGGATAGTAGTAACTGCTCCTCTAGAGAGTAAAGGAGGAGAAGTGCGTAGTCCCTGAACCAGAATGTTCCGACATCTTAGTACACTGAGAAAGAAAAGCACAGTGAAGCAACTTCTAATAGGTAGAAGTGAACTGCAGACTATAATTCTCAGCCCCTATGGTTGTTGGGAATGCTGAGAGTGGCCAGAGCTGGAGGACTTCAGACTAGGCTGAGGTGTCCCTTGCTTAGGTACCTCTGAATGATGGGCAGGAGAGGAATGAAACTTTCTTTTCTTAGGGAAAGAAGGTTTGGTAGGACATTTCCTACCCCTCGAAGAATGGGATGGCTTAGAATGGTCTGTAGTGGAAGGAGAGTCAGTGGAGCATTGAGCAATCTGACGTAAAGCCTCCTTACCAAAAAGACCGTCTCCTGTACAAGGAAAATGAGCCAGTATAGTTTGTGCCCGTCTATTCAAGTCTGAAGCTTCGAGCCAGGCTCTGCGAAGTGCTGCAATGGCAATAGCAGAGGATCTGCTAACAGACTCAAAAGAGTCTATAGAAGCATGAGACAGAAAGCAGGATATATTCCGGCTATGATTGATGAGCAAGGAATAATCAGTAGCCTTCGGCTCTGGCAAAAAAGGGGTCAAGAGAGACAATTTCTCTGTGACCTCCTGGAGTGTTAGACTCATGTGGAAAATTTATAAAGAATTCTGGAGGCCAGCATAGATGTTTGGAAGGCTTGACGACCAAAAGCATCGAGTGTTCTTGAAGAACGACCTGGCGGATAAGAAGAATGCTTCTTCTTGCTCTTAGCCTTCCTCAGTGCTGATTCTACTACCAGGGAACGATGAGGAAGTTGCGGCTTCTGAAATCCTGGAGAGGGAGGCACTCGGTACCGAACCTCAGTAGCTGTGGAAGCTAGAGGAAGCCGTAAGGGTGATTTCCAAACCCTCAGAAGGAGATCCTGCATAGCAGGATGTAAAGGAAGCATGATATTTTCCATTTGTGCCGGTGGGCTATGAGTATCAGCACAACCAGGGATAGAGATATTAAGAAAGGTTGCCATGTCTCAGAGAAAAGTTTGAAAAGACTGATCCCCTATGGGAACCATCCCTGGTAAGGCCAAAGAAAGAGGCTGAGCACCAGAGGACGTACCATGGTGTGAAGCAAGAGACATAGTAGATGGACCGGGATACTGGCGTGTTAACTCAGAGGCAGTAGGTACTGTATCAGCAATGCCAGGTATCGGTTCCAACGGAGGCATCGACATCGATGGTGATACAGGACCAGCGGTCAAAGTTGTCATCGGGGACTGCTGCAGTGGTACCGAGATCATGAGTTTAGAGTTATGACTAGGATCTACGGAACTGCTTATCTGGAAGCGAGCGGAGTCGGTTCCAGGACGCGTCGGTACCCAGTCCTCGAGACTAGAAATCGATTCAAGACTCGGCATCGATGGAAGCGAGTCTATCGATGCATGCCTCGAGGGTACCGACGTCGGTGGCAGTATCGGCAATGCAGATACCGATAAAGCAGTCTGGGTTACATCGATCGGTCCCGAAGGTACCGAGGATACCCGATGATACCCACCTGCGAGAAACAGGTTACTGCATCCCAATGTCGTAGTCAGTCGGAACCGCTCGACGGCGGTACCGTCTCCGAGCATGGCTGGGATATAGAAATGTCCATGCGTAGCGTATCGATCGGCCCCGAAGGTACCGAGGACGCTTGAGGACGATCCCTGGTGGCGAGTAGAACACTCGACACCGGTGCCGATGCCAGGGTATTGGTACCGCTCGAAGCGGACACCACCACCGGACACGGTGGGGATCGAGGGAAGTCAATCTGAAGCGTATCGATCGGCCCCGAAGGTACCGAGGACGCCAGATGACGATCCCTGGTGAAGAGTGGAACACTCGACACCGGTGCCGGGGGATCGGTACCGCTCGAAGCGGATACCACCCCCAAGCATGGCTCAGGTATGTTCTGTGAGGGGTGAGCCCCAGGAACAACCTGAAACCCCTTTAACGCTTTGGAGCCCATAGACTCCCGCAGGGGTAATGCCAATGGATTCTTGAGGGTAAGGCCGGAGCCGTCACCATGCTGGGCATGGGACATACCACTCAAGCATTGACTAGTCTTAACAGACTGTTTGTGGGTTACCTGATCCTGTGAAATGGAGAAACCGGGTACCCTCACTGCCGAGGAAAAAACGGCATCGAGGGAAACTTTAAAAACTGAAGGTTTCCTCACAAAAATATCTCCTGACATGTCAGGGGAAAAAGGGTCAGGACCCACACAGTTGAGACACCAGTTATTGGAGTGTAAAAGGAAACAAGTGTTTCCACATCGAATGCACTTCTTAGGAAAAGAAGGCTCCATGAGGCCTGGTAGGCCTAACAAGTTAAGGCAGAAAAAACTGAAGAAAAAGTTTCTCAGAATTTAGGCAAAAATCCACCGGCAGTACCGGTGGCGGCGGGAAATACAGCCGCGACCACAAGAAAACAAAAAACTAAAGAAATTAAGTAAAAAGAAAAGTTTCTGCGGTGACAGGAAGGACGTCCTGCCGGCTCCGCGGAAAAACGAAAAACTGAAGAGAGGCTCTGGAGAAGGCGGGAAGTCAGCGCGTAGGCGCGAGGGATGCTGCCAAAAGCTTTCTGATTGGAAGCTGGGCAGCATTCCCGTGCAGGCTCCGTCGGTACCGACGTACCCATATGTGAAGACTCATTCCTGCTTGTTCCTGGAGATACGTGTACAACCACTGTGTAGAAACGCTGCAACTACCATTTCATAAAAAAACATGAGAATCTGAGGTGAGACTAAAAGGCAGTATGTGGTATTGGATGTGGTGCGTTTCTATAATGGATCACAGATATTCCTGTGACTGGGATGCAAGTATAGGTGTCCTGCAGATCCATAGAACATAACTAGTCCCCTTTTTGAAAACAGGGAAGGTACACAGGGAAACCATTCTGGAATTTTCCCTGAAGAGAAATTTGTTCACATCCGAGGACTAGGGATGGTAAATTCAAAATCATTCTTGCTTTCAATTCTATGCAGAGACCTTCCTGCTCAGATATTTAACACCCTTATCCCACATATCCCCCCCCCCCCCATCATATTCTGCATAGACAAGTATCTTTATTCCTCCACTGCCACAAGCTGCTCATGAATCAATCTTCAATTCAGTCTTTTACATCCTTGCCCCTCTGCTCTGGAATGTTTTTCTTAAGTACCTACACACTTGGAGACTGTCCTATCCAGATTCAAATCTGGACTTAAAACCTGCTTTTTTGCACAGACCTTTGACTGGTAGCAGGTTGAGCCTCAAACTTGCCGGACAACTGTTCTCTGAATTCATGACGATTTTACCTTTTAATTTGTAAGCTGTTGTGATGTACCAACAGCAGTATATTAAATAGCAGCAGCAAAATAAAATGACTATTTTGATGAAAGAAAAATATACTGCAACTGGAACACCTGAGGACTAAATGTGGTCCATAGCAGCACCAAGAGAAAAAAAAAAAAGAAACCTTAATGACCGAAAAAACGCCAAAGAAAAATAAAGGGAAAAACGCATGGCAACAATAGCAGCAGATAGGAAACTTACATACAGGAGCAGTTTAGTTAGTTGAATACCACGGACCGATGATAGAACAAACATCTGTAGGGCTCTGTGGAAAACAGAAGACTAGGTGGGAATATTTATGTATGTATGTAAGTATGAGGATTGTTTCAAAAGCTTATAGGAGCTGGGAGAAGGTCCTTGTGGGGCTTGATCAGTGATATCACCCATATGTGAGCACTTATCCTGTTTGTCCATTAAGAAAGCATTTTATTCAGCATGTTGGTAAAATTTTAGTCACAAAAGATACTGCTAGATTATATGACTTGTCTGGACAGTATTACCTCTTGCATGTGGATCATCTCTGCCTCCATGCTTTTCAATTTCTTCTCATTCTCTTTGGCTTGAGCTAAGATATCCTCTCGAGAAGTACGAGTATCTTCCAGCTCCCGCTGATAATCTTTCATCTGAGCCTGTAGAAGAAAGGCTAAGTGGGTGAACCAATAAAACGTCACAGTAAAATTTTAAGGGGGAAAAAAAAAAGTATTAAAAAGTAATGTCATTTCCTCAATGTAGTAAAACATTTCCTTCTTGTAATAGATCTTGAAATCCCAGCTAAAATGTTTTTGTATTTAATATTAAAACATTAAAATAATCCCAATAGCTTTAGAAAGGACATTTTATAAATATTTTAAAAACACATATACCAGAAATATAGGGAGTTATTTTAGAAACCTTATTTATGATTTAGATGAGTATAACCAGGCATACACAAGTGTAAACAGCCATTTAAGAAAGGGCTCAATTTACACATGTGAAAGTTGTAAGAGGGCACTGCCAGGTTGATCAACATCTATACGTAATCCCCATTTCATAATCAAAAATGTCCACCACATGATTTACATCTGCTCCCTAGCACATTTAATTAATAAAATGCTAATTCTGGCCAGTCCTTTACGGGGGGATTAAGAGAATTATTAGTCTCCCATATGCCCCCCCCTCCAAATAAAAATTAGATAAAGATAGGGACATCTGAAGTTAACTGGCAGCATATATACAGGTTTGCTATATGACCAATGTAAAGGTATTTGTTGTACACATGGGGGAAAAAGCAACACAGAAATATGGCCAGTTGCAAAATGGCTCCTCCGGCTCCACATATCAGTACATATATGAGCACTCCTGCAACTCTGTATTCAGCATTTTAGAAAGGCTCCACATTTAGCAGAGCCTTCTCTAAAAGATCATTGGAAATGCAAATATTAGAACCGTAACATCTCAATTCAGATTTCCATGTCTTTTCTACTATACGCCTCAATACCTTGCATTTAGTTAACAGTTTTTTTTTTAAACTTAGCATCTACATAAGTTTTGATAAAAATATAAGATCAGCCATACTGAGTCACACCAATGGTGCCATCAAGCCCCATATTTCCAAAAGTGGCCAATCCAGGTCACAAGTACCTTGCAGGATTCCAAAAAGTAGACCAATTCCATACTATTATCCCAGCAATAAGCAGATTTCCCCAGTCTACTTTAATAGTTTTAGGACACTTTTCCCCCAGGAACTTGTCCAAATCTCTCAAACCCAGCTACACTAACATCTTTTACTACATCCACTGGCAACTTTGTAGCTTCACTGTATGTTTCTAGTCTTCAGACTTTTTGGAGGAGTAAAGAACCAATTCACATTTACTCGCTGTACTCTGCTCGTTATTTTGTAGACCATCATATTTCCCCTCAGCTGTGTCTTCTCCAGACTTAAGAACCCTAACCTTTTAAGCCTTTCCTCATAGGAGTATCCTTCCATCTACTTTATCATTTTGGTGACCCTTTTTCAGTTTCCAGGTTCGCTTTTTTATTTTTACTTTTTTAAAATTGTATTAGATGTGATGACCCAATACTCAAGGTGCCTCGAATCAAACATTTCTAAGACCTCATTACCAATCCTGTATGAGGATGTATACATTTAAAGTAAAAGATTTCAATCTCATGTTGTGTCCCAAGATGCAACCAATTAGATCAGCATTTCCCAACCTTTGCAAGCCCAAGGAACACTTACACTTTCAAATATATGCAACACACCAACCTTCATGTGGCAATGGAAGAAGGCTCATGGCCCAGAAAAGCCTAAGGAAATGCTGAAAATACCACTAGATATTTAGATATTCAAATGAGGTGGCTTCAGAAGCGGGAAGAGGTGATGGTGTTGTGTGCAGTGTATGCTGAACAAAGCTCCACATGTTGCTTGTTAATTATAATACTCCAGGCTGATGTGTGATTATGTGCGCTCAGAACACATCTGAACATTGAAGTTACCACTAATATATCTCTTGTTGCTGTGAAGTGCTGAGTACAGCCTACTTGTAGGTCTGGACCTTTGCATCAGGCAATAGTGACTATTCCATGGCACACCTGATCATGTCTGAAGGCACAATGGTTGAGAAAGCGTAGTTACTCACCTGTAGCAGGTGATCTCCGGGAACAGCAGGAACCAGTCTTCACATATGGGTGATGTCAGCACCGACTGAGCCTGTGTGGGAATGCTCCCCAGTGTCCAACAGGAAAGCCTTTGGGAGCACTCCAATGTGCCTTCCCACTTCCCAACTCCTCTCAGTTGATTTTGTAGGTGAGAACAAAAAAAACCAACCTTACATCTTCTAGCAAACTGCTTCAATCTGTGCCCTTCTCTTCTACTGCTAACAGACTTCGCTCCTTTCACCTTGCTGCACCTTACGCCTGGAACAAACTACCTGTATCTGTACGCCAAGCACCTTCTCTAACCCTCTTCAAATCCAGGCTGAAAACTCACCTCTTCGCTGCTGCTTTTGGATCTTGACCCACCTGATCTCCTTTTTCTCTCTCTTGCTTTGTCCCTGCCTACACCTGTGTTTGTCTTGACTAGATTGTAAGCTCTGATGAGCAGGGACTGTCTCCTACATGTCTGTGCAGCACTGCGTACGACTTGTAGCACTATATAAATGCTCAGTAGTAGTAGTAGTAGGGTTGTGAAGACTGATTCCTGCTGTTCCCAAAGATCACCTGTTACAGGTGAATAACTACGCTATCTCCAGGAACAAGCAGGAATGCTGTTTTCACATTTGGGACTCACTAGCTCCCAAGTACCAAGTATTGGGGGGGGGGGGGGAGAAGAGCATTGCAATCCCTGAGGTAAAAAACTTGTAGCCGAAGAGTCTGGAAGAGTTGTGGGCCATTGGACTATTCCAGGAGGCGATACGCCTCCAATGATTAGCTGGTATCTTGTAGAAGTCCGGGACATAAGGTAGGAGTTGAGTTTAAGTCCAAAAGAGGTGCTGGAG
Organism: Ichthyophis bannanicus; assembly: GCA_033557465.1. Classification (NCBI taxonomy): domain Eukaryota; kingdom Metazoa; phylum Chordata; class Amphibia; order Gymnophiona; family Ichthyophiidae; genus Ichthyophis; species Ichthyophis bannanicus. The sequence continues at coordinate 1,110,978,008 of CM066031.1, forward strand.
TATAGCTTGGCCAAAGATAGTGTCCTGAAGGGAGTCTGTCCAGACAGTAGTGTGCAGCCAAAGTATGAATGGAAGACCAGGTAGCTGCCTGGCAGATATCCTCAATGAATACTGAATGAAAATTGGCTAGAGGTTGCCATAGCCCGCACATTATGAGCAGCGACTCCCCAATGAGTCCTGCTTGTGCATAAGCAAAAGAAATGCAATCTGCTATCCATCTAGAGAGTACGTTTAGTCACCGGTAGACTAAGGTGACTAGGGTCAAAGGAAATGAACAGAGGATCTTCTGTGATCTTTAATTCTAGCCAAATAGTAGGCAAGCGCTCGCTTGCAATCTAAGGTGTGTAGTGCTGCTTCAGCCAGAGACACGTGGTCAAGGGAAGAAAATCGGGAGGATTACTGATTGCTTCAGATGGAAAGAGGAAACCACCTTCTGGAAGAAGTGTGGATGGGTACAGAGAACCACTTTGTCATGGTGGAATAGAGTATAGGGGGGTTTGCCACTAGAGCTTGCAGCTCATTGATGCGGTGAGCTGAAGTGAGGACAATAAGGAAGATAATCTTCCAAGATAGAAGCTTCAGTGAAATGGTGGCTAAAGGTTTGAAAGGTGGCCTCAGAAGTTGTGCCAGAACCATTCATATCCCAAGCTAACAGAGGCAGCTTAATGGAAGATATGGATAGGAGACCCCACATGAAGCATGCTACTAAGGGGTGTGATGAGATAGGTTGTCCATCTACTGGTCTGTGAAAGGCCACAATGGTACCAAGGTGAACTCTGAGTTGGTTTTATGACCTGGTAAGGATAAGTGGAGGAGATACTGTAGAAGGGACTCCACTGGGCAAGAAGAGGGGTCAATGTTCTTTGGGAAGCATGGGAGGGCAACCCTATGCCACTTGAAGGCATACAATTGCCTAGTGGAATTTTTACATGATGCAAAGACATCTTTGACTGCCTATGGCACGTTGCGGTAGCAAGCACTAGCCTTTCAGCATCCATGCTGTCAGGAGTAAGGAGTGAAGATTGTGATGGAACATCATCCCATGGTCCTGTGAGAGGAGTTCAGGTGCACATCCCAGGATGAGAGGTTGAGTTTGCACAAGACGAAGCAGCAGAGGAAACCACGGTTGATGGGGCCAAAAGGGGGTTTTCAGAATTAGAGCCTTTGTCAGCCTGTACTTAAAAAGCATTTTGGGTATCAAGGGGGATGTGTGGGAATGCATAGAGCAGTCCCTGTCCCCAATCTAGAAGGAAGGCATTTGGGGCCTGTCAGTGAAGCGACAGAACCCTGGAGCAGAAGAGTGGAAGTTGTGTGTTTTGCGAAGTGGCAAAAAGATCTGAGTGGAAGATCCAAGCAGTTGTCTCCCAATGCAAGATTCATTCATGTGGACAAAGGAGATGAGTTCGTCTGGGAGGTACACCACTCTGAGGTGAATGCAGTGAGAGATGGCAAAGGACCACAGGCGAATCGCTTTCTTGCAGAAGGGATGGGACCCCATTGCCCTGTTTGTTTACGTAGAACATGGCAACTTGGTTGTCTGTCCTGACTAGAACAGGTTGCTCCGAAGATTGGGGTTGAAAAACCCGAAGAGCAGGTGTCAGTGCACGTAGTTCTATCAGGTTGATCTACAGGGAAGATTCCTGTTTTCACAGCCCGTGTGGTTAGGTCATTCAGATGCGCTCCCCAAGCCGGTTTGGAAGCATGTCGTTAGGGTACATTGAGGTGGAGACATCTGAAAAGGTCACCCAACGAGCAGGTTTGTTGGGACACACCACCAAAGGGATTTCATCAGTGGAGGAGTGATGTGGATCTGGTCTAAGATGCCCCTTTGCTTTTGACCATTGAGAAGACGAGTCCATTGCGCTTGTCACATGTGTGAGCATAGGGGATGACATGGACCGTGGAGGCCATATGTCCTAAGAATCACTGCATCTCTCCAGCTGTTACTTGACTTTGCTTTTGCACCCACCTTGCCAGCTCAATGAGGTGGGCACAGCGATCCTGTGGGAGGAAAGCTCAAACCTGTTGAGTGTCTAAGAGCACTCTTGTCAACTCCGGTCATTGGGTTGGAGCAAGGTGAGACTTGGGAAGTTTATGACAAAGCCCAGGCATTGGAGCACCATGATAGTGCGATGGAGAGTCTTACCTCTTGAAGGGATTCTCCCTGGATTAGCCAATCTAAGGACAGACGAATACTTCAAGGTGCATAGGTAGGTGACTACTGCCATGCATTTTGTGAAGACCCTTTGAGCAGAGGCTAGACCAAAGGGGAGAATCCTGTTTTGATAATGGCTTCCTAGAAACATGAAGCACAGATACTGTCTGTGTGAGGGATGGATCAGTAAATGCGTGTACATGTCTTTTAGGTCTAGAGAACATAGCCAATCATGTTTCTGGATGTATGGTAGAAGAGTTCTTAGAGAAATCATTTTGACTTTTTCTCAGACCATGAACTAGTTCAGGTCTCTGAGATCCAAGATGGGCCTGAATCCTCCTGTTTTCTTTGGAATGAGAAAACAGAGTAGAAGAGAAAACAGAGTAAAAGCCCATCCTTTCTTGAGGAGGAGGAACTTTTTCTATGGCATCCTGGGACAACACAGGGTGGTCACCCCTTCTTTTAAGAGGAAGCTTTGAAGGGGTTGCGTGGGATAAGCCCCTGTGAAGCTGGTGGTGGGTAAGGTTTCGAAGAGAAGCTGATAACCCCTTTGGGCAATTTGGAGTGTCCACTGCTCTGATATTATGAGGTGCCACCTGTCAGCATAGTGACATTCTGCCTGATATGTGGAGGGGCTGGGGGTCCTCCAGCAGCAGAATGGCAATGCTCTCTAGGAAGGAGTCAAAAACCAGGTGCAGGTTGTGCTTATGTAGCTGGTTGGGGCTTAGGAGCCTTGGCCTTCTTGGGTTGGCGAGGGCCCTGCTGTGTCTGTTGAGGCTGCTGAGGTTGATAGACAACAAAAGGCAGGCAAGAAGGATAGTATCTCTTCTTATAGAAAGATTTCTTGTGAAGGTTCTCTTTTGGATGGGTCAGCTGGAAAGGCGTTTTAGAGCGAGATCTGTTTCAATTTTGCCTGCTTTTTCCTTCCATTCTTTGCAAAAAAGGTTCTCTCTAGTACATGGGATATTGGCTAGTTTATCCATGACCCATTGCTTGAAGTCTGATGCCTGCAACCAGGCCATCCTGCAAGCCACAATGCAGACTGCTGGTGGATTCAAAGGCATCGAAGGAGGCGCTGGTAATAATTTTAGAAGAGTTTTGGCCCTGTTTGATAAGTGGCTGGAAAGCACTCCTTTTATCCTCAGGAAGCATGGGGGCAAAGTCTTCAGATCCCTGGTGACATCCTTCAGAAACCTATCCAGGTACAGCATGTAAGAGTTAATTCTGGAGGCCAACATTCATGCTTGGAAGTATTGATAACCAAAGGCAGAGAACATCCAAGTCTCTGCCAGGTAGCATGGAGGAATGGTTCTTTGAGCTCTCTATTCGGCACATCTTCGATTCCACCACCAGTGGTGGGGGAGCTGAAGTTTTTGGAAGCCTGGAAGTTCTGGTATTCTGTACATGGTATCGAGTCTCTTGCTTACAGGGGAAACTGAGCGGAGCCTTCCACATGCGGCGGCATAAGACCCTGTCGGATACAATGCATCGGTAGTGCAACCTCCACTTTGGGCATGAGAGAGTACTGGAGTATCTCCAATTTCTCTGCCTTCTGTTCCTTCTCCAAGGCTACTGTGATGGAGAGTCCTGCTGCCATGTCACAGATGAAGCCCTGAAAGGACACATCCTATGGTGAGGACTGATACTGCCCCTGAGGCAATGAAGGGTCTGAAGGGATGTCTGGAAGTTCTCAGGAACAGAGTGATCCTCTGTCAATCTGAATTAGTTGAGTAAGAGTCTGGTAAGAAATCAAAGTACCAGCGGTCCTGGGTTTGACCTCAATGCTTCAGACAGCCATGGCGGATATGGAGGGGACATCAATCAAGTCCATTAAAGGTATCAACCTTGGGGTTTGACAATGCCATTCGAGGGCTAGCATCAGGCTGAATACGCATGGCTGCTGGCTCTGTGTCTAAGCTTGCACTCCTGAAGCTCTTGATGTTATCAGTACAGAGGGTGCCAGGAGTGCTGCAAAATTCCTCTCAAGAGCCAGCATGCGCTAGTCTATGGAGATGTCTGATGTCTGGGTGGCGTTACCTATGAGGCCTTTGAGCCACCATCCCCGAATAGGGAACAGATAGCTCTCCGGTGGTCGATGCCTCGGGAGCATCCCCGAGCCCCACCTGTGCTTTGGAGGACATATCCTCCCGCCGGGGCTATTTGGCTGACCGGTCTGCATCAGAAGCACCTCTAGGGGAGTCATAATGCTTGTGCTGGGACTTCTCTCTGGCATCTGTATCAGTCTTCAATGCCGAAGGTTTGGAAACTGCCAGACATTGACTCACTCTTATGTTTGGACTTTGAAGAAGTCAGAGCCATGAAAAGACCTTAGTTTGACCTTAGTTGACCACGATCTAAACAGACATCGCATCCCAGCTGAAACTGTACTACCCCAATGCTAAAGCCCTAAAAACTGTATCTGTATATAATGTATATAGTTTTTACTGTTATGTTCTGCTCAAGCTTAACATTGTTGTTTACTTATAATATTCTTCGTTATTTGACGTTACATGTAAAACAAACGCTGCTTTGTTAATTGGTTGTTTATTGTGAACCGCAACTGATCTCAGGAAGATGCGGTATATAAATGTTTGTTAAATAAAATAAATAAATAAATAAAAAAGAAGTCAATGCCCTCAATGAGGTGGAAGCCATTGAGACGAATGATCTATACTGTCTAGCTCTGTTCTTGAGGCCTCTGTCATTTGTTGGCAAAAAGGACAAGAATTGGGTTGATGATCAGGATCCAAACATTTTGGACAGCAGTCATGTTTATCAGTGACCGAGATTATACCGGCACACTTGGTATAATTTTTTTTAAACACACTTTCACTTCCTAACAAAGTGAAATCAAGGAAAAAGAAAGCAATACATACAAAAAAAACAGTACCAGTTCAACATAATCCCTAACTTCATCCCACAATATCAAGAAAATAATAGTATCCAGGATATCACAACATAAACCAACACCCTTGACCTTATTCTTATCAACACTCTAAAAGTATTAACACAAATTTACTGTTTTTATATATTCTTATTCGCACTTCAATAAGGCATAAACAACCTCAGAATGGCCTTACCCCGACATGTGGCGAACTGGTCACCATAGAGTTTAAGAGCAGACACTCAAATCATGGGTCACTGCCTTTATATCTTCTAATTCTAACTTCAATATTGCACTATTCACCCATATCACATAACCTTACCACCAACCAACAAATCACTTTTTGAGATTCCTAAAAATAACTACAAAAGTTAAAAAGTGTCTGCGTCTCGACATAAAACTGGAATATATATTCTTCGATTATTTCCTTAAGAGAAGAAAACTGTTCTTTTAACCACCAGAATGTATACCTTATTCAATAGAAATTTATCCACTATCTGAATAATCCAGATATCCGGCTCATGTTGGTGAACAGACATCTGTTTCTACTCCAGCAGTCTAGTCCCAAATGCCAAGCTGCAAAGAAAGCACGCCATCTCGGCAGAAGATATACTATCCCCGACATAAGCTTTTGTTTCGCCAGTTAGGCTTCTTCAGGGTTTCTTTAGTATCGATATCATCTCCTCACATTTTAAACGTCAGATACAAAATCTCTGCTTTCACTTCTGTAGCATCTGACGTCAATAGCTTTTAAAACGCATCAGGACCTGTGATTCGCTCACAAAAGATGACGTAATGTTTCCCCGATACCTTCATTCTCACCATACTAAAACTATCACAACAAACCTGAATACAAACACTAAAGAAAATTTAAAAGAGAAAACTGAAAAGACTGACAAAGAGGAAATCCGACCAGAACTCCATAGTCACCCAGCTAACAATTAAATAAAAAGTGTCCATTCTATTTTGTCGTTTAATCCATATGGATCTAGAGTATTTAAATCATATATCCATCTCTGTTTTCTTTGAAGCAACAGGCATCCTCTGTCCCCTTTCCGTATGTTTAAGGGACATATTTTAATACCGTGCATCGTAGATCTTCAAAAACATGACTGCAAGACATACAATGTTGGACGAGAAACGTTTCTAATTTAGCTTTATTAATGCTATATTTATGTTCAGCTAATCGTGTCCACAAAGGACGAGTGGTTTTCCCCGATATATAGCTTGGGACAAGAGCACCAAAGTGCAGATACCACAAAGGAAGTATTACATGAGGTATCTTGATCGTATAGACAACTTTTATTCTTATACTTCGTACACAGTTGGCTTTCCATAATCTCACAGAATGAGCATCGTCCACATTTCTTATGTTGGTATCTTATACCAGTGATTTGTTGTCGAGGGACCGCAGAGCAGAGCTGGTCTCTAAGGTTTGTCTCCCTACTATACGCCACACGTAGAGTATTACTGGATAACTTCGGATGAGATCTGAGAACATTCCACCTCTTAAGAACAGAGGCGGCAATCCAACTATAAAGACTGGAATAAGGCAGTATACATGCGATTGGAGATGTCTTAGAAGATACATCAGATTCTGTATTATTGAGTTTAGGCCTAAGTAGCCATTTGCGATGATTATGTTCAGCTCTTTTATAAGCTCTTTTTAAAACAGAGCTAGGATATCCACGCTGTTGGAATTTCGACATCATATTCTGTGCTTGTATATCAAATTCATTTTCAGATGAACAAATGTGCCTGCAGCAGAGCAATTGTGAGTACGGCAAACTGCATTTCAAATGATTTGGGTGGAAACTAGAGAAATGTAAGAAAGTATTCTTATCAGTGGGTTTAGTATAAATAGTCGTAGACAATCTCTTTACATTTTATAACTTGAACATCTAAAAGATGTATTTTAAATTCCTGGATGTTAATCTCAAACTTAATATTGTTATTAAAATTATTCAATTAAAAAATTAATTCAGAGATTCTAGAGATCCACTCCACAAAAGAAAAATATCATCTATATAACAATGCCATCGCAAAATATAAGGCACATATTTTGAACTGTAGATCCACTGAACTTCAAAATTATGCATATAAAGATTTGCTAATGACGGTGCAAAAGTTGCCCCCCATAGCCGTACCCGAAATTTGCTGGAAAAATTCTTGTTCATAAACAAAATAGTTCTTCAATGCCAACTCGGCCAAGGTTAAAAGAAATTTTGTGGGGACTTTGTGTGGTCTTGGTCTTGTATTCCATACATCTGATAAAACCTGTAAGGCTTCATTTTGAGGTATCGACGTATATAGAGCTGCTATGTCTAACGTTGCCATCAATGTCACATGTTCAGGAGTACCATATTCTTCCAAAATTGTCAAAAAGTGTCTTGTATCTGATGTATGAAGGAATTAAAGGGACTTCTATTAAGTACGTATCTAAATATATACCTACTCTTTCTAGCAATGAATCATTACTGGATAGAATCAGACATCCTGGTGGATTGATCACGTTTTTATGCACTTTGGGTAAAATATAAAATGCCGGTATTTTTGGATGCGATGGATTAAGAAAGATCTTTTCTTTCTCTGTCAGATAACCAGATTGAAACGTGGCAGCAGTGATGTCTATCATTGTCCTTTGTAATTCTTCAGTAGGGTCCGATGCTAAACGTACATAATGAATCGTAGAATCTAATTGTCTTAGCACTTCAGTATCAGTTACTGGTATCCATAACTACAACTGCTCCTCTATCTGCTCTCTTGATAGTGATATCATTCATCTTTGAGAGGCTCCGCAGAGCTTCAAATTCGACCATACTCAAATTCTTAGGACTGTTAAGTTTAGATTCCATTTTACTTAGATCAGCAAGTACAAGATGTTTGAATGTATGGACTATCGGATCCAAAGTGCCAGGAGGGGTCCAACCAGATTTCAAACTAAAGACGAATCAGGAATTAAAGGCTTCCCGTGAAAAACAATTTCAGCTGTACAGATCTAACTAATCTTTCTATAACCACCCTTCTTCGAAAACCATCGTAGTGTGGTCCATTAATAAATGATAAACCTCTGGCTAATACATCATTTTGTGTTGTAGTTAATACTCTATGAGAAAGATTGATAACACTGTCCATTACTGGAAAGTTACTGTTTCTTCTTTGCATCGCGAGTGTGCTGGTGGCCCAGAAAAATTTCCTTGATTATTCTGTGGATCGATCAATTGATTAGTACCATACTCTTATTTCTTGATTTAGAAGGATTTAGATGTCCCATATCGGTACTAGAATCCGAGGAATAGGTTGAACTATCCCCTCCATTACCTTTCCTATAATTATCAAATGATCTATTCTTACGTATAACCCAATTATAGATAGAGCCTTCTTTCATTCTTTTCTCATCTTTAAATAGTTTTTTTTAATTTTATGGCTCTTTAAATCCGCTTTATAACGTTTTAGTTTGAGCAGATCTGTATGAAAAATCTCAAAATCTTCAGTCTTCAACTTCTCTAAATCTTCATTGAGTTCTTTAGTTAAAGCCACATGTTTTATATGTGCTGATTCAATAATTATCAAAGCTAATGAACACTTATTTAAAATTTGATTCCGAGACACAAAAGCCTCATCTTCAAGAAACATGCCAGGTACTTTCCATATCTGCAATCCTTGTGGAATAACTTCTTTTCTACAATATTCAGCTAAAGTATGGATATCACACCATATACATATCACTTTCCTATCAATTCAATGGCGTTCCCTGCTTTCTATCTCTTCCTGCAGCCCTAACCTTTGTTGTACACCGCCTTAACACTTCGGTAATGGGCGGTATATCAAATGTTCCTAATAAAGATAAAGATACAAAAACAAGATACAGAAAAAAGGCCAAGATAAAGAAAATAGGCCAAAAGGGACAAATCTGAGTGTACTCCAATCCTATGGGTCACAGTGGTGCAGTTATTGGGACTATCAGCTGCATCTTCCCTTCCTCCTTTGTGATAAAATCTAAAAGCTGCCTTGGCTCAAAGAAAGCCTGATTCTTACCCTCATAGTGCACTAAACATACAAGGAAATCATAACGAAAACCCCAAAGCCAAAACTCTGAGGCGCAGTGCGAAGAATTCTTGACGCTGCTTCTGTGTAAACCTAGAAAAATTGAGAAATGTTCTGATCTTGGAGTCAAAGAAAAGCTTATCCATAAAAGGGGGAAGACGATGGCAGTGGGAGTGTACTATCGAGCACCTGGCCAGAATGACCAAATGGATGATAAATTGCTCAAAGAAATCAAGGAAGCTAACAAAAGTTACAGCGCAGTAATAATAATGGGTGATTTCAATTACCCCGGTATCGACTGGGTCAGTGTCACATCAGGACATGCTAGGGAGATAAAGTTCCTAGATGAAATAAATGACTGCTTCTTGGAGCAGCTGGTTCATGAACCGACCAGAGGGGAAGCCATATTAGACCTAGTCCTTAATGGAACACCAGATCTAGTGCAAGACATAAGGGTGTTGGGGCCACTTGGCAATAGTGATCATAGCATGATCGCCTTTGATTTAATTAGTGGAGGAGGGATAGTAAGGAAATCCACAGTACTACCTTTTAACTTTCGAAAGGGAGACTCTATGATAAAATGAGGAAAACAGTTAAGAAAAAACTAAAAGGAGCAGTTGCGAAGGTTAAAGACGTACATCAAGCTTGGGTGTTGTTGAAAAATACTATCTTGGAAGCCCAGACCAGCTGTATTCCACGCTTTAAGAAAAGTGGAAGGAAGTCCAAAAAACTGCCAGCATGGTTTAAAGGTGAGGTCAGAGAGGCTGTTGCCAAAAAAACATCTTTCAGAAAATGGAAAAAAGAGCCAAACGACGAAACCTGGAAACAGCACAAGCACTGGCAAGTCAAATGCAAGGCATTGATAAGGCAGGCAAAGAGAGAATTTGAGAAGCAGCTTGCTGCGGAAGCAAAAACGCGAAATAAAGACCTTTTCAAGTACATTCGTAGCAAAAAACCTGTGAGAGAGTCAGTTGGTCCATTAGATGATAAAGGGGTTAAAGGAGCACTAAGAGGCGACAAGGCGATAGCGGAGAGACTGAATGAATTCTTTGCTTCTGTCTTTACTGAGGAATATGTAGGGATGTTACCCATGTCTGAAGTGGTATTTAAAGGTGCGGAAGAATTGAAGGAAATATCGATACATCGGGAAGATGTCTTACAACTATTAGATAAACTGAAGAGTAGCAAATCACCTGGGCCGGATGGTATACATCCAAGGGTGTTGAAAGAACTGAAATATGACATTGCAGAACTGCTATCAGTAATCTGTGAACTATCATTAAAATCATCTCTAATACCTGAAGATTGGAAGATCGCCAATGTAACACCAATTTTTAAAAAGGGTTCCAGGGGTGATCCGGGAAACTACAGACCAGTGAGCCCAACGTCAGTACCGGGAAAAATGGTAGAAACCATCATAAAGAATAAAATTACTCAGCATGTAGATATAGTCACAACCTAATGGGAGACAGCCAACATGACTTTAGACAAGGAAGATCTTGTCTTACTAATCTGTTATGTTTTTTTGAAGGAGTGAATAAACAGGTGGACAAAGGTGAGTCGGTTGATATTGTGTATCTGGACTTTCAGAAAGCCTTTGACAAGGTCCCTCATCAGAGACTTTTGGCGAAACTAAAGAGTCATGGGATAGGAGGCAGTGTACTATTGTGGATCAGGAACTGGTTAAAAGATAGAAAGCAGAGGGTAGGGCTAAATGGCCAATTTTCCCAATGGAGAAAGGTGAATAGTGGTGTACCCCAAGGATCTGTGCTGGGTCCGCTGCTTTTTGACATATTCATAAATGACCTGGAAAGTGGAATAACGAGTGAGGTGATCAAATTTGCAGATGACACAAAACTATTTAAAGTTGTTAAAACCCAAGAGGATTGTGAAAAATTGCAAGAGGATCTTGATAAATTGGAAAACTGGGCATCAAAATGGCAGATGAAATTTAATGTGGACAAGTGCAAGGTTATGCACCTAGGGAAGAACAACCCAAACTATGGTTACACGATGCAGAGTTCCACATTAGGAACCACCACCCAGGAAAAAGATTTAGGCGTCATTGTGGATACCATGTTAAAACCCTCGGCCCAGTGTGCAGCAGCAGCCAAGAGAGCAAATAGAATGCTAGGTATGATAAGGAAAGGAATGGAAAATAAAACAAAAGATAGTATAATGCCTCTATATCGTTCCATGGTGAGACCGCACCTTGAATATTGTGTGCAATTCTGGTTGCCGTATCTTAAAAAGGATATAGCGATTTTAGAAAAGGTACAGAGAAGAGCCACCAAAATGGTAAAGGGGATGGAAGGATACTCCTATGAAGAAAGGCTAAAAAGGTTAGGGCTCTTTAACCTGGAAAAGAGACGGCTGAGGGGAGATATGATAGAAGTCTATAAATTAATGAACGGAGTGGAACGGGTAAACGTAGATCGATTGTTTACCTTATCAGAATATAGAAAGACTAGGGGACATGCAATGAAACTACAGGGTAAACTATTTAAGAATAATAAAAGAAAATATTTTTTCACTCAACGTGTAATCAAACTCTGGAATTTGTTACCGGAGGATGTAGTAAAGGCTGTTAGTGTAGCTGGGTTTAAAAAAGGTTTGGAGAAGTTCCTGGAGGAAAGGTCCATAAACCATTATTAAGAAGTGACCGAAGATATCAATGCTTGACCCAGTACAAGCATTGTGGAACTTGTCTCTTGGGGAAACTGCTAGGTACATATGACCTAGATTGGCCACTGTTGGAAACAGAATACTGGGCTTGATGAACCTTGGTCTGACCCAGTATGGCATATCTTATGTTCTTACGTTATGTTAAGCAGAAATAAAGCTTCAGCAGAGAGTTATGGTCATACTTAAGAGCAAACATTACAACCAGTGTGGATTTCTAAGTGACCATCTCCAAAGAAGATGCCAAGAACCCACTGAAATCAACCCCCAGAGGGGCCCCCTACCCCCCAGTCCACTGGCCAGGGAAGATGTATTGAGCTCTAACAATAGAAGGAAGATTCAGAGTTCATCCTAAGAACCTCGACCAAACATTTTTCAACCATATCAATTGGCAGTATAAGGGGAGACCTGGGAAAATTCAGAAACTTAGGATTATTTTCTAAATGCTCCATGTGTCAAAAAATAGTATTACTATCTTTTACCAGGGCATTTCCTGCAACTTGAACAGCACTTATTTTAGAGTCAATGGCATCAGTTCTCACATTAATAGAGTGTATTGCCTAAGAGTGTTGCACAACAGTTAAATCATCCACAAATTTATCTGAAAGAGTTTGCAGTGAATAGGAAAGCCTCTGGATGGCATCCCATAATTCCAAAGTCACAGCCTTCAGTCTTACCACGTCACAGATTCTTCCTGGAAGCAGTCTCACCCAACTCCTGCACGATTTTCAACAGTCCTTGGGGCCTTCAAGGTCACCCTGCTGCTCCCTCCCAGAGGGGAGACGATATGGCTGCTGGTGATACTCCTGGCATGACTACTCCACCTGAACTGGTGTGAGACTACAAAACACCAATAACCCCCATGCGTCCCATCACTGCTACCTGCATACTGTCTGTTGGGTGGACCCAGGGGAGAGAACACATTAAAAGCTGCTGACACTCCGTAGCTGTCCAAGGTAGTCTGGCGAAGGGGCCCAGAAATGACGTTTCCAGGAGCAAGCCTCCCTTTTCCTGTCCTCTTGCCCAGAATAATTGTATTACGGGGTATTGCTCTTTATGCAAAATGCACATCAAGTGATATCCACCCTTCGCAAATATTGATCTGTGTAGCACAGTTACTTACCTGTAACAGGTGATCTCTGGGAACAGCAGGAATAAGTCTTCACATATGGGTACGTCGGTACCGACGGAGCCTGCGCGGGAACGCTCCCCAGCGTCCAATCAGAAAGCTTTTGGGAGCATCCCTCAGCGCCTGCGTGCTGCCTTCCCGCCTTTCCAACTGTCTCTCCTCAGTTGAGTTTAATAGCTGAGACAAAGAGAGAGAAAGAGGAAAGGAAAGATAGATAGAGAAATACAACTCCTAGGGGAGGTGGGTGGGTTGTGAAGACTTATTCCTGCTGTTCCCAGAGATCACCTGTTACCTGCTATCTCTATTCTTGTTTTCTTGTGGTCAATATTCCCAAGGTACTAACCTATGAGATCATTTAGTGCATTCTACAACTATAGTAGACTGTCCTATTTTTATTCATGAAAATCCTGGCCATTGGGCTTGTGGTAAGTGTCAGCATTGTGTGCACACGTTAGAAGGCCACCGCTCCAATTATCCCAAAAGATTGTTGGTTCACATCTCGTTGGTGCACATTTTGCACATTGTTTGCAGTATATCTGATTGTCTGTCCATGTGGCTTCATTTATATTAGACAAATAAGCAAAATCAAGACGCATTTAAGCAAGCATGCTTCTCGTCTGTGTACTTTTAATTTGACAGCACCCATGATAGAACACTGTATGCAGCACCACCATTCTTTTGACCAGTTGTGGAGAGTGAACAATTTTGTGCCTTATGATCCACGGGGCAGTGATCACTTGACTAAGCTACAGTGGAAGGAACAATGATGGATTTTTAAACTAGGCTCTCTGTTTCCCTCTGGTTGAACCTTGAGCTAGATTGGTCAAGCCTTTTCTAATCAAACTAATCGTGTGAGGGGTTTTCCTTTTTCACGGCACTCTTCCTCTGATGGTTCCGATTGGTGAATAGATCGTGATGTCAGATGCTGATCTTTAACTAAAGGCACGAACTTGATCGTGCTAATGTGCTACTTTCTGTAATGTTTATTTCATGGGAGGTTTCTCAAAAACCTGAAGCCGAGTACCACATGATTGGACTCAAAATGTGCCATGTTGTGTACAGGGGCTTCCTGTTGGCTTTTGGAGTTGTGCTCTTGGGATAAGTGCATCAGTTTTTATATTGGAAAATTGAGAAAAAAGTGTTTTTCTTCTGATTTAATAAAAATGATTAAAAGGGAGCCAGATAGTGAGTGGATAAGCTTCCCATCAAGACTTCAACATTTTTTTGCATGATTTTATGCTGCCTTACTACTGGAGTGCTTATTGAATTTGGATTCAACAGAACTGGCATCAATGGGAAGGCAGAATCACGTTCGACAAAAAAACGAAGTTTTTTGGCAGGGACAGGGCGAAGTATCCTGCTGGCTCTGCAGAAAACAAAGAACTGAGGAGAGGAGTTGGGAGGGCAGGAAGGCAGGCACGCAGGCGCAGTGGAGTGCTCCCAAAGGCTTTCCTATTGGATACTGTGGAGCGTTCCAGCACAAGTTGTCAGTGGCATTCATTCGCTCATATGAAGATTGCATTCCTGCTTGTTCCTGGAGATAAACCAAGTTAAATATATCCTGCATGTTACTTATCTACCCCTTCATTGATTTTTCAAAATTTTAGGTTGCAGTTCTCTAGTTAAATTAGTGCTCATCTGGATGTCAAACTACTAAAGAAAGTAGCAGAAATGCAGAAAGCTTAATGGTCATTTGACCACTTGCTGATGAAAGCTAGAGTGGCAGCACATCAAGTACAAGCCCATTTCTTGGGCTATAATATACCAATCTTAGCCGTTGGAAACAGTCCTTGAAAAGTATTCGTTGAGCAGAGCAACATACCTGTAACTTACGCAACTGCTTAATGGCTTCCTCTCTGTTCTTGTTTGCCAGGTCAATCTGCCCCTCCAGATCTTTCAAATCCATCTCCAGTTTCTTTCTGGCAGCCACAGCCATGGAGCGCTGCTTCTTTTCATCCTCTAGTTCTGCCTCCATATCTTTCACCTACCAGGCAAACAGAGATAAGCTTACAAAGTCATCCAAGAGTGCTGTTGTATGCATATAATCCTAAACAAAGAAATGACCAGGCTACCTAATCTTTGCTCTACCTGTTCTGGAATATTTCGTCTGTGTTAGCTTTATCCTGCTTTCCCACAACTAGGGATTTCTTCCCACAAACGTTAAAATTGCAAAAGCATTTTTATATACAAACCATATTTATTTTACACATATGCACAAAGTGCAGAATCGCCCTTGCTTATATCCAGCTTTTTTTCCTCTTATTTTTATTTATTTTTTTTTTTAAGTGTCTTCAAGTCAATGCTGATTCCTGGTAGATAGGCAGGCTTCCTCTTCTGAAGCAATGGAGTGTAAATTGACTTGCCACAAGATGCACCAGTGGGAATCAAACCCAGATCTCCTAGATGGTAGGCTGTTGCTCAAACCATTTAGGCTACTCCTCCACTCCTCCACTCCTGCAGACTGCCACTCGTATTTCTGCACCAGCAACTAATGATTACCTGTTCAGTTTCTAGTTGACTTTGCCAAATTCACTTCTAGATTTGCTTTGCTAATGGTGCTCAACTCAAAATAGCACATTAAATAAATGTGTTATACATCATTAGGAAATAAGTTTTGAACATACCAGTCTGGCACTGCGGTGAAGCAGGTAGATTTTGATACTTTGTTTTGAGGTGGCATTCCTGATTGCAGTGCGGATACCATAACAAGTGGTTCTCAACCCAGTCCTCTAGAACCCCCTGACCAGTCAGGTTTTCAGGATATCCACAATGAATATGCATGAGATAGATCTGCAAAAAATGGAAGCAGTGCATGCAGATCTCTCATGTATGTTCATTGTGGATATCCTGAAAACCTGACTGGCCTGGTAGTCCGAGGACTGGAGTGAGAACCACTGATCTAAACAAAAACCTTCAGAGGAAGATCAATTGCTTCCAAACTAATTTAGATGTCAATACATAGCAAGACACTGTCCATTAAAAAGAACTGATGGAAAAATGTTGATTTTGCTTTACAATAAAGTGTTTACGGAGAAATTTCACTTACCGTTAATTTCCTTTCCTGGAAGCCTACTAGACCAGTCCAGACAAGTAGGTTGAATCCCCTTTTCTAGCAGATGCTGGAGACAAAGAAAGCTAACAGAACCTGACTGGCTGAGGTCTGGTAGATATTTATTTAAGGCCCTACCTCTAGGGGGTCGCCTTCAGTATACTCTGGCAAAGCAGATAGGTAACCAACCAATGAAATCAGCTTGAAAACGCGAAAGGCACAATTATGTATAAGAACCTTCTCTGAACTACGTACATGAACTCCTCCCCAGGGGAGAACTGCTAATGTATACTTATGGTCTTCGATATTGTGACCAAGACTTATGGAAAATATAGCTCTGATCCGGCTGACTGCAATGCATGCAGCATGGGTGGAAGCTGGACTGGTCTAGCAGGATTCCAGGAAAGGAAATTAATGGTAAGTGAAATTTCTCCTTCCAATTCATCCTGCTAGACCAGTACAGACAAGTGGGTAGTACCCAAGCTACGCCAACCCAGGGTGGGAAGAGAGAGCCACTGCCACCATGCTGGCCCCAAAGCATGCTGCTTCACAGGCTTGAAGATCGAGATGACAGTGCCTCACAAAGGTGGACAAGGAGGACCATGTGGTACCTTGACAAATGTCTAGAGGGACTACCTGTGAGCGCTTCGCCCATGGCGTTGCTTGAGCGCATGTGGAGTGCGCTTGAAGGCCCGGGTACCGACTTGCCTTGGAGGATGTAGGCAGACTTGATTGCCTGGCGCAGCCACCGGGCAATAGTGGACTTGAAAGATGCGGAGCACTTGCGAGGCCCCGTGAAGAGGATAAACAGGTAATCAGACCTGAAAGAAATTTGTGGCCTTGAGATATTGCTACAAGACCCTGCTGAGGTCTAAGCCACGAAGTCCCTGATTGGGCCCCTGGCACTGATCCTTGGAAAAGGTTGGGAGTGAAATTGCCTGATTGACATGAAAGAATAGTTACTCACCTGTAACAGGTGTTCTCCAGGGACAGCAGGAATCAGTCCTCACATATGAGTGACATCGGCACTGAGAGCCCTCGCAGCAGCATCCCCCCAGCTTTCAAAGAAAGCCTTTGGGAGATGCCATCACGCATGTGCGGTCCCCTTCCTGCCCAAGGGTGCCATCTTGCTCAGTCAGATGACGTAGCTAAAAGACAGCTAAAATAAAAGATGGTAAAAGAGCAACTCCAAGGGGAGAAGGGAGAGTTGTGAGGACAGATTCCTGCTGTCCCCGGAGAACACTTGTTACAGGTGAGTAACTATGCTTTCTCTGGGAACAAGCAGGAAGTCAGTCCTCACATATGGGACTCCCCAGCTACAGGCTACCGAAAACCCATAGCAAAAACAGGGCTCCCGCTAGGGGAGCCGCAAGCAAAAGCAATTTTAGTCTGTGCACACAGACCACAGTAGGACCAGTGTCCACTGAAACCAGCACTCCGGTACCCTGAACACAGAAAGATTGGAGGGCAGGAGATGCCTAGACCCCGAAAAGGTTACGGAGCACAGCCTGGCTGAAGGAACTATCCTGTTGGGACTCTTTCCGGGCAGTAGTGAGCTGCGAAAGTATGGGCTGAAGACCAGATGGCGGCCCGGCAGATGTCCACCATCGGGACAGAGCGCAAGTTTGCCACCGAAGCCACTATGGCCTGGACACAGTACGCCATGATACAGCCTTCCAGTGGAAGCTTTGCCTGCCCATAAGCAAAGACGATACAATTCGCCACCAAAGTGGACAGCGTACACTTGGTCACTGCCTCCCCCAGCCTACTAGGGTCTTAGGAGATGAAAAGCTGAGAAGCTTTGCGGTGGCCTTCGGTGCGTTGGGTGTAGAAGGATAAGACCCTCCTACAGTCCAACGAGTCAAGGACCATTCTCTTCCCGGCTGGAGTGAGGTCTTAAGAAGGTAGGAAGCACCACTTCCTGGTTAAGGTGGAAGGGAGACAGTACCTTCGGCAGGAACATGGGGTGCGTGTGAAGCACCACCCTGTTTTTTGTAGAACCTGGTGGTGTAGGGCGCCTCTGCCAGGAGGGCCTGGAGTTCGATAATCCTGTGAGCAGAAGTAACCGCAACCAGGAAGACCACCTTCCAAGAGAGGTAGCGAAGGTGGCCGGTAGCCAGAGGCTTGAAGGGCAGGCGAGTGAGCTGCCCCAACATCATATTGAGGTCCCATTCGGTCACCAGAGGGCAAACCAGGGCTTTTGACAGGAGCAAGCCTTGAAGAAAGTGGATCACCAAAGGTTGGACCGAGAGGGGCTTACCATCCACTGGGCAGTGGTGCACCACCAGGGCACAAAGGTTCATTGATTGATAGACCTCTATCATGTCTCCCCTCAGCTGTCTCTTTACCAGGTTGAGGAGCCCTAACCTTTTTGGCCTCTACTCATAGGAGTATCCTTCTCATCCCCTTTACCATTTTGGTGGCTCTTCTCTGTACCTTTTCTAATTATGCTATATCCTTTTTAAGATGCGGCGACCAGAATTGTACACAATATTCAGGGTGCTGTCGCACCATGGAACAATACAGAGGCATTATAATATCCTTGTCCTAACCCCGCTGTGAAAGAATACTTCTAAAAACATTTCAGTGCCTTTTTAGTACTCTGTGCTTGCCTTCCCACCTCTGTAACGATACCGCATCATTCTGGTACTTTTCATTTCTTTGTTTAGTAAATTTTTATTTTTAAAATTTTTGGGTGGGAAGGGGACCGCGCATGCGTGGTGGCATCTCCCAAAGGCTCTTTGAAAGTTGGGGGATGCTTCCGCGAAGGCTCAGTCGTTGCTGACATCACCCATATGTGAGGACTGACTTCCTGCTTGTTCCCAGAGAAAGGGTGTAAGCACTTTCAGGAGGAAGGAGGAAACGACTTTCAGGGACACCCCTTCCATCGAGAAGGAAAGAAAGGGGTCACGACAGGAGAGGGCTTGCAGCTCCAAAATCCTCCTAGCGGAGGTAATGGCCACCAGAATGCAATCTTGAGGGTCAAGTCCCAGAGAGTTATTTGCTAAATGGGTTCAAAGGGAGGATGCTAGGCATCGGAGGACCAGGGAAAGATCCAAAGTAGGGATCACTGGGCGGACTGGAGGGTGGAGAACTTTCACCCCTTTGAGAAACCTACTGACATCTGTATGGGAGGCAATCGAATGCCCCACCACAGGTCCCCTAAAACAAGTCAGTGCTGATACCTGGACCCAGAGGGAATTCAGAACCAGGCCCTTATCTAAACCATCCTGAAGGAAGGCTAAAATCCAAGGGATGTGTACCTTCCATGGCAAGAGGTGTTGCCTGGCGCACAAAGACTCAAAAACACACCAGACTCTTGCATATGCCAAGGAGGTTGCTGAGCACCTGGCCTTTAAAAGGGTAGCCACCACCCTACTCGAGTAGCCTCTCCGGGTTAGACGGCGCCTTTCAAGAGCCAAGCCGTAAGCGAGTAGAGAGCCAGAGCATCCATTGTGATTGGTCCCTGACATAGGAGACCTGGGCGTGGCCCCAGTGGCAGCGGGGGCGCCTGGATCAGATGAATGAGGTCGGCATACCACAATCTCTGCGGCCAATCGGGGGCCACTAATATCATCCTGCCGATCAAGGGCCAGGGAGGAGAGAGGTAGAACAGAGGGACTGAGGGCCACAGCTAGACCAGCACATCCAGTCCCTGCGAACCCTGTTCCCTCCTCCTGCTGAATGTGGTGGCTGCCTTTGTGTTCACTGCTGTCACCATGAGATCGAAGTCCAGGTGTGAAAAGCCCAGGGAGCTAACTCCCACTCTCCTGGGTCTAGGAGGTGATGGCTGAGGAAGTCTGCTTGGACACTGTCTGCACCGGCGATGTATTGGGCTGATAGAGCTAACAGGTGACGCTCTGCCCATGGAAAAAGGAGGGCCATCTCCCAGGCACTTTGTTCCGCCCTGCCGGTTCAGATAAGGTACTGTTATTGGACAAAATCCTGAGCCTAGAGAGGATGAAAGTGAAGAGCAGCCAGGCGCACTGCCCCGACTTCCAGACAGTTGATATTCCAGCTTGCTTCCTTCCTGCAGCGATCATGACCCCTGAGTCGCCTGGTTCAAGCAATGAGCCCCCCAGCCCGAGAGGCTGGCATCAGTGGTGACCACGATTCAACAAGGAGTCTCCAAAGGAACACCGCAGAGATGTTTTGATGAGATCCACCAGCTGAGACAGATACGTGTTGACTGAGGCAGCCAGAGCCACCGGTCGTAATCCTCCCGAACAGGGGACCAGCGGGAAAGGAGTGCCCGCTGAAGGTCTTTGCATATGTGTTCATGCCCACGGGACTTCGCTGGTAGAGGCCATGGACCCCAGAAGCTGCAGATAATCCCACACTTGGGGACTGTTCTGCCGGAGAAACAGCTGGATCTGCAAAGCGAGCTTCCAAAATCTCTCTTGCGCCAGGAAAACTTTGCCTTGACAAGCATTGAAGTGGGCTCCCAGGAACTCCAGAGAATGATGGCCACAGACAACTCTTGGGGTGATTGACGACCCAGCCGAGCCTATCCAGGAAAGTCACCACCCGGGAAATCATCAGGCAGGCTTCAGAGAAGGAGTTTCTGCGAATGAGCCAATCGAACATATACAGGTGTACCCTAATACCCTGTTTCCTCAGGGCTGCAGTGGCTACTACCATGACCTTCAAGAAGGTTTGTGGAGCCAAGGCCAGGCCAAACGGGAGTGCGCAAAACTGAAAGTGCTGCCCCAGAACCGTGAAGTGCAAAAAGCGCTGCTGTTTGCAAATGGGAATGTGGAAATACGCCTCCACCAAATCCAGAGAGGCCAGGAACTCCCCCTTCCGGACTGCTTGAATGACCGACCGCAAGGTTTCCATCTGAAAGCATGGGACCTGAAGGGACTGGTTGACCTCCTTGAGATCCAAAATTGTCTGAATTGGACCCACCCTTCTTGGGCACTACGAAGTAGATGGAGTAGAGCCCACAGCCCCGCTCCACCGGGGGTACTGGCTGTAGGGTGGTCTTGATGGCGGCTTGTTTCGGAAGCACCCCACAGGGCGAAACAAGAAAGGCCTCCCGAATGGGGTGCAAACAATCGACAACATACCTGTGATGAACGATGTCAAGAACCCAGTGGTTGGATGTTATGAGGGCCCACTCCAGAGAATATTGTGCCAGGCGACCGCCAACTGGCGGAAGGTCCCTGGGAGGGTTGACTGTCCTGTCAGTAGGGGGAGTGGGCCGATCCGGAGAACTTTGCCTGGCAGGAATAATTGTCTTTTCCTTTTTGGACACCCCAAAAGGACTGACCTCTGGCTGGTACGGCCTGAAGGCACAGTTGTAAATGGTCTGCCTGAACGAAAATGCCTGGAGTCATAGAATCTGGACTGGGAAGAGACTGGATATAAACACTGGGTGGAACGACGAGAGGATGACTTGGGCCTGTCCTCTGGCAGCTGCTGTGGCTTGACCTTATCAAGGTCTTTGACCAGCTTGCCAAGGTCCTTGCCAAAAAGGAGCTTCCCCTTAGAGGGGAGCTTGGCTAGGCGTGCCTTAGAGGCCGTATCTGCAGACCACTGCTGGAGCCAGATCCAGTGGCAGGCTACTGTCACAGAAGCCACTGAACGAGCCGAGAGGCATGACAGATCGTAACTGCTAAAAATGCTGTTACTGATTCCAACTGAGCCAGTGCCGAATCTTCGGGCAAGTGCTCTTCAGACAGGCACTGAATGCAGTGTAGGAGGGCATGGGCTGCCAAGCCTCCACATACAGAGGCCTGAAGTCCTAGCGCAGAGGACGAAAATGCAGTCTTGAGGAGCCCTTCAACCTTATCCTACTGATCCCGAAGTGCTACTCTGCTCTCTACCAGAATGGTGGTATGCTTGGTGACCCCCATTACCAGCACATTAACCTTTGGATACGTGAGCCATTTGTCTAGGTTACCTGGGGACCAAAGATAATGCTGACTCAGAAGCCGAGAGGACTGCAAGAGTGCATCGGGGCAGTCACATTCCTGTGACGCCATCTGTCGGAGATCCTGTGGGAAAGGAAATGCCTTTGAGGACTCCGAATACCCTGCACAATGGGATCCACCTGGGAGGGAGTCTGAGAAGGATCCTGAGTAGAAGGGCCTGAGACACGCAATGCCTCGATGATTTGGGCATTCAAGGCCGGAAGCTCTTCCTTTCAGAAGAGCTGGATCGCCTGCGAGCCGTCCTGTTCATCCCTGGAGGCCTTTGAGGGTGACCACTCCCCATTCTCATGGGAGATGTCCAGACTCTCCCTGCCTGAGAGAGCTGCCTCCTCTGGAGGATTCCTCCAGGTGTCCGCATAGGAGCGGCAAACCCGGTCTGCTAAGTCCCTGCACTTGAGAGTACAAACCACAAACTGCTGAGAGGAGAGCATGGTGAACACTGCTCCTGCTTAGTGATCAAACGAGCTAAGCATGTTGCAAAGCGTCAAGCATGCTCTACTACTGCCATGGAGCTATAAATCTTAAACGTGCTGAGGGAAGATTTCTCCAGAGTACTTGCACCATGGCAAAGAGCCGAGAAAGGTCCTGCTCCCTGTTGGTAGCTGCCACGGCTATCCAGCTGCAAAATGGCTGCCACATGAATTCCCACTGAAAAGAATGGCCTTCCCCCCCAAAGGCCATACGTGGGCCTGCCCAGCATGGAGTGCACTCACCAGAGTTAGCGGCGAATGAAGGGCTGCGGGAGCAACCTCTGAGGGCGAGGCAGCGACCAAAGGAAGATGTTTTATTTCTTTCAGAGAAGTGGAGATTGCAGAGGTGGGGGCTTACCCACACAGGTAACCCACTGCGGCAGACAAAACCAAGGGTGCCAAGGCAGAGCCGCATAAAATTGTTATATTCTTTAGAACTGATCAGAATCTTTTATTTCCCCTTTCATTATGTTTTCAAATTGCTTGAGTAAGTGAAGGCTCCCCCTAGCAATCTGAGGTGGCCCGCGTGGCCCGGAGGCTGGTAACTCACAGGGGAGCTGTACTGGTCCTCTTGACCAGGAGCTCAACCCTCCAGTCGAGATGCGCTCTTCAGCTGCTGAAGAACTGGTATGTGCTGGGAACTCTCAGGAACATTCGTGTGTATCCCGGAGGCATCCAGGCAAACTCCACAGAAGGGAGTCTCAGGGAGAAACACAGATGACCATCACCTGCTGGAGACGAGAAAATACTGAAGGCGACCCCTAGGGGTAGGGCCTTATTTCTACCAGGCCTCATCAATAAGGTTCTGGTAGCTTTCTCTATCTGCTGGAAGGGGGATTCATCCTACTTGTCTGGACTGGTCTAGCAGGATGAACTGAAACTTGATATAACTTTTTAGTATCATCAAGAATGGATTTTATTTAAGCTACAAACAAGTAGGAAGTGTGTACACCAGGAATAAGCATGGCCAAAAAAATTCAGATTTTCCAAAATTTTCCCCGATTTTGCTGGTGATTTTTTGGTTCATTTCATGTGCTCAATTTAAGAACTTTTTCCCCTTGTGTATTATGTACAAATTGATTGTACTTACATTGATTTGTAAGTTTGTGCACATACAATTGATTCTGCATGCACTAAAATTAAGGCCCCTAAACGAAATGAATGCATGCTAACGAATGCGTATCCCAGGAGTACACTCAAATGAACATATACAGGGTGGCCCAAAAAAAGTGAGAACATCTCGTAAATTAAAAGCTTAAATAGGTTTACTTATTTACCTTTTTTAGCTATATAACATCTTTTTCGACAATTTCCGGTCACCATTTTTTTTTTAAATTTGTCAATCGTGGAGCAGTGGATACACCCCTAAACAAAGCATTGGGGAGGGGTGACCTGCATGGAGCGGTAGGTGCACCTACTCGTGCCACCTTGCTGGGTAGGCTAGATGGACCATACTGGTCTTTATCTGCTGTCATATACTATGTTACTATGTTTACATCTGTCTTTTTGAATTTTTAAATAACTTATATGCTACGAGATGTTCTCACTTTTTTTGGGCCACCCTGTATATCCAACTAAACGAACATCTATGTACACGCTCTGTAGACATCCTACTTTTGAGAGTGTTGCAGTGCCTCTTGCTGTGTCAAGTCTACTCTAAGTGCTTAGCTTGCCTGTTCTCTTTTCCACATTCTGCTTGCTTACTACATGGCCTTCCCATTCCTGTTTCTCTAGCTGCCAGGGTCCACTCTGCTGTTCTCAACCTTTAAGATTTTCTTTAATAAAATAAGGTAATGTCTCCTGTTATCTCCTTCCTGCTCCCAGTCTACATTCAGTGTTAGGCTTCTGCTGTTTTAAGTGTGCAAATGCTGATTGGCAATGAAGTCTGTCTCTGGTTTCTATGCCACTTCATGTGTGTTCAGGGAATCTTGTTCTGTAATAACCTCTACATATCTGCATTTGTCTCACCCTACCTACCCATGTCACATCAGCTCTCATATCTGCTTCCACTTCAGTTGTTCATCTTGCTTCTCCCAGCCTTGCCTCTGCCCTCTCCTGTTTTTCTGCTTGTATTGTTTCATATCCTCAGCCTTCTATGCAAACTATCTTTTTTGCCTCTTCTCACCATGTCAATAGCATGGCATTAATACCATGAATCAAGAGAAGCTAGACTCAGGTAGCATCCACTTTACACCAAGTACCACAGAGCAAGCTACCACAATGTGGAAACCACTAGTCTAATCAACTTACCATTTGTCAGGTGAGGTCCCATGCTCTGCATACCACCTACCCAATTTCAGCATCCAACTACTTTTTTACAGCAAGGGAATCGCAGACAAATGAGCATAACCAGGAAACAAAGCATACTATTCTTTCTTTTCTTGAAAGACAGACTAAATGAGGCCTCATATTCAAAAGAATTCATGTGGCCAGCAACAGCTTCTCACTGCATAAGTGTTTTGTTTAAAAAATTCCCAGCATGTATACACATAGCTTTTGGCCATGTAATTCCCTGTATATGATTAAAATCTGAGGGAGCACGCTTACAAGTTATTCATATAATACTTGGGCCCTATATAGATAACTGTTTAACGCTGCCTGCAGAAATAGCTGGAAGTTACCTTCTGTATAACACTAATTTCTGCAATCTGACTTAAATGGACAGGACTACCAAATACAGGGTCATATGACTCACTTATCCTTGTAACTCCGTCAACTCCTAGCTTAATAGTGACTTATCATACCTGTCTCACAAGTTGTTTTTTCTTGTCCTCACTCATCTCATCTCTGCCTTGAAGTTCCCGCTCAAACTGAGCTTTCGAGGCCTGCAAGGTCACCTCCAGCCGTAACTTTGCATCTTCAGTGGCTTGCAGCTCATCTTCCAGCTCTTCCAGCTGGGTCTTCATCTCCTCAACTTGTTGCTCAAGGGCTCGTTTGGATTTTTCCAGCTCATGAACCTTTCATGATGAAAAAAAAATCAACATTTAGTGCAAACTGAGGGTCAATGGCCAAGTTGCTTCCATAGAATCTAGCAGTAAATCTCAATCCTGAAATGCCAGCTCACTAAGGTTCTTGTATTTAGGCCACAATGATCTAGTATTTAAGTTTAAGCTGCACAGATTCTAGAACTTTGAAATGAGTTACAATATTTCTTAAATAAGTGTTTTACTCACATGACTCTAATCTCAATGATGCATGCAATTAAATGACAGTAAGATGAGAAATAAAAAGGTTAGGGCAGGGGTTAACCGTATAGCATCTTTATTAAAGTGAGTTCATTCAAAGTGACCTTCAATTGTAAAAGTTTCTGTCCAGGCTTTTATCTACAACTCCTCCACTCCATTAGCACAAAACAGAAAACTGCAATGATCTCAGCAAAACAAGAATGCAACTATCTAGGTTGGGCAACGAAAAGGACTGCTATTTCTTATGATATGCAGGATTTACAGTACCTTAAACTCACAATAGTGTCACCCTGAGAAAAAACACAGCTTAACTACACAAAATAAGTTTTGAAAAACTAGCTGTTTGCAAATTACCACTGCTAGGTTGGGTGGGTAGGTTTAGGCCTAAGAATTTAAGTTTTTGTTTTGTTTTTTTAACTTCTTGAACTATATGCAAGTATCTCAAACAGAATTCCATCCAATCTCTTTCATAAATCAAAGTCTTGCAATAGCTCCATGAAATTATGAATGCCGATTCAGACTTGAATCAAACAGAACCTAACCCTAATACATACCATTCTGTTTAGATTGTTTTAGTCACTAGAAAATATTTCCTCAGCTAGATGAAGTATTACTTAACAGTTAAAAAAAAAAACTTTCCTAGCTATTTAACTTTTGTTTACCAATTATCCATATTTCTCTCAAACCACCCCTTTTAGTCTGCTAACTTGTTTCTGCCTAGATTTGATTTGTCTGATTAGTACTTAACTAATCTTTTTATAAGCCATAATAAAAATACAGATGTTAAAGTAAAACTAGAGATTAGCTTAAAATCACTTAATTACCTTAGCCTCTATTTATGGCATTTTCAAATCAGCTAAGAGATGCTTACACTTTTGCCGACATCATCCTTGGAGCTGACCAGGTCTTCCATTTCTGTGCGCAGTTGCTTGTTCAATCTCTCCAGCTCAATTTTCTGCTCCATGGCTTCTTCAAGTGCTCGGGCCAAGGACAGGGCCTTGGTCTCTTTCTCACGCGCCTCTGCCTCAGCACGGTCTCGTTCTTCTGCATACTTAGAGGAGATAGTTTTCTCTTCTGCCAGCATCTGACAGACACAAAAGAAGGGGTGGGTCACTTCAGCAAGGATTTGTATTACAGTTGGGAAAAGTCCCCTCATTCCTGCAGTCCTTTAACACACAGTACTGTAGTTTAACAATATAAAATGTATTTCTTCAATTAAAAAGCTACATTCAGCTGCTGGCAGCTCAATAATAGTACTGTGTACTGACAGATAGATCTCGGTTAATTTCCCAGTTCAGGTCTATCTTCTGCTTTATGAGCCAGCTGATACAGTGTTGACAGCATTCGCAGCCCTGGGGGTTGACTGGCATAGACAGTGTGCAAAGGAAGATGCCTAGCGAATAAATCTAGGGTTCAGGATTACAAAGTACTAGGAGGGGCCCTGCTGCACAGCTTCTGGTTAAGGACTACCACTAAAGCGACCGGGCTATGTGAGATGGAGAGGATTAAGTGGGGAAAAACCAGAGTTGCAAATGAAATCTTATGGCACCTAAGCTCAGCCCTATCTCCACATTGAAAGCTAAAGGGCAAAAAACAAATGTAGAGTTACAAGATGTGGCCTATAACATACAGCCTTCATTCATCTTCTTTCCAAAAATCATACTTTACTACTACCAGTTGATATAATTAGTACCATGCATGAAATCAGTTATCTACTTAAATGCCATGAGAAACTCTCATAGGGCACAACTGTGCTCAGAGATTGTGACAAGGACAGAGACAAGATAAGAAAAGCAAAGACATGTACAGGTGGTTTAAAAAAATGTTCTTGTATGAATGTACTGGGAAAAGTCACATGACTTAAGCTGTACCTCTCGATGAATATGCACTTCCTGAAATTTCACAATTTATACCAAGTCTTATTTTTTAAATTAACTACTGCCTCGATTGCAGTCACATTCAGAACATCCCAAAGCGGCTCATGAAGAATAATGTTGCAACATAACAGACTATCTGGATCTTGCAGCATAAGGAAAATTATGTAAATAGAAGGGCAAGGTATCTTTAAAGATATGAACATTTCAAATAAGGTTGTACTGCTCACTTTGTATACTTTAAATACAGTTCTCAACAAATGCACAAATTTACTGGTGCAATTACCTTATTTCAAGCTGGTAGAATGCATGAGTAAACTGGATTATTTATGGATGTCAAATTCTCGATTCAACTATTTGACTTATGCATTGCCTCTCAGTCTTTCAGAACAGTTGAAAAACTGGGGCGAAAGCATCATGATTTTTTATTTCTTTGGATGTGTCAATTTCTGTGTCTGTTTACTTCCATCTCCAGGCATTCTAGAAATCAGATGTGGGTGAAAATGTGGTTTCCTTCCATGGTCTCATGTAGCCATATGTTGGCCACCACGAAATGGATGGAATACCTGCCCCTGCCCCGATCATCCAGGGAACAGGCACCACTGCCTTCAGGAGAGGCAACTTGTCAAGGTGATCCACACAGTGGCCCTATTCGCAGACCCACAAGGGGAGAAGACAAGCAGCGGGATCGGTTCTTTGCATTCCAGACCATAGCTGTACTGAAGGACTAGCACCTAGCAATTCTTGGTGACCTGGGCCCATTCCTGGGGAGGTGAAGCTGGCCCCCAACTGAAGGAACCAGGGAATGGGCTTCCAAACCTTTATTATGCAGCCCGGGAAGGCCATCCTCTGGATGTACTGGGTCCCTGTGCACAAGCACTCCAGAAAGGACTGAGAACAAGCCCAAAGTCCAAAAGCAGAGAAGAAAGGTTTTCCAAGCCGGTAGTGATGGGAGTCCCAAGACCCTCAGGGAGTATGACCAGTGTGCCCCGTGAGAGCGGAGGCTGACTGAAAAGGGGCTCCTGCCTGAATGAAAGCAAGTTCTGCTACGAAGGGGATAGGGGTAATGTGGAAAGGTGTAGCTACTCACCTGTAACTGGTGTTCTCCGGGAACAGCAGGAGTCAGTCCTCACATATGAGTAACACCACAACTGAGCCTGCGCAGAGCATTTCCCCAGCTTTCAAAGAAAGCCTTTGGGAATGCTACCATGCATACGTGGTCCCCTTCCCACCCAAGGATGCCATCTTGTTGAGTTAGATGACATAGCTAAGGCGGCTGTAAAAATAAGGTAATGTATAGAGGCAACTCCCAGGGAGGGGGGAGGGTTATGAGGACTGATTCCTGCTGTTCCCAGAGAACACCTGTTACAGGTGAGTAACTACACGTTCTCCAGGAACAAGCAGGAAGTCAGTCCTCACATATGGGACTCCCAAGCTCCAGGCTGCTGAGGACCAAACCAGGACAGCACCACCGATGCCCAATTGGGTAGCTGTGATTTGCAGAAGGCGAGTCCCCACTGAGAGATTCTGTAAGACCCTAGCATCCAGCGACACTATCACTCCAGTAGCCTGAACACAGAAGGATTGGAAGGCAGGAGTTGCCTACACCTCAAGATTATTATGGAGTACTGCCTGGCTAAAGGCACTGTACCTGCAGGACTTGCTCTCCAGGCAGTAGTGAACTGTGAATGTATATAACTGAAGACCATGTGGTGGCCTTGCAGATCTCAGTCACCGGCACGGAACAGAGACTGGCCAACAATGAGGCCATTGCCCTCATGCAATGCGCTGTGATCCAGTGCTCAAGGGAGAGGCCAGCTCGCTCATAGGCAAGAGCAATACAGTCCACCACCCAAGTGAAGTTTGCTTTGACACGGGGAACCCCAGTCTGCTGGGATCGTAGGACACAAAAGTCTGAGGAGCTTTCTATATCCCACTTTGACCCGGTGAAATGCGGGATATAAATACAGTTAAATAAAATAAATAAATAAAATAAATAAAAAATAATGGGTCCAAGTCCATTCAAGGGTAGGGTATGAAGAATCAGCTCATCTCTGCCGGCATGAGGCCGTGGAAAGAAGGTGGGGTACTACCTCTTGGTTGAGGTGAAAAGGCAATAACACCTACGGGAAGAATTTTGGGGTGTGTGCAGAACACTACCCTGTTCTTATAGAACCTCATGTATGATGGATCTGCCACCAGGGCCTGGAGCTTGCTCACTCTTCGAGCGGACGTGTCATCAAGAAGGCCACTTTCTGCAATAGGTACTCGAGGTGGCAAGTGGCTCGAATGGCATTCTGGTGAGTTGGAAGAGCACCACGCTGAGGTCCCATTCCACTGCTGGGCGAGGGGGATGGGGGACGGAGAGGCGGCTTAGATAGCAGGATTCCCTGGAGGAACCTGGAGACCAGTGGCTAGCTGGAGAGGGGTTTTCCCCTCAATGGATCTTCCCCTAGTGG
The DNA here is from genome assembly GCA_033557465.1 of Ichthyophis bannanicus. Classification (NCBI taxonomy): domain Eukaryota; kingdom Metazoa; phylum Chordata; class Amphibia; order Gymnophiona; family Ichthyophiidae; genus Ichthyophis; species Ichthyophis bannanicus. The sequence continues at coordinate 1,111,007,878 of CM066031.1, forward strand.
TGAGTAGTTATGGTGCTCAGGTGCACCCGTACCCAGTTAGATTTTGGTCCGGTGCACAATAAGTGCAGCAGGTACTTGATGAGCTGCGCATGGCTGGAGAAGGGATTCTCCTCTTGCTCTGTGCACCAGATGGAGAACCTCCTCCACAAAGTCATATGCCCTTCTGGCAGAGGGCTTTCGGGAGGCCAGCATGATCTCCTGGACTTCCACCAGAAGACTGGAAGGGGCCACGGCTACCCTTTCAGCAGCCACTGTGGGGGCCTCCTTTGGAGGGGCCTTGTACTGGAGGATCTCAAGTTCCTCTGTGCGGGGGTCCTCCTCCGCCTTGGTCTTGAATGCAAGCGCCTTTGCCATATCTTGCACAAAGTCGAGAAAGGCAATGTCCTTGGGCGGGCAACAGCAAAGGGACACCAGGGAAGATGGGTCCAAGGCACATCTCTGTCTCACCAGATGTCTGGGGACTCCTCGGTCTAAGTCAGAGGAAGAATCCAAGGCTCCACAGCTCCTGCAGTCAGGTCCTGAGCCCAGAGGCCCACGACCCCGGTGGACTTGTGGTCTGAGCCACATGCCCTTGCCGTGGAGGACTGGTGTCACAAACAGGTTTGGACCTCGTCCTATGGGTCTCTCAAGGCTGGTGGCGCTCAAAGATTGGCTTGACTACCAGAGAGGCCCTCAAGGTTGTGGGTCTGGTCATCGGGGCAGATAAACTGGAGGAACCAGACATCAGCACCTGCTGCTGTGCCAGAGCAGTGATACTGCACTCCAAAGCCACCATTCTGGTCTCCATGCCAGATGGCTCTGCAGCCTTTGATGCAGGCACCGATGGCTTCAGGCCTGGTGTCTGTTCCATCAAGGGGGAGTCCTTGACCAGGATGGCCTTGGGGTCTGAGGCCGGTCACCTGATGCTGATGACTTCTTCTGGGGCAGCTTGTGAGGCTGCTCTTGCTCCAAGGCAGCCCGGGCATCATGGGGCACAGAGGTACCAGAGGGGCCCTGGAGTTAGCATCGCCAAGGACTCCGGCGCAGTCAGATTTATGGAAGAACTTTTCCTGCTGCAGCTAGCAGCTCTTGAAGGCCTTTGCGGTCACAGCCCAAGTTATTGTGGTCCAGCCCAAGGCAACAAAGGCAGTCATGTGGGTTGGTGAGGGATATCATCTTACTAGACTGATCACATTTCTTGAAGCCGCTGGAGGCCATTTGGAAAAACGGGTCCTTGAACCCGGGTGAGGGTCAGAAGTCTACTGGTTTAAAAGGGCACGAAGCACCAGTCGAGGGACACCTTGAGAAAAAGACAAGGAAAACAAACCCGAGGAGCGATGCCGATGCAAGCTGGCTCGGGGACAGGAAGAATCTGTGCGCATACCAGAAAGGAAAATTTTGAAGGCAAAGGAGAGACTTTCCAGCGAAACATGACAGACGTCCAGTGAGCTCTGCAGAAAAAAGGAAACTGAGGCAAAATAGCACCTTTGGGCCGGAAGGGGTGTACACATGCGTGGTGCATCTCCCAAAGGCTCTCTCTGAAAGCTGGGGAGATGCTTCCATGCAGGTTCTGTCTGTGCTGACGTCACCCATATGTGAGGACTGACTTCCTGCTTGTTCCCAGAGAAATAACCAGACAACTCCCGGACAGGCTTGCTCACCCTGACTGAAAAAGAATAAAGCTGTAAACACTCCCTTTCATGTCCAGAGGTTCCAGGCAATCATACCACAATATAACCGGAGTTAACGATAGCAATCATGACAGGGAAAAAAAACAGGAAACCAAATAAAGGAATAATTAAGGTTAGTTAATTAAGCAGCCAGACCTAACTATAAATGAGCCACAAATTATTCCCAGGCTGATACTGCCCCAAACTATTTTTTTTTTAAACTCCTGAGCTAAACGTGGCATGCTGAGAAAAAAAATGGCGACTTTCCCCACCCAAAACTTGAGCTTACCTGCTCCGAGTGGACTATGAGACCTGCAGCTCCCACTGCCTGGGAAGCAGCATTGATTTAAACCATAAACATGGCCTGGGTTGCTGATTCTTATTAATTTTTTTATTAAAGTGCTACAGTGTCTACAAAGCCCGACTCTCTCCCCCCTTCAACTGCGTGGGGGCCTGAGCTGTGTATGGCTTATTAGGGAAAACTGGTATGATTGGTGATTAGGCAAATTTTGTGGGATACAGGGCCTCACAAATTTGTGCCGAAACCCGGGATTTGGGAATAACCTCCCTCAATCCTGGGTATCTGAGCAATAAGCTCCTAAATCCTAAATTGTCCAGCGCTTCCTCTGACCTCGCTTTTGGCTGCGTTCTGTCAGAGAGATAGGTACCTCCTGGTAAACTAACAACAGGAATACAGGATACCGTCCTTGAGACGAGAGAAAACGAGAGGATACCGTCTTTGAGACGAGAGAAAACGCCAACTGCAGTTTGAGAGTTGTAAGTATGTATATATCATCATTCCTGTGGTAAGTATATCTTTGTTTTAACTACGAAGTTGTCCCTGCCTATATAAGTGTATAAGGGTTTGGGAAATGTAATCTGACTTTGAGCACTTTGGGTACTTGACGTGTGTGAGAGACTGTACGTGCCTTCCGGTACGAAGCGCCTGTGTGCCTTCTCCTGCGGTTCCGTACTCGCGCGAGCGGGACGGCCAGGTTTGGGCGAAGTGCATGAGATTTTGATTGTGTATAACAGAGTGAGAGGATTATTGGTTCCCTTGTACATAAAGGGGTTTGGTGTTAAGTCAGTAAAACATATTTCAAGTCACCTTCCAAAAGAAAATTTGGGAGTAGTCTTTAAGCATGTCCCCGTTCAAGAGAAATAAGCCCTCGCCATTTCCTCGGGCACCCACTGGGTCGCCTTCCACCTCCCTTCTTAGTCCCATCGAACAGATGATAAAGGAGTACCCCCTTTTAAGTAAGGATATCCAAAAAACTTGTCGCCAATGGACACAATGGAGCGCTGTCCCGGGACGTTCCCTGGGCTGGCCACCTGAGGGCTCCCTCGACAGCAATACTTTGGTCCGTGTTCGCGACCATATCCTCTTTCATAAGACTGGCGAAAGTCAACTTTGCCACTTGCGCCATGTGGCCATGTGGCTTAAAGCTGGTGAGCCACTCCCTAATCCTAACGTCCCACAAGGAAACCCTCCTCCATATTGGCAAACGGAGAGTCGCACCATGGCAGCCATCGGATATCAGGACCCGGTGGTCACTGATGCCATCCCGTCTGCACCCGGTGTTGACACTCCCCTCATGTCCCCATCTCGAGACCCCCTCCCTGAGATTTCAGGCTCGAAATCCCCCTTGTATCCTCCACCCCCACCACCCCCGGAACCTCTATACCCATTTTCGAGTGTGGAGGTCCCAGAAGAGGCAACTCCAACAAAACAGGTTGCCTCTACCCCTACCTCTCGGAGCCTCCGATCCCGTTCATTGTCTCCCCCCAAATCTCAGGATATAGATAATCAGTTTCAGGTAGCTGGTCGTCTATCCATAGTACCCATATCACAGCCCTCCCCACCGGATCGGCGCCACACCGCCAATCCTAGTTCATGCTCTCCGTCAGGTCGAACTGCGCGACCGACCCAGGCAATATATGACATCCCGGAGGGACATGGGGAAGGTCATCCGAAGTTGATTTCCTGGGATATGGATGACTCCTGTAGCCAAAAGATGTGGTACGATGACGACCCCCAATATCACACCTTACCCAGGTATTCCCTGTTAGTAGTTCTTCCATAACCCCCGCAGAATTTGTCTTCCTACAAGAAAAAGAAAATGGGTTCTATGTGTATCGATGGTCCTCTAACCTACATGGCTGGACCACTAGAATGGCCCCACAAATGGCCATCTGGCCCGAAGAAGGTGCCCTGGACACCCGATCTATGAACCTGGCCCGTCGCTGCATACGCCAAGGCGAGGGTGATCCCAAGTGGGACATCACCTATATGGAAGCAGGTCTGCGCATATGGGAAAAATATGAGGGTCAGACTCCTCATCTGAACGTTAATAAGCAGCCCGCTTGTTTGTCATTACCTGTTCGTCACATCGCGCAAGGACAAATATATGTCCCCTGGAGCTTCACCGACATGAATAACTTGTCAGACCAATTACCCCCCCTTAACCAGGGGGCCAGCGCCTGGATTCAGAAATTCAAACGCTTAACAGCTGGCTATACTCTAGCTCTGGGGGATGTTAAAGCCCTACTGGCACGTACATTGGGCAACAATGTTGCTAATCAGGTGTTTGCCAATGCCAGGATACAGGGGGTATCCATCACCCAATCCCAATGCGATGGATCCCTGTTTAATCAGTACCGGTCCCAAGTCTGGGCATCACTGCATGATATTTATCCCACGCAGCGTTCCATGGCCCCGCTTACTAACCTAGAATTTAAAATAGGCGACAACATTAGCGCCTACCTGGCAAAATTCCAGGACCTCTGGAAAGCCCAGTTGGGGGTACCCCATACCGATCCTACTATGTCCCTGGTTTTCTTTCAAACCCTGTGTAATACGTTGCCAATGTCTATCCAAAGTAAGCTGAAAAATGGTGTCGCTTTAGACACTGAGCCGTGGCACAAACAAGCAGCACATATTTTCCATTTTATACGCCAAGCCGAGGAGGATCTGCTTAAACCTGATAAAGACCGCAAAGCGGCCCAGGCTCGGCTTCTCAGTATGCAGATCCAACAGCTGACTAAAGAGAATCAGCTGAAAGTGCTTGGACCTAGTAAAGAACAAAAACTCATATCTAAACTTAAGGAATTAGACGACACTCGCCAAAAGCTCACCGATGCCCTGGAATATGGCTCGGATTATGAGAAGGATGACGATAGTGATCTCGAAGAGCTTGACAGGGCTATGGCTAGGGCTCTTCCCATTCATTCTGGACCAAGGCCATATCAACCTCCCCCACCTGCGCCCCATCGCCGGTTTCCCCCTTCAGATGCCCGAGATATTGTCTGCTGGAATTGTGGCGAGTCTGGCCACTTTCAGCGCTCCTGTCGCAGCCCTTTCCTGTCTATAGGCCGGGAAGATAGACCCCTACACCATCAGTACAGGGACGGTCAAAGGCGTCCTTTCCCCGTCTGGCATGACCCTACAGCCCCGTCCCGTGATCGCGCTGGCCAATGACTAGGAATTTACGCCGTCTACATAACTGTGGGAACTGATGAACCCCGCATCCGGCTGGCGCTCAATAATCATGAGATGGAGTTCCTTGTGGACACCGGTGCAACCATCTCAGTCCTTACCCGGACCCCCCCAGGAGTCAGTGTTACCCAGTCCACTATCAAGACAATCGGTTTCGATGGTAAGCCGGTTTCTACCCCAGTTACTGTTCCCGTTACAGTGAGCGGTCCTGGTTTCACGATTAGCCATGCCTTTTTATATGCACCGCATTGTCCCATAAATTTAATGGGTCGTGATCTCATCACTAAAGCCCAGGTAACTCTGGTACCTTACCCCGGCCCCTCCTCCCCCTCCGACCACTCTTGCGCGTTCCTGGTGTCACCTTATGGCGAAATCAGAGGATCACCGGTGCAGATCCGTCTCCGGAAAGGATGCACTGGTCCCCATCAACCACAATATCCATTGCAGCGTGCTGCCATTGAGGGGGCACATCCTGAGATCGATAACCTCCTCGCCAACAGCATTATTGAACATAGCACTTCACCGTACAACACTCCTCTATTTCCCGTTCTGAAACCCAATGGGAAGTGGCGCATTGTTCACGATCTACGAGCATTAAATCAAGTTGTTGAGGTCCAATACCCCGCTGTGGCTAATCCTGCTACCACTTTACAGTCTGCTCACCTGTTTAAATTCTTCACTGTCCTAGACCTAAAAAACACATTTTTTAGTGTTCAGATTGACCCTGTTTCTCGCCCACTCCTAGCGTTTGTGTTTGATAATGTCCATTTATCAGTGGACCCGACTGCCCCAGGGTTACGTGGAGAGTCCCACTATTTTCTCTCAAATCTTAGCCCAAGACCTTCAGGTGTTTGTGACCTCTTTACCTGACGACCTGGTCTTACTTCAGTATGTCGATGATATACTGCTGTCTGGTATGGACTATGACTCCACTGCACTGTACACACAACTCCTCCATGGGTTGGGATATAAGCTGAATGAGGATAAAGCCCAGTTGGTACAGGAGTCAGTATCATTCCTGGGTTATGTGGTGGGGAACGGCGGGATACAGGTGGGCGAGAAAACGATCACCCACTGCCTGCAGCTCCCAATCCCTACCACTGTTAAGGAACTGCGCTCTGTCCTGGGTACTCTCAACCTTTGCCGTAATTGGATACCAGCTTTCAGTTCTCGAACACTCCGTTTTCGCTCCTACCTGAGGGGAGGGGTAAAGAACTCTGATCATCTCTCTGGCGGAGGCAGATGTGGAGGAGCTACAGAGCATCCTGTCGGATCTCCGCACTTTTCCACCTCTATATTTACCCAACCATGACAAGCCTTTCCAACTTGTGGTTGTCTCAGGCACCCAATCTTGGGCGGCAATCCTATTCCAGGACAGTGATTCTACTCTAGCCTTTCTTTCTGGCTCTTTTGGGGCCACTGAGTTACCGCTCGAGCAGCTGGAAAAGCTCGTCACGGCAGTCACAGTGGCCATTCAAAAGGTACTGTCCATTTTTACTCCTGCACTCTTGATTCTGTACCAGCCTATTGACCTCAAGGCTATTTTGACCAAGGGGGCTTTACATCTGTCCCCCACGAAGTTGCAACAAGCATGCGCCTTTATTCTAAACAGCGGGGTTCTTTTCCGCTCGCTGTCGACGTCAACCTGTCCCATTGCATGGTTGCAAGCGGCCGTTGACGTCGAAGTGCGACAAGACCTCTGACTATACCCTAGTCCAGTCCATCCTGCAGTCCCCAACATCAATGCCCACAGATAGCCAAATTTGGTTTACTGATGGTTCACAACAGTCTAATACTGTTGGGTTTGCAGCCATCCGGGTTACTCCGCAGGCTGAAGCCACAGACCGTTTACAATTCAGCATGGCCCCGGGGTTTGGCTACTCCGCACAGGCTGCTGAACTCTGTGCCGTTATTGCAGTGCTCCAGAAAGTCCCTGATGACCTGGTTACCATTTACACTGACTCCCAATATGTTGCAAAACTTTTCACTGACTATTTTCCCATCTGGTGCACAAGAGGTTTTGTTACATCTTCTGCCTCCCTGCTCACTCATCAAGCTCTCATTTACTATTTGTTTGAGTTGCTTATATCCCATACTGCCCCTGTGGCTGTTCAGTGGGTCCCAGGTCATTCCCGCCATTATGGGTTCCTCCATTTCGGCAATGCCCTAGCAGATGAAGCGGCAAAACAAGTTACTGCCTCCACCTGCCTCGTAGTCACCCGTTCACAACTACGACCCTTGCCCGTCTACATGACTATCAATTACAGCTTGCTTCCACTGAGACACACTCATGGCAACTGCGGGGCTGTATCAGACAAAATGGTTTGTGGATTCATCCCTCCGGTAAGTCTTGCATCTCTTACTGGTCCCTGAAGGAACTGTGTCTTCTACTTCACTCTGCGGCACATGCCCCGGCTGCAGTCATTAGTTCTCAAATTTCTGAAGTTTTTTGGTCCCCGGTTTTGACCAAAAGTGTCCAGTCATGGTGTCAACAATGCCCTTCCTGCCTTGAAAATGCCCCCACCTGCGGCCGCCCTTTGCCCAAGGGACATTTACCTAAGGTTTTGGGCCCTTTCCTCTCGTGGTATATGGACTTTACAGATATGCAAGATAGAGTACAGGGGTTCCGCTTCCTACTAGTTGCTGTCTGCCCCTACTCCAACTGGGTTGAGGCTTTCCCCTGTAAAGCTGAAACTGCTGTTACTGTATTTGACTGTCTCAACCGTTACTTCCTCGTTTTGGTGCTCCTCGCACTGTGTATTCTGATAATGGTTCTCACTTCCGCAATCAATTGCTAACTCTTTTCTCCACAGCCATTGGTATCCAATGGAAGTATATCTGTGTCTATCGCCCCATCTCCAATGGTTTAGTCGAGCGCACGAATGGACTGTTGAAGAACGCCCTTCGCCCGATTATGGCAGATAAGGCGGTGTCTTGGGTTCAGGCCCTTCCTCTGGCTCTTTTTCAGCTGCACAATCGCCCTTTAAAGGGTATTGCCCTTACTCCCCATGAGATCTGTACTGGCCGCCGACTACGAATGTTTGATTGTGCTGTATCCTCCCCTCTCTTACCGGATTCTTTGTCCTCTTACCTTGCAGGTTTACAGCTTGCTCATCAGGAAGTGGCCTCTCGCATCGCGCAACGGCATTTGTCCGATTCTTCCTCATCTGCCTGCGCTCTCCCTCTACAGTCAGTCTATCGCCGGAATCCCCATCGAGTCTCCTGGAAAGATCCCACCTATTCCGGCCCGCACGTTGTTACAGCCTCCACTCCTTTTGCTGTCCAGCTCGACAGAGTATTAACATGGATTCACATCGCCCATGTGATTCCTTCGCCTTCCTGGTCTCCTTCTGCCTCCTAATCATCCCATCGTGCCTGCCTGATTGTTCTCCTTGCATCCGTTCTACTAAGACTGGGACTCATTACTCAGACTCTTATATATCGCACATTTTATCATTGTCAGCCATCAGCACTGGTAACCTGTAAGTTTAATACTACCACTTACAAGCTCTGTAGATTACCAAATAGCGGCGCCGTTTGTTTCCAGCCGTCTCTGCCACGCTATTCCTATACTACGGAAGTTAGATGCAACTCTGCTACTTGTCTCTGTTTCTTATACTCACTTGCGCCCTGTTTCTCTCCTCTGACGCCTGCGCTGCAATTGCTTGTAATGGTAATGAAAAATGGTCCTGTGGTGGTATTCACTGGGAGCGCCAATACAGCCGAAATTTGAAATACATGTGTCCCCGACAAGCTTATAATCTGGCTGCCTGTACCTCTGCTGCTTTTACTAATCCTATGACTGGGTCTTATTATTGTCCTCGGTGGACTTGTGTTTACTTTAGCACGGAGGGACTGTCTGGCAGGAAGGGAGATTCTCGAACTGCCCATCTCTGCCCTAACTGCTGACTCCCAATGTACCTCCCTATCCTGTAACCCCCCCTCAATCTTACCTTGCTTTCTCCTACCCTGTCAGATTGGACACAGGGGCAAGAGTTCAGCCTACAGATCTCGGGCTGGGGTACCGACCCCGGTTGTTTCCTTTTTATCCGCACTCATGTCTATGATCATGCTACCCAGTCCTATAAGGTTTACCACAGTTTCTTTGAAACTATGTCTCAACCTTTTGAAGTGCCCCCTGCCGCACGTAACCTTTTCACTGAACTTGCTACCTCTGTCGCCTCCGTTTTGAACCTAATTGTTATTTTTGTGGGGGTACCAACATGGGCGACCAGTGGCCTTGGGAGGCTCACAAATATAATTACTCTATCCCTTTCAACTCCTCCCTCGTCCCTGGCCCCCGCTCCATCTGGACCCTTAGGCATGAACCTTTAGGTACCTACTGTTTTTCCAGAGACTGAGGTCCCTGGAATGTGTCTGTTGGTTCCCTTACCTGTCTCAATGTTTTGTCACGGTCATATTCCTCCGCTTCTCCTCTCTGGTGGTCTAGCTCTAATTCCTCTTCCCCGCCTAATCCCTTTAATACAACCCACCTCTCCTTTCTATTTTCTAACCTTTCCGCTATCTCTGACTGGTCTGCTCCTGCTGAGCTCTATTGGGTCTGCGGTCTTACTGCTTATGCTGTCCTTCCCCCTCTCTGGTCTGGTACCTGCATCCTTGAACTTATTCGCCCTTCCTTCTTCCTTCCCCTCAACCACGGCCAGCAATTAGGGTTCCCCTTGTTCTCCCCTCGCGCTCGGCGCTCTACTCCCCTAGCTATTGGTGATTGGTCTGATAATGCTTGGCCTCCTGAACGTATTATCCATTATTATGATCCTGCTCGCTGGGCTGATGACGGTTTCTGGGGGTATCAGACTCCTGTTTATATGCTTAACCGCATCATCCGGTTGCAGGCCGTTTTAGAAATCATCACTAATGAAACTGCTAAGGCTTTGAACTTGCTTGCTGCGCAACATACCCAAATACGCACTGCTATGTATCAGAACCGCCTTGCTCTGGATTATTTGTTAGCCTCTGAGGGTGGTGTCTGTGGCAAGTTTAATCTAACTGTTGTCTACAAATTGATGATCACGGCCAAGTCATTACTGAGATCACTGATCGTATGATCCGGTTGGCCCATGTTCCCGTGCAAACGTAGGATGGGGGAATCAACCTGTCTGGTTGGTTTTCCTCTTTGTTCCCCTCTTTGGGGGGCCTCAGGGGTATGTTTATTACCTGTGCATTGGTTGTTCTTTTCTCGTTATGTACCTGTTGTTGCCTACCATTCCTTGTTAAATCCCTGCGTTCTTTTATCTCCTCCAATGTTACTCAGATGTACTTAACTATGCCATATGCACTTCTTGCTCCTCGCCCCGATGCCAATTATGCTGCCCTTCACCTGTCTCCTAACTAGAGAAAAAAAAAAAAAAAATAAATAAAAAGTGGGGAATTGTAGGGAATTTCAGAAATTTTGTTCAGTACCTGGCCTGAAGGACAACTTGTACTTTTTCCACATTACATATTGATAACTGATATTTCCACACTATATGCCCGGCTGCTTGAACATGTGGGTAGAATGGCTACAGCGGATGTGCAGAGACAAAAAAATAATCTTCATGACAACTGTAGTGTGCCGGTTGGGACAGGTGTCTCTCAGCAAGCACCACAAAGCGTCATGGAACAACAGAAGAAGCACAAGGCCAGAACCCTGAAGAAAGCAGAGGGCGAGAACCAGGATGTGGTAAGCAACGGCTGGTGGAAACATATACAAGTGTACTGGGGTGGAAAAGCGTAGTTACTCACCTGTAACAGGTGTTCTCCAGGAGCAGCAGGAATCAGTCCTCACTTATGGGTGACGTCGGCGCCGACGGAGCCCTCGCGGAGCAATTTTCCCCAGCTTTCAAAGAAAGCCTTTGGGAATTGCAGCGCGCATGCGCGGTCCTCTTCCCGCCCAAGGGTGCCATCTTAGCCAGTCAGATGACATAGCTAAAAAAGACAGCATAAAAATTTGCAAAAAAGAACTTAAGCAGATGATTGCAACTCCAAGGGGAGGAGGGAGGGTAGTGAGGACTGATTCCTGCTGCTCCTGGAGAACACCTGTTACAGGTGAGTAACTACGCTTTCTCCAGGACCAAGCAGGAAGTCAGTCCTCACTTATGGGACTCCCAAGCTCAAGGCTACCGGAGACCCTAAGCACAAAAATGAGCTCCCTCTAGCTCAGCAGCACAGAAGGAAAGAATCTTCGCTGAATTATTACCCACCGGTAGCCCACATCCGGGATGGAGGGTAGGAGTTGCTCAGACCTCGAAGAGATTACGGAGGACTGCCTGTCCGAAAGCACTGTCCCTGCGGGACTCCCTCTCGAGACAGTAATGGACCGCAAAAGTCTGGCTCGAAGACCAAGTAGCGGCCCGGCAGATGTCTGCCAGCGGAACAGAGCGGAGGTAAGCCACTGACGTAGCCTTTGCCTGAACGCAATGAGCCGTGACTCGACCTTCCAAGGAGAGTCCGGCTGCCCCATAAGCCCAAGAGATACAGTCCGCAACCCAGATGGACAGAGTACGCTTGGAGACCGGGAGTCCCAATTTATTGGGGTCAAAAGACACAAAAAGCTGAGCAGCTTTACGGTGCTCTCGCGTACGGTCAAGGTAGAAGTTCAATGCCCTTCTACAGTCCAGGGTATGTAGGACCATTTCAGCTCGGCTGGAGTGTGGTCTGGGAAAGAGGGTTGGAAGTACCACCTCCTGATTGATGTGAAAAGGGGAGACCACTTTTGGAAGAAATTTTGGGTGAGTCCGTAGGACTACCCTATTTTTGAAGAACCGAGTGTAAGGGGGATCAGACACGAGGGCCTGCAATTCACTTACGCGTCTAGCGGAAGTGAGGGCTATCAAGAACAATGTTTTCCAAGAAAGAAAACGGAGAGAACAGGTAGCCATAGGTTCAAAAGGCGGACAGGTGATCCGCTGTAAAACCACATTCAGGTCCCAGTCAGGCGCTGGCGGGCGCAGAGGTGGTTTAAGTAGAAGGAGACCTCGGAGAAACCTCGCTACGAGAGGGTCGTTGGAGAGGTCTGCCGTCCACCGGCACATGATGTGCTGAAAGAGCACTGAGGTGAACTTTGACGGAGTTGGACTTAAGTCCCAGATTAGAGAGGTATAGCAAGTACTGCAAGATCACCGACAACGGGCAGGAGAAGGGATCCTGAGACTGTTGGGTACACCAAACGGAAAAACGACGCCATTTAAGGGCGTAGCATTTGCGGGTAGAAGGTCGTCGCGAAGCTAAGACGACCTCCTCCACCTCTGCCGGCAGGAGAAGGGGAGCAAGGACTACCCTCTCAGCAGCCAGGCCATTAGGTTGAGAGACCTGAGGTTGGGGTGTAGCAGAGACCCCTGATCCTGAGTGAGGAGATCCGGTTGTAACCCCAGAGGGAATGGATCCTCTACCGCTAATTGCAGCAGGAGTGGAAACCACGGCTGTCTGGGCCAGCGAGGGGCCACCAGGATCATGAAGGCTTTGTCTCGGAGAACCTTGAAAAGAGTCCGAGAGACTAGCGGGATGGGAGGGAAAGCGTACAAAAGGCTCCCCGACCATGAGAGTAGAAAAGCGTCCGCCGCAACTCGAAAAGGGGTGTGGCTGACGAGAGCAGAAGCGAGGGAGTTGCCGGTTGTGAGGACTGGCAAAGAGATCCACCGTGGGGAGGCCCCACTTTAGAAAGAGCTTCTGAACTACCAAGGGATCCAGGCGCCACTCGTGCGGCTGGAGGATCCTGCTGAGTTTGTCCGCCAGGCAATTCTCTTGGCCTGGGAGATAAACTGCCTTGAGGAGAACGCCGTGACTGACGGCCCAAGAGCAGAGCTTCTGTGCTTCCCGGCAGAGAAGGAAGGAGCCCGTGCCCCCCTGCTTGTTCACGTAGAACATGGCAACTTGATTGTCCGTCTGGACAAGGACGGACTGGTGGGAGGTCAGGTGGGAGAAGGCCTTGAGAGCCAGGCGGATCGCTCTGAGCTCCAAGAAGTTGATCTGCTGAGCAGACTCCCACGTGGTCCAGAGGCCCTGAGTACGTGCCCCTTGGCAATGTGCTCCCCAGCCCAGGAGGGATGCATCTGTCGTCAGCACCCGGGCCGGCTGAGGTGGCTGAAAAGGCATGCCGAGCACCAGATTCGGCCGATGAAGCCACCACTGGAGAGACGAGGCCAGCGGCTCGGAGACGCGGACTAGGTCTGCTAGGCCGCCTGTGGCCTGTTGCCACTGCTTGCGGAGACACCATTGAGCAGGCCGCATATTCAGGCGGGCATTGGGGGTCACATGGACGGTGGAAGCCATATGGCCGAGTAGTCTCAGGAAGCGCCTGGCGGAGACCAGGGGCTGGCTGCGAAAACGGTCGGCTAGGTCCATGAGCCGTTGAGCCCTGCCGAGCGGTAGGAACGCTCGTGCCTGAGGAGTGTGCAGCCTTGCGCCGATGAACTCGAGATGCTGTGAGGGGAGCAAAGTGGACTTTGCGAAGTTTATAACAAAGCCCAAGTACTGCAGAAGAGTCACCGTGCGGCGCGTGGCGATGGTGACCTCCGGAGCGGACGCTGCTCTGATGAGCCAGTCGTCGAGGTACGGAAAGACAGAGGCCGTGAAGCCGGAGATGGGCCGCCACCACCGCGAGACATTTTGTGAAGACTCGCGGTGCGGAGGACAGGCCAAAGGGTAGTACTCTGTACTGGTAATGATTTCCTGCCACCACAAACCTTAGGTATTGGCGGTGGCTTGGGTGGATGAGGATGTGCGTGTAGGCATCCTTTAGATCCAAGGAGCATAGCCAATCTCCCTGCTGGAGGTAGGGCAGAAGGATTCCAAGGGTAAGCATCTTGAATTTCTCCCGCACGAGGAACCTGTTGAGGTTGCGCAAGTCCAGGATGGGTCTGAGGCCTCCTGTCCTTTTTGGTACTAGAAAATACCTGGAATAAAAGCCTTGACCTTTCAGGTGGTGGGGCACCGGCTCCACCGCCTGTTCCTGTAGAAGACCTGCTAACTCCTGAAGGAGTAATTCCCTGTGCAGAGGGGGTCGTGGAGGTTCTCCCGGAAAATAGGAGGGAGGGACCTGGTGGAAGTGGAGAAGATAGCCTTCTCGCACGACTTGAAGCACCCAGGCATCTGAGGTGATGCTGGACCACCTGTGGGCGAAGTGAACCAGCCGGCCTCCGGTGCTGGGAGGAACCAGCGGGGGGGGAGAGGCTATGCTTAAGGAGTCAAAAAACCCCCACCCTGCTGAGCAGGGGCTGGTGGTGCAGGCTTGGGGGCTTGCTGCCTACGGGACCCGTTACCCCGTCCCTTGGCCTGCTGGCCCTGTTGGGGAGCTGCAGGGGCCTGATATTGGGGGTATTGTTTGTAGGCAGCCGCCTTCCTCGGGTAACATAGAAACATAGAAATATGACGACAGAAAAAGACCACATGGCCTATCTAGTCTGTCCTTCCATAACAACTACAACAGTCCACTTTTTGCCTTTAGAATAGAAACATAGAAATATGACGACAGAAAAAGACCACATGGCCTATCTAGTCTGTCCTTCCATAACAACTACAACAGTCCACTTTTTGCCTTTAGAATAGAAACATAGAAATATGACGACAGAAAAAGACCACATGGCCTATCTAGTCTGTCCTTCCATAACAACTACAACAGTCCACTTTTTGCCTTTAGAATAGAAACATAGAAATATGACGACAGAAAAAGACCACATGGCCTATCTAGTCTGTCCTTCCATAACAACTACAACAGTCCACTTTTTGCCTTTAGGTAAAAGGACTTCTTTCCCGAGCCCTTCTTTTTCTGGGAAGGGGCGGAGGTCTTCCTAGAAAGCCTAGTCCTGGTGAGAGTCTCCGTCTCAATTTGTGCAGCCTTTTCAGCCATGGGCTTGCCAAAGAGGTTTTCCCTCGGCAGGGGACATCGACCAACTTGTCCTGCACCCAGGGCTCAAGGTCAGACGACTGAAGCCAAGCCTGTCGGCGGGCACCGATGCCGGCTGCGGCCACTCGAGCCGATGCTTCAAAGCCATCATAGGCTGCTCGGGATATGAATTTTGAGCATTCCCGAATGCCAGTGGACAAGGCCAGGAACCTCCGCAAGGGTTCCTCGGACAAACCAGCGGAGAATCCGGCTAGCTCTTTAGCCAGGTCTCGGAGATACATGCCCATGTATAGCTGGTAGGTCTGGACACGACACGCTAGCATAGAGCCCTGGAAACACTTCTTACCAAAGCCATCCAGGTTACGGGCCTCCCTGCCAGGAGGCACCGAGGAGTGCATCTTCTGGCTCTTAAGACGATGCATGGCCGATTCCACTACCATGGAATGGTGTGGTAGCTGTGCTTTTTGGAAGCCAGGGCTCTTGCGGACTCGATAGATAGAATCGACCCGCTTGCTCAGGACCGGCGAGGTGGCCGGACTCTCCCACATGCGGAAGAGTAGTCGTTCCAGCATGGGAGGAACCGGTACAGTAAAGTGTTCCCTGGCGGGAGAGTCATACTGGAGGGCATCGAGCTCCTCGGCTCGAGGCTCCTCCTCGGGGTCCGCAGGGAAGGCCAAAGCCTTGGCCATATCCCTGACGAAGTCCGAGAACCGGGCATCCTCCGGGGGGGACTGCTTCCGAGGTTCGGACTCAGGTGAGTCCGAGGGGACACACCGAGTCCGAAAAGAATCAGGCGATTCTTCCTCTTCAGACTCCCAGACCGACTCCGACAAGGATTCGGTGGTGTCGGCCAGGGCAGGGCGCGGCGCCTGCCGCCCCGACGCCGAGGGAGTCGGCGTTGGCGACCTCGGTCCCGAACGGGAGGCCGAGGGTGACCTCGACCGAGGATCGACTCGAGTTCGCATCGACTCGAGGATCGGCTCGGTCTCCGGGGTCGACTTAGACGTCGACGTCCCGGCGGTCGGGGCAGCGGCGCCAGCGAAGCCAGCGAGCAGTGCCCGCTGCTGGTCCATGAAGGCAGACAGTCTGCTCTCCAAGGCCGTCAACCTGAGTCCGTGCTCAGGTGACCCAGCAGCCCCCAACTCGGGCCCCGACGTCGGCGGTCTCGGAGGCGAGTCCAGGAGGACTACAGGACTTACCCGAGCAGGCAGCTCCGACTCCAGGCGAGGTCGCTTCGTGAGGTGCTCCTTCTCCAAGGACCCGGGACGGCTATCGGGGCTATGCGACCTGGCCCTCGCGGAGCCAGGAGCGTCCACCGACGCCGCCCTCGTGGGTTTCACCTTCCGGCGATGGTCCCCGGAGGGAGAACCCCTGTCGGAGGAACTCCGGCGACGGTCCGAGCTGGAACCCCTGGACGCGGAGGCCTCCGACGAGGTCCGGGTACGGCTGGGGTCAGCGAAGATCCTATCCCGCTGATGCCGCCGACTTCTCAACGCTTTGGAGGACATTTTGCCACAGGGCCCACAGATCATTTCCTCATGATCCGGGCCCAGGCAGTGGAGGCAATTGTCGTGTGTGTCAGTTAGTGACATATTTCGGTCACACTGACCACACCGCTTGAAACCACTGGCAGCCATCGGGGGAAAAAGGGCCCCGGCGAGGTCAAAGGACCGGGCTGCCAGGGAAAAACCGAAAACGAGACTGACTAAGTCAGAAAAACCGAAAAAGAAGAAGAGGACTCGAGACCGGCGTCGCGAGTCCGGGCGGGAAAAAGACCGGCGTCAAACCGAAGGAAAAAAGAGAGAATTATTAGAAAAAATCAACTTTTTCGCGGGGACACGACGGGTACGTCTGTAGGGCTCCGCGGAAAAAAAGAAGACTGGCTAAGATGGCACCCTTGGGCGGGAAGAGGACCGCGCATGCGCGCTGCAATTCCCAAAGGCTTTCTTTGAAAGCTGGGGAAAATTGCTCCGCGAGGGCTCCGTCGGCGTCGACGTCACCCATAAGTGAGGACTGACTTCCTGCTTGGTCCTGGAGAAAGGGAAATTCCAAGGGAAAGTACAGAAGTAACACAAGAGTCCAAAAAACAATGCAGACAGGAAGGCCCATATAAGGCAGAGGAAATGAGGACAAGAAAAATATATATATGTATGTGATGAGAGTGGGGGAGAGAAGAGGAATTCTGTAGGTGCCCAGTGCCCAATAGAAGCACTCTTCTCCATTGCCTGTACTGTCCATCGGTTACCCAATAAACTAAGATTCTGCTTGCACCTGTACTGACTTTTGATTCTGGACTGTATGGTTTATTAGGGAAAACTGGTATGATTGGTGATTAGGCAAATTTTGTGGGATACAGGGCCTCACAGCTGTGCTGGCCTTGGTGCCCAAAGAGTAACAGCGCTAATCAAAACGCCTGCCCTCAGAATGGCACGCTGCTTCTGTAGTGCCGCAGCCTTGGCAGACTCCCCATTGAACAGAATGTTTTGCCTGCCTCAACTCCTCCCCTTACTGGAGGTTACCGGAGGAATAGGAAGATCACACTTACACCAACAGCATGAGACGCTGAGGAATACATCACAGCAATTCTGAGAAGCCATGAACTTACCAGGTTTTCACTGTAAAGGTACTGACTTCAATAGAAGGAGATTCGAGCTCCCAGGCTGACCAACAGCACAATCCCTCCCCCACCCCTGTGACTCCTCTCAAAAGCTAGGAAGGAAGAGGGGGATAAGCCTCCACCAAAAATATCCCAACTCTTCCCACAACCTTGGAGGGAAGGAGGGTGGGTAATGGGTGAAGGACTGATACCATCGGGTTCTGCACCCCAGGGCTTTACAGATGGTCAAGCCGACCTGTGCCCCTTGGCCCACTGTGTCATTCCAATCAATTCCAGACTGCACAGGTTTACGTCTATCTGTTGGAGACTGTGTACCTGTGCTCTCATCCTTATTTCTCAGAGTCCTTTATACCACGACATAATAATCAAACCAGTGGTTCTCGGTCTTCATCTGCTGATGAGTGAGCATAAAGCTTAGTTACTCACCTGTAACAGATGTTCTCCAGGGACAGCAGAAATCAGTCCTCACATATGGGTGACGTTGATGCCGATGGAGTCCTGCGCGGAGCATCTCCCCAGTTTTCAAAGATGCCACCATGCATGCATGGTCCCCTTCCTGCCCAAGGGTGCCATCTTGGTCAGTCAGATGACAACTACAGCAGACAAAAAAAAAAAAAAAAAAAAGAAGATGGCCAAAATTTAAACTGCAACTCCAAAGGGAGGAGGGAGGGTTGTGAGGACTGATTCCTGATGTCTCTGGAGAACACTTGTTACAGGTGAATAACTACACTTTCTCCAGGAACATGCAGGAAGTCA
The DNA here is from genome assembly GCA_033557465.1 of Ichthyophis bannanicus. NCBI lineage: Eukaryota > Metazoa > Chordata > Amphibia > Gymnophiona > Ichthyophiidae > Ichthyophis > Ichthyophis bannanicus. Next base: position 1,111,026,237 of record CM066031.1, read on the forward strand.
GTCCTCACATATGGGACTCCCTAGCTGAAGGCTACCAGAAACCTGAAGAGAAAACATTCGCCTGTGGCTGCTCAAAGCTGGGCAATCTGAAGACAGACTGAGGACCCCAGTGTCCAGGGAGAACCATGGCTCCGGTAGCCTGAACAAGAAGGGTTGAAGTTGCCGAAAAAACAAGCTCGAACAGATTCTGGAGGATGGCCTGGCCGAAGGCACTGTCCAGTCAGGACTCCATCTCCAGGAAATAGTGAGCTGCAAAAGTGTGAACAGAGGACCAGGTGGCAGCCCAGCAGATGTCTGCCATAGGGACAGAGCGTAGGCTCCCAACAGAGGATGCCATAGCTTTTATATTGTGCACCGTGACTTGTCATAAATGGCAGCCAGTCTGGTTGTGGGCAAAGGCAATGCAGTCTGCCACCCAGATAGCACGAGTCCATTTGGTGACAGCCTCCCCCAGATAACTGGGGTTGTAAGAAATGAAAAGTTGAGAGGCTTTGCGGTGGTCCTAGGTGTGCTGCCGGTAGGACAGGGCCCTTTTGCAGTCCAGCAGTCCAGAGAGTGGAGAACAGCTGACATCTTGACTAGGTAGGGTTGGGGGAAGGTGGTGGGAAGTACCACTCCTGGTTGAAGTGGAAATCAGATATCACCTTTGGTAGGAATTTCAGGTGGGTATGTAGTACGACCCTGTTCTTGTAGAACCTGATGTAGGGTGGCTCAGCCACAAAGACCTGAAGCTCACTGACATTGCAGGCAGAGGTGAGCGCCACCAGGACAGGTAGTGCAGATGGCAGGTATCCAGGGGCTCGAAGGACAGCTTGGTAAGCTGTGCTAGGACTATATTGAGATCCCATTCTGCCAGGGGTGAATGGATGGGAAGCTTAGAGAGCAGTAGGCCCCACATGAATCGAATAACCAGGGGCAGCACGGAACAAGGCTTTCCCTCTATGGTGTGATGGTTTGCAGAGGGCACTCGGGTGCACACGGACAGAGTTGGACTTTAGCCCAGACTGCAAGAGGTGGAGCAAGTATTGCAGCATCGTGTGCACCAGACAGGAGAACAGGTTTGCCCGGTGTTCCATGCACCATAAGAATCTGCGCCGCTTGAAGGCATAGGCCCAACTCATGGAGTCCTTATAAAAGAGGCCAGAAGAATTTCTTCTACCTCCCTGGGGAGGTTGAGGGGGTGTTAAAGTGACAGGTTCAGGAGCCATACTGTGAGAGATAAGGATCCCAGGTTGGGGTGGAGGAGCGAGTCCTCCTCCTGGATCAAAAGTCCTGGGGAGCCCCCAGGAGGGAGTGGAAGCTCTACTGAGAGATGGAGCAGTAGGGGAAACTAAGGCTCTCTGGGCCACCAGAATCACAGAGGCCTTGTCCCACTGGACCTTGAAGAGGATCTGTGCTATCAGTGGTGTGGGAGGGAAGGCATACAGTAGACCCCCCTCCCCCTGACCACGAGATGAGGAATGCATCTGCTGCTACCCGGTCTGGGTGGGGACAGCAGAAATGCGGTAGCTGGACGTTGACTGGGCTGGCAAAAAGATAGAGGCTCAGGGCGCCCCACCATCTGAACAGCTGCCTTGCCACCCCTAGGTCCAATTGCCACTCGTGTGGCTGGAAGACCCTGCTCTGTCTGTCCGCCAGGTTGTTTTCCTGGGCTGGGAGGTACTTTGCCCGGAGGAGTATACCCTTTCTGGTCGCATACGAGCAGAAGGCTACTGCCTTCTGGCATAGGTGGTAGGAGCTTGTGTTCCCTTGTTCAGGTATAACATTGTAACCTGATTGTCTGTCTGAACAAGCACCGACTGGTGTTGTAGGTAGTGCTGGAAAGTTTTTAACGCCAGGAAGACGGTCCTGAGCTCCAGCAGGTTGATCTGCTATTGGCTTTCCTCAGGTGACCACATCCCCTGGGTGGGTACCCCAGCCTGCAGGGAGGCATCTGTCGTGAGTACCCTCTGGGGACTCAGAAGTTGGAAGGGCATGCCCTGGTGCAGGTTCTAAGTATCCTGCCACCAAGTGAGTGACTCCTCTAGCTGACGGGACAGAGACAGTCCTGGAGCCAGCCTGTGGCCTGAGTCCACTGTAAGCAGAGGCACCACTGAGCCGTCCGCCATGTGGAGGAGGGCATTGTGTACTACATGTACTGTGGAGGCTGAGTGGCCGAGAAGGCAAAGCATGGACTGTACTGAGACCGTGTGGCAGCACTCTACCTCGGCTGCTAGGGCTGCGAGGTGATCCACCCTTGGCCTGGAGGGTGTCCAGGCGAGCCCCTGTGAACTCCAGGTCTTGTGTTGAAGTGAGATAGGATTTTGGATGATTTATCATGAATCCCAAGTGTTGTAGGACTTTGATGATGCGACCTGTGGCCTGCAGCACCTCTGAGGCTGCGTCCCCCCTTACCAGCCAGTCACCTAGATATGAGAAGACGGCAGGCAGCTACCACTGCTAAACATTTGGTAGACCCTTGGTGCAGAGGGTAGGCCGAAGGGAAGTACCCTGTATTGGTATTGGTCACCCCCAACCACAAATCTTTGTTATTGTCTGCGATTGGGATGAATGAGGATGCGAGTATAAGCATCCTTTAGGTCCAAGGAGCACAGCCAATCTCTCTGCTGGAGATAGGGCAGCGATATTCCAAGGAAGAGATCTTTAATTTCTCCCGCACCAGGAATTTGATCAGGTTTCTCAGGTCCAGGATGGGCCTTAGCCCCCATTCTTTTAGGGACCAGAAAATACCTGGAGTAAAACCCCTGTCCTCTCAGGTGGTGTGGTACAGGCTCCACAGCCCTGTCCCTGAAAAGGCCTGTGAGTTTTTGCATTAGCAGAGCCTGGTGTAGGGGAGACCAATGAGGCTTCCCAGGGAAGAAAGCTGGAGGTAACTGGTCCAGGTTGAGGAGGTAACCCTCCCTGACCACCTGAAGTGTCCATGAATCGGTGGTGATGGAGGCCCACCTGTGGACAAAATGGACCAGGCACCCCCCTGTTGGGTGCTGACCCTTCAGGAGAGGGGAGGAGAGGCGAGGCGAGGCTACGCTGGGGGAGTCAAAACCCCGACCCAGATGGGCTGGGGCTTGGGACCCTTGGGTTTGCATGGGCCCTGGCCCACTCCCTACCCTGGTGACCCTGCTGAGGGGTCTGGGTAGTCGGGTATGGAGGGTAACCTCGATAGGGTTGTCCTTCCTGGGAAAGGCAGCTTCTTTCCCTGAGGTTTCTTCCTCGGGAGGGTGGCGGTCTTCCTCAAGAGCCAAGTCCGGGTAACTAACTCTGTCTCAATTTCAGCCACCTTGTCCTCCATCGATTTGCCGAAGAGTTGCTCCCCGAGGCAAGGGACCATAGAGGAGCTTCTCTTGTGCCCACTGCTTGAGGTCTGATGATTAGAGCCAGGACTGGCATTGAGCGCCGATGCTGGCAGCCCTCACGCTGGATTCAAAGCTGTCGTAAGCAGCTCAGGACATGGAGCACTCTGACAGGCTTCATAAGAATAAGAAAGCGCTGGAGGTGATCTGTCGAGGCCAGCCAGGTCTCGGAGTAACATGCCGATTTAAAGTTAGTATATTTGTATACAGCACGCCAACATCAAGCCCTGGTAGCATTTCTGCCCGAGGGTGCCAACTCCCTGCCTGGGGTCACTAATGAGTGCATCTGAGCTCTTCTGCTGGCGCATGGACGACCACCACCATGGAGGTGTGGGGGAGTTGCGCCTTGCAGAAGCCCGGTCCTCGCTGGACCTGGTACACGGTATCCGGGCACCAGCTGACAATCTGCACAGATGCTGGGTTTCCCACATCCTGAGAAGAAGCTGGCTGAAGATTGAGGGGACAGGGACAGTCAGGGTCTCCTTCAGCAGTGTCTTGTACTGGAGACTGTCAAGCTCCTTTGTATGGGGGTCCTCCTCCAACATCTTGTAGTGAGGGACAGCGCCCAAGTCATGTCCCTGACTAACTCAAGGAATGAAGTATCCTCGGGCAGAGATTGGCACCTCGTGGCCTGTGGTGACGGGTCCGAGGGAAGGTCTCAGTGGGCCTGAGTCTCCAGAGATGTCTCGATAGACTCCCAGTCAGAGTAGTCAGATGAAGATTCGAGACCTGGCAGCTCCAAGGGTGTCATCGGCACTAGTCTTTGGTGTCCTGAGGCCGGGACATGGCCAGATCCACTCACCTGTGAGAACCTCACCCCCGATGATCAGGAGCAAGAAAGAGACCCTCGCTGAGGATCCGTCCAAGGCATCTGGCTCTCGGGAATAACTTCGGTGGCCCAAGGAATCCTCGACATCAAGGTCTCTGCAGTCTCGAGGTCAGCACCGGCAAGGCCAGGCATTGATGCCTGCTGAGACGAATGCAGAAATTCTGTGCTCCAGTACCAACATATGAGCATCCCACTTGGGGGTGGCAGCCATTGACATTGACACTGAGGTGATTGGGTCGGGTGTCAAGGAGAGGGGTCCTTGACAGGACGGCCCTCGGGATACCAGGGTCCATCGCCGGAGGCCTCGACCTCAGTCCTGGATACCCTTAGGGGGCACTCCCGTTCCAACTCATCGGAGGCCCGTCAGGGGCTGAGGGCCTGTGCAAGGGATTTCCTGTGTTTGTCCGCCTCCCAGGACAAGGCCCTTGAGGTTGTCATCTTATGCTCTCGCTCAGGAAACCCTTGCTTAGAATGCCTGCGATGCTTAAGCCAGCAGCTCTGGATTGCCTTTGCAGACATCTTACACAGGGAACATTCCTCCGGGTCATGGTCGACACCCAGGCACTGGAGACAACAGATGTGAGTGTCGGTGAGGGACATGTGATTGGTCTTCAGGAACATTTCTTAAAACTGGTGGCCATTGGGATGAAAAGGACCCCAGCGAAGTCGAAGACCCTCGACACAGCCAGCGGTTGGAAAAGGTGCTAAAGCACTGATGGAAAAGAACCTAAGAAACAAAAGGTCCCGAGGCCCAATGCCAGGACAGCGGGGCTCGGAGGCAGGAAAGGAACTGGTGTAAGCTAGAAGAGGTATGGAACGTATGAGAAAAATCAACTTTTTTCTAAGGTAACAAGATTAATGTCTGTAGGGCTCTGTGGAAAAAAGGGAGACTAAGATGAAACCCTTGGGCAGGAAGGGGACCGCACATGCGTGGTGGCATCTCCCAAAGGCTTTCTTTGAAAGCTAGGGAGATGCTCTGTGCAAGGCTCTATCGGTGTCAACATCACCCATATATGACTGACTTCCTTCCTGCTTGTTCCTGGAGAAACCCAGTATCTGAGGTCACAGGGAGCAAGAGAGATGATGACACAGATGCTTCATCCAAAGGGTTTTATTAATGTTCCCCAATGCGTTTCGGCGGAATGCCTTTTTCAGGGGGTATCAAAACTAACAAAAGTAACATAAATAGAATTATACACTAAAAATATTAGAAAACATATTAAAAATATATATATATTAAAAACATATTAAGAACATATAAATAAATTAATCAGAATGTTCAATAATAGCACGGGCATGTATAAAAAGGGGGGGCAACATCAGAAAAACTTTTTACAACTAATCAAACTATATTTATTAACTCATACATAAATATAAACACTCCAAAGTAAAAGTTAAGAAAGACGCAGGGCAGAAAGGCTTTTAAAACCAAAATAAAACCAGATAAAAAACAAATAAAAAACAAATAGCAAATGGCAAAGATACTCACTAATGCGGATCATGAAAAGGTATCTGTATATAAAAAATCACCCTTGAGACAACTGTATTAGAACTGTGTGCATAAAAAAGGGGTGTAAACATACCACCAATAAGGAGATTCAACAATAAGAGATTATATAGGTAAAGGCTATATAAATAAATAAATAAATAGATAAAATTATTAAGATAGGAGCCACGTTACAGACTCCATACCAACTTCTTAAAATAGCCAAAAGAATAAAACGTATACTTACTCGAAATAGTGGCGTGGTTTTTAAAAAAACCTTTAGCAACACACACACTGTGAATGCATAAATGATACATAATAAGAATATAAATACATTAAATAAATATGTTAAGAACAGCATTGAATAATAGTATAATTAGTAAATTGGATAATAGTAAAAAATGTGTAAAACCTATTGTTAAAATCATAATTAAATAATTATTAAAATATTATGAGAAGTTCTTGTTACTTTTTCGTTTATTTTGCGAAGTTTGCTTTCTTTTGCTTGCGGTAAATCATGTTGCGCCTATTATTAGTACACCTAGATGTGGTAGTTGAAGTTACCCGTCTCTTTTAATGTTTTTGATCTACAGTTAGGATCTTTAGTAACTCTTTTAGTGTACTCATATTCCTCTTGGATTTGTTTTAATCCTCCACCTTCACTTATGGGTCTATAGATTCTTTTCCTTTAATGAATACATTTTTATCTACAGTCGGGTCTTTAGTAGTCCTTTTAGTATACTAATATCCCTCTTGGAGTTGGTTTAACACTACCCCCCTCCCCCCCACACACACACCCTTTTTATTTATGATTTTATTGAACTTCAATGTTCCTAGTAGCTCTTTAATGAAGTAATTATTTAATTATGATTTTAACAATAGGTTTTACACATTTTTTACTAGTATCCGTAATGATTAGCTCTCTTTTATAAATTACGATATACGATCCCCGTGGGTTTAATATTTTATGCGGTCCCTTTATGTCCACGTTTTTTGGTTTCTTTCGTTTGTGGTCAATATGCTGTATAATAGTGTCTTCCATTTACGACTAGTACACCAAAATATGGCAGTCTAAGTTACATTTTCAAAGAAACATGTTTCCAATTCATAACTGTTTCTTTAGTAGTTTCTCCAGCGTATCAATATCCCTTTCGGAGTTTTGATTTCAGTCCTCCGTTGTTCATCATTGGTCCCATAGTTATTGATGGTTTTAGTAGTCATTTTATGAATTATTATTTATGATGATATTAATTTATTTATTATTTTATTCAATGCTGTTCTTAACATGACATTTAATGTATTTGTATTCTTATTATGTATCATTTATGCATTCACAGTGTGTTTGTTGCTAAAGGTTTTTTTTAAAAACCACGCCACTATTTCGAGTACGTTTTATTCTTTTGGCTATTTTAAGAAGTTGGTATGGAGTCTAACGTGGCTCCTATCTTAATAATTTTATCTATTTATTTATTTATTTATATAGCCTTTACCTATATAATCTCTTATTGTTGAATCTCCTTATTGGTGTTATGTTTACACCCCTTTTTTTATGCACACAGTTCTAATAGTTGTCTCAAGGGTGATTTTTTATATACAGATACCTTTTTATGATCCGCATTAGTGAGTATCTCTGCCATTTGCTATTTGTTTATCTGTTTTATTTTGGTTTTAAAAGCCTTTCTGCCCTGCGTCTTTCTTAACTTTTACTTTGGAGTGTTTACATTTATGTATGAGTTAATAAATATAGTTTGATTAGTTGTAAAACGTTTTTCTATGATGTTGCCCCCCCTTTTTATACATGCCCGTGCTATTATTGAACATTCTGATTAATTTATTTATATGTTCTTAATATGTTTTTAATATATATATATTTTTAATATGTTTTCTAATATTTTTAGTGTATAATTCTATTTATGTTACTTTTGTTCGTTTTGATACCCCCTGAAGAAGGCGTTCCGCCGAAACGCGTTGGGGAACATTAATAAAACCCTTTGGATCAAGCATCTGTGTCATCATCTCTCTTGCTCCCTGTGACCTCTGTTTGGTGCTGCGAGAGTTGCTTTGCTCTCTTTGTACTGAAACCCAGTATCTGGACTGGAGTGGAGGGATGAGTAGGGAGGAACATAAGAACATAAGATATGCCATACTGGGTCAGACCAAGGTCCATCAAGCCCAGTATCCTGTTTCCAACAGTGGCCAATCTAGGTCATACGTACCTAGCAGTTTCCCCAAAAGACACAGGTTCCGCAATGCTTGTACTGGGTCAAGCAGTGATATCCTGGGTCCCTTCTTAATAATGGTTTATGGACCTTTCCCTCCAGGAACTTGTCCAAACCTTTTTTAAACCCAGCTACACTAACAGCCTTTACTACAGAAAGTATGATATTGGCAGCAGAATACTGAACACCTTGAGTAAGGCTTGCTGCAATGAAAAACCATGGATCCTGTCCCGGTTGCTCATTATGAGGAAACCCTTTCCAGAATAACCACCATAATAAGAAACTTAGTGTTCTCAACGTAAGTGACTGTCTCACACCAAAAGAGCCTAGCCTGTAGCATGGAACCTCTAGAATCTTGGCACTCAACCTTGACTTCGTGCTACTACACAAAGGCAATCTTCTGGATTGGATTACACAAATTGACATGGGTTGGAACTGAGCCACCTACCACATGAACCTATTTGAAACAAATCACTAAGCAATTATGCAACCATACTGAATCCAGTAGTGACCCACCTGAATACAGCCATAGACCCTGAACAGCTACCTGCAAGGTTGCATGACTACATGGACCATGCTTCCATGCAATTAAGAAGGGCTGCCTCCAATGTAAACTGCTCTGGTATTACAAACAGCAGTATATCAAGTGAATTTTTTTTAAAAACCAAATACACAAACAATGCTTCTGAAATCTCATTTAATCCTTCCTTTCACTACCCAGAGGATTCAGATCCCTATCTGAGATCCCAGAGAATAAGTAGCACCGATCAACTCACGGCAACTAACCTGCAGAATGAGAGTTGCAGAGCTGGAACTCTGGGGCTTACCTATAAAAATGGCCCAGCCCTCCATCTTTCAGGCAGCCCATCACTCCTAGTGGACCTTCCTTTCCCGAAAAGATCCTCTAAGGGGCACAAGGCACCCATAAACACCACCACAGGCACGTCCTCAGAAGAGATACATCCCATGCTCCCAAAAAACTGAGTGGGAGAGGAAAGGAGAGGGGCGAAGGTTCCCTAAAGAGTATAACCTCCCCATGGGCCCACCAGCCCAAGACTCCAATCTATAACTATAAAATATAACACAGAAACAACTGATGCTCTAAGCAGCAGTGAGCTTGCCAGCGGGAATTTGAGGTCTCAACTGCTTTTCTCAACAGAATGGGAACTGTTCTCTGATTGTTCCCCCAAGCATAAGTAAAATGAAAGTTCAATCTGAAGATGATCTGACACGAAGGAGCCAAACTGGTGGCGTTTCCTGCTCAAATCAGCTTCCAACCCACGATCTCCACACCACCAAATTCAGACCTTGCATTTGCATCTGCAACCCACACCCTTCTCCCCAAGGCAAGATGGACCGAAACACAGCAGATGCTGACTACCACTTTCATTGAGTACATGGCAGCAGGCAATCATAGCAACAGGAAAAAAAAAACACCTCTCACTCTAGCTGGCCACACAGAGCGGACAAAATTAAAAGAACCCATGCGGGAGCCTGAGTGCTGTTCATGGCTCCTCCCTGAGAACCAATCGCTTACCTCCCCCTATAGGAGCCAACAGTCTCTGCTGCCCTGAAGACCCAGACTTTTTTTTATTTTTTTATAAATACACTGAAGCCTTAAAATGCCCTGGCCCAAAAATAGAGAAACTCTCCTGCCCCTCAGAGGAAAAAAGAACAAGGGTGCGCTACAGCTGCATTCCACACATGCAGAAGGACAGTCAGGCTAAGGACCCCTGGGGGGAGAGGGGGAGGGATCCAGTACCACCGGGCTCAGCACTCCAAGTGTTCCACTGCACCTTTTTTTCTTTCCCCCCCCCCCCACTGAGGGAGGGCAAATGGGTGGGGGATGGAGGGTTGGGATCCTGTACCACCAGGTTGCATTGTAGGCGGCCACTGCCATCTTATACCCCTTCAAGAATTCTCCTTAGAAACATCTCTACAATCCAATTCACAGGATTGCTGGAGACTGGGAAATACTGGAGAGAGTTGGACTGCACAGGACCCTTCATACTGTCACAAATCAGTGGTTTTCAGTCTCTATTTGTTGGTAGGTGAGCGTAACCCCCACATGTCTGGCTAGACTGGAGGGACGATGAAGGCAAAGATTTAACAGAAAAAACTGGGGTTAAGAAAGGTTTGGACAATTTTCTGGAGAACAGATTTATTAGCAATTAACCAGTTTCAGCAATTGTCAGATGTTATTTCTAGGAATGAGCAACAGGAAACAGATCTCCCCATGAAGATCTACTGGTACCTGTCAAAGAACTAGACTAGCCACTGTTAAGAATCAGGATGCTGAGCTTGACCACACCTGGTCTGACCTAGTACATCGACCATATGGCCTATCTAGTCTACCCTTTCATCAGCTATAATGCCCTTTTTTCCTTTGCAGATCCCTCTGTTTGTCCCATGCTTTAAAATCAGATACGGACCCCGTCTCTACCACCTCCACTGGGAGACTATTCCACTCATCTAACACTCTTTCCATAAAGAAATATTTCCGCATATTACTCCTGAGTCTATCCCCTTTCACCTTCATCCTATGTCCGTCCCCTCATCACAGAGCCTGCTTTCAAATGGAGACACTCCTCTTGTGCATTTCTGCCATGGAGGTATTTAAACATCTCTATATCTACCCTATCCTGCCTTTCCTCTAAAATATGTATAAGATTCCTCAGTCTGTCCTCATATGCTTCATAATGAAGACCACTAACCATTTTAGTAGCAACCCTCTGCACAGACTCTATTCTGGTTACATCCTTTTGAAGGTGTGGTCTCTAGAATTGCACACGATACTCCAAATGAGGTCGCACCAGAGACTTATACAGAGACATTACCTTTTTTCTGCTAGCTACACCCAAGCATCCTTCTGGCTTTTGCAGTCACCTTTTCTGTTTAGCTACTTTAAAATAGATACAGTTACGCCCAGGTCTCTCTTCTTTCGTGGACAGAAGTATCTCACCCCTACACTGCATTGCCCCTTTGAATTTTTGCAGCCCAAATGAATGACCCTATATCTTTTAGCATTAAGTTTCAGCTGCCAAATTCTAGACCATTCTTCAATCTCAGCTAGATCCCTCATGTTAATTACTCCTTCCTGGGCGTCTACTCTATTGCAGATTTTGGTATCATCCACAAACAAGCAAACCTTACCTGACAGCCCTTCTGCAATACCACCAACACAGATGTTAAGAAGAATCCAAACAAGGACAGATTCTTGCGGCATACCACTGGTAACCACCTCCTCAGAGTGAGCTCCATTTACCTGTACACCCTCTGTCACCTCCCACACAACCAATTTCTAACCCACTCAGTATCTTTAGGGTCCATCCCTAAGGTGCTCAGTTTATTTACAAGTCGCCTGTGTGGAACAGTGTCAAAGACTTTACTGAAAACATAGTTACTCAACTGTAACAGGTGTTCTCCAGAGACAGTAGGAATCAGTCCTCACATATGGGTGACGCTGACACTGATCGAGCCTGCGTGGAGCATTTCCACAGCTTTCAAAGAAAGCCTTTGGGAATGCCACCACGCATGCATGGACCCCTTCCCACCAAAAGGTGCCATCTTAATCAGGTGCTATAGCTATAGCCACTTCAAGAAGATGGCAAAAATATACAACTCCAAGAGGATGAGGGAGGGCTGTGAGGACTGATTCCTGCTATCCCTGGAGAACACCTGTAACAGGTGAGTTACTATGCTTTCTCCAGGAACAAGCAGGATGTCAGTCCTCACATATGGGACTCCCTAGCTACCGTGTATACTGAGGACCTGAAGAAAAAGGCATGGCATTGCTGTGAGCAGTTGCCAGTGAAAGATGAAGGCAGTCCAGGGACCCTGGGATTATGGATGGCCATGGTCCCGGTAGCCGGAACAAGAAGGGTCAGATGGCAGGAGTTGCTTAAACCCCGGACAGATTACAGAGTACAGCCTGGCCAAAGGCGGCATCCCGAAGGGACTCCCTCTCCAGGCAGTAATGCACCATGAAGGTGCGAGTGGAAGACCAGGTGGCGGCCCGGCAGATGTCTGCCAGTGGCACAGAGCGCAGACTAGCGATAGACGTCGCCATTGCTTGGACACTGTGAGCCGTGACAGCGTTCCAGGGGAAACCCGTCCTGGGCCTGGGCCAAGGCGATGCAGTCCACCACCCAAATGGACAAGGCATGCTTGGTGACTGCCAGCCCCAAGCGGCTGGGGTCAAAGGAAACGAAGAGCTGTCCGGATCTGCGGTGGTCCTGAGTCCACTGCAGGTAGAAAGAGAGCCCTCTTACAATCCAGAATGTGGAGAATCGCTGACACCCGGTTGGCATTTGGCTTCAGGAAGAAAGTGGGCAGCACTATCTCTTGATTGATATGAAAATCCGAGACAACCTTCGGAAGGAACTTGGGGTGAGTCTGCAGGACCACCCTGTTCCTATAGAACCTTGTGTACGGTGCGCCTTGGCCATCAGTGCCTGGAGTTCACTGATTCTCCAGGCGGAGGTGAGAGCTATCAGGAAGGCCACCTTCCACAACAGGTGCCGCAGTGGGCAGGTAGCCATGGGCTCAAAGGGCAGCTTAGTCAGCTGTGTGAGGACCACATTGAGGTCCCATTCCTCTGGAGGAGGTCTGGTAGGGGACTTGGAAAGAAGCAGCCCTCGCATGACACGAGACACAAGTGGTAGCCCTGACAGAGGTTTTCCCTCGATGGCGTGGTGGTTTGCTGAGATGGCACTCAGGTGAACCCTGACCGAGTTAGACTTCAGCCCAGACTGCGAGAGGTGGAGCAGGTACTGCAAGACCAAACTAGTAAGGCATGAAAATGGGTCCGCTCGGAGCTCAGCGCATCACACCAAGAACCGAAGCCACTTGAAGGCGTAAGCCTGTCTGGTCGAGTCCTTAGGCGAGGCCAAAAGAATCTCCTCGATCTCCACAGGGAGATGGTAGGAGGCTAGAATGACCCACTTAGCTGCCAAGCTGTGAGGGACAGGGACCTCAGATTGGGGTGAAGAAGCAGACCCTCCTCCTGCATCAGCAGCTCCAGTGAGAACCTGAGGGGGGCCGGGGGCTCTGTCGAGAGACGGAGCAGCAGGGGGAACCAAGGCTACCTGGGCCACCTCAGGGCTATGAGAAACGAGGCCCTGTCCCGCTGGACCTTGAGAAGGGTCCGTGTGATGAGGTGCTGGGGGGGGGGGGGGAGAGAAGGTACATAGTAACCATGTGTCCCACGAGATGAGGAAGGCATCGGGGCCACCCTGCCCAGGTGCGGGAGGGGACCGCAGAACTGAGGAAGCTGTGAGTTCGCTGGGCTGGCAAAGAGGTCCAGGTCCAGAGTCCCCCAATGCTAGAAGAGGTGCTGGGACGTTTGGGGACACAGGTGCCACTTGTGTGGCCAAAAGACCCTGCTGAGCCAGTCCACCATGCATTGTCCTGACCAAGGAAGTAAGTGGCCCGGACAGTCATCCCCTGGCTCACCGCAAAGGAGCACAGGAATGTTGCCTCTGAACAGAAGCTGTAGGAGCCGGTGCCCCCTTGTTTGTTCACACAGAACATTGTGACCTGGTTGTCTGTCTGGACCAGCCCTGCTCAGTGCTGTAAGCAGTTCCTGAAAACCCAGAGAGCAAGGCGAATTGCCCAGAGTTCCAGCAGGTTGATCTGCTGCTGGGACTCCTCAAGGGACCAAGTCCCTTGAGTGCACCTTCCCTCACAGTGAGCTCCCCAACCCGCCAGGAAGGTTCTGTGGTCAAGACCACCTGATGCTCCAGGGCTTGGAAGGGCATACCATGAAGCAGGTTCCGAAACTCCTGCCACCAATCAAGAGACTCCGTTGCGCTGGGAAAGACTGAGATGGGGTCTCTGAGGCAGCTGGCCGACTGCACCCATAACACTGAGGCACCACTGCATCGCCTGCATGTTGAGACAGGCATTGGGCTGACATGGAGCATGGAGGCCATGTGACCGAGAAGGCAAAGCATTGTCCGGGCCGGGATGGCGCTGTGGCACCGCACCTCGGACGCCAAGGACAAGAGGTAGTCTGCCCTGTCCTGAGGAAGAAAAGCCATGGCCCAAAGGGTGCCCAAGCAAGCCCCAATGAACTCCAGGGACTGAACTAGAGTGAGGTGAGACTCTGGGTAATTGATCACGAACCCCAGATGCTCCAGGAGGCAAATGGTGCGGTCCATGACCTGCCTCCTGTTATGAGCCAGTCATCTAGATATGGATAGACAAAGGTGCCCTGCAGCCGCAAATGGGCCACAGCCAAGGCCAGGCACTTTGTGAAGACCCGTGGGGTGGACGCGAGGCCGAAGGGAAATACCCTGTACTGGTAATGGTTTCCCTGAACCATGAAGCGGAGGTACTTTGTGTTTGGGGTGGATGAGGATGTGAGCGTAGGCATCCTTTAAGTCCAAGGAGCATAGTCAATCACCCTGCTGGAGGTAGGGCAGTAATGTTCCAAGGGAGAGCATCTTGAACTTCTCCCGCACCAGGAACTTGAGGTTCCGCGGGTCGAGGATGGGCCGAAGGCCCCCTGTCCACTTCAGGATGAGAAAGCATTGGGAGTAAATGCTCCCCCATCCTCAGAGGTGCAGTGGGACTGGTTCTACCACACCATCCGAGGAGGCCTGCGATCTCTTGACTCAGGAGGACCTGGTGCTGGGGAAGCCGATGTGGCTCCCTGGGAAAGTACAGATAAGGGGCCTGGTCCAGATGGAGACTATAGCCCTCCTGAATGACCTGGGGAACTCAGGGATCGGTGGAGATGGACTCCGTCCTGTGAGAGAAATGGATCAGACACCCCTTGATGGACAACCGCCCTGCCAAAGGGGAGAGGCTATGCCAATGGAGTCAAAACCCAGAGGCTAGCTGAGCCGGAGCCAGGGGTTGGTCTTGGGGTCCTTCGGCTTACGAGGGCCATGGACTTGCCCTGGCCACCCTGAATGGGGGTCGACGCCGGCAGATAGGCCAGGTAGCCCCTATATGGGAGCCCCTTTCACTGGAAGACAGACTTCTTTGCTCTGCTGCTTCTCCCTGGGGAGGGAGGAAGGAGGTTTTTCGAGAGAGAGGAGGACAAGTCACATAGTCTCGATCTCCGCAGCCTTGTCCTCCATGGGCTTGCCAAATAGCTGCTCCCTGAGGCAAAGGACGTCCAAGCAGCTTCTCCTGGACCCACTGTTCACTGCCACCCAAGTGGAAGACTTGAAGCTGTTGTATGCTGCTTGCGAGAGGTACTTCTAGCATTCCCCCACAGACTTTGAGAAGGTCTGAAAACACTGGAGATGGTCTCCATCAAGGCCAGCCGTGAAGCCTCCAAGCTCCCTAGCAAGATCACAGAGGAACATCCCAATGTATAATTGGTAAACTTGGATGCGGCACGACAACATGGAGCCCTGATAAGCCTTGCATCTGAGAGCATTGAGGGTATGAGACTCTGCCTGGGGGGGTACTGATGAATGAGTCTTCGGGCTCTTTAGTTTCGGCATGGCTAATTCTACCACCATTGAGGTATGGGGAAGCTGGGCTTTCTGAAACCCGACCTTGCTGGACCTTATACATAGCATCCAGGTGCTTACTCACAATCGGGACAGAGGCCAGGGTCTCCCCACATGTGGAGTAGGAGGCAGTTCAGAATGGGAGGAACCAGCACAGAGAGCGCCTCCCTCAGAGGAGCTTCATATTGCAGAATATCAAGCTCCTCAGCATGGGGCTCCTCCTCTGACTCAGTGACGAGCACTAGGGCCTGCATTAAGTCCTAGACAAACTCCAGGAAGGTGTTGTCCTCGGGAGGTGACTGCTGCCTCTGGGTCAGCGGGGAGGGGTCGGTGGGACTGAGTCTCCGGAGCGGTCTCTCCATTGGACTCCCAGTCTGAGTAGTCTGTGGAGGACTCAAGGTCGGGCGGCTTGAGATGGGTCGGTGACCCACACCGGATCTCCGAGGCCAAAACTTGCCCGAAGCCGGAGGCGCTTGCCTGTGAAGATCTCGCACCCGAGGAATGGGACAGAGATAGAGACCTGCGGCGAGGATCCTCACGAGGCTTGTAGCTCTTGGGGGTCAGAACAGCAGCCCAGGGAGTCCAAGGTTGAGGTTCTGTAGTCTCTAGGTGTGCCCTGGTGCAGCTGGGCATCAGCGCTTACTGGGCAGCAAGGAACGAAGAAATGCTGCGTTTTAAGGCTAGCATGCAGGTCTCCCACTCGGGAGTGGGGGCCCTGTGACACTAATGCCAGGGTGACCGAGTCAGGTGTTGTGGAGGTCCTTGCGAGGATGACCCTCGGGAGACCGGGCACCCTTGGAAGCCTCCATATCCATTTGAGGTACCTTACTGGGCCGCTCTCTCTCCAACTCCAGAGACTGCTGAAGGGGGCTGAGAGACGGGTGCATAGCCTCTCATGCTTGTCTGGCACCCCCGACAGAGTCCGAGGCAGCCGCCTCCTGCTCACGTTCAGGCGACCCTTGGTCAGAGTTCTGCCAGGCCCTGGGAGGAGCCTTGGGAGACTCCAGAGCTTGTGGGGCTGAAGAGCGGGAGGCTACCTGGGATACCAGGGCTGCCTTACGGAAGAGATCATCCAGCTTCTGCTTACGACTATGGATGGCCTTGGAGGACATCATCTTACACAGGGAGCATAGCTTTGGGTCATGGTCGGCTCCTAGATACCCGAGACAACAGTTATGGGTGTCCATGAGCGACATGTTTTTGGAGCATCTATCACATTTCTTAAAACCAGAGGCCATTGGGGCAAAAAGGACCCCTGTGAGGTCGAAGATCTTCGATGAGGCCAACGGTTAAAAAGGGCGCAAAGCACGGTAAAAAACAAAAAAAGGCAAAAGAAAGAAAAACCCCGAGATCAAGGCCGAAGCAGAGGCACTCAGGATGCGGGAAGAGGACCAGTGAAGGCCAGTAGAGCAAAAAACAGTTGGAAACAGAAAATATTTTCCAAGGTCAAGACACACATCCAAAGGGCTCTGCGGAAAAAGAGAGAGTAAGATGGCACCTTTGGGCGGGAAGAGAACCACGCATACATGGTGGCATTCCCAAGCTCTCTTTGAAAGCTGGGGAAATGCTCCGCGCAGGATCTGTTGGTGCCACCACCCATATGTGAAGACTGACTTCCTGTTTGTTCCTGGAGAAATCTAAGTACACATCTAGGGCTCTTCCTTGGTCCAACTCCTCCCAACCCTGAATTAATTCTCCCACTGCTCTTCCCCCTTTACAGAGTCCTTGCGCAGTTTCATGTAACTAATTTTGTTCTATGTAAACCGCTTCTGATCTATTGGAAAAAGCGGTATAAAAATTGCAAATAAAATAAACTCCCTGGTCACCCAGTCAAAGAAAAAAAAAATCAATCAGATTTGTCTTAAAAGACCTACCTCTGGTAAATCCATGCTGCCTTGGATCCTGCAATCCACTGGACTTCAGAAACCTCACTATTCCTTTAGTAGCCTTTCCAATAATTTACTAAACCACAGAGGTTAGACTAACCAGCCTGTAGTTCTCAATGTCATCTTTACATCCGCTTTTGTGCAAAGGGATCACATGTGCCTTTCTCCAGTCCTCTGACACCACTCCCGACTCCAAAGCAGCAGTGAAAAGATCAGACAGTGGAGCTGCTAGAACTTCCCCAAGTTCCCTCAGTATTCTTGTACTGCACATCAGGCCTGGCACAACCACCAAACTAGACAGCTATCTAGGGTAGCAACCTCTTGCGGGGGGCTGCAAAAAGCAGGGCATTCAAATCTAAATATGTTGACAGCCAAGGTGGTGGGGGGGGGGGGGCGGTGTAAGGCTTAAGGTCTGCCTAGTGCACCAACATCTTGAACCACCTCTGGGGCAAGCCCTGCCCTGCATCTTACACATACGTTCATATTTTAGTCATCCATAAAAAAAAATATCTGAAGTGAATGCTTGAACAGAAAAGGCTAGGCAACATACAAATTGCAAGCTATTGAGGTGTTACTGGTTTAAATTTGCCATAGAGAAAAGGTTTTGTAGGTTTAGTGTGTGATTGTTTGAGGGAGGCAGGCGTTGGAGACCAAATCTATGTACCTCGCGTAGTATTAAAAACCATGAAGAAGCTAACAGAGCTAATGGCCAAAGGAAAAGTGCCTGAACAGTGGTAAAGTAGAATCAGAAAGTGGGCATTTACCTTTTCTCATGACTAACAGGTTTGCTACTGTTAACCAGGACATTTGCCTGAGAGGTATTGCTATGTATATAGATGTGAATAGTTAATTGGTTTAACTGTTTTTATTCATGCTAACTGTTTTGGATGGCCTTGTGCCATGACAGTAAAGCAGCTTTTAAAAATAACACATTGCAAACCGATACTAATCTTAAACAAAATTTACTTTCAACTGCTTTTAGCACATTTCAAGGCACTTACCAAGATGTACTCTTTTCTTAGAGACTGAAAAGCAATTTTTGAACAAATTACCTGATCAAATTTCTTCTGCTTTTTCTCCAGGTTAGAAACAATCTGTCGCTGGTGATCTAGATCCACTGTGAGATCATCCAGCTCTTGTTGAAGGCGCGTTTTGGTCTTTTCCATTTTATCATAGGCTGCTGTTTTCTCCTCATAACGCTGACTCATGCTCTCCAAGTCCTTCTGCAGCTTCCTCTTGACTTCTTCGACCATCTCCAAGGATCCCAGTCCATCATCCATTTTTTTCTTCATATCAGCAACCTGGACACAGAGCAAAACAATCTGTCCCACTAGCCTTTTGAAATGATCACAAAGTAAAATCAAGTCTCAAAGTTCCAAGATTTCTATAAACAGCACAGTTAAAATCTTCCATTTCAAAGAAAAATTAAGCTAGAATAAAGGGTTAACGCCTTCTACTACTACAAAGTAACATCTTTGAGATCAGTTGTATGGTAGCAGCAATGGCATCAAATGGGGTACTGGCAGGGTTTATGGTGCAGTGCAGTACTTAGCAGGAGATGCTGCATGGAAATATTGAGATACACTGTGAGAGCAAATATGGGACAAGCGTTTGAACGATGGACAAGGAAGAGGAGGCTTTAGGTTATGAAGGTATTAATCTCTTACAATGTTCGTAATGACATCTTGAACACAGGGGCTTAGACTTACACAGGCGGTAATACCTGTGACTGAAGTGTGGAGATCTGTTTCACCAGGTTCCCCTTGGCCTCCTCCTCCTCTTCTAGTTGCTCTCGTAAACTGTTCTTCTCATCTTCTGCCTGTCTGAGCTTTGTGCTCAGGCTCAGCTTTTGTCGTGTCTCTTCCTGCAGCAGCTCCTATGTACAAAAAAAGCTTTGAGTAGGCGCTTCAGATTTTATATATATATTTCTTTTTTAATTACAGTTTTCTTGTATCATTCACAAGAGTAAACATTTTAACACAAATGCTTCATATTATGATCCCATTTCTCCTTATAATCCCCCTGCCATTCCCCTGGAGAAGTGGCCTGCCCAGACTCAATTACTGACTTCAGCTTCATCATCAGTTCGACCACTATTATATGTTGAACATCTTTCTTGCCCATCTTTGCAACTTTGATACAGGGACTAGGGCCAAGTTGTTATATTTACATTGACGATATTCCATTTGTAACTTTTGTTGGAAATACAAGTCCCAGCTATCAGAAGCTGTCCAGCTTGGCATAAGATAGCCTGGATTAATGATCATCAATTAGTTCTAAATCCATCTAAGACTGAGGCACTCTGGATTTCCTTTCAAGGAAATAAAATTCCATTTATTCTAGTAATAAAATCAATTCCAGTTAAAAATCAAAGCAGCAATGAAGCTTTTAGGAGTGAGATGGGAAGACAAACTGATATTTATGAATCATCTGAAATGACCAAGGGTTCATATTTATTTAACAGGTTTTATATACTGCCCTATCATTAATTCAGGTTTAGAGAACATATCAGCAAAACCAATGTTTACATAGAACAGGGTCTTGAACTTGGATGATTATATGGGTTCAAAAAACTATTGACAACTATTTACATGAAGGCAGTGAGGTAAATATATGAAGTTGTTATATATGGGTTGAGGGTAATGTCCAAGTGGGGGTTTTACTGAGATTGCAGTTGTAGTCTAATATGCAGCCTTATGTAGAATAAAGTCCATAAAGCACTTTTTGGATAACAAAGCTTTAGAAACATTAATTCATGCATTAGTATCAACACAGTTAGACTTAATTCCTTGCTTGTCGGTGAGCCACAATACCAGGTAAAGAGACTTCAGTTGATACAAAATACAGCAGTTAAATTGTTATACTCAAAGTGATCATGTGACCCCTCTTAAAGGGCAACACTGGCTCCCTATCACTTCTCGCATTAAATTCAAGCTGCTTATGTTAGCCCATCGTGCCTTCTATTCTGGTTTTCCAATCTCTAAGCTCTATGTTGATTCCCTATTCTCCAGCCAGAACTTTGAGATCCTCACAAGGCAATTGCTTGGCCTTGCCCAGCAAAACATGACTGATTCGTTTTTCCAGAATGTAGTACTCAGTTACTAGGTACCGCAGTTGTGGAACTCCTCCCATATGGATCTTTGGGTAAAAAGTTCCTTTAGAAAGTTCAAGAAAGGGTTAACAATTTTGCTTTTCCAGGAATCCTTTGATTAATTTAATAGTTTATGAAGCTTTATACTTGATTCATACTTTCCCTCATGATTCTCCACCATCAATAGTCTTAGGAAATATAGCTGTGCTATGCATCCCTACATCATGTTCCAGTCAGTTCATTCCTTGTTAATTGCATTGTGTTTCTGCATTTGGGCTTTTATATATTGTAAACTGCCATGACATTTCAAATGGCGGCATACTGAACGTTTTAAATAAATTTCAATTGAAGCCCTCACTGCTCAAAACTCTTCCATCACCACACAGCCACTATCTAATGAACCCATATTTTCTGATTTTTTTTTACCCTGCCAAAACATACACAGTGAATTCATGCATTAAAGCAGGTCTTGACAAGTTTTCTAGGAATCTAGGAGCCAGTCACCAAGACCTCGTTCACAGTGCTCCTCCCACCCCACCCCCCAGAAAGTGTATTATAGCTCCTTTAAGAGCCTAATTTGTATTTTTCTTCAGAAAAGAGCACTTAAATCAGGCCTTTAATGTGCCATTATAAAGTGCCAACAGAAGGCAGTGACCCTTCTCCTATCCCTCCCACCAACCAAGGAGTAGGTTGTCAGCAGCATACTGGTGACCTTTTACAGCTGAATTTGATAGAATTTTTTTTGCTTCTGATATCGCTCGGGAACGGTATCACAGATCCTATCTTTTTGCAAGATGGGGTAGAAAAGGGCCTAGCGGCTAGTTCTTTGAGAGTACAGCTGGCGGCTATTTCTTGTTATCGTGGTAGGATTCAGGGTCAGTTATTGGGTTTCCATGCTGATATTCGTAGGTTTTTAAGAGCCGTATTGCTCATGCGGCCTCCTAGACATAATTCAGCCTACTGGTTCCCAAGCGATATCGGAGCAAAAAAAATTCTATCAAATGCAGCTGTAAAAATTACTTCCCCCACCCCAGTAGTAGAACTTCCAAATTTTCTAAATACTGAGAATGAGCTCTTCCCAATCCCAGACAACTGTGGCAGTCATCAGAAGACAGATGGCATCTTCCAAGCTGCCTAGTCGATGATGACCCACTGCTTAAGTAGGTAGGGAGGCCATGCAATTGAAAAAAAAACCAACCAACCCACACACTTTTAGCTCTATATTAACTGCTAAGACCCGGTACTGCCATGCCATAGCAATTCTATGATACACCCTTGGGGCTCTCCCCAATCAAATAGCATAGTTACTCACCTGTAACAGGTTCTCCAGGGACAGCAGGAATCAGTCCTCACATATGGGTGACAGTGCCGACAGAACCCTAACGGAAGCATTTCCCCAGCTTTCAAAAAAAGCCTTTGGGAGATGCCACCATGCATGCGTGGTCCCCTTCCTGCCCGAGGGTGCCATCTTGCTCAGTCATATGACATAGCTAGAGCCGACAAAAGAAGATGGTCAAAAAGTTACAGCAACTCCAAGGGGAGGAGGGAGCGTAGTGAGGACCGATTCCAGCTTGCCTGGAGAGCACCTGTTACAGGTGAGTAACTACGCTTTTTCCAGGAACTAGCAGGAAGTCAGTCCTCACATATGGGACTCCCTAGCTACAGGCTACTGAGAATCTGTAGAAAAAAGCAAAACATGGTCCAGCCGTAAGCAGTCGCAAGCAAATCTGAGGACAGACGGAGTCCCGCAGTGTCCAGGGAGAACCACAGCTCAGGTAGCCTGAACAAGAAGGGTCAGAGGACAGGCGTTTCCTAAACCCCAAACAGATTACAGAGTATGGCCTGGCTGAAGGCACTGTCCCATCGGGACTCCCTCTCCAGGCAACAGTGAGCTGCAAAAGTATGAACAGAAGACCAGATGGCGGCCTGATAGATGTCCGCTATAGGGACAGAGCGTAGACTTGCAACTGAAGTTGCCATAGCCCTGATATTGTGCGCCATGACCTGGTGCTCCAATGGTAGCCCAGCTTGATTGTAAGCAAAGATACAGTTTGCTACCCAGATAAAGTCTGCTTGGTGACAGCCTCTCCCAGCTGATTGGGGTCTTATGAGATGAAAAGCTGTGAGGCTTTGCAGTGGCCCTGAGTACGCTGTAGGTAGGACGACAGGCCCCTCTTGCAGTCCAAAGTGTGAAGAACGGCAGCTGCTTTGTCAGTGTGGAGCTGTAGGAAGGTGGTGGGGAGTACCACCTCCTGGCTGAGGTGGAAGGCAGATACCACCTTCAGAAGGAATTTAGGTTGGGTGCGAAGCACGACCCTGTTCTGACAAAACCTGCTGTAAGGTAGCTCATCTACCTAGGCCTGCAGCTTGCTGTGTGCAGGCAGAGGTGAGCGCTACCAGGAAGACAACCTTCCAAGATAGGTACTGCAAATGGCAGGTAGCCAAGGTTCGAAGGGCGTCTTGGTAAGCTGTGTCAGAACCACATTAAGATCCCATTCCACCGGAGGCAGCCGAATGGGAGGCTTAGAGAACAATAAGCCCTGCATGAATTGTGTGATGAGGAGCTGAACAGAAAGATGTTTGCCCTCTATGGAGTGATGATGCGTGGAGAGCATGCTCAGGTGTACCATAATGGAGTTGGACTTAAGCCAAGCTTGCGAGAAGTGGAGCATGTATTGGAGCACCATGTGCACCTGGCAGGAGAATGGGTAAATCCGTTGCTCTGCGCACCATACTGAAAACCTGCGCCACTTGAAGGTGTAAGCTTGTCTTGTGGAGTCTTTATGAGAGACCAGGACGACTTCCTCCACCTCTATGGGGAGGTTGAAGGGCACTAGGGAGACCCACTCAGCCGCCACATTGTTAGCGAGAGGGACCCCAGGTTGGGGGGGGGGTCCTCCTGGGACAGTAGTCCTGGGGAATTCCCCAGAGGGACCAGGAGCTTCATTGAGAGGCGGAGTAACAGGGGGAACCAGGACTGTCTGGGCCACTAGGGTCATGGAAGCCCTAACCCGTAGGACCTTGAAAAGGTTTCACCCAATGAGCGCCATGGGAGGGAAGGCATACAGCAGGTACTCCACTCACGAGATAAGGAAGGCGTCTGCTGCTACCGGGTTGGGTGCAGTTGGGGACAGCAGAAGCGGGGCAGCTGAGCATTGGCTGGGCTAGCAAAGAGATCCAGACTTGGGGTTCCCCATAGTCTGAATAGCTACTGTGCCACCCTGGGACTAGGCATCAGTCATGTGGCTGGAGGACCCTGCTCAGCCCATCTGCTAGGGCACTGTTCTGGCCCAGAAAGTATACAGCCCTGAGGACCATCCTTTGACTGATGCATATGAGCAAAGAGCAACCGCTTCCAAGCAGAGGCATTGAGACCCTGTGCCCGCCCTGTTTGCTTAGACAGAACATTGCGACTTGGTTTTCCATTTGGACTAGCACTGACTGGTGGTGTCGGAAAGTCCTGAGCACCAGAAAAACAGCTCTTAGCTCCAGTAAACTGATCTGCTGTTGGCTTTCCATGAGAGACCTGTTGCCCTGTGTGCACAATTCCTCGCAGTGGGCACCCCAGTCCCGCAGGGAGGTATCCGTAGTTAGGACCTTCTGGGGGTTTGGCTGTTGAAAGGGCACACATCTCTGCAGATGCTGTGCATTCTGCCACCTAGTGACTCTGCTAGTTGACGTGATGTGACACGAAGACCCTGTCCTGGATCCTGCCCGTGGCCTCAGTCCACTGAGAGAGGAGGCACCACTGAGCTGTCCTGCATGTGTAGGTGGGTGTTTGGGACCACATGGACTGTGGAGGCCATGTGGCTGAGCAGGCATAGCATGGACCGTGCTGACATAGTGCAACTGTGCTTTAACTCGGTCTCCAGGGCCCTGAGGCGATCCACCCTGTCTGGGGGGAGGGAAGCCTTTGCTTGGAGGATGTCCAGACATGCCCCTATGAACTCCTGGCCCTGTGCTGAAGTGAGGTGGGATTTGGGGTGGTTCATCACAAACCCCAGATTTTGTAGCACCTGGATTGTGCAGGCTGTGGCCTGTTGCACCTCTGAGGCAGTATCTCCTTTTATTAGCCAGTCATCCAGATATGGAAAGACAAAAGGTCCCTTGGAGCAGAGGCTAGGCCAAAATTAAGCACCCTGTACTGCTAGTGGTTGCCCCTGACCAAGAACCTCAGGTACTGCCTGTGGCTGGGATGAATAAGGATGTGGGTATAAGCATCCTGAAGGTCCAAGGAGCATAGCCAATCTCCCTGCTGGAGGTAGGGCAGCAAGGTTCCAAGGGAGAGCATATTGAACTTCTCCCGCACCAGGAATTTGTTCAGATTTCTCAGGTCTAGGATGGGCCTTAGGCCTCCTGTTATTTTGGGGAATACAAAGTACCTGGAGTTGAACTCCTTCCCCCTTGAGTGAGGTAGTACTGGCTCGACAACCTTGACCCTGAGAAGGCCTTTGAGTTCTTGCAGTAACAGGGCCTGGTGCAGGGGAGTCTGAGGGGGCTCTCCTGGAAAAGGAGGGGGCTTCTGATGCATATGGCAGTAACCCTTCCTTACCACCTGGAGTGCCCAGGAGTCTGTGGTGATGGCTGCCCACCAATAGGCAGAGAGACACAGTCACCCTCCTGTAGGCAGCCGATCCCCCATGGGTAGAGAGGCTATGCCTTGGGAGTCAAAAACCTGACCCAGTGTGGGCTGGGGTTGGTGTCCAGGGCTTGGGGGCCCTTGGGCTTTCGAGGGCCTTGGCTTGTTCCCTTGCCTTGGTGACCCTGCTGATGGGTCTGGAAGGCCAGATATGGGGGATAGCCTTGGTAAGGCTGGCCTTTCCGATGGAAGGGAGGCCTTTTCCTGGGTGGTTCCTTCCTGGGAAGAGTGAGGTCTTCCTCGAGAGCAGAGTCCTGGTGACATACTCTGTCTCTCAACTGCCTTGTCCTCCATCAGCTTGCCAAAAAGATTTTCCTAGAGGCAAGGGATGTAAAGGACTTTCTCCTGGACCCATTGCTTGAGGTCCGATGTCTGAAGCCAGGCCTGGCATTGGGTGCCGATGCCCATGGCAACTACCCTCGCACTGGACTCCAAGCTATTGTAGGCTGCTCGAGACAGACCTCGTGAGGGTCTGGAAGCACTGGAGGTGGTCTGTCGAGGCCCGCCACGAATCCTCCGAGTTCCTTGGTGAGGTCTCTGAGAAACATGTCAATGTACAATTGGTAAGTTTGCATGCGGCATGCCAGCATCGAGCCCTGGTAACATTTCCTCCTGAGAGCATCGAGGCGCTGGATTCTCTGCCCAAGGCATTGATGAGCATCTTTGGGCTCTTTTGTTGACGCATGGCCGACTTGACCACCATGGAGGTGTGGGAAAGTTGCGCCTTCCTAAAGCCTGGTCCTCTCTGGACCTGATTCATGATGTCCAGGCATCAGCTGATGATCGATACCAATGCAGGTGTCTCCCACATCTGGAGGAGTTGGCCAAGGATGGGGGAAATGGGGACCGTGAGGGCCTCCTTAGGTGGAGCTCATACTGGAAGATTTCAAGTTCCTCCTTATGAGGGTCCTCTGACTCAGTGGTGATGGAGAGAGCCTTCGCCATGTTCCGGATGAACTCAAGGACCGACTCTGCGAAGCTGGTGGAGACAAGTCTGAGGGGAGGTCACGGTGCGTCCGTGTCTCTGGGGATGTCTCGACGTCAGACACTCAGTCTGAGTAATCTGTCGAGGACTCAAGGCCTGATGGCTCCAGAGGCATCTTTGGGTCCGATCTTTGGTGCCTCAGGGCCGGTAAGCTTGGCCAGAGCCAGAGGACCAGCTTGGACTCGCCTGCGAAGACCTTGCTCTTGAGGACTTGGAGAAAGACTCTCCCCGAGGATCCGCATAAGGCTAGTGGCTCTCTGGGATCACTTCGAAGCCAAGGACTCCCCAGGCCGCCGAGGTACCTGCGGTCTCGAGGCATGCACCGGCAGGGCTGGGCATTGACACCTGCTGCAAGGGCAAGGAATGCAGAAACGCTGTGTTCCAATGCCAGCATCCTGGTTTCCCACTCGGGGGTCAGCCTTTGACATCGATGCTGGGGTGACTGGATCAGGTGTCGAGGAGAGGGGGGGGGGGTCCTCAATGAGACAGGCCTTGGGAGTCTGAGGTCCGTCACCTGAGGCCTTGACATTGGTCCTGGGTACCTTCACTAGTCGCTCCCGCTCAGACTCCTCGGAAACTCATCAGGGCTGAGGGACTGCATGGGACTTCCCATGCTTGTCCGCCTCTCAGGATGAGGCCCTCGAGGCTTCTTCCTTATGCTCTCCCTCCAGGGACCCTTGCATGGCGTGTCTGCGTGCCCTCAGGCACTGTGGGGGGCTTTGTATGACTCAGAGGATCCGTGCGGGGCCTTCGCGTGAGGCTACTGGGGATACCAGGGTTGAGTCTGCCCTGTGGAAGATGTTGTCCTGCTTCTGCCAGCGACTTTTAATGGCCTTAGTGGACATCTTTTTACACAGGGTGCACTCCTCCGGGTCGTGGTCAGCACCCAGACACCAGAGGAAACAATCATGTGCGTTGGTGAGGGATATGTTTTTGGAGCACCGATCACACTTCTTGAATCTGGTGGCCATTGGGGCAAAAAGGATCCCAGCGAAGTAGCTAGCTGTAAAAAAAAAAAAAGGTTCTTTTCCATCTCAGTGCCCAACAACGAAGTTTTGAGGCCTGATGCTGTGGCAGCGAGGCTCGAAGATGGGAAAGGAACCGGCACTACTCAGAAAAAGGCACAGAAGTGCATGAGGAAATCAACTTTTTTTCCAGGGGAACAAGAACATCTGTAAGGCTCCACAGAAAAAGGAAGACTGAGCAAGATGGCACCCTTGGGTGTGAAGGGGACCACACATGCATGGTGGCATCTCCCAAAGGCTTTCTTTGAAAGTTGGGGAGATGCTTCTGCGAGGGCTCCATCTGTACTGACATCACCCATATGCAAGGGCTGACTTCCTGCTTGTTCCTGGAGAAAAACCTTAGTACTTTTTGCGACTTCTTGAAAAATCCTGCAAAAATATTAATAGGCAAGGTCTGAAAAAAATATACAAGAGCTTTAAGAAAGATAATAATCTCAAAGCTAGGTGTCCCATCCAAGACAGGTCACCCTTGCTCCAGTGGTCTAAATCTGATTAGTGCAGACATAATTGTGAAAATTCATCTCAGAGTACCTAAGCAAGGATGAAATTTAAACCCCTAAATGTTATGTTCTATTCTGCCCACCTGAAAGTAAAGTTCTCCTGAATCCTATCCACAAGTGCTTGGGGAGGGGGGAGGGTGGTGTGTAATACTGAGCGCCTTATTTTTAAGTTGATCTTGTAACAAGATACAGCACTGTAAGATCTAATGATTGATACTTAGTAGGTTGGGCAAAGAGCAAACAGCCTTAAAAACTGTAAAGAGACATCTTAAATTCCTCACAATCCACTGCAAGATCCTATACATTTGGGCTGTTATGCACCAAGGCAGCCAGGGGTT
Source organism: Ichthyophis bannanicus (assembly GCA_033557465.1). Taxonomy (NCBI): domain Eukaryota; kingdom Metazoa; phylum Chordata; class Amphibia; order Gymnophiona; family Ichthyophiidae; genus Ichthyophis; species Ichthyophis bannanicus. The sequence continues at coordinate 1,111,054,054 of CM066031.1, forward strand.
CCAATGATACTGCAAGAAGCAGCAAGGACACCCCTGTCTAGCTCTCTATGTCAAGAAAAGGTCCCGGAGGGCTCCTATTCACCTGTATCACTGCCACTGACTGTTCATACATAGCCTTAATCCATGTGAGGAAGTTACCTCTCATAACCACTCTAAAAGTTGAAAGAGGAACTCCCAGGTCACCCAGGCTGAATGCCTTTTCATCATTTACAGAAAGCAAATACATTGGGACCGAATAAGACAGAGTCAAATCAGGATTAACAGCTTCCGAATATCTCCTGTCTGGCAGCCTGGTATAAAACGCACCTGATTTGGGTGAACCACCACTAATAAACCTCTGCAGGTATGTGACTTAGATTGTGTGCTCTGAGGACAGGGAAATGCATACTGTACCTGAATATAACTCGCCTTGATCATCTTGAAAGGCATGAGCTAAATACTAAAATAAAAAACCCACTAATTTTCACCAACAGTTTATTATTAATATTCAGCAGGGAGATGGGATCTTCCTCTCCTTTAGTATTATAGTGATTAAAGTAGCTTCCATAGTAGACGACAACCATCCCCCTCTATCATGGAAGGGAGGCCAGACAACTTCAATAGTGAACGCAGCTCCTTCAAGAGCCCCTTATAAAATCTGGCTGTGAATATGTCAATTCTTGGGGCCTGCCCATTAAAAACTTCCCAACCACCATCATTAAATGAGGTAGGACATGATAGAAACTTTTCTCAATCTAAGGCTGCAGTGGCATTTCCTCTGGCACAGAGGAATAAAAACTTGACATGAGGGGCCCAATATTCAAAAGGCATTTACATGGTGTTCAGCTAAGTAAACCGTGTAAATGCCTTAAACAGGGATCTAGTGTAGTTATACTCACCAAGTGTTCTCCAGCGACAGCATGAATCAGTCCTCGCATATAGATGACGTTGACACCGATGGAGCCCTCATGGAAGCATCTCCCCAGCTTTCAAAGAAAGCCTTTGGAAGATGACACCATGCATGCGTGGTCCCCTTCCTGCCCAAGGGTGCCATCTTGCTCAGTTAGACATAGCTAGAGCAGACAAAAGATGGCCAAAAATGAAGAGCAACTCCAAAGTGAGGAGGGAGGGTTGTGAGGATTGATTCCTGCTGTCCCTAGAGAACACCTTTTACAGGTGAGTAACTATGCTTTCTCCAGGAACAAGCAGGAAGTCAGTCCTCACATATGGGACTCCCTAGCTACAGGCTACCGAGAACAGGAAGAAAACACACAGCCTAGCTGTGAGCAGCCTGAACAAGAGGGTTGGAGAACAGGAGTTGCCTAAACCATGAACAGATTACCAAGTATGGCCTGGCAGAAGGCACTGTCCCATCGGGACTCCCTTTCCAGGCAGTAGTGAGCTGCAAAAGTGTGGAGTGGACCGATGACCAGGTGGCAGCCTGGCAGATGTCTGCCATGGAAACCGAGCGGAGGCTGGGAACTGAGGTTGCCATAGCTTTGATATTATGCACCGAGACCCGGCGTTCCAGCAGCAGCCCAACCCTGTTGTGGGAGAAGGTGATGCAATCCACCACCCAGATGGACAGGGGCTGCTTGGTGATAGTCTCCCCCAGATGATTGGCTATGAAGCTTCGCGGTGGCTCTGATTGCACTGTAGATGGAAGGCCAGGGCCCTTTTGCAGTCCAGAGTATGGAGAATGACAGACACCTTGTTGGTATGGGGCCATGGAAAGAAGGTAGGGAGCACCACCTCCTGGTTGAGGTGGAATCCGATAACACCTTCGGAAGAAACTTTGGGTGGGTGCGGAGCACGACCCTGTTCTTGTAGAACCTGATATAGGGTGGCTCGGCCACCAAGGCCTGGAGCTCACTGACTTGGCATACAGAGGTGAGCGCCACTAGGAAGGCCATTTTCCAGGACAGGTATTGGAAATGGCAGGTAGCCAAGGCTCGAAGAGCGTCTTAGTAAGCTGCACACAGGACCACAATGAGATCCCATTCTGCTGGGGGCGGCCGGATGGGGGGCTTAGAGAGCAGTAAACCTCTCATGAATTGGGTGATGAGGGGCTGCACAGAAAGGCTCGCCTTCTATGGAGTGGTGGTTCATAGAGTGCATGCTCAGGTGCACTTTGATGGAATTAGATTTAAGCCTGGACTGAGAAAGGTGGAGCAGGTACTGCAGTAACACCTGTAACTGGCAGGAGAATGGGTTCATCTGTTGCTCCATGCACCATAAGGAGAACCGGCATCACTTGAAGACATAGGCCCACCTCAGAGTCCTTGCGGGAGGCGAGGAGGATCTCCTCCACCTCCTTGGGAAGGTTGAGGGGCGCTAAGGCGACCCGTTTAACAGCCATGCTGTGAGGGACAAGGATCCCAAGTTGGGGGTGGAGGATTGAGCCCTCCTGAGCGAGAAGCCCCGGTGAGCTCCTGAGAGGGACCGGGGACTCCGTCGCAAGATGAAGCAGGAGAGGCTGCCTGGGCCATCTTGGGGCCACCAGGATCAGGGAAGCCTTGCCCTGCTGGAACTTGAAGAGGATCCGCACTATCAAAAGTGTGGGAGGGAAGGCTTACAACAGGCCCTCCAACCACGAGATGAGGAAGGCATCCGGTGTTACCCAGGCTGCATGCGGCTGTGGGCAGCAGAAACGCAGCAGTTGAGTGTTGGTTGGGCTGGCAAAGAGGTCGAGACTCAGGGTGCCCATAATCTGAAGAGCTGCTGTGCCACCCCAGGGTCCTTCGTGTGGTTGGAGGACCCTGCTCAGCCTGTCCACCAGGACATTGTCCTAGCCTGGGAGGTACACTGCCTGGAGGAGCATTCCCTGGTCTGGTCACATATGAACAGAGGGCTACTGCCTCCAGGCAAAGGCAGTAGGAGCCAGTGCTCCCCTGCTTGTTTAGGTAGATCATGAGCTGGTTGTCTGTCTGAACAAGCACTGACTGATGTTGCAGGCGGTGCTGGAAAGCCTTGAATGCAAGGAAAATGGCCCTGAGCTCCAGCAGTTTGATTTGCTGCTGGCTCTCCTTGGAGGACCAGACACCCTGGGTGCGCAATTCCTCACAATGGGCATCCCCCCAGCCCAGCAGCGAAGCATCTGTTGTGAGGACCCTCTGGGGGTTCAGGAGTTGGAAGGGCATGCCCCTTCACAGGTTTTGCAGATCCTGCCACCAACTGAGAGACTCTGCCAGCTGACGGGACACAGAGATCCTGTCCCAGAGCCTGCCCGTGGCGTGGGCTCATTGTGAGCAGTGTCACCACTGAGCTGCCTGCATGTGGAGGAGGGTGTCAGAAACTACATGAACCGTGGCGGCTATGTAGTCGAGGAGGCGAAGCATTGACCGCGCCGACACGGTGCAATGGTACTGCACTTTGGTCGCCAGGACTGCAAGGCAATCTGCCTCGTCTTGGGGGAGGAAAGCCGCGGCCTGGAGGATGTCCAGCCAGGTCCTATTAATTCCAAGTCCTGAGTTATGGCGAGATGAGATTTTGGGTGATTTATCACAAATTCCAGGTGTTGCAGGACCCTGATTGTGCGGCCTGTGACCTGCAGCATCTGAGATTGTGTCCCCTTTTTCAAGCCAGTCGTCCAAGGGAAGACAAAGGCCCCTTGGAGAGAGATAGGCAGCCACCACTGCCAGGTATTTGGTGAAGACCAGTGGGGCCAAAGGGAAGTACCCTGTACTGGTAACGTTTGCTTCAGACTATGAATCTGAGGTATTGTCTTGTGACTGGGATGGATAAGGATGTGGGTATAAGCATCCTTTAGGTCCAAGGAGCATAGCCAATCTCCCTGCCTGAGGTAGGGCAGCAATATTCCAAGGGAGACCATCTTGAACTTCTCCCGCACCAGGAATTTGTTCAGGTTTCTCAGATCCAGGATAGGCCTTAGTCCACCTGTCCTTTTTGGGACCAGAAAGTACCTGGAGTAAAACCCTTTCCTTTCAGGTGATGTGGTACAGGCTCCATAGCCCTGTCCCTGAGAAGCTTGCGAGTTCTTGCATGAGCAGAGCCTGGTGCAGGGGAGAAAGAGGAGGCTCCCCTGGAAAGAAGGGTGGAGGCAGGTAATCCAGGTGGAGGAGGTAACCCTCCCTGACCACCTGAAGTGCCCATGAGTTGGTGGTGATAAAAGGCCACCTGTGGGCAATGTGGACCAGATGGCCCCCCCCCCTCCTGTGGGTAGCTGATCCTCCAGAGGGAGAGGGGCTATGCTGAGGGCATCAAAACCCCAATCCAGGCTGGGCTGAAGTCTGGGGCTTGGGGCCCTTGGGCTCGTGTAGGCCTTGGCCCACTCCCTTGCCCTGGTGACCCTGCTGAAGGGTCTGGGCAGCCAGGTATGGAGGATAGAAAGCCTCGATAGTGTTGGCCCTATGGAAAGGAGGCTTCTTCCTTAGAAGAGTGGAAATCTTCCTTGAGAATAGAGTCAGAGTCACATACTCTGTCTTGATCTCGACAGCCTCCATGGGCTTGCTGTAAAGCTGCTCCCCAAGGCATGGGACGTCAAGGAGCTTTCTCCTGCACCCATTGCTCGAGATCAGATGTCTGGAGCCAAGCCTGGCATTGGGCACCGATGTCCACAGCTGCTATCCACACGCTGGACTCTAAGCTGTCGTAGGTGGCTCAGGAAAGGTTCTTGGAACACTCCAATAGACTTCATAAGTGTCTGGAAGCACTGGAGGTGATCCCCATCGAGGCCAGCTGCAAAGCCTCTGAGTTCCTTTGACAAGTCTCAGAGAAACATACCGATGTAAAGTTGGCCCAGGGCACCAAAGAGTGCGTCTTCGAGCTCTTCTAGTGATGCATGGAGGTGTGGGGGATATGGGTCTTCTGAAAAACTTGCCTGCACTGGACCCAGTACATGGTATCCAGGTAGCAGCTGACAATCAGCACAGAGGCCAGGGCCTCCCACATCCAGAGAAGGAGCCTGTTAAGGATGAAGGGGACCAGAACCATCATGGTCTCTTTAGGTGGCACCTCATACTGGAGAATGTTGAGGTCCTCTGACTCCATAGTGAGTGAGAGGGCTCGCACCATATCCCAGACAAACTCAAGGAACAAAGGTGTGGGGGGATTGGCGCCTAGCCCTCCCTCTCCGCGCTGCTCTTTAACATCTATATGCAGCCAATTTGCGACATCGCCCGTTCATTTGGCATATCTTGCCTTATGTACGCCGATGATGTACTACTATTTACACCCATAACCATCACTTGTCCTGACTACACAGTGCTAGTCAACTGCTTTAATGCAATAACAGACTGGCTACTCACCCAGAACCTCCGGAAAAACTTAAAAAAAACCGAAGTCCTAATAATCACAAGGAATAAATGTTACTCTCCCCCACCAACACTCAAAGTCAGACACGCGGAACTCCCAATCAAACCCAATATACAATATCTTGGGGTAATACTCGATCAACAACTGGACTTCAAGGAACATATCAAACGAACGGTCAAAACCATTTACTTCAAGATCAAAACCCTACGGCATCTTAGACCCATGATGGAACCTGGCGATTTCCGCACCATCTTCCAAGCACTAATCACACCGCACTTCGATTATGCCAACATAGTTCTACATGGTCTCCCAAAGAGTACCCTCAACCCTCTGCAGCTAGCCATGAATGCAGCAGCCCGTGTGCTCTACAGAGCCGCAAGGACCGAACACATCTCCCCCATTCTAAAGGAACTCCACTGGCTTCCCATAAGCTGTAGGATTCTATACAAAACCCTCCTCATTACCTACAAGGCCTTCAACAAGATATCTCCAGCTTCCATCTCTGACCTCATCACACACTCTCCAAACAGATCCAGGAGATCACTGGCCGCTGACATGCTACTAATACCAATTGAATCCACAAAGCTCAACCAGATCACCATTAATAGGGCATTATCAAACTACGCCCCTGCGTGCTGGAACAAACTCCCCCCTTGCATTAGAGCAATTAGGGACCTTAGTCAGTTCAGAAAAGCTCTCAAACACCACCTTTTTCTCTTGCATTATACTCATCCCGATATCCCTCCCCGTAATTCTCTCACACCCTCACTACATCAAACAACCACTAAATGATGCAAAACTATACGGTGTAACCATCTCGAGCATGTAATGTAATTGAATTGTATATAGTTTCCCAAGTTTAGGTATATGAACTTGGAATGTATATAATTTCCCTAAGTTTACTTCCATGTTAAATCCCTGTTCTATGTAAACGACGGCCAAATGTATCTGACCATAATGTTTTAATGTAAACCGCACTGATGACAAATAGCACGGTATATAAGAAATGTTAAATAAATAAAAATAAAATCTAGGCCAGACTGCTCCAAGGGCGTCATTGGCTCCAGTCTTTAATGCTGAGGCATGGCCAGAGCCAGAGGCACTCACCTGCCAAGACCTCACTCCTGAGCAACAGGAGTGAGATAGAGACCCTCGCCAAGGATCTACCTGAGGCATCTGGCTCTCGGGGATCACTTCAGCAGCCCGGAGAATCCTCAGCATAGACGTCCCTGAGGACTCAGTAAGAACACCGTCAGGGCCAGGCATCGACACCTGTTGGGATGCAAGGAACAGAAATGCTGCGTTTAAGTGTCAACATATGAGTTTCCCACTCGAGGGTGGCCGTCAGACACCGACACTGGGGTTACTGGGTCTGGTGTCGACGAGGAGAGGGCATCCTCGGTGGGACGGCCTTCAAGAGACCGTGGTCCGTCACCAGAAGCCTCAACTTCTATCCTGGGTACCTTCGTGGGCCGCTCCTGATCCAACTCCTCAGAGGCCTGTCAGGGTTGAGGGATCGCGCATGGGATTTCCCCTGCTTGTCTGTCTCCCAGGACGAGGTCCTCAAGGTCTTTTTCTTCTTAGAGTCTCGCTCTAGGGACCCATGCTCGGAATGTCTGCGAGCCCACTCAGGAACCGCAGGGGCCTTATGCGACTCAGAGGATATGTGCGGGGCCTTTGAGCATGAGGCTACCAGTGAAACCGAGGTTGAGTCCACGCTGTGGAAGATATCCTCTTGCTTTTGCCAGCAGCTCTGTATGGCCTTGGACTTTTTTGCACAAGGGGCATTCCATTAGGTCGTGGTCAGCACCCAGACACCAGAGGTAACAATCGTGAGTGCTGGTGAGTGACGTGTTTTTGGAGAACCGATCATATTTCTTAAAACCGGTGGCGATTGGGGCAAAATGGACCCCCGTGAGGTTAAAGACCTTCGGCACGGTCAGTGGTTGAAAAGGGCACAAAAGCGCTGGAGGAACCTAACAAAACACACCACTAAGTTGCAAAACCTGACACCAGGGTAGTGGGCCTCAAAGGAAGGAAAGGGGCCGGCAAAAGCCAGAAAGATGTACAATAGCATACAAAAAATCAACCTTTTGCCAGGGAGAACAAGACAGACATCTGTAGGGCTCTGCGGAAAAAGGGAGACCAAGCAAGATGGCACTCTTCGGCGGGTAGTGGATCATGCATATGTGGTGGCATCTCCTAAAGGCTTTCTTTGAAAGCTGGGGAGATGCTTCCATGAGGGCTCAGTCGGCATAGACATCACCCATATGTGAGGGTTGACTTTCCTGCTTGTTCCTGGAGAATTAACAGCACCTGTACGATTAGTGTCATTGAATATCCCCTTCTAAGTCCCCTATGCACTCTGATGCTATCCAGTTAGCATTGGGACATGTTGGGGGTGTTCTGGGGCAGAGACAGTGACCACCGCTAACCGTGTAGCGGTGATACTAGACCGCTACACGGTTAGCGATCCACAACTAAGACTAAGCCAACTTTTGGCTCGCCTGGCCGCAGAGCGCTAACTGTGTAGCAGTCCAATATCGCCGCTACATGATTAGGCTTTGCAAAACATTTCACTCTGCATCAAACCCAGATATTCAATGCCGTCACCGCAGCATTGAATAACCAGGGTTAAGGGTGAGCAGGCAGGGCTATGCTCTGTAGTGGTACATAGCCTGCCTACCTCAATATTGGGCTCAAGGTGTCTGCAATCCCTTTCGTTTGCCCTTTCCCATCTTTAATTTTGATGATTAAACAGAAAAGAATGGGCAAACTTATCTGCCAATAATCTTGGCTTTATTACCAGATTAAAAAAACAAAACAAAACTCTGTTGTCTTGTCTAACTGCTGAACATCCTTAAAGCAGAATAGACAGCTGCTTCCTCACATCTAGTGAATTTTTAGAAAATGGGATCTGTAGAATCCTTGTGGGATCTCAAGAGCTACAATTCTATTAAGGACCAGAATCCTTTGACCTTTTCCCCCTATTGGTGCTGGGATGCCCAAGCTATCTGCTCCTAATGCTTAATGAAACCTTATACTACTGGGTACCCTACTTCCCTATGTTCCTGATTACTACACATTAAGTCAGTCCTTATCTCAGGATTATCCAGGAGACTCAGTCTCCAGCCAGGGTCCTTTAAAAGGGCACCTTTCTTGAGTTATAGACAGATGCATGGTCCAACCATGTGTTAACACTAACGTCTGACTATCCATACTCCTTTCCCAAAGTGTCCTATTGATCAAACATGTTGATTCTTGAATAACTCATATGGAATGGAGTAAAAGATGTAATCTTGCTCAGTCATGTATCTGCTGCAACCCATCCAGTAGTTTAACTTTTGCACCTGTCGCCTTGTTCGCCCAGTACTTGTCATCACCCTTTTAGAATTATCCAAGTGCATATTATATTGATTCTCCTCCCAAAAGGAGGAATACCCTGCCCTATAGTATCCAATCTTTCCATTAACCTCTCAAAATCTCTTCTGTCCTTCATTAGATGCATAAATGTTAACCGGTGTGAACATCTCCCTTCCAATAATCTTACTATTAAATAGTGGCCTTCATCCATTTTTTCTCTCTAATTTGATCTGATATGTTCTTAGAAAAGAATTGTTACTCCACCTTTATGGGGTTGCTGTTGACCACAACCTTTTCCTTGATACCCTTCTTCGCTTGGTTTTAAGGGCTCTGTACTATCCTGGTTCTCCCCCTATTTCTCCCATCGCTCTTTCAGTGTTAGTTCTGGTGGCTCCTCCTCTTCAGCTATCCTGCTCCCAAGTTGGCGTACCCCAAGGATCTGTCTTGGGTCCGCTCCTTTTCTCTCTCTATACCCAGTCCCTTGGTGCACTCATCTCTTCCCATGGCTTTCAGTACCATCTTTATGCCGACTCCCCCCAGATTTACTTCTATGCCTGAAATCTCTCCGGCAATCCAGACCCAGATCTCTGCCTGCCTTTCTGACGTTGCTGCTCGGATGTCTCACCGCCGCTTGAAATTGAACATGGCCAAGACTGAACTTCTTTATCTTTACCCCTAAAAACACCTCTCCTCTTCCTTCTTTCTCAGTCTCTGTGGATAACTCTACTCCTTCCTGTTTCCTCGGCTCGCAACCTTAGGGTTGTCTGACTCCTCTCTCTCCTTCTCCACACACATTCATCTGATAGCTAAGACCTGCCATTTCTTTCTCTAACACAACAAAATCTGCCCATTCCTTTCTGAACACACTACTAAGATGCTTATCCATTCCTTAATCGCCTCCCGTCTTGACTACTGTAACCTACTCCTTGCTGGTCACCCTTTGAATCATCTCTCTCCCCTTCAATCTGTTCAACATCTGCTGCGCGGCTAATCTTCCGCCAGCCTCGTCATGCCCATATTACCCCTCTTCTCAAGTCACTTCATTAGCACCCTGTTTCTGCATCCAGTTCAAAGTTCTCCTGCTGACCTATAAATGCATTCACTCTGCAGCAACTCACTAGCGCTCTCTCATCTCTCCTTACACCCCCCCCCCCAAGGGAACTCCGCTTTTCTGGCAAACTGCTTCTATCTGTGCCCTTCTCTTCTATTGCTAACTCCAGACTTCGCTCCTTTCATCTTGCTGCACCTTACGCCAGGAATTACCTGCGTGTCTACCCCAGGCACCTTCTCTGATCCTTTTCAAATCCAGGCTGAAAACGCACCTCTTCGCTGCTGCTTTTGGATCTTGACTCACCTGATCTTGTTTCTTTACCTTTCCCCCTTGTTTTATCCCTCTATACCTTGTGTTGTCTGTCTTGACTCGATTGTAAGCTCTGATGAGCAGGGGACTCTCTCTTACATGTTTGTGCAGCGCTGCGTACAACTTGTAGCGCTATACAAATGCTCAGTAGTAGGAGGACTACTAGAAAAACGTGATTCCCCTATATCACCAACCAAAAAAAACGAAATACCCGCCCTTGGATTCTAAAGCCAACTACAACCCCTTAACTAATATAAAACTTTTTTTGTCGGATCGTTCACCATGAGAAGAAACCTTTCCTCTCCTGAAGTGAACCCTCCTTTTTACTCAATGTTGAAATGGCTGCTCATCAGCCTAGCCGACAAAATCAGCACTTGCTGCTGTCAGCAAAAACAATTTTTCTAAAAACTGTATTAGAGTCAGTTGGATCTCCTCCAATCCACGGGCTACAAAAGCAAATATCACAGCTCAACAAGTCCCCCTCAGAAACGTAATAACAATCAAGAGGACTTAGCTGTTTAAGGAACGGAAAAACGCTCCACTCTGTCCACGATATCCTCAAACTCCCTCCACTCCGCGGTTAGGATTAAGGGAATTGGTTTTGACGCCAGTTGGTAACCTGTGTCAGTTTATTCACCCCTATGTGAATTTTGTCCCATTCTACCTCTGTAGCTTTTTCACAGCCACTCCTCCCAATCCTGCCCTATGTGGAGTGGGGCCTTTTAGCCCAGCATCCAACAGGCCTTTATATATTTTCGATGTGAGGTGCATGTTTGAACCTCCTCTTAAGCAGGGTCTCTTCTAACCAGGTGGTGGTTCTAGTTAGCTGAAACTTTACCCCTTAGCGTTGCATAAAGTAGCGGAGCTGAAAGTACTGGTAAAGGGATTTTCTTCCCTAGCTTTCTCTCTAAGTCTTGTGACAAGCATAATTCCCCTGTCCAACAGCTGGGAAAATCGACATTTTTTTGAAGATCTTGTGGAAACTGAGCATATTCTAGACTTGAGAAGGGAACGTGGTCTCTAATCCGTGACCATTTTGATAAGGGGGATTGGAAAAACCCTTGTTTATGACCCCCCCCCCCCAGTCTTTCTGCAGCAATGTGCTCAGAAATGGGCGCTCTCGTTACCCTTTCCTCCTCCTCAGTATTTCAACTATGGCTTCTTCCATCTATCCATTCAAAGATGGAAAGCTGAGAAAGCATCTGTTTTTCCATATCTACCCATATTGCCTCAAATCTTAATACTGAAAATCCGATTCCCCCGTCCTCTTGTTCTGGCGAGATGTGATGCATTTATCTGTGCGTGTTTATTTCCCCATATGATTTTGAGAAGCCCTTTTTCCCCCCAAGATTGTAGGTATCCCCCCCCCCCCGCAGAATAGGGAGTTGGGAGAATAAAGTTGAATTTAGGGCAAATATTCATTTTAAGAGCGGCTGTCCGCCCCATCCAGCTTAAATGTAGATCCCCCCATTGTCTGAGATCCTCCTCCAACCGTGCGAACGGAGAGTAATTCATACAGAAAAAATCCTGTGGATCTCATACCACTTGTACCCACAGGTATCTGATTTTCTGTGTGGCCCGCCAAGGTTTAGGATTTCTGTTTTACTTAAATACACCTTAAACCCTGAGACTCTCGCGAAGCTCGGAATCTCTTCTAATAAGGGCAGGAAAAATGCATGCGAGTTTGATAGGAATAAAAGTGTATTGTCTGCATATAGAAGTATTTTATGTGCTTGTTTGTCCACCTTAATGGGCTGAATCCGCCGATTCATTCATACCCTAGTTGCAAAGGCCTCTATTACCATGGCAAACATAGGGGATAGTGGGCAGCCTCGCCTTGTCCCACTCTGCAGCCTAAAGTGTTCAGAATAATCCCTATTAACTAGGATCATGGCCAAAGGCCCCCTATACAGTGCCTGAGTCCCCTGTAGGAAAGCCTCTCCCAGATTAAAGGTTTTAATCATTTCAAATATTCCCCACTTCACTCTATCGAATGTTTTCTCTGCGTCGAGTTACGCAGAGTGCTGGATTCTTCCGTTCCTTAATGATCTGCAACAAATGTATCACCCGTCTTACATTATCTGACATCACGTGCCCCTTTATAAATCCTGTTTGATCGGGGTGTATTAGCACCCCGCAAGGATCTTTGCAAATAATTCTGCATCACAATTAAAGCAATTGGTCTATAACTACTACATACATAAAGAAGGTAAACGCCCTGAAGTAAGACTATCACATTAGCTTGAGCCATTGACACTGGCAGTGCATCCCCTCTCAGTGCAAGTATGGATCAGAGCTCATAGCACAATCCCTGGTAAAACTCTGCTGGGAACCTGCTCCCTCCTATGGCTCTCCCCTTAAGTAATGTTTTAATGGCTTGTTGCACCTCCTGTTCACTAATCGGTCGGCCCAGGAAAGTTGTCTCTTCATTGTTCAGTCTAAGGAGATCCACTGCTGCTAAGTATGCCTTTGTCGCTTCTGGGACCACCCCTTCAGACTTGTATAAGTTCTCATACAAGGTCCTAAATTCGGCACAGATTGATTTTGTAGAACATTTTCACCTTTTTCCCCTCTGAGCTCTGCTACAAGTCTGGAGGCCCTCCACTTTTTCAATTGCCAGGCTAATAATTTCCCTGCTTTGTTCCCGTTCCATATATTGTCTGAGATTTAAGAGCTGGGTAATTCTCTCGCTCTCTAGAGTCTGCAATTTATGTCGAGTCTATGTTTTGTTTCCTTTCTTCCATTTCTACAATGGTCCCACTGCTGAGTTCTGCAATTTGTTGCAACAGCAGCGTCAGACTTCTTTTTTGGCTTGGGATGCCCATTGAATCAATATAGCTTCCGGGACTGCTTTCCACTCATCCCATCTGACACTTCCCCATTATTGTTTTGTAAGTATTGTTGCCATTCAAGTTTTAATTTAGATTAAAAAAAATGAACAAAAAAACCCACCCAGAATCGTGTCTTGCCTCCATCCAGACCAATCTGATTTAACCCCCGGTCCTCCTGGATGCCAACTGCACTCCACCATACCATGGCTAATAACTCAATTGGGTAGATTTTTACATTTTTAAATCGGACTGTACTTTGCTTTAATGTCAGGACATAGTCTATTCAAGAGTAGGCGTCTGTTCTAGGGGGCATAACAGGTATATTCTCTGCTATCGCCATTCCTCTCACGCCAAAGGTCCACCAATCCCCCCCTTTTTTTGTACATTCCTGAAGTTCTCCCCTCTTTTAAGTAGCTTAGCCACGTAGTTTGAGCAGTCTCTCCCAGAACACAGTTTAAGATCTCCTGCAACTATCCAATCCCCTTTAGCCACCCTTGTAAATTCTTCCACACTTTTCTGAAAAAGGTCCCCTTTGGGGCATACATGTTAAGCAGGACCAAGTCATGTTCTATTCTCCGTGACCCATACCATTCTCCCCTGTGAGTCACCTCCCGTGGCATAATGTACAAATGGTATTTTTAATGTATAAGAATAGCCACCACTCTCATTTAACCTGTTTTTTTATACTGCCTTATCCTGGAATCAAAGCGGTTTACATTAAACTTCAAACTCTAACAGCATACATTTAACTTGGCTTAGGGTATTTAACATGGTAGTAAACTATTTACAAGTTGCTTAACTGATTTGTATGCAGAACAGAACATTTGTTCATAGCCTTTAGTTTGAAGTTTGTGTTCCCCCAAAGTTAAATGGGTTTCTTGTAAAAGAGCGATATCCACCTTAGTACGATGCAGTAAATCCATCACACTGCACCTTTTGCACGGGTGGTTTATCCCTGTGATATTAAGGGAGGCGATTTTAAGCCTGTCCATTTTTACTATTTAAGATTCCTATGTTTTTTGGATAATCCACCAGCACATGTATATTTCACTCCATCTCTCCTCTCATATTCTTCCACTGAACCACCATAACCTTGATAACACCAAAGATAACATTAACATTCCTCCTTCGTTCCCTCTCAACCACCATGCCTCATACCTTTTTTTGGCTTCCTCTCCCAATGTGTGCCATGGAGATCACTTAAGGGCACCATTACTTTTCCCCTCTTCGCCCCCCGCCCCCCCCCCCCACACAGCCTCCACCCTCTACCCTCTTCATCCCCAGTCATCTTTCCACTCGGCATTCATACCTAACTAGAGGAGACATACCCTTCCCGCTTGGTATCCATCTTTTCATAGACTGACTGCAGTTTGATTTTTTTCCACTACAAGTGTCCTATTATTTTCTTGTCCGCTCAGTTCCACGACTGCAGGACCGAGTAACTGCCCTTCCTGTCCAGACCAGTGAAAAATAGTCCATCGATGTCACGTCCTCAAGGGCAACCCGCAGCTAATGGTTGTTTAGTGGCATCTTCCATCTCCGGCTCTCCATCTGTACTCTGCCTCGGAGAAAGGCCTCTCCCCAGTTCTGTACTTTGTTTCATATTCAAAAGTTCCTGCTGTGGTGGGCTGATCCTGTCCCTCTGACTTCTCCATTCTGGGATAAGCTTTGCCAGATTATTTTTTTCTTTTGCTTTTGTAAGTATGCGTTCAGAAATTTATGTACTGCTTCTGGCGTAAGAATTTCCTCACCCTGTTTTCCATGAAAGTTAACTTTGCAGGGTATCATAGGGCTGGCTTGATACCACGTGCAATTAATAAGTCTCTACATTTCATCAGCTCTTTGCTTTTATGGACAGTTCCTGCCGCAAGGTCAAAGATCCTAACCTACCATGTTTTGTAAAGTACGAAACCTGTTTGCCTGGCGTTGCAAATATGATTCCGTTCTTGGAAACGCAGCAAGCGGACAATAAATGCTCTGGGCCTTGCTGGGTGTCTAATTTAGGCTGAAGCTGTGTGCCTGCTCTAGTTCATACTCCATGGGGGCAGGGGAGCCTGGAAAAAACTTTCAACAGCTGCTGTATAAACCCTATAGAGTCTTGTCCCTCCGCACCTTCGGGGATTCCAAAGATATGTATATTGGAGCACCTTTCTCTATTCTCAGTCTTCCAACTTTCCTGCACTCGCATTTGTTTCTGAATGTGACTTACATTTGTTGTAAGCGTGTGATGAGAGTCCTCTGTATGGGCAATCCTCTCTTCCATTCGGTCAAGATGCTCTCCTATTGCCACAAACCTTTCTTCTATTTTATTTAAGACTGTGTTCATTACTTCTGCTTTGGATGACCGAATCTCCTTGAGAACTGCGAGTAGCATTTAGTTGCCACTCATGGAAGTTCCGTCAATTTCACTAACTACTGAGGAGCACGAAGATGGCAGACCGGAGGCCAGATTAGTTTTTCCCGCCATTGCGTTTTTTACTGCATATCTCTTTTATAGTTTTGGAAGGCTTTGTCTTCGTGATCTTGGTCATTTCAGCATTTGTTTCTGAACTGTTTTTAATCTTCAATATCCTGTATGCCTTAGCCGTGCAAGGGAAAGGAGGCGCCCACCACGAGACATCTGCTCAGGTTGCCATCTTAAATCGGAAGCCGGGTATTAAGCACTTTTAAACTATCCATCCTCAGGGTCCCTTTCTCCATTTAAATACTTTTGTCCCCCTCCAGTCAGACCCACCATTCAGACAAAATGTCAAACATACAAAACACATCCACTTCTCCATTAGGACCCACCCAGTTTAAATCTACCCCTCCCCCATTAACATATCCTAAAACAAATATGGAGCGCTTGACTGCTCCAGCTTGGCAGTACATTCCTGCTGAGCTTTAATCTCTACACATGCATATAACTGTCCATCAGCATTTGATCTACCAAAGTCCAAGCCATTGTGGCTAAATCCCACAGGTAGATCCTGAAGCCTAGCAATATCAAGTCAACTGCTTAAACTTATTTCAACCAGGTAGCAATCCAAAACCGTTCATCCAGTGTATGAAGGATCCACTGCTTCTCCTGAAGTAATAGAGTTGTGTTTGAGTCTCTTGGTACCATTTGGGATCCTTTGCCATTTAGGCAGGTTCTTCAACTGGACAAATAGTATGTTTCAATTTTGATGCTGGCATATCTTTAAACCCAGCAGCTTGCAATGTTTTCCAGACTTCGTGGCTTCCTGCACCATGAATGCAAGGCCCAAAGGAAACAGACTAAGAAACTGAATATTTTAGTCTCCTGGTGAAGTCCCAAAATGCTTGGCGATGTTGTGAAGCAGCTGGTAGTGGATAAATATAGGCCTCAATCTTATGGTCTTCCAATTTGAGGGTTCCCATCTTATGGGCATTACGCAGAACAGGTTAACACCAAAGTCATGGAAACTGCAATGTCCCATGAGCGATTTTGGCCTCACTGGGCCTAACACTCTTTGAGCCTGGACTATTTGAATCTGTGCCAATGGTCCAGTCTGGTTACCACTTTGCATAAGGATGGCCAATTTACCTGTTCCACAACCAGCTTAATCTTGATAGGCTACTGATTCAAAAGACCATGCCAGAGAATACTGCTATGGCTGAACCTACTAAGTCCAGAAACGTAATCAACACTTGGTGTTCCATTTCCTTGGCTTGCAGTTGGTGCTGTAAAAGGATTAAGGCATCTTGCTGTTCAAGTCACTGCTCAATGTCACCCAAACAATGGACAATTAGCAGCCCTAAACTCTGCAGCCACATTACAGAGCTCCATTTTTAAATTAGCAATGCATATACTTTGAAATATTACTTTCAGTTCCAAGAACTGGCCAAGCACCTGAAGGAGGAGTTGGCAGGGTGGGTGGGGATAAGGGAAGTGGAATTGCAATGGGTTAAACTAAAGGAGGCAATAAAAGGGGCAACAGATACATATGTAAGGAAAGTAAATAAAAGCAAGAGGAAAAGGAAACCTATTTGGTTCTCCAAAAAAGTGGTTGCACAAATAAAACACAGCTTTCACAAAATTCAGAAGTTCACAGAGAGGAACACAGAAAAGAATACAGGATCAAACTCAAATACAAAAAGAGAAATAAGGATAGCAAAATCAAAAGGTAGAAGAAAAGATGGCTAAAAATGCGAAGTGTGAAAACTTTCAGGTATATTCAGGAGAGGAGGAAAATCAGAGGTGGACTTGCAGGACAAAGTGCTGGGAATGGATTTGTGGAAAGTAACATTGAAACAGCAAAAATGTTAAATACTTCTGCTCTGTTTTTACTAGAGAAAATCCTGGAGAAGGACCACCTGTGATTGACAAATATACAAATGGGCATGGGGTAGATACCACACCATTCACAGAAGATGTGTTAGAACAGCTTGCAAAACTGAAAGTGACCAAGGCCATGGGACCAGATGGGATACATCCCAGGATACTGAAACAGCTCAGAGACATTCTTGCAGGGCTGCTAAAAGATGTTTTTAATAGATCCTTGGAGTCAGGAAAAGTTCCACAGGATTGGAGAAGGGCTGATGTGGTACCTCTTCACAAAAGTGGTAATAGAAAAGTAGTGAAACTATAGGCCAGTAAGCCTTACCTCGGTGGCAGGAAAAGTAATGGAGGCGCTCCTGAAAGAGCAAATAGTGGACTCTCTCAAAACTAACAGATTGGTAAAACCATGTTGCCTCGGATCATGCAAAGGACAAATCTTGCCAAACAAATCTGAATGGCTTCTTTGACTGGGTGATCAGAGAACTAGATCATGGGCATGCAATGGATGTTATCTACCTAGATTTCAGCAAAGCCTTTGATACTGTTCCTCATAGGAGGCTTATCAATAAACTTAACAGTTTAGGGATGGGTCCTGAGGTGGTGAACTGGATCAGAAATTGGATGACTGACAGAAGGTGATGGTAAACTGAATTCACTTGGATGAAAGGAAGGTGATTAGCAGCGTGTCCCTAGGTTCGGTCCTGGGACCGATACTATTCAATGTATCTGTGAGTGATATTGCTAAGGACTGAATGGAAGAGTATCTTTTTGCAGATGACACGAACATTTGCAACAGAGTGGACTCTCCTGAGGGAGTGGATAACATGAGAAAAGATCTACAAAAGCTAGAATGGTGTAATGCTTGGCAGTTCAGATTTAATCTGAAGATGTACTGTGTCATGCACTTGGGAAGCAGAAATCCAAGGGAATTGTATGTGATAGGGGGAGAGGTTGGTGTTCATGGACCAGGACGGACCTCAGAGTGATTGTTTGAGGATCTCAAGGTGGCAAAACAGTGTGACAAGGAGATGGCAAAACCAGAAGGATGCCAGGTTGCATACAAAGGAATTACCAGCAGAAAGGAAGAGGTACTCATGCCACTGTAGAAATTGCTAGAGAAGCCACACTTGGAATATTGTGTTCAGTTTTGGAGACCATATCTAGCAAAGGATATAAAAAGTCTATAAACGGTTCAGAGAAAGGCAACCAAATTGATTTGGAACCTGCGTCAGAAGACTTATGAGAAGAGACTTGAAGACCTAAGTATGTACACTCTGGAGGAGAGGAGGGACAGGGGAGATATGATTCAGACCTTTAAATACTTAAAGAGCATTAATGAACAAACCAACCTCTTCCAAAGACGGGGAAGCTGTAAAACTAGAGGGCATAACATGAAGCTGCAAGGGGGTAAACTGAAAGGCAATGTCAGGAAAGCATAGTTACTCACCTGTAACAGGTGATCTCCGGGAACAGCAGGAATTTAGTCTTCACATATGGGTATTGTCGGTACCGACGGAGCCTGCGTGGGAACGCTCCCCAGTGTCCAATTAGAAAGCTTTTGGGAGCATCCCACAGTGCCTGCATGCTGCCTTCTCGCCTTTCCCAACTGCCTCTCTCCAGTTGAGTTTAAAGCTGAGACAAAGAGAGAGCGAGGGAAAGAGAAAGAGATACAACTCCTAGGGGAGGTGGGCGGGTTGTGAAGACTAAATTCCTTCCATCCTATAGCCAAAGACTCAAGTATATTATCTCAAATCTTAACACCACAACCTCTTACCTAGACCCATGTCCAGTAATCTGGATAAAGAAAATCCTATCAACTTTATCCTCCTTCATTCTTCCCATAATCAACCTTTCGTTACAACAAGGGTACTTACCACCTACTCTAACACATGCACAAATTCGCCCAATACTTAAAAACGGTCTCCTCGACAAAACATCACTTAACTCCTATAGACCTATATCAAGTATACCTTTCATGGCTAAACTAATTGAAAAGGTTGTTCAAATTCAAACTCAGGAATACATTGATATCTCAGCCCCCTTCGATGAATATGGATTTCGCCCTTGCCACGGAGTAGAAACGCTACTTACAGTACTACTGGACACTTGTAAGAGGAATTGACAACTCTAAACAAGCGTTCATCCTTTTATTGCTTGACATCTCTGCAGCATTCAATAGTGTACATCACACTATAATGCTTAATAGACTCAAATAGGAATTAAATCAACAGTACATAAATGGTTTACTTTATATCTAAGCAATAGAACGCAAACAGTAAGAATCAGTACTCAAACATCTAATACATACAATCAGGAATTTGGCCTCCCACAAGGATCTGCCCTCTCAGCCCTCCTTTTCAATATTTATATTCAACCTGCTTGCAACATCTTTAAAAAATTCAACGTCCACTATCATATTTATGCGGACGATATTATGTACATCCCTTTCACGATCCCCACCCCACCAATTCAACTTTTAACTGAGTGCTTCAATGAACTAACATGGCTAAAAGACCACAACCTTCATATCAACCACTAAAAAATAGACATATTTGTAACGAAAAAATCAATCATACATTCCTCCATCATACATCACACTTCAAAATCATGATATTAAAATAAAAAATGAAGTGAAATATCTAGGCGTGATTCTTGATAAGTATCTCAGTACGAACTCTCACATCAGAAATACAACAAAAAAAATCTACTACAAGCTTAAAATACTAAAACTACGCCCACTTGTACATATACAAGACTTTATTAGCATAATGCAGGCAATCACACTTCACTTTGACTTTGCTAACTTAGTTCTTCTAGGAACAAAACAAAACATTAAAAGACTTCAACTAGCACAAAATGCAGCGGCCAGAATAATAATGAAGGTTCATACATTCGATCACATAACACCTATATTGGCTAACTTACACTGGCTACCAATACAATGTAGGATAAATTACAAAATTCTAATAACTACTTTCAAGGCATTAAATAATATGGTACCACCGACTCTAGGCAAGCTCATAACTATGGATTCAACTAAAACTGCTCACAGGAGAGGTCATACAAATAAAATAATGGCTCTGAAAGATTTCACAAAAGCCAAAAAGACAATAAGGCATTTTCCCACACAGCTCCCATCCTCTGAAACTCCCTCCCTGAGGAAATCAGAGCAGTAATTGAAATTAAGGAACTCCGAAAGAAACTAAAAACCCATCATTTTATAACACACTATGGCCCAATGACAAACTCCTTCTCCCATAATGAAAAAGGATAACAGAAGAAAACCTAGATTTCAAACCAAGACAGATATATAAAAATAATTGCAATTAAAATTTCTCATGCTCCTTTATTCTGCTATAGATACAAGCGTACAAATATTTTGTATATAGTTATAATACATCATACAATGTTGGTTTGGATTTAGTTCTCAGTTTAATGAAATTATGTATGCTTAGTTTATTAAGGCACAAGCCTATTGTACATAGTTCGCTGAAGTTTCATGTAAAAGAACAGATTTATTGCTCTGTCCCTTTAATTTGTTTTTTGTAAACCGCACCTGATCCTTGGGAAGGTGCGGTATATAAGTGTTTGTTAAACAAATAAAATAAATTCCTGCTGTTCCCGGACATCACCTGTTACAGGTGAGTAACTATGCTATCTCCAGGAACAAGCAGGAATGTAGTCTTCGCATATGGGGACTCCCTAGCTTTAGATGCCAAGGAGAGACCCCAGAAGTTGTGTGCCCCTGTGAAAGGGCTCCACTTCCCCTCATGGATCTCTGGCATCCAACCAGGGATGGTGGGTAGGAGTTGATTAGGTATGGAACAGGTGTTGAAGAACAGTCTGACCGAACAAGGCATCCCGGCGGGAGTCCTTGTCCAAGCAGTAATAGGCTGTGAA
This sequence comes from Ichthyophis bannanicus, assembly GCA_033557465.1. NCBI lineage: Eukaryota > Metazoa > Chordata > Amphibia > Gymnophiona > Ichthyophiidae > Ichthyophis > Ichthyophis bannanicus. Next base: position 1,111,075,043 of record CM066031.1, read on the forward strand.
GGTATGAACCGAGGCCCAAGTGGCTGCTCGACAGATGTCATCAATAGACACAGAGTGCAGATGAGCCATTGAAGATGCCATGGCTCTCACATAGTGAGTTGTGACATGGACCTCCAGAGGAAGATTCTTACTCTGATAGGCAAAGAAAATACACTGTGCAATCCAGCTGGACAGTGTTCTCTTGGAGACTGGAAGTCCCAAATGAGAAGGATCAAAAGCAACAAAGAGTTGAGAGGACTTTATGTTGCTGTGTTCTTTGCAAGTAAAAGGCTAAAGCTCTTTTACAGTCCAAAGTATGAAGATTCCTTTCTGCATTAGATGCATGAGGCCTTGGAAAAAACACAGGCAGGTAGACCGCTTGGTTTAAATGAAAAGGCAAGACCACCTTTGGCATAAAGTATGGATGAGTCCTAAGGACTACCTTGTCATGATGGAACCTTGTATAAGGCGGATCAGCTACTAGTGCTTGCAACTCACTGATGTGGCGTGCTGATGTGATTGCAATGAGAAAGAACTTTCCAAGAAAGGAATTTCAATGAGGTAGTAGCTAAGGGTACGAAAGGTGGCTTCATGAGCTGACCAAAAACCAGGTTTAAATCCCATGCCACCGGTGGTGGCCTACTGGGAGGCTTAATTAAAAGAAGGCCTCTCATAAATCTTGCTATAAGAGGATGGGAGGAGATAGGTTGTCCATTTAGAGGCTTGAAAGAAGCTGCAATAGCACTCAAATGGACTCTGAGTTAGTTTTAAGTCCTGCATTGGATAAATGAAGGAGATACTCCAGTAATGATTCCAGAAGCATCGCAAGGGGGTTAAGACCCTTCTGCGAACACCAAATGGCAAACCTTTTCCACTTGAAAGCATAAAAGCGTCTTGTGGAAGGTTTCCTGGAAGCATAAAGGATATCCTTTACTTGCTGAGGGAGGTTAAGATCCTGAAGATCTAGGCCTTCAGCAACCAAGCCCTGAGATGCAGAGACTGGGGATTGGGATGCCATAATATTCCGTCCTCCTGAGACAGGAGATCTGGAGCAGATCCTAACTCCAGGGAGGGAGCTTGAGAGAGTTGTAGAAGCAGAGGGTACCACACTTGCCGTTGCTAATGTGGAGCTATGAGAATCATATGGCCTCTGTCTCTGTGAAGCTTGAACAGGGTTTTGGGAATCAGGGGAATGGGTGGAAAGGCATAAAGGAAGTCTTGACCCCAGTGAAGGAGGAAAGCATCCCTGGCCTGAGAGCCCTGAGCCGGGGAAGTTTGGCATTCAACGGACTTGCAAAAAGGTCTATGTCCGGGGTTCCCCAATGTTGAGAAATCTTGGTCACCTGGTCTACATGCAGAGACCATTCGTGTGGAAGCAGAACTTGACTGAGTCTGCCTGCCCAAGAGTTTTGTATGCCTGGAAGATAAACTGCCAGGAGATTAATCTGATGTTCTCTGGCAAAGGCCCATAGTCGCATAGCTTTGTTGCAAAGCAACAGAGAGCCTGTTCCCCCCCTGCTTGTTCACGTAGAACATGGCTACTTGATTGTCCGTCTGAATGAGGACTGTCTTGTAGCTGAGCAGGGTGTGGAACACTCGAAGAGCAAGGAAGATTGCTCTGAGCTCAAGAGATTGATATGTAGATGAGTCACCTGTGGAGTCCAGGTGCCTTGGGTTGAGAGGTCTTGCATATGAGCTCCCCAACCCATTGGTGAAGCATCTGTTGTGAGAGTTGCCTGGGATAAAGGTTGTTGAAATGGGGACCCCAGCAACAGGTTTTGAGTGGACTGCCACCATTGGAGGGACAAGATAAGGCGATTTGTGTATGCTATTTTGTCTGACAGGCACCCTGATGCCTGGGTCCACTGAGTGGATAAAGTCCACTGGGCTGCTCTCATATGGAGGCAAGCATAAGGAACCACATGCACTGTAGATGCCATGTAGCCTAGTAGTTGTAGCATTTCTCGGGCAGTGAGAAGAGGCTTTAGCACTGCTTGAGAAGCTAACTGCACCATGCGAAGGCAATGGGCATGGGGAAGATAGGCCCTTGCTTTTCTGGTATCCAGCCACGCTCCTATGAACTCTAGAGACTGAGTGGGAGTTAGATTGGACTTTGGGATGTTTATGACCAGACCCAAATACTGAAGGATACGCATTGTGCAAGATAGAGAAGTCCTGGCCTCTGCCTCTGATGGGGCTCGAATGAGCCAGTCATCTAAGTAGGGGAAGACGAATATCCCTAGAGTGCGGAGAAACGCTGCTACCACAGCAATGCATTTCATTAACTCTCTTGGTGCTGAGCCAGGCCAAAAGGAAGCACCCTGTATTGGTAGTGCTTTCCTTGAAAAAGGAACCAAAGGAACTTTGTGAGTTGGATGGATGAGAACATGAGTGTACGCATCCTTGAGATCTAGAGAACAAAGCCAATCCTGACTCTGAAGGTATGGCAGCAGAGTTCCCAGAGAAATCTTGAATTTCTCTTTGAACAGGAATTTGTTCAATTCTCTGAGGTCTAAAATAGGTCTGTATCCCCCTGTTTATCTTTGGGATAAGGAAATAGGGGGAGTAAAACCCTGTACCCTGTTGAAGAATGGGTACTTCTATTGCCCCTTGGGTAAGGATAGTGACCTCTTGATCTAACAGATTGATGAGAGAGGTCTGAGAATTGAACTGTCTTACCATTGTGGGAGGGGCATGCACAGAAAGTGCAGTTTGTACCCCTCTCTTATAATGGAGTGTCCAATGCTCTGCTGTTATTTGCTCCCATCTGGGGGCAAAGTGTGATAACCTTCCTTGAATGGTGGAAGGCTCTGGTCCATTGAGGGCCAGGAAGGCTAAGTTCTCTAGTGACAAGTCAAAGGCCTTGTGAAGGCTGAGACTGCTGAGACGGTTGAGGCTTAGCAGTCTTTGCTTTCCTTTGTTTAGGCGGTTGCTGACTCTTTCGAGCAGGCTGACCTGCAGAACGTCCCTGTTGGGAATAAGAGGGATAAAACCTCTTTTTTTGAGAAGAAAGACTTCTTGAAAGATTTCTCTCTCGCAGGATCAGCTGTGGCTTTGGATAACCTATCCAAAGTGGAGTTGCTAGCATCCAACTCATTGGCCTTCTCTTGCCAATTTTTGCCGAATAAATTCTCACCTGTACAAGGGATATTGCCCAGTTTGTCTTGAACCCAGAGCTCCAGATCGGATGCCTGGAGCCAGGCAATTCTACGTGTGCCTATGGCAATGGCAGAGGTTCTGCTTATGCACTCAAAACAGTCAAAAGCTGCACGACTGACAAACTTAGAAACATCTTGGGCATGCTTAACCAGTGTGAGAAAATCCTGCCTTTTGTCCTCAGGAAGAAGAGGGCCAAGAACCTCTAAATCTCCTGCGACGTCTTTAAGGAACATTCCGATATATAAAACATAGGAACTGATCCTGGCAGAAAGCATGGAAGCCTGGAAAGTACGACGTCCAAAGGAATCCAAGGTTCTACACTCACGTCCTGGAGGATTAGAGGCATGCCTCTTTGCACTCCTGATCCTTCTCATAGCTGACTCCACAACAATGGAGTGGTGGGGAAGCTGAGTTTTCTGGAAGCCAGGACAAGGAGGAACGCGATACATGGTATCCAGTCTGCGAGAGTGAGGAGAGGTGGTAAGAGATGTCTCCCACATTCTCAACATGAGATCATGTAAAATCTCATGGATAGGCAAGGTAGCTGCCTCTTTAGGAGCTTTGGGATATTGTAAAATCTCCAACTCCTTAGCTCTGGGCTCTGTTTCAGGAGTCACAGTGATGGACAACCCACGAGCCACCTCCCTGATGAAATCCCGAAAAGAGATATCTTCTGGAGGAGACATCCTACGTTTAGGAGAGAAAGGCTCCTCCGGGAGAAGTATCCTGGTACCGGCAGAGCTGTCAGAATCCTCGGAGTCCTCCGAGGATTCGAAGTACCGTCTGTCCGGATGCTCTTGAAGAGCCCGATACCCGTACCGACCGAAGTCAGTACCGGGGGTAATCGGTACCGGTGTATCAGCACCAAAAGGCATCGCATGACTGGGTGCCGGCAAAGCTGATAACGATGTCGATGATATCGGTACTGGTACCGACACTGGTACCGGCATCGGTGCCGGTACCGGTTGAACCATCTGACGCGGTTCCGAGGGCGTCGATGCTGCAAGGAGAGCCGTCAGACTACGTTCAATAGCCAGGAACCTCTGGTCTATCGATGCTGCCGATGCCTGGGTATCGGTACCGGAAGCAGCCGGTACCCCAGAGCATGGCACCAGTAGTTCTGCCAAAGTCGAGGCCTCGAGAACATCCTGGAGCCCCGATAATGCTTTGGAAGCCGAAGCCTCCCGCCGGGGCAATTTTGCCAATATGGAACCTTCAAGGGCAACGCCAGAGGCATCTTGATGCTTTGAAGGAGATCTACCCTTTGAGGACTGGCTGGACATGTTTAGTTACCTGAGATCCATGGGAGGAAGACGAAGCCCTGGAAGACGTTGATGACACCGAGGCTGCAGCAGAGAGAAAAAGGGCACTGAGCTTGGCAGCTCGGTTTTGTCGACTCCTCTTGGACATCATGGCACAAGCCATACACTCAGAGATGGAGTGGTCAGGACCTAAACATTTAAGACACCACGCGTAGGTGTCGGTGACGGAGATGGTACCACCACACTCTGTGCACTTTTTAAAACCCGAGGCGAGTTTCTCCATAGTGGAGGAAATTTTGGGTCTAAGGTCCAAAATGGCACGTGCACCTGGAAAGAAAAGTTTGGGAAAAAGAATATATATTTTTTGAAAAAGAAAGAAAGAACCACTGGCGGTACCGGTATATTTATATTTATTTAGTTGCATTTATATCCCGCTTTTCACCGGGTATAGCGTCGAGGAAGGCAGACGCGACCACAAAAAAAAGAATAAGGAAAAAAATTTTCTGCGGTGACAGGAACACGACCTGCTGGCTCCGCGGAAAACGAAGAACTGGAGAGAGGCAGTTGGGAAAGGCGGGAAGGCAGCATGCAGGCACTGTGGGATGCTCCCAAAAGCTTCCTAATTGGATGCTGGGGAGCGTTCCTGCGCAGGCTCAGTCAGTATCGATGATACCCATTATGTGAAGACTACATTCCTGCTTGTTCCTGGAGATATACTTTTTCACTGAAAGGGTGGTGGATACTTGGAATGCCCTTCCGATGGAAGTGGTGAGGCAAATACAGCGAAAGAATTCAAAATGGCATGGGACAGATACAGTGGATCCCTTTATAGCAACAGGATTAAATCAAAACATAACTCTCTCTTATATCTCAACAAATAGGGGTGACCTACACTGGGCAGACTAGATGGACCATACTGGTTTTTATCTGCTGTCATTTACTATGTTATTACGTTACTATAAGAGACCAAACTCTGGATTCAGGGCCCACAGTGGTGGGATCAGTAAATGATTCAAGCCCTCCATATGCCTAGTCTCTTGTCTCTGCCTGTTCACATGCTGCATCAATATATCCACATTGTAGAAAAGTTCATTCAAATCAAATTTCCTCTTATTCCATAGCATTCAGTAATAACTTCTAATATCTATTCTTACTTTTAGGCCAGCTCACCATCGCCTCAGAAAACTCAGCAAGATAATGTTCCGCACTTTTTTTGAACAACAGGTTCACACAGCCATCTTTGCTGCTAATGTTACACGTTTAAAATATTCTCTGAAGCCTCCATTATAGCTAGTTTCAAATACACAAGATTAACTCATCTTCTATGGTCTAAAGGTTTAGAAGCATTTAGACTGTTTCACAAGTGCCTGATAATTCTCAGACATCAAAGCATAGTTACTCACCTGTAACAGGTGATATCCGGGAACAGCAGGAATTTAGTCTTCACATATGGGTATCGTCGGTACCAACGGAGCCTGCGTGAGAACGCTCCCCAGCGTCCATTTAGAAAGCTTTTGGGAGCATCCCACAGCACCTGCTTGCTGCCTTCCCGCCTTTCCCAACTGCTTTCTCCAGTTGAGTTTTAAAGCTGAGACAAAGAGAGAGAGAGAGAGGGAAAGGGAAAGAGATAGAGAGATACAACTCCTAGGGGAGGTGGGGTTGTGAAGACTAAATTCCTGCTGTTCCCGGAGATCACCTGTTACAGGTGAGTAACTATGCTATCTCCAGGAACAAGCAGGAATGTAGTCTTCACATATGGGGACTCCTTAGCTTTAGATGCCAGGGAGAGACCCCAGAAGTTGTGTGTCCCTGAACCAGGACTCCACTTTCCCCCATGGATCTCTAGCATCCAACCAGGGATGGCGGGTAGGAGTTGATTAGGTATGGAACAGGTGTTGAAGAACAGCCTGACCAAACAAGGCATACCGGCAGGAGTCCTTGTCCAAGCACAATAGACACAGAGTGTAGATGAGCCATTGAAGCTGCCATGGCTCTCACATTGTGAGCTGTGACATGGCCCTCCAGAGGAAGATTCTTACTCTGAGAGGTAAAGGCAATACACTGAGCAATCCAGTTACAGTGTTCTCTTGGAGACTGGAAGTCCCAAATGAGAAGGATCAAAAGCAACAAAGAGTTGAGAGGAATTTCTATATTGCTGTGTTCTTTGTAAACAAACAGACAGGTAGACCGCTTGGGTTTAGATGAAAAGGCAAGACCACCTTGTGATTGCAATGAGAAAGATAACCTTCCAAGAAAGGAATTTCAGGGAGGTAGTAGCTAAGGGTTCGAAAGGTGGCTTCATGAGCTGACCAAGAACCAAATTTAAGCCCCATGCCACAGGTGGTGGGCTTAATGGGAGGCTTAGTTAGCAGAAGGCCTCTCATAAATCTTGCTATAAGAGGATGGGAGGAAATAGGTTGTCCATTTAGGGGCTTGAAGGAAGCTGCAATAGCACTCAAATGGACCCTCACTGAGTTAGTCTTAAGTCCTGCATTGGATAAATGAAGGAGATACTCAAGTAATTTATTTATTTATTTTTTTACATTCTCTTATATACCGCGCTATTCTGCATCAGTGCGGTTTACATTGAACAGGGCATTATAACTTGGAGATAACCCTCCATAGCCCATGTTCCCTGTAAAATAGTTAAGTGGCTTGCCCAAGACCACAAGGAGTACCTGTGGGACTAAAAACCCCAGTCCTTCCGGCCCAAGGTTGCTGTCCTCTAGTGGGATTTGAACCCCTGACCTTCCGGCCTGAAGTACCTTGCCCCAATCACTAGGCCACTCCTCCACTCCACTCTAATGATTCCAGAGGTATAGCAATGGGGTTAAGACCCTTCTGCGAACACCATATGGTAAACGTTTTCCACTTGAAAGCATAAGAGTGTCTTGTGGAAGGCTTCCTGGAAGCAAAAAGTATATCCTTTACCTGCTGAGGGAGGTTAAGATCATGGAGATCTAGGCCTTCAGCAACTAAGCCCTCAGATGCAGGGACCGGGGATTGGGATGCCATAACATTCAGTCCTCCTGAGACAGGAGATCTGGAGCAGACCCTAACTCCAGGGAGGGAGCTTGAGAGAGATGTGGAAGCAGAGGGTACCACACTTGCCGTGGCCAATGTGGAGCTATGAGAATCATATGGCCTCTGTCTTTCTGAAGTTTGAACAGGGTTTTGGGAATTAAGGGAATGGGTGGAAAGGCATACAGGAAGTCTTGACCCCAGTAAAAGAGGAAAGCATCCCAGGCCTGAGCCCCCTGAGCCAGAATTCTGGAACAGAACCGGGGAAGTTTGGCATTCAATGGACTTGCAAAGAGGTCTATGTCTGGGGTTCCCCAAATTTGAAAAATCTTGGCCACCTGGTCTGCATGCAGAGACCACTCGTGTGGAAGCAGAACTCGACCGAGTGTCTGCCCAAGAGTTGTGTATGCCTGGAAGATACACTGCCAGGAGATGAATCTGATGCTCTCTGGAGAGGGCCCATAGTCGCAAAGCTTCATTGCAAAGCGACAGAGAGCCAGTTCCCCCCTGCTTGTTCACGTAGAACATGGCTACTTGATAGTCCTTACTCATACGGACAGTCTTGTAGCGGAGAAGGCTGTGGAACACTCGAAGGGCAAGGTAGATTGCTCTGAGCTCCAAGAGATTGATATGTAGATGAGTCTCCTGAGGAGTCCAGGTGCCTTGGGTGCAGAGGTCTTGCAGATGAGCTCCCCAACCCATCGGAGAAGCATCTGTTGTGAGAGTTGCTTGGGGTAAGGGTTGCTGAAAAGGGGACCCCAAGCAACAGGTTTTGAGTGGACTTCCACCATTGGAGGGACAAAATAAGGCGACTTGTGTTTGCTATTTTGTCTGACAGGCCAACTGATGCCTGGTTCCATTGAGTGAATATAGTATACTGGGCTGCCCTCATATGGAGGCGAGCATAGGGAAGCACATGCACAGTGGATGCCATCTGGCCTAGTAGTTGAAGCATTTCTCGGGCAGTGAAATGAGGCTTTAGCACTGCTTGAGAAGCTAACTGCGCTATGGGAAGGCAACGGGCCTGGGGGAGATAGGCCCTTGCCTTTTTGGTATCCAGCAAAGCTCTTATGAACTCTAGAGATTGAGTGGGAGTTAGACTGGATTTTGGTATGTTTATGACCAGACCCAAATACTGAAGGATACGCATTGTGCAGGACAGAGAAGTCCTGGCCTCTGACTCTGTTGGGGCTTGAATGAGCCAGTCGTCTAAGTAGGGGAAGATGAATATTCCCAGAGTGCGGAGAAATGCTGCTACCACAGCCATGCATTTCGTGAACACTCTTGGTGCTGAGGCCAGGCCAAAAGGAAGCACACTGTATTGATAGTGCTTTCCTTGAAAACAGAACCGAAGGAACTTTGTGAGTTGGACGGATGAGAACATGAGTGTACGCATGCTTGAGATCTACAGAAGAAAGCCAATCCTGACTCTGAAGGTATGGCAGCTGAGTTCCTAGAGAAATCATCTTGAATTTCTCTTTGAACAGGAATTTGTTCAATTCTCTGAAGTCTAAAATAGGCCTGTGTCCCCCTGTTTTCTTTGGGATAAGGAAATAGGGGGAGTAAAATCCCATACCCTGTTGAAGAATGGGTACTACTTCTATTGCCCCTTGGGCAAGAAGCATAGTGACCTCTTCTAACAGGTTGATGAGAGAGGTTTGAGAATTTAACTGTTAACATTGTGGGAGGGGGCATGCTCAAAAAATGAAGCTTGTACCCCTCTTTTATGATGGAGCGTGTCCAATGCTCTGCTGTTATCTGCCCCCATCTGGGGGCAAAGTGACACAACCTTCCTGGAATGGTGAAAGGCTCTGGTCCAATGAGAGCCAGGAAGGCTAAGTTCTCTAGCTGAAAGTCAAAGGCCTTGTGGAGGCTGAGACTGCTGGGACGGTTGAGGCTTAGCAGTCTTTGCCTTTCTTTGTTTGGGTGGTTGCCGACCCTTCCGGACAAGCTGACCTGCAGAACGTCCCTGCTGGGAATAAGCAGGATAAACCCTCTTCTTTTTGGAAAAGAAAGGTTTTTTGAAAGATTTTTTTCTTGCAGGATCAGCTGTGGCCTTGGATAATCTGTCCAAGGTGGAGTTGTCAGTATCCAGCTCATTGGCTTTTTCTTGCCAATCCTTGCCAAACAGGTTCTCACCAGTACAAGGAATATTGCCCAGTTTGTCTTGTACCCAGAGCTCCAAATCAGATGCCTGGAGCCAGGCAATTCTTCGTGCACCTATGGCAATGACAGAGGTTCTGCTTATGCACTCCAAACAGTCAAAAGCTGCACGGTTGACAAATTTGGAAACATCCTGGGCATGTTTGACCAATGTGAGAAAATCCTATCCTCAGGAAGAAGAGGACTCAAAACCTCTAAATCTCCTGTGATTTCCTTCAGGAACATCCCTATACATAAAATATAGGAACTGATTCTGGCAGAAAGCATGGTAGCTTGTAAAGTACGATGTCCAAAAGTATCCAAAGTTCTGCACTCACGTCCTGGGGGATTAGAGGCATGCCTCTTTGCACTCCTGATCCTTCTCATAGCCGATTCCACTACAAGAGAGTGGTGAGGGAGCTGAGTTTTATGGAAACCAGGACAAGGAGGGACTCGATACATAGTGTGAAGTCTATGACAATGAGGAGAGGTAGTAAGAGGGGTCTCCCACATTCTTAGCATGAGATCATGCAAGATCTCATGGATGGGCAAAGTAGCTGCCTCCTTAGGAGCTTTGGGATATTGTAAAATTTCCAACTCCTTTGCTCTGGGCTCTGTTTCAGGAGCCACAGTAATGGAGAGACCCCGAGCCACTTCCCTGATTAAATCTTGGAAGGAGATATCCTTTGGAGGAGACATCCTGCGTTTAGTGGAGGAGGGCTCTTCTGGAAGAAGTGCTCCGGTATCGGCAGAACTATCAGAATCCTCAGACTCTTCTGAGGACTCAAAGTACCTTCTGTCCGGATGCTCCTGTAGAGCCCGATACCCGTACCGACCGAAGTCAGTACCGGGAGGAATCAGTACCGGAGGGCATCGGGTGACTGGGTGCCGGCAATGCGGACACCCATGTCGATGCTATCAGTACCGGTGCCGGAGTCGGTGCGGGTGCCGGTTGAACTGTCTGACGCGTTTCCGAGAGTGTCGATGCCGCAAGGAGAGCTGCCAGACTGCGTTCAATAGCCAGGAATCTCTGGTCTATCGATGATGCTGCCGATGCCTGGATGTCGGTACCGGAGAAGACAGCCGGTACCCCAGAGCATGGCACCAGTAGTTCTGCCGAGGTCGAGGCCTCGAGAAAATCCTGGAGCCCCAATAATGCTTTGGAAGCTGAAGCCTCCCGCCAGGGCAATTTTGCCGGTGCAGAATCCTCAAGGGCAACGCCAGAGGTATCTCGATGCTTAGGAGGAGATCTACCCTTTGATGACCGGCTGGACTTATGTTTAGTTACCTGAGATCCACGGGAGAAAGAGGAAGCCCTGGAAGACGTAGATGCCACCGAAGCTGCATCAGAGGGAAACAGGGTACTGAGCTTAGCAGCTCGGTTCTGCCGACCTCTTTTAGACATGGCACAGGACATACAATCCGTGATGGAGTGGTCAGGACCTAAACATTTTAGACACCATTCATGGGTGTCGGTGACGGAGATGGTACCGCCACACTTGGTGCACTTTTTGAAACCCGAAGCAGGTTTCTCCATTGTAGGAAAAATGTTTGGGCCTAAGGCTCAAAATGGCGCGTGCACCTGGAAAAATGGGAAAAAGTACTAAATTTTTTATTTTTTTTTAAAGAACAGAAAACCCGGCGGTACCGGTAAAGCGTAACGCGACCACAAAAAAATAAAGTAATAAGGAAGAATTTTCTGCGGTGACAGGCACACGCCCTGCTGGCTCCACGGAAAACGAAGAACTGGAGAGGCAGTTGGGAAAGGCAGGAAGGCAGCACGCAGGCACTGTGGATGCTCCCAAAAGCTTTCTAATTGGACGCTGGGGAGTGTTCCCGCGCAGGCTCCATCGGTACAGACGATACCCATATGTGAAGACTACATTCCTGCTTGTTCCTGGAGATGTCTTTTTCCACTCATGGGGCACTTCCGCAACATGACTAGGTAATTGTGAAATGCTGCTTTTCAATACACTTATTGTAAAATGAACATATCAATCATCAAAGGTAATGCTTTGCCATTTGGATTACAAAAGCTCATATTTACAAACTCAGTTTTTGAAGGTTATTTTGTGTTACATTAAGTACTTCGGATAAGCCAATTTGTCAAATACAAAATAACTTAGCAAGTGCTGGTAACCAGATTAATGCTTTTAAATGCTGTAAATAGTTTACCCCTGTTATCCAATTTACTTGCCCTGTTATCTGTAAACTCTTACATGTTAATTGTACTGAGCATTTTTTGTTCCATGTGAACCGCGCTGATGCTGAATAGTGCGGTATATAAGAGACTGTAAATAAATAAATAAATAAATAAATGAGGCCCTAACTGGATGAATGATGCTAAGCTAGATATTCAGCATCTTATCTGGATAGTGCTGCTGAATATCATTACAGACCGTCATGGCACTATTCTGATAGTGTTGGGGCAAACTGGGGCCGAAGCCAGGATATATTCAGATGACAGCGATTTTCAGGACCACTATCCATATAATTTAGGACAGGTGAAAAGCTGCCTTAAGTGATATTTGCATAGCAGCTGAAAATCGCTGCTATCTGGAGGCATAATCCAGATATTCAGCTGCAACCACTATCCAGGTAGTGCTGCTTGCTGCTGAATATCCAGATTTTTTTTTTTTTTTTTTTGACTGTGGTGGCCGGTGTTTAAAAAAAATGCTGACCACTGCAGGCTCAATATCAGCATGATAATTATCAAATTTAACCCTAAAGTGCCCCTTTTGGATATAGCTATTATTAAAAGCACCTGTTATATCACTCGAGCTCCAGGAACATCTAGGTTGTTTACATAGTTAAAAATGGAAAATCAGGACTAGTATGAAACATCTTAGGTTAACACACAAGAGCAAGTTACAATATAGAATTCATCTATATTAAATTTTTTGTTCTACCTTGTTCTCCTTTTCATTAGCAAGGCATTAAAGCTAGAGGACTCAAATCAACTGTATCAGAATCACTGAGAAAACACTTGCTTTGAATTAAAAGTCATGTTAGTCTAGTTCAGCGATTCCAAACCAAGTCCTTGGGGTACACCCAGTCAGCCAGATTTTCAGGATAGCCACAATATATAAACAGGAGATAGATTTATATATAAAGGAAGTAGTGCATGCAAATCTCATACATATTCATTGTGGATATCCCTAAAACCTGATTGACTGGGTTGAGAACAGTTATCTAGATTCATGTTACTGCTCTTGAAAATATGCTGCTACAAAGGACCCCCTGAAATTCCCCTGAGTGGAAAAGTAGCCTAACAGCTAAAACAAGGCATGAGAACCAGGGAAAGTCAGGTTTGAATCCTACTGATGCTCCCTGTGATCTTGGGAAAGTCACTTAACCCTCCACTACCTTAGGCACACTCAGCTAGTAAATCACCAAGGACACGAAAATGCCTACTGTACCCGATTGCAACTTACCTTGAGCTTCCGAGAGGCATAAGCTAAATCCAATATAAGCTTTAAAACAAGTCAAAACTGAATTTGAGGAAATTAAGAGCTTTGCTTACATTTCACTTCTAAGGGGCAGCTAAGTGTCAGACTAATACTTAAAACCATTATATTATAGTGCGACTCCCATATCTCAAAGCATTACAGAGAGTGATGGCAGATATACTGCTGGAAGAAAGTCAGCCATTGAATTGGCATGCCATGTACAACAGCCTTATCAGATCTGAGTGCAGTAGGTTGAAAGAACTGCTTTTATAGTGCAAGGAAAAGACAAATGGTTATACTAACTTGGGCATCCTGCAGTTGGGACTCCAGCGTTGAAAAATCCTTAGCTAGCTTGATTGACTTGCTATCTGCTTGGGACAGCATACTGGTGACATTATCCAGCTCAACCTATACAGACATGGAGGAAAATAGTCAATAGAAATAGTGAAATCCTAACTCAAAGCTAAAGTCTCTCTGCATGGTCTTTCAGATATTTTGATAATTTTGAGATACAAGGTAAACAGACCAATGAAGAGCAATTGAACATAGCACACCACAAAAATGTACACTTATTTCCCTTAATATTCTCCTTGAACTACTCAGGAATGGAGAAGCCGCCTACTGCTTAGAGCAACAGGCTGAGAACCAGGGAAGCCAGCGTTCAAATCCTAGTAGTCATTATCCCAGACAAACCACTTCACTATCCCACTGCCTTGGGTACAAACTTACATTGTAAACCCTCTGGAGATCAGGAAATACCTATAGTACTTAATCAATGGAAAATGCACAGGTTAAATCTAAAATAAACATCATGATACTGAAAGTGTCGATTCTGATAACACTAACCAGGCACCCCATAATCAAACCCTTTTGGTTATAAATACTTGCTTACAATCTATTGATTCTATCAACTATTCAACTACATTATTTTTCATTACAGAAAATGCAGACTTCATAACCCTTACCTGCAACCTGCTGGCTCTCTCTGCAAGCTCTGTCCGAACCTTTTCACCCTCTGCAAATTTGACCTGGACTTCTTGTAAACTGACTTCTACTTTCTTTCGCTTGTGCTCCGAGTCCCCTTTGCCCTGCAACAGTGCTTTCACTTCATTGGCCAGTTCATTACGCTCACTTTCAAGGGCTTGCTTGGCCTTTTCCAGATTACCTTTTAGCTAGATCAGGTATAGAAAACAAGATTGAATAACTGGTTATCATTTTTAGAACAAAATGTTACTTCCTCCTTCACTTTTTTTTTTTAAACTCAATCTAGGGATATTCATACAGATTGTCATTAACACTACACAAGAAAGTAGATACATTCCATGGGTGGCACATTGCTTACAAGCAGGTGATCTAATCTGCTTTTCTAGCTCTTACTCCTACTACTAAGTTGACCAAACTTTGGGGCCAATGTAATAAGTTGTGCCATCATTTAGCACAGTATTTTATCCTGGATTTTCTCACATTTTCTAAAGTAGCAAGGTTTTTTTAGTACAGAAAAAAACTAAACCCACTCTGCTAAACTGTAGCAGGCTGACATGCACATCAGCAGAAATGGTAATTACTCTCAATGTAAAAAAAAGTGAAAGCTTGGCGTCTTACCTTCACCTTAATGCTGATTTTTTTCAAAACCATGAGCTGCAAAAAGATTCTAGTGTGGGTGCTAAAGGGTTACACAAAGTGAAGTGCAGCACTTCACTTCAGATAACCCTGGTTGAAAAAGGACATGTAGCAGGAAGTCCTGAAGTACACCTCTCCTCTTTAAAAATAAATAAAATTCCCTGTACTTCTGGTGACGCCACCAATGGAGAAGGTGGTGTAAATGTGGAGCTCCACTACTCCCCATAATCAAGAGCAAGCAATTGAGAACCCCCTCGGGTAAACAGCACCAAAGCAGCACAACTAAGAATCCCAACTGTGTGGGAGGTGAGATGGCCAGGGAGAAAAAAAAAAACACGGTAGATCTGGCCGAGTTTGCCTTGGATCAAGCAGTGAGCAGCAAAAAAGAGGGAGTGAAAATGGCAGTGACTGAGGCCACTTGGCCCCAAATGGTGGGGGAAAGCACTGAAAAAGGTCCCACCAAAGACCACCCAGATAGTCGCAGAAGTACAGGCTGGGGAACTACGCCAATGGATGGAGGAAATGCGGGTTGAAATGCAACTTTTGTGGGGAGATTTGCCACCTTCACTACCGACCTGAAAGCAGAGCTATCCGAGTTCGGGCAGAGAATCAAGGACGTAGAACAGGTGGAAATGAATGGAGAGAAATACGAGGCCCTGAATCAGAGGGTACAAGAAATGGAAAAAGTGCAAGAAGCTATGGCAGAGAAAATGAAGGACATTGAAAATAGACATAGGCGCAAACATTCTAAGATTCAGAGGCTTACCAGAGAAGCCAGCCTATCAGGATAGCTCAAAAGTGGTAACAGATGGTCTCTACACTCTGGGAAGAAGCAGACAGACCCAATACAAAACTGGATTGGGCCCATCAGGCACTTGGAAGAATACAAATAAACCAGCCTAGAGACATTGTGGTTTGCTTTCATAATTACTAAAGGAATAAATCATCACAAAAATTAGGAAACAAGGATGCCTGACATGGGACTCACACAAAATGGAAGTGTGTGAAGACTCTACCCGGTCACGCTGTGTAAACGGGGGGAACTAAGACATCACATAGAAACTCAGGAGTGAGGGAGAAAAGTACAAATGACAATTCCCATTTGCTCTAGCATTGACCAAAGAGAGACGCGTTCTGTATAAAAACAAGAGCAGAGGCAGTGGCCGCATTGCAGGAGCTGAAGGTACCAGGAGTAGACACTTTTGGAACTGAACAACTTATTACAACCTGCTGAGATCTATAGTGAAAAAGAGCAGGAGGCAAGAGACTGTGAAGGCAACAGGGCAAATCCCCAGAGCTACAGGCCATACATAATTGACTTAACTTGAGTCAGGGCGAGAAAAGCAAAGGAAGAGCCGAAGGAACTAAGTTGGAGCATGAAAGATGAGTGACAGTGAGAGGGGTACATGGCTGGAAAGGGGGGGAGGGGAACAGGAGGGAAGATATACCATGGTATAAAGGGGGAGATTGAGGTGATAACTCAAGGGGACAAGAAAAAAAAGCACTAGGGGAGGGGTGGAGGAAAGGAGCAAGGTGACGTCTTGGAATGCATCAAAGTTGCTGCCTAGATAAAGGAGGCAGCGACTTGAAGGGGAAGAGAGGGGGAGGGGGCAGCAAGATGGCAGGGAGGGGTGAAAGGGGAAAAGGTATAGGCGAGGACAGTGTAAGAGAAAGGAGACAGAGGATGAAAAACCAAATGGGGAGTCTAAAAATTGGAACTATTAATGTGAGACGGCTCCTAATTAAAGAGGCTCAAGGATTGGACCTAGCCATAGTTTGTGTGCAGGAAACGCATACAAATATGAGATTATGGCCTTCTTTCACATGTGCAACAGGTAGTGCTGTGCTTCAATTCTAGTTTAACTTTTACATCTCTTATCTCGTGTACTAAAGTCTTATTTTTATGCGCTACGCTGTTTTAGAACTATACAACTTTATTTTTGAGAGCTAACTGCACAGATGAAAGTTGTAATCCATACTGTGATATCTTTGATTATTGTAATATCATTTATATTGGGTTACCATGGTATCAGCTCGGGCGTTTGCAAACAATGAAAAATGCAGCAGTGCATACTTTGGCTCGTGCACAACGATGTGATCATGTTTCACCGCTGCTTGCAAGATACCATTGGCTTCCTATTAGTAAGCGACTACAGTATAAGCTTTTGCTTATTACTTTTAAGGCAATTCATGATCTTGCTCCAGATTATTTGTCAACGTTAGTGACTCTTTATGCGTCAGCTAGACAATTATGGTTATCTTTTGGTGTTACCATCTCCATCTGCTATTGAGTACAGTTCTACTAGGTGTTTGGCTTTTTTTTTGCTATAGCCCATTTAAAATGAAATAGTACGCAACTCAGATAGAAGACTACTTTGGATTTAAAGAAACTTAGGTCTTCTTTGAAGATCTATCTTTTTAGGATTGTGTTTGGTGGTGATTGAGGGACTCTGTTTGCGGATAGTTGGTCATTTTTTTTTACCTCAGTATGTGTTTTGTTTTTATATTAATTGTTTTTGTGTGTCTTTCTTACTCTGGAGTTCTTTTATGTTGTGCTATTTTTGTCATATATTATAAACCGTTTAGCTAATTTGATATGTGATATATCAAATATAATAAACCATAAGTCGGGTGGGGTAGCAATCTTATTGAGGAATACAGTACCATGGGAAGAAGAGGAAGTGAAAAAGGATGAGGAGGGGAAGATATATCACAATCAAAGGGAAGATGCAAGGAAAAGCATAGTTACTCACCTGTAACAGGTGATCTCCGGGAACAGCAGGAATTTAGTATTCACATATGGGTATTGTCGGTACCAAAGGAGCCTGCGCGGGAACGCTCCCCAGCGTCCAATTAGAAAGCTTTTGGGAGCATCCCATAGCGCAGGGGTCTCAAACACGCGGCCCGCGAGAGAACGTTGTGCGGCCCGCAACGGCTTCTGCTGCTGCTGCCGTTGCCACCGTGGCAACGGCAGAATCGACGGTCAATTTTTAAAAAAAAAAAAAAACTGGCTTCTGCTGCTCAAGCAGCAAAATCAGCTGTCCTGCGGCCCCTTCCTCTCTGCCCGGAGATCCCCGAGAGTGCTCCATCAGCGGGTGCTTTTCAAGCCGCGAAGAGAGTATTTCCCTCTCGCGAGGCTTGAAAAGTGACTAGGTTTAAGCCGCGCGAGAGGGAAATACTCTCTTCGCGGCTTAAAAAGCACGCCGCAGATGAAGCACACTCAGGGCTCTCCGCGCAGAGGGGAAGGGGCCACGGGACAGCTGATTTTCTGCTGCAGCAGCAGAAGCCAGATTTTTTTTAAATTTACCGGGGGGGGGGGGGTGTAGGACGGGAAATGGGCTATTGGCAGGGGGGGGGTATGACTGGAAATGGGCTATTGGCAGGGGGGGGGTTATGACTGGAAGTGGGCTATTGGCAGGGGGGGGTTATGACTGGAAATGGGCTATTGGCAGGGGGGTATGACTGGAAATGGGCTATTGGCAGGGGGGGGGTTTATGACTGGAAATGGGCTATTGGCAGGGGGGGTTATGACTGGAGATGGGCTATTGGCAGGGGGGGTTATGAATGGAGAGGGGCTATTGGCAGGGGGGGGGGTTATGACTGGAGATGGGCTATTGGCAGGGGGGGTTATGACTGCAGATGGGCTATTGGCAGGGGGGTTATGACTGGAAATGGGCTATTGGCAGGGGGGGTATGACTTGAAATGGGCTATTGGCAGGGGGGGTATGACTGGAAATGGGATATTGGCAGGGGGGGGTATGACTGGAAATGGTCTATTGTCAGGGGGGGTTATGACTGGAGATGGGCTATTGGCAGGGGGGGGGTTAGGACTGGAGATGGGCTATTGGCAGGGGGGTATGACTTGAAATGGGCTATTGGCAGGGGGGGGGTTTATGACTGGAAATGGGCTATTGGCAGGGGGGGTTATGACTGGAGATGGGCTATTGGCAGGGGGGGTTATGACTGGAGATGGGCTATTGGCAGGGGGGGGGGTTATGACTGGAGATGGGCTATTGGCAGGGGGGGTTATGACTGGAGATGGGCTATTGGCAGGGGGGTTATGACTGGAAATGGGCTATTGTCAGGGGGGGTATGACTGGAAATGGGCTATTGGCAGGGGGGGTATGACTGGAAATGGGCTATTGGCAGGGGGGGGGTATGACTGGAGATGGGCTATTGGCAGGGGGGGGTTATGACTGGAGATGGGCTATTGGCAGGGGGGGGGTTATGACTGGAGATGGGCTATTGGCAGGGGGGTTATGACTGGTAATAGGCTATGGTGGGGGCTAGGACTGGAAATGGGCAGGTGGGGGTTAGGAAGGACTGGAGGTGGGCTGATGGGGGGAGTTAGGACTGGTAATGAGCTATGGAGGGGCTGACTGAAATGGGGTAATGGGGGTTAGGGCTGGAAGTGGGCTATTGGCAGGGGGGGTTATGACTGGTAATGGGCTATGGGGGGGGTAAGACTGAAAATGGGGTGATGGGGTAAAACTGGAAGTGCGCTATGGGGAGGTTAGGACTGGTAATGGGCTATGGGGGGGTCTAGGACTGGTAATGGGCTGGGGGGGGTTGCTAGGACTGGAAATGGGCTGAGTGGAAGGGGGGCTTGAACTGCAAATGGCTGATGGGGAGGGGGGCTTGGAATGGAAATGGGCTGTGAGGGGAGGGAGCTAGGATTGGAAATGGGCTGATGGGGGGCTAGGATTGGAAATGGGCTGATGGTGAGGCTAGGATAGGACTGGAAATGGACTAATGGGGGGACTAGAAGGGAGCGGATGCTGGGTGGGGCTGGAACTAGAAGGGAGCTGATGTTGGGGGAGGATTAGAATGGGATGGAGCTGGGAAAGTGAAATGGAGAGGGGAAAAATATTTTGTCTGGGAGAGAAGACAAATCTACAATTGGCCAGGTATTGGGAGAGTAAGTGGGGATTGAGGATGGAGGGGTAAAATTTGAGTGGATGAAATAGGAATGAGGAAAGAGAAAAAGGAGAAAGATTAGTATGTTAAAGCAGATGTAGAGAGAGAATGGAAAAAAAAACTAGGAGAGAAGAAAGGGCAAATGGACAGCAGACGATGGAGAGTTAGCAGAAGACATGAAGAAACCAGAAGAAAGTGGCTGGAACAATTGCAACTGAAAAAAATGCACAAAAGGTAGAAAAATATCTCTTTATTTTGAATTTATTAACTGGAATATGTCAGCTCTGGGAAATGTGCATCATTAATGTTTGCGCTTTGTTTAGTACAAGAGGAAATTAATTTATAGTTTTATTTCTACAGTGTTGTTGTACATTCCAAGTTTGGCTTTTGGGGTTCCCAGTTTAATTATTGTCTTCTTGTTTCTAAATCTTTTAGTCTTTCTTTATCCATACTCATTAAAGAGGCACGTTTACTAAAAGTTAGTGTATGGTAACATTATGCAAATATTTATGCAAATGAGGCCCTTATGCAAATGAGGCCCCGCGTCTTATGCGGCCCCCGGGTTACTTTACAAGTCCTCATTTGGCCCTCAAAGCAATTTGAGTTTGAGACCCCTGCCATAGCGCCTGCGTGCTGCCTTCCTGCCTTTCCCAATTGCCTCTCTCCAGTTGAGTTTAAAGCTGAGACAAAGAGAGAGAGAGGGAAAGAGAAAGAGAGAGAGATACAACTCCTAGGGAAGGTGGGTGGGTTGTGAAGACTAAATTCCCGCTGTTCCCGGAGATCACCTGTTACAGGTGAGTAACTATGCTATCTCCAGGAACAAGCAGGAATGTAGTCTTCACATATGGGGACTCCCTAGCTTTAGATGCCAGGGAGAGACCCCAGAAGTTGTGTGCCCCTGCACAGGGCTCCACTTCCCCCCATGGATCTCTGGCATCCAACCAGGGATGGCGGGTAGGAGTTGATTAGGTATGGAACAGGTGTTGAAGAACAGCCTGACCAAACAAGGCATCCCGGCGGGAGTCCTTGTCCAAACAGTAATGGGCTGTGAAGGTATGAACCGAGGCCCAGGTGGCTGCTCGACAGATGTCGATAGACACAGAGTGCAGATGAGCCATTGAAGCTGCCATGGCTCTCACATTGTGAGCTGTGACATGGCCCTCCAGAGGAAGATTCTTACTCTGATAGGCAAAGGAAATACACTGAGCAATCCAGTTAGATAGTGTTCTTTTGGAGACTGGAAGTCCCAAATGAGAAGGATCAAAAGCAACAAAGAGTTGAGAGGACTTTCTATGTTGCTGTGTTCTTTTTAAGTAAAAGGCTAAAGCTCTTTTACAGTCCAAGGTATGAAGGTTCCTTTCTGCATTTGATGCATGAGGCCTTGGAAAGAACACAGGTAGGTAGACCGCTTGATTTAGATGGAAAGGCGAGACCACTTTTGGGATAAAGTGTGGATGAGTCCTGAGGACTACCTTGTCATGATGGAACCTTGTATAAGGTGGATCAGCCATTAGTGCTTGCAACTCACTGATGCAACATGCTGATATGATTGCAATGAGAAAGATAACCTTCCAAGAAAGGAATTTCAAGGAGGTAGTAGCTAAGGGTTCGAAAGATGGCTTCATGAGCTGACCAAGAACCAAATTTAAGCCCCATGCCACAGGTGGTGGGCTTAATGGGAGGCTTAGTTAGCAGAAGGCCTCTCATAAATCTTGCTATAAGAGGATGGGAGGAAATGGGCTGTCCATTTAGGGGCTTGAAGGAAGCTGCAATAGCACTCAAATGGACCCTCACTGAGTTAGTCTTAAGTCCTGCATTGGATAAATGAAGGAGATACTCCAGTAATGATTCCAGAAGTACAGCAATGGGGTTAAGACCCTTCTGCGAACACCATAAGGTAAACCTTTTCCACTTGAAAGCATAATAGCGTCTTGTGGAAGGCTTCCTGGAAGCATAAAGAATATCCTTTATTTGCTGAGGGAGGTTGAGATCATGGAGATCTAGGCCTTCAGCAACCAAGCCCTGAGATGCAGAGACTGGGGATTGGGATGACATATCATTCCGTCCTCCTGGGATAGGAGATCTGGAGCAGACCCTAACTCCAGGGAAGGAGCTTGAGAGAGATGTAGAAGCAGAGGGTACCACACTTGCCGTGGCCAATGTGGAGCTATGAGAACCATATGGCCTCTGTCTCTCTGAAGTTTGAACAGGGTTTTGGGAATTAGGGGAATGGGTGGAAATGCATACAGGAAGTCTTGACCCCAGTAAAGGAGAAAAGCATCCCTGGCCTGAGCCCCTTGAGCTGGAATTCTGGAACAGAACCGGGGAAGTTTGGCATTCCACGGACTTGCAAAGAGGTCTATGTCCGGGGTTCCCCAAATTTGAAAAATCTTGGCTACCTGGTCTACATGCAGAGACCACTTGTGTGGAAGCAGAACTCAACTGAGTCTATCTGCCCAAGAGTTTTGTATGCCTGGAAGATACACTGCCAGGAGATGAATCTGATGCTCTCTGGCGAGGGCCCATAGTCGCAAAGCTTCGTTGCAAAGCGACAGAGAGCCTGTTCCTCCTTGCTTGTTCACTTAGAACATGGCTACTTGATTGTCCGTATGAATGAGGCCTGCCTTGCAGCTGAGCAGGGTGTGGAACACTCGAAGAGCAAGGAAAATTGCTCTGAGCTCCAGGAGATTGATATGTAGATGAGTCTCCTGTGGAGTCTAGGTGCCTTGGGTGGAGAGGTCTTGCAGATGAGCTCCCCAACCCATCGGAGAAGCATCTGTTGTGAGAGCTGCCTAGGGTAAGGGTTGTTGAAAAGGGGACCCCAGCAACAGGTTTTGAGTGGACTTCCACCACTGGAGGGACAAAATAAGGCGACTTGTGTTTGCTATTTTGTCTGACAGGCATCCTGATGCCTGGGACCATTGAGTGGATAAAGTCCACTGGGCTGCCCTCATATGGAGGCGAGCATAGGGAACCACATGCACGGTAGATGCCATGTGGCCTAGCAGTTGTAGCATTTCACGGGCAGTGAGATGAGGCTTTAGCACTGCTTGAGAAGCTAACTGCACCAAGCGAAGGCAACGGGACTGGGGAAGATAGGCCCTTGCCTTTCTGGTATCCAGCAAAGCTCCTATGGATTTTGGGATGTTTATTACCAGACCCAAATACTGAAGGATACGCATTGTGCAGGATAGAGAAGTCCTGTCCTCTGATTCTGTTGGGGCTCGAATGAGCCTGTCGTCTAAGTAGGGGAAGACGAATATTCCTAGACTGTGGAGAAATGCTGCTACCACAGCCATGAATTTCGTGAACACTCTTGGTGCTGAGGCAAGGCCAAAAGGAAGCACCCTGTATTGGTAGTGCTTTCCTTGAAAAAGGAACCAAAGGAACTTTCTGTGAGTTGGATGGATGAGAACATGTGTGTACCCATCCTTGAGATCTAGAGAACAAAGCCAATCCTGACTCTGAAGGTATGGCAGCAGAGTTCCCAGAGAAATCATCTTGAATTTCTCTTTGAACAGGAATTTGTTCAATTCTCTGAGGTCTAAGATAGGTCTGTATCCCCCTGTTTTCTTTGGGATAAGGAAGTAGGGGGAGTAAAACCCTGTACCCTGTTGATGAATGGGTACTTCTTCTATTGCCCCTTGGGCAAGAAGCATGGTGACCTCTTGATCTAACAGGTTGGTGAGAGAGGTCTGAGAATTGAACTGCCTTATCATTGTGGGAGGGGGCATGCTCAGAAAATGAAGCTTGTACCCCTCTTTTATGATGGAGTGTAAAATGCTCTGCTGCTATCTGCCCCCATCTGGGGGCAAAGTGACACAACCTTCCTGGAATGGTGGAAGGCTCTGGTCTAATGAGAGCCAGGAAGGCTAAGTTCTCTAGCTGAAAGTCAAAGGCCTTGTGGCGGCTGAGACTGCTGGGACGGTTGAGGCTTAGCAGTCTTTGCCTTTCTTTGTTTGGGTGGTTGCTGACCCTTCCGGACAAGCTGACCTTCAGAATGTCCCTGCTAGGAATAAGCAGGATAAAACCTCTTTTTGGAAAAGAAAGGTTTTTCGAAATATTTTTTTCTTGCAGGATCAGCTGTGGCCTTGGATAATCTGTCCAAGGTGGAGTTGTCAGCATCCAGCTCATTGGCTTTTTCTTGCCAATCCTTGCCAAACAGGTTCTCACCAGTACAAGGAATATTGCCCAGTTTGTCTTGTACCCAGAGCTCCAAATCAGATGCCTGGAGCCAGGCAATTCTTCGTGCACCTATGGCAATGGCAGAGGTTCTGCTTATGCACTCCAAACAGTCAAAAGCTGCACGGTTGACAAATTTGGAAACATCCTGGGCATGTTTGACCAATGTGAGAAAATCCTGTCTTCTATCCTCAGGAAGAAGAGGACTCAAAACCTCTAAATCTCCTATGATTTCCTTCAGGAACATCCCCATATATAAAATATAGGAACTGATTCTGGCAGAAAGCATGGAAGCTTGGAAAGTACGATGTCCAAAAGCATCCAAAGTTCTGCACTCACGTCCTGGGGGATTAGAGGCATGCCTCTTTGCACTCCTGATCCTTCTCATAGCCGATTCCACTACAATAGAGTGGTGAGGGAGCTGAGTTTTCTGGAAACCAGGACAAGGAGGGACTCGATACATAGTGTCAAGTCTACGAGAATGAGGAGAGGTGGTAAGAGGGGTCTCCCACATTCTTAGCATGAGATCATGCAAGATCTCATGGATGGGCAAAGTAGCTGCCTCCTTAGGAGCTTTGGGATATTGTAAAATTTCCAACTCCTTTGCTCTGGGCTCTTTGTCAGGAGCCACAGTAATGGAGAGACCCCGAGCCACTTCCCTGATAAAATCTTGGAAGGAGATATCCTCTGGAGGAGACATCCTGCCTTTAGGGGAGGAGGGCTCCTCTGGATGAAGTGCTACGGTATCGACAGAACTATCAGAATCCTCAGACTCTGAGGACTCGAAGTACCTTCTGTCTGGATGCTCCTGTAGAACCCGATACCCGTACCAACCAAAGTCGGTACCGGAAGGCATCGGGTGATTGGGTGCCGGCAATGCAGACACCCATGTCGATGTCGATGCTATCGGTACCGGTACCGATACCGGTTGAACAGTCTGACGCGGTTCTGAGGGTGTTGATGCCGCAAGGAGAGCCGCCAGACTGCATTCAATAGCCAGGAATCTCTGGTCTATCGATGCTGCCGATGCCTGAATGTCGGTACCGGAGAAGACAGCCGGTACCCCAGAGCATGGCACCAGTAGTTCTGCCGAGGTCGAGGCCTCGAGAACATCCTGGAGCCCCGATAATGCTTTGAGGATTCTGCACCGGCAAAATTGCCCCGGCGGGAGGCTTTGGCTTCCAAAGGCAACGCCAGAGGCATCTCGATGCTTAGAAGGAGATCTACCCTTTGAGGACCGGCTGGGCTTATGTTTAGTTACCTGAGATCCACGGGAGGAAGAGGAAGCCCTGGAAGACGTCGATGCCACTGAAGGTGCATCAGAGGGAAACAGGGTACTGAGCTTAGCAGCTCGGTTCTGCCGACCTCTTTTAGATATCATGGCACAGGATATACAATCCGTGATGGAGTGGTCAGGACCTAAACATTTTAGATACCATTCATGGGTGTCAGTGACGGAGATGGTACCGTCACACTTGGTGCACTTTGAAACCCGAAGCAGGTTTCTCCATTGTAGGAAATATTTTGGGCCTAAGGCCCAAAATGGTGTGTGCACCTGGGAAAAATGGGAAAAAGTACTAAGTAATTTTTTTTTTTTTGAAAGAACAGAAATAAAGAAAACCCGGCGGTACCGGTAAAGCGTCGAGGAAGGCAGACGCGACCACAAAAAAAGAAAGTAATAAGGAAGAATTGTCTGCGGTGACAGGAACGACCTGCTGGCTCCACGGAAAACGAAGAACTGGAGAGAGGCAGTTGGGAAAGGCAGGAAGGCAGCACGCAGGCACTGTGAGATGCTCCGAAAAGCTTTCTAATTGGACGCTGGGGAGCGTTCCCGCGCAGGCTCTGTCGATACCAACGATACCCATATGTGAAGACTACATTCCTGCTTGTTCCTGGAGAGAACTAATTACAATAATAAGTATCTCTGCACCTAATACTGGACAGGGACAATTCTTCGTTAGAGTACTGAATGAACTATCAGGATGTTTGGGAGGGTCAGAAGTCATAGTGGGAGGTTTTAATACTATTCTCAAACCTACACTCGAACACTCCCAAGGGAAGGAAGGACCCATAGAAAACAATTGCTGGAGTTAATGAGGCAATGGCAGTTATTGGATGGGTGGAGAGAAAAGAGGCCCAGGAATAGAGCCTATTCATTTCACTCTGCGCCACATCAGACAAGCACACGAATAGATATGATTATGATGAACAGTCAGATGGTGCAAGCACTGACCAGAGCAGATTATGAACAAAGTACATGGTCAGACCATGGTATGGTGTGGGCAGAGGTATAGGGATGGGGCTACAACCCAGTACATGCTACTGGAGAATGAATAGCTTGTTAAAAGACAAAGGCCAGGTCAGGGCAATAGGAAAGGATAAACAGGACTTCTTTGAATTAAATAACGGGGAAACTGATATCTCAGTAATCTGGGACACCTTTAAAGTGTACATTAGAGGGTGCTTCATTGGATGGGTAGACATCAGGAAAAAAAAAGCACAAGAACTGAGAGAAGCCATGGAAAAACTTAAAGAGCTGGAGGCAGCATGGGGGAGAAAAAGGGAACCAGTCACTAAGCAGGCAATATAGATAGCATGAACCAAAATATGAGAACTACATCTGGATACATTGGCCTTCCGGTTGCAGAGGACAAGATAAAAAATCCGTGAACATGGTAACCATCCCAGAAAGTTACTAGCACATAGTTTGAAAACACAGCAAGCATTGTACACAGTGACTAAGTTATGTTCCTCCAGTGGGGACTGGATTTGGGGCGATGAAGATCTCCAAAAGGAATTCTGGGATTTTTATAGAGAACTTTATCATGAGGAACAGAAAGCAACAGACAAGGAGATGAGCGACTATCTCGAGCAGATAGAGCTCCCAAAAATTGCTGAACCTGCAAGTGGACAGGGCCATAAGTTCCTTAGCAAATAAGGCCCCAGGACTAGACAGAATTACAGCAAGGGTATATAAAACCTTCAAAGAACAAGTTGGTCCTTGGTTGGTACAGCTCTTTAATGCAGTAAGGGAGGGAGGCGCATTACCAGCCACTATGGGACAAGCAGGCACTAGTGTGTTACCTCAACCAGGTAAAGACCAGACCAGATGTGCTTCATATAGATCTATATCCTTAATTAACTTAGACACCAATATATTAGGTGATCTCTGGGAACAGCAGGAATAAGTCTTCACATATGGGTACGTCGGTGCCGACGGAGTCTGCGCGGGAATGCTTCCCAGCGTCCAATCAGAAAGCTTTTGAAAGCATCCCAACACGCCTGCGTGCTGCCTTCCCGCCTTCCCAACTGCCTCTCCTAAGTTAAGTTTAAAGCTGAGACAAAGAGAGAGAGCGCAAGGAAGGGAAAGAGAGATAGAGAAAAACAACTCCTAGGGGAGGTGGGTGGGTTGTGAAGACTTATTCCTGCTGTTCCCAGAGATCACCTGCTACAGGTAAGTAACTGTGCTATCTCCAGGAACAAGCAGGAATGAGTCTTCACATATGGGGACTCCCCAGCTGCAGATGCCCCGAGGGAGTCCTAGCATGTTGCAAGTCTAGAACGAGCCATACTATTCCTCAGGACCTCAGGCATCCTGGGGATGGAGGGTAGGAGTTGAATATAGCAAGGGAGCCGTGGAACAGCTGGCTAGAACAGGGTTTCAAAAGGGGAAGACCCTGTACAAAGGGCATTTAGTAGTATAATATTGTGATCTTGGCCTCCCTTGTTGGCATTGCACAAGTCCAATGAGATACATATAGATCTGTTGGAAGAGCCAGTGAATGCGCTCAAGGGGTACCTCACTGAGAAGTAGAGGTAATAAAGTAGAACAACAAGTGGAGGTCAGAACCCTTCAGGGTGAGAAACAGCTCCAGGGGAAAAAACTGGGGTAGTATAAGAGGAAGAGCTTCAGCGGAGACGCAGAAGGTACTATGAAAGAAAGCTTAAGCTGTTTTGGTCCAAAAACAGTACAAACCTTGGACCAAGAGAAAAAATGAGTCTGACCTAACTGGACTGGGGTTGGAATCAGTCCATGTAGAGAAGAAAGGGTATGGAGACCCTTGTATCTGATAAGAAAGTAAGGACAGACTCAGGAGCGCTAAGCTTTAGAGTAACTGAAGCTCCGCAATGTCTTTCCTAAATGGGGTCAAGTAGGAAAGAAAAGTTACATGGAGAGCTTCAGGAGTACCTAAACCAAAGGTTATGGTAAGGAAAAGATTTGTTAATTACCACAAGAAGTGGTTATAGCTGTAGCCCTCTAAGAATGCTGGCACAGCATTAATAGAGGTAGTGCCCATCTGTCAGGCTTATATAGGAATGTAGGGATATCTGAACCTGACAGACAAGTAGATGGATACAGATCTAAAAATATATCTCATAACTATAAACATATATGTATATATCTATCTATATAGATATATATCTATTTAAATATATACACCTAGAGGGTATATAGGAATATAACTATAAGATATGTATGGGCAGAAGACACACTGATATAGATATATATACAGATACATGTATATACTTATCTATATGAATAGGCCGGCATATAGACACATGTCTCCAGGTATAAGGGTGGAGAGATGTCCATAAAACCTCATCCCCCCTAAGGATATAGGAAGAGAGAAAGATTTATCTGACAGCAAGAAGGTTGATACCTGCTTGAATAGATACATAGAGAATCCTCTTTTCCTAGTTATGACTGGCAGAGTCAGAGGAGAGGTCTCCCTGACAAGAAGTCTGAATTCCTTGCAGAATTTGAGCTCTTGGATAACCAGGATGGTCTACGTGAAAATGGCAGAGGATAACTTCAGTGTGCAGACAGGAAGTTCAGGTATCTCCAGGATTGCAGAATGGAGAATGGAGAGAGGACGCCTCTGGAGGAAGATACCCATGTGACCCGCCTATGAAGGCAAGAAGGGTATTAGGCGTCCTCTAGCTGCCATTGAAGAAATTCACCTCTGACAAGAAGACACAAGGAGATATGGGCCAAGCTAGGGATTTGGCCCTCCTTAGGTTTTCACGTAATGAAAGGCCTGAGGCGTATGCCTCAAAAGATTTTTAAGAAAAAGATGGTAAGGGTAGGGGGAATACCTGCCAGACCTGAATATGACTGGGGAACCCCCCCCCCAACCATCTGGGGTTATCTGCTAGGCAAGATACTAATGCTTTCTAGCAAGGGCCCATAGTGCAAAGCTACTCTGTAGATGCAGAGAGCATGCTGCAGGTTGGTTAGAAGAAAAAACTGGCTGTGAAAAGCCAGCAGGTAACCAGCTATTCTGCCCAGGACAAGGGGCGAAGAATAGAAGTTAACCAACCAGACTACGATAATAGGGTTTCCCAAAGGAGGTTGATAACCTGTTTGGGACTTAGCACTGAGGCAAAGAGAATTGCTAGTGGAGGGGAATCCCTGGTTCTGTAGTGAAACAAAACCAGTGGCTTAACCACTAGGAATTGCTGTATCTGCAGCAACTACCACAGCAGCAATGAAAAGTTCTTTTCCCTGCTCCTTTTTCAGACTGGGAAAAAGAAACATGATAGGAGTCCCTATTGTCTGATGAGCTGCTCGAAGGTAACAAGGGGGGGGGGGGGGACATCTCCAGAAGAGAGAATCCCCCAGTAGAAGACCTGTTTAAAGAGCCTCTCTTACCAAAACAAATATTGTAGTAAGAGGGAGGTAAGAGAGTTGCAAGAGACCGACTATGGAGGTGGTCTCGGACAGATGAGATGATACATGCTAGTACAGGCAAAACAACTGTCTATTGATAGTTGCTACCTCTCTTTCCTTCAAGAGGAAGAGGAAAATCTGTTAATGATGGGCATGATCATCATAAGACTCCTAGAGTTAGAGAAAAGATGTCTCATGAAGAGATATCTAGGTAAGTTAGGATAAAAATTAGTGCAGACTCTTCAAGTGAAAAGAAGGAGACTGCCACTCTAACCCCCCAACCAAGAGGGACAATGATCTATTTGAAACTCTGCGACTGCTGGGTTTGTTGACCCTGTTGAGGTTGTGGATTCTTCAGACTAGGATGATGTTTCCCCTGTTTGGGAACATCTGTATGATGGGCGGATGATGGGTAAAACCTTCTCCCCCTAGGGGAAGAAAGTTTGGTAGGACATTTCCTACCTACTGAGAAAGAAGAAGGCGTAGAACAGCCTCTGGAAAAAGAAAAGTCAGTGGATAACTGAGTAACCTGGAGTAAAGACTCCTTGTTGAAGAGATTTTCTCCAGTGCAAGGGGTATTTCCCAGTCTTTCTTGTGCCCATTTGTCCAAGACTAAAGCTTGAAGCCAGGCTCTACGTCGTGCCCCTATAGCTATGGCAGAAGTCCTGCCAACAGACTCAAAGGAGTCTAGGGTAGCACGAATAAGAAACCTAGAGATATTTTGAGTATGACTAATCAGTGAGGAATAGTCTGTACATTTGGGCTCTTGAAGAAAAGGAGTCAAAAGATGTAATTGCTTTGTGACCTCCTCAAGAGATAGACCCATATAAAAAATATAGGAGAGAATTCTTGCTGAAAGCATGGATGTCTGGAAGGTTTGACGTCCAAAGGCATCTAGAGTCTTAGACTCACGACCTGGCGGACAAGAAGAGTGCTTTTTATTACTCTTCACTCGCCTCATTGCTGATTGTACCACAATGGAATGATGAGGAAGTTGAGTCTTTTGAAACCCTGGAGAGGGGGGCACCTGATATAGAAGATCAGTTGCTCTGGAAAGTGGGGGTACCTTTAAAGGAGCTTCCCACATTAGTAGGAGGAGATCCTGCAAGGAATGATGCAAAGGAAGCATTATGTTCTCCTTTGCTTTGGTAGGAACAGAAAGGTATTCTGCATTCCCTTGTGCAGGATCTTGTCCAGGAACAAGAATGGCAAGTGATTTTGCCATATCCAGGAGGAAAGTCTGGAAAGAAGGATCCCCAGAGGGAACATCCCCTGGATAGGCTAGATCTGATGAAGAGCTAGCGTTGGCACCCAGGGATCTATCTAAGTATATAGGAATAGAAGATCCTGAATGGTGCAGCATGGGATCTCTAGATGGTAGTCGTCGGTACTGCAGGTCAGGACCAGCGACAGTCGGTAACAGGTCGTCCATGCTAGGGATCGATTCCAAACTCGGCATCGAGGGAAGCGAGCCTGACGAGAGAAGCATGGAAGGTACCGACAAAGGTAATGTGGATATCGGTACCGACTTCAGTACCGTATCTGATACCGGTGGATGAAGGCCAGCCGGTGGCAACTCTAGCGGTATCGGAGGAACCGAGAGATGCGGATCCGAAGTATTGGAACCGAGCCTTCGGTACCGACAGGAGTCTGTACCAAGGCGAGTCGGTACCCAGTCCTCCAGACTGGAGATTGATTCCAGACTTGGCATCGAAGGAAGCGAGTCTATCGATGCACGTCTGGAGGGTACCGACGTCTGTACTAGTATCGGTATCGGAACCGATACTGGAAAGTCGGTCTGAAGCGAATCCACCGGGCCCGTAGGTACCGAGGACGCCAGATGACGATCCTTGGTGAGGATTGATTTATCCAACACCAGTGCCGATGCATCGGTACCGCTCGAAGCGGATGCCACCACCGGGCATGGCTCAGCTATGTTCTGTGAGGGGTGAACCTCAGGAACAACCTGAAACGCCACACAGGCTTTGGAGGCCGAAGACTCCCACCGGGGTTTTGAAATGGGTGGATTCTCGAGGACAAGGACGGAGGCATCTCTATGCTGTGCATGAGAACTGCCACTTGAGGACTGGCTAGTCTTAACAGACTTTTTTTTGGGTTACCTGATCCTGTGGAAAAGAAATAAGGTCAGTGCCCTGCAGCTGGAGGAGGACCGCGTGTCGAGGGGAACTCGATATTGAAAATTTCTTCTCAATACTATTGCCTGAGGGCTCCGAAGGAAAATGGTCAGGTCCCAAGCAGGTTAGACACCACTTGTGAGTGTCTAAAAATAAAGTTGTACCGCCACAGTTTGTACATTTCTTAGGGAAAATGGCTGGCGGTTCCATGAAGGAAAAGGAGAGGCCTAAAAGGTCTGAGACACCGTGAGACACTAAGGAAGAAAAAATATTCCTAAAAAAGGAAATTTTACAAGAAAGAAACACCAGTGGTACCAGTGGCGTCGGGGGAAGGCAGCCGCGACCACAAGAAAACTAAAAAAATAAAAGAAGAATTTTCTGCGGTAACAGGAGGATGTCCTGCCGGCTCCGCGAAAAAACGAAAACTAAGGAGAGGCAGTTGGGAAGGCAGCACGCAGGCGTGTTGGGATGCTTCCAAAAGCTTTCTGATTGGACGCTGGGAAGCGTTCCTGCGCGGACTCCGTCGGTACCGACGTACCCATATGTGAATACTCATTCCTGCTTGTTCCTGGAGATAGGAAGATATTGGTTGCTACCACCGAGTCTCGGGATTTAAAGTCAATCTTGATAAGACAGGTGTTAAATTTATCCCTAATTGAACAGAAGGCGAGCAAGATGCACAATAAATTCTCTTTTAAGTGGGCAAAGAAATAGTGTAATTACTCACCTGTAACAGGTGTTCTCCAGGGACAGCAGGAATCAGTCCTCACATATGGGCGACATTGGTGCCGATGGAGTCCTTGAGGAAGCATCTCCCCAGCTTTCAAAGAAAGCCTTTGGAAGATGCCACCATGCATGCATGGTCCCCTTCCCGCCCAAGGATGCCATCTTGCTCAGTCAGATGACATAGCTATAGCAGATAGAAGATGGCCAAAAGGTTACAGCAACTCCAAGGGGAGGAGGGAGGATTGTGACCTGATGTCCCTGGAGAACACCTGTTGCAGGTGAGTAACTGTTTTTTCCAGGAACAAGCAGGAAGTCATTCCTCACATATGGGACTCCCTAGCTACAGGCTATCAAGAACCTATAGAAAAAAGGCAAGACACGATCCAGCTATGAGCAGCCACAAGCAAATCTGAGGACAGACTAAAGACCCCAGTGTCCAGGGAGAATCATGGCTCCGGTAGCCTGAACAAGAAGGGCCGGAGGGCAGGGGTTGCTTAAACCCTGAATAGATTACAGAGTACGGCCTGGCTGAAGGTATTGTCCTCGTTGGGACTCCCTCTCCAGGCAATAGTGAGCTGCAAAAAAGTGTGAATGGAAGACCAGGTGGCAGCCTGGCAGATGTCTGCAATAGGGACAGAGTGTAGGCTTGCAACTGAAGTTGCCATAGCCCTGACATTGTGCGCCGTGACCTAGCGCTCCAATGGTAGCCCAGCCTGATCATGGGCGAAGGCAATACAGTCCGCCACCCAGATGGAGAGTCTGCTGGGTGATAGCCTCCCCCAGCAAACTGGCGTTATACGAGAAAAAACTGAGGCTTTGTGGTGACTCCGAGTACTTTATAGGTAGAAGGACAGGGCCCTCTTGCAGTCCAAAGTCTGAAGAACGGCCACTGCCTTGTCGGCATGGGGCCATCGGAAGACGGTGGGGAGTACCACATCCTGGTTGAGGTGAAAGCGGATACCAACTTCAGAAGGAATTTAGGGGGGGTATGAAACATGACCCTGTTCTTATAGAACCTCATGTAAGGTGGCTTGGCCACAAAGGCCTGCAGCTCGCTGACAGCAGGCAGAGGTGAGCGCTACCAGGAAGACAACTTTCCAAGATAGATACTGCAAATGGCAGGTAGCCAAGAGTTCAAAGGGCAGCTTGGTAAGTTGCATCAGAACCACATTAAGATCCCATTCTGCCAGAGGCGCGCTCAGGTGTACCCTAATGGAGATGGGCTTAAGCCTGGCTTGCGAGAGGTGGAGCAACTGTTGGAGCACCGTGTGCACCTTGCAGAATGGGTCAGTCCATTGCTCTGTGCACCATACTGAAAACATGTGCCATTTGAAGGTGTAAGCTCGTCTCACGGAGTCTTTACGAGAGGCTAGGACGTCTTCCTCTTCTATGGGGAGGTAGAAGTGCATTAGGGCAACCCGCTCAGCCACCATGCTGGGGCAGAGAACCAAGCCCTCCTCCTGGGACAGTAATCCTGGGGAATTCCCCAGAGGGACTGGGAGCTCCGTCGATAGAGTAACAGGGGGAACCAGGGCTGTCTGGGTCACTAGGATCATGGAAGCCCTGTTCCATAGGACCTTCAAGAGGGTCTGCCCGATGAGCAGCGTGGAAAGGAAGGCATAAAGCAGGTCCTCCGCCCACAAGATGAGGAAGGTGTCTGCTGCTACCTGGGCCAGGTGCGGTTGGGGGACAGCAGAAGCAGGGCAGCTGAGCATTGGCCAGGCTGGCAGAGGTCCAGACTTGGGATTCCCCATAGTCCAAATAGCCATTGTGCTACCCTGGGATCTAGGTACCACTCATGTGGCTGGAAGACCCTACTCAGCCTGTCCACTAGGGCATTGTTCTGGCCAAGAAGGTATATCGCCCTGAAAAGCATCCTTTGACTGAATGCGTACAAGCATAGGACAACCGCCTCCCGGCAGGGGCGTTGAGACCCTGTGCCCCCGTTTGTTTAGATAGAACATCACGACCTGGTTGTCCGTTTGGACTAGGCAGTGTTGGAAAGCCCCGAGTGCCAGAAAAATGGCTCTTAGCTCCAGCAGATTGATCTGCTGCTGGTTTTCTACGAGAAAGCAGTTGCCCTGCATGCGCAGTTCCTCACAGTGGGTGCCCCAGTCCCACAGAGGTGTCCATCGTTAGGACCTTCTGGGGGTTTGGCTGTTGAAAGGGCATACCCCTCTGCAGATGCTGTGTGTTCTGCCACCGAATGACTGATAGTTGACGGGACATGAAGACCCTGTCCCAGAGCCTGTCCGTGGCCTGAAAGCCGAGGCACCACTGAGCTGCCCACTTGGGGAGGCAGGTGTTGGGGACCACATGGACTGTGAAGGCCATATGGCTGAGCAGGCATAGCATGGACTGCGCTGACAATGTGACAGTGCTATACCTCAGTTGCCAGGACCCTGAGGCAATCTGCCCTTGTCCTGGGGGAGGAAGACCTTGGCTTGGAGGATGTCCAGGTGAGCCCTTGTGAACTCCAGGCCCTGTGCTGGATTGAAGTGGGATTTGGGGTGGTTTATCATGAACCCCAGATTTTGTAGAACCTGGATGGTGTGGGCTGTGGCTGTTGCACCTCTAAGGCAGTGTCTCCTTTTATCAGCCAGTCGTCCAGGTATGGAAAGACAAAGGCCCCTTGGAGATGGAGGTAGGCGGCCACCACTGCCTGGCATTTGAAGACTCTTGGGGTAGAGGCTAGCCGAAGGGAAGTACCCTATACTTGTAGTGGTCACCCCCGACCATGAATCTCAGGTACTGCCTGTGGCTGGGATGAATAAGGATGTGGGTATAAGCATCCTTTAGGTCCAAGGAGCATAGCCAATCTCCCTGCTTGAGGTAGGGCAGCAATGTTTCAAGGGAGAGCATTTTGAACTTCTCCTGCACAGGGAATTTGTTCAGGCTTCTCAGGTCCAGGATGGGCCCTCAGGCCTCCTGTTCTTTTTGGGACTAAAAAGTACCTGGAGTAGAACTCTTTCCCCCTTGAGTGGGGTGATACTGGTTTGACAGTCTTGTCCTTGAGAAAGCCTGTGAGTTCCTGCAGTAACAGGGCTTGGTGCAGGGAAGTCTGAGGGGGCTCTCCTGGAAAAAGAGGGGGCTTCTGGTCCAGATGGAGCTAACCATCCCTTACCTCCTGGAGTGCCCAGGAGTTGGTGATGGCAGTACACTGGTGGGCAAAGAGACAAGCACCCTCCTGTAGGCAGCTGATCCCCCCATGGGACCTATGAGTGGGTCTTTGGACTCTTGTCGATGTATGGCTGACTCGACCACCATGGAGGTGTGGGGAAGTTGTGCCTTCCCAATACCTGGTCCTTGCTGGACCTGATACATGGTGTCCAGGCAGCTTTGAAAGCTGGGGAGATGCTTCTGTGAGGGCTCCATCGGCACCAATGTCACCTATATGTGAGGACTTCCTTCCTGCTTATTCCTGGAGAAGTATAAGATACTTAGGGGTACAGTTGAGCGTGAATCCCTCGAGTCTATACCAATTGAATTATGAACCAATGTGGAGAAAATTGACACAGGAGCTAGAAGGCTGGACAAGGATTCCCTTATCCTGGCTAGACAGTCAAGTATGAAGATGGTGGCCCTACCAAAGGCCCTCTATCTTTTCCAAAATTTGCCAATAGCAGTACCACAACAGGATGTAGAACTAGCCCAGCGCAAGCTGTTCCACTATATCTGACAACATAAGCTCCCGAGAATAGCATGAAAGGTGATGTATAGTCGATAAAAGAAGGGGGACTAGCAATACCTAACTCATGGTGGTACTATATAGCGGCACAAATGGCAAACATTGTGCATTGGCACGATGTTCATGAGAAAATGTGTGTCTATAGCAGAGGGCGAAAATGAGGGAATCCCATTAAAATTTCTATCCTGGCTATCTAAACATGTAAGGGAGCTCTCAAACCCTTATGTACAAACTGTAAACGGGATATGGCGCAGCACTGAAGTGCAGCCAGTTAGGAAGGATCGATCCCTACTCCAGCCAATAAGATACGATGAATCGTTCCTACTGTGCATTCACCATCTAAGCTCTTGGTAGCCACCGAAGAAGAGTTGGAGGGCAGGAGTTGCTTATACCCTGAATAGACTACAGAGTAAAGCCTGTCCAAAGGCGCTGTCCTGGGGGGACTCCCTCTCCAGGCAGCAGTGCGAAGCGAAGGTATTTGCTGAAGATCAGGTCGCAGCCTGGCAGATGTTCAGAGGCACTGAACACAGTGAAGCCACCAACGCCACCTTGGTGCAGACGCAGTGCGCCATGACCAGACGATCCAGCAGGGTGCCTGCTTTTGCCTGGGTGAAAGTGATTCAGTTCACCACCCAAATGGAGAGGGTGCACTTGGTAACTGCCAGCCCCAGTCTGTTAGGATCATAGGCGATGAAGAGCCAGGCAGACCTACGATGCCCTTGGGTGTGTTGCAGATAGAAGGCGAGAGGCCTCTTGCGATCTAGCATATGCAGAACCTCCAATGCCCAGTTGGCATGAGGTCTCGGGAAGAAAGTCGGCAAGACCACTTCCGATACCATCTTCAGTAGGAACTTGGGAAAGGTGCGAAGGACCACCCTATTCCTGTAGAACCTGGTGTAGGGGGCCTCGGCCATGAGGGCCTGATGCTCGCTGACTCACCAAGCCGAGGTCAATGCCACCAGGAAGATTACCTTCCAGGAAAGGTGCCGAAGCGAGCACATCACCATGGGTTCGAAAGGCAGCCACGTCAGCTGCATGAGCATGATGTTTAGGTCCCATTCCGCCAGTGGAGGCCAGATTGGGGGGGGGGGGGGGGCGGGTGTCTGGAAAGTAGGAGGCCCCGCATGAAGCGGGACCAGAGGCTGACCCGAGAGGGGTTTGCCCTCAATGGGCAAGTGGTTGGCCGAGATGGCGCTCAGGTGGACCCTGACAGAGTTGGATTTCAGCCCCACCTGTAAAAGGAAGAAGGTACTGGAGAACTCAATGGGTGGAGCAGGAGAAAAGGTCGATCTGGAGCTCTGAGCACCAGATCGAAAACCACCACTTCAGGGCATAGGCCCACTTTCCTTGACGCGAGGATGTCTTCGATCTCCACTGGGAGGTACAGTGAAGCTAAAGAGACCCATTCAGCCGCCAGGCTGTCAGGGATAGTGAGGCCAAGTTTGGGTGAAGCACCTGCCCCTTCTCCTGTGTCAGCAGGCCCAGGGCACTGCCCAGGGGAACTGGAGGCTCTGACAAGAATCGGAGTAGAAGCAAGAACCAAGGTTGTCGAGGCCATGAAGGTGCCATGAGAATCACTGAGGCTTGGTCGTGTTGGATCTTGAAGAGGGTCCTCGCCAGGAGAGGAGGGAACACATACAGCAGACTGGAGGTCCAGTTCAGGAGGAAGGCATCCAGGGCCACCCTGCTCGGGTGTGGTGTCGACCCGCAGAAGCAGGGGAGCTGCAAGTTCACTGGGCTGGCGAACAGGTCCATGGACGGAGTCCCCCAGTGGCGGAACAGCTGGATAACCACCTGCGGACTCAAGCGCCACTCATGCGAGCGGAAAAGCCTGCTGAGCCTGTCAGCGAGGACATTGTCTTGGCCCGGGAGATAGACAGCTCTTAGAGTCATGCCCTGGTGCACTGCAAAAGAGCAGAGGATTGCTTCCCGGCAGAGACAGTAGGAGCCCTGCCCCCCTCCTTGTTTATGTAGAACATCGCGACACTGTTGTCGGTCTGCATGAGCATCGGTCTGCACGAGCATCGACCTGCCCCTCAGGTGGCACTCGAAGACCTTCAGGGTCAACCGGGCCGCATGAATCTCAAGAAGGTTGATCTGCTGTTGAGATTCCTCGGGTGACCACTGTCCCTGGGTGCAGAGGTGGCTGCAGTGGGCTCCCCAGCCCGTGAGGTGTCTGTCATCAAGATGCATTCGTGCGGATGAATCTGGAAGGGCATGCCTTGGAGGCAGCTCTGGGGGTCCTGCCACCAGACTCAACTAGGTTGCGAGACACCCGAACGGGGTCCCGGAGGTGGCCCGAAGCCTATTTTCATTGCGTCCCGAGGCACCATTGGGCTGCTCGCATGTGCATGCAGGCATGGGGAACGCGTACAGTCGAAGCCATGTGTCGCAGGAGGCGCAGCATGGCCCGTGCCGAGACCCTGGGCCAACCTTGGACCTCATCAGCCAGAACACAGAGCCGATCCGCGCGTGCTTGAGGGAGCAAAGCGGTCGCACGTTCCGTGTCGAGGCAAGTGCCAATGAACTCCAGGGTCCGCACCGATGTGAGATGGGGGATTTGGAGTAGATGATCAGGAAACCGAGGCGCTCAAGGAGGACCACTGTGCGCGATGCCGAGTGACTGGCTAGTCTCGGGCACCTCAGCAGAGGACCATCTCTAGATAAGGGTAGACAGATATGCCCTGCAGCTGGAGGTGGGCCACGGTCACCACCAGGCACTTGGTGAAGACTCGTGGGGCAGATGTGAGCCCGAAGGGGAGCA
The DNA here is from genome assembly GCA_033557465.1 of Ichthyophis bannanicus. Taxonomy (NCBI): domain Eukaryota; kingdom Metazoa; phylum Chordata; class Amphibia; order Gymnophiona; family Ichthyophiidae; genus Ichthyophis; species Ichthyophis bannanicus. Next base: position 1,111,113,758 of record CM066031.1, read on the forward strand.
CTCTGTATTGGAAGTGCTCTCCCTGCACCCTGAAATGCAGGTTCTTCCTGTGCTTGGGGTGGACCGGAATGTGAGCGTAAGCTCCTCTGAGTTCCAAGGAGCACAGCCAATCGCCTTGCCGGAGGTAGGGCAGCAGGCCCCCCATCCTCTTCGGAACGAGAAAATACCGGGAATAAAATCCCTGACCCCAGAGGTGTTGCGGAACCTTTTTGACCGCCTGTTGACAGAGGAGATTGTTCAGCTCTTACTGCAAGCAAGTCTGGTGCGTGGGAAGCCGGGTAGGGGCAGTGTGGGGCTATGAGTATCATGTAGCCCTTGTCTCTCTGGAGTTTGAAGAGAGTCTTGGGAATGACCGGAATGGGTGGGAAGGCATATAGGAAACCCTGACCCCAGTGGAGGTGAAAAGCATCCACCTGCTGGCTGTCCGGTGCAGAAGTCCTGGAGCAAAAGCGAGGAAGCTTGGCAGTTTGAGGACTCTAACAGGTCTATCCTCTGGGGTTCCCCAGATCTGAAAAACGTGAGCAATCTTGTTTGCATGGAGAGACCACTCGTGGGGTAGAAGGACTTAAATCAGTTTGTCCGCCAAGACATTGTGTTTGCCTGGAATATACACCGCAAGAAGGTGCATGTAGTGCTGTATGGCAAAAGACCACAGATGCAGGGCCTCATTGCAGAGGGTCCAAGAGCCTGTTCCACCCTGCTTGTTCAAGTAGAACATAGCTACTTGATTGTCTGTCTGGACTAGAATTGTGCGGAATCGAAGATGCTCCTGGAACACCTTGAGAGCATTGTGGATGGCTCTGAGTTCCAGCAGATGTGTGGATTGTGACTCCTGATGAGACCAAAGCCTCTGAGTGGAGAGGTTATCCAGATGAGCTCCTCACCCCAATTTGGATGCATCCGTCAAGGTACACTGATGTGCTGGCATCTGAAAAGGTGACCTTACCAGGTTTTTTGGGATTGCCACCACTGGAGAGACGAGATTAGTCAGGTAGAGACCATTATGTTGTCTCCCAGGCGATCCAATGCCTGAGACCACTGGGAAGCCAGTGTCCATTGAGCTGCGCGCATATGTAGACAAGCATATGGAACATGTACTGTTGATGTCACATGGGCCACATGACCCAAAAGCTGTAGCAGTTCGAGCTGTGAGAAAGTTCTTGAGGCACGCCTGAGATGCTAACTGAATGAGTCGAGCACAGTGGAATTGGGGCAGAAAAGTCCTTGACTGCTGAGTGTCTAGGACAGCCCTTATGAACTCTAGTGTTTGAGAGGGAACAAGTTGGGACTTTGGAAGATTTATTACAAATCCCAAATGTTGCAGCACTTGCATGGTGTGCGAGGGACAGACTGGCCTCTAGAGGTGTTTGCTCGAATGAGCCAGTCTAAGTAAGGGAAGACAAATGTCCCAAGAGTCCTTAGGAATGTGGCTACTACTGCCATGCACTTTGTGAAGACTCTTGGGGCAGAGGCGAGGCTGAAAGGCAGGACTCTGATAATGTCTCCATTGAAACATGAAGCTCAGGAACTTTCTATGCTGTGAGTGAATAAGTATGTGACTATATTACTATATGCCTCCTTTAGATCTAGAGAACAGAGCCAACCCTGACTCTGAAGATAGGGGAGAAGTGTGCCTAGGGAGATCATTTTGAATCTCTCCCATAGAAGGTACTTGTTCAGTTCTGAGGTCCAGAATGGGCCTGTACCATTCTGTTTTCTTTGGAATGAGGAAGTATGGAGAATAGAAGTCCATTCCCTGCTGGGATGGTGGAACCTCCTCTATTGTGCCACGAAAGTTAAGGGAGGCAACCTCTTGCAACAGAGCAGTGAGAGGGGGGCTGAGACCGGAACTCTTGGAGTTGGGGGGGGGGGGGTAGACTTCGTAGATGAAGCCTGTACCCCTCCTGTACTATAGACAGTGTCCACTGCTCTGATATGACAAGGTACCACCTGTGGGCAAAGTGGCAGAGTCTGCCAGGAATGTGGATGGGATCTGGAATCTCTAGAGGCAGAATGGCTATGTTCTCCAGAAAAGAGTCAAAGACCCTGAGGAGGCTGGGTCTGTTGAGATGGTTGAGATTTAGGGAGTCTGAGCCTTCCTTTTGCTGTTTTGATGGCTGCTGCCCTTTCTGAGGAGCATGTTGACACTGTACAGCAGGAGTGTAAGGAGGATAGTACTTCTTATTGAAAAGGCTTTTTTGCTGCCTTTTTCCTAGCTGGGTTGGCTGTAGATCTAGATTGTCTATTAAGAGTGGTGTTCTCAGATTCTGAGTCCCCTTGTCCTGCCAAGCCTTGTCAAAAAAGGTTTTCACCGGTGCAAGGGATATTATCCAGCTTATCTTTGACCCATTGTTCAAGATCTGATGCTTGGAGCCAAGCAATCCTGCGTGCACTGATGCAGATAGATGAAGTTCTGCTGATGCACTCAAAACAGTCAAAGGTCGCCCTGTTAAATTTTGAAACATTTTGAGCATGCTTTACAAGGGCGAGATAATCTGCCCTCTTGTCATCAGGGAGAAGAGGAGCCATGAGCTGCAAATCTCTAGCCACCTAAGGAACACACCCATATAGAGTATATAGCAACTGATCCTGGCCTATAACATGGAGGCCTGAAAACATTGACCAAAAGCATTGAGGGTTCTCGATTCCCTACCTGGAGGGTTGGAGGAATGTGTCTTAGCACTCTGAAACATTGCTGATTCCAACACTATGGAATGGTGCGGTAAATGTGTCTTGAAAACCCGGACACTCCAGTACCCAGTACATGGCATCGAATCGTAGGGTATGTGGAGAGATGGTAAGGGGTGTCTCCCACCTAAGCAGCATAAGGTCGTGAAGTATGCGATGAATAGGAAGAGTAGCTGCTTCCTTTGGGGCTGTAGGATATTGAAGAATTTCAAGTTCCTCAGCCCTAGGCTCTTTCTCTGAAGTCACCGTTTATAGATAGCACTGAGCAACGTCGCAAATAAAGTCTTGGAGGGGACATGCGACGTTGCGGAGATGGAGATGGGTTTTCCGGGAGTTCTCATCTGACGAATTGGAGACCGAAGATGGGAGGGTGTTCCTGCTCTGCACATACTCTGTACCGATCAAAAACAGTAGCCGGAGGTTGCAGTGCCAGAACCTCTGTACCAGAAACGGATTCAAGGGCTGGCTTGGGTGGCAGCATGGTAAGCAGCAAAAAAGTATTTTGATGAAAGCTGGTATTTTGATGAATAGACTATATAAAGGCTTTACTGGTATGGAGGCTGCCAGTAAGGCTGCTAAGCTCCGCTCGATGACCAGGATACATTGATCCATGGAGCTTGCCGATATTTGGGTATCAGTACCAGAATTGCGAGCGACAATCCTTGAGCATGGCACCAGGAGTTCTCTGGAGGTGGAGGCCTCGGGAGCATCCTGGGACCCCAATAAGGTTTTGGAGGCAAGGTCCTCCCTCTGGGGTTGTTTGGCCAGTGCCCCCCATTCAGGGCAATGCCCAAGACATCTTGATGCTTAGGAGATCTACCCTTGGAGGGGCTGGCCAGTCTTCGAAGACCTAGGTTTCGCTACTTGAGATCCTTGTGAGGAAGATGCAGTTCTCGATGACGTCGATGCTAAAGAGACTGCATCGGAGGCAAAGAGGGTACCCAGCTTTGCAGCTCGGTTCTGTGGACCTCTGTTATCTTCCTACAGAAAGGACATTCTGACAGTTGATGATCCGGTCCTAAACATTTTAGACACCAGTCATGGATATCTGTGGCAGAAATGGTACTGCCACATTTGGAACACTTCTTAAAACCACTGATGGTTTTCCATTTTGTCAAAGGAAGGCAGACGCGACCACAAAAAAATAAGGACAAATTTTCTGCAGCAACAGGAATTGCTTCTTGTCGGCTCCGCAGAAAACAAAGAACTGTGGAGGGAGAGCTGGAAAGGCAGGAAGGCGGCTAGGCAGGAAGGCAGCTATGCAGGTGCAGTGGGATGCTCCCAAAAGCTTTCCTACAGAATGCTTTTCAATATGTGAAGACACTATTACTTTGATCTCCAGGAACAAGCAGGAATGTAGTCTGCAATCTAGGAGGAAATGATCTACTTAGATTTGGGTCTTCCTGGGTTGTTAGGGTTAAAAGTTACAAATAGCTGAGAAGACTGACAAAATTGCTTGGTGGCTTGCAGATAGAGCAAAACATGTTTGCAAGTCAATGAATGTAGTGCTTCAGGAGAATTTGGCTGAGCTGCGGAAAGGTGGCAGGAAGCACTATGGATTGATTTGGCTGAGCTGCACAAAGGCTGCCATGTGTCCTAACAGGTGCAGGACAGTGTGTGCTGAAGCCCATCAAGAAGCTAGCAGCTGGGTAGTGAGCTGTTGTAGAGTGGTAATTCTGCTTGAAGGTAAGCTCATGCTATAGTTGTGTCTAAGCAAGCTCTGATGAAGTTCAGAATCTGACTAGGCTCGCACTCTGACTTTTGGGAGCTGATGAAGCCAAGCTGCTGCAGAAGCAAGGCTGTTGTGCAGACGGATGTCAGAGTTGCGTCTTTGTCAGGACATGAGATGAGCCAGTCGCCCAGGTAGGGATAAACAGACACCCTGTTTGTGATGTTGTGCTGCAGCAACTGCCAGGCACTTCATGAAGACTCGTAGAGCTGGAGAGTCCAAAAGGTAAAATTCTGTACTGGTAGTGCTCTGTCTTTAAGCGGAACCTGAGATATTTCCGATGTCGAGGTGAATGAGACTATATGGGTGTAGGTGTCAGATCTAGAGAGGCAAGCCAGTTGGCCTGACAAGAGGTAGAATGGTGGCTAGGGACGCCATCTTGAAATTTTCTCTCTTGATATATAAAGGTTGACGTCCCTGAGATCGAGAATAGGGCGAAGGCCTCTGGATGTTTTGGGGATGAGGAAGAACTGGGGAGTAGAAATCCTGGTTGTGTTCCGAATCTGCTACAGGCTCGATTGCACAGCTGTGGAGTAAGGCTGACATCTCCTCTTCCAGGAGGGGGCAGATAAAGGGGAAGAATTTTGCTTGGTGAGGGCAATCCCCAAGTGGGAAGTGGGGGGGGGGGGGGGGGGGAGGCAGCCGTGAAATTGAGTTTGTAACAGGATGCAATGCTAAGAACCCACTGATCTGTGGTGATAGCATGCCAGGCATCCTGGAAATGCTGTACTCATCCTCCTACAGGTAGTTAGTCAAAACCTAGGGGTTGCCTTGATGGGTTGTGCTGAGGTGACAACAGAATGCTTCCTATCTGTGTCTGGGATGCTGAGGATAAGTAGGAGCAGGCTGACATTGAGATGGAGGCAGAGAATAAGGCTGAAAACACCGCCTAGGGTAATACTGCTGGAAATACTGGTAACTTCTCCTGTACTGAGGGTAGGTAGGACAGCAGGATTGTTGGGCTTGCTCTGGTGGCTGAGCTGAAAGTTCCTTAACTGTGGAGGAGTGGTCTTTCACCTTTGAAAAAGTCTTCTGCACTTTAGAATTGAAGAGGCTATTTTCCTTGACAGGGAGCATCTGCCAATCGGTCATGAAGATCCTCTCCGAGGCTGGAAACCCAGAGCCAAGCTGTGCATCTGGCAAAAATGGACGTAGATGTGGTCCGGGCAACTGAATCAAATGCACTGTAGGTAGTCCTAATTATGTGATAGAGGCACTCCTGCAGGTTGTCTTGATCTTCCGACCCTGGCATAGGAACCGGGCCCAGCATCTGCAAAAGAAGATCATGGCGGTACTGAAGCATCTGAAGTTGGTGAGCTAGTATTTTCAGTTAACTTACCACTCTGAAAAGTCTTTCTGCTGACTGAATCCAAAGTCCATTCATCTTTTCCTGGCGGAGTTTGGGCATGAGCTTTGGAAGACTTTGCCTTGAGGACCGCCTCAGAGATGACAGACTGATGAGGGAGTTAATGTTGGAATCCTGGTGTGGGTAAGTACCTTGTATTTAAGGTCAAGGTAATGAACTGTTGCGTGTCCTGATGCTGGTGTGCTCCATGCTGACGCATGAAGGTCCTGCAGGACCTAATGGACTGGCATGGCTAGGATCTCCTTGGGAGTACTACAAGCCCTTAAGATGGGCTGAAAGTCTCTCATTAGTGGGAGCTTGAGAAGCACTAAGGGCTAGTGCCCTAGACAGCTTCTGGAAAAACTTTGGATAAGATGAATCTTCAGGATGTTCATGTTGTATTGCTGAAGATGGTGTTCTCAATGTCTCACAGGATGGAGGGCGCTGCATCCCACTGGTGGGAATAGGTTGGACTTGTCAAGCAGGCATGGGTCACCAAAAGATTCTGGATCTCTGCAATCTGAGGGGTGGAGGACTCTCTGGGGGGAGGGGGGGTCAGTGGAGGCTGGTAAGAGGGAACCTGTGTGGACAACAGGAGCCGCCGCCAGCAGGAGTGATATATTGTCCTAGATGAAATAGCATAGTAGTTGGAGTTGGTCCCTTGATAGGGATGTATTATCTGGCAGAGGAGGTACTGGAGATGGAGTCGGAATGGGGCCTGAATGTCGTCTTGCTTTCTTGGTTGTGAGGGATGAGGTCTCTGATGACTCACTCCTATATTTGCAGCCTTTTGATATCTCAGCTGTGAGGGCTGGCAGGGCTGCTTTTGCAGCTATGCTTTGATTTAGCCCCGTGTTTCTGAAATACCAGCGTGTCCGGCCTCTGGGAGTGTCCAGTAGAGGCCGGGTTGGGAGAGATGGAGTCTGACCTCTCACCTGCTATTTGAGGCTCTGGGTCGATTTTATCAACACTGGCACCAATAGGGGATCTGCCTCTGGATGCACAGTGGCACCTTCAGGGCCCAGATAAGGCACAATTGGGACCTATGTGATTGGAGTTGAGGCAGGAGCAGAAGACATGTTGGAGGAGATCTGACCTAGAAAAACAGCCTTCTACTACTGGAAGCACAGGTCCCTGCTGCTTTTTTTTTTTAAACTGCACGGCCAGCTCCTGAGTGTGCCTGGAGTTCTATTTTTTATGAGGACTAGAGAAAAACTGCAGGGTGGAGGAAAAAGGAAGACACTAGGTATTTTCCAGCATCACAGTGCACTGTCATATTCTTTTTTTTTTTTTTTTTAAAGTAGAGACAAGAAACAGCACACAAAAAGACCCTGGTGGTAACCACAATACTGATGCCGGAACTGCACAGGGAAAGGGAGACACCGCTTGCACTAAAGAAAAAGTGAAAACAATGAAAATAAACAAACCCGAAGTGAAAATCGATGAAGGAGAGGAGAGCTGTGTAGCACTGTCTGCAGAACGGAAAGACTGAAGAGGCAGAGCAGGAACACAGGGTAGGAAGCTGGGCACGAGCGCTGTCAATGGACAGCACCTAGAGCGTACCTGCATACCCCCTGCTTGTATCTGGAGAAAGCTGGAACCACAGTAAACACTCACGATTTGGTGCGGCAGCCTCTTTTTGCCACCAGAGGTTCAGGGGCTATCCTCTCCACTTGTCTGTAGTCTTTCCCCAAAGACTGGATGGAAGAGGGGGACCAGTGGAGGGGGGTCTGGGTGGTAGGCCCAGTTCTGCCATATGCAAAGGAACAATGCCTACAGGGACTTTATCAGTTACTTATGTTTGTTTTCTCTAAAAACAGCAGCAAGGGAGAATAAGCGTACTTATTTTCCTGTAACAGGTGTTCTTCAGGGACAGCAGGAATCAGTCCTCACATATGGGTGACATCAACGCTGACGGAGCCCTTGTGGAAACATCTCCCCAGCTTTCAAAGAAAGCCTTTGGAAGATGCCATCACGCATGCGTGGTCCCCTTCCCACCCAAGGGTGCCATCTTAGTCAGATGACATAGCTAGGGCAAACAAAAGAAGATGGCAAAAATTGTACAGCACTCCAATGGGAAGAGGGAGGGTTGTGAGGACCAATTCCTGTTGTCCCTGCAGAACACCTGTTACAGGTGAGTATGCTTTCTCCAGAAACAAGCAGGAAGTCAGTCCTCACATATGGGACTCCTTAGCTATAGGCTACCGGGAACCTGTAAAAGAAACACGATCCAGCCGTGAGCAGCTGCAAGCAAGCCTGAGAACAGACTGAAGACCAGTGTCCAGGGAGAACCATGACTCCTGGTAGCCTGAACAAGAAGGGTCAGAGAGCAGGAGTTGCCTAAATCCCGAACAGATTATAGAGTACGGCCTGGTCAAAGACACTGTCCTGTCGGGACTCCCTCTCCAGGTAGTAGTGAGGACCAGGTGGCAGCCCAGCAGATGTCTGCCATAGGGACAGAGCGTAGGCTCGCAACTGAGTTTGCCACAGCACTGACATTGTGTGTTGCGACCAGGTACTCCAATGATAGACCAGCCTGACCGTAGGCAAAGGCAATGCAGTCCATCACCCAGGTGGACATGGTCCGCTTGGTGACAGCCTCCCCTATGGGACTGGAGTTGTATGAACCGAAAAGCTACGAGGCGTTGCGATGGCCCTGAGTATGCAGCAGGTAGGAGAACAGGGCCATTTTGCAGCCCAGAGTATGGAGAACGGCCACTGCCTTGTCAGCGTGGTGCTGTGGAAAGAAGGTAGGAAGCACCACCGCTTGATTGAGGTGAAAGGAGGATACCACCTTCGGAAGGAATTTTGGGTGGATGCGAAGCACGACCCTGTTCTTATAGAACCTAGTGTAGGGTAGCTTGGCCACCAGGGCCTGAAGCTCACCGACACTGAGCAGAGGTGAGCGCCACCAGGAAGACAACCTTCCAAGATAGGTAACGCAAATGGCAGGTAGCCAAAGGTTTGCAGGGTGGCTTGGTAAGCTGCATCAGAATCACAGTGAGATCCCATTATGCTGTAGGAAGCCGGGTGGAGGACTTAGAGAGCAGCAAGCCCCACATGAATTGGGTAATGAGGGGCTGCACAGAAAGATGCTTGCCCTTATGGAGTAATGCTCTGCAGAGTGCGTTCAGGTGTACTCTGACAGAGTTGGACTCTAGTCTGGCTTGCGAGAGGTGGAGCAAATATTGGAGAACTGTGTGCACATGGCAGGAGAACAGGTTGACCTTTTGCTCTGCACACCATACCGAGAATCTGCACCACTTGACAGTGTAGACTCATCTTGTGGAGTTCTTACAAGAGGCTAGGACTTCTTCCACCTCCCTGGGGAGGTTGAAGGGTGCTAGAGTGACCCATTCAGCCACTGTGCTGTTAGCGATAGGGACCCCAGGTTGGGGTGGAGAAGCGAGCCTTCTTCCTGGGTCCGTAGTCCTGGAGAACTCCCCAGAGCGACCAGGAGCTCTGTCAACAGGTAGAGTAACCATGGAAACCAAGGATGTCTGGGCCAGCAGGATCATGGAAGCCTTGTCCCGCTGGACCCTGAAGAGGGTCCGCGTGATTAGTGGTATGGGAGGAAAGGCATATAGAAGGCCCTCCGACTACAAGATAAGGAAGGCGTCCACCACCATCTGGGAATGGTGCGGTTGTGGATAGCAGAAGCAGGGCAGCTGAGCATTGGCTGGGCTAGCAAAGAGGTCCAAACTTGGTTTTCCATAGTCTGAATAGCTGCTGCACCACCCTGGGGTCTAGATGCCACTCATTCTGCTGGGGACCCTGCTCAGTCTGTCTGCCAGGGCACTGTCCTGGCCCAGAAGGTATACTGCCCTGAGGAGCATTCCCTGACTGATTGCATACGAGCAGAGGGCAACTGCTTCCTGGCAGAGGCAGTAAGACCCTGTGCCCCCTTGTTTGTTCAGGTAGAACATTGCGACCTGGCTGTTTGGACCAGCACCGGCAGATGCTGCAGGCGGTGTTAGAAGGCCCCAATCACCAGAAAAATGGCTGAGCTCCAGCAGGTCAATCTGCTGCTGGTTTTCCACGAGAGAACAGTTGCCCTGCGTGCACAGTTCCTCGCAGTGGGCACCCTAGCCCAGTTAGGAGGCATCCATAGTGAGGACCCTCTGAGGGTTTGGGTGTTGAAAGGGCATGCCTTTCTACAGGTGCTGTGTGTCCTGCCACCAATTGAGTGACTCTGCTAGTTGAAGGGATACAGATTCTGTCCTGAAGCCTGCCCGTGGCCTGAGGCAACTGTGAGCAGAGGCACCACTGAGCTGCCCGCATGTGGCGGTGGGTGTTGGGGATCACATGGAGTATGGAAGCCATGTAGCCTAGCAGGCGGAGCATGGACCATGCAGACACAGCGTGATGGTGCTGCTCCTTAGTCGCTAGGGCCTTGAGGCGATCTGCCCTGTCCAAGGGGAGGAAGGCCCTGGCTTGGAGGGTGTCCAGGTGAGCCCCTATGAATTCTAGGTCCTATGTTGGAGTGAGGTGGGATTTGGGGTGGTTTATCACAAATCCCAGATATTGCAGGATCTTGATGGTGCAGGCTGTGACCTGTTGCACCTTTAAGGCAGTGTCGCCTTTTACTAGCCAGTCGTCCAGGTATGGGAAGACGAAGGCCCCTTGGAGACAGCCACTACTACCAGGCATTTAGTGAAGACTCTTAGTGTGGAGGCTAGGCCCCTGTACTGGTAGTGGTTGCCCCCAACTATGAACCTTAAGTACTGCCTGTGATTGGAATGAATAAGGGTGTAGGTATAAGCATCCTTTGGGTCCAAGGAGCATAGCCAATCTCCCTGCTGGAGGTAGAGCAGCAATATTCCAAGGGAGAGCTTTTTGAACTTCTCCCACACTAAGAATTTGTTCAGGTTTCTCAAGTCTAGGATGGGCCTTAGGCCTCCTGTTCTTTTTGGGACCAGAAAGTACCTGGAGAAGAACCCCTTTCCTTTTAGGTGGTGTGATACAGGCTCCACAGTGCTGTCCCTGAGAAGGCCTGCAAGTTCCTGCAGTAGTAGGGCCTGGTGCAGGGAAGTCTGAGGGGGCTTGCCTGGAACGAAAGGGGGAGGAGTCTGGTCCAGGTGAAGGAGGTAACCGTCCCTGATCACCTGAAGTGCCCAGGAGTCTGTAGTGATAGCAGCCCACTGGTGGGCAAAATGAATTAGGCACGCGCCCCCCCCCCCCCCCATTGGTAGCTGGTCCCCCATGGGTGGAGAGGCTATGAGCTATGCTCTGGGAGTCAAAACCTGACCCAGTCTGGACTGAAGCTGGAGTCTGGGGCCCTTAGACTTATGCAGGCCCTGGCCCTACTAAGGAGTCTGGGGTCCTGGTATGGGGGATAGCTTCAATAAGGCTGGCCTTTCTGGTGGAAGGGAGGCCTTTTCCCTGATGGTTTGGGAAGATTGGAGGTCTTCCTCGAGAGTCGAGTCCTGGTGACATACTCTGTCTATCTCCGCCATCGGCTTGTTGAAGAGGTTTTCACCAAGGCAAGAGATGTCGAGGGATTTTTCCTGGACACACTGTTCAAGATCCATTGCCTGGAGCCAGGCCTGGCGTTGAGCACTGATGCCTGTGGCGGCCATCCTCACGTTAGACTCTAAGCAGTTGTAGGCTACTTGAGCACTCTGACAGACTTCAGAGGGTCTGGAAGCATTGGAGGTGGTCCCCACTGAGACCTGCAGAGAAACCCTCGAGTTCCTTGGTTAGGTCTCAAAGGTACCTGCTGATATACAGCTAATAAGTCTGTATGCGGCAGGCCATCAATGAGCTCTGGTAATGTTTCTGCCCGAGGGCATTGAGGACGTGGGACTCCCTGCCCGGGGCACTGAGAAATGCGTCTTCGGGCTTGTCGACGCATGGCTGACTCACCATGGAGGTGTGAGGGAGTTGTGCCTTCTTGAAGCTGGATCCTCACTGGACCTGGTACATAGCGTCCAGATGTCGGCTAACAATCGGCACTGATGCCGGTGTTTCCCTTATTCGAAGGCAGCGCCCGAGGATGGGGGGACAGGGACCGTGAGGGCCTCCTTGGGTGGGGCTTTGTATTGAAGGATTTAGAGTTCCTCCATGAGAGGGTCCTCCAACACTGGTGAGGGACAGTGCCTTCACCATGTCCTGGACAAACTCGAAGACGAGATGTTTTCTGGCTGAGACAGGTGCCTTAATGCTGGTGGGGACAGATCCGAGGGGAGGTCATGGTGTGCTTATGTCTCCAGGGAAGTCTCGAAGTCAGACTCCCAGTCCGAGTAGTCCGAAAACTCGAGGCCCAACAGCTCAAAAGGGGTAGTTGGATCTGGACTTTTATGAACCGCGGCTGAGGCTTGGCCGGAGCCAAAGGCACTTGCTCGGGAGGCTCTTGCTCCCGAGGACCGGGATTGAGACCCTCGCTGAGGGTCTGGCTCAAGGCATGGAGCTCTTGAGAATCTCTTCAGCGGCCCAGGGAGTGCTTGACAGATCTCTGTGGTCTCAGCACATGCACCAGCAGGGCCTGGCATCGATACTTGCTGCAAGGCAAGGAATGCAGAAACACTGCATTCCAACGCCATCATCTTGGCTTCCCTCTCAGAGGTTGCAGCCTTTCACACCAATGCCGGGGTGATCGGGTCGGGTGTCAGGGAGGAGAGGAAGTCCTCAACGGGACAGGCCTCGGAGGTCAGAGATCTGTAGCCGGAGGCCTTGGTGTCTGTCCTGGGTACCTTTGCTGGCCGCTCTCTCTCCAACTCCTCTGATACCCTCCGGGGGCTGTGGGACTGCGCACAGGACTTGCCATGTGTGTCTGCTTCACAGGAAGAGGTCCTCGAGGATTTCTTTTTTTATGCTCTCGCTCCGGGGAACCTTGGTCAGAGTGTCCACGTGTCTGCTTGGACACTGCAGGGGTTTTACGTGACTCAGAGGATCCGTGCGGGGCCTTAGAGCCTGTGACTACTGGAGATACCGGGGCTGAATCTGACCTGTGGAAGATGTCATCCTGCTTCTGCAGGTGACTCTGGATAGCCTTAGTGGACAGTTTTACACAGGGAGCATGCCTCTGGGTCATGGTCGGCACACGGACACCTGAGGCAACAATTGTGTGGGTCAGTAAGGGACATGTTCTTAGAGCACAGATCACACTTCCTAAACCAGGTGGCCACTGGGGCAGAAAGAGGCCCCAGTAAGGTCGAAGATCTTCGAAGCAGCCAGCAGTTGAAAAAGGCACGAAACCGTGCTGGACGGAAAAAACTTAACCAATAGGTTTGGAGTCCCGATGCCAGGGCAACGGGGCTCGGAGGCAGGAAAAGGACCGGTTCTAACTGGATGATGCACAGAAGTGCACAAGGAAATCAACGTTTCTTCAGAGAGAGAGAGAGAGAGAGAGAGAGAGAGACACAAACATCTGTAGGGCTCCGCAGAAAAAGGGAGACTGAGTAAGATGGCACCCTTGGGCGGGAAGGGGACCACGCATGCGTGGTGGCATTTCCCAAAAGTTTTCTTTGCAACCTGGGGAGATGCTTCCATGAGGGTTCTGTCGGCATCGACGTCACCCATACATAACAGCCAAATTCCTGCTTGTTCCTGGAGAACAAAAGGGAATAGATAAGAACTAAGGGCCCCTCAGAAGGATCCTCTGGATCCTAACCCATTGAACTGCACGCTCTCATAGCCAGGGGCTCGCCCCAGGAGGAAGAGAACCACCAGAAGGGTATATTGCATACTCCCTGGGGTCCAGGAAAGGTAAACTGCTTCGGAACCAGTCTCAAACTGGTCAGGAGCTATAGGCCTTAAGGAGCAGGAAAACAACATCTGCTGGAGACAGAAAATATAGAGGGTTCCTTCTGGCTATGCAGGAACTCATGCCAGCGATGTCAGCATAGTTGTACTTTCTTTTCTCTATCTCCCTCATCTGCTGGCAGGGGGAGATAACTCACTAGTCTGACTGGTCTAGTAGGAAGATCTGGAATTTGTTTTTTTTCAAAAAGCAGTTTATCAAATTTGTGAACGAAAAGTATTGAGGGAAGTCTGGTTGGTTTTGCTCATTAAGTCAGGCCTCTGAGCAAACACTGTTCATTTATTAGGAACAGTTTTTTTGGCCCATTTAAGTTGCATCACAAGAACAAATAAATTTCTATATTTGTCTATGAAATAAGCCACCCTGTCTAGTGGGTTTTCCCCCTCTGCTCATCCCTCTGTTCCTTATCTAAATAGTCCAGCAGTATTAGACCTCGAGCCTGCATTATATACCCGTTTGGTTTGCTCTAGTTGCTCAGACAGCTCTTCTACACCCTGGGCGTGCTTCTGTCTCATCTCCTGAATCTGTACTTCATGTAATTTTGCTTCATCCTCTAATGTCTTCTTCATTTGGGTCACTTCTTGCTCACGTTTTGTCCTGGGGAAAAAATGAAACATTCAACAATGTTTTATACAGTTTAATACCTTTAATGGCAAAATGGTAGAATTACAGCTCAGTTATGGACCCCTCCAACAGCATTTAATTTGCTGATCAAGTTTCCTTAATTTAGGCAAGGGGTTTTCAGCTGTCCTTGGAATACACCTAGCCAGTCAGGTTTTCAGGATAATCACAATGAATATTGCTGCCATTGCATGCAAATCTCATGCATATTCATTTTGGTTATCCTGTAAACCTGACTAGCTAGGTGTTTCCCAACTGGTTTGAGAACCTCTGGTCAAGACAGCATATGCGCCAAATACTAGCTCATCTGTATAATCTTGGCATCTCTTTTCTGGTCTAGTAGATTCAGTGTTAGTAAGAGATACCAGGTCAATGTTACTGGATAATAAAGACCAGACAGTTAAGAAAGTGGCTTACCAATAAGAGGTATTCACTGAAGAGATGTGCATCACTATTCATACGAGTGATACTGAACCTTTTTTCCAATATTCTAGGGAGTTCTAAGAAACCCTCTGGACATGCACATTAGTTTCCATGCTCCAATTCCAGATAAACAATACAAAGTATGCAAGGCATTTCCACCTTTACTGGATTGTGTACAAGTCCAAAGAACTCTGGAAGGACAATTGCCTGATTTAAGGTAAAGTGTACAGCAGAATTTAGACTCATTTGTAGCACTGCCTGTTTTCCCATAGACAAGCAATGCAGGTAAACTTGATGGTGATGTCATCTGACAGCCTGCAGGCCTGGAGTCTTCTCCAGTCTATGAAAAGTCTTTAGGACTTCTGTAAGTGTCACGGTTCTCATTTCCCCAAGTATCAGTGAAGATTACGTGAGCCCCAAGTTTAGTTTGACCACGAGCTATGCTGATAGCCCTCCTCCATCATTCTCCTCAAACTATACTTTACTAAAAAAATCCTTGCCAAACAGAGGAAGCTCAGAGGATTTCCAGCCATGATAGCAGTAGATTCCCTCATAACATCTACCTTCAGTTTCTACTGCGCATATGCACCTTTATCCGACTGCTGCTAACAATTAGGCACTGCAGAATGGTCACAGCCTTCATTGGCACCACTTCCTGTTGACAAAATCCCTCCAGGCCCAGTTAAGGCTCAGTCAGGAGGATTCAAAGGAACCAGCAGCAGCTGTGTGCATAGGAGCAGCTTCCATCCCAGCGCCTTCAGGATTTCAGCCAGCTGAAGGCCCCCAGATTTGGGACCAATGTCTATGCCCTCACCACAGGTATCCATGACAGGGGGGGGGGGGGGATTTCCTACCCAGATGCAGAAGGAAAGAAGTTCTGCTCATCTTGCACAGCCCCATTTGCCAGCTTAGAGCAGTTACTCACCTGCAACAGGTGTTCTCCAAGGACAGCAAGAATCAGTCCTCACATATGGGTGATGTCAGCGCCGATTGAGCCCATGCGTAAGCATCTCCCCAGCTTTCAAAGAAAACCTTTGGGAGATGCACTATGCAGACGTGGTTCCCTTCCCGCCCAAGGGTGCCACATCTTGCCTCAGTCTGATGACATAGCTAAGACAGGAAACTTAAATGGTAAAGAAGCAACTCCAAGGGGAGGAGAGAGGGTTGTGAGAACAGATTCCTGCTGTCCCATGAGAAAGCATAGTTACTCACCTGTAACAGGTGATCTCTGGGAACAGCAGGAATATAGGAGCCCATGCGTATATAGGAGCCCATGCAGGAATGCTCCCCAGCATCCAATAGGAAAGCTTTAGGGAGCATCCCACTGTACCTGCGCTGCTGCCTTCCCGCCTTTGTGACTCTCCCTCAGTTGAGTTTGTAGCTGAGATAAAAGGAGAGAATAGAGAGAAACCCTACAACTCCTAGGGGAGAAGGGTGGGTTGTGAAGACTAAATTCCTGCTGTTCCTGTTACAGATGAGTAACTAAGCTATCTCCAGGAACTTGCAGGAATGTAGTCTTCACATATGGGACTCCCTAGCTTCCAGATACCTGAGAAATGCTCCCAGAATCAGATTTGCCTCAGAGCAGTCATGGATCCTTCATAGATGTCTGGCATTGAAAAATTCCAGGACGGAGGGTAGGAGTTGCCCTAAGTCTGAAAAAGGTGCTGGAGTACCGCCTGATCAAACATGGCATCCCAATGGGAGCCCTTGTTTAGACAGTAATGAGCCGCAAAGGTATGTACCAAAGACCATGTGGCTGCTTGGCGAATTGTCAATGGCAATAGAATGTAGGTTTGCCATGGATGCAGCCACGGCATGAACATTATGGGCAGTGACATGACCTTCAAGGGATAGTCCTGCCTTATAAGCAAATGAAATGCAATCTGCTATCCATTTAGAAAGTTAGTATTGGGTCGTTTTGTACAGTGTGACTGCACTTATCCAACTGAAATACACTCCAAATATATCAAAAGGTAGTAGACAACTTCACTATTCCAAATCTCCCAAACACACACTTCGTTCTTTAGAGTACTCACAGTAGCAGTCACGCAAGGTCTCAGACTTAAGTGCTACTGTGAGTACTCTAAAGAACGAAGTGTGTGTTTGGGAGACTTGGAATAGTGAAGTTGTCTACTACTTTTTGATATATTTGGAGTGTATTTCAGTTGGATAAATCCATTTAGAAAGGGCATGTTTGGATTGTGGCAACTCCAAGTGACTGGAATCAAAGGAGATGAACAGAGCCTTTATGGTGCTCAGCAGTCCTTTGACGATAGAAGGCTAAGGCCTGTTTACAGTCAAGGGTATGAAGGGTTGCCTGTGCTCTAGAGGAATGCGGTCTAGGGAAAAAGACAGGCAGGTAAACAGAATGATTGATATGGAAAAGAGACATCACCTTTGGCATGAAATGAGGGTGAGTCCTAAGGACCATTTTATCATGGTGGAACCAGGTATAAGGTGGGTCTGCCACCAATGCCCGACGTTCACTGATGTGTCTAGCTTAAGTGAGAGCAACAAGGAAGATGACCTTCCAAGAGACTTTAGTGAGGTTGTGGTTAAAGGTTCAAAGGGTGGCTTTAGGAGCTGTCCTAAGACAGCATTAAGATCCCATGCCACCGGTGGTGGCTTCATGGGAGGCTTGGCCAATAAGAGGCCACTCATGAAATGCGTTACAAGTGGTTGTGAGGAGACAGGCTGCCTATCCAAGGTATGGTGAGAAAGAGTAGTTACTCATCTGTAACAGGTGTTCTCCAGGAGCAGCAGGAATCAGTCCTCACATATGGGTGTCATCGGCGCCGATGAAGCCCCAGCGGAGCATTTCCCCAGCTTTCTATGAAAGCCTTTGGGAATGCAGGCACACATGCGCGGTTCCCTTCCCGCCTAAAGGTGCCATCTTACCTCAGTCAAATGACATAGCTAAGAACAGCACACAAAAATGAAAAATAAACTATGTACAACTGCAACTCCAAGGGGAGGAAGGAGGGTTGTGAGGACTGATTCCTGCTGCTCCTGGAGAACACCTGTTACAGGTGAGTAACTACTCTTTCTCCAGGACCAAGCAGGAAGTCAGTCCTCACATATGGGTGACTCCCTAGCTCTGGGCTACCAGGAAACCAGGCTGAACAAGAGAACTCCCTCTAGTCCAAGCAGTACAGAAAGGCTTTTCACTGACACAACCTCCACCGGTAGCCCAACAGAGGGCAGGAGTTGACTAAACCTCAAAGAGATTCCGGAGTACGGCTTGGCCAAAAGCACTGTCCCTACGGGACTCCCTCTCCAGACAGTAATGGGCTGCAAAGATCTGGCTTGAAGACCAAGTTGCAGCCCTGCAGATGTCTACCAAGAGCACAGAGCGGAGATGAGCTACTGAGGCAGCCATTGCCCTGACACGGTGGGCCGTAACCCGACCCTGCAAAGGAAGGTCAGCTGCCTTGTAAGCCCAGGTGATACAGTCAGCCACCCAGATGGACAAGGTACGCTTGGACACAGCCAACCCCAAGTTTTTAGGGTCAAAAGAAACGAAGAGCTGAGTAGCCCTTCTATGCCCCTGCGTACGGTCAAGGTAGAAGGATAAGGACCTCCTACAGTCCAGGGTATGCAGAACTGCTTCAGCCTGGCTTGCATGAGGCCTAGGGAAGAATGTTGGAAGAACCACCTCCTGGTTAAGGTGGAAGGAGGAGACAACTTTTGGGAGGAACTTTGGATGAGTCCTAAGGACTACCCTGTTCCTATAAATTCTGGTGTAAGGCCTATCACAGACTAGGGCCTGAAGCTCACTCGCCTAGCCGAGGTAAGGGCTATCAGGAAGAGTGTCTTCCAAGAGAGGAAGCACAGTGGGCAAGTAGCCATCGGCTCAAAAGTTGGGTGAGTCAGTTGTTGCAAGACCACATTCAACTCCCACTCAGGGGCAGGACGACGGATTGGAGGCTTGAGCAAAAGCAAGCCCCTGAGAAAGCGGGACACCAAGGGGTGAACCGACAGAGAATGTCCTTCCACCAGTGAGTGGTGAGCTGCTAGAGCTGAGAGGTGGACCCGAACAGAATTGGACTTAAGTCCCTGATTGGATAAGTGCAAGAGGTACTGAAGTACTACAGGGACAATACAGGAGAAGGGATCTTCTGTACGTAACTGACACCACACAGAAAATCTCTTCCATTTGAGAGCATAGGTTTTCCTTGTGGACCATTTCCTAGAGGCTAGGACAACCTCTTCAACTTCCTGAGGTAGGCCCCAGGGAGCCAAAACTACCCTTGCAGCCTCCATGCCATCAAACTGAGAGCTTTGAGGTTGAGGTGCAGAAGAGACCCCTGATCCTGAGACAGAAGGTCGGGTTGCAACCCTAAAGGCAGTGGAGGATCCACTGCCAGCTGAAGCAAAAGTGGAAACCAAGGTTGTCTCGGCCACCCAGGAGCCACCAGCAGGACAGAGGCCTTGTCCTGGAGAATCTTGAACAGAGTTCGGGCCACCAGAGGCGTGGGTGGAAACGCATACAGGAGGCCCTGAGACCATGGAATCAGAAAAGCATCTGCCGCCATCTGCAGAGGATGCGGTTGCCTGGAGCAAAACTTTGGCAGTCTATCGAAGGGAGATCCCATTTCAGGAAGATCTTCTGAACTACCAAGGGATGCAGCTGCCACTCGTGGGGCTGCAAGATTCTGCTCAACCGGTCGGCCAGGTAATTTTCCTGGCCTGGAAGGTACACAGCCCTGAGGAGCATGTTGTGCTTGAGGGCAAATGAACAAAGGTCCTGAGCCTCTCAACAAAGGAGTCTGGACCCTGTCCCGCCTTGTTTGTTCACATAAAACATGGCTACCTGGTTGTCTGTTTGAACCAGGACATATTGATGAGCCAGGGCAGAAGAGAAAGCTTTGAGAGCTAGGCGAATAGCCCTGAGTTCCAGGAGATTGATCTGCTGTTCCGCCTCCCAGGGAGACCACAGACCCTGGGTGCACTTGTCTCGACAATGAGCTCCCCAGCCCTGCAGGGAGGCATTAGTGGTCAGTACCACTGTGTACCCAGGAATCTGAAAGGGCACGCCTTTGAGGAGATTGGGTGGGTGCAGCCACCAGCTGAGGGAGTTCAGAAATGGTCTGGACACCCTTATCCTTTCTCTGAGGCTGTCTGTGGCCACTGAGTCCGAAGGCACCACTGTGCAGGCCTCATATGGAGCCTGGCATTGGGGGTCACATGTACTGTGGAAGCCATGTGGCCAAGTAGCCTCAGGCAGAGCCTGGCGGAGACCAGAGTCTTGCAGAGAAACTGGTTTGCTAAGTTTATCAGTCTCTGGGCTCTGTCCTCTGGCAAGAAAGCCTTTGCCAGCAGAGTGTCCAACCTTGCCCCTATGAACTCCAAGTTCTGGGAGGGGAGCAAAGTGGACATTGCAAAGTTTATGACGAAGCCCAGGCTTTGAAGAAGAGCAATAGTTCTGAGGGTGGTTTGTCTGGCCTCCAGGCATGTCTGACCCCTGATGAGCCAGTCGTCCAGATAGGGGAAGACAAAGATACCCTGATTCCTCAGGTAGGCTGCTACCACAGCCAGGCACTTGGTAAAGACCCTGGGAGCGGAGGTGAGGCCAAAGGGCAGCACTCTGTACTGATAATGGTTTCCTCCCACAATGAACCTGAGGTACTTTCTGTGGTCTGGATGAATGAGGATGTGGGTATACGCATCCTTTAGATCTAAGGAGCATAGCCAATCTCCCTGCTGGAGGTAGGGCAGACGTGTTCCAAGAGTAAGCATCTTGAACTTTTCCTTCTCTAGGAACTTGAGGTTCCTGAGGTCTAGAATGGATCGAAGGCCACCGGTTCTTTTGGGCACTAGGAAATACCTGGAGTAGAATCCGTGACCTTGCAAGTGGGGAGGCACAGGCTCCACTGCCCTGTCCACCAACAGACCTTTGAGCTCTTGAAGGAGAAGGTCTGTGTGCAGGGGAGGCCTTGGAGGCTCCCCTGGAAAGTATGGAGGAGGCAATTGGTGAAAATGCAGTGCATAGCCCCTGTGGACTATGTCCAACACCCAATTGTCCCTGGTGATGAGGGGCCATTGGTGGGCAAAGAGGGCGAGGCGACTTCCTGTGCTGGGTTGGGATAGCAGGGATGGAGAGGCTACGCTCAAGGAGTCAAAAACCCCCACCCTGCTGAGTAGGAGCAGGGGCCGGAGGCTTGGGGGTCCTCTGCCTACGGGGCCCATTACCCTGCCCCTTGGCTTGCTGACCCTGGGGTGCAGCTTGGGCAGTCTGATATTGAGGGTACTGTTTGTAGGCAGTGCCCTTCCTCGGGTATAAGGGCTTTTTACCCGGGCCCTTTTTTATGAGAAGGGGCAGAGGTCTTTCGAGACAGCCTTGTCCGTGTAAGGTGCTCGGTTTCGAGCTGGGCGGCCTTCTCGGTCATGGGCTTGCCAAACAGGTTTTCACCTCAGCAAGGGACATCGACCAACTTGTCCTGAACCCATGGCTCGAGGTCCGATGACTGCAGCCATGCCTGGCGTCGAGCCACGATGCCGGCTGCCGCTACTCGGGCCGAAGCCTCGAAGCCATCGTAGGCGGCGCAGGACATGAACTTCGAGCAGTCCCGAATCCCCGAGGACAAGGACTTGAATCTCTGCAAGGGTTCCCCAGAGAGTCCAGCAGAGAACCCGGCCAACTCCTTGGCCAAGTCCCGCAAGTACATGCCCATGTACAGCTGGTAAGACTGGACACGGCAAGCAAGCATCAAGCCCTGAAAGCACTTTCTACCGACGCCATCGAGGTTCCGGGCCTCCCTGCCGGGGGGCACCACGGAGTGCATCTTCTGGCTCTTCAGACGATGCATGGCTGATTCCACAACCATGGAATGGTGTGGTAGCTGTGCCTTTTGAAAGCCAGGGCTCTTTCGGAGTCGATAGATCAAGTCGACTCGCTTGCTGAGAACCGGCACCAAGGCCGGTGCCTCCCACATCTGGAAGAGGAGCTGTTCCAGCATCGGAGGAACTGGGACGGTAAAGGCCTCCTTTGGAGGAGAGTAATACTGCAGGGCCTCGAGCTCTTCAGCTCGAGGCTCCTCCTTGGGGTCCGCCGGAATAGCCAAGGCAGTGGCCATATCCCGGACGAACTCCGAGAACCTAGTATCCTCCGGAGGGGATCTACTCCGGGGCTCAGACTACGGTGAGTCCGAAGGGACGCACCAAGTCTTGAACGTATCGGGGGACTCCTCGTCCTCCGTCTCCCAGGCGGACTCATCCGACGAGGAATTGGGGTCCGACCCCACGGGGCCCTGGAGCACCCACCCCGACGCCGGAGGCACCGGTGTCGACGCCCTCGGTCCCGAAGGGAGGTCGAGGGAGACCGCGACCGAGGTCGACTTCGAGCTATGATAGACTCGAGTATCGGCTCGGTCTCCGTGGTCGACTTCGAAGTTGATGTGCCAGACAGGCTGGCCATCAGTGCCAGACAGGCTGGCCATCAGTGCCAGACAGGCTGGCCATCAGTGCCAGACAGGCTGGCCATCAGTGCCAGACAGGCTGGCCATCAGTGCCAGACAGGCTGGCCATCAGTGCCAGACAGGCTGGCCATCAGTGCCAGACAGGCTGGCCATCAGTGCCAGACAGGCTGGCCATCAGTGCCCGCTGCTGCCCCATGAAGGTAGACAATCTCCAAGGCTGTCATCCTGAGACTCAGCTCGGGAGACGCAGCAGCCACCGACTCGGGCCCCGGCAGCGCTGGGCCCGACGTCGGCTCTCTGGGAGGAGAGTCCTCGAGGACCACAGGGCTTACGTGTCCAGCAGACTCCGGCTCCACACGAGGGATCTTGGCAGGCTTCTCCTGTTCCATGGGCCCGGGGAGACGGTCGGGGGTCTTAGACCTGGCCCTCGAGGAGCCAGGGACCTCATCCGATGATGCCCTCGCGAGCCTCTTCTTCCTCTTACGTTCCCAGTCGGGGGACCCCCTGTCCGAGGAGCTTTGACAGTGCTCGGGATCAGAATCCCGAGATGTCGAGGCCTCAGATGAGGTCCGGGCCCGGCCGGAGGCAGAGTCTGAGAAAAGCCTCTCTTTCTGCTGCTGGCGACTTCAGAGTGCCTTGGAAGACATCTTCCCACATGGTCCACACGTCTTAGGGTCATGATCAGGACCGAGGCACCGAAGGCAGCAGTCGTGTGTGTCGGTGAGAGACATTAATTTCTTACACCGATCACACTTCTTAAAACCACTGGAAGCCATCGGGGAAAAAAAAAAAAAAAAAAGAGTCCTCGCGAGGTCAAAGGACCGGCCTTCCAGGGAAAAGCAAAAAAAGGGCGCGAACGCCACCCATGAAGGGCAAAAACCGAAAAGGAGGAACGGGCTCGATATCGGTGTACCGAACCCGGCGGTAGGGGAACCGGTGTCGAACCGGAGAAAAAACAGCAAGGATCGCTGAAGAAAAAATCACTTTTATCCGGGATGACAGGACACACGTCCGGTGGGCTTCTCGGAAAAAAAAGAGACTGAGGTAAGATGGCACCTTTAGGCGGGAAGGGAACCGCGCATGCGTGCCTGCATTCCCAAAGGCTTTCATAGAAAGCTGGGGAAATGCTCTGCTGGGGCTTCATCGGCGCCGATGACACCCATATGTGAGGACTGACTTCCTGCTTGGTCCTGGAGAAGCAGCAATTGCACTGAGGTGAACCTTCACCGAGTTAATCTTGAGATCAGAGGAGGAAATATGGAGTAGATATTGAAGGAGAGCTTTGACAGGAGCTGAGAAGGGATTAAGATCCTTCTGGGGACACCAAGTGGAGAACCTACACCACTTGAAGTCATAGGAACATCTGATGGACTGTTTCCTTGAGGCTAGCAAGATCTGCTTTACTTCTTGAGGAAGCTTAAGATATTGCAATCAATGTTCCCTCTAATTTTCTGTAGGCTGTGTGCGCATAAAATATCAGCTGTGCAGCTTTTGAAGGAAGGTTAAATTTTTGTGCACCACAACGACACTCGGAGTTATATACTTTAAAATTTGACTACACATCAGAATACAGTATGTACACCACATTGATTTTAATCAAATTAAATGAAAATAGATTACTAAATGAAGCAGAAAATTTCTAGTAATTACAATCACAACTTTAAAATTTTAAGACATCTGTGTTTTCTATCAGAATCAGAACCGTAATTTTTGTGCGCTCTGTTGTAAAGTATGTGCGCTCGCTTGGCGAGGTGTGTGCGCACGCACGTGCGCACAGCTTAGAGGGAACAGTGATTGCAATACTACGCTCTCAGCAGCCAAGCCATGAGATGGAGACTGCAGACTGGGATGGAGTAGCATCCCTTCTTCCTGTGAAGAGAGATCGGGAGCTGACCAGAGACTCAGGAGGCAAATCTGGGACAGATGCAGGAGAGGAAACCACAGTTGACGTGGCCAGCATGGGGCTATGAGGATCATGTGGCTCCTGTCTGCTTGAAGCTTGAAAAGCATTTTGGGAATCAGGGGTATGGGAGGAAAGGCATACAGGAAATCCCAACTCCAGTGAAGGAGGAAACCATCCACCTGTTGGAGGCTGGATATCGGGGTTCTGGTGCAAAAACAAGGTAGTTTGGCATTTTGCAGAGTGGCAAAAAGGTCCGTCTCCTGAGTTCCCCAGGTCTGAAAGATGCAGGAAATTGTTTCCTGATGGAGGGACCATTCATGCAGGAGGATCCGACTCAATCTGTCTGCTAAGACATTTTGCTGTACTGGAGATACACTGCTTGGAGGTGCATTCTATGAGCAATAGAAAAGGACCAAAGATGAAGAACCTCCCTGCAAAGGGCCCAAGAGCCCGTTCCCCCCTGCTTGTTCAGATAGAACATAGCTATCTGATTGTCTGGACGAGAACTCTGTGGCCCTGTAACTGTTGAAACACAGAGTATTGAAGACAGCATGAAGCTCCAGTAAATTTATCTGGAGCTGCAACTCCTGCTCCATTCAGCAGCCCTAAGTGGAGAGAGAGTCCAAGTGGGCATCCCAGCTCAGTTTGGAGGCATCAGTTGTCAGGATGCATTGATATTGAGGATCTGAAAAGGTGACCCTATGAGATTTTCTGGGATAGACCACCACCAAAGGGAGTTGATAAGACTGACTTGGATGTGGTCCTTGAGGGCTCCGGAGATCTGCTTCCACTGGGAGGCAAGAGTCCATTGAGCTGTCTGCATGTGCAGATGGGCATATGGGACTACATGCACGGTGGAGGCCATATGGTCTAGAAGTTGGAGCATTTCCCTAGCCGAAAGATTGTCTGAACCTTGAGATGCTAGCTGCACGAGTCTAGTACAACGGTTCTGGGGCAGAAATGCTCTTAACTGTCAAGTGTCTAGAAGGGCTCCTATGTATTCTAGTGTTTGAGTGGGAACTAGATGGTATTTCGGAAGATTTATCACAAATCCCAGATTCTGCAGTACCTGCATTGTATGAAGGAGGGACAGATGAACCTCCTGTGAAGTGGGTGCTCTTATTAACCAGTCTAAGGGAAGATGAATATTCCAAGAATCCTTAGATATGTGGCTACGACCACCATACACTTTGCGAAGACTCTTGGGACAGAGGGGAGCCCGAAGGAAAGGACTCTATTGATTGTGATTTCCTTGGAAGATGAAGCGTAGATGCCTCCTGTGTTCTGGATGAATGAGGATGTGAGCATATGCTTCTTTTAGCTCTAGAGAGCAGAGCCAGTCCTGCCTCTGGAGATAAGGTAGAAGGGTTCCCTAGTGAGACCATATTAAATTTCTCTCGGAATAGAAACCTGATTAGGTTCCTGAGGTCTAAGATGGGTCTATGCCCTTCATTTTTTTTTGGTATGAGAAAGTACGGAGAATAGAATCCCATCCCCTGTTGGGATGTTTGAATCTCTATGGCACACTGACAGAAGAGTGATCTCTTGCTGCAGGAGAGCAGTGCCTAGGGGTTTAGAATGATATTCCCCTACTAGGGTGGGTGGTGCTTTGCAGATGAAGCTTGTACCCCTCTCGCACTATGGTTAGTGTCCACTGCTCCGAGGTGATAAGATGCCACCTGTGGGCATAATGGCAAAGTCTGCCTGCTATGTGGAGGGGATGGGGGTTCTTCAGAGGCAGGGTGACTGTTCTTTATGAAGTCAAAAACAAGGCGAAGATTGAGTCTGCGCAGCTAGCTGAGATTTAGGAGCCTGTGGCTTTTTCTGTTGCTTAGGAGGCTGTTGCTTCCTCTGGGTACCCTGAGGTTTGTATTGAGAAGCTGGGGGGTAAGGGTAAAATTTCTTCTTAGCATAGAAAGGCTTCTTTGCCGCTGCTTTCTTCTTGGCAGGGTTGGCGGCAGCTTTGGAAAGCCTATTGAGGGTAGTATTCTCAAACAGAGGCCTTATCTTACCAATCCTTTCCAAACAGGTTCTCACCAGTACAGGGAATATTACCCAGCTTATCGTGAACCCATTGTTCAAAGTCTGATGCCTGGAGCCATGCAATTCTACGTGCACCTATATAGGTAGAAGTTGCTGTGCTAGTGCATTCAAACCAGTCAAAGGTTGCCTTGTTGACAAATTTGGAAACATTTTGGGCATGTTTGACTAATATAAGGTAGTCTGACCTCTTACCATCCGGGAGAAGAGGAGACATCTATTCCAGATCCCTAGTTACCTCCTTAAGGAACATACCCATATAGAGTATGTATGAACTTATCCGGGCTGAGAGCATGGAGGCCTGAAAACAGACGCCCAAAAGTATCAAGTGTTCTATATTCCCTGCCTGGGGGATTGGAGGACTGCATCTTAGAACTTTTTTTCCCCCTTATTTAATATTTGCGTATTTAACATATTGACTGTATCAACAGAAGCTCTATATCAATATTCAAGCTATTCTCCCCACCCCCTTTTTATATAGTTTACCTTATGCAAGGTCTCTCCACAAACATCCCCGTCCCCCCCAGCCCCAAACCCCCCACCCCCTCTGAAGACATCTCAGCTTTCTAAATAGTCCAGCAGGGCTGCCAATGCCTGCAGAACCCCACTCTTCTGGTGTCGCAAGGCTGTAAGTTGGCTCCATCAAAACTTGCCTGTGCAACTGGGTCCCTCCACTGTTCCATTCCCGGAAACACCACCCGTTTCCAGGACTGGTCAATCTCACTCCGAGCTGTTGAATGCAAGTCTGAACTGGTCAGACCCACTTCCGGGGCACACAGGCCAGCCAAATTTCCAACAAAAAAACCCCATGTCAAGGCCTTTATCTAACTAAAATATCAATAGTACATGATTCCTCATCTCCCCCAATAAGAGAAAACCAAGGGGCAGTCCCACCAAATATGTATAAATGTGTCCAGCATGCCACATTGCTGCCAACACCACTCTGATGTAGCAGGGTACATCTTGTGAAGTCGAACAGGCGTATAGTACCAATGATAAAGGAGTTTATAAGTCGTCTCGCACCGATATGGATAGCATCTGACGAACTGGATTCTCATTCACCGTCAGCCACTCTTGTTCAACCAGCACCCTCCCCAAATCCCCTTCCCACCCCTGTTGGTGCGGAAACTTCTCAGAAGGAGCCCCCTACTACGCCAGTAACTCATCCAGAATGATTTCAAAATGTTGTACCCCTCCTCGTAGGTACTTCAGATAGTTCTCTGCAGTAAAAAGCGGGTGATTTGAAGAGGGGCAAAAAAGTCCCCACTAGGCAGGTGGTACTTTATTCGGAGTGCAGGAAAAAAGAGCAACTCCTCTACAGCAGATACACTAAATGAAATCTTTGCTTTGGTCTTTACTGAAGATGTAGGGATGTTACCCATTACTTAAGTGGTATTTAAAGGTGATACTGTGGAAGAATTGAAAGAAATATTGATACATCGGGAAGATGTATTACAACTATTTGATAAACTGAAAAGTAGCAAATCACCTGGACTGGATGGTATACATCCAAGGGTGTTGAAAGAACTGAAATATGAAATTGCAGACCTGCTATTAGTAATCTGTGAACTATCATTTAAATCATCTGTAATACCTGAAGATTGGAGGATTGCCAATGGAACGCCAATTTTTAAGAAGGGTTCTGGGGTGATCCAGTAAAGTACAGACCGGTGAGCCCAATGTCAATACCAGGAAAAATGGTACAAACCATCACAAAGAACAAAATTACTCAGCATGTAGTCAAAGCTTAATGGGAGACAGCCAACATGACTTTAGACAAGGAAGATCTTGTCTTACTAATCTGTTATGTTTTTTTGAAGGTGTGAATGAACAGGTAGATAAAGGTGAGTCAGTTGATATAGTGTATCTGGACTTTCAGAAAGCCTTTGACAAGTCCCCTCATCAGAGACTTGGCAAAACTAAAAAGTCATGGGATAGGGGAGGTGACGTACTATTGTGGATCAGGAACTGGTTAAAAGATAGAAAGCAGAGGGTAGGGCTAAATAGCCATTTTTCCCAATGGAAAAAGGTGAATGGTGAATAGTGGAGTACCCCAGGGATCTGTGCTGGGTCCGCTGCTTTTTGACATTCATAAATGACTGGAAAAGGGAACGACGAGTGAGGTTATCAAATTTGCAGATGACAAAACTATTTAAAGTTGTTAAAACCCAAAAGGAATGTGGAAAATTGCAAGAGGATCTTGATAAATAGGAAGACTGGGCATCCAAATGGCAGATGAAATTTAATGTGGACAAGTGCAAAGTTATGCACCTAAGAAAGAACATCCCAAACTATAGTTACATGATGCAAGGTTCCGCATTGGGAACCACCACCCAGGAAAGAGATTTAGGTGTCATCGTGGATAACATGTTAAAACCCTCCACCCAGTGTGTAGCAGCGGCCAAGAGAGCAAATAGAATGCTAGGTATAAGGAAAGGAACATAAAACAAAGGATATTATAATGCCTCTGTATTGTTCCATGGTGCGACCGCACCTTGAATAGTGTGTGCAATTCTGGTTGCCATATCTTAAAAAGGATATGGCATTATTAGAAAAGGTAAAGAGAAGAGCCACCAAAATGGTAAAGGGGATGGAAGGATACTCCTATGAAGAGAGAATAAAAAGGTTAGGGCTCTTCAACCTGGAAAAAAAAAGGCTGAGGGGAGATATGATAGAGGTCTATAAATTAATGAATGGAGTGGAAAGGGTAAACATAGATCGATTGTTTACGTCATCAGTTCCTGAAGGAAAGGTCCATAAACCATTATTAAAAGGGACCCAAAAAAAAAAAAAAAAGGGACCCAGAATATCACTGCTTGACCCAATACAAGCATTGAGGAACCTGTTTTTTTGGGGAGACTGCTAGGTACTTATGACCTAGATTGGCCACTGTTGGAAACAGGATACTGGGCTTGATGGACCTTGGTCAGACCCAGTATGGCATCTCTTATGTTCTTATGTTTTTAAGTCCTTCAATAAATTTGGCAAAGGTGTCTAGACCCACCATCTCAACACCTCCTTCCTCCCCGGGAGAAACCCTGGCATTGCTCCAACAGGGGTCAAAACCGAGCAGCATGCCCTCTGTTCTATTCGTCACCACCCCAGCTTCCATTGAGAATACAGGTGCCACAAATACAGATTTCTCCTGCCACCATTCCCCCGGAGCGGGGTCAATCATCCATGCAGATATTGTAGTGTCAACTCACCCGACCAATACTGCTCTCTCTTGAAAACGCTTAGGATGTCAATCACCTGCCATTCAAATACTTGCCGCACTTGTGAGGCCAGATAATAAAATGCAAAATCGGGTACTCCCCTAGTTCACCCCTCCAACGGGTGGCATGCATAACCCAGTGACTCACTCAAGGTTGACTAGCTCCCCAAACGAACTCGAAGGCCTGCCTCTGCAGGCGACGAAGATCCGCTGCCTCCACCTGCACGGGCAGGGTCTGAAACAAGTATAACAGTCTGGGGAGGACATTCATTTTTAAAGCGGTCACCCAACCCAGCCAGGACAACTCTCCCTCCTGCCACTTAAGTCATCACTAATCTGGCGAAATAATGGCGGATAATTGGCCGCATACAGGTCAACAAAAGTAGGAGATACCCGGACTCCTAGATATTTAATAGATCGTGTCATGCAGCGAAAGGGAAATGAAGCCCTCAATCCCTGCACCACTTGGGGCCAAAGGGTGAGGGCTAAAGCCTCCATCTTATCAAGGTTAAGTTTAAACACAGACAACCTTCCATATTCCTTTAACTCACGAAAAAGCACTGGAAGAAAGGTAACAGGTGCAGTTATGGAAAACAGTAGGTCGTCTGCAAATAAAGCTATTTTGTGCTGGGAAGACCCTACCGCAATACCCCAAATATCCCCCAGGTCCCTCACTTTAGCAGCTAAGGGCTCCATAACTAAAGCGGAGAGAAGGGGGGGACAATGGGGACCCCTGCCGTGCCCCCGCCCCAGTGGAAAAACACAGACTAGCCCCCATTTACATAGATCACAGCCTCCAGAGATATATAGAGCGCTCAAATCGAAGCTAGAAAATTCGGGTCCATTCACACATGCTGCAGCTCTGCAAAAAGAAAGTCCCATTGGACCCTATCGAAGGCCTTCTCCACATCAACTGATAGCAGCATTGCTTTCCTGTTGCTCTCTGCAGGCCAACTAGGACAACTGCAATGTTCTCTGCACCCCATCCGCTGCCTGTCTACCCTAAATAAACCCAATTTGGTTAGGGTGTATCATCCCAGGAAGCACCGGTCCCAGCCATTCAGCCAGGACTTTTGCCAGGATTTTAACATCAGTGTTCAATAAAGAGACTGGGCGATAAGAGCCACACAGTGCAGGGTCTCTGCCACGCTAGGGGATCACAGTGATAGCCACTTGGCGTATGGTAGACGGAAGGTCCTCCACCACTCAGGACTGCATTAAATACCCGCACCAATAGAGGTCCCAATATTTTATACAACAAAGCTATAAAGCTATCTAATCCCAGTGCTTTATGGGGCGCCAGCCCCTTTATAAGAAATTAAGATGTGCCATACTGGGTCAGACCAAGGTCCATCAAGTCCAGTATCTTGTTTCCAATAGTGGCCAATCTAGGACACAAGTACCTAGCGGTTTCCCCAAAAGACACAGGTTCCTCATTGCTTGTATTGGAGCAAGCAGTGGATATTCTGGGTCCCTTTTAATGATGGTTTATAAACCTTTCCACTAGGAACTTGCTATTTCCACCACTTTTTACCACGTCCTGATGGGAGCTCAAGAATTAAGCCACCATCTGCCGGGTGACATCACTTCCTCATCTTAGAGCTTTTAATTCGACACATAGCCAATTCCACTACCATTGAGTTGTGTGGAAGCTGCGTTTTCTGGAATCCAGGGCTTTCCGGTACATGGTATCGTCGTCGAGTATGGTGAGAAATGGTGAGGGATGTTTCCCAGATCCGGAGCATGCGGTGAATAGGCAGAATAGTTGCCGTGCGTTGCAGCAGTTGAGTCCCAAATGAAAGACCTTGCAAGACTCAAGTGTCCAGCAAGAGACCAGCACTCTGGTAGCCTGAACATAGAAGAGTTGGAAGGCAGGAGTTGCCTACACCCCAAAGAGATTATAGAGTACGGCCTGGCAGAAGGAACTGTCCCATTGGAAATCCCTCTCCAGGCAGTAGTGAGCTGCAAAGGTACGGATCAAAGACCAGGTAGCAGCCCGGCAAACTTCAGTCACAGGTATGGAACACAGATTTGCTACAGAGGTAGCCATGGCCCTGACATGGTGTACTGTGACCTGGTGGTCCAGTGAGACCCCAGCCTGCTCAGACAAGGGCAATGCAGTCTGCCACCCAAGTAGACAGTTTGCTTGGTCACTGGAAGCCCCAGTTGACTAGGTCATAGGAGATGAAAAGCTGAGGCGCTTTTCGGTGGTCTTGAGTCTGCTGCAGATAGGAGGACAGGGCCCTCTTACAATCCAAAGTGTGGAGAACAGTGTCCACCTTGCTGGTGTGAGGCCTTGGGAAAAAGGTGGGAAACACTATCTCTTGACTGAAGTGGAAGGGGGACACCACCTTTGGCAGAAACTTGGGGTGGGTGCGTAGCACCACCCTATTCTTGTAGAATCTAAAGTAGGGCAGCTCTGCCATCAGAGCCTGGAGCTCTATCCCTGCGAGCTGACAAGTGCCACGAGAAAGACAACCTTCCATGAGAGGTATCGCGGGTGGCAAGTAGCCAGCACTGTTCCCTCTAAACTGTGCACGCGCACACACCTCGCCGAGCGAGTGCACATAACTTACAAAAGAGTGCACAAAAATTATGGAGGGGAAACAGTTGCAGAGAAGGGAGAGCAAGCGGCAGTGGCAGCACATACAGAGAGCTGCCGGAGAGAGCGCCATGTGATCCGTGTGCTGCGGTGAAGAGGACAAGCAGATGGGCAGCATTGGAGGCGGCGGAGGGCAAGCAGCAGGTCAGTGGAACGGAGGGGGAGATTGTGCACAGTCTTGCAGTGGCGGGAAGAAAGCGTGGGTGCACGGCCAGACAAAAATGTATTGAAGTGAGGGAGAGTGAATGGCAATCGGAGCACTGGAGCCAGGCAAGCCACTGGAGTGAAACGATTCGGAAGGGAGCACGGATGAGGTGCAGCAGACCGGCGTTGAATCGGGTATTGAGAGGGTGAAAAAGCAGCAGTAAAGGCTGAGTTCTAACGGGGGAAATGAGACTGCATGGCAGACAAGATGGCTGAGGGAGCGGGACTGGAGCATGCCTGTGCTTAAGAAGGCAATGCTTTAGGGTATTCCATATCTTTAAGAGCAGTATAATAATAAGCATTGTCAATAGCAATAAAGTAAATTAGACAGACTAGATAGGCCCATATGGCCTTTATTTACCATCAGTCTATGCTTCTTTGGATGACCTTTTTACTGTTTTGTCTTTTTACAGTCAAACATGAATCTAAAATGCTGAAGAAATTTGATTTGCCTCATTGCTTTCCCTTGCGCATTACCATTAAAGTGTCAAGAATGTGCTTTCATGGAGTGTGACCAAAAGCCATTAAAGTGCTATTTGCACGAGAATGACTGATAGGTGTAGAAAGAAAACTTCCAGTAAGGGTTTTCCCTGTAACCTAACCTAAGTGGGACATGGACTCTGGCCCCTCCATAAATGTCAGGCCATGGCAATGCCTTGCAATGGTGATCAGTTTCAACCAATCTGAAAAACACCAGGGACTGAAAAATATTGAATCAGCATAATTAAAATATTTATTACATTGAAAATGTAAAAAAGTTAATTTTTAAAATGTCGAAACCAATAGCGATGAGAGGTACAAAACGTAAGAGAACGGCCAGAGCTTTTAAGCCTGAATGGCTTGAGGAAATTGTTGAAACGGAGACAGCGAAATCTCGGGATAAAACATACGTTCAACTGCGTGAAATATTCACTTACGAAGAGGATGACAGAGTAGTCTGTTTATACTGCTGAGATGCAAAAACCATCGGAGAGTTTGAGTGGCAAATTTTGGGATGACGTGTGGAAACTGGACTTTTTGAAACCACATCTGTCTAGAAAGGTTCATACTGAAAGTGTTAAACAGAGCTAAAAATTCAAATTTAAGAGGAGGATTATTCAACTTTTTGCTTGAGAGCACCGCTGAAAAAGAGAAAAGGCAAAGTAGTAATGAACGGAAGCGTTCTACACCGGAAGAAATTAAAATTCTAATTGATAGTGTTTTGCTGGCTGTTCGGATGAATATTTCCATGCTCTCGGTTCAAGATATTAATGAACACATGTCCAAGTACATAATCATACCTGAAAGCTGGAGAAGCAAAAACTACTCGTTTGAATTTCTTGAAATTATAAACATCAATGTCCAAGATAAGGTCATAGCAGATGTTGCATCAGCAGCGTATCATACATTAACTATTTATGAAAGCACAGACATTTCTGTCAACAAATACTTAATACTGTACTTCAAATATCGGCCAGTAAATTCATGTCTGTATAAAACTTCATTTGGTGGGATGCTACAGTTGGAAGCATTTGATGCTGTATCAATAGTCAATGCACTCCGGGAATTCTATGGGAAATACAAACTTGACCTTAACAAAATGGTCATGTTTACTTCGGATGGTGCCTCTCATGTCAGGCAGAATAAATGGTGCTGCTGCGCAGCTAAAAAAAAATGTTTCGCATTTAGTGCAGCAGCATTGTGCGGCCCATTGTGAAGATTTGGGGATCTCTGAATCATGGAAGGAAGTTGATGAAAGAAGTTGAAACTTTCATGAGAACTGTTTACACAACCTTTTGTAGATCTACTAAAAGGTCACAATTTAACCCTGGAATTACCGAGATTTTTTGCACACACTGAATACCGTTGGGGTCATAAATGACCCCACGACAAATTTTAATTGTTAACCATGAAAAATTTTAACTAAACAGACAAAATTATTCCGAATTAATTTTTTATTATATGAAAGTTAAATGTTTTGAAATTTAATGCTTTATCATAAAATTACATGAAGAGTTGCCATGAAAGCAGTTTTTGCATGCACTTGATGAACACAGTAAAGTACTACAGTCATTTGCATGAGAGAATTTCTGAATGTTCTTTGCAAACATTGTGCTTGCAGGAGGTGCAAACTATGTTGCTTTTCTTGTCTTTTTCTCTGGAACAGCAGTGACACACTGCTCTTTTCTTTGGGATTCCGACATTGCAAACAGCATCAGTGGCTTCTTCAATGCTGGAAGAAGTCTCACTGCAATTACTCTGAAGCAGCTGCTTTCCTAATTTCAAGAGGAACAGACGACGTCTGTGCTTTGACTTGGACTGCCATTCTGGATTTAGTGACATCCAAACAATGAAGGCGTTCAAAGCACTGATGTCCAACATGTTGTAGAAGATTGTCACTGGCCAGCGTCTTGTCATTCGTTTTGTGGTATACGTGCGCAACATTTGATCTGCCATATCTACTCCACCTTTACTAGAATTATAGTCCAAGATCATGCATGGTCTTTTGTCTGGACATGTGTTATCTACTTCTTGATCATTCAAACTGCTCAGAACAACCACTTTTCCTTTCTTCGGGCAATCGGAAACCAGAGTGGCGTCATTGCGAAAGGCAAACAGTGAAGTGAATACCTCTCGGCCCTTTGCTATTACAAATTCTGAAGGTAATTCTTTTCTGTTCTTTCGAATTGTCCCCAAAAGTGTCATTTGTTTTTCTAGCAATTTCCGTGACAGGGATAAACTGCAGAAGAAATTGTCAACAGTAACATTTATGCCAGATCGCGTCAATCCTTCAGTGAGTTGCAGCACAACCCTTTCACCCTGATTCTGTTCCCTGTTTTGTCCAAGTTCCCTTCCTGTATATACTTGAAGACGCAGAACATATGACGTTGCACTGTCACACAACATCCATAGCTTTATGCCATATTTCCCAGGTTTGCTGGGAATATATTGTCTGAACGGAACACGGCCACGAAAGGTAAGCAGTTGCTCATCCACGGTAACGTTTTCACCAGGAACAAAGGCGTCACTTAGAGTAGCTTCCCAGGTATCAAAAATGTATCTGATTGGAGCAAGCTTATCCACACCTTGTTGTTCATGTCTGTTGGTTGTATCATCAAATCTGAGAGCACAAGAAATTTGCTGAAAACGGTTACGGGCCATATTTTTGCCGAAAACAGAACGACCATCTTCAAGGTTCCACAACTGAACTATGGATTCATTCCGTGACTTGTAGATGCCTGAGAGGATCAGAAGTCCAAGAAAATGTTGAAATTCTCCGTCTGTCAAATCTTTCCAGGTGTCATCATAAATGCGTCTTCCTTGTTTGCTCGTCCACATCATGATTTCATTCAATATGTTCTTCCTCATGAACAAGTGGAATGCTGCGAGAGGGCCATCAACATTTCATACAGCATACCTTGTAGGACCTTGTTGTACGTGCATGACATTAGCTCTGGCGTATCTTCCAGCAGCTTGCTTTATAGGTTTCCTGTTCCATGATGTTGCATCCTTAGATACATAGGCTTCAATGGCAACATTTGTACTTATAGTTGATGACCTCTTGGCTCCTCTATGACCACAACTAAGATTCCTCACAGATGATACTGACACCGAGGACTCCTGCCTTCTTCCCCGCCCAGCACAGCCTCGACCTTTGCCTCGACCTGTAACTTGACTCTTTGCTGCAGGCGATGTTACCGGCTCAACATCAGTCTCACATTCACTTGGCGACCAACTGCTGTCGCCATCTGAATCATGACTGTCATCAGATTTATCGCCCAAACTTGGCTGATATGCTTCTTCGCTCGCTGAATATGCTGCATCATCAGAAGACTCAGAGCCATCACTGTCAGCATCTCGTTGCAATATTTCTCTTACTTGGGCATCATAAACAATAACCTAAAATAAACAAAGAAAGTTGAATAAAACGCAAAGCAGTTTTACTATAGGTGTACAATAATCGTGATGAACGAGCTGAAAGCCTTTAGATTTCATCGGAAATAATGAGAGAACGTATGATATCAATTACAGAAAATCTAATTTTCATAAAATAAGAGTACAAAAAATAAATGATACATAATTAATGATAAATACCTTTGTCAGATCAAAAAATTCAAAAAACTGCAAATTGTATCACCATCCAAACCGGACGTAAGCAACTGGGGTCAAAAATGACCCCACTGGTAACTCTGTGCTGCAATTCATCACTAGCATCACCTAGCGGATGAAAATTATTCCTCTCATGGCGCAATATAAAGAGGATATTGACATGTGAAAAGTCATAAAAAGATTGCATTCTTGAACTAGTTTCCAAGATACGCGTTGTGAAACTTGCAATGGGGCCACTTTTGACCCCATCGGTACTCCCAGGGTTAAAGAATTAGCTGATGCTTCTGAATGCGAGTCAATTGCTTTTAGACCTCTGAACGAAGTGTGGTGGTTATCTAGATATTTTGCTCTTCAAGCAATTATTTGAAATTATGATCCATTATTAAAATACTTTGAAGAGAAGGATAATGATCCCAATGCAAAGTACTGTTATAAAAAGCTAAATAGCCATCAATTCCATATAACACTGCAAATTTTGAATGATGTTTTATCTGAACTAGCTTCATTAACAATGGCATTTCAAAAACGTGGGCTAACACCACTGGAAGCATATGGATCTTGCACAGGGTAAGCTGAACAAAATCTGAATGCAATACTTGTGTGACACAATAAAATGGAGTGATAATGTTAAAAATCTTCAACAAGATACCTGGAGACGTTTCAGTGGATACTGGTTCCACACTTAATTTCATTAATATGCTGTGTCTGCATTTAGGGGAAAGATTTCCTGAAAATGAAACTGAGGAATGGTCTGCTTTTGACTTGATAGCAATAGCACAGTGTGATTATGAATTTGGAATTGAAAACGTCTGATCACTCTGCTTAAAATACAATTTCTTATGGAGGAACATCTTGTTATTCAGCAGTACAATGACTTCAAGTTCTTAGTCGCAGAAAAAAAAATCAAAAGAAAACTGATAAACAGTTTTCCGGACATGGTGACTTTGGCGTTTCAGAATGCTCACTTTGCAGATATAGTGAAATTGGATATTGGTGGAACATTTTTGGTTTCTAGTGCAGATTGTGAGCGTGGTTTCAGCTTGATGAACAGTTTAAAAAACAAAATAAGGAATCTCTTATAGTTAGAACATTTGGAAATGCTGATGCGTATTAAGAGTCATCTTCAAGATGGCAGATCGGTAGACCTTAATAAAATTTATTCAAACTGGTTAAATTTGAAAGATCGAAGAGAAAAATTGAGAATGAACTGTTAATAGTAAGCTCATTCTCTTCTTCCATACATAAATTATTTACAAGAAACATTGACTTTCAATAAAAATTAACTGAAATACCGCATTTGTGATTGTAATTACTAGAAATTTTCCGCTTCATTTAGTAATCACAAATTTGATTAAAATCAATGTGGTGTACATACTGTATTCTGACATGTAGTCAAATTTTAAAGTATATAACTCCGAGTGTCGTTATGTGGCGCACAAAAATTTAACCTTCCTTCAAAAACTGCACGGCTGATATTTTATGCGCACACAGCCTACAGAAAATTAGAGGGAACACTGGTAGCCAGGGGCTCCAACAGCAGCTTAGAGAGCTGTGAGCACCACATTGAGATCCCAACTCTGCCACTGGAGGGCAGGCAGGGTGCATGGACAACAAAAGGCCCTGTAGGAATGAGAGATGAGCTTTTCCTTGACAGCATGGTGGTGGCACTGCAATAGCACTGAGGTGAAAGAGTTGGACTTCAGTTCCACCTGTGACAGGTGGAGTAGGTACTGGAGTACTAGCTGCACCAAGCAGGAGTTCACTTGCCTCAGTGCACCACACTGAAAAATGATGCTATTTGAAGGCATACAACCTTTTTGTGGAGGTCTTGTGGGATGCTAGAACATCCTCCATGTCCCGTGGGAGGTTGAAGGGAGCTAAAGCTACCTTTCAGCTGCCAAGCTGTCAATGCCAGGGACCCCAGATTGGGGTGTAAGTGCTCTCCTCTTGTGACGTGTCCTGGGGCGTGGCCCAGGGGAATCTGAGATGCTACTGACAGAGAAGCAGCGGGAACCAGTGATGGCTTGTCATGCTAAACCTTGAAGAGGGTCTTGGTTACCAGTGGTGTTGGCAGGAAGGTTTAGAGGCAGCCTTCTGTCCATGGAATGAGGAACGCAACCACCGCCACACCCAGGAAAGGTGTGGCTGGCAGGAGTACAACAGAAGAGGAAGCAGGGCAACTGCGTGGTGTCCGGACTGGCTAACAGGTCCACTAGGAGGATGCCCCAGAGTCTGAAAAGTTGGAGGCTACTCTAGGATCCATGTGCCACTCGGATGGTTGGAGGACTCTGCTCAGCTTGTTTGCCAGGGCATCATCCTGACCCAGGAGGTGAATTGCTCCCAAGAGCATCCCATTGTGTGTCACATATGAGCAGAGGGCTACTGCCTCCAGGCAGAGGGGGTGCGACCCCATGCCCCCTTAATTGTTGGGCAACCAGGTCACAATGTTCTATGTCATCTGGACCAGCACAGACTGGTGCTGCAGCTGGTGGTGGAAGGCTCGGAGGGTGAGGAATATTGCCTGGAGTTCCAGGTGGTTAATCTGCAACTGGCATTCCATCAGGGGCCAGCTGCCTTGGATGCAGAGGCACTTGCAATGAGCTCCCCATCCCCGCAGGGAGGAGTCCATTTGGGCTGCAGAAATCCAAGGGAGCAATATAGTATAGGGGGTGAAGTACTTCTGTCTACAAAAGAAGAGCCAGACCTAGGTGTGATTGCGTCTGATGATCTTAAAGTAGCTAAACAGGTAGAAAAGGCAATGGTGAAAGCTAGGATGCTTGGGTGCAAAGGGAGAGGAATGGCCAGCAGAAGAAAGGAGGTGACAGTGCCTCTATGTAAGTCTTTGGTGCAACCTCATTTGGACTACTGTGTTCAATTCTTGAGACCGTACCTTCAAAATTAAGATACTACAGAACCTACAACCCATATTAGAACAGAACCACTTCAGATCTGTCTGTCAGGCAATAATCACGCCGCAGCTAGACTACAGCAATATGATACTCTATGGTCTTCCTAAGAGCACAACTCACTCTGCAACTGGCACAAAATACAGCTGCTAGATCAATCACAGGATCAAAGAAACACGAGCACATCACCCCCGCCTTAAAAGACCTCCACTGGCTATCCATCCGATCCAGAATAGAATATAAAGCCATAATGATGATCTTCAAGATATTAAACTAGTCCGCTGAATGCCTAAACAAAATCAAGCGAGTCCCAAACATACGCTCAAGAAGGAAGTTCCACCAAAACAACTCCCTCTCAACATCCTCCATACCACCCAGCTCTTCAGAGTGCTTCACAGGGCATTCAAATATTATAAATATTGTAAATAGTTTTATGTTTCAAAAAGTTATTTCAAAAAGCTATAGGTTTTTGTTCATTGTAAATAGTTATGTTTCAAATGTTTAATGTCATGTTTATGTTCTCTGTAAACCGCCCCTGATCTCTGGAAGGGGCGGTATAGAAAAACTTACAAATAAATAAATACACACCCCTCCACTATGGAATTCACTCCCACACCACCTAAAAGGTAGTACAGACATCGCCAACTTCAGAAAATATCTAAAAGCCTACATTTTTACCAAACACTACATCACATGAAACACATTCACAGGATTAAAATCCCTACACAACTGTCCCCTCCCAACAAGCTGCTGTCCTAGTCAAGTACCTTCATATTATATATAGTTGTAATGTTGCAACAGTTAAATGTAAATAGCTCATTTACCGTTCCATGTAAAACGTGTTCTGTTTCACTGTAAACCGCTTTGATAAAACGGAAAGCGGTATATAAAAAAATATTAAATAATCAATCAGGTTGGAATCAGTGCAGAGGATTGCTACTAAAATGGTTAGTGGTCTTCGTTATAAAGCATATGAGGAAAGACTTAAGGAGCTTAATATGTATACTTTAGAGAAAAGGCAGGATAGAGGTGATATGAGATGTTTAAATACCTCCGTGGCATAAATGCACAGGAGAGCCTCTTTTGTTTGAAAGCAAGCTCTGCTATGAGGGGACATAGGATGAGGGTGAAAGACTCAGGAGTAATAAGGAAATTTGTTTATGGAAAGAGTGGTAGATGCATGGAGGTGGAAGAGATGAGGACAGCATCGGAATTCAAAAAAGCATGGGACAAACAGAGGATCTCTTAAGGAAAAAAAAAAAAAAAAAAAAGAGGACTGTTGTAGTAGCTGATATGGAAGGGCAAACTAGAAAGAAACATGGCAGAAAAAGACCACGTAGCCTATGTTTCTAAGGACCCTCTGGGGTGTGAATGCCTGGAAGAGCATCCCGACCTGAAGATGACAGGGGATTTGCCACCGGTCGAAGGAGTCTGCCAGCTGGCAGGTCACCTTTACCCTCTCTCAAAGCCTGTTCATGGCTTGTGTCCACTGGGAGCAGAGGCATCACTGTGCCACCCTTATGTGCAGGCAGGTGCATGGGGTCATGTGGACCATGGGGCCTAGCAGGCGGAGATGAGCGGGCACTGACCAGCAATGCTGCATCTCTGCAGCTAGCGCCCTGAAGTGTCCAGTCCTCTCCAAGGGAAAAAAGGCCTTGGCCTGGAGGGGGTCTAGCTGAGCCCCTACGAACTCCAGGCACTGAGCCAGAGAGCGGTGGGGACTTGGGGTAGTTCATGACAAACCCAGATGCTGCAGGACATGGATGGTGTACCTCTGCAGGTGTGCCTCCCCTTATGAGCCAGTCATCCAGGTAGGGAAAGACGAAGAACCCTTGGAGACTAAGGTGGGCTGTGACCAATGCTAGGCACTTGAAGACCCTTGGCGATGATACCAGACCAAATGGTAGCACCATGTACTGGTAGTGACCTCCTCCCACCACGAACCAGAGGGTACTGGGTGGTAGGGTTGGATGAGGATTTGTGGGTAAGCATCCTTCAGGTCAAAGGAGCATAGCCAGTTCCCCCCTGCTGGAGGTATGGCAGCAGTGTTCCAAGGGAGAGCATCTTGAACTTCTCTCACCAGAAATCTGTTCAAGTTCCACAGGTCTAGGATGGGCCTGAGGCCCCTGTGCGCTTGGGAATGAGAAAGTATCTGGAGTAGAAGCTTTTGTCCCAGTGTTTGGGCACCAGCTCCATCGCCTTGTTCTTGAGGTGGTCTGTGAGCTTGGTTAGCAGGGTCTGGTGAAGGAGAGGGCTTACGGGATCTCCTGGAAAGAACAAGGATGGCATCTGTTGCAGGAGGAGGAGGAGGAAGTAACCCTCCTTGATTACCTGCAATACCAGGTATCGGTGGTGATCTTTATCACATTGCTTGATGAAGGACCACCTGTGAGTTGCTGAGGACCTCCCGGGGAAGAGGAGGCCATGCCCAAGGAGTCAAGTACTTCCTTCAGGCTGGGCCGGGGCTGGTACCTGGGTCTTAAGGGTCTTAGACTTGCAAGGGCCATGCCCTTGTCCCTTGGTCTGTTGTCCCTGTTGAGGAGCAGAGAAGGCCTGGTACTGTGAGGCATTACCAAACACCTCTTCCCTGGGACGAAAGGCTTCTTCCCTGGGACGAAAGGCTTCTTCCCTGGGACGAAAGGCTTCTTCCCTGGGACTTTTTTACAGGGATGCAGAGGTCTTAAGAGTGTCTGGTCCTGATCAGGAACTCTTGTCTATCTCCGCAACCTTGTCTAACATAGGTTTTCTGAAGAGGTACTCTCCAGTGCAAGGAATATCGACGAGTTTGTCCTGGACCCATTGCTTGTCAGACGACTGTAACCATGCTTGGCATCAGGCCCCAATGCCCACGGCAGCCATTCTGGCTGAAGATTCAAAGCCATCATATGCTGCTCAAGACAAACTTCTAGCATACCTCGACTGGAGAAGCCAGTGATTTGAACCGCTGAAGAGGATCCCCATCAAGGCCTGCTGAGAAAACAGAGCTCCCTCACCAGTTCCTTGAGGAACATACAGATGTATAACTGGCAGGATTTGATTCTGCAAACCAGTATCGAGCCCTGGTAGCATTTTCGGCCAAGGGCATCTGTCTGGGCATCCCTACACAAGGGCACCGAGGAATGAGTCTTGACTCTTGAGTTGACAAATGGCCGACTACCACCATTGAATTGTGAGGGAGTTGGGTTTTTTGGAACCCTGGGCTTCAGCAGACTTGGTACATGGAGTCGATCTGTCTGCTCAGAATGGGCACAGACCAGTGTTTCTCATGTACAGAGGAGACAGCGCTCAAGATCAGAGGTATGGGCACCATGCCGGCCTCCTTTGGAGGAGCCTCAAACTGGAGGATCTCCAGTTCTCTGCAGGGGTTGTACTCTGCCTCGGTTTCAAAAGTGAGCACCTTTGCCATATCCCACACAAAGTCGAGGAAGGCAATGTAATCAGGCAGGGAAAGACATCAGGACACCGGAGGAGACGGGTCCGAGGGAACGTCTCAGTGTCATGGGTATCCGGGGGACTTGACCTCCCAATGACTCAAAGTCAGAGGAAGAATCTGCTGGGGAAGCAGACTTGACTCCCTGGAGAGGTACGGAGGAGGGAGCTGGTACAAATGGAGGAGATTGCCCTGGAGGACCCAGGCATCTGTGGAAAAGGACTCCGACCTGTGGGAGAAAAGGACCAGATGCCCCCTGATGGACAGCTGCTCTATCAGTGGATGAGAGGCTATGCTGATGGCGTCAAAACCCTGAGGATGGCTGAGCTGGCACAGGGGGTTGGGGTCTTGGGACCCTTCGGTTTATAAGGGCCATGGGCCATGCTCTTACCCTGACCAGGGGTCGACGTTGGCAGGTAGAAAGGGTAGCGCCTGTACGGGAGTCCCTTCCGTTGAGAGAAAGGCTTCTTGCTCTGCTGTTTCTTCTTGGGGAGGAAGGAGGTTTTCTGGGAGAGGCAAGTACGAATCACGTACTCCATTTCAATCTCCACAGCCTTATCCTCCATGGGCTTGCTAAATAGTTGCTACCTGAGGCAGGGGACATCCAGCAGCTTCTCCTGGACCCACTGCACCAGGTCCAAACACTGGAGCCAAGCCTGCCAGCAGGCTCAGATGCCAACTGCTGCCACCCAGGCAGAAGACTTGAAGCCATCGTACGCTGGTGGCGAGAGGTACTTTGAGCACTCTCAGATGGACTTTTTAGAGGGCCTGAAAACATCGGGGATGGTCTCCGTCAGGGTCTGCTGCAAAACCTCCAAGCTCTCTTGCGAGATCACGGAGGAATATCCCAATGTATAATTGGTAAACTTGAATGCATGATAGCATGGAGCCCTGGCAAGCCTTGAGCCCGAGGGCGTCAAGGGTACAAGACTCGCTGCCCAGTGGGACTGACGAATGAATCTTTGGCTCTTTAGCTTCCGCCTGGCCGATTCAACCACCATCGAGAGCTTCCTTCGGAGGGGCTTCATATTGAAGAAAGCGTAGTTACCTGTAACAGGTGATCTCCAGGAACAGCAGGAATGTAGTCTTCACATATGGGACTCCCTAGCTTGGAGATACCAGAAAGATGACCTTAGAGCAAGCTGTGGAACACAGGCCTAAGTAGTAGGTCATATATCCTTCAAGGATGTCTGGTATCGAAACCCAGGATGGGGGGTAGGAATTGATCTAAGTCTGGCCAAGCTATTCTCCAGCATCTCTCTCAAATGAGGCATCCCAGCTGGAGTCCTTTTCCAGGCAATAGTGAGCAGCAAAAGTATGGACAGAGGACCAGGTTGCTCCTTTATGTAACTCAATCGCCACAGAGCGGAGATTCACCATAGAGGCAGCTAAACATTGTGTGCAGTGACGAGACCTTCAAGAGAATCCTGCACTGTCATAAGCAAAGGAGATACAATCTGCTATCCATTTGGAGAGTTTGCTTGGACACTGGTAGTCCTAGGTGACTGGAATCAAAAATGATGAAAAGTTGGGAAGCTTTTCTGTGCTCCACAGTTCTCTGGAGATAAAAGGCCAAAGCACGTTTGCAGTCCAGAGTATGAAGGGTTAGCTCCGACCTAGAAGCATGAGATCTAGGGAAGAAAACAG
Source organism: Ichthyophis bannanicus (assembly GCA_033557465.1). Taxonomy (NCBI): domain Eukaryota; kingdom Metazoa; phylum Chordata; class Amphibia; order Gymnophiona; family Ichthyophiidae; genus Ichthyophis; species Ichthyophis bannanicus. The sequence continues at coordinate 1,111,157,782 of CM066031.1, forward strand.
GGAGGTACACTGAAGTGAAATGGCGAGACCACCTTTGGCATAAAATGAGGATGAGTCTTAAGGACTACCTTATGGTGGAAGCATGTGTAAGGAGGATCAGCCACCAAAGCTTGAAATTCACTGATGTGCCTTGCTGAAGTGAGGGCAATAAGGAAGGTGATCTTCCTTGTAAGAAACTTCAGGGAAGTAATGGCTAGGGGTTCAAAGGGCAGCTTCATAAGCTGTCCTAAAACCACATTAAGGTCCCATGCCACTGGGGGTGGTTTAATGGGAGGCTTAGTTAATAGAAGCCCTCTCATGAAGCGTGCTACAAGCGGTTGAGAGGAGATGGGCTGACCATCCAAGGGTATGTGGCAAGTCGCTATGGCACTTTGGTGGACTCTTACCAAATTGGTCTTGAGTCCAGAGGAAGAGAGGTGAAGATATTCAAGTAATGTTGCTATGGGAGCTGAAAAGAGGTTAAGATCCCTTTTCAAACACCAGAGAATCTATGCCACTTGAAGGCATAGAAGCACTTTGTGGAAGGCTTCCTAGAAGACAAAAGGATAGCTTTCACTTATTGAGAAAGACTGATGCCCTGGAATTCTATGCTTGCAGCAGCCATGCTGTTAGCTGTAGGGACTGCGGATTGGGATGCAGCAGTGTCCCGTTCTCCTGTGAAAGGAGATATGGGGCAGACCCCAAACCTACTGGTTGAACTCGAGATATGTAGAAGCAGAGGATACCATGGTTGTCGTGGCCAACACAGAGCTATAAGAATCATGTAGCCCTCCTGAACCCAGTGAACGTGAAAGGCATCTACTGCTTGGCTGTTGTGAGCAGGGGTTCTGGAATAGAATCGGGGAAATTTGGCATTCTGAGGACTTGCAAACAGGTCTATGTCTGGGGTTCCACAGATCTGGAAAATGTGAGCAACCTTGTCTGCATGGAGAGACCACTCGTGGGGTAGTAAGACCCGACTGAGTTTGTCCGCCAAGAGATTGTTTGCCTGTGAGATAAACCGCAAGTAGGTGAATCTGATGTTGTATGGCAAAGGACCATAGGTGAAGGACTTCATTGCAAAGTGCCCAAGAGCCTGTTCCACCCTGCTTGTTCAAGTAGAACATAGCTACCTGATTGTCTGTCTGGGCCAGAACTGTGCGGAAGCAAAGATGGTCATGGAACACCTTGAGAGCACTGTGGATGGCTCTGAGTTCCAGCAGATTTATGTGGAGTTGTGACTCCTGATGAGACCAAAGACCCTGAGTGGAGAGGTTGTCCAGATGAGCTCCCCAGCCCAGTTTGGACACATCAGTCGTCAGGGTACATTGATGTGGAGGCTTCTGAAAAGATGACCCTATGAGGTGGTGTTCTGGGGATTGCCACCACTGGCGAGATGATACGTGTCGAGTTCTCGTCTCCCAGACGACCGGATGCTTGAGACCACTGGGAAGCCAGGGTACACTGAGCTGCACGCATATGTAGACAAGCATATGGAACCACATGTACAGTGGATGCCATATGGCCCAAGAGTTGCAGCATTTCTCGAGCAGTGAGAAAGGTTTTGAGGCCTGCTTGGTAAGCAAGCTGGATGAGTCTAGCACAGCGGGCTTGAGGCAGAAAAGCTCTTGACTGTTGAGTGTCTAGAAGGGCTCCTATAAACTCCGGAGTTTGAGGGGACTTTGGAAGATTTATTACCATGCACTTTGTAAAGACTCTTGGGGCAGAGGCAAGGCCAAAAGGCAGGACACTGTATTGATCATGTTTCCCCTGGAACAGGAAACGCAGAAACCTTCTGTGTTCTGTGTGGATAAGAATGTGAGTACCTAGGGAGATCTTTAATTTCTCCCGGAGTAGATACTTGTTCAGTTTTCCGAGGTTCAGGATGGGCCTGTATCCCCCTGTCTTCTTTGGAATGAGGAAGTAAAGAGAATAGAAGGCCAGACCTTGCTGGGAGAGTGGCACTTCCTCTATTGCTCCCTGCAAGAGAAGGGAGGTGACTTCCTGCAATAACAGAGTGGTGACGGGGTTGAGAACTGAACTCTGAGGACTGGGGGGGGGGGGGGGGGAGAGGGGAGGGGGGTAGACTTCGGAAGTGAAGTTTGTACTCTTCCCTTACTATGGAGAGAGTCTAGTGTTCTGATGTTACAAGATGCCACCTGTGGGCAAAGTGACAATCTTCCTGGAATGGGGATGGAATCTCCAGAGGCAGGACAGCTATGTTCTCCAGAAAGGAGACAAAGGTAGACAAAGGTGAGTCGGTTGATATAGTGCAGGGGTCTGCAACCTTTAAGACATAAAGAGCCACTTGGACCCGTTTCCGAAGGGAAAAAAAAACTGGGAGCCGCAAAACCATTGCGACATTTAAAACAAATCTAACACTGCATATATTGTTTCTTACCTTAATGCTATATACGACCCCCTACTTTTCCTGTTAAAATATAGGTGTTTGGCCTATACTCGCCGTATAAGACTACCCCTCTTCCTTCGCACACCAAAAAAAATACGCCAGAAAATATAACAAGAAGTAACAATATTTGATTTCAAAATTATGATGATTTTGTAGTCAAATCACTAATATGAAATAAAATTATTTTTTCTACCTTTGTTGTCTGACCAATTTATTCTTTGATCATGCTGGTCCCGATCTGAGGCTTCTGCTTTCCTGTCTTCTCTTAGCTCTCTTTCTGTGGTCTATGGTCCATCTGCCAGTTCTTATCTCTTCTTTCGTTTTCTTCACTTCTTTCCATCAGCCTATTTCCAGTCCCAGTAACCCTCCCCAATATCAGCCCCTTTCCAGTCCTCACTCCCAGTACCTTCCAATGTCAACTTGCATTCCCATGATTGCCACTGGTGTCCATTTCCTTCCAGTCCCCCTCCTTCCCCAGTGACCAGTCCCTTCTAGTACAAATACCATGGCAGCCCCTCTCAGATCCAGTTCCATTCTCCCATCCCCTCATATCAGCCCATTTGTAGCCTTAGCCCCCAGTTATCTTCCAGGGCCAGCAGCTCTATCCTCCCCTCCCCACAATCAGCCCATGCCCAGTCCAATCCCCCCAAGCCGCGCGCTTCCAGTGCTGGTGCCGCCGCAACCCCCTTACCCGTGCTAGCGTCCCCGAATCAGCCCAATACCAGTCCTACCCCCCATCAGCTCATTACCAGTCCTAGCCTCCCCTAATCAGCTCATTTCCAGTGCTCGTCCCCTCAACCCCATTACCAGTGCTCCATCCCTCCATGTCAGCCCCCTCCCTCCCTCCCTCCCTCCATCCATATCAGCTCCCTCCCTCCATGTCAGCCCGCCTCCCCAATCCCTCCATGTCAGCCCCCTCCATCCCTCCATGTCAGCCCCCCTCCCTCCATCCATATCAGCTCCCTCCCTCCATGTCAGCCCCCTCCCTCCCTCCATCCATATCAGCTCCCTCCCTCCATGTCAGCCCCCCTCCCTCCATGTCAGCCTCCTCCATCCCTCCATGTCAGCCCCCCTCCCTCCATCCATTCATATCTGCTCCCTCCCTCCATGTCAGCCCCCCTCCCTCCCTCCCTCCATCCATTCATATCAGCTCCCTCCCTCCATGTCAGCCCGCCTCCCTCCATCCATATCTGCTCCCTCCCTCCATGTCAGCCCCCCTCGATCCATCCCTCCATGTCAGCCCCCCTCCCTCCATGTCAGCCCCCTCCATCCCTCCATGTCAGCCCCCCTCCCTCCCTCCCTCCATTCATTCATATCTGCTCCCTCCCTCCATGTCAGCCCCCCTCGATCCATCCCTCCATGTCGGCCCCCCTCCCTCCATGTCAGCCCCCCTCCCTCCATTCATTCATATCTGCTCCCTCCCTCCATGTCAGCCCCCTCCATCCCTCCATGTCAGCCCCCCTCCCTCCATGTCAGCCCCCCTCCCTCCCTCCATTCATATCAGCTCCCTCCCTCCATGTCAGCCCCCTCCCTCCATCCATATCTGCTCCCTCCCTCCATGTCAGCCCCCCTCGATCCATCCCTCCATGTCAGCCCCCCTCCCTCCATGTCAGCCCCCTCCATCCCTCCATGTCAGCCCCCCTCCCTCCCTCCCTCCATGCATTCATATCTGCTCCCTCCCTCCATGTCAGCCCCCCTCGATCCATCCCTCCATGTCAGCCCCCCTCCCTCCATGTCAGCCCCCCTCCCTCCATTCATTCATATCTGCTCCCTCCCTCCATGTCAGCCCCCTCCATCCCTCCATGTCAGCCCCCCTCCCTCCATGTCAGCCCCCTCCCTCCCTCCATTCATATCAGCTCCCACCCATCATGTCAGCCCCCTCCCTCCATGTCAGCCCCCTCCATCCCTCCATGTCAGCCCCCTCCCTCCATCCATTCATATCTGCTCCCTCCCTCCATGTCAGCTCCCTCCCTTCGTCTGCAGCCGCGGCTCCCTGCCTCTTACGGAACCGCGGCTGTGCTTTTAAAATCATCTCGGAGCCCTTCCTGTCTTGACGGGCTCCGTGCAGCATTGTCCCGCCTCCAAAACTTCCTTTAGAGGCGGGACAATGCTGCACGGAGCCCGTCAAGACAGGAAGGGCTCCGAGATGATTTTAAAAGCACAGCCGCGGTTCCCTAAGAGACAGGGAACCGCGGCTGCAGAAGAAGGGAGGGAGCTGACATGGAGGGAGCCCATAACGCGACGTTTAAAGCGGGCAGTGTGCTCCGGAGCCGCGGCAAAGGTGAGAAAGAGCCGCATGCGGCTCCGGAGCCGCGGGTTGCCGACCCCTGATATAGTGTATTTGGACTTTCAGAAAGCCTTTGACAAGGTCCCTCATCAGAGGCTTTTGGCAAAACTAAAGAGTCATGGGATAGGAGGCAGTGTACTATTGTGGATCAGGAACTGGTTAAAAGATAGAAAGCAGAGGGTAGGGCTAAATGGCCAATTTTCCCAATGGAGAAAGGTGAATAGTGGTGTACCCCAGGGACCTGTGCTGGGTCTGCTGCTTTTTGACATATAAATGACCTGGAAAAGGGAATAACGAGTGAGGTTATCAAATGTGCAGTTGACACAAAACTATTTAAAGTTGTTAAAACCCATGAGGATTGTGGAAAATTGCAAGATGATCTTGATAAATTGAAGACTGGGCATCAAAATGGCAGATAACATTTAATGTGGACAAGTGCAAAGTTACGCACCTAGGGAAGAACAGCCCAAACTATGTTTACACGAGGCAAGGTTCCACATTAGGAACCATCACCCAGGAAAAAGATTTAGGCGCCATCAGGGATAACATGTTAAAACCCTCCGCCCAGTGTGCAGCGGCAGCCAAGGGAGCAAATAGAATGCTGGGTATCATGAGGAAAGGAATGGAAAATAGAGGCATTATAATATCCTTTGTTTTATCATTCCATGGTGCGACCACACCTTGACTATTGTGTGCAATTCTGGTCGCCGTATCTTAAAAAGGATATAGCGTTATTAGAAACGGTTCAGAGAAAAGCCACCAAAATGGTAAAGGGAATGGAAGGATACCCCTATGAAGAAAGGCTAAAAAGGTTAGGACTCTCTAACCTGGAAAAGAGACGGCTGAGGGGAGATATGCAAGAAGTCTATAAATTAATGAACAGAGTGCAACGGGTAAACGCAGATCAATTGTTTACGTTATCAGAATATAGAAAGACTAGGGGACATGCAATGAAGCTACAGGGTAAGCTATTTAAGACAAATCAGAGAAAATATTTTTTCACTCAACGTGTAATCAAACTCTGGAATTTGTTACCGGAGGATGTAGTAAAGGCTGTTAGTGTAGCTGGATTTAAAAAAGGTTTGGACAAGTTCCTGGAGGAACGGTCTATAAACCATTATTAAAAATGGACCCAGGATATCAATGCTTGACCCAATACAAGCATTGTGGAACCTGTGTCATTTAGGGAAACTGCTAGGTACGTATAACCTAGATTGGTCACTGTTGGAAACAGGATACTGGGCTTGATGGACCTTGGGTCTGACCTAGTATGGCATATCTTATGTTCTTATGTCAAAGACCCTGAGGAGGTTGGGTCTGCTGAGCTAGCTGAGACCTGGGAGTCTGAGCCTCTGTTTTGGTTGCTGCCCTTTTTGAGGAGCATGGATGGGACAGTGCACCGCAGGGTTGTAAGAATACTTTTTTTTTATTGAAAAAGGATTTCTTTGTTATCTTCTTAGCTGGGTTGGTAGTTGATCTAGAAAGTCTATTCAGAGTGGTGTTTTCTGACTAATTGAGACGGCTTATCCTGCCATCTGCCAAAAAGGTTTTCTCCTGTGCAAGGTATATTACCCAGCTTGTCTTGAACCCACTGTTCAAGATCAGAGGCTTGGAGCCAAGCAATCCTGCATACACCAATGCATATAGCTGAAGTCCTGCTGATGCATTCAAAACTGTTGAAGGTTGCCCTGTTAAATTTGAAAACATTTTGGGCATGCTTCACCAGGGTGAGATAATCAGCTCTCTTATCAGGGAGGAGAGGAGCCATCAACTCCAAATCCCTAGTCACCTCTCTAAGAAACATACCCATGTAGAGTATGTAGGAACTAATTCTGGCCAACAACAGAGGTCTGAAAACATTGACGACCAAAAGCAGAGGGTTCTCGATTCCCTGCCCAGAGGGTTCAAGGAATGCATTTTGGCACTTTTAATTTGACGAATTGCTGACTCCACCACAATGAAATGGTGTGGTAATTACATCTTCTGGAAGCCGGGGCACATCGGTACCTAGTACATAGTATCGAGCCTCCGAGTATGTGGAGAGATAGTTAAGGGTGTCTCCCACATTCGAAGCAAAAGGTCATGAAGTATTCGATGAATAGGAAAAGTAGCAACTTCTTTTGGGGATGCAGGGTATTGAAGGATTTCAAACTCCTCAGCCCTAGGCTCCTTTTCCGAAGTCACGGTGATGGAGAGGCCCTGAGCAACATCGCGGATAAAATCTTGAAGACATATCCTCCAGAGGGGACATGCGATGTGGGGACGGAGATGGATCCTCTGGCAGAATTCTCATTTCCTTTGTTCCAGTTGATTTATCATCTGACAATCAGAGTCCGAAGACTTGAAGTATCGACGGGTTGGGATGCTCGCACTTTGCCCGTACTCGATACCACTCAAAATCTACATCGGAAAGTTTCAGTGCTGGAATCTTGATACCGGAGATGGACTCAAGGGCCGGCATAGGTGGTAGCATGGTAAGTGGCAAAAATGTCGATGTTGGTACCAATGGCTGAGGAACAGATTGTACAGGCTTTACCGGTACGGAAGCCGCTAGCAAGGCCACTAAGCACCGCTCAAATAGCTAGGATACGTTGATCCATGGAGCCTGCCGATGCCTGTGTATCAGTACCTGAGTTGCAGGCCACGATCCCTGAGCATGGCACCCAAGAGCTCTCCGGAGGTCAAGACCTCAAGAGCATCCTGGGACCCCACTAATGCTTTGGAGGCCAGAACAACCCGCCGGGGTTGTTTGGCTGGTTTGTCTCCCTCCAGGACAAGGCTTAGGGCATTCTCGATGCTTAGGAGGAAATCTACCCTTGGAGAGTCGGCTAGTCTGTGAAGACCTGGGTTTCGAAACCTGAGATCCCTGGGAGGAAGATGAAACTCTCAATGACATAAATGCTACGGACATTGCATCAGTGGCAAAGAGGGTGCCAAGTTTCGCAGCTCTGTTCTGCAGGCCTCTCATCTTCCTACAGAGAGGACAGTCAGTTGGTTGATGATCCGGTCCCAAACATTTTAGACACCAGTCATGGGTGTTTGTGGCTGAAATTGCACTGCCACATTTGGAACATTTTTTTAAAACCACTAGCTGGTTTGTCCATTTTGGAAAAACAAGGCCTAAGCCTAAGATGGCGTCGATGCGCTCTGAGGGAAGGGATTCTCCCCTCAGAAGAGGTTTTTTTAAAAAGAAAAAAAGAACGAAAGAGTGAACACCGACAGGGTCGATACCAGCGTTGACGGGAAGGCAGGCGTGACCACAAAAAAAAAAAAAAAAGTCAAATTTTCTGCGGTGACAGGAATTGCTTCCTGTCGGCTCCGTGGAAAATGAACTGAGGAGGAAGAGCTAGAAAGGCAGCTACGTAGGCGCAGTGGGATACTCTCAAAGGCTTTCCTATTGGACGCTGGGTAGTTCCCACGCAGGCTCTGTTGGTGCCAACATTGCCCCATATGTTAAGACTACATTCCTGCTTGTTCCTGGAATTTGAGCTCCTCTGCATGGGGCTCTTCCTCCGACTCTGTGGTGAGCGCTAGGGCCCACGCCATGTCTTGGACACACTCCAGAAAGGTAGTGTCTTCGGGAGGTGACCATCGCCTCTGAATCGGCAGAGAGGGGTCTGAGGGGAGGTCTCGGTGGGACAGTCTCTGGGGAGGTTTCCCCATTGGACTCCCACTGAGTAGTCTGTGGAGGACTCTAGGTCAAGCAGCTCGAGATGGGTCAGTGACCCATGCTGGGTTTCTAAGGCTAAAACCTGCCCAGAGCTGGAAGCACTTGCCTGTGAAGATCTTGCACCCGAGGACCTGGACGGAGATAGACACCCATGCCAAGGATCCTCGCAAGGCTTCTTGCTCTCTAAGATCACTGCAGCAGCCCAGGAAGTCCTCTAGGTCGAGGTCCCTGCAGTCTCGAGGTGTGTGCTGGCATGGCTGGGCACCAGCGCCTGCTGGGCAGTGAAGAATGCAGAAACGCTGTGTTCCAAAGCCAGTATCCGGGCCTCACACTTGGGAGTGGGGCGCTGTGACAGACACTGGGGTGACCAGGTCGGGGGTCGAGGAGGAGAGGGGGTCCTCGCCAGGATGACCCTCGGGAGACTGGGCGCCTTCGCCGGAGGCCTCCATATCAGTTCGAGGTACCTTACTGGGCCGCTCCCTCTCCAACTCCAGAGACTGCTGAGTGGGGCTGACAGACCGGGAGCGTAACCTCTCATGCCTGTCTGGTGCCCCCAACAGAATCCTCGAGTCTTCCTTCTTCCACTCACATTCAGGTGACCCCTGGTCAGAGTGCTGCCAGACCTGGGGAGGAGCCTTGGGAGACTCCAGAGCTTGCAGGGCTGAAGAACAGGAGGTTACCGGGGCTGCCTTACAGAAGTGATCATCCAGCTTCTGCTTACGACTCTGGATGGCCTTGGAGGACATCTTACAGAATGCGCATAGCTCCAGGTCATTGTCAGCTCCTAAACACCTGAGACAGTAGTTATGGGTGTTCGTGATTGACATGTGTTTGGAAACAGAAATATTTTTTACGGGGACAAGACGCACGTCTGAAGGGCTCAGCGGAAAAAGGGAGCTGAGTAAGATGGCACCTTTGGGTGGGAAGGGACCAGGCATGCGTAGTGGCATTCCCAAAGGCTCTCTTTTCAAGCTAGGAAATGCTCCGTGCAGGCTCCGTCTGTGCTGATGTCGCCCATATGTGAGGGCTGATTTACTGCTTGTTCCTGGAGAACACAAAGCTTGCAAACCAGATACACATAGGGATTACAAATTCCCTATTCCTGATGGCATTTAAGCATTCTGTTCTATAATGTCATTAACGAAAATGCTACTGTGAAAACAAATGACAATCATACCATTTTTTTTATTGGTTGCTACGCAAACTGCCAATATCTGTTGCCATGGGGAGAGTACTGGCAAACTACACATACTTTGGATTCCAATGTTGAGGGGGAACCCTGCGAAATATGCCCAGGATTGAGGAATTTTAGATTGCCAATTGTTTTTTCAAGAGTCAGATTTTTGCATCATGTCCAGATGGTAGAAGGGTGTCTATTACATATGGACATTTTTCAGAGTTTAAAACCTCTGCTGTGCAAATTAGCCTGTGTTCCCTGCTTATCATGTAACTAGCAGCAAACAGTGGGTAGGATCCAGCTAAATGGCAAGGTACTGAGAACAAAACACTGGAAAGCAGGTCACAGAAAGGGAGATGGTGAGCTGGGGACGTTCCTGTGCTGTACAAGTGAAGTTTCTGCATATGGTGGTGGTGTGGAAAAGAAAAGTTCCACAAAACACCAATATACTTGAGAAAATTCAAGCTGCAGTATATACACAAATTCAGACCGCCTTCCCCTCTCAATCACAGACATGCATAACACAGACGCAACGCAAACAGACATGTGAGCACATGAAAAGTTGGGAAACTCCACGAGACAAGCTCTACATACCTTCAATAGCTATATAGCTTTAATATTCAAGATTTTACTATTTAGCTGTCTAGCTGAGCTGTATGCTTATGAGTCATGAGGGCATTTTAATGACTTTGCTCAGTACCAAAGTTCCTGCCAACAATATTCAGTAAAGATAGTATGTACCTAAGCTCCTGTTGGGTAGCAGTTGAGTCCAAGGTGTCCTCCAATTCTGTTTTTAGAGCCTCCAGTTCCTCGCCCAGGTCTCGTTTCTGTTTTTCAGCCTTGTTTCGAGCAGCACGTTCAGACTCCAGATCTTCTTGTAGCTCACTGATTTGAGACTCCAATTCACGAATCTTTTTGAGCGCCATGATTTTCTGTGCAGCTTCCTCCTCCACCCTGTTCAACAAAAATCCCACACAATTCAGACATTACAGATTGATTTCTTCAAAGCATTTGCTGTTAGTTTGTAACCACTGTCATTAAGTAGTATACATTTGACAGATGCACTACATGCATGTAGTATATACACGCAAGGTTGCAATCAGGTGCATGAATACTTTAGTGCAGGAGCACCCTCTACTAAAACTCAAATTATGCAATAAATAGGCTGACATTTTACAGCGGTGAAAAGGAAAAAAGAATGAACATTTTCTAAAGTATTCCCATTTTAATTTTAAGCCGTTGAAATGTTAAACAACCTCTGATTTTAAATGCTATCCCTTATACCCTTAAACGCAGGACATAGAAACATAAAACCATAATACAATAAAAACAATAAAAATGTAGACAAACATATCATGGTAAAGTATATATACATATGATAAACAAAAATGTATGACTTAAAAATAGCAATGTCATGTGCACTTAACTGCACCATATAACGTTATCAAACTCTTCACATGGTAACTTCTTGCAGACTAACTCCCTCTAATTAAAAATAATAATGGGTATCTAATAAAATCATAATTTGTGAATTAACTCGGTACATACCGTAACGGCTATTATTATAACTGTCTTAGAAGCCACTTGTAACTTATATTGATATATAATATACCAGCTATTATAACTGTGTTAAAAAACATAGTATTAATAAATGACAGATGAATAAAAAACTTCTATGTTTAAATGGCAAGCAGTAGCCATTTAAAAGCAGAAGTGACAAGTTTCTTTACCATGTTTGTCCACATTTTTATTGTTTTTATTGTATTATGGTTTTATGTTTCTATGTCCTGCGTTTACAATATGAGTTTTATTATGGAGGTTTTATTTATTTATATTATGTAATGTTTTATTTATATGAGTATCGTTATAGATATACATATGGGTCTTTTTGACTTGATTAATCATTTATATGTATATTTAAATTTGTTTTATGTTTTTTAAGCTGTGTACCCCCTGAAGAAAGCGATTTCACCGAAACGCTTTGGGGTTTTTATGAATAAACGTCTGTTGATCATCCATTGACGACTTCGTCTCTTGCTTTTTTGCTCAAAAGAACTCTGACAGAGTTTGACTTCAGCCCTTCCCTTGAGAGGTGGAAGTGGTACTGGAGAACCCACTGAACCGGACATGAGAAGGGGTTGATCTGGTGCTCTGAGCACCAGATGGAGAAGCGTTTCCACTTAAAGGTGTAAGCCTGCCTAGTGGAGTCCTTCCTTGAGGCGAGGAGGATTTCCTCGACCTCCTCTGGAATGGCCAGAAGCACTGGGGAGACCCGTTCAGCCACCAGGCCACAAGGGATAGGGAGGTTAGGTTCAGGTGTAGCACCCAACCTTCCTCCTGCATTAGCAGACCCCTGGCAGAGGCCAGGAGAACCGGAGACTCCATCGACAGCCGGAGCAGGAGCGGAAACCAAGGCTGCAGAGGCCATGAGAGGGCCAAGAGAATCAACGATGCCCTGTCCCTGTTGAACAGAGTCCTCACAATGAGGGGGAAAGGAGGGAATGCATAGGGGAGACTGGAGGACCAGTCCAGGAGAAATGCATCAGGGCCCTACTTGCTCGGGTGCGGCACCAGGGCACAAAAGCGGGGGAGCTGCGTGTTTTGGGGGCTGGCGAAGAGGTCTATCGCCGAAGTCCCCCAGCATAGAAACAGCCAGCCTGCTACTCTGGGGATCCAGCCGCCATTCGTGTGGGCGAAGGATTCTGCTGAGTTTGTCCACCAGGCCATTCTCCTGACCTGGGAGGTATGTCGCCCTGAGGGATATCCCCCGTCACGCAGCGAAAGAACAGATAAGGAGCGCGATCCCGTGTCCCCCCTCATTGTTGATGTAGAACACAGCTACACGGTTGTCCGTCTGTACGAGAACCGACTTCCTGCTGAGGTGTTCCTCGAAGGCCCTCTGGGCCTGGAGTTCGAGCAGGTTTATCTGCTGCTGAGACTCCTTGGGTGACCATTGCCCCTGCGTGCAGAGAGGCCCGCAATAGGCTCCTCACCCTAACAGGGAAGCGTCTGTCGTCAGCACTGCATCGTGCCATGGGGCCTGAAAGGGCAATCCCGCAGAAGGTTGTGGGGCTTTTGCCACCAGCTCAGGGACAAGCAGAGGTCGGGAAGAACCCTGACAGGATCCCTGAGGTGTCCGAGGGACTGGTTCCATTGGGTACTGAGAAACCACTGAGCCGTCCGTCTGTGCAGGCATACGTGAGGAACCACATTTTCGGTCGAGGCCATGTGGCCCAGGAGATGTAGCATGGACAGAGCGGTGACCTGGTGGGTGCTTTGGACGTGAGCTGCAAGAGCTCGGAGGCAGGTGGAGTGATCCACCAGCAAGAAGGCAATGGCCTGCTGAGTATCGAGGCGAGACTTCGGGTAGTTGACCAAGAACCCCAAGCTCTCCAAGAGGAGGACAGTGCGTGACATCGCTCGCCGAGCCTCCTCAGCAGAGGAGCCCGTAACGAGCCAGTCAAGGTAGGGAAAGACCGGCACGCCCTAGTGCCGAAGGTAAGCAGCGACCATGACGAGGCACTTCGTGAAGACCCATGGGGTGGACGCAAGCCGAAGGGGAGCACCCTGTACTGAAAGTGCTCTCCCTGCACCCTGAAACGTAGATACTGCCTGTGTTGGGGGTGGATTAAGATGTGGGCATAAGTGTCCTTTAGATCCAAGGAGCATAGCCAGTCGCCCTGCCGGAGGAAGGGCGGCAGCCCACCAAGAGATAAGAATAGAAGCCCCAACCTCGAAGGTGGGGAGGGACCTTCGACTGCCCGTTGGGCAAGGAGGGAGTGCAATTCCCACTACAGCAGAAGCTGGTGTGCGGGGGGAGTTGAGGCAGCTCCATCAGGGAGAAAGGAGGTGGAAGCCTGTCGAAATGATAGCAGTCCTGGACGACTTGGAGGACCCAAGTGTCCGAGGTGATGAGAGCCCACGAAGGGGCGAAGCGGGACAGGTGTCCTCCCACTGGCTGCATACGACTTTTAGCGCTATACAAATGCTCAATAGTAGTAGTAGTAGCACTGGCTGCTGCATCGCCAGAAAGTGAGGGGCTATGCTGAAGGCGTCAAAACCCCTGAGTGAGCTGCGGGGGAGCTGGCGTTTGGGCCTTCGGTCCCTTTGGCTTACGATGCCCCTGGCCAGACTTTCCCTGTGCCGGAGTGGTCAGCGTGGGGGTAGCTAGATATGTTGGATAGCCTCGATACTGGAGACCCTTTCCAGGGAAGGGCTTCTTGGTTGGCTGCTTCTTCCGAGGCAGGGTAGACATTTTGCAGGAGAGACAGGTCCTGGTGACTAACTCCATCTCAATTTCCGCAGCCTTCTCCTCCATCGGCTTACCAAAGAGTTGCTCGCCGAGGCAGGGCACATCCAGGAGCTACTCCTGCACCCATTGCTCCAAATCAGAGGATTGGAGCCAATGCCTGGCAGCGGGCCCCAATGCCTGTGGCCACCACTGAGCCAATGTCTCAAAGCCATCATAGGAGGCTCGAGAGAGGTACTTGGAGCAGTCGGCGACGAACTTTAGCAAGGCGTGGAATCTGTCGAAGGGCTCTCCCTTTGAGGCCTGCGGAGAAACAGAGTTCCTTAGCCAAATTGCACAGGAACATACCAATGTACAGTTGATATGCCTGGATGTGACAAGAGAACATGGAACCTTAGTAGGCCTTATGGCCCAGGGCATCAAGGGCTCTTGACTCTCGGCCAGGTGGTACCGATGAGTGTGATTTTGGGCTCTTTTGCTTCCTCATGGCCGATTCCACCACCATCGAGGTGTGTGGGAGTTGGGTCTGTCGGAAGCCTGGCCCACACTGCACCTTGTACATTGTGTCAAGGCACTTGCTCACAATGGGGACCAAGGCTGGGGCCTCCCACATGCGTAGCAGCAGCCGAGATAGCATTGGTGGTACAGGCAAAGTGAGGGATTCCCTGGGCGGGGACTCGTACTGAATAATATCTTCAGCATGAGGGTCCTCAGAGTGGGTGACCAGGTTAAGGGCCCGTGCCATGTTCCGAACACACACCAGAAAGGTGTCTTTGGGTGGAGAGCGCAGCTGGAATGCGGGCGGCGAGGGGTCTGATGGAAGATCCTGGTAGGTACGGGTTTCCGGGGAGGTGTCTCCTTCGGACTCCCAGTCTGAGAAGTCGGACAAGGAGTCCGAGCTAGGCGGGTCACCCTGTCTGATGGCCGGTGGCCTGGTGTCAGAGGCCCTGAATGATCTTGCCTCTGAGGAATGGGAGGGCGAGCAAGACAGATGTTGAGGACCCTCACGAGGCTCGCGGGTTTTTTGGATGGATTTGGGTGTCCCACGCGAGGGACCCGTGGTCTCTGGGCACGAGTCAGCGAAGCTGGCTGTAAGCGCTTGCTGGGAAGCAATGAATGCAGAAACGCCGAGTTCCAGCACAAGCATGCGGGACTCCCACGTGGGCGTGGGGCCCTGACACACCGATATTAGGGTCACCGTATCGGGCGTCGAGGAGAGGGGGGATCCTCACTGGGACAACCCTCAGGAGACCGGGTGCCTTCGCCGGAGGCCTCCGCTTCTGTGCAGGGTACCTTGCGGGGCCACTCCTTGCCCGACTCTTGGGAATGCCAAAGGCGGCTAAGCGACCGGGCACAGAGCGCTCGCGCTTGTTGGGAGCCACTGGAGACTCAGAGGCTGTTTTTCGGAAAATGTCTTCAGACTTCTGCTTACGACTGAGCAGGGCCTAGAGGACATTTTCTTGCAGAACAAACCGAGTTTTGGGTCATGGTCAGCTCCCTGGCACCGCAGACAACAGTCATGAGTGTCTGTAAGCGAAATGTTCCTAGAGCATCTATTGCATTTTTTAAATCCGGTGGCCATGGGGGCAAAAATGGCCCCTGTGAGGTTGAAGACTCATGTGGCCAGCAGTTAGGAAAGAAAAAAGGGCACGAAGCCCGTAACGAAAAAATAAGAAAAGGGTATTCCTGATAGCTCTAAAAAATAGTGCAGGGGAAGGATGGATAGAGGACCGGTGCAACCAGAAAAGAGAGCCCGTTACGCAAAAAAACAAAACTTTTTCCAAGACACAAGGACGTGCATCCGAAGGGCTCTGTGGAAAAAGGGAGACTGAGCAAGATGGCACCCTTGGGCAGGAAGAGGACCACACATGCGTGGTAGCAATCCCAAAGGCTTTCTTTTAAAGCTGGGGAATTGCTCTGCACGGGCTCTGTTGGTGCCGTCACCCATAAGTGAGGACCGACTTCCTGCTTGTTCCTTGAGAACAACTACTTCATCTAATTGGTAGCTGGACAGAGGAAGCAACCCAGTTTCTGGTAAAAGACTTTCATATCTCCTTGGAGTTAAAGTAGTCAATAGCTCTGAGATACAAATTAAACACTAGCATCACAAAATCCCAATCCTTCTAGGCTACATAATATATATTTATTATGTAGCCTATTATGAGGGAGGAATGGCCTAGTGGTTGGGGCAAGTTACCTCAGGCCGGAAGGTCGGGGGGTTCAAATTTCACTAGAGGACAGCGACCATGGGCCGGAAGGACTGGGGTTTCTAGTCCCACAGGTGCTCCTTGTGGTCTTGGGCAAGCCACTTACCCTCCATTGCCAATGTTCCCTGAAAGTATTAGTGTATGTGTCTCATATCCCCTCGTGTTAAATGTATCCCCCAATTGTGTTGTGACCACTTTGATTGAAGATAAGGTGGTATACAAAACTGTCTAAATAAATAAAATAAATATATCCAAAAACCTTTGCTGGACCAAGCAATCCTATTATGGTATAACCACTGCAATTCACTAATGCATAGATCCTTTTTATCATTTTGAAAATACCACACTTTTTAAAATAAAAAACCCTATCAAATAAGTGTTTGCATTAACTATTTAAATATACCGAGATAAACTGAATCTGATAACTTCCATTCAGACAACATGCTATGTTTCATATGATAAGTCATTTGTCCTACTTCAGGGTTATCAAAACTTCAGTTCTTGCACAGAAAACAATTTTTCTCCAGTTGACAAGAGAGCCTTTTCAGCAGCCTAATTCTCTTATCCATATTGATGTCTCCGTGGCTTGGTACCCGACATTTTTTAATTTGTTTTGGATAGATGTATTGTGGCCTAGAAATATTGGAATTTGGCATGATTTCTGATCTCTCCTTGACTAATTCTGGTAACTCTGCAAAGGTCACATGGACAGCAAAATTAATTACATTAAGAATATAAGATCAAAAATTCAGGACTTGCCGAGCACTTTCAAATTTTCCTTGCTAGCTTTTAGTTCCCAATAAATTAAAGCATTTTTGCCCAGGATTCAACTGCACTCTGTATTAAGTGCTCTTACTCATGCACTTAATTATGGCTGACTGCAAATAGGGGTATGCATGGAATGTAGTACAAACATGCACAGCTTTAAGATCCCCTTCCCGCCCAATGATGCCATATTGACTCCGTATGATATAACAGCACAAGATGGCAAAAAAGCATGGGGAGGAGGGAGGGTTGTGAGGACCGATTTCTGCTGTCCTTGGAGAACACTTGTTACAGGTGAGTAATGATGTTTTCTCCAGGAACAAGCAGGAAGTCAGTCCTCACATATGGAACGCCCTTGCTACAGACTACCAAAACACCTGTAAAATGCCACAAGTGACCAGAAAAGGTGAGCCATGAGAAGCAGCAACGAGTCTAGAGACAACAGACCCTCGAGTGACCTAGGTGTTCAGCTTGAACACACCAAATGGCTGGAGGGCAGGAGTTGCCTCACAGCCCAAACAAATGGCAGAGAACTGCCTGGCCAAAGGCACTGTCCTGATGGGACTCCCTTTCCAGGCAATGAGCTGCAAAGGTATGGACTGAGGACCAAATGTCAACTTGGCAGATTTCTGACAAGGAAACAGAACACAGGTTTGCTGCAGATGCTGCCATGGCCCAGACGCTGTGCACCATAACACAGTGCTCCAGCGAAAGCCTGGCTTGCTTGTAGGCAAGGGTGATGCAGTCCGCTACCCAGGTGGACAGGTGCATTTAGATACCGCTACTCCCAACTGGCTTGGGTCATATGAAACAAAGCTAAGGAGCTTGGAGATGGTCCTGGGTGCGCTGCAGGTAGGTGACTAGGGCCATCTTACAATCCAGTGTGTGGAGGATGGCCTATGTCCTGCTGCAATGAGGCCTTGAAAAGAAGGTGGGAAGTACCATTCCTGGTTAAGGTGAAAGACACTACCTTGGGCAGAAATGTAAGGTACGTGTGGAGCATGACCCTGTTCCCATAGCAACTGGTGTACGGCAGGTCTGGCACCAGTGCTGAAGCTCACTGACTCTGCGAGAGGTGGTGAGCACCACAAGGAAAACCACCTTCCAGGTAAGGTACTTGAGGTTGCAGGAGCTAAGCAGCTCATAGGGTCGTGCGGTAAGCTTTGAGAGCACCATGTTCAGTCCCACTCCTCTGCAAGAGGGCAGACAGGTGGCTTTGACAAGATGACCCTTCAGGGAGCAAGTCATGAGGGGTTGAGCATAGAGGTGCTTGCCCTCGATGAGATTGTGGTATGCCATGAGCACACTAAAGTTCACCCTGAGTTGTATTTTAGCCTGGTTGAGATAGCTAAAGCAAGTACTGCAGCACTAGCTGAACAGGGTAGAAGGGCTTGATGTGCTTCTCTGCGCACCACACTGAAATTCTCTGCCACTTGAAGGCATATGACCTGCGGGTGGAATTCTTACGGGAGGCCATAAGGACCTCAACTTCCCTGGAAAGATTGAAGGGCGCCAAAGCTATGCTTTCAGCCGCCAGGCCATGAGTGTCAGGGACCTCAGGTTAGTATGCAGGAGAGCACCCTCCTGCATGAATAGGCCTGGGTTGTATCCCAGGGGAACTGGGGTGCCATGGCCAGGCAGCGGAGCAGGGGAAACCATGGCTGCCTGGCCCATAGTAGAGCCACCAGGATCATTGTGACTGTCATGCTGGAGCTTGAATAGGGTCTTGGCTATCAGAGGAGAAGGCGGAAAGGCATAAAGGTGGCCTTCCACCCATGAGATCAGGAAGGCATCTGACCCCATGCGACTGGTGTGCAGCTGCCAGGAACAGAAGCAGGGCATCTGGGTATTGTCCGAGCTGGCAAAGAGGTCCATCTGCAGGAGCCCCAGTACAGGAAGAGCCGGCCTGCCACCCTGGGGTCTAGCTTCCACTCGATTGGCTGTAGGATCCAACAGAGCCAGTCTACCAGGGTGGTGTCCTGGCCTGAGAGGTACACTGCTTGCAGGAGTATCACGTTGCTGCTAGCATAAGAGCAGAGAGACTCACCACTTCCTGGCAAATCAGGGATGAACCCTGTGATAAGGAAGCTTATCATAGCTCAGGTAGGAGCTATAGAAAAGATGATGTGACTCTGAACAAGCAACCTGTCAGTTCTGGTAGAAGCAAGAAAACAGAGTTTTCACATAAAAGACTACCAGTCCCAGAATGCACCAGGTTTCCAGCAGCCATGAGAGGGGCTGAAGTGAGAGAATGTGTGTGCAATCAAGAGAGCTATGAGGTAATCCCTAAGCACTCATCTCAAAGGGCAGGGCCTGATTCAACACAGCTGCGCTGTGTTAGGGAGCAGCACACATTAGGACAGAATAAGAATAGAGCTTATTCTTCAGATAACAGCTTCAGGGAGAGCTTCAGCAAAAGCTACAGAGGGAGGAAGAGATACAGAGACAGCAACGGCTACAAGCTCAAGCACCAGTATCACCTGGAGAAACAGAAGCCAAGCCAAGCGGATAGAGAGAGAAGGAAACTCTCTGGAAGGAAGAGAAGAAAGGCCATTGGAAGGTCTGGGAGATTCCAAGGCAGTACTCATACTGGGAGGTATTCCAAAAGCCAGCAGAGTCCATTGGACTGGATTCAGCCAGAGGAATGGAGTGGCAGAGATAGGAATCACCAGTGGCTACCTGGAAGAGAGAAGACTGCATGTGGAAGGGACTTTCAGACCAAGGCCAGAAGGTATGTGAGAGAAGATCCAGTGTCCAGGGATCAAGATTGGAAGGCTGGACATCAGAATTGGATTACATATTGGCCAGGCTATACAGAGAGGAATAATGATAGCAGGAGAGGCTCAGGTATGAACACTGATCCAGACCCTATCTATAATAGAGAGTGGCAGCAAGGGAATGAGCATTCTCATGATAGTGCCTTAATGAAAGACTCGTCTGTGCCAATGTATGATAGTGACCATATGCTGATTGATGAAGAGGGATACAGCAAATGAAACTATTTATATGGACTGTTCTCTATCTAAATGCTATTGCTAGTTTTCTCTGAGCAAACACATCAGCCATCACAAAGAAACCCAACTTTGTTCTTTATTTCCATTGCAAACAGCTCTTAAAGCAGGATTTGGGCTCACACAGTAGCAGCCAGCCAGCTAAAGGCTTTCAGCTGGTCCATTGATAGTAATTAGGGCTGCACCTGATTGTGTGTGTGAGCAAGGGAGAATCACTGCTGAGATCGGCGTGGAAAATAAGCAGAAGTTAACCTAACCAGCAAGTTTATTCTTTACTTTGTGCCTTTGTATTTGGGTAATTATTTGCTAAGAAAACATTAGCTAATTGCCTGACAAGCTGAAGGTTGTTTTCTGGTTTACTTTGTGACTTTTTGTTATCCATTTTAAACACTGCAAGCAAGTAACCTCATTTATAGTGCTATCAAGCATACATGTGCTGGGTGAATTAAACCCCATCAATAAAAGAAGTATTTTATTGATCTTACCACTTGGTTTCACAACTCAAATTATTGCCATCAGCTGTGTTTGGGAGTGAATGAACTACAATACCCACAATACCTTGCAAGAATCATATGAATATATGCATCGTCAAGATTGTGTAAGTTCTCACCCTAGGCAGCCGTCTGACAACCCATACCCCGTTTGTTGATGTAGAACATAGGCACCTGACTGTTGGGTCTGGACCAGCACAGCATGGTGCTGCAGCTGGTAGTAAAAAGCCCGGAGTGCTAGGGCTAAGGCTATGACTGAGCTCCAGAAAGTTGATTTACTGGAGAACCTCCATCAGTGACCACCTGCCCTGCATGCACAGGTCACCACATTGTACTCCCCACTCTAGCTTAGATGCATCTGTGGTGAGGGGACTGAGGTGTGGGAGGTCTGGAACAGCAAACTGGCAAGTAGGTGCTGGAGGTGTTGCCAGTTGAGAGACACTGCAAGGGGCCGGGTGACAATCACCTGGTCCTGCAAGCAACCTCTGGCCTTTGGACAACTGGGAGCAGAGGGCCCACTGGGCTGTTCACATCCGCAGGTGGGCATAGCACAGTTACTTACCTGTAACAGGTGATCTCTGGGAAGAGCAGGAATAAGTCTTCACATATGGGTACGTCGGTACCGACGGAGTCTGCGCGGGAACGCTTCCCAGCATCCAATCAAAATGCTTTTGGAAGCATCCCACCACGCCTGCGTGCTGACTTCCCGCCTTCCCAACTGCCTCTCCTCAGTTAAGTTTTAAAGCTGAGGCAAAGAGAGAGGAAAGGAAAGATAGAGAGATACAACTCCTAGGGGAGGTGGGTGGGTTGTGAAGACTTATTCCTGCTGTTCCCAGAGATCACCTGTTACAGGTAAGTAACTGTGCTATCTCCAGGAACAAGCAGGAATGAGTCTTCACATATGGGGACTCCCAAGCTGAGATGCTCAGAGGGAGTCCTAGCATGTTGCGGATGTAGAAGAGTCATGCTACTCCCCAGAACCTCAGGCATCCTGGGGATGGAGGGTAGGAGTTTAATACAGAAAAGGTGCTGTAGAACAGCTGAACTAGAACAGGACCTCTACAGAGAAGAACCCTGTAGAGAGGAGATCTAGTGGTAAAAATTGAGATATGGGCCTCCCTTGTTGGCACTGCAAGTCTACTGAGGTTGATATGGATCTGTTAGAAGAACCATTGGAAAACCTCAAGGAGTACCTCACTGAGAAGTAGAGGTAAGAAAAGTAGAAAAAACAAGTGGAGGTCAGAACCCTTCAGTTTGAAGAAATAGCCCCAGGGAGAAACTGGGGTAGGGAAAGAGGTAGGACTTCAGCGGAAGACGCAGAAGGTACCATTAAGAAAGCTTAAGCTGTGTTGGTCCAAGAAAAATCCAATCCTAGGACCAAAAGAAGAAAAAAAAAAAAAAAGAGTCTGACCCAGCTGGACTGGCAGTAGAAACAGTCCATGTAGGAGAGAAAGGGTGTGGAAACCCCTGTATCTGATAAGAAGTTAAGGACAGACTTAGGAAGCCAAGCTTTAGATAAACTGAAGTTCCTCAATGTCTTTCCTGAATGGGTTAAGGAAAGAAAAAGGGTACATGGAGAACTTCTGGGGTACCTAACCCTGAAAGGTTATGGTAAGAAAATGTCTGTTGATCACCACAGGAAGTGGTTATGTGTGTAGAACCCTAAGTATGCTGGTACAGCATTGATAGGGGTGGTGCCCATCTGTCAGGATCATATAGGAATGTATGAATATCTGAATGTAAACAGACAGATAGATAAGTATGTGGATACACATACACATACACACACACACACACATTCCTAAAGTTATACACATATAGAGGATATATGCATATATATACGGAGAGACCTGTATGGGCAGAAGATACACAGATAGATATAAATAAATATATGTATATGTATATGAATACATAGGCATGTAGACAGATGTCTCCAGGTATGTGGATAAAGAAATGTCTATAGAAATTGATTCCCATAGGAGTATGGGGAGAGAAAAGATTCAACAGCAAGGAGGGTGATACCCGCTTGAATAGATGCATCAAGAATCTTCCTTCCCTGGTTATGATTGAAAAAGTCAGGGGAATAGTGTCCCTGACAAAAAAGAGTCTAAATCCGTTTCAGAATTTGAGCTCTTAAATAACCAGGATGGCCTACGTGGAAAAAGGCAGAGGATAACTTCAGTCTGCAGGCAGCAAGTCCAGATTTCTCCAGAACCGCAGTATGGAGAATGGATAGAGGATGTTACTGGAGGAAGATACCATAGTGACCTGTCTACAAGGGCAGATGGGTATCAGGCATCCTTTAACTGCCACTTAAACAAAAAAAAATCTCTGGCGAGAAGACCAAGGGGATATGGACCAAGCCAGGGAATTTGCCATTCTTTAGGTTGTCACATTAAGAAAAGGCCGGAGCCTCAGGTCTCAAAAGAGATTTTAGATGAGATGGTAGGGGTAGGGAACACCTACCAGACATGAAAAATATGACTGGGGAAACCCCTCCTAACCCTCTGGGGTTATCTGCTAGACAAGATATGATGCTCTCTAGCAAGGGCCCATAGTGCAAAGCTACTCTGTAGAGTTGCAGAGAGCATGCTGCAGGTTAGTTAGAAGAAAAAACTGGCTGTTAAAAGCCAGTGGGTAAGAACTATTCTGCCAAGGACAAGGGGCAAGAATAGAAGTTAACCAAGCAGTCTGTGATAATAGGGTTTCCCAAACGAGGTTGATAACCTGTTTGGGGTTTAGCACTGAGGCTGGAAGAATAGCTAGTGGAGGAGAAGCCCTGGTGGTGTGGTGAACAGAACCAATGGCTTAACCACTAGGAATTAGTGTATCTGCAGCAACTACCAGGGCAGCGGGCGAAAAATTTCTTTTCCCATCTTTTTAGATTGGAAAAAAGAGAGAGACATAGTAGGACTATCTAGTGTCTGATGAGATGCCCTAAGGAAATAAAGGGGGAGACAATTTTTAAATGGAGAATCCCCCTGTGGAACAGGTAGAGGACCATAGGGGTTTACCAGTGTAAAAGAGCCACTCTTACAAACCAGATGCTGTAGCAAGAGGGAGGTAAGACAGAGGTGAAGGAGACTGACTATGAAGGAAGTCTCTGAAAGGTAAGATGATACATGCCAGTACAGGGAAACAACTGTCTTAATAGTTGTCATTTCTCTTTTCCCGAAAAGGAAGAGAAATCTGTCAAGTGAGGGCATGATCATCATGAAGACTCTTAAAGGAAAAAACGTCTCAAGAAGAGACATCTTGAAAAAGTTAGGATAAATTTAGTGCAGATACTTCAGCAAAAAGAAGTAGACTGCCCCTGTAACCAGCAACACAAGGGGAAAAGTGACTTATTTAAAACCCTGCGACTGCTGGGTCTGTGGACCCTGTTGAGGTTGTGGTTTCTTCAGACTAGGGCGATGTTTCCCCTGTTTGGGAACATCTGAATGATGGGCAGAAGAATAAAACTTTTTCCCCCTAGGGGAAGAAAGTTGGGTAGGACATTTCCTACCAACTGGGAAAGAGGAAGGCGTAGAACAGCCTCTGGAAACAGGAATATCAGTGGTTAACTGAGCAACCTGGAGTAAAGACTCCTTGTTAAAGAGATTTTCTCCAGTGCAAGGAGTATTTCCCAGTCTTTCTTGAGCCCATTTGTCTAAGTTTGAAGCCTGGAGCCAGGCTTTACGTCGTGCCCCTATAGCTATAGCAGAAGTTCTGCTAACAGATTCAAAGGAGTCCAGGGAAGCACGAATAAGGAACCTAGATATATTTTGAGCATGACTAACCAGAGAGGAATAGTCTGCACTTATAGTCTCTTGAAGAAAAGGAGTCAAAGATAATAATTTCTTTGTGACCTCATCAAGAGATAATCCCATATAGAAAATATATGAGAGAATTCTTGCTGAAAGCATGGATGCCTGGAAGGTTTGGCATCCAAAGGCATCTAAAGTCTTAGACTCACGACCTGGCGGATAAGAAGAGTGCTTTTTAGTACTCTTCACCCGCCTCATTGCTGATTCAACAACAATGGAATGATGAGGAAGTTGAGTCTTCTGAAAACCTGGAGAGGGAGGCACCTGATATAGAAGATCAGTTGTCCTAGAAGGTGGGGGCACCGTTAAAGGAGCCTCCCACATTCGTAGAAGGAGATCCTGTAAGGAATGATGCAAAGGAAGCATGATGGCATCCTTTGCTGTCCCAGGAATATACAGGGATTCTGCATTGCCTTGTGTAGGATCCTGTCCAGGCATAGAAATGGCAAGTGATCTCATCATATCCATGAGAAAAGCTTGAAAAGAAAAATCCCCAGAGGGAAATTCTTTTGGACAGGCTAGATCTGCTGAAGAACTAGCATTGGCACCGGAGGACCTATCCAACCTTATAGGAATATAAGATCCTGAATGGTGGAGATCCCTAGAGAATGATCGCCGGTACCTCAGGGGGTCGGGACCAGCAACAGTCGGTAGCATATCGTCCATGCTAGGGATCGATTCAAAACTCGGTATCGAGGGAAGCGAGCCTGAAGAGGGAAGCATGGAAGGCACCGACAGCCATGGTAATGTGGATACCGGTACCGACTCCGGCACCGTATCCGGTACCAGTGGATGAAGGCCAGCCGGTGACAACTATCGGTATGGAAGAAATCGAGAGTGCTGGACATGGATCATCGGAACCGTGCCTTCAGTACCGTTTGGTGTTGGTACCAAGGCGAGTCGGTACCCAGTCCTCCAGACTGGAGATCGATTCCAGACTCGGCATCGAAGGAAGCGAGTCTATCGAAGCACATCTGGAGGGTACCGACGTTGGTACTAGTATCGGTACCGGGATCGATACCGATACTGGAGGATCGGTCTGGAGCGTATCCAACGGTCCCGTAGGTACCGAGGACGCCAGACAACGATCCTTGGTGAGAAATGTTTCATCCAACACCATTGCCGATGCCGGGGTATTGGTACCGCTCGAAGCGGATGCCACCACCGAGCATGGCACAGGTATGTTCTGTGAGGGGTGAACCTCAGGAACAACCTGAAACCCCACACAGGCTTTGGAGGCCGAAGACTCCCACCGGGGTTTTAAAACCAGTATGTTCGAGGGCAAGGCCAGAGGCATCTCTATGCTGTGCATGAGATCTACCACTCGAGGACTGGCTAGTCTTAACAGACTGTTTTTGGGTTACCTGATTCCGTTTAGAAGTGGTCGGTGCCCTGAAGCTGGATGGGGACCGCGTATCGAGGGAAACCCGATGCTGAAGACTTCTTCCGACAATACTATTGCAGGAGGGACACTCCGGAGGAAAATGGTCAGGACCCAAACCGGCCAGACAACAATTAGGGGTGTCTAAAGTTAATTTTGTACCGCCGCAGTTTGAACATGTCTTGGGAATAGTGACTGGCGGTTCCATGAAGGAAAGTGAGTAGGCCTAGCAGGCCTAAGAAAACCGTGAGGCACTAAGAAGAAAAATTATTCCTTAAAAAGGAAAATTACACAAGAAAAAAGGAGAGAAAAACACCGGCGGTACCGGTGGCGTCGGGGAAGGCAGCCGCAACCACAAGAAAACTAAAAAATAAAAAGAATTTTCTGCGGTGACAGGAGGACGTCCTGCCGGCTCCGCGGAAAAACGAAAACTGAGGAGAGGCAGTTGGGAAGGCAGCACGCAGGCATGGTGGGATGCTTCCAAAAGCGTTTTGATTGGACGCTGGGAAGCGTTCCCGCGCAGACTCCGTCAGTACCGACGTACCCATATGTGAAGACTCATTCCTGCTTGTTCCTGGAGATCCATAGTGATGTGCACTGTGGATGCCATTTGCCCCAGTAGGCAAAGCATGTGGTGGGCCGATGTCAACCAGCAGTGCTGTGTGTCTGCTGCGAGTGCTTGGAGGCGCAAGGCCCTGTCCCAAGGGAGGACAGCCTTGGCTTGGATTGTGTCCAGCTGTGCCCTTGAGTTGGTTGGAGGTGAAACTTCGGGTACTTGATGACGAACCCTAGGTGCTCCAGGACAAGGATGGTACGTGCCATCGCCTGCTGCACTTCATGAGCCAGTCATCCAGATAGGTGAAACAAAGATGCCCTGTAGCCTGAGGTGGGCTGCGACTGCCAACAGGCACTTGGTGAATACCTGTGGGGCAGAGGCCAGGCCGAAGGGTAGCACCTGACAAGGATAACAACCTCCTCACACCACGAAGCAAAGGTACTGCTGATGGGAGGGGTGGATGAGGATGAGTGCACGCATCCTTTAGGTCCAGAGCATAGCCAGTCTCCCTGCTGGAGGTATGGCAGCAATGTTCCAAGGGAGAGCATCTTGAACGTCTCCCTCACCAAGGACTTCTTGAGGTCCTGCAGGTCTAGGATGAGATGGAACCCTCCTGTACTTTTGAGTAACAGAAGTATTGGGAGTAAAATCCCTTGCCCCTGAAGTGAGCAGGGAAGGGTTTCACTGCTTGGTCTGCTATGAAGCCAGCAAGTTCCTGCAGGTAAAGGTCCTGGTGAAGGGGAGTCCTGAGAACTCTCCCAAGAAGAAAGGCAGGGCTGTCTGGTGGAGGTAACCCTCCCAATACCACGTGGAGGGCCCATGGGTTGGTGGTAATGGAGGGCCACCTGTGGGCATAGAGCACCAGATGTCCCCTGGTGTGCTGCAGTGCTGTACTCCCTGAGGGAAGAGGCTATGCCCAAGGAGTCAAAAAACCCTCCAGATTGTGCTGTGGGTGCTGTCTGGGACATGGGGTCTTAAGCTTATGTGGGCCAGGCTTACATGGGTCATGCTCCTGTCCCTTGGCCTGTTGGGGCCTGGGAAGGCCGGGTACTGGGGTAGTTTCTATAAGTCTTCTTCTTCTTCAGGAGTGAGGACTTTCTGCCCAAAGTCTTCCTTTGGGAAGGGTCAGCAGTCTTTTTGGAGAACGTGGTCCTTGTCATGTACTCCAGCTTGGCAGCATTATCCATCATGGGCTTGCCAAAGAGGTTCTCACCCTGGCAGGGGACAACCAACTTGATCTGCACCCATTGTTCCAGGTTGGAAGACTGTAGCCAGGAATGGTGTTTGGCACTAATGCCTACCACAGCTACTCTAGTCGCCGACTCGAAACAGTCACAGGCTGCTCAAATGAAACGTGGAGCAAACTGACTACAAAGGCTAGGGGTCTGGAACCATTGGAAGGGTTCCTCCAAGAGGCCAGCTGAGAATTCAGCGAGTTCCTTCACCAGGCCCTGCAAGTACATGCCCATGTACAGCTAGTAAACCTGGATCCGGCTGACCAGCATCAATCCCTAGAAGCACTTTCTGCCCATGGCAACCATAGCATGGGTCTCTACCTGGGGACACACCAAGGAGTGCATCTTCTGGCTCCTGAGTTGACACATGGTTGACTCCACCACCATGGAGTTATGGGGCAGCTGTGCTTTTTGAAAGCCAGGGCTCCGGTGGATCCAGTACATAGAGTCCAGCCATCTGCTCACCATGGGCACTGAGGCAGGAGTCTCCCACATGCAGAGGAGCAGCCGTTCCAGGCTTTGGGGGGGGGGGGAGCAAATGGGCATCACGAGTGCCTCATTTGTGGGAGCCTCATACTGAAGGCTCTCAAGGTCCCCCCATCTGAGGGTCCTTTTCCAATTCAGTGGTGAAAACCAGGGCCTTTGCCATATCCCACACAAAGTCTGGGAAGGCCATGTCCTCAGGTGGGGACCGGTGCCAAGACTCTTCAGGGAACGGATCCAAGGGCACATCCCGGTGGTGTTGGGTGTACAGTGACTCGTCTGGTTTTCCAGTCCAACTCGTAGTTGTCAGAGGTGGTGTTGAGGGTTACCTAGGCTTTGGGATCATTCCCTGGGCCTGAGGATCACAGTGCTCCAGTGGCTCTGTGGTCCATGCCAAGGGCATTGAGCAGTGAACACCATGGTCCCGAGGATCGGGACCAATGCAGAAGGGATCTCTTGAGGCAGATGGCACTCAAGGATCAGCTTGATCTTTGGGGAGTCCCTCGACATGGAGGGCCCAGTGGTTGGGAGTGATGACCCAGAGGAACCAGGCATCAGTCCACTATTGGGCCATGAAGGCAGACAAGCTACGCTCCACAGATGCTATCCTGGTCTTGAGGACAGATTGCTCTGCAGCCTTCAGTATGGGCACTGAGCCTGATGCCGGCTCCGTCAAGGGGAGTCCTTGACTAGGATGGCCTTGGGGGTCCAAGGCCGTTCCCTTGACTTTGACAGCTCCCATCAGGGTTAACTTGGTAGGCCTTATCCTGGCTATCACCCTTGCATTGAGAACTGTGGGATCGGGCCCCATGGGACTCTCTCATTTTCCCCAGACTCGCCACCTAAGGTCTTCGAGGGCTTATGGCTCTTTCCGGAGTGGTCCTCACTGTGGTAACTCCATCCTTGGCCCCGAGTCAGTTCGGTCTCCACAAGGGTCTGAGGTCCTGGAGGCAGTTTTGGAGTGCAGTCTTGTAGACAACTCCGGGCCCAAGTCTATCTTGTGAAAGGGACTCATGCTGCTGCTAACGGCTCTTGCAGGCCTTGGGAGTCATCTGCTAGCAGAGACTGCAGACCAAGGCATTGTGGTCCAGCCTGAGGCAATGAAGGCAGCAGTCATATGGGTCCGTGTGAGACAGGTGTGTGCAGCAGTCACACAGCTTGAAGCCACTGACCAAGGGTGTGAACCTGCACCGATCGAAGACCATCAAAAAGGAACCAGAGAATGCAACACAGAGGCAAGCGGACCCAAGGACAAGAAGGGACCGGTACACAGAAAAAAGAAGAGAAAAAACAAAGAAATAATCAACTTTTTCCCCAAGGGGAACAGAGGCACGTCCAATGACCTCCACTGAAAAAAGGAGACAAGAGCCAAGATGGCACTCTTAGATGGGAAGGGGTCCACACATGCATGGTGCACCTCCGAAAAGCTTTCTTTGAAAGCTGGGGAGAGGTTACCACATGCTCCCAGAAAACATGCATAATTCAAAATGCATTAAAGTGGTAGGTAGCTTCATCAATCTACTACTACTATCATTTATACAAGACACTCAACTTTCAATATGAAAAACAATTATATAAATATGCAAAAAGTAACTTAGATTAAGAAACCAAAAATGCCTTCACTAAGTTCTCAAACCTTTGTTATAGCAAACCCACATTAGTGAATTTGAAGCTAAGGTCTAAACATGCTGAACATGTTGCTGCCAAAAACAAAGGCAGAATGTGAAAAATGTATGTTTGTGAAGACTTACAAGACACTACAGCGTACAGATTACAGCTAGGAAAATGATGTGCAAAACTAGAGAAAATTCTACACTCTGCTTTAAAAGTCTTCAAAATTATGCACATTTTATTAGTAACGTTTTGTGAAGAATTCCTCCATTATAAGGCCCAACTCCTCCTCTAGACCTGAAATTTTCCCACCTTTGCTCTCTCTCTCTCCAGTCAGTTCTCTTTCCAATCCTTCCTCTCCCTCCAGTTCTCTATCTTCTAACAAAATCCCTATGGTTGTTAAAGTCTACCCTCATGTACATACCCTGATCTCTTCCCCTTCCTATGCACCTACCCTCATCTCACTCTTACCTCCCCTTTCTTCCCAGGAACATACCTCCATCTTCCTTTATCCCCCCTCCCCAGCCCCAACTCTCCACCAGCCCAGTTCAGCTCAGCTCCAACCTTCTCTGTACTATTTCCCTGCCCAATCTGCAGGGGTTTGTTTGTTATTTATTTTAATTAAAAACACAGCTGCAAGAAAGTTAACCTTCACTCCTGCAACTGTGCTATACTTCTGATGCTGGCACACTGATATTTTAAGGTGGTAGACAAAGTGCTTCCTTCTCTAGCAAGGAACAGGAAGAACTTCTGTTTCTTTTTCAGATACCACTGTGCTGTCACCAGAAGCATAGCACAGCTGTGGGAGCAAAGAGAAATTCTCCCGCAGCTGTAAAGAGGTAAACCAGTGAAGTGGGTGTGGGTGACCTTAAAACTTGTGCACTCCAAGCCAGTGCCTCACTGGCTTGCTTATTAAGCCAGCCCTGGTCACCAATGCCTGTGCAGATTCTGCACAGCAAATGCAAAAATCTGCACAGGTGGGGAATTCTGTGCAAATTCTGCATTGCACAGAATTCCCCCAGGAGTAACAGATGAATGTACACAATACTTATCTCACCGAGCCAAGGCAATCTGCAGCTCTTCCTCCTTCTTGGCTAGCTGCATTTTGAGCTCAGCAATCTGAGCTTGCAGCTCAGCAATCTGGTCATGAAGATCTGTGGAGTCTCCTTCTAGCTTCCGCCGAGTCTTTTCCAGCTCCTGCCTTCCCTTCTCTTCTCGCCGCAGACGTTCTTTTGGGGTAGGAGGGAACAGATTAACACATTAATGAAAAGGAAACAAATATCACACTTATACTGAGCTAATTTGATAATTTAAATACCTAAAAATCAGTAAGGAGAACTTTATAGACTATTCTTGTCAGTCAAAAAAAAAAAAAAAGGGTAGAACATGTGTAAACTGGAATCAGTCCATTCGGTCAGTGTTCAGTCCTGTGGCAACTGCCTGCACAATAGTACTGGGGCAGCCTAAGCTTCCCTTGCTTCAAGTCTCTTGGCTCCATCTTGGCGCATAAGACTCAAATTTTGATGCCAACAGCTTAGCATCAGCACTGAGCAGCTCTCTACCTACAGAAGCTACACAAGACAGATCACTTGATGATCAACTCAAATGCATTTCAGACAATACCTGACAGTGCTGGTAAGTTTGTGAACCCCAAGATTCAATTTCATTTTATTGGTATTTGGTATACTGCCCTCTAGCCATCGACCAGAGTGGTTTACAGCAAGAATTACAAGTTCTTACGATCATACCCTTATTTAATAGAAACCAGTTCGTTTCTCATATAATAAAAAGGCAAATTAAACAATTCCATGTTTGAGACAATTACACAGTAGGAACTAGATTAATTTAGAATCCGTGTGAAATAGTAAGCAAACGCCTCACTTCCTTAGCACAATTAGCTAATTAGAATTAGGTGCTTAAGTCAGCAAGATGCAAATAAGTTTGGGCAAATTGTCTTACACTGTATAAGAGGTCTAAAATGTTTTGAGGTTCAAAATGAAAGGTACTGAAAATTCATCATGCCATGAATAAAAAATCAAAAGGATCTATGAAAATTGATGCTCATCTGTCTTGATGTTGGCTAGACCATTTCTAAAAACATAAGGATCTTTTATCCATATTTAGATTACAAATGGAAAAAGTTGAAGACTATAGTGGCTACCCAGAAATGGTCATTTTCTGGATACAAACCGGAAAGTTATTCAGAAAGTCACATTGACACCATGAAAACACAATCACAGTGAAGTATGCAGGATGAGGATTTATACATCAAACATCAGGATTAAACTGAATAGGAATGAGGTTCATGAGAGGAGAGTTGGGAAGAAACTACTGCTCTCAAGCCATGGCTGTCTGCCTCAGGTTCATAAGAGCATCCAAATGATTTAATCTGTCTTCAAGCAGGGGGATGCAGACACACTATATGTTGTCCACTGACCACACCTGTGCCAGCTCTCCCCTAGCTCAGAGAAGTCCTATGAGCTTCTGAGCATGCATGCCCCTTCTGTCCAGCATGGCAGTTTTTTTCATCTCTGCTCAGCAAACGGCCACTGCTCTCCCCTTCTGCTGCGGTTCATTCAAGTTTTGGTTCTTTCTTTTTAACAGTTTGCCACAATTACCAAAACAAAGATAGAATATCTCGTTTCTCTCCTCCGGCACAGTTTCCCTTTATCATTGGCAGCACCCTGTTGGGGCAGTGTTCTCCTCATGATGCTGCTTCCTTGCTTTGAAGAGAAGGAAAAACAGCTACCAGGTTCCCTGTGCTCCCTTTAAAAAATAATTATATAAAGCCAGAAAGAGGAATAGTGGAGACAGGAATTTCCCAACTGTCACTTCACTGTCAAGATTTAAAGGCACAGTGCTGTTTTTCACTTCCTGCCTTTCCTATCCTGTTAATGGCTACTCCCACCACAGCCAGTACCCCAGTTCCACCAGGCTTATACAAGACACGATTAGGAACAGATGGGGTTGCTGTGTGCCAGAGGCAGACCTCCTATTCCTCCTAAGACAGCAGTCTACAACTTCAAAAAACGGATGAGGGGCCCTTCTCAGTCTCCAACTAACCCGGCCTCTGTAGGGTGCTTGCCAAGGTCAGACCCTCCGGTAAGTGCTAAACATAAAAGTCTAAATCTAAGTACAGGAGTAAGGGTGACCCTGGAAACTCACAGGGTACTCACGACTCCTGGACCCAAACAAATATCTGAGGGAGACTCCTCTGAAGCCTCTTACCACAGATCAGAGGCCAGGACATGATTCGGACCCAATGCCAGACTTATCTCCTATAGTTCCCCTGGTGTGGGATAGATCCCCCAATGACTCTAGTAAAATTAGAATGCTTTGTTCAGGACAGTGCAGCCTTACTCTGTGCTGACCCCATGGGTTATTCCATGCCCTCCAAAATACCATTTTTTCAGCCTCCACCTGTTTCTCACCAGCCACCTTCCAATGTGACTTAAGCGACCCCCAGGTCCCCAAACTGCATAACTACTAAGCTGCCAGTCCTTCCTACCCCCAACAGTAAGATACAGACAACTCTCAGGAGAAGTATTGGAAACACCTTCCTCAGACCACCCAGTAGAGGATGAACATAACATAACATAAGAACATAAGATATGCCATACTGGGTCAGACCAAGGTCCATCAAGCCCAGTATCCTGTTTCCAACAGTGGCCAATCTAGGTCATACGTACCTAGCAATTTCCCCAAAAGATACAGGTTCCGCAATACTTGTACTCGGTCAAGCATTGATATCCTGGGTCCCTTCTTAATAATGGTTTATGGACCTTTCCTCCAGGAACTTGTCCAAACCTTTTTTAAACCCAGCTACACTAACAGCCTTTACTACATCCTCCGGTAACAAATTCCAGAGTTTGATTACACGTTGAGTGAAAAAATATTCTCTTTTATTAGTCTTACATAGTTTACCCTGTAGCTTCATTGCATGTCCCCTAGTCTTTCTATATTCTGATAATGTAAACAATCGATCTACGTTTACACGTTCCACTAAGTTCATTAATTTATAGACTTCTATCATATCTCCCCTCAGCCGTCTCTTTTCCAGGTTAAAGAGCCCTAACCTTTTTAGCATTTCTTCATAGGAGTATCCTTCCATCCCCTTTACCATTTTGGTGGCTCTTCTCTGAACCTTTTCTAATAACGCTATATCCTTTTTAAGATACGGCGACCAGAATTGCACACAATATTCAAGGTGCGGTCTCACCATGGAACGATATAGAGGCATTATAATATCTTTTGTTTTATTTTCCATTCCTTTCCTTATGATACCTAGCATTCTATTTGCTCTCTTGGCCGCCGCTGCACACTGGGCCGAGGGTTTTAACATGTTACCCACAATGATGCCTAAATCTTTTTCCTGGGTGGTGGTTCCTAATGTGGAACCTTGCATTGTGTAACCATAGTTTGGGTTGTTCTTCCCTAGGTGCATAACTTTGCACTTGTCCACATTAAATTTCATCTGCCATTTTGATGCCGTGTCTTCCAATTTATCAAGATCCTCTTGCAATTTTCCACAGTCCTCTTGGGTTTTAAAAACTTCAGTTTTGTCTCATCTGCAAATTTGATAACCTCACTCGTTATTCCACTTTCCAGGTCATTTATGAATATGTCAAAAAACAGCAGACCCAGCACAGATCCCTGGGGTACACCACTATTCACCTTTCTCCATTGGGAAAATTGGCCATTTAGCCCAACCCTCTGCTTTCTATCTTTTAACCAGTTCCTGATCCACAGTAGTACACTGCCTCCTATCCCATGACTCTTTAGTTTTGCCAAAAGTCTCTCATGAGGGACCTTGTCAAAGGCTTTCTGAAAGTCCAGATACACTATATCAACCGACTCACCTTTGTCCACCTGTTTATTCACACCTTCAAACATAACAGATTAGTAAGACAAGATCTTCCTTGTCTAAAGTCATGTTGGCTGTCTCCCATTAGGCCATGACTATCTACATGCTGAGTAATTTTATTCTTTATGATGGTTTCTACCATTTTTCCCGGTACTGACGTGAGGCTCACCGATCTATAGTTTCCAGGACCACCCCTGGAACCCTTTTTAAAAATTGGTGTTACATTGGCGATCCTCCAATCTTCAGGTATTAGAGATGATTTTAATGATAGTTCACAGATAACTAATAGCAGGTCTGCAATCTCATATTTCAGTTCTTTCAACACCCTTGGATGTATACCATCCGGCCAAGGTGATTTGCTACTCTCCAGTTTATCTAATAGTTGTAATACATCTTCCCAATGTATCGATATTTCCTTCAATTCTTCCGCACCTTTAAATACCACTTCAGTCATGGGTAACATCCCTACATCTTCCTCAGTAAAGA
The DNA here is from genome assembly GCA_033557465.1 of Ichthyophis bannanicus. Classification (NCBI taxonomy): domain Eukaryota; kingdom Metazoa; phylum Chordata; class Amphibia; order Gymnophiona; family Ichthyophiidae; genus Ichthyophis; species Ichthyophis bannanicus. The sequence goes on from CM066031.1 coordinate 1,111,192,450, forward strand.
CCGAAGCAAAAATTCATTCAGTCTCAACGCTATCGCCTTGTCGCCTCTTAGTGCCCCTTTAACTCCTCTATCATCTAATGGACCAACTGACTCTCTCACAGGTTTTTTGCTACGAATATACTTAAAAAAAAATCTTTATTTCGCGTTTTTGCTTCCGCAGCAAGCTTCTTCTCAAATTCTCCCTTTGCCTGCTTTATCAATGTCTTACATTTGACTTGCCAGTGCTTGTGCTGTTTCCAGGTTTCGTCGTTTGGCTCTTTTTATCCATTTCCTGAAAGATGCTTTTTTGGCAACAGCCGCCTCTCTGACCTCACCTTTAAACCATGCTTGCAGTTTCTTGGACTTCCTTCCACTTTTCTTAAAGCGTGGAATAAAGCTGGTTTGGGCTTCCAAGATAGTATTTTTCAACACTCCCCCAAGCTTGATGTAAGTCTTTAACCTTTGCAACTGCTCCTTTTAGTTTTTTCTTAACTATTTTCCTAATTTTATCATTGTCTCCCTTTCGAAAGTTAAAAGGTAGTACTGTGGATTTCCTTACTATCCCTCCTCCACTAATTAAATCAAAGGCGATCATGCTATGATCACTATTGCCAAGTGTCCCCAACACCCTTATCCCTTGCACTAGATCTGGTGTTCCACTAAGGACTAGGTCTAATATGGCTTCCCCTCTGGTCGGTCCATGAACCAGCTGCTCCAAGCAGCAGTCATTTATTTAATCTAGGAACTATATCTCCCTAGCATGTCCTGCAGTGAAACTGACCCTGTCGATACCGGGGTAATTGAAATCACCCATTATTATTACTGCGCTGTAACTTTTGTTAGCTTCCTTGATTTCTTTGAGCATTTCATCATCCATTTGCTCATTCTGGCCAGGCGGTCGATAGTACACCCCCACTGCCATCGCCTTCCCCTTTTTACATGGAATTTCAATCCATAAAGATGCTACAGCAAATTTTGTTTCATGCAAAACTAATCCTTTCTGACTCAATGCCCTCTAACAGAGCGCAACCCCTCCACCAATTTGATCAGCTCTATCATTACGATATAGTTTGTACCCAGGTATCAGTGTCCCACTGGTTGTCCTCCTTCCACCATGTCTCTGATATTCCAATCATATCTAACCTCTCATTTAGTGCTATATATTCTAACTCTCCCATCTTATTTTTTAGACTTCTAGCATTTGCATACAAGCATTTTAGAGACTATTTTATTCATATTAATTTGGGTATTGGTAGACGAGTAATTTGGGATCTTTAAGCTCTGTCTGCTCCATACTCGAGGGCATTTGAGCTACTTTACTCTTTTTTGGAACCTCTCTGCTTTTGGTAGTATCCTTCAAGGATACATTCTTCCGAACCATCCACTCTTGGGTGGACTGTCGGCTTTCCCCTATTATCTAGTTTAAAAGCTGCTCTCTCTCCTTTTTAAAGGTTAATGCCAGCAACCTGGTTCCATCCTGGTTAAGGTGAAGCCCATCCCTTCGGAAGAGCCCCTCCTTTCTCCAGAATGTTCCCCAGTTCCTAACAAATCCAAACCCCTCATCTCTGCCTGCCTTTTGGGTCCTGAACGTGGAACGGGAAGCATTTCGGAGAACGCTACCCTGGAAGTTCTGGATTTCAACTTCCTACCTAAAAGCCTAAATTTAGCCTCCAGAACCTCCCTACCACATTTTCCTATGTCACTGGTACCGACATGTATCAAGACAGCAGACTCCTCCCCAGCACTAAGACCTTATCTAGGTGGCGCGTGAGGTCCGCTACCTTCGCACCAGGCAGGCATGTTACCAGGCGATCCTCACGTCCAGCCACCCAGCTATCTACATGTCTAATGATCGAATCACCAACTCTAACCCTTCCCTCATGGGCACATGGCCCTGGAGAAACTTCCTCGGTGCAAGAGGGTTTTACATCACCTGGAGGACAGGTCCTAGTTACAGTATCACTTCCTGCCACACCAGGGTGATGCTCTCCTGTCACGTGACCTCTCTCCTCCATGGTAACAGGGATGCTGCCAGACTGGAGGTGGGACTTCAGGACTATATCCCTGTAGGTCTCGTCTATGTACCTCTCTGTCTCTCTTATGTTTTCCAAGTCTGCTACTCTAGCCTCTAGAGAACGGACTCGTTGCCTGAGAGCAAAGAGCTCCTTGCACCTAGTGCACACGCAAGACCTCTCACCAACTGGGAGAAAATCATACATGTGACACTCAATGCAAAAGACTGGAAAGCCCCCATCTCGCAGCTGGACTGCTGTCTGCATCTTAGTTTTAAGTTTTTGTTTAGATCTTTAAGTTCTTTACTTATTACTAAGGCTTGCACCCACTGAAAATTTTTCTTACCCAGAATTTCTTCAGGTGGTCTCCAGGGCGTTAGCTCTTAGTGATTCTCAACCTCCTACAAACAAAAGAGACTTTCAATCTTACAGGCTTATAGCACCCTTATGTCCTCGCACAACCAGGACCTCAAGTCTTGCAAGACCACCTTGTGTCTGTCTGGAAGACTCCGGCCTCAGTGCATGCCATGGTCCGACATCTAGACCATAAGTAAAAAGTACTCCCTACCCTGGGGTTCCAGCATCAACAGCTACCTCAGTCAGTGTCTGAAACAGTACTAAAGAAAGCTAAATCCTCCAAGTATCATACTCTGTTCCTTTCCTGGTGGAGTCTGAGTATATTGGATGCAGTTGGTAAGAAAACATTTCAAAGTGGGGTGCTAGCTTTGAAAGTTCTAGCCCACTAGCTTCAGCTGTTGCAGTATCATGATCTCCTCTTGCAGATACACGACCCTACAGTCATTTCAGTGCTGGAGGCGCATGCCCTACAAGATAATCTGCAGGAATCCCTTTACCATATCATTTGAGTCAAGTATGACATTTTCAATTCAGTTGCCAGAGCTACAGCCACTTCTGTTTTGTGGATCACACAGCTTTGTTACAGGTCTCTGGTCTGTGAGAAGACCTCTATGACCGCTTAGATGCTTCCTGTCAAGGGGATAGCCTGTTTGAACCTAAGGTACAAAGGCTGTCTCAAAGGTCAAGGATTATTCTACTATATGGGAACTCTGCTCAACCACAGGATGGAGCCCAGCAGTCTCGCCGCTCAAAATATCCACAATACTGCAAGACATACCATTACTAGTATTTTCAGCAGTTTTACCCCCATCGATGTTTCCAGCTTGGGCAGACTAGATGGACCATACTGGTCTTTATCTGCCGTCATTTACTGTGTTACTATGTTATCAGCCTCTGCTGCAATGTCAGCCTGCAACTGAATGTCAGCAACACCCCAGGCAGAAGGATAGAAAACAGATAGCCACCTAAGCTCAGCCACCAGGAGGTGGCATCGAGTTTTTGACTATCTACCAGTGGGAGGCAATCTCCAGAACTTCCAGGAAGCCTGGTGGTCTATCACCACAGATTGTTGGTTTCTCAGCATAATTACATCAGGTTGCAAACTCAATTTCAGGGTTATTTTCCCTCAAAGACCACCCCAACCCAGCCAAGTACCTCTATCACATCTTCCTCTTCTGGTAGAGATTACAATTTTTTAAATTATATTTTTGTAACAGAAACCATTACACAGCACTCAATACAGGTACTGTGGCCCAACAAATCATAACAGTACATAGTTACACATAGTAATAACAATGCCCCAACAAATTATAAACTGCCCATTGCTTTCCCTCCAGTGCCCTCTATGTCAATCCTCAGCCTATTCCAGGGTCTCAGTCAAAGCTACTCAGCCATCCAGAACTGACGCTGTCCTCCGAGGGCATATTACTTCTGAGACCTTCAAAACCTGCTTTTATGTCCAATAGTACATGGAGGGTGTGTATGGCTCCCTCTCCCCCCCCCGGTGTACCACCCCCAACCGATCCAAGTCCCCATTTGCTTAGCTTGTTAACCCCCAACAAACTGTGCCCATATGTGGCCATATGGTCTTTGTTTGGCAGACCCTCCTCCCTGAGCTGCCCTACACACCCATTCAGTCATTGATCGCATACGCGCAATCCATATGGTGCATTCCGGTGCATCTTTCTCCACCCAGGTATTCAGAATCACCTCTCTTGCAATCATAAGTGTCACATGCCAAAACTTTCTTCCTAATAGTTTCACCCCTTTGTCCTTTAGGGGCTTTTCTATACCCAGTAGTAAAGCTGTATATGTCCACTCAATCTGACCACCTAAGACTATGTCACCCACCCCCCCCCCCAGTATTTTCGCAGTCCCCCTTTGCCCTCCACACTGCAAACATTCTGGGGTCTCCCACAATTTGTACCTCTCATTCCCTTCAAACATACACCCGGTGCAAGAGCTTAATCAGCATTTCCTGCAATGTCACATCTGTGTCGTCTTTTGAGACTTCTGCAAAGAACTGCTTTATCTCAGTGGTTCCCCCAGTTCCATCGCCCACTTCCCCACTAGGGCCATCATTCTATCCCTGGGATTCCACCACCTGGACACTATTAATTTTCTTCACCCTCGACAATCAGGCTTTCGCCCTGGTTACAGTGTGGAAACTGTCCTTATCGCCTTCCTTTATGAATTGCATGTCACACATGATCGTAGTGATATCTCGGTGGCGGTTCCCCTGGATCTATCAGCAGTCTTCGATCTTGTTGATCATTCTCTCCTCTCTCGTCTGCATGATGCTGGGCTTCGGGGCACTGTTTTCTTGATGGTTCCACTCCTCTCTTTTCCCGTTTTCTGTCCTCTCCCTCTCCCACTCCCACTCATGCGCCCCCTCGGACCGTCTTCCTTTACAGTGTGGTGTTTCCCAAGGTCCTGTGTTAGCTCCTCTCCTGTTTAATGTCTTCCTGGCCCTGCTCGCCCTTTTGATCCAACAATTTGGTATCCTGGCCTTTTTCTATGCAGACGACCTTGTCCTCCTCCATCATACCTCCCTTCCCTGAACTAGTCTCCTCTGTTTCCAGCTGGCTCACGTCCAACTGTCTCCACCTGAATCTTGCCAAGACTCTTTCTATTTGGTTCCCCTATGGTAGTCCCTCCTCTCAACTGGCCCCATCCTTCGCCAACTCTTCCATTCCTTTAGTCTTCTCCTTCCGGTATCTTGGTGTCCTCTGACTGATCTCTCCTTCCTTGAGCACATCTCCAATGTCACTAAGACCTCTTTCTTCCTTCTCCGACAGATCCGTGCCATTCGCCCATTCCTCACTCCCCAAGCTCTTACTATTCTTACTCTGTCACTCGTTATCTCTCGCCTGGATTTCTGCAATTCAGTACTCTGACATTCCCAACTCCCAACTGAGTAGGCTCCAACGCATCCAAAATACTGCCGCACATATCACCCATTCCTCCCATTTTGAACATGTCACCCCACTTCTACTCCGTCTGCACTGGCTTCCTGTAGACTACCGCATCCGCTTCAAGCTTCTTACCCTCGTACACCAGGCTATCACCCCCCCCCCCCATATCTTGCCGATCTTCTCCAGTCTCATACCCCCCAGTCGTACCCTCTGGTCTCTTCATATCAATCGCCTCCATCTTCCATCCCCCTCCTGGGCACACCTGCAAGCCACTCACACCTCCGCCTTCTTCTTTGTTGGACCCGCACTCTGGAATTCACTATCCACTTCCCTCAGACTAACAAGATTGTACCTTTAAATCCCAGTTGAAAACCCACCTATTGTCCTATGCCTTCAACCCTCCCTCCCTCTCTGCATGAACCCTTGCCCTCGTGTTCCTCCCCTTTCTGTCTGGTATGCCTGGTCCTCTCTTTTCTGTCCTTTTTGATTTGTAATTTCTTTTCCTTTCCAGGCCATCGGCCGTCTGCTTTGATTTTGAACTCTGTACATCACTTTGCTTTTAAATTGAACAAACATACCAGTGGGATACTTTATTCAACAGTTCTGGGATGGCAACAAACACTGTCTAGCACTGTGTACTCTCCAAAGTCCTGAGCTTCTTTCCTCCCTCCGGCGACAGTGTCTACATTGTAAGTATGCGTAAAATTGTGAGTTTGGGATCTCCCATTTGGCTTTCACTTCCTGAAAGGATGGAACTCTTCCCCCCAGTTCTAGTAATTGTCGCATGGATTTGTATCCCTTACATTCCCACAAGTGGAAAACTGCACCTTCCATCCCCAGGAGGAATCCGGGGCTTCCTACAAACTGTTGGAATGGGGATCGGCCTGCCCCCCCCCATGTGCACCCTCCACCAAATCCATGCTTTTTGCAACGCTCCTCTGAGGAGAGCACACTCCAATATCTTCTCGCGCCCCACCTGGGCCCCTTGCAAGAGGTTCATGCACCTGTACTGTGTACTCCCAGTATCAAAAACCTCAGGGGGTGAATAGTGCACTCTTGCTGTGTGTAGTTCATGCACCCATCTCAGGAGAGTGATCACATTGTAAAGTCGCAAGTCCAGGAGTCCCAGTCCACCCCATTCCCTGTCCATTCCCAATTTGGTGTAGCTACACACATACCTATATATACACATACACTTTTCCCTGGATCTTCACTTAGGTATATACCCAAGTATTTCAAATATTCCTCTGCCCACATCAAGGGGATGCAAATCTCCTCAACCGTGCAACTTAGCCTGTGAAACAGCAGGAGCATGACCAGGGCTTCTGCTCCTGCTTTATCATTCCAAAAAAGAGACAAGAGGACTCCAACTGATCCTGAACCTTCGAGAGCTCAACCTATATATAAAAATAAGTTCAAAATGACTTCTCTGGCCACCATTCTACGCCTTTTGTGTCAGGCAAACTGGCTTGCCTCTCTGGACCTCAAGGACGCCTACACCCATATTCTTATCCATCCTAGTCATTGGCAATACCTTTGTTTCTGCTTCAAGACCGAACACTACCAGTACAAAGTTATACCCTTCGCCTTTCTTCAGTCCTAAGGGTGTTCAGAAAGTGCCTGGTGGTGGCCACTGCACACTTGCAGACAAGGGCTGTGTATTTATCCTTGGCTCATCTCAGAACACCCAACAAGGCCTCAGTCCAAACATCACCACTCCTGCAACAGGTCAGCTTTGTCATCAAATCCAAAAGTCAGAATGTGATCCTAGCCAGGTCCTGGACTTCATAGGGGCTCGCTTAGACACCACAGTGGCTCATGCCTTCCTGCCTCCCAACAGAGTAGTTATTCTTCAGCAGCTCATCACACAAGTGTTTATGCTATAAAGTTCCTCAGCTCGCACCATCCTATGACTATTAGGTCACATGGCAGCCTCATGCACATGGTTCCTTTAGCACGTCTCTACATGCGTCTGCTCCAATGGCATCTCACACTCAACCAGAATCAGTATACTCAATCCCTCCATCATCAGGTCTCTGCATTACCCATCCCTGCAAATGTTGCACCAGTCTCTTCGCTGGTAGACCCTACCATCCAGCCTCATCGAAGGGCAGTCCCTTCCTGGAATAGCTGTTTCAGCTCACTTTAACAGATGCTTCCCACATGGGCTGGGGAGCCCATCTTCTGCATCTTACAACTCAAGGACTTTGGACCAGCAGGGAGGCCTCTCTGCACATCAACCTACTAGAGATGCATGCAGTTTATTATGCTCTACACATCTTCCATCAGTGGGTTTGCAACAAACTGCTCCTAGTGCATACCGCCAATCAAATCACCATGTTCTATATCAACAAAAGGGGGGGGGGGGCTCCAGTTCCCTCCGGCTCTGCCATGAAGCCATCCACTTGGAATGTTCCTCTGGACAGTCTACCTCCTGGGTATTCAAAATCAGCTGGCAGACTCCCTCAGTCTCCTCGAACCTCACAAGTGGTCCCTACATACCAGTCCTCACCCCCATCTTTCAGGCCTAGGGGACCCTGGAAGTGGATTTGCTGCACCCGACAATGCCAAGTGTCCCCTCTATTGCTCCCTTCATCTCAGTTCAACCAGGCAGCGGATACCTTCCTTCTTTCTTAGAAAATAGTCTCCTCTATGCTTTTCCACCATTTCCACTCATTTCTTGAACCTTCCTCAAGGTCCATGTAGACAAAGCCACTTTAATCCTCATTGCTTCTCAGTGGTCCAGACAGATCTGGTAAACTCATTCTCAATGTGGCAAAACAAGGACCTTGTAAGTTACCACTTCACCCCATTTCCTCCTCACACAGCAGGAAGGTCATCTCCTCCATCCCAACCTGCAGTCACTAGCTCTAGCTGCATGAAGTTGGTGGCTTCTCCCATGCTCCTCCTACCATGCCAGCGAATGTTCAAGTCATAATCCAAGCATATCTCTCTTTAAATGGACTCACTTCTCCCACTGGGCTACTTTAAGGGGTTTGGACCCTCTCTCTTGTTCCCTCACTTATATCCTCACCTATCTCCTTTACCTGACTCACTCTAGTCTGTTGGTCAGCTATCATCTCTCAGCCATAGCAGTGCCCTATTAGCAACAGGACGGCAAACCTATTTCTATGTACCCATTAGTTTCTCACTTCATGAAGGGCTTAAGCATCCACTGAGTCTTTTGTACCTCATGAAAGCCCCCTTTCAACCTCTGGGATCTGCTTCGTTGAAACATCTTACTTGGAAAACCTTCGTCACCTCTGCAAGGTGTGTAAGTGAGCTCCAGACCCTCATCCATTACTCTCCACTCAGTTCCTTCACAAATTGCTATTGCATACCTATCCTAAATTACTTCTAAAGACTGTCTCCAATTTTCACCTGAATCAATCCATTATGCTTCCTGCATTCTTCCTGGCAGCCCGACTGGGTTCACTGGAACAATCACTGCACTCATTGGACTGCCACAGAGCTCTACTTTACTATTTACAAGCCACCAAATAGCTCGTCAGTCTTCCCATTGTCACATTCAATCCTAACAACCCAAGGAAACCTGCTTCTAAACAGACCATTTCTTCATGGATTGCAAACTTTTTTTTTTACATTCAGGCAGGTCTCACCCCTCCTGGCAAGGTTGGTCAGAGCTACAGTGGCTAATCTGGCTACTGTTCTGCCTCAAGAAATCTGCAAAGCTTCCAGTCATTTACACATAGTTTTACAAAAACACTGCACCCTGGATTGCTCTTCAGCCACAGATGTCGCTTTTGGTCAGGCTGTTCTGGAAATCCTTTTGCTTAACTTCTTCCACCTCCCACTTTTAACCCAGGTGGCAAACACTACCGGACCTTTAAGCGACCATCAGCTCTGGACTCACCATGGAATGTGCCTGCATTCCCATGCTTGAAGACTGAGAAAGCATAGTTGCTTACCTGTAACAGGGGTTCTCCGTATTCAGCAGGGGTATGCAGCCACACTCACCTGCTTGCTGTCCCCTTAACTGGAATCTCATTGAATTAGAAGCTCAAAAAGAGAAAAGCAGAATTTACAAATTGCAAATTCTCCAACAGCATCTTAGTTCTATTGTCCTTCAGGCCAGCATTGGCAAGTTCCATCTGCAGCCTCTCCTGTCATCTCAAGTAGTTCCTCTTTCTGCTATATTTTCCTGAATGCCTTCAGCACTGGAATTGCATGCTCTGTGATGAACTGCCTTACTGTAGTCAGGACGCTGGGCAGGAAAGGGTGAACATGCTCAGATAAGTCCATAGGACGTCTGAGCTATGGGACAGCGGGCACAGGTGCTGTCGGTAGACATGGTGTGGCTGCATACCCCTGCTGAATACTGAGAACCCCCATTACAGGTAAGCAACTACGCTTTCTCTAGACATCTGAATCAGAACGAACTTTGGTTATAACAGCAAATTTTGTTCGGCAAAATATACTGACTTTGAAGGTAAGAGCCTTATTGAGTGTCAGGCACAGCGGACAAGGGATCACAGAGTGGGCTGAACCCAAGCTGAAAGTGGGTCACTCAGTAAGAGAACCCCAAAAACATTCAAGTAAATCTACAGAAAGGCTAAGGGGATTTCATGTTTTGGACTTCATCTTGCCTGGTGGAGTCCCTTCTACAATATCTACTCCACTTATCCCTAACAGGGACTAAGACAAAGTTATGGCAAGACTTGCTTGAATGATTAGAGACCATTTATTGTATTAACCCTTAAATTTGAGCTCTCCCTACTTTATTCAGCCTTTTGAGTGAATCCTCCAAAATGACAGAATATGCAGTAAAAAGGCTGTACATACCTACATTCATCAAGTTGGGATGCTGTAGTGGTGAACTATCAGAATACCATGCATTACAACAATGCCTGTAAATTATAGTTACTCACCTGTAATAAGTGATCTCCGGGAACATCAGGAATCAGTCTTCACATATGGGTGACATCAGCACTGACAGAGCCTGCACAGGAACGCTCCCCAGCATCCAATAGGAAAGCCTTTGAGAGCACTCCACTGCACCTGCATATCTGCCTTCCCAACTACTCAGTTGAGTTTGTAGCAGAGAAAAAAATAAAATAAAAAGGACCCTATAACTCCTAGGGGAGGAGGGCAGGTTGTGAAGACTGATTTCTGCTGTTCCCAAAGATCATCTGTTACAAGTGAGTAACTACGCTATCTCAAGGCACAAGCTGGAATGCAGTCTTCACATATGGGACTCACTAACTCCCAGGTACCAGACTGGTATGGAGGGGGAGGGGAGAGCAGTCATCTCTGAGGTCAAAAGCTTGTAGCCAAAAAGTCTAAGAGATGTGGGCCACTGGAAATGATTCAAGGAGACACTCCCCCAGCGATAGTCTGGTCTCTTATAAAAGTCCAGGACAGAGGTAGGAGTTGAGTTTAAGACCCAAAGAGGTGCTGGAGTACAGTTTGGCCAAAGACAGTATCCCAACGGGGAGTCTGTCTAGACAGTGTGAGGCAAAAGTATGAATGGAGGACCAGGTAGCTGCTTGGCAGATCTCTTCAATGGCTACTTAACGGACATTGGCTACAGAGGTAGCCATAGCCCGCACATTATGACAGTAACACGACTCTCTAATATCCATGTACATAAGCACAAGAAATACAATCCGTTTTCCATCTGGATGGAGTAGATTTAGTCACCGGTAGACCTAGGTGACTAGGATCAAAGGGGATGAATAATTCAGAGATCTTCGGTGATCTTTAGTTCTATCCAAGCAGTAAGCTTGCAGTCTAAAGGTGTGTAGTGCTGCTTCAGCCTGACATGCATGTGGTCTAGGGAAGAAAATCAGGAGGATTACAGACTGGTTTAGAAAGGAGGAGACTGCCTTTGGAAGAAAATGTGGATGGGTATGCAGAAACACCTTGTGGTGGAACAGAGTATAGGGCGGATCTGCCACCAGAGCCTGCAGTTCCTGATGCAGAGAGATGAGGAGGTAATGAGGAAGACAATCTTCCAAAAAGGAACTTCAGTGACGTGGTGGCTAAAGGCTCAAAAGGAGGCTTTAGAAGTTGAGTGAGAACCACTGGAGATGGCTTAATGGGTGGCTTGGACAGGAGGCCTGGCATGAAACATGCTAAGGAATGTGAGGAGATGGGCTATCCATTGAGTGGTCTGTGAGAGACCACATGGCACTAAGATGAACTCTCACCGAGTTAGTTTTAAGACGTGTTAGGGATAAGTGGAGTAGATATTGTAGAAGGGACTCTACCAGGAAAGATAAAGGGCCAATGTAATTTAGGGAGCAGAAGGCAAACCTATGCCACTTGAAGGCTTAAGATCACCTGGTGGAATCTATGTGATGCAAGGACATCTTTGCCTGCGGCAGGCTGAGGTCAGTGAGCAATAGCCTTTCAGCAGCCATGCTGTCAGGCATAGGGGATGAAGATTGGGATGGAGGAGCATCCCATGGTCCCAAGAGAGGAGTTTGGGCACACATCCCAGGCTGAGAGGTTGAGTCTGTGCAAGGCAAAGATGCAGAGGAAACCACAGTTGATGGGGCCAAAAGGGGGCTATGAGAATCAAGCCCTTGTGGTTCTGTAGTTTTGGGTATCAAGGGGATGGGTGGGAATGTGTAGAGCAGTCCCTGTCCTCAATGTAGAAGGAAGGTGTCCAGGGCCTGTCTGCAGTGACAGAACCCTGGAGCAGAAGAGTGAAAACTATGTGTTCTGTGGAGTGGCAAAATGATCTGAGTGGGGTTCCCAACGTTTGGAAGATCCAAGCAGCTGTCTCCTGATGCAAGGTCCATTCATGTGGACGAAGGATAGAGCTTAACTTGTCTGCAAGGACACAGACTCTGCCCAGGAGGTACAATCGCTCTGAGGTGAATGTGGTGTGAGATGGCAAAGAACCACAGGTGAAGTGCTTCCTCGCAGAAGGGGACAGGACCCCGTCCCCTCCATTTGTTCATGTAGAACATGGCAACTTGGCTGTCTGTCTGAACTAGAACAGGCTGCCCTGAAAGTTGAGGTTGAAAAACTTGAAGTGCATTTGTCAGTGCTCTTAGTTCTAACAGGCTGACCTGCAGGGCAGATTCCTGTGGTGTCCAGAGCCTGAGTGGTCAGGTTGTTCAGATGCTCTCCCTAACCCAGCTTGGAAGCAGTCATCAGGGTGCAATGAGATAGAGGCATCTGAAAAGGTGACCCGATGAGTAGGTTTTGTGGAGACCACCGCCATTGAAGGGACCTGATCAGTTGAGGGGTGATGTCGGTCTAGTTTCTGAGATGCCCCTTTGCTTGCATCCATTGAGAAGCAGTCCATTGCACTTGTTGCATGCGTAATCAAGTGTAGAGGATTACATGGACCATGGAGGCCATGTGTCTTAATAGCCTTAGCATCTCTCGAGCTGTTACTCAGATTTGCTTTTGCACCCCCTTTGCCAGCTTGATGAGGCAAAAAACAAAAGGATCATCCAAAATCCCAGCAGTGTACCAAGTATCAATAAAGAATATTATGACTTTTGTCGGACCTAACAATCAAGAAGGGAGTTCGAAACAGCTCCTCTCGAATGATTGTGATGCTCTTATTTTAAGTCATGCCCTTTTATTATTATTTTAAGTCAATTTACTTATCTGAACAAACGGCCCAGCATAAGGCAATAGTGTGACAGCATGAAATGATTCCTCAAAGGCATCCGATTTCCAACAGACCTGCATGTTTCTGGCCAACTCTGGGCCCTGCATCAAGTGTCAAACGAGCCCATCTGGAGTGGCTTATTGGATGTGCGGAATCTCACAAATTGTGGATTGGAAGATGAAGCATTGAGAATTAAATCCACTGAGTTTTTACCGCCTAAAATATTTATGGTCAATAAGAGGCGTATTTGGCAGGTCATTGATGTGCAGTTTTGAGTGATAATGGTGGTCGTTTTGATTATGGCTTAACTATTCACCTATCAAGACTGAGACCCATTTTGAATTTTTGGATGCAGTATCATTATTTGCTCTGAGAGTGACCATACCTACTACGTTGAAGCATTTTGTGAAGACTCTTGGGATAAAGGCTAGATCAAAGGGGAGAACCTGGTATTGAGAATGGTTTCCATGAAACATGAATTGTAGATACTGTCTGTGTGAGGAAGGGATCAGTAAATGCATGTAAGCATCTTTTAGACCTAGAGAACATAGCCAATTGTGTGTCTGGTGGTATGGTAGAAGAGTTTAGAGAAATCATTTTGAATTTCTCGGACCATGAACTTGTTTAGGTCTCAGATTCAAGATGGGCCTGAATCCTCCTGTTTTCTTTGGCATGAGAAAATATGGAGAGTAGAAGCCCATCCTTTGAGGAGGAACACTTTCAATGGCACCCTTGGACAATAGGGTGGTCAGCTCTTCTTTTAAGAGAATGCTTTGAAGATATTGCATGGGAAGATATTAATGGTATAACTATTGTAAATAGTTCTGAGGAAAAGTTCCATGTAAGCAAAGTTATGTTCTATGTAAACCGCCTTCAGAATCTGAAAGGCGGTATATAAAAAAAGTTAAATAAAATAAATCCCTTGTGGTTATGCAGCTGGTTGAGGCTTAGGAGTCTTGGGCTTCTTGGGTTGGCAAGGTCCCTGCTGTCTGAGGATGTTGAGGATAAGGTAATTTCTAGAAACAGTCACTCCATAATACTCTTAAACGTTAATACAACAAGCTAAAGAGTTATTTATCGTAGAAGGAATCTATTGAGAGCGTGCATATACTTGAACCAAAAATTCAAATGGAACAAGTCAGTATACACAGAAACACACAAATATGGACTATGCTTAGAGATCGACTGATAGAGCCTCAGTTACTGGGGAGAGGTGTGAAAACAAGAGTGAAATTCAATGCTCCTTCACAAACAATTCCTTCCCCTTTTGTATCATTCATAGGCTCAAAAGCTTGTTTTTACAATTTTCTAAATGCATTTAAAAAACTTTGAAACCACTTAGCTTGTGATAATACAACCTCAGAAATCAGAGAATGAAGCTGAGGACAATAGCAGACTTGAGTTTCGCCTGATACAATTTAAACGGGCTACTTCAGGACTTGTCACACAGCTCTCTAGAAGCTCCACCAATACACCTCAAACCTCACTAATTGCTTATTTAGGGAGAACAAAACATGTATTCAAACAGATCTGACCAATTGAATTCAGTGCTGTCAGTCAATCTAAGGACTTAAGGCTCCTAGGTTGAACTGAATTAAGTGAAAAAAAATCCATCTTTGCTCCAAATGCACCAGCTGTTGCATACGATCGTCCCAGCACTTATCATTGAAACAATCGATAACCAACCCATTGTAGCTGTGTCCAAACATGCCTGTGCTTGATACAATGCTGCACCATGGGAGCAGAGTGTGCCTGCTGCAAGGCATGATTTGCGTTCAAATGTCTTACTTTCCTACAAGTCCTTCCCACAAAGTTTAGAGCAAGGACACAACATAAACAGCCCAAGAAGTCAGACAATTAGTGATGTACTTAAGAGCATACTGTACTTCTTTTCAGATTGAGGATTTATCCAGACACATCTAGACTGTTGTGTGCCTACATGGACTATGATGTCTCCCTGTTCTTGATGTGGAAATTGAGAGATGCTGGTGCATTCAGACTATTCAGCAGATTACACACACTCGTGAAGGGGATACAAGGGCCATTCTGGAACACTTGATGCAAAGCTAATACGGGCCAATGTTTGTATATACTCTGGGCTATTTTCTTGGACACATCTGAATAGTGCACCACCACTACTTGTTTGTCCATAGTTTCCTGTTGATGTTTCTGCAAGCAGGAGAGCTTGATTAGCAAATTTGGCTCTAAGATACGGGGCGGGGGGGGGGGGCAGGGGCATATTTTCTTCGAGTAGCCACATTGTGCTAACCTCAATGACAATATCTTGGCTTGAACATGAAAGTCATCTTGTCAGGATATATTGATGTGGAGGCATCTGAAAAGGTGACTATGAGAAGATTTCCTGGGGTAGACCACAGCAGGGAGTCTGAGACTGACTTGGATCTTGTCCTCGAGGGTCCCAGAGATCTGCTTCCACTGGAAGGCAGGAGTTCAATGAGCTGTCTGCATGTGCAGATGAGCATATGGAACTACATACACTGTGGAGGTCATATGGCCTAGAAGTTGGAGCATCTCCCTGACCGAGAGATTGTCTGAGCCTTGAAATGCTAGCTGCACTAGTCGAGTACAACAGTCCTGGGGCAGAAATGCCTTTGACTGTTGAGCGTCTAGAAGTGCTCCTATGAATTCTAGTGTTTGAAAGGGAACTAGATAGGATTTTGGAAGATTTATCACAAATCCCAGATTCTGCAGTACCTGCACTGTATGAAAGAGGAATAGATGAACCTCCTGTGAAGTGGCTGCCCTTTAGCCAGTCTTCTAAGGGAAGACGAATATTCCAAGAGTCCTTAGATATGTGGATATGACCAACATACACTTTGTGAAGACTCTTGGGGCAAAGGCAAGTCTGAAGGGATGAACTCTATTGACAGTGATTTCCTTGGAAGATGAAGTGAAGATACCTCCTCTGTTCTGGATGAATGAGGATATGAGTATACGCTTCATTTAGATCTAGAGAACAGAGCCAGACCTGACTCTGGAGATAAGGGTTCCTAGTGAGAACATTTTAAATTTCTCTCAGACTAGAAATTTGTTTAGGTTCCTGAGGTCTAAGATGGGTCTTAACCTCCGTTTTTCTTTGGTATGAGAAAGTAAGGAGAATAGAATCCCATCCCCTATTGGAATGTTGGAACCTCTTCTATGGCACACTCTCAGAGAAGAGAGCTGATCTCTTGCTGCAAGAGAGCAGTGAGTGGGGCATGAGAATGATATTCCCCCACTAGAGTGGAGGGGGGTGCTTTGTAGATGAAGCTTGTACCCTTCTCGCACTATGGTTAGTGTCCACTGCTCAGAGGTGATAAGATGCCACCTGTGGGCATAATGGCAAAGTCTGCCTGCTATGTGGAGGGGGTGGGTGTTCTTCAGAGGCAGGGTGGCTATGATCTCTAGGAAGAAGTGGCAAACCAGGCACAGGTTGGGTCTGCACAGCTGGTTGGGGTTTAGGAGCCTGTGGCTTTTTCTGTTGCTTAGGAGGCTGTTGCTTCCTCTGGGTACCCTGAGGTTGGTATTGAGAAGCTGGGGGTAAGAAGGATAAAATTTCTTACCATAGAAAGGCTTCTTTGCAGCTGCTTTCTTGGCAGGGTTGGCAGTAGTTTTGGAAAGCCTATTGAGGGTAGTATTCTCAGAGAGGCCTTATCTTGCCAATCCTTTCCAAAAAGGTTCTCACCAGTACAGGGAATATTACCCAGCTTATCTTGAACCCATTGTTCAAGGTCTGATGCCTGGAGCCATGCAATCCTACATGCACCTAGTCAGATAGAAGTTGCTCTGCTAGTGCATTCAAAACAATCAAAGGTTGCCCTGTTGACAAATTTGGAAACATTTTGGGCATGTTTGACTAATGTAAGGTAGTGTGCCCTCTTACCAACAGGGAGAAGAGGAGACTGATTCCTGATCCCTAGTTACCTCCCTAAGGAAGATACCCATGTAGATTATGTATGAACTTATCGGGGCTGAAAGCATGGAGGTCTGAAAACAGACGCCCAAAGGCATCGAGTGTTCAATTCCCTGCCCGGGGGATTGGAAAAGTGAGTTTTAGAACTTTTAATTTGACGCACAGCAGATTCCACTATCATTGAGTGGTGTGGAAGCTGTGTTTTCTGGAATCCGGGGCTTTGCAGTACTCAATACATGTATCAAGTCTAGTATGGGGAGAAATGGTGAGGGGCATTTCCCACATCCGGAGCATAAGATCCTGGAGTATACGGTGAATAGGCAGAGTAGTCACCTCTTTAGGAGCTGTAGGGTAGTGGAGGCAGTCCAACTCCCCTGCTCTGGGTTCTTTATCAAGGATATGGCAAGGAGTCTATCCATTACTCCTACATCGGAGAACCTCATGGAAAGACATCTTTGGGAGGGGACATGTGCAGTTGTGGTGATGGTGATGGTTCCTCCAGAAGACTGCGCATCTCTCGGGTACCGACTGATTCATCGGAATCGTTAGAATCAAAGTATCGATGGGAGCGATGCTCCTGTTCTTGCAAGGTCTGTACCGATTGAGATTAGTATTGGCTCAAGAGACTTGCTGAACTGGGAACAGACTTGAGAGCCAGTATGGGCAGAAGTATGCCAAGCGGAATGAAGCCTGATACAGACTGCATGGGCATAGTTGATGGTACTGATACCACCGGTAGTGTCCTGGCCAGTGTCGATGATACTGCCGTTAATGTTCTGGACGGTATCGACACCACTAGATTCCACTCAATGGCCAGCATACGCTTATCCACAGAGCTTGCTGATGCCTGGGTATCTGTATCGGAAGCATGGGCTACCATTCCAGAGCATCGCATCAGGAGCTCTCTTGAGGTGGAGGCCTCAGGAACATCCTGGACTCCTTTTGAGGCTTTGGAGGGGAGGTCCTCCCACCGGGATAGTTTGGCTAGTCAATCCAACTCCAGGGCAATACTTGAGGCATCTCTATGCTTAGAGATAGCGTAGTTACTCACCTGTAACAGGTGTTCTCCAGGAGCAGCAGGAATCAGTCCTCACTTATGGGTGACGTCGGCGCCGACGGAGCCCTCGCGGAGCAATTTTCCCCAGCTTTCAAAGAAAGCCTTTGGGAATTGCAGCGCGCATGCGCGGTCCTCTTCCCGCCCAAGGGTGCCATCTTAGCCAGTCAGATGACATAGCTAAAAAAGACAGCATAAAAATTTGCAAAAAAACTAAAGCAGATGATTGCAACTCCAAGGGGAGGAGGGAGGGTTGTGAGGACTGATTCCTGCTGCTCCTGGAGAACACCTGTTACAGGTGAGTAACTACGCTTTCTCCAGGACCAAGCAGGAAGTCAGTCCTCACTTATGGGACTCCCAAGCTTAAGGCTACCGGAGACCCTAAGCACAAAAATGAGCTCCCTCTAGCTCAGCAGCACAGAAGGAAGGAATCTTCGCTGAATTATTACCCACCGGTAGCCCACATCCGGGATGGAGGGTAGGAGTTGCTCAAACCTCAAAGAGATTACGGAGGACTGCCTGTCCGAAAGCACTGTCCCTGCGGGACTCCCTCTCGAGACAGTAATGGACCGCAAAGGTCTGGCTCGAAGACCAAGTAGCGGCCCGGCAGATGTCTGCCAGCGGAACAGAGCGGAGGTAAGCCACTGTCGTAGCCTTTGCCCGAACGCAATGAGCCGTGACTCAACCGTCCAAGGAGAGTCCGGCTGCCCCATAAGCCCAAGTGATACAGTCCGCAACCCAGATGGACAGAGTACGCTTGGAGACCGGGAGCCCCAATTTATTGGGGTCAAAAGACACAAAAAGCTGAGCAGCTTTACGGTGCTCCCGCGTACGGTCAAGGTAGAAGTTCAATGCCCTTCTACAGTCCAGGGTATGGAGGACCGTTTCAGCTCGGCTGGAGTGTGGTCTGGGAAAGAAGGTCGGAAGTACCACCTCCTGATTGATGTGAAAGGGGGAGACCACTTTTGGAAGAAATTTTGGGTGAGTCCGTAGGACTACCCTATTTTTGTAGAACCGAGTGTAAGGGGGATCAGACACGAGGGCCTGCAATTCACTTACGCGCCTAGCGGAAGTGAGGGCTATCAAGAACAATGTTTTCCAAGAAAGAAAACGGAGAGGAGAACAGGTAGCCATAGGTTCAAAAGGCGGACAGGTGATCCGCTGCAAAACCACATTCAGATCCCAGTCAGGCGCTGGCGGGCGGAGAGGTGGTTTAAGTAGAAGGAGACCTCGGAGAAACCTCGCTACGAGAGGGTGGCTGGAAAGAGGTCTGCCGTCCACCGGTACATGATGTGCTGAAAGAGCACTGAGGTGAACTTTGACGGAGTTGGACTTAAGTCCCACATTAGAGAGGTAGAGCAAGTACTGCAAGATCACCGACACCGAGCAGGAGAAGGGATCCTGAGACTGCTGGGTACACCAAACGGAAAAGCGACGCCATTTAAGGGCGTAGCATTTGCGGGTAGAAGGTCGCCGAGAAGCTAAGACGACCTCTTCCACCTCTGCCGGCAGGAGAAGGGGAGCAAGGACTACCCTCTCAGCAGCCAGGCCATTAGATTGAGAGATCTGAGGTTGGGGTGTAGCAGAGACCCCTGATCTTGAGTGAGGAGATCCGGTTGAAACCCCAGAGGGAATGGATCCTCCACCGCTAATTGCAGCAGGGAGTGGAAACCACGGCTGTCTGGGCCAGCGAGGAGCGATCAGGATCATGGAAGCTTTGTCTCGGAGAACCTTGAAAAGAGTTCGAGAGACTAGCGGGATGGGAGGAAAAGCATACAGAAGGCTCTCCGCCCATGAGAGTAGAAAAGCGTCTGCCGCAACTCGAAGGGGATGCGGCTGACGAGAGCAGAAGCGAGGAAGTTGCCGGTTGAGGGCTGGCAAAGAGATCCATCGTGGGGAGGCCCCACTTTAGAAAGAGCTTCTGAACTACCAAGGGATCCAGGCGCCACTCGTGCGGCTGGAGGATCCTGCTGAGTTTGTCCGCCAGGCAATTTTCTTGGCCTGGGAGATAAACTGCCTTGAGAAGAACGCCGTGACTGACGGCCCAAGAGCAGAGCTTCTGTGCCTCCCGACAGAGAGGGAAGGAGCCCGTGCCCCCCTGCTTGTTCACGTAGAACATGGCAACTTGATTGTCCGTCTGGACAAGGATGGACTGGTGAGAGGTCAGGTGGGAGAAGGCCTTGAGAGCCAGGTGGATCGCTCTGAGCTCCAGGAAGTTGATCTGCTGAGCAGACTCCCACGTGGTCCAGAGGCCCTGAGTACGTGCCCCTTGGCAATGTGCTCCCCAGCCCAGGAGGGATGCATCTGTTGTCAGCAGCCGGGCCAGCTGAGGTGACTGGAAAGGCATGCCGAGTACCAGGTTCGGCCGATGAAGCCACCACTGGAGGGACGAGATCAGCGGCTCGGAGACGCGCACTAGGTCTGCTAGGCCGCCTGTGGCTTGTTGCCACTGCTGGCGGAGACACCACTGAGCAGGCCGCATATTCAGGCGGGCATTGGGGGTCACATGGACGGTGGAAGCCATATGGCCGAGTAGTCTCAGGAAGCGCCTGGCGGAGACCAGGGGCTGGCTGCGAAAACGGTCGGCTAGGTCCATGAGCCGTTGAGCTCTGTCGAGCGGTAGGAACGCTCGTGCCTGAGGAGTGTGCAGCCTTGCGCCGATGAACTCGAGATCCTGTGAGGGGAGCAAAGTGGACTTTGCGAAGTTTATAACAAAGCCCAAGTACTGCAGAAGAGTCACCGTGCGGCGTGTGGCGTTGGTGACCTCCGGAGCGGACGCTGCCCTGATGAGCCAGTCGTCGAGGTACGGAAAGACAGAGGCCGTGAAGCCGGAGATGGGCCGCCACCACCGCGAGACATTTTGTGAAGACTCGCGGTGCGGAGGACAGGCCAAAGGGTAGTACTCTGTACTGGTAATGATTTCCAGCCACCACAAACCTTAGGTACTGGCGGTGGCTTGGGTGGATAAGGATGTGCGTGTAGGCATCCTTTAGATCCAAGGAGCATAGCCAATCTCCCTGCTGGAGGTAGGGCAGAAGGATTCCAAGGGTAAGCATCTTGAACTTTTCCCGCACGAGGAATTTGTTGAGGTTGCGCAAGTCCAGGATGGGTCTGAGGCCTCCTGTCCTTTTTGGTACTAGAAAATACCTGGAATAAAAGCCTTGACCTTTCAGGTGGTGGGGCACCGGTTCCACCGCCTGTTCCTGTAGAAGACCTGCTAACTCCTGAAGGAGTAATTCCCTGTGCATAGGGGGTCGTGGAGGTTCTCCCGGAAAATAGGAGGGAGGGACCTGGTGGAAGTGGAGAAGATAGCCTTCTCGCACGACTTGAAGCACCCAGGCATCTGAGGTGATGCTGGACCACCTGTGGGCGAAGTGAACCAGCCGGCCTCCGGTGCTGGGAGGAACCAGCGGGGGGGGGAGAGGCTATGCTTAAGGAGTCAAAAGCCCCCACCCTGCTGAGCAGGGGCTGGTGGTGCAGGCTTGGGGGCTTGCTGCCTACGGGACCCGTTACCCCGTCCCTTGGCCTGCTGGCCCTGTTGGGGAGCTGCAGGGGCCTGATATTGGGGGTATTGTTTGTAGGCAGCCGCCTTCCTCGGGTAAAAGGACTTCTTTCCCGAGCCCTTCTTTTTCTGGGAAGGAGCGGAGGTCTTCCTAGAAAGCCTAGTCCTGGTGAGAGTCTCCGTCTCAATTTGTGCAGCCTTTTCAGCCATGGGCTTGCCAAAGAGGTTTTCGCCTCGGCAGGGGACATCGACCAACTTGTCCTGCACCCAGGGCTCAAGGTCAGACGACTGAAGCCAAGCCTGTCGGCGGGCACCGATGCCGGCTGCGGCCACTCGAGCCGATGCTTCAAAGCCATCATAGGCTGCTCGGGATATGAATTTTGAACATTCCCGAATGCCAGTGGACAAGGCCAGGAACCTCCGCAAGGGTTCCTCGGACAAACCAGCGGAGAATCCGGCTAGCTCTTTAGCCAGGTCTCGGAGATACATGCCCATGTATAGCTGGTAGGTCTGGACACGACACGCAAGCATAGAGCCCTGGAAACACTTCTTACCAAGGCCATCCAGGTTACGGGCCTCCCTGCCAGGAGGCACCGAGGAGTGCATCTTCTGGCTCTTAAGACGATGCATGGCCGATTCCACTACCATGGAATGGTGTGGTAGCTGTGCTTTTTGGAAGCCAGGGCTCTTGCGGACTCGATAGATAGAATCGACCCGCTTGCTCAGGACCGGCGAGGTGGCCGGACTCTCCCACATGCGGAAGAGTAGTCGTTCCAGCATGGGAGGAACCGATACAGTAAAGTGTTCCCTGGCGGGAAAATCATACTGGAGGGCGTCGAGCTCTTCGGCTCGAGGCTCCTCCTCGGGATCCGCAGGGAAGGCCAAAGCCTTGGCCATATCCCTGACGAAGTCCGAGAACCGGGCATCCTCCGGGGGGGACTGCTTCCGAGGTTCGGACTCAGGTGAGTCCGAGGGGACACACCGAGTCCGAAAAGAATCAGGCGACTCTTCCTCTTCAGACTCCCAGACCGACTCCGACGAGGACTCGGTGGGGTCGGCCCGGGCAGGGCGCGGCGCCTGCCGCCCTGACGCCGAGGGAGTCGGCGTCGGCGACCTCGGTCCCGAACGGGAGGCCGAGGGTGACCTCGACCGAGGATCGGCTCGGTCTCCGGGGTCGACTTAGACGTCGACATCCCGGCGGTCGGGGCAGCGGCGCCAGCGAAGCCAGCGAGCAGTGCCCGCTGCTGGTCCATGAAGGCAGACAGTCTGCTCTCCAAGGCCATCAACCTGAGTCCGAGCTCAGGTGACCCAGCAGCCCCCGACTCGGGCCCCGATGGCGTCGGGCCCGACGTCGGCGGTCTCGGAGGCGAGTCCAGGAGGACCACAGGACTTACCCGAGCAGGCAGCTCCGACTCCAGGCGAGGTCGCTTCGAGAGGTGCTCCTTCTCCAAGGACCCGGGACGGCTATCGGGGCTATGCGACCTGGCCCTCGCGGAGCCAGGAGCATCCACCGACGCCGCCCTCGCGCGGGTTTCACCTTTCGTCGATGGTCCCCGGAGGGAGAACCCCTGTCGGAGGAACTCCGGCGACGGTCCGAGCTGGAACCTCTGGACACGGAGGCCTCCGACGAGGTCCGGGTACGGCTGGGGTCAGCGAAGATCCTATCCCGCTGATGCCGCCGACTTCTCAACGCTTTGGAGGACATTTTGCCGCAGGGCCCACAGATCATTTCTTCATGATCCGGGCCCAGTCAGCAGAGGCAATTGTCGTGTGTGTCAGTTAGTGACATATTTCGGTCACACTGACCACACCATTTGAAACCACTGGCAGCCATCAGGGGAAAAAGGGCCCTGGCGAGGTCAAAGGACCGGGCTGCCAGGGAAAAACCGAAAACGAAACTGACTAAGTCAGAAAAACCGAAAAAGAAGAAGAGGACCCGTGACCGGCGTCGCGAGTCCGGGCGGGAAAAAGACCAGCGTCGAACCGAAGGAAAAAAGAGAAAATATGAGTAAAAATCAACTTTTTCGCGGGGACACGACGGGTACGTCTGTAGGGCTCCGCGGAAAAAAGAAGACTGGCTAAGATGGCACCCTTGGGCGGGAAGAGGACAGCGCATGCGCGCTGCAATTCCCAAAGGCTTTCTTTGAAAGCTGGGGAAAATTGCTCCGCGAGGGCTCCGTCGGCGCCGACGTCACCCATAAGTGAGGACTGACTTCCTGCTTGGTCCTGGAGAACTACCCTTGGGAGGATGGCCTGTCTTGTGTTTTGATACCTGAGATCCATGTGAGGAAGACAATGGCCTTGACGACATTGAAGCGAGTGAAACCGCATCCGAGGCAAAAAGGGAGCAGTGTTTCCAAGCCCAACTCTGTAGGCCTCTGTCTCCTTGCATAGGGGACATTCAGATGGCTGGTGATCTGGGCTAAGGCATTTAAGACACCAGTCATGAGCATTAGTAGCAAAGATAGTGCTACCACACTTGGAGCATTTCTTAAAACCACTGGTTGGTTTTTCCATCGTGTCAGTAGACTGGATGGAAGGCCTAGGCTTAAGATGGATGTGCCTGAAAGAACTGAATTCTTTTTTTTTAAAGAAATAGAATTGAAGATATCTGTTCTGGCGTCAACAGGAAGGCAGATGCAACCACAAAAAATAAGACGACATCTTCTGCAGTGACAGGATTTGCTTCCTGCTGGCTCTATGGAAAAGAACTGAGGGAGAGTCACAAAGGCAGGAAGGCAGCAGCACAAGACACAGTGGGATACTCCCAAAAGCTTTCCTATTGGATGCTGGGGAGCGTTTCTGCGCAGGCTCTGTCAGTATCAACGTCGCCCATATGTGAAGACTACATTCCTGCTTGTTTCTGGAGATTAGTATACAGTGCCACTACATCAAAAGTCACAAGAACAGATGCAGGCCACTTATGTAATCCCAATTTCGTAAGGAAATCGGAAGCATCTTGAACATAGGATCGTGCTGCTTTGACAAATGGTTGTAATAAGTGTTTGTCAAAGCAAAGATGGATATAATAAATGTTTGGAGCAAAGATGGATTTTTTCACTTAATTCAGTTCAACCTGGGGGCCTTAACGAGTCCTTAGTTTGGCTTACAGTGCTGTGAATTAAATTAGATCAGTTTGAATATATGTTTTGTCCTCAAATAACCATTAGTGAGGTATCTGTGGAGCTTCTAGAGAGCTGTGTGACAAGTCCTGAAGCAGCCCATTTAAACTGTATCAGGTGAAACTAGAGTTGGCTATTGTGTCCTCAGTTTCATTCTCTCTAGGGGAGTCATGCTGCTTATGCTGGGATTTCTCCCTGCTCTCTGTATAAGTCTTCGATGCCGATGACCTGACAGTGACCAGAGACTGACTTATGTTTAGACTTCGAAGAAACCTGAGCCCCCCATGAGGGGAAGTCGATGCCACTGAAAGAGTCTGAGGCAAACAACGATCTGTACTGTCTAGCTTGGTTCTTTAGGTCTGTCATTTGCCAGCACAATGTACAAGAATTGGAATGATGTTCAGGGCCCAAATATTTTAGATATACCACTTTGAGATGAAGAAAAAAAGAAATAGAAAATTGTAAAATAAAAAGGAAAGAATTATTGGGACTGGTGTCTGATTCAATGGACCAGCATCAACGGGAAGGTAGAATCATGTTCCTCCACACAAAAAAAAAAGTTTTTCGGCAATGACAGGATGGAACATCTTGCTGGCTCCATGGAAAATGAACTGAGGACAGGAGTTGTGAAGGCAGGCACGCAGGCGCAGTGGAGTGCTCAGAGGCTGGAGAGCATTCCCACGCAGGCTCCATCTGTGCCGATGTCACCCATATGTGAAGACTGCATTCCTGCTTGTTCCTGGAGATAGTACTGAAACAGTGAAAAAACCCTGAACTATTGACTCAGGAAAAGATCTGAGACTAAAAACGGTGTTTCTTTTTATTACTAAAAGGTAAAAATACTAAATCATGAAGACAGATCTTTTGGACACATATCCTGACAAGTTTGGGTTGTACAGAAAATGATTCATGGAGGACTGCTGCACTGGCATTGAAAGGCAACTTTAATGCAATACTGATAAGTCACCCATGAAACACTAAGCAGTCCCAGCATACACCTTTTCCCTTCAGCTAGAACCAGATACACTTTCTTATCAAACTCTACCTTGCCTGAGCCAGACTGTTTTGCACACTTCCCATCCCCAATCATAGTCTGATATGCTAACTCTCTCAACCACTTACTTAAAAATGCTTACCAGCAGCCACAGCAAACACTTTAAAGCACCATATCTAACAGATGTTTCAACTATGATGCATCTTACCCTCCAGTTCAGTAATCATGGCCTCATGTTTATTCTTCAGTTTGGCAAGGCTCTTTGACTTTTCCTCCTCTTCAGCTAGGTTGCTGGTAAATTCTGCTATTCTGTCCTCAAGTAGTTTCTTCTCCTGCAGGTTTCAAAACAACCTTGTCAAAACTTCTTGAGAGTAAAAATTTGGTTGCACTAAGCTTACAGTGCTTTCCAATTAAAGTCAAGCATTATGAAAACATTGTACTCCAGGAAGACAGTCACCTCCAGTGATTCTTCTATTTTCACAAGAAATGTGGTACTGATTTGGGGAGGGGGGAGGGGAATATTCAAAGGCATTTACAGTTTGCAGACCTGCAAACTGTATGATGCTGAACAGGATATTCAGCGGCACCAAGGTATTAGTGCTGCTAGATATTCACAGGTGCTGCTACTACGCACCCCAATGCTAAGTGCTTAGAATCAGAGCATGTGGGCAGAGTGGAGGTGACATCTGTTGCTAACCGGGCAGTAGCGATATTGAGCTACTACCCACTTGTCATTAACTGGGAAAAGTCAGGCACGGCAAAGACTGGCCTAACTTTACCCATAGAAGCTAACCGAGCAGTGGCTCAGTATCACCACTGCCCAGTTAGCTTCTGGATTCTGTGGCAACCTGGATATTCAATGCCGGTGACAAGATATGGCCTCAGCATTGAATATTCATGGTTAGAATTCAGCAGCGATGGCTAGCTGCTGAATATCACCCCCTCCCCCCATATTTTTAGTCTAAGCCTTGATTAATTTGTATCAAGCGTAGTTATTCACCTGTAGCAGGTGTCCTCTGAACAGCAGGAACAAGTCCTCACATATGGGTGATGTCACTGACTAAGCCCCGCATGGGCATCCTCCCTAGCTTAGTCAGGAAGCTTTTGGGAGGTACACCACACATACCTGCCTGCCACGGCGCCATCTTCACCAGTCTAACACATCAGAAATGAGAAAAGGCAACTGCCTGGGGAGGTGGGAGGTTTGTGAGGACTTATTCCTGCTGTTCATGGAGAACTCCTGCTACAGGTAAGTAACTGCACTTTCTCTGTGAACAAACAGGAAATAAGTCCTCATGTATGGGACTCCTAAGCTACAGGCTACCAGAACCTGAGGGGATTAACAGCCCAACAGGGACAACCAACTGGAGAAACCAGAAACAGCAAGATAGTCCAGATGCACTCATCTGATTCAGCATCTTCAACTGATATCAACAAGAGGGATTTCAGCAGGTAGCCTGGATGGACAGAAGGGCCAGTGGGAAGGAGTTGACTAAGACCCAAAGACGCCAGAGCATGGCCTGGTCAAAATTGCTGTCCTGTCAGGAATCCCCATCCAGACAGTAACGGGCTGTGAATGTATGGACCAAAGATGGAGCCCTTGCAGATTTCCTCTATAGAAAGAGGTTGGCCACCGACAGCCATTGCACAGACATTTCTGGCCATGACATGACCCTCAAGATACAATCCAGCCTGGGAATAGGCATGAGCAATGCAGTCTGCTAGCCAAAGGGATAGCATGCGCTTTGAGGCAGCGACACCCAGCCTATTGGGGCAGAAGAAAAACAGCTGGTTGGACTGATGATGTGCCTTTGTGCATGCCAGGTAGAAGGCAAGAGCTCATTTGCCATCCAAGGTATGCACCACCACCACTCCCTAGTTAGCAAGAGTGGGGGAAGAATGTTGGTTAGACTATCAACTGGTTGAGGTGGAGCACGGAAACCATCTTCGGTAGAAAATAGGGGTGCGTGCAGAGAACCAACCTGTTCTGGTGAAACTTGGTGTATGTGGGTGAACTACCAAGGCCTGGAGCTCACTGATGTGGCAGGCTGATGTCACTACCACCAGAAAGAGGACTTCCGGGTCAGGAATTTTAGGGGACATGAGTTCAGCAGTTCAAACAGAGCCCACATTAGCTGGGCGAGTACCACATTGAGATCCCATGCCACTGTAGGGGTCTTTTAGAGGGGCAGATCCCACATGATGCGAGCCACAAGAGGCTGGGTTGAAATAGGGACATACACCATTGTGACTCCAGAGGGAAGCCCATCATGCTAAAGTGAACTTGCACTGAATTGGACAAGGCCCGAGTTGGAGAGGCACAGGAGATATTCCAGCAGCTGGTCCATGGCACAAGAGAAGGGGGTCCAGCACCCTGCCTGCGCACCAGGCAGCAAACATCTACTATTTTAGCACATAGGCCTCTTGTGTTGAATCCTTGCAGGATGCCAAAAGAATGTTGGTAACACCTTTGAGAAGATTGAGCTCAGAGTACTACCTGCTCAGCATCTGCGCTATAAGGGCCAACAAGCAGACACTGGGGGGCAGCAAGGTTCTGCCCTCATGCGAGATGGTCCAGAGCAAAGCCCAGACAAAGACTCCCTCTGCAAGAGCTGCAGCAATAACAGGAACCATGGCTGTCTAGACCAATGAGAGGCAATGAGGATCATGGAGCCCTCGTCATCTTGGAGCTTCAAGAGGCTTTTTACCACAAGTTGTATTGGGGGGGGGGCATGCATACAGCAAGACCACCTCCCCCCCCCAGGGGAGGAAGACATCCAAGGCTAGGCAGTTTGCTGGCCAGCCTCAGAGAGCAGAACTGGGCCACATGGGCATTGTGTGCCATGGCGAAGAGATCCACCACAGGAGTGGCCCCACTCCTGAAAGATCTGGTTCACCACTGCCCTCTTGAGGGTCCACTCATGTGGCTGAAGGACCCAGCTGAGCTAGTCTACTAGGCCACCGAGCTCATTGTGCAGATAAGTCGCCTTAAGGTCCATGCCATGGAACAGGGCAAACTTCCACAACCACTCTCCCAGTAGAGGAGGTACAAGCCATGGCCCCTTGCCTGTTCACACAAAACATCACCACCTAGTTATCTGTTTGGATCAGGACCCCCTGATTGGTCAGGTGTGCTTGGAAGGAGTGGAAGGCATTGGCAATCGCCTGAAGCTAGAGCAAGTTGATCTAGAGCAGGCTCTCCTGCTTGCACCACAGGCCTTGCATATTTAGGCAGTCCAGGTGGGCCCCCCAGCAGAGCTTGGGTGCATCTGTTATGAGAGAGTCTTGTAAGGGACAGCCATCTGGAACAGGTGACCTCAGATTCACAGACTTGAGTCACTAGTCAAGGGGCTGCACCAGGGGTGTGGTGACTGCAACCCTGTCTTAGAGGCAGTCCGTTACCTGCTTCCACTGCATGCTTAAGGTCCACTGGGCTTACCACATGAAGACAAGGGCTTGAGGGGTGACATGCACTGTGGCTGCCATGTGGCAGAAGACCCTCAACATCCCATAGGCAGTCATGCATCACTGGCATTGCACATCACCCACCACCACTAACAGCTGCTGCATGTGGTCTTCCAGTAGAAAGGCCTACACCCAAGTGGTATTGAGGAGGGTTCTGATGAACTCCAGTTGCTGTGTGGGCTGGAGATGGAACTTTGGGTAATTGATTACAAAGCTGAGGCACTCAAGCACCTGAATGGTGAGCTCAGCAGACTGCCCAATACTGTCTGAAGTGGGACCCTTGATGAGCCAGTCCAGGTACAGGAAAATGAAGATCCCTCATGGTCTAGGAGGTAGGCAGCCATGACTGCCAGGCACTTCATGAAGACCAGTGGAGCTGAGGACAACCCAAACAGAAGTACTTTGTATTGATATGTCTGGCTGCCCAGCACAAACCGTAAGTACTGTGATTCAGGAGGATCAGGACATGTGCGCACACATCCTTTACATCCAAGGAACATAGCCAATTGTCCTGTAGAAGGTATGGGGAGCAGTGTTCCCAGCAAGACTAATTTGAACTTCTCGTGCACCAGGAACTGGTTTAGGTTTCGCAGGTCAAGGATGAGCCTAAACCCTCTGGTTATCTTGAGAACTAGGAAGTATCTGGAATAGAAGTCCATCCAACATGAACCAGAGGAAATGGATTAATGGCAAGGATGGCCAACAGAGTGGAGACTTCTTCCTGCAACACATACCAATGTGCAGGGCTCATAGAGTGCTCCCCCAGGGCATATGGAGGTAGCAACTTGACAAGGTGCAGCAGATATCCAGTTTGGATGATCTGCAACACCTAGGTGTCTGAGGTGACAAGGGGCCACCTAAGGGCAAAGTGGACAAGTCATCCCCTACCTGAGGGGGTACCCCAGCAGAAAGTTGGCTAAGCTCCTGAAGAACCTGTCAAAAAATACCACCCCCAGTTTGGTGGGGCAGGCTGAGCTTTTGGCATTTTCTTCCTCCACTACTGGCGGGGGGCCTGCACCTGTGGCTGAGCCAACGAATACAGGCACAGGTAGGCGAGCCTTCTTGGTCTGGGTGTTTCTTCTGCACAGGATCTGCGGTCTGCCTGGAGAGCCTAGAGGGTCACACATGCTCCTTCAAATTCCTCAGCCTTTTCCTCCACCGGTTTCCCAAAGAGCTTCTTCCTCAGGCAAGGGACATTGGCTAACTTGTCAGAGGACTGCAGCCATGTCATCCAGTGGGCAGTGATGCCTACTGCTACTCTACCTGCAGTCTCGAAGGCATCGGTAGGCACCATGAATTTAGAGCAGTCCTTGTCATGGGCCACCAAGGCCCAAAAGGCCTTGCGATGGTCCTCAGGGACGTGGGCTGCAAACCCTGCCAAGTCCAGCATGTTGTCCTTGAGGAACATGCTCATATAGATTGGTAGGCCAGAACCCTGGCAATCACCATGGAACCCTGGTAGCATTTTATCCTTAAGTCGTCCAAAATTCAAGCCTTATGGCTCGGGGGCACTAAATAGTGGCTCT
Source organism: Ichthyophis bannanicus (assembly GCA_033557465.1). NCBI lineage: Eukaryota > Metazoa > Chordata > Amphibia > Gymnophiona > Ichthyophiidae > Ichthyophis > Ichthyophis bannanicus. The sequence goes on from CM066031.1 coordinate 1,111,222,883, forward strand.
GTGCTTTTAACCTGTTTCAAGGCAGACTCAACCACAATAGAATTGCATGGTAGTTGAGGCTTCTCAAAGCCCGGAGCTTCTGGACCCAGTACAGGGAAGTCTCTGGCTGACCACTGGAACCGTAAGGGGGCTTTCCCACAGCAGTGGCAACCTTTGCAGGACAGTGCACAGGCACAGTCACCACCTCTCTAGAGGCTGAGGGGTACTGAAGGCGCTCCAGCTCTTCCACCCTCTGTTCCTCCTCCAGGTCCAGGGAGAAGTGAATGGCTTTGGCCTTGTCCCTGATGAAGTCCTGTAAGGCCATGTCCTCTGGAGGCAACTGGTCAGACGGCAGATCAGGGGACCGAAGGTCCGAAGCTGTGGATTTCTCGTCTCCCACGCACTCTGATTCAGAGAAGGGGAGAGGGCGGATGCCAGTGCACCCTTGCTGCCCCTTGTGTGGGCATCAATGCCTCTGGGCATCATATTCAGACATGCTGGAGAGGGAAATAGCTGTTGGAAACTCCCACCTGATGCACCTACTTCAGCAGGCAGGGCATGGGTCTCCAGAAAGTGCCGGACAAAGTGCAGGGATGCCATCAGTGCCACAAAGCCTGTGTTTTGCATGGCTACCACCACTGCCAAGTGAGCTTTGAGGGCTTGAAGGCATTCTTCCAGAGCCACCACACCTGTGAGGGGGCTGATGCCACAGCAGCGGACACCTGTGTTGACACCTTGGACAGGGACTCTATATTTGGTGAATCGGGAGACATTCAGCTGTCCTCCTGGGCAATGGGGGTCGATTTCTCCCACTAGGGAAGCTTGGTTTACCACTCCCAGCCCTCGCTGTCTGCATCGTGTCGAGAAGGGCTGCGATGACTATGCACCCGGACTTTCTCCCGGTGCTCACCCTTCAACGTCGACTAGATTTCAGAGTCTCCTCTTGTCACTCAAGCCCCCTGGCTCTGACTGGGCACAGAGTTCCCTCCCCATAGACACCTCTGCAGGAACCTTGGAAGGTGTAAACGACAGGGTTGGGGCAGAGTATGCTGAATCTGATGAGTCAAAGAGGAATTCCTTTTGTTTTTCCTGACCTTTCAATCCCCAAGGCATCACCTGTATGCACAGATTGAAGGTCATGGGCTAATGGATCTTGTCCAAGGTATTGTAAGCACCAATTGTGGCAGTCTGTGACAGATAGTCTTGCCACACTTTTGGTGGATTTTTTGAAGCTGCTGGCCAGCTTATATATATCAAAAAATACTGCCGCAACCAAGTTATGAATTGTGCTGCAGGTGGGAAAATGCCCCAAGGGGGCAAGAAACCCACCAAAAAGCAAGAAAAATGACAGGATACTTTTCTTAAATCTCCGACAGGTGGCAAGTAAAGCTAGAAAAAAAAACAGTCCATGAGTAGAAAGAAAATTTTTCTTCTACCATAACGCAGGAACACATCCTAGGGGCTCTGTGGAAAAAGACTGGAGATGGCGGCACCATGGCAGGAGGAAAGGCAGGCATGCACATGCTGTGTACCTCCAAAATGCTTCCTTTGGAAGCTGGGGAGCATTTCCATGCAGGGCTCAGTCACCCATATGTGAGGACTTATTTCCTGCTTGCTCACGGAGAACTAAGACGGTTTTGAGGTTAGTGGGTATATATAAACAAGGCAAAATTCTTAGTATCAATGTCAGTCTTTTGCAGATCTAAGAAACCGTTCTCTACAGTGTGTAGCTTGTGATAAGGAAGCTTATCATAGTTCAGGAAGGAGCTATAATAGAGGTGAATTGGCTCTGAACAAGCAACCTGTCTTTGCTGGTAGAAATAATAAAACAGAATGTTTTCATAAAAGACTACCAGTCCCAGAATGCACCAGGTTTCAAACAGCCACTAGAAGAGCTGAAGTGGGGAAACGTGTGTTCAATCAGGAGAGCTATGAGGTAATCCCCAATCACTCATCTCCAAGGGCAGGGCTTGATTCAGCACAGCTGAGCTGTGCTAGGGTGGAGTATCCCTCTAAACAAGTTAAAAGTAAAACAGATTCTACACAGAATCAGATGGAGATGAGGAACCCAGAGCTCAAGGACAGAGAGCAAGAAGCAGCAGCAGCAGCATGGAAGGAAGAAGAGGAAAACATCTTGGAGGTCTAAAGAAGGAGCTCACAGCAGCACGTGTGTTGGGAGTCATTCCAGAGGCAAGCATACTCCATTGGACTGGAGGAAGCCAGAGGAGTGGGGTTACAGAGCCAGGAATTCCCGGACGGCACCTGTGAGGGAGACAGCTGCATTTGGAAGGGGCCCTAAGACCAGTGCAAGAAGGTATGTGAAGAGAGACCCAGTGTCCAGAGATCTTGATTGGAAGGCTGGACATAAAAGCTGGACTACTTATTGGCCAGGATATCTGGAGAGGAAACCTAACAGTAAAGGAAGCTCAGGTATGAACTCTGATCTATGCCCTAGCTCTTCATCTGGAAGACAGCAGGGAAACAGATATTATCCCGAGAGTGCTTCATTAAGGAATTCCTCTGAGCCAGACCATGATATTGATTCTATGATAGTTGAAGAAGGAGATATTTTAAATGATCAGAATGAATACATGGATTGCTCTCTGTCTAGGCTGCTGTGGTAAAATACTTTCACAAATACAACAACCATCAAAAGGAAATATAACTTGTTCTTTTATCTACCCAGAAAAGTTTACAAGAAAGCTTTAGGGTAGGATTTGAGCCACGTAGAGAAAGTGAACCAGCAAAGGGGTTTGCAGCTGGCTAATTATTGGTAATTAAGCCATGCACAGTTGCACGTGAGCTCTGAAAGGAAACTACTGTTTGTGTATGAAAATACAAGAAAGTTATCCTTGAAAAAGAACAGTTTTTGGTTACTTTTTGGGTTTTGTTTTTGCTTTTGGAGCACTGCTAAAAGGTATTAGCAGGAGCCCTCAGAAAGACCTTTGTTTCCCATCAAGGTTTTTATTGTTTGATTGATTGCTTAAGAAGCTCAGTTGCTTATATCATGATTTGTTTTTCCTAAGTACAATACTGAAAGCAAGTATCCTTTTGTGTTACCAAGTAAATCTGTGTGGGAGAAATAACCCCATAAATAAAATATATTTTCTTTGCTTACACTCGAGCAACACAACTCATTATTTTGTGAACGGCTGATTCTGGTATGAATGGACTACATTCCCCACAATCCTTTGCAAGTCATAATAGTATTTGCCTTTGCCAAGACTGGACATTCACGCCCAGCACCCCCGTTTACAAGCTGTAAATCCTAAGTTTGTGAACCCCAAGCATAATAGAGAATTACAAGTTCACGGAACTACACATTCCCTCATCACCTCATTCCTCATGCAAGGATTGATTTTCTTTTAGGAGATAGATGGTGAGACTGGGAGAGAGATCTTTCTTGGCAGTGGCAAAAGTTCTAGTGGGGGCCCCTCATCAAAATTTTGCAGAGGGTCTTACCCTCACATAGTGCCACCCCATCCTGCTCTGCCGCCAGCAGTGGAAGCCCTGCATGGCAATCTTACATTTGTTTGCTGCGCTGACTCCGTTCAAGGCCTCCAAGTGTCCCTCCCAGGCCAATGCCTCATGGTGGGGCTGTTATTATGAGACTTTGGCCTGAGAGCTAACAACTGGGCTGCGTTGCTGTCTAGGCCCCCTTCCTGCCTGGTGCACCCCCCTCCCCCCACATCATGGGGGCTACTTGGGTGGAATTTACGCTGTCATTTCCTATTCCAGACATGTTCCAATATGGGTGGCATTTTCAACATGCCTGAAGCCAAGAGGCATACAGTTCTGGCAACTAAATGACAGAGTGGATGATGGCATGGTCAAGTAAATGGGTAAAGACATATAGGAATATTTTAAGACCAATGACAGAGGGAATAACTCCCAAAATTGTGTGGTATGCCAATAAAAGTGATAATTAAAGGGGGAAAACTACTAATATGCTACTACAAGCAAGAGGAATAAGGAGGCTAGTATTAACTATCTACATCAGAAATATGAGAAAGGATAAAGCAATGCCTACTCCAGCAGGTACAGAACTTAAAGCTGAAAGCACAATATCTAGCGGTCATAGTACAACAGAATAAACAAACATTTTGAGCAAGGCAATCTGGCAAGTTAGCTTTTAGCTGCTAAATTTAGAGTTCAGAATTAGCAGAGGCTTATATAATACAACTTGGGGCAGCAGGAAGGAAGCTGGTCCACAGCGGACAATTAGATCCTGCTTTATGCAGTTCTATAAAATGTTAGACTATTGAGTTTGTGGGAGACACCTTAAAAATGGACTATCAGTTTCTCTTCCAGGATTGCAAGAGAATAGATTTATACTGGATGCAAAGGTGATGGAGGACGAAGTATTGGTAGCTATTAGGGATCTAAGAACAGATGGTTTTATCCATAAACTGTATAAAGTTTGAATAACTTGACCATGACTAACTTCTGCAATTTGCTGCTAGATGAGGAGGGTCTTCCCGAGTCCATGTACTTAGCAGGGATAAAGGTGTTACCTAAAGAGGGGAGGGACATGTTGCAAATCATAGTTCCACTGTGCTCCTAATCATATTAAAATCCTGGTGAAAAATACAGCATGCCTGAAGTTATGCCCTACCTGGTCCATGAGGACCATTTGGGCTTCATCCCAAGCAAGCAAACAGCTGATAAATGTAAACAGCAAAGCTTTAAGTTCACGGCTTGCTTTTTAAATTCCTGTTCAGAAAAAAAACATACCTACTGTAGTTGCGGAAACAGGCTAATCAGTAAGCCTCTTTCCAGTGGGGTAGGAGGATGGCTACTATACTGCAACAAATTGTTCCTTTCCACTGGAAGGAACATCCTGGTTGAGATCTTTACGTGCTCTGCAGTTTTTTTGTGATTTATTTGTTTTGCGCACAATTTTTATACCGCTCCTTCCGGTGATCAGCAGCGGTTTACATTTTAACAATTCGTTCTGCAACAATTAGCAGTTACATAAAGCATCAGTAACATAACAGTAATAACAGTAGACAAACTATGAACAAATAACAGCAGTAATAGAACAAACAATGTACAACCCATGGATATCTGTTAAATAAAGCAATATTTACAGTAGTCAGCCTATGTATAAGGTAATGTTAGTAAGGGATTCGTAGGACTCAAAATATGTACATGAGATAGGGGACGTGTATTTTTGGTTATCTAAATATATATTTCTATATTGACAAACATCGGGAGATGTTACGTGTCTAGAGTGTTTATAGTTTAATATGGTCGTGTGTGGTTGGCATGTTTTATTAAGTAATTGTTAGGTGTCTATCAAGGTGAGTTTTGGATTGAGTATGATTTTTGATTTAAGTTATTTCAGATAAATTGTAGTATTCTTGGAAAAGATGTGCTTTGAGTTTTTTTTCGGAATGATTGGAGGTCTTGGTTGTCTCTTAGGGACTCTGGAAGTTTGTTCCATAATGTGGGGGCCATGTAAGTGAATGCTCTGTTGCTAGTATTCTTTTTCACCTTGCGTATTGAGTTTGGAATTTGCAACATATTTAGATTGTGGCTTTGTCTGTTTCTGTTAGGGGGTTGTGTATTAATGAGTGTGTTAAGGAAGGATGGGGTGATATTGTGTATTAGTTTAAATATTGTGATTATTATTTTGTATCTGATGCGTGCTTGTATAGGTAGCCAGTGGAGTTCTCGTAGAATAGGTGTTACGTGGTCTGAAATCCGTACATTCATTAAGATCCGAGCTGTGACATTTTGGGCCATTTGCAGTATGTTTGTTGTTTTTTTAGGTAAACCAACAAGAATACTGTTACAATAGTCCAGATGAGGAGTTATGAGTGCTTGCACTATTGTTCTAAAATCTGATTGTTCAATGATGTTGCGTAGTGGTTGTAATACTCTTAGTTTGTGGAAAATAGTTCTATTTAGAAGTCTTAGGTGGGTTTCCATGCCTAGTGTCTTGTCAAGAGTTACACCTAAGTACTTTAATTCCTGTTTGATGTTATATGGTGTATTTAGTATGATTGTGGGAGGATGTTTAAGTTCAGGGTTCTTAGAGATAAACATTACTTCTGTTTTTTTATGATTGATGCTCATGTTTTGTTGAAGCCATAGCTGTGTTTCTTTGAGGCAAGTTTCTAAGTGTGTATAGTCTGGGTTATGTATATCTAGTTGTGTATAGAGCAAATTTGAGGGAATGGTGCTTGTCTGGATATTTTGGAGTTTGGGAAGAGAATGACTGAAAGGGTTATATATATGAGAATGTGCGTTGGGCTGGCTTGGATGTGGTGAGACAGATGGAGAGAAAGTATGCGAGTGCAAATGAAGAGGAAGAGAGGGTCACCTGGGGAAATGAGGTTAGGCGACATGGATAGTGGGGGGGATGAGATGCAGCTATTAGTGGAAATGTATATCAATGAAAAACACGAAGGGATTTGATTATACATTCATAACTTATGTTAAAGGGTTGAACTCTCCAATGAAGTGTTCTGTGATGCTTGAAGAGCTGGAATGCCTTCCGGCATGGATGGCTTTTATCCACAAGACCCAACCTTTGTAAAAATAATGGAAAGCTTCTCAGATTACCCAAGTACCCAGTGATCCTTTTTGCCTCTAATGGCCACTCCCACTTTCTTTTTCTTTGACATCTTGTTTACCAAAGGGCTATACCCAGTGATATTAGAGCAAAAAGCAGATCCCTCTAGACACTTTATTATGCGAGTTAAGTTGGGTGAGAGACTATATGCACATAGAGATCAGGGGGCTTTCATTCAGCAGTTGGGGGGGGGAGGGTGGTGAGCGGCTGGGGATGGCTGATGGGAAATCTGTAGTATTGGGGGGGGGGGGGGTTGATTTCAACATGACCTAGGATCCCAACACAGATAATTCTAAGACTTATATTATGAAGGGAAGGAGAGGAAATTGTTCAAGAAAACTGTAGGACTTTGGTTTACTGGATGTTTGGCAATTGTTTTACCCTGGTGGAAGGTCCTATTTGTACTATTCATTGGTGCACTAGTCATACTCCTGCACTGATCTAATATTGGTGGGGAAAGATTTTGACAGGTAACCTGCATCAATAAAACCCATTGCATAGTCTGACCACATACCAGTGTGGTTGGAAATGAGGGATAAACCAGTGGTCAAGGCTTTAAAGTTCTGGAGGCTTAATGACATGATACTGAATAGCCAGGATGTAGCTCAGTCTTGGAGGACACTCAGGACTACTTTGAGCTAAACAAAATGTGGGAAGTCTACCTGGCAAATGTCCAGGATGCTTTTAAAAGCCTCAATCGGGGGATGCGTGTTGATGTGGCCCAGCAAGCTAAAGAGGGAACGAGCACATACTTTACATCCATTGCTTGTAGAGATTGAAAAAAATGAGGAAAACCAGAGGGGGCTTCTTCAAATTGTTTTGAGTAAAAAATTAGGAGGGCTGAGAGCAAAGGTGAGGGAGTGTTTGGTGGGTACAGTCCTACATGAGATGAGTTAGTAAAAATTCTTTTAGTGGGAGAACAAGGCAGGGAAATTGCCAGCTGTACCAGTTGTGGATGCAGATGAAGAGGAATTTGACTGCCGACTACTAATTTGGTAAAGATTAGAGAGCTTTGTAGAGTTTTATTCTGAGCTTTTTACCTCACAAGGGAAAGCTCACATGGTAAAGCCCAGCTTGTTCATAGGTGAGGGCGATACAGTCCACCACCCAGGTGGATAATGTCTGTCTGTCTGGTCATTGCTTCCCCCAGTTGACTGGGGTCAAACAAAAAGCCAAGTAGCTTTCAAGTGGCCCTGGGTATGCTGAATGTAGAAAGACAGGGCCCTCTTACAGTCAAAGGTGTGAAGGACCGTCTCCACCCTGCTGGAGTGAGGCCTTGGGAAGAAGGTGGGCAGCACCACCACCACCTAGTTGAGGTAAAGGTAGATATCACTTTCGGAAGGAATTTGGGGTGCACAAATAACACGACCCTGTTTTTATAAAGCCCGGTATACAGCACTTCTCCACCAGGGATTGAAGCTCGCTGACCCTGCGAGCAGAGGTGAGCACCATCAGGAACACGACCTTCCTCGAGAGGTATCTCAGGTGGCAGGTAGCCAGAGGCTCAAATGATAGGTGAGTGAGCTGTGCCAATACTATGTTCAGATCACATTCTGTCGCCAGAGGGCAGATGGGTGGTTTGGACAGAAGTCCTCAAGAAGCGGGTCACCAGCAGCTGGACTGACAGGGGCTTGCCTTCAAACAGATAGTGATGCGCCGCCAGGGCACTTAGGTACACCCTAACAGTTTGATTTAAGCCTGGATTGCAAGAGATGGAGAAGGTACTGCAGCACCAGCTGCACAGGGCAGGAGAATGGGTTCACCAATTGCTCCACACACCAGATCGAGAACCTGTGCCACTTGAAGGTGTAAGCTTTCCTGATGGAGGTCTTACAGGAGGACAGCAAGATCTCTTCCACCTCTCCCGAAAGGTGAAAGGTGCTAGGGTCACCCTTTTAGCAGCCACGCTGTCAGTGATAGGGACCTCAGGTTGGGGTGCAGGATAGAGCCCCCCTCCTGCGACAAGAGCCCTGGGGAGCTCACCAGTGGGATCAAAGTCTCCACTGAGTCTGAGGAGCAGCGGGAACCTCAGCTGCCTGGGCCACCAAGGGGTCACTAGGATCAGTGAGGCTCTGTCACAAAGAGCCTTGAAGAATGTTTTGGCAATCAGTGCCATGGGTGGGAAGGCATACATGAGACCTTCCGACCATGGAATGAGGAACACACTGGCCACCACCCAGGATGGGTGGGGCTTCCGGGAACAGAAATGAGGCAACTAGTAGTTGTCTGAGCTGGCAAAGAGGTCCATCCATGAGGTTCCCCAGAGCCAGAAGAGCCGGGTGGCTACTCTGGGGTCCAGCTGCCACTCGTGTGGCTGGAGGACCCTGCTCAGCTTGTCTGCCAGGGCATTCTCCTGGCCTGGTAGGTATACTGCCCGCAGGAATATTTCTTGTTGAACTGCGTAAAAGCAAAGTGTTGTCGCTTTGCAGCAAAGGATGAGAGACCCCGAGCCCTTGTTTGTTCACATAGAATATTGCCATCTGATTGTTTGGATCAGCACCAGCTGGTGCCTCAGGAGGTGGCAGAATGCTCAAAGGACTATATAAATTGCCTGAAGATCCAGGAGGTTGATCTGCTGGTTGCTCTCTGCATGCGACCAGTGCCCTGGGTACAAAGTTTTTCAGTGGGCTCCCCATCCCAGCAGGGAGGCATCCGTCGTGAGGACCCTTAGAGGGCATGGGGTTTGGAAGGGCATCCCTGCCTGTAGGTGATGGGCATTTTGCCACTAAGTCAGAGATTCCATTAACTGGTGGGTCACAGACTATCCTGGAGACTGCGTGTCCACTGATCTTGAAGGCACCACTGAGCAGCCCTCATGTGCAGATGAGCGTCTGGGGTGACATGGACCGTAGAGGCCATGTGCCTAAGTGCAGCAGAAGCCGAGTCGACAATGAGGGGCGATGTTGTATGTCTATGGCCAGTGCCCAAGACAGTCGGCTCAGTCCAAAGGAAGGAAGGCCTTTGCCTGAAGAGTGTCCATCCTTGCTCCTATGAACTCCACACACTGTGTAGGGAGGAGGTGGGATATGGGGTAGTTCATTACAAATCCCAGATGTTGGAGGACCTGAATGGTGCATGCCATGGCCGCTGCATCTCTGTGACCAAGCGTCCTTTTATGAGCCAGTTGTCCAGGTAGAGGAAGACAAACACCCCTTGGAAGTGGAGGAAGGCGGCCACTACTGCCAGGCATTTGATGAAGACCCTGGAGGCGGAGGCCAGGCCAAAGTGTAGTACCTTGTACTGGTAGTGACCACCCCTCACCATGAAGCAAAGGTACTGCCTGCAGCTGGGGTGAAAGAGGATGTGGGTATAGGCATCCTTCAGATCCAAGGAGCATAGCTAGTCTCCCTGCTGGATGCAAGGCAGCAATGTTCCAAGGGAGGGCATCTTGAACTTCTCCCTCATCAGGAACCCATTCAGGTTGCGCAGATGCAGGATAAGCCTTAGGGGTCCCCTGTTCTTTTTGATATGAGGAAATACCTGGAATAGAATCCCCCCGCCCCTGAGATGTTGGGGTACTGGTTCTAATGCCTTGTCCTTGAGAAGGCCTGCGAGCTCCTTCAATAGGAGGTCCTGGTGAAGGGGAGACCCGGGGGGGGGGGGATCTCCCAGGAAGAAAGGAGGCAGTGAGCACCAGATGGAGGAGAGAGTCCTCCTTGACCACCTGCAGTGCCCAGGAATCTGTGATGACTGGCCACCTTTGGGCATAGTGGATCAGACATACCCCTGTGGGTTGACAACCTCCTTGGGGCAGAGAGGCTATGCTTGAGGAGTCAAAAGCTCCCCCCTGGCTGGGCCGGAGCAGACGCCTGGGGCTTGGGAGCCTTCTGCTTATGAAGGCCTTGCCCATGTCACTTGGCCTGCTGACTCTGCTAGGGAGCTGGGGAGGCCTGAAAATGTGGGTAATTTTTGTAAGCAGTCCCTTTCCTCAGGTAAAAAGACTTTTTACCCAGGCCCTTCTGTTGGGGGAGGGGCAGTGGTCTTTTTAGAGAGCCTGTTCCTCGTCATTAACTGTTTCCAACTCGGCAGCCGTTTTGGTCATGAGTTTGCCAAGAGGTTCTCCCCTTGGCATGGGACATTGACCAATTTGTCCTGAACCCATTGCTCAAGGTTGGAAGACTGTAGCCAAGTCTGGCATCGGGCCCCAATGCCCACCACTGCTACTTGAGTCGCTGACTCAAAGCAGTCATAGGCTGCTCAAGAGGAATTTGGAGCACTGATAGACAGCCTTGGCCAGGTTCTTGAACCACTGCAGGGGCTTCTCGGAGAAGCCAACTGAGAACCTGGTGATTTCCTTCACCAGGTCTCAGGTACATGGTCATGTACAACTGGTAGGCCTGGATCTGGCCAATGAGCATCGAGCACTGGTAGTAATTTCTGCCGAGGGTGTCCAAGGTGCAGGCCCTCCCTACCCAGGGGCACTGAGGAGTGCATCTTCTGGCTCTTCAGCAGATGCATGGCTGACTACACCACCATGGAGTTATGTGGCAGCTGCGCCTTTTGGAATACAGGGCTCTGGCAGACTCGATACATCGAGTCAAGCTACTTGTACACAACTGGCACAGATGCTGGTGTTTCCCCACATATAGAGTGTTAGCTGTTCCAAAATGGGTGGAATGAGTGCCATGAGAGATTCCCTCAGAGCAGCCTCATATTGGAGGATTTCTAGCTCCTCCATCTGAGTGTCCTCCTCCGACTCAGTCAGGAACGCTAGAGCCTTTGATATGTCCTGCATGAAGATGAGGAATGCTACGTCCTCAGGCAGGGACCGACGCCTGGGCTCAGGAGAAGAGTCCGAAGTGATGTTGCAGTGGCGATGGGTATCCCAGGAACTCCTCATCCTTGGTCTCTAATTCAGAGTAGTTGGTCAAAGACTTGAGGGAAGGGTGACCCATGGGCTCCAGACCTGAGCCCTGCCCCTCGGAGGTCCCGCAGCTGGTGCCATGTACACGAGCTGGGGAAGACCTTGGTCCTGTCGAACGGGAGCTGTATCGAGACCTCGACCGAGGACAGACTCGAGGCCGTGTGGTCTTGAGGATCGGCTCAGTCTCCAAGGATGTCCTCAACATCGATGGCTGGGTGGTCTGGGCGGAGGAACCAGTGGAATCTGACAAAACCCACTGTGCTCCAGAGCTGCCATTCTGGTTTCAGGTCCAGAAGGCTCAACAGCCATCGGCATGAGGACAGAGGAACTTGGGCCCTGCTCAATGAGGATAGGTTCTGGCATCTGAGGCCAACCAGTGGTCAACTCCTTCCAGGGGACCTTGGTAGACCTCTCCTGCTCCAATCCCTTGGATGAGCATCTGGGACTGCGGGACCTGGCTCGGGGCTTACCCGACCTGTCTGAACCATCCAGAGATGCTGCCTTAGAGGGTTTCTTATGTTCCTTCGAGGGAGGCCCGTTTCTAAGGAGCCATGGTGTCAATCAGGGTCCACAAGGATGCCCCGGAATTCCATGGCTTCAGAGGCGGCCTTGGCTCTCAGAGGTGCCGGGGACTCCGGAAAAGCTTATTGCGCTGCTACTCGCTGCTTGAGGGGCCTTGGTGGACATCTTTTTTGCAAAGACTGCATGACACAGGGTCATGGTCTGGCCCTAGACAGTGCAGACAGCAGTCATGTGTTTCAGTTAAGGACATGATTTTGGCACACCAATCACACTTCTTAAAATCACTGGTAGTCATGGGGGAAAAAAAAAGCACTCCAGTGAGGTCGAAGACCTGGGGTGCTGCCAGCTGGAAAAAGGATGTGAAGGTGCCAAAAAAGGGAAAAAAAACCCATATGAACCTGAGACTCTATGCTGGAACAGCAAGTTCGGGTGGCGGGAAGAGTACTGGTTAAGCTTCAAAACCCTAGTGATGACATTCAAGGCCATCAAGGGGCTCTCCTCCTCTTCACTATGTGACCTCATCCAACCACCCATACCCAACAGGCTAAGAACAACCTCTGTAGCCAACATGCTAGTGATACCGAGAGACATGACAAAATGCTCCAAAGCAACATTGAACAGAGCCTTTAGACTATGCGCCCCAAGTCTCTGGAACTCCCTACCACCACACATCAGAGCAATCCCTAACTGGAGCCAGTTCAGGAAGGCCTTAAAACACTTCCTCTTTATCAAATACCTCACTGACTGCCCCGAACCCCAGCCACCAAGTATGATCAATACCCAATAACTCCATCTGACATGTATATAGTTACCTATTCAATGCTACGCATATGTATATAGTTTTCCCTATTTTCTAAGTTACTTGTTCCTGTTCAATGTAATGACCTGACTTTTGTTCATTGTCGGATACCTTTTGTTTTATGTAAACCGCGCTGATCGCAAATAGTGCGGTATATAAGAAATGCAAATAAATAAATAAATAAATACTGGTGCAGAACCGGAGAGTATGAAACTCAGGTCAAGAAAAAAAAAAAAATCAACTTTTTCCGGGGGAAACCAGACAGACATCTGAAGGGCTGCGTGGAAAAAAGGAGACTGACGGGCGGGAAGGGTACCATGCAGGCATGGTGGCATCTCCCAAAGGCTTTCTTTGAAAGCTGGGGTGATGCTTCTGAGAGGGCTCCATTGGCACCAACATCATCCATATGTGAGTGACTTCCTGCTTATTCTGCTGGTAGTGGAGGTCGAGAAGGTGCTTGATAGTGAGGAATGGGAATTCATGGAACAGATGGGGTTTGGACTCAACTTTAAAAGATGGGTGTCAGCTTTGTATAAGGGACCTACAGCTAGCGTGAGGGTGAATGAAGGATACTAATGTTAATTTGAGCTATTAAGAGGGACAAGACAGAGGTGTTCTTTGTACAACTCGTTTGTGTTGTCTTTTGAGCTCCTGGTGACAAGGATCAAAGCGAATATGGAGACTGGATGGCTATGGGAAGGAGAGGAAGATTTTAAAATGTCATCTGCAATCTGTTTATCAGAACTTCAAGAGATTACACACTCAGTTAAGGCCTTCAAATTTTTCCATTGCCTGTTTTTGATAAACTTTACCTCTTGAATATAGGCTTTTAGGAATCTTCAGCCTGCCTATGTTCCTTGCAAAGCCTTTAAATCAGATATCTGAGGGTGCCCTCAGTTCATAGAAGGCCTACTGGCCAGGGACACTTGTAATATATAGCTACTTGGAACAGAAATATACATTGTTTCTAGACTTGCAGCTAGTCCTCGTCTTCTACTTAGGTCTCCTACTTAATTTTTGCAGCTGAGGTATAATTTTAAGGTTGCAGGGACCTTTGTTTAGTAGGCTGATTCACTGCAGTGGGATTTCAGTTTGAATATTCAGTTTCCTTTGTCTGTTGCAAGCCTGCCTTACAGGGTGGGGCTAATTTTGAATTAAAGCTTCTCTGCTACTGACCAAATACCTGAACCAGTCTGCTCATCAGAACTTCAAGAGACTACACACTCAGCTAAGGCTTTCAAACTTCTCCATTACCTGTTTTTGATAACCTATATTCAACAGGTAAAGTTTTTTAGGAATCTTCAGCCTACTTATGTTCCTTGCATAGCCTTTAAATCAGATTTATTTTATTTATTTATGATTTCTTCTATACCGCACTATTTATCATCAACGCGGTTTACATGTAACCAAAGTTGTACAATGTATAACAGTCAGATATCATCTAAGTGTGCCCTCAGTTCACAGAAGGCCTACTGAACAGGGACACATAGGTTCCTGCCCAACCTACCACTTACCCCACCCACCCCTGCATTGCATTGCCTATATAGTCATCATATACATTGACATCTGTTCTTTAATTAGGTGTTACACCCACTTTTTCTCCTTTTCTCCTCCTAGGACAGCTGAATCAGAATGTCATATTCAATGCAATAACTGTGGTGCTTTCATTCTGAGAAGAATCATTTGGAACCTAAGAGCTTGCCCTATATGCCTTAAGTTAGCTGCTATGCATAAAAAATTGACTCTACTAAGGGAAGAATTAGCTGCAATTAAACACATCTCCTCCAGGGTACAAACTGAACATCGACCACCACTTCCACAAAGAATCAAATAGCCCAGGAACAAATGGATCACAGTGAGCTCTGGTAGGTTGCGACCTGTAACAGACACCCTATACATCAAGAGATATCCCTGCATGCCGCCTTCTCTACCTTGGATTATGAGGATGCCCACTCCATGGAAACTGAAGAGCCCTTAAAATGATAGGCTTAATGCCAAATCTATTGATAACGTACCAAATAAGAAAAAATCACAAAACAGAAAACTACTCCTTCTTGAAGATGCCATCATTAGAGGCACCAATTTGGGAACACAGCTCAAAGTAAGAGGATGGTCAAATGCCTCCCAGGCTCTTAAGCCAGCAGGAATACAAACCAAATTGTTGGTATAGTTAGTGCAGAAAGTGAGCACTCCAAAACTGATATTGTCATCCACTTGGGTAAAAATGATCTGGCTAGAAACAGTGCCTCTGCAGCTCAAAGGGACTTCCAGACTCTGGGAGAGAAACTTAAGCCCATTGCTAACACTATAGCATTCTCAGAAGTTCTACCTGTTCATGGTAAGGGGGCAGAAAGGCTGCATTGCACGAACAACTTCAATACATGGCTCCAAACCTGGTGCAAACCAGAAGGATTTCGATATATAGGCAATGGGGGAAACATATGAAACAAGAGACTATACTGTACTGGAGGACTACATCTCTCCGCCACAGGGAAAAGGATTCTAAGTGAAAAATTCAGATAGTATGTGGACAGGCATTTAAACTAGGGAAAGGGGGGGTGGTGACGGATGGAAAAGGACAAGTTCAGTACGTCACTCCCAGCAAAAGCAAAACACTGGAAACAGCCACACTTTCGAATACCACATCAATGGCAAGCGGGAAAGGATATGTAGACCAAAATCCATGCAAAAGGCATTCAACAAATGCTGGAAAGCAATGAGTACAAGTGCTCGAAGCCTAGCCAACAAAGTTCCTAATCTGGAAGCCCTAATGGTGGGAATGGACTTGGATACTGCGGCCATTACAGAAATATGGTTTAAGGAGTTGCATGAATGGGATATAGCCATAGCTGGCTATAATCTATTTAGAAGAGATAGAGAGCGTAGAAAAGGAGGCGTAACCCTGTATGTTAAAAGCAATATTAAAGCTGCTGAAATGCAGGGGACATGGGGAAAAAGCAGCACTCTGGATTGTGTTGGAAAGAGGAGATGGCACTGTCATCTATACCGGTGTGGTCTACAGGCCTCCAACTCAAACCGAAGAAATGGATTGCAAACTAATTGTTGATATTGCAAAGATAGCCATGAAGGGGGAAGTGATCATATTGGGTGACTTCTACCCGATGTGGATTGGAGTGTTCCTTCTGCAAATCTGGAAAGAAGTAAAACTGCAGATGCCTTCCAAGATGTGTTACTTCAACAAATAGTGTTGGAGGGCAGGGAGAGCACCGTGCTGGATTTAGTGCTCACCAACGGAGATAACGTGTCAAATATCCAGGTGGGTGCCCATGTGAGCAGCAGCGATCTCAGTGTGGTTTGTGATAAAATCCAAGGTAGAATCCAATCACAGCAAGCTCAAAGTCCTAGACTTCAAACACACTGACTTCAGTAAAATTGCAGAGTACTTGGAGGAGCTGGTAGGGTGGGAGGGGATTAAGGGAAGTGGAACAGTAATGGGCTAAACTAAAGGAGGCAATAAAAGGTGCAACAGATACATACATCAGGAAAGTAAATAAAAACAAGAGGAAAAGAAAACCTATTTGGTTCTCCAAAGAAGTGGCTGCACAAATAAAGGCAAAACACACAGCTTTCACAAAATTCAGAAGGTTGCAAACAGAGGAACACAGAAAATACAAGACCAAACTAAAAGACAAAAAGAAATAAGGACAGCAAAATCAAAGGCAGAAGAAAAGATGCCTAAAGATGTCAAGGGTTGCAACAAAACGTTTTTCAGGTATATTCAGGAGAGGAGGAAAATCAGTGGTGGAATTGCAGGATTCAAAAGTGCTGGGAACGGATTTGTGGAAAGTGACACTGCAAAAGCGAAAATGCTAAATACTTCTGCTCTGTTTTTACTAAAGAAAATCCTGGAGAAGAACCACCTGTGCTTGACAAATATACAAGTGGGAATGGAGCAGATATCACACCATTCACAAAAGACGATGTGTTAGAGCACCTTGCAAAACTGAAAGTGGACAAGTCTATGGGACCAGATGGGATACATTCCAGGATACTGAAAGAGCTCAGAGAGGTTCTTGCAGGGCCTTTAAAGGATGTTTTAATAGATCCTTGGAGACAGGAGAAGTTCCACAGGACTGGAGAAGATGGTAATAGGGAAGAAGTGTCAAACTACAGGCCAGTAAAAGCCTTACCTCTGTGGCAGGAAAAGTAATGGAGGGACTCCTGAAAGAGCAAATAGTGGACTTCCTCAAAACCAACAGGTTGCATTATCCGAGGCAACATGGTTTTACCAAAGGACGATCTTGCCAAACAAATCTGATTGAGTGCCCTGAGAACTGGATCAAGGGCATACAATGGATGTGGATCTACCTGGATTTCAGCAAAACCTTTGATATTGTTCCTCACAGGCGGCTTATCAATAAACTCAGTTTGGGGATGGGTCCCCAAGATGGTGAACTGGATCAGAAATTGGTTGACTGACAGATGACAGAAGGTGATGGTAAACAGAACTCACTCGGATGAAAGGAAGATTAGTGGTGTGCTACAGGGTTCGGTCCTGGGACCGGTAATGTTCAATATATTTGTGATATTGCTGAAGGATTGAATGGAAAAGTGTCTTTTTGCAGATGACACGAAAATTTGCAACAGAGTGGACTCCCCTAGGGAGTGGAGAACGTGAAGATCGATCTACAAAAGCTGGAAGAATAAATCTTAACTACCAAGCATTAGACCAATGTGAAGAAGTGCAGTGTCATGCACTTGGGAAGCAGAAATCCAAGGGATTGTATGAGATAGGGGGCAAGAGATTGGTGTGCACGGACCAGAAGGACCCCGGATTGATTGTTTGACTATCTCAAGATGGCAAAATAGTGCGACAGGGTGGTGGCAAAAGCCAGAAGGATGCTGGATTGCATACAGAGAGGAATTACCAGCGGAAAGGAAGAGGTACTAATGCCACTGTACAAGTCGCTGGCGAAGCCTCACTTGGAATATTGTGTTCAGCTAAAGATATAAAAAGGCTGGAAGCAGTAAAGAGGAAGGATACCAAAATAAGTCTTCCGACACAGGCTCCAAATTATGAGAAGAGACTTGAAGACCTAAATATGTACACTCTGGAAGAGGAGGGACAGGGGAGATATGATTCAGACCTTTAAATACTTAAAGTATTAATGGATAAACCAACCTCTTCCAAAGATGGGGGAAGCTATAAAACTAGAAGGCATAACATGAAGCTGCAAGGGGGTAAACTGAAAGGCAATGTCAGGAAATACTTTTTCACTGAAAAGGTGGCAGATGCTTGGAATGCCCTCCCGATGGAAGAAGTGGGGGCAAACAGTGACAGAATTCAAAATGGCATGGGACATACAGTGGATTCCTTTATAGCAACAGAATAAAATCAAAATAAGCATAACTATCTCATATCTGAAAAAACAGGGGAAACCTACACAGAGTGGTGGATACACCCTTAAAAAAAGGCATGGGGAGGGGTGACCTGCACGGAGCAGCAAGTGCACTTAGTCTTGCCACCTTGCTGGGCAGACTAGATGGACCATACTGGTCTTTATCTGTCGTCATATACTATGTTACTATGTTCACAGTAAGAACAAGAATGCTTTCTTTAGCCCAAATCATACAGAAATTGAAGACTTATGGGGGAATGGTGGGATTTAAAGTTAAAATATCAATGTCCGAGGTCCTCAGCATCTCCCTCATTAGGTACAGGTGAACCATATATACTGGCCCCTTTCCCATTTAAGCAGGGTCTTTGTTAATGGGTCATTTGGTTGGTCTAGGAGCTAGCATGTTTCAACAGGGACCATGTAATTTTGCCTCATTAGGAAGGTTCTGCCAGATATGGATAGATATGGGGCTTCTCTTGATTAGAGCATATAGCTATTTTGATGTTACTTCTGCAATTTCTATATTTGCTTATGGCTCTCCCAATTTTATTCACCAGGGAGGAGTTAACACCAAATAGAAAACATTTTGCATTCACATGGCACCAGATCTCCAAGTTCTTATTAAGACTAAAAAAGGGTGGGGATCAGCATGCCAGATATGGGAAAGTGCAGCTACTCACCTGTAAGAGATGTTCTCCAGGGACAGCAGGAATGAGTCCTTACTTATGGGTGACACTGGCACTGACTGAGCCCGTGCAGAGCAATTCCCCAGCTTTCAAAGAAAACCTTTGGAATTGCTGCCACGCATGCATGGTCCTTTTCCTGCCCAAAGATGCCATCTTGCTCAGTCAAGTCCCAGAGCTAGAGCCCTACTAAGCAAATGGAAAGGGAAGGATAAAAAAATTGCAACTCTTCAGGTGAGGCGGGAAGGTAATGAGGACTGATTCCTGCTGTCCCTGGAGAACACCTATTACAGGTGAGTAACTACGCTTTCTCCAGGAACAAGCAGGAAGTCTGTTCTCACTTATGGGACTCCCCAGCTACAGGCTACTGAACCTGTAAGCCAAAAACGCCCCCGTGAGGCTGTGTGCAGAAGCATTTGTCCGAAGGAAGCCCAGGTCCTTGGGCTTTCAGGGCAAGCTCTTGATAGCCACAGAAGGGTCAGAGGGCAGGAGTTGCTTATATCCTGAACAGACTACGGAGTACAGCCTGGTCAAAGGCACCATCCTGGTGGGACTCCCTCTCCAGGCATTAGTGCAAAGTGAAGGTATTTGCTGAAGACCAGGTCACAGTCCAGCAGATGTCCAGAGGTACTGAGCACAGCGAAGCCACCAATGTTGCCTTAGTGTGGATGCCGTGCGCGGTGACTTGACGATCCAGCGGGGCGCCTGCCTTTGCCTGGGCAAAGGCGATGCAGTCTGCCACCCAGATGGAGAGGGTATGCTTGGTGGCTGCCAGCCCCAAGCGGGATCGTAGGCGATGAAGAGCCGGTCTGACTTGCGATGACCTTGGGTATGCTGCAGGTAGAAGGCGAGAGCCCTCTTGCAATCGAGTGTATGCAGGACCTCCGATGCTCAGTCAGCATGAGGTCTCAGGAAGAAAGTTGGCAAGACCACCTCCTGATTGAGGTGGAAATCCGAGACAACCTTCGGTAGGAACTTGGGGTGGGTACAAAGGACCATCCTGTTCTTGTAAAACCTAGTGTAGGGGGCCCTCAGCCATGAGGGCTTGAAGTTTGCTGAATCTCCATGCCAAGGTCAGTGCCACCAGGAAAACCACCTTCCAGGAGAGGTGCCGGAGTGAGCACGTCACCATTGGTTCGAAGGGCGGCCATGTCAGCTGCATGAGCATGATGTTCAGGTCCCATTCTGCTGGGGGGGACCGGATGGGGGGTTTGGAAAGCAGGAGGCGCATGAAGCGGGAGAAAAGAGGTTGACCTGAGAGGGGTTTATCCTCGACGGGCAAGTGGTTGGCCGAAATGGCACTCGGGTGAACCCTGACCAAGTTGGACTTCAGTCCCACCTGTGAGAGGTAGAGAAGGTACTGGAGAACCCAATGGGTGGAGCAGGAGAACAGGTCGATCTGAAACTCGGAGCACCAGATCGAAAACTGCCACCACTTTAGGGTGTAGGCCCGCCTCGAGTCCTTCCTTGACGCAAGGACGTCCATGATCTCCACTGGTAGGTGTGAGGCTAAAGAGGTCCGTTCAGTCGCCAGGCTGTCAAGGATAGACACCAAGTTCGGGTGAAGCACCTGTCCCCCCTGTGTCAGCAGACCTGGGGCACTGCCCAGGTGAACCGAAGGTTCCAACAAGAGTACAAGCGGAGTACAAGCGGGAACCAAGGTTGTTGAGGCCACGAAGGAGCCATGAGAATCAGAGGCTCAGTCGCACAGGGTCTTGTGGAGGGTCCTCACAGGGAGGGGAGTGGGAAGGAATGCATACAGAAGCCTGGAGGTCCAGGTCAAGAGGAAAGCATCCGGGGCCACCCTGCTTGGGTGTGGTATCAGCCCGCAGAAGCAGGGGAGCTGTGCGTTTGCTGGGCTGGCGAACAGGCCCATGGACGGAGTCCCCCAGCGGCAGAAGTGGAGAACCACCTCCGGACTCAGGCGCCACTCTTGCAGGCAGAGAAGCCTGCTGAGCCTGGCTGTGAGGACATTGTCTTGGCCCGGGAGGCAGACAGCTCTTAGGGTCATGCCCCGGCACACTGTGAAGCAGCAGAGGACTGCCTCCCAACAGAGGCGGCGGGAGCTTGTGCCCCCCTCTTGTTTATGTAGAACATCGCGACACTGTCAGTCTGCACGAGCACCGACCTGCCCTTCAGGTGGTACTCGAAGACCTTCAAGGCCAACCGGACCGCTTGCAGCTCGAGCAGGTTGATCTGTCGTTGAGATTCCTCAGGTGACCACTGCCCCTGGATGCAGTGGTGGTCACAGTGGGCTCCCCAGCCCAACAGTGAGGCATCCGTCATCAAGACGTATTCGTGCGGATGAGTCTGGAAGAGCATGCTCCAAAGGAGGCTCTGGGGGTCCTGCCAGACTAGGGACTCGATTAGGCTACGAGACACCCGAACAGGGTCCCAGAGGCGGCCTGATGCTTGGGCTCAATGTGCTCTGAGGCACCATTGGGCCACTTGTATGTGCATGCAAGCATGGGGAATGATGTGGACAGTCGAGGCCATGTGCCCCAGGAGGCGCAGCATGGCCCGCGCCGAGACCCTGGGCCGGCCTTGAACCTCGACAGCCAGAGCACGGAGACGATCCACATGTGCTCAAGGCAGAAAGGCGGTCGCATGTTGTGTTGAGAAGAGCACCAATGAACTCCAGGGTCCGCACCGGTGTGAGGTGGGATTTGGAGTAGTTGATCAGGAAACTGAGGCAGTCGAGTAGGAGGACCGTGTGCTATGCTGAGAGGTGAGCCTCCTCCACTGAGGTGCTGGAGATGAACCAATTGTCTAGGTATGGGTAGACGGATATGCCCTGCAGCCGGAGGTGGGCCATGGCCGCTGAAAGACACTTGAAGACTCGTGGGGCAGATGCAATCCCAAAGGGGAGCACTCTGTACTGGAAGTGCTCTCCCTGCACCCTGAAATGCAGGTACTTCCTGTGCTGGGGGTGGACAAGAATATGGGTGTAAGCATCTGAGATCCAAGGAGCATAGCCAATTGCCCTGCCAGAGGTAGGGCAGCAGGACACCAAGGGATAGCATTTTGAACTTCTCCCGCACCAGAAACTTGTTCAGATTCCTGAGGTCAAGGATGGGGTGCAGGCTCCCCATCCTCTTCGGAAGGAGGAAGTACCGAGAATAAAATCCCTGACCCTGGGGAGGTATCCAAGATGGCGATCTAACGGGTGTTGAAAGCTGCGTCGTTTTTTCTTTCCTATGGGTAAACGGAAGGCTAAAGGGGCGAAGAAGCCCTCTTACCCCAGCGGCCTCTTCCCCATTGCCTTCGAGTGGTTCGTCCACTTGACGCCTTTGTTTCTTCGGTGCAGTGGCAGTCCGGCGAGCCGGCGGTACAGTGCCTCAATAACATTCTGCCGGAGCTGAGTAGCTCGACGGGAGGTTTGGGGCCCGACATATCTCCTCCGGCGCAGAGGCATCCACCGAAACAGCCAGCCACTGAACAGAGCCGGGTGCAGTCATCGAGCCTGCAGTCCTCTCATGCGGTGGAGTCTCGTGGGTACGGAGGGTTGACTGTGCGGCTGGTAAGTGGAGAGGTTCCTCTTCCTCTCCCCCACGGTTTGGTGGTTTCATCATCACGGAGGCGTTCTGAGGGGGTCTGAATTGATCCCTTCTACAACTGGGAGTTCTGCAATGGAGCAGCAGTCTTCAGAGGCTGGCACTGGAGTGCCTGAAAATGTGGTAACTTTTTCTCTTGAGCGTCCGGCTGTTTTCACTTTGGAGATGATTTGGTCAGCTATTGTGAAGCTTGGGGAACTTTTGGCTCTGCAGGTCTCAACATTGGCAGCCCAATCTCAGTCTCATACTAGTTTGTTGCAACATACATTGGAAATTTCAGCTTTGCAATCCTCAGTGACTGAGCTACAACAAAAAACAGTTTCCCTTGATGGAGTCTTATCATTCCAGAAGGATGCATTGGCATTAAAAACAAGAAATGAACTGTTGGAGAATATATCTAGATATCAAAATCTTCGTTTGATTAATTTTCCAAAGTTGGCTGTAATTAGTGCTAAAGAAATGTTTAAAAAATATTTGATAGAGATTTTGGGGGTGCCAAATGAAACTCATCCTCTTATGGTTAAAGTGTATTATCTTCTGTCTGGAAAAAAAGCTGTTGGGGTGATTTCTGGGGTCTATCAAGCTAAGTCTTTGGATGTTTTTTGGCATCTTAGATATCTCCTTACGCAGGGATTCTCAACCCTGTACTCGGGACCCACCTAGCTAGTCGGGTTTTCAGGATAACCACAATGAATATGTATGAGAGAGATTTGCATACACTGCCTCCATTATATGCAAATCTCTCCCATGCATATTCACTGTGGTTATCCTGAAAACCCGACTGGCTAGGTGGGTCCCGAGGACAGGGTTGAGAACCCCTGCCTTAGGGGATTCTGTTTCTCCTTCTACTTTAATTGCTACTTTCGTTCTCTCCTCTGATAGGGACTGGTTTTTGAGAATGTATTTTCATAAGCGTAATTTGTTATTTCAAGGGTTATCTGTATGTGTGTTCCCTGACTTGTTTAGAGAGACTCAGAAGAGAAGGAAGGAATTCTTGTTGCTCCGTCCAGGTGTTTTACTTATGGGTGCACAATTTTTCCTAAAATTCCCTTGTAAATGTATGGTTAAATTTCAATCTGTCTCATTTTCTTTGAGCCCTCAGTTACTGGCTTTTCTGAATTCGCACCGCTCTGTTGAGGTAGTCTAGTTGGAGCTTCTGCAAATAGTTTGGCTTGACTGCAAACACTTGTTATAGTTTTCTTCACAATCTGTATTAATTGTTTAACTTTGGATTCTCTCTTTGTGGTGGGCTGGGATAGGGTCAGACTTATTTTTCTTTAATTTTTGCTTATGTTCATTGTAGTTTTACAATGACTTTCTTGTATGTACCCTAATTTCCATGCAGGCGTTTTAATGCTTGGATTTATTGTAAAATGATAAAGATTAAATAAAAAAAAAATCATTGACCCTGGAAGTGCTGTGGAACTCTTTCAACCGCCTGTTGACCACGGAGGTTGTTCAGCTCTTGCTTCAAGCAAGCCTGGTGCAAGGGAAGCAGAGTAGGTTCCGGAAGGGAGAAGGAAGTGTCTAGATGAAGATGATACCCATCCCAGATCACCTGCAAGACCCAGGTGTCTGATGTAATAGCCACCCAATTCGGGGGTGAAGAGAGACAGGCGTCCTTCCCACAGGTGGAAGTGTCTCTGGGGGGCGAGAGGCTATGCTTTCGGCATCAAAACCCCAGGGTTGGTTGAGGTGATGCCGGTGGCTGGGCCTTGGGCCCCTTAGGTTTCCAGTGACCCTGAGCAGCCCCTTTGCCCTGAGTGTTGGTCATCGGCACAGGGGTAGGCGGGTATCCCGATAGGGGAGCCCTTTCCTCTGGAAGAAAGGCTTTTTGGTGTGTTTCTTCCGTGAAAGTGAAGAGGTTTTGCGAGAGAGAAGGGTGCGAGTCACGAACTTTGTCTCGATCTTGGCTGCATTGTTCTCTATGGGCTTGCTGAATAGCTGTTCGCCAAGGCAGGGGACATCTAGAAGCTTCTCCTGGACCCACTGTTCCAGATCTGAAGACTGGAGCCATTCCTGGCATCAGGCTCTGATGCCAGCTAAAACTACATGGGCGGAAGACTCAAACCCGTCATATGCGGCTCGGAAAAGGTATTTCAAGCAGTCTGAGACTGACCTCAGGAGGGTCTGGAACCTGAGAAGGTGCTCCCCCACCAAGGCCTGTGGAAAACCCGCTGAGCTCTTTGGCGAGGTCGCAAAGAAACATACCCATATACAGTTGGTATGCCTGGATGCGGCATGCCAGCACAGATCCCTGGTAAGCCTTGTGCCCGAGGGTGTTGAGGGCATGGGATTCCCTACCAGGAAGGATCGAAGAGTGTGACTTTGGGCTCTTCTGCCACGCTGGACCCTATACATGGCATTAAGTCTTACTGTAAAATAGGAACCGAGGCGGGTACTTCCCACATGCGGAGAAACAGTCGGGATAGGATGGACGGTACCAGGACTGTAAGACTCCCTGGGTGGAGACTCGTACTGCAAGATGTCAAGTTACTCTGCCCTCGGCGGCTCCTCTGTCTGCCTCGGCAGATTGAGAGCCCGAGCCATATCCCACAAACGCCAGGAAAGATGTGTCCTTGGGAGGCGACCGCCTTAGTAAAGCAGGCAGGGATGGGTCAGAGGGGAGATCCCTATGGGTGCAGGTCTCCGGGGAAGTGTCCCCGTCCGATTCCCAGCCTGAGAGGTCTGAGAAGAACTCTGAGTCAGGCTGATCCCCACGCCCTGTTACGGAGACACTGGCTCTGGAAGACCTTGCCGACGAGGAATGGGATGGCGAATGAGACTGGTGCCGAAGACCCTAACGAGGCCTGCAGCTCTCGGGGGGTTTCTAAGGCAGTTTTCGGGATACCAGTCGGGTGACCCTCTGTCTCGGGGCACGAGCCAGCTGTGCCGGGTAAAAGCACCTGGTGGACAGCAAGGAAGGCAGAAACGCTGCGCTCTAGTGCCAGCATATGAGACTCCCACTTGGGAGTGGGTCACTGTGACACCAATGCCAGGGTTACCGGGTCTGGCATGGAGGAGTAGAAGGGATCCTCGCCGGGACGACCTCTCAGGAGACCGGGCGCCTTCGCCGGAGGCCTCCATGTCCGTACGTAGTACCTTTCGAGGCTGCTCCTTGTCCGACTCTCAGGAACGCCAGGGAGGGCTAAGGGAACAAGCGCAAGACCACGCGCACTTGTCCGGAGCCCCTGACAGCGACTTTGAGGTCATCTTTCGCCGTTCCACCTCGGGCAAACCCTGATCTGAGTGACACCTGGGGCGCAGGGTCACTGCAGGAGACCCTACAAGCAGTAGATCAGTAGGGAGAGGTGCCACTGGGGATCCTGGGGCTGCCTTGTGGAAAATATAGTCAAACATCTGCTTGCAGCTGAGCAAGGGCCTTAGCAGACATTTTCTTACAAAGCGAGCAGAGCACCGGGTTGTGGTCAGCCCCCAGACAACGTAGACAGCAGTTGTGGGTGTCCATGAGTGACATTTTTGGAGCATGTGTCATTTCTTAAAACTGGTGGCCATGGGGGCAAAAAGGGCCCCTGCGAGGTCGAAAACTCTCGAGGCCAGCAGATGGAGAAAAAAGGGCACAAAAAGAGCCTGAAAGAAAAAACACTAAAAAGTCAAAAAAGGGATCCCCTAGCTCACAGCAGGGGCAAAGGGGAGGACGGAAGAGGACCAGTGCTACCGGAAAAAAGGTCAAAAGGCTAAAGTCACGAAAACATTTTCAGAGGGACAAGGACGTGCCTCTGAAGGGCTCCATGGAAGAAGGGAGACTGAGCAAGATGGCACCTTTGGGCGGGAAGAGGACCACACATGCATGGCAGCAATCCCAAAGGCCCTCTTTGAAAGCTGGGGAATTGCTCTGTGTGGGTTCCGTCGGTGCCGACGTCACCCATAAGTGAGGGCTGACTTCCTGCTTGTTCCTGGAGAATATTTCTATACAGCCCAGAAAGCAGGAGTGGTGGAGGTCCCAAAAAAAGCAATGGGTCAGAATTGTAGATGGTATGTATGGCTTTCAGCCAATTTTTAAAAAAGGTTCCAGGGGTGATCCGGAAAACTACAGACCGGTGGAGCCTGACGTCAGTACCGGGAAAAATGGTAGAAATCATTTTAAAGAACAAAATTACTCATGTAAATATTCATGGCTCAATGGGAGACAGCCAACATGGCTTTAGACCAGGAAGATCTTGTCTTACTAATCTGTTATGTTTTTTTGAAGGTGTGAACAAACAGGTAGACAAAGGTGAGAAAGTTGATAGAGTAGTTACTCACCTGTAACAGGTGTTCTCCAGGAGCAGCAGGAATCAGTCCTCACTTATTATGGGTGACGTCGGCGCCGACGGAACCCTCGCGGAGCAATTTTCCCCAGCTTTCGCAGAAAGCCTTTGGGAATTGCAGCGCGCATGCGCGGTCCCCTTCCCACCCAAGGGTGCCATTTTGCTCAGTCTGATGACATAGCGGAAAGATAGCAAAAAAGTTAGCAAAACAGATAATAAAATGACTGCAACTCCAAGGGCAGGAGGGAGGGTAGTGAGGGACTGATTCCTGCTGCTCCTGGAGAACACCTGTTACAGGTGAGTAACTACTCTTTCTCCAGGACCAAGCAGGAAGTCAGTCCTCACTTATGGGACTCCCGAGGCTACCGGAGACCTCAACCGAAAAATGAGCTCCCTCAAACTCAACAGTACAGAAGGAAGGAATCTTCTCTGAAAACAAATCCGGCCGGTAGCCCAACACTAGGGCCGGAGGGAAGGAGTTGCTTAGACCCCAAAGAGATTGTGGAGGACTGCCTGTCCGAAAGCACTGTCCCTGCGGGACTCCCTCTCCAGGCAGTAATGAGCCGCAAACGTCTGGCTTGAAGACCAAGTAGCGGTCCGGCAGATGTCCGCCAACAGAACAGAGCGGAGGTGAGCTACTGACGCAGCCTTTGCCCTGACACGGTGAGCCGTGACGCGACTCTCTAAAGAGGCCGGCTGCTCCATAAGCCCAGGCGATACAGTCAGCTACCCAGACGGACAGAGTATGCTTAGAGACGGGTACCCCCAACCGAATGGGGTCAAAAGAGACGAAAAGCTGGACAGCCTTTCGATGCTCACGCGTACGGTCAAGGTAGAAGGATAAGGCTCTTCTACAGTCCAGGGTATGCAGAGCAGTTTCAGCTCGGCTGGTATGCGGTCTGGGAAAGAAGGTCGGAAGAACCACCTCTTGATTGATGTGAAAAGAGGAGACCACCTTCGGAAGAAACTTAGGGTGAGTCCGTAAGACCACCCTATTCTTGTAGAACCTAGTGTAAGGTGGCTCTGACACTAGGGCCTGTTGTTTACTAACGCGCCTAGCGGAGGTAAGGGCTACCAAGAAAAGAGTTTTCCAGGAGAGGAAACAGAGGACAGGTAGCCATGGGTTCAAAAGGCGGACAGGTAAGCCTTTGCAAGACACATTGAGATCCCAGTCAGGAGCCGAAGGGCGCAACGGGGGCTTAAGCAGAAGGCGGCCCTTGAGAAAACGTGCCACCAGGGGGTGCGCGGAGAGAGGCTGGCCCTCCACCGGCGAATGATGAGCAGAGAGAGCACTGAGGTGGACCCTGATAGAGTTGGATTTGAGGCCTAGATCGGAGAGGTGAAGCAAATATTGCAGTACCACCGATACTAAGCAGGCGAAGGGGTCCTCAGAACGCTGAGAACACCAGACCGAGAAGCGATGCCATTTAAGGGCGTAAGATTTCCGGGTGGAAGGTCGCCGAGACGCCAGGACGACAGCCTCCACCTCCGGAGGAAGTAAGAGCGGAGCTAGGACTACCCTTTCAGCAGCCAGGCCATCAGATGAAGGGCCCGGAGGTTGGGGTGGAGGAGAGTACCCTGATCCTGGGTCAGGAGATCGGGCTGAAACCCCAGAGGAAGAGGGGTGTCCACCGCTAGTTGTAGGAGTAGAGGGAACCAGGGTTGTCTCGGCCACCTGGGCGCTACCAGGATCACGGAGGCCCTGTCTGGACAATTCTGAACAGCGTCCGGGACACAAGTGGCGTGGGAGGAAAGGCATACAGTAGGCCCGTGGACCACGAAATGAGGAAAGCATCCGGCGCTACTCAGAGGATGCGGGTGCCAGGAGCAGAACCTGGGAAGTTGCCGGTTTAGGGGACTTGCAAAGAGATCCACGGTGGGGAGGCCCCACCGGCAGAAGATCCGTTGGACCACTACGGGGTTCAACCTCCATTCGTGCGGCTGCAGAATCCGGCTCAGTTTGTCAGCTAGGCAATTGTCCTGCCCGGGCAGGTAAACAGCCTTAAGGAGGATGTCGTGGTCGACTGCCCAAGAGCACAGTCTGAGCCTCCTGACATAGGAGGAGGGAGCCTGTGCCCCCCTGTTTGTTCACATAGAACATGGCGACCTGATTGTCCGTCTGCAGCAGTACGGACCGACGAGAAGTGAGGTGAGAGAAGGTCCGCAGAGCTAGGCGGATCGCCCGCAGCTCCAGGAAGTTTATCTGCTGAACAGCCTCCCAAGGTGTCCAAAGGCCTTGAGTGCACATCCCTTGACAATGCGCTCCCCATCCCAGGAGAGAGGCATCTGTCGTGAGCACCTGGGACGGTGGAGGAGACTGAAAAGTCATGCCCAGTACCAGATTGGGCAGGTGAAGCCACCACTGCAGAGAGGAGACCAGGCGGTCGGAGATCTGTATTAAGTCCGTCAGTCTCCCTGTGGCCTGATGCCATTGAGTGCGAAGGCTCCACTGAGCAGGTCGCATATGCAGACGGGCATTCGGAGTGACATGGACGGTGGAGGCCATGTGACCGAGCAGTTGCAGGAATTGTCTGGCAGAGGCCGGTGACGCGTTGTGGAACCTGCCGGCCAGAGCCATGAGCCTGTTGGCCCGCTCCAGAGGCAAGAAGGCCCGAGCCTGCAGAGTGTCCAGCCGTGCTCCTATGAATTCGAGATTCTGAGAGGGGAGCAAAGTGGACTTTTCGAAGTTTATGACGAAGCCCAAGTGCTGAAGCAGAGCCACTGTGCGTTGAGTGGCCTGAGTGACTGCTAGGGAAGACTGTGCCCGGATGGGCCAGTCGTCCAGGTAGGGGAAGACGAAGAGGCCTTGAAGCCTCAGGAAGGCTGCCACCACTGCCAGGCATTTCGTGAACACCCTGGGAGCGGAGGATAGGACCACAAATCTTAGATATTGCCGGTGGTCCGGATGAATAAGGATGTGGGTATAAGCATCCTTTAGATCCAAGGAGCATAGCCAATCTCCCTGCTGGAGGTAGGGCAGTAAGATTCCAAGGGCAAGCATCTTGAACTTTTCCCGCTGCAGGAACTTGAGGTTGCGTAAGTCCAGAATGGGTCTGAGGCCTCCTGTTCTCTTTGGAACCAGGAAGTACCATGAGTAAAACCCGTGACCCCACAGGTGTTGGGGCACTGGCTCCACAGCCTGTTCGCGAAGCAGACTTTGCAGCTCCTGAAGGAGTAAGTTTTTGTGCAGGGGGGGTCTTGGAGGCTCCCCTGGAAAGAAGGGGGGGGGGGCACCTGGTGAAAATGCAAGAGGTAGCCCTTTTGAACCACCTGCAGCACCCAGGAATCGGACGTTATGGCAGACCACCGGTGGGCAAAGCGGGTCAGCCGGCCCCCCGTGCTGAGCGAAGGCCCCTGAGGGGGAGAGGCTATGCTGGCATAGTCAAAAAAACCCACACCCTGCTGGGCCGGGGCCTGCGTAGCGGGCTTGGGAGCCTTCTGCCTACGGGATCCGTTACCCTGCCCCTTAGACTGCTGTCCCTGATGGGGGGCTGCTGAGGCCTGATATTGTGGGTGGTGTTGCTTATAAGCAAACACCTTCCTCGGGTAAAAAGGCTTTTTCCCCGAGCCCTTCCTCTTCTGTGAAGGGGCAGAGGTCTTTCTGGATAGGCGAGTCCTGGTGAGAGTCTCGGACTCGAGCTCCGCCGCCTTTTCAGCCATGGGCTTGCCAAAGAGGTTTTCACCTCTGCAAGGGACATCGACCGGCTTGTCCTGCACCCATGGCTTGAGGTCGGATGACTGAAGCCAAGCCTGACGGCGAGCCCCGATGCCGGCCCCGGCTACTCGAGCCGATGCTTCGAAGCCATCGTAGGCTGCTCGAGAAATGAACTTCTAACACTCTCGAATCCCTGTGGACAAGGCCTGGAACAGCTGCAATGGTTCCTCGGAGAGACCAGCAGAGAACCCCGCAATTTCTTTTGCCAGGTCTCGAAGATACATGCCCATATATAGTTGGTATGTCTTGACTCGACAAGCAAGCATAGAGCCCTGGAAGCACTTTCTACCGAGGGCATCCAGGTTCCGGGCATCCTTACCCGGAGGCACCGAGGAGTGCATCTTTTGACTCTTAAGTCGATGCATAGCCGATTCCACCACCATGGAATGGTGTGGCAGTTGTGCTTTCTGGAACCCGGGGCTCTTGCGGACTCGATACATGGAATCGACCCGCTTGCTCAGCACCGGCGTCGAGGCCGGGCTCTCCCACATGCGGAAGAGTAGCCGCTCCAGCATCGGGGGAACCGGTACAGTAAAGGTCTCCTTCGGGGGAGAGTCGTATTGGAGGGCCTCGAGCTCTTCGGCTCGAGGCTCCTCCTCCGGATCCGCGGGGAAGGCCAAAGCCTTGGCCATATCCCTCACGAAATCGGAGAACCGGGTATCCTCCGGGGGGGACCGCCTCCGAGGCTCCGACTCGGGTGAGTCGGAGGGGACGCACCGAGTCTGAAAAGAACCGGGTGACTTGTCCTCCTCTGTGTCCCAGCCCGACTCCTCCGAGGAGGAATCGAGTGGCTCCGTGCAGGCGAGAGCTGGGGATCTCCGCCCCGACGCCGAGGCCGGCGTCGAGGACATCGGTCCCGAACGGGAGGCTGAGGGAGACCTAGGTCGAGGATCGACTCGAGCTCGTATGGACTCGAGGATCGACTCGGCCTCCGGGGTCGACTTGGGCGTCGACGTCCCGGTGGTCGGGGCAGATGCACTGGCGAGGCTGGTGATCAATGCCTGCTGCTGGTCCATGAAGGCAGCGATACTGCGCTCCAAGGTCGTCAATCTGAGACCAAACTCAGAAGACCCAGCAGCCCCCGACTCGGGCCCCGACGGTGTCGGGCCTGACGTCAGCTCTCCCGGAGGAGAGTCCAAGAGGACTACAGTACTCACGTGTCCAGGCGACTCCACTTCAAGATGAGGAAGCTTCGAAGGCCTCTCCGCCTCAGAGGACCCGGGGCGGCCGACGAGGCTATGCGACCTGGCCCTCAAGGGACCAGGAGCATCCTCCGATGCCACCCTCGCGGGCTTCTTCTTCCGACGGTGTTCCCGGCCGGGGGACCCCCGTTCAGAGGAACTCCGACGGTGCTCGGAGCAGGAGCCACGAGACGTCGAGGCCTCTGACGAGGTCCGGGCCCGACCGGACGCAGGGTCAGAGAAGATTCGTTCCTTTTGTGACTGCCGACTCCTCAACGCCTTCGAGGACATCTTATTGCATGGACCGCAACTCATTGAGTCATGTTCGGGTCTGAGGCAACGGAGGCAGCAGTCATGCGTGTCGGTAAGAGACAAAGTTTGACACAACGATCACACTTTTTAAACCCACTGGCAGCCATCGGGGGAAAAAGGGCCCCTGCAAGGTCAAAAGACCGTGCTGCCAGGGAAGAAGGAAAAAGTGGCGGGAACGCCAGTTGGAGAGAAAAAAATTATATGAACGGACTCGATAGGGAATATCGAGGCTGGGCGTGGAAGAGGACACACAAACCGAGAAAAAACAAGAAACAAAATTAAAGAAATCAACTTTTTCAGCGGCGATAAACTACGTCTGTAGGGCTCCGCGGAAAAAAGGAGACTGAGCAAGATGGCACCCTTGGGCGGGAAGGGGACCGCGCATGCGCGCTGCAATTCCCAAAGGCTTTCTTCGAAAGCTGGGGAAAATTGCTCCGCAAGGGCTCCGTCGGCGCCGACGTCACCCATAAGTGAGGACTGACTTCCTGCTTGGTCCTGGAGAACTGAGGGATTCGGCTGCCACTTGTGCGGCTGGAGAATGTGGCTCAGGCGGTCTGCCAGAATATTGTCCTGGCCTGGTAAGTACACTGCCGGTTGGCTTATGCCCCTTGCTGCTTCAAAATTCCAGAGGCTGATCGCCTCCCAGCCTAGGAGGTATGAACCCATGCCTTGTTTGTTAATGTAGAACACCACAACATGGTTGTTCATCTGGACGACCTGTCCCTCTAGATTGTCCTGGAAGACCTTCAGCGCATAATAGACTGCTCGGAGTTCAAGCAAGTTGATCTGGGAGGCACTTTCCTCCGGGGACCAAGGACCCCTGCGACTGGAGGTGGACTGGCCTGGAATGGCAACTCTGCTCTCAGATTGCGGAGGTCCTGCCACCAGGCCAGAGAACTCACCAAGGCAGGCGTGATATGGATGCAGCCCCCCACGTAGCCATGCCATGTGCCTGATATGGCAAAGCATTTGCTGGGCCAGTCAGCCACGCTGGCCTGCACTTGCTGTGCCAGAGTGGTGGAACACTGAGCCCAGCTCAAGGGCAGGAAAGCCTTTGCTTGAGTGGAGACAAGCAATGCTCCGATGAATGCCATGGATTGCATCGGGACAAGGTTGGACTTTATAAAGTTCATCATGAACCCTAGGTGCTGCAGCAGCTCCAATGTGCGCTGGGTCACATTGCACACCTCGCCCAGCATGCCAGCCTGCATGAGCCAGTTGTCCAAGTACGGGAACACGAAGACTGAGGAGTGAGGTGAGTGGCCATGACCACCAGACACTTTGTGAACACCTGCAGGGCAGAGGCGAAGCCAAAGGGAAGTACCCTGTACTGGTAGTGATGGCCTCCCAGCATGAACCAGAGGTACTGACAGTGCCATGGGTGGATTAGAATGTGGGTGTATGCATCCTTGAGATCCAAGGAGCATAGCCAATCTCCCTGGAGGAGGTAAGGCAGCAAGATTCCAAGGGATACCATTCTGAACTTGTCCTTGACCAGGAAGCCGTTTAGGTCTCGAAGGTCCAGGATGGCCCTAAAGCACTCTGGTTTTAGCAGGAGTAGAACCCCCATCTCTGCAGATGGGGTGGGACTGGCTTGACCGCCTGGTCCTCGAGCAACGCCTCGAGCTCCATGTGGAGTAGCACCCTGTGCAAGGGGTTCATTGGTAATACCCCTGTAAAGTGAGGAGGGGGCAAGCTGGGCGAAGTGAAGGAGGTACCCCTCCATGACTATGCGCAGCACACAGGTGTCTGCCCTGATGGCTGGCCACCGGAGTGCCAAATGAACCAGCTGACCCCCCGTGAACCTTGGGTTTGGTACCTCCTGAGGGAGGGAGGGAGGCTATGACCAAGGAGTCAAAAGCCCCATCTCCCCCCCCCCCCCAAGGCTGTGGCTAATCTGCAGTTTGGGGCTTGGGAGCCTTGGGTTTACAGGGGCCATGCCCTGGGCTCTTGGCCTGCTGCCCTTGAGGGGGGTAGGCCTGGAACTTGGGGTAGCTCCCATAAGCCTTCTTAGACTTCAGGTGGAAGGTCTTTTTACCCTGAAGCTTTCCTGTGGGAAGGGTCTGACACCTTCTTGGACAACCTGGTCCTGTCATGAACTCCTCCAGCTCATCAGCCTTGTCAGTCATGAGCTTGCCAAAAGGTTATCTTCCCAGCAAGGGACATCAGCTAGTTTGTCCTGCACCCATTTCTCCAAGTCGGAGGACTGAAGCCAAGCAAGACGGCGGGCACTAATGCCCACCGTGGCCTCAAGCCACAGACAAAACCGTTGAAGGCTGCTTGAGTTTGAAATTTGGAGCATTCCTTGACCGAGGAAAGCAGAGTCCAAAAGCATTCAAGGGGCTCACCTGACAGACCAGCTGAGAACCTGGCAAGCTCCTTCGCCAGGTCTCTCAGGTACGTGCCAGTGTACAGCTGGTAGGCCTGGATCTGGGCCCTGAGCATCAAGCCCTGGAAGCACTTTCTCCCAAACACATCCATGGTGCAGGTCTCCCTGCCCGGGGGCACCAAGGAGTGCGTCTTTTGGCTCTTGATTCATCACACAGCTGACTCCACCACCATGGAGTTGTGTGGGAGTTGCGTTTCCTGGAACCTGGGCTCTTGCCAACTTGATACTGGGAATCGAGTCGACTGTTCACGATTGGTAGTCACCAGGTTCTCCCACATCCTGAGCAGGAGGCGCTCAAGGATGGGGGGCAAAGACACCATCAGTGCCTCCCTAGGAGGGGCCTCATACTGCAGGATCTCCAGGACCTCAGCATGAGGTTTGCCCTCTGGCACCATCACAAAGGCAAGGGCCTGGGACATCTCCCATACAAATTTGAGGAAGGTCAAGTCCTCCAGGGGAGACTGCTGCTGTTGGTGTGGCGGAGAAAGGTCAGAGGGGATGTCACGATGGAGTGAACCAGAGGAGTATTGGCACACTGCGGTCACCGGACCGATGCAGCACTGAGGACTCCCTACGCCAATGATCAGTCGTATCAGTCGTTGAGGGCCTCAACACCGATCGTGCAAGGCACTCCAGGATTGGAGGTGCCTCCTCCAGTGATGTCCTCAGCGAGGAGGTTCCTATGTGGGGTGCAGCAACCCAGAGGGACCAGGAGTCAGGTCCTAGGGCACCTCAAGGAAAGCAGCAAAGCTATGCTCAAGGGCAGCCATGTGAGCCTCGATGCCCGAGGTCTTCGCAGCAGTTCTGGACCCCAATGGCATCTGGGCCAGAGTAGACTCCCTAGCTGAGGAGTCCCAGATGGTGATGAAATTGGCAAGTACCTGCCGCTCCTTCAATCCTGGTGTCTTGTCCCTGCGGGGCTGCTTTGATGGGCGCTCCTGTCCATCATCCAGAATTGTGCCAAGGACTTTGAGGCAGAGTCCTTACCCCCTGACGCCGGGTCAGCCCTCTTCATAGACTTAGAGGGCACCGTCTATGTCCATGGGCAGTTGTCCGACTGACTCGGACAACCTGTGCCCCTGGGCTCCGACAGTCTGGTCACGTGACACTGTTTCGCCTGTAGTCTGTGTTGAGGGAAGGGATTCCACCCCTGATGCCAAGCCGGAGCCAGACTTGCCAAATAGTTCTTCCTGCTGCCTTTCACTGTCCCTCCGGGTTTTAGCTGACATGAGGCGGCAAAGCAGGCAGGAGGGAACATCATGGTCTGCCCCGAGCCACTTTATGCAGGTGTAGTGACAGTCCATGCAGGACATCGTGTGACTGCAAGTTCCACACTGCTTAAAACCACTGGTCATGGATATGGTGGGGAAAATGAGGCCTGCGAGGTCAAACTAACGTCTCAACCAGGTAGACTGCGAGAAAAATCTCACACCATAAAAACAAAATTAAAGGAAAAGACACCCGAGCAACAAAGGACGCAGAGGTGAGAATGGCACAGGTAGTGATCGAATTAAGCACTCTAACGTGAAAGCTGGGGAGTGGATCCGCACGGGCTCCATCACCCATATATGAGGGCTGGCTTCCTGCTTGTTTCCGAAGAAAGCAACCTTATAGAATAGAAAGTTAGGGAAAAGTCTTGGTGGAATAATGACAGTAGCTAAATTGAGTTTCTGCAAATATCGAGAACAGGTACAAGGTATTACTACATTGGTTGGTATCTTATGCCCCATAGGTTACATAATATGAAGGCCATTAGATCTGAACAATGTTGGCAAGGCTGTGGAAAGGGGGGGGAATATATGCACATTCAAGAGTATGGAAAGGGGTTTGGTCCTTTGTTCAGCAGGTGATACCAAAACGACCCACTCATGCATATGCTCTTGAATGTACCTGATTGGGACAAGTGGACCAAGAACTGAGTAATATGCTGTCTATTGGCAGTAAAATGTGAGTAACCAAAGCTTGGCAGCAAACAAAGCTCCCAGAAACAGGTGGCTTTTGGAGTGCTGCAGATGGTATGCTTGATGAGCAAGTTAATAACTATAAAGCATAAGCAGTGTGACAAATTCCAGAAATTATGGGCACAATAAATGGCTTGGATGGAGTCCAAAAAATAGGAAGTGTATGAAGGCATTTGTTTTTAATCTTTATCTTTATTTTACACTTGATAAACCGCTTACGTCAAGACATTAAAGCGGTGTACAATAAAATAAAACAGGTCACCACCGCAAGCTAAGGAAAAAGGAACGCCATAGAGATAACAGGAAAGAAGGAGAAAGGACAGGACAGATATAAAAGACATACACATCAATTGGTAATCAAGACCACACACAAACAAAACCAGGGGAAAGACAGACAGGGAGATGACAGGACAGGACGCGGCTGGGGTAAAGCACAGTTACTTACCTGTAACAGGTGATCTCTGGGAACAGCAGGAATTAGTCCTCACATATGGGTACGTCGGAACCGACGGAGCCTGCGCGGGAAAGCTCCCCAGCTTCCCAGAAAGGAAGCTTTTGGGGCCTCCCACTGCACATGCGCGCTGCCTTCCCGCCTTCCTGACCAGCTCTCCTCAGTTCGAGTTTATAGCTGAGACAACAGAGAGGAAAGGAAGATAGATAGAAGATACAACTCCTAGGGGAGGTGGGTGGGTTGTGAGGACTAATTCCTGCTGTTCCCAGAGATCACCTGTTACAGGTAAGTAACTGTGCTATCTCCAGGAACAAGCAGGAATAAGTCCTCACATATGGGGACTCCCTAGCTAAGATGCCTGGGAGATCCCCTTCCAAGGGTTCGCCATCTTCGTATGGATCTCAGGCATCCATCCTGGGAAGGTGGGCAGGAGTTGTTCAAGTATGGAACAGGTGTTTGAGGACAGCCTGACCAAACAAGGCATCCCGGCGGGAGTCCTTGTCCAAACAGTAATGGGCTGTGAAGGTATGAACTGAGGCCCAGGTGGCGGCTCGACAGATCTGATCTATGGATACAGAGTGAAGATGAGCCATAGAAGTGGCCATGGCTCTCACATTGTGAGCTGTGACATGGCCTTCCAGAGAAATGTTTTTACTCTGGTAAGCAAAGGAAATACACTGAGCAATCCAATTGGAAAGTGTACGTTTGGAGACTGGAAGTCCCAAATGAGAAGGATCAAAAGCCACAAAAGGTTGGGAAGACTTTCGATGTGGCTGAGTCCTGTTGAGGTAAAATGCAAGAGCTCTTTTACAATCTAGAGTATGAAGGTTCCTCTCTGCACTGGATGCATGAGGAGCCGGGAAAAAGAAAGGTAGATATACCTCTTGATTAAGATGAAAAGGCGAGACCACTTTTGGCATAAAGTGGGGATTCGTCCTAAGGACCACCTTATCATGATGAAACCTAGTATAAGGTGGATGAGCCACTAAGGCCTGTAGTTCACTGATGCGGCGAGCCGAAGTGACTGCAATAAGGAAAAGGACCTTCCAGGAAAGAAATTTCAAGGAGGTAGAAACCAACGGTTCAAAAGGTGGCTTCATAAGCTGACCTAGAACTAGGTTCAAATCCCATGCTACCGGAGGAGGTCGGATGGGAGGCTTAGTTAGAGTCAGGCCTCTCATGAACCTTGCAATAAGAGGATGAGAGGAGACAGGTTGTCCATTTAGAGGTTTTAAGGATGCTGCAATAGCGCTCAAATGGACTCTTACTGAATTCGTCTTAAGGCCTGCATTAGAAAGATGCAGGAGATAGTCTAGTAGAGAATTCAAAGGAAGTGCTAGAGGGTCAAGACCCTGTTGAGCACACCAAATGGAAAAGCGTTTCCATTTGAAAGCATAGAACACCTCGTGGAGGGTTTCCTAGAGGCATGAAGGATATCTTTCACTGGTTGAGAAAGATTGAAGTCATGAAGGCTTAGGCCTTCAGTAACCAAGCTCTGAGGTGTAGGGACTTGGGGTTTGGGTGCCACAAAGTCCCCTCCTCCTGAGACAGGTGGTCTGGCGCAGTTCCCAGGTCCAGGGAGGGTACCTGGGAGAGATGCAGAAGTAGAGGGAACCACACTTGGCGTGGAGCTATGAGGATCATCGACCCGTGATCCCTCTGGAGTTTGAACAGAGTCTTGGGAATCAAAGGAATGGGTGGAAAGGCATATAGGAATTCCTGACCCCAATGCAGGAGAAAGGCGTCGCTGGCCTGAGCTCCCTGACACGGAGTCCTGGAACAGAACCGGGGAAGTTTGGCATTCCACGGACTTGCAAAGAGGTCTATGTCCGGGGTTCCCCATTCCTGAAAGATTTTGCGTATCTGGTCCAGATGTAGGGACCATTCGTGTGGAAGCAGAACTCGACTGAGTCTGTCTGCCCGAGAGTTTTGAACCCCTGGAAGATACACTGCCAGAAGATGAATTTGATGCTCTCTGGCGAAGGCCCATAATCTGAGAGCTTCGTTGCAAAGCGAGAGAGCCTGTCCCTCCTTGTTTGTTTACGTAGAACATGGCCACCTGATTGTCTGTATGAACTAGGACGGTCAGGTTGACAAGGAGGGTATGGAAGACTTTGAGGGCAAGGAAGACTGCTCGCAGTTCCAGGAGGTTGATGTGAAGGGTGGTCTCCTGTGGAGACCAAGTACCCTGAGTGGAGAGGTGTTGAAGTTGGGCTCCCCACCCTGTTTGGGAGGCATCTGTTGTGAGGGTTGCTTGGGGCAACAAAGGTTGGAAGGGGGCCCCCAACGACAGATTCTTGGTGGATATCCACCATTGGAGGGACCAAAACAGACGTTTTGAGGTGAGTATTCGGTCGGAGAGCGCTCCTCATGCTTGAGTCCACTGGGTGGCCAAGGTCCACTGAGCTGCTCTCATATGAAGACGAGCGTAGGGCACCACGTGTACCGTGGAGGCCATGTGGCCCAGAAGTCGCAGCATTTCCCTGGCTGTCGAGTGCTGGACTGAGCTTGGGAGGCCAAGCACACCAGACGTTGGCCCCGGACCTGAGGAAGGTAGGCCCTTGCAGTGGTGGTGTCCAACTGGGCCCCTATGAATTCCAGAGACTGAGTAGGGATGAGTTGAGACTTGGGAAGGTTTACCACCAGTCCCAGATACTGCAGAATGTGTCTCGTGCGGTCCAGGGAAATCTGGGCCTCTGACTGAGATGGAGCTCGGATGAGCCAGTCGTCCAGATATGGGAATACAAAAATTCCCAGACCTCTTAGAAATGCGGCTACAACTGCCATGCATTTGGTGAACACTCTTGGAGCAGAGGCTAGACCGAAGGGAAGTACTCTGTACTGGAAATGTTTTCCCTGGAACAGAAATCTATTTTCTGTGGGATGGGTGGATGAGTATATGTGTGTACGCATCCTTGAGATCTAGAGAACAAAGCCAATCCTGACTCTGAAGGTATGGAAGGAGAATGCCCAGAGAAAGCATTTTGAATTTCTCCTTGTATAGAAATTTGTTCAATTCTCTCAGATCTAGGATAGGTCTGAATCCCCCTGTCTTCTTTGGTATGAGAAAATAAGGGGAGTAGAAACCTGTCCCTTGTTGAAGAAGAGGAACCTCTTCTATTGCCCTTTGGGCAAGGAGGGAAGAGACTACCTGACCCAACAGGGCCAGGAGAGATGGGGGAGAATTGAAGTGCCTCACCATGGTATGTGGAGGAAGGTTGGAAAAATGAAGTTTGTAGCCCTCTCTGATGATAGAGAGGGTCCAGTGCTCTGATGTAATTTGTTCCCATCTAGGAGCAAAGTGAGCTAACCTTCCGGGAATGGTGAGGGGCTCTGGTTGTTCTAGAGCCAGAAAGGTTAAGTTCTCTAGGGGCAAGTCAAAACCCCTGAGGGGGTTGAGCCTGCTGAGGAGTGGCAGACGCTGCAGGCTTTGACCTTGCCTGTTTAGGTTGCTGACGCTTAGCAGCAAAGCGAGGCTGAGAAGATTGTTGGCCAGTATTTGTGGAAAATCTGGCCTTCTTGTAGTAAGGCCCCTTGAAAGACTTTCTTGGCAGGAGTAGAGGTAGACTTAGAAAGTCTATCTAAGGTAGCATTTTCTGCGTCCATTTGAGTGGCTTTTATTTGCCAGTCTTTACCAAATAAGTTCTCACCTGTACAGGGCAGATTCCGTAAGCCATCCAGGACCCAGGGTTCTAGGTCAGAGGCCTGGAGCCAAGCAAGTCGTCGGGCTGCAATAGCAATGCCCGAAGCTCTACCGGCACCCTCAAAGGAATCAAAGGCTGCTCTGTTGGAGAACTTAGAAACATCTAGAAGCTGTTTCACCAGAGAAATGAACTCCTCCTTTCTATCCTCAGGGATAAAGGGGGCAAAATGCCGTACCTTTAGGGCAAGTTCCCTTAGAAACATGCCCATATACAGACTGTATGAATTAATCCTGGCTATAAGCATACTAGCCTGGAAGATTTTCCTACCAAAAGAGTCTAGGGTCTTACATTCTTGCCCTGGAGGGGTAGAAGAGTGCCTTTTGGTACTCTTAATCTTTTTCAGCGCAGACTTCACCACAATGGAATGGTGAGGCAGCTGAGTTTTTTGAAAACCAGGAGAAGGAGGGACCCAGTACATGGTGTCCAACCTACGGGAATGAGGAGACAACGTTAGAGGAGCCTCCCATAAGTCCATTAAGTGTTCTTGAAGGATTTCATGGATAGGCAGGGTGACTGCCTCTTTAGGAACCTTAGGGTATCCTAAAATATCCAATTTCTTTGATCTAGGTTCTTTTTCAGAAGATGTAGTAATAGAAAGTCCTTTAGCTACTTCTATAATAAAGTCTTGAAAGGACAAATCCTCTGGTGGAGACATTCTCCTCTTTGGGGAAGAAGGCTCTTCAGGAAGAACAAAAGACAGCTCAGAGTCATCAGAGGAGTCAAAATCCTCAGAAGAATCAGAGTATCCTCTATTTGCTTCCAACGCACGATACGCATACCGTTCGGTATCGACATCAGGTGTACCGGGTATGGGATCGGTATCGGGCGAAAACCCGGATCCGGCATGCGGAACCGATCTGCGTTTGGAAGACGATGGTCTCGGTTCCGGTATGGGGGACGGTACCGGAACCGGACCCGGAACCGCTGGATGCGGTACCGAGGGCGTCGCAGCTTTAATAAAAGCCAGAATGGCCTGCTGCATGGTCTGAACAGTATTGTCCACAGACGCCACTGCTGCCTGGATGTCGGTACCGGCATGGGCCGGTACCCCAGAGCAGTCTAACAGGTGATCGGTCGAGGCCGTGCCATCGATGTCAACCTGTAACCCCATAGATGGAGCTTTGGAAGCCAGAGCTTCCCGCCGGGGTTGTTTGGCTGGGGCAGGGTCCTCCGACTCAAGATTGAGGGCCTCTCGATACTTTGAAGATTTGCCTTTTGAGGACCTGCCCGAAGAAGGTTTGGTTACCTGAGATCCATCCGGAGAGGAAGACCTGGATGACTGTGATGCTGGATTATCTGAAGCGAACAGTACATGGAATTTGTTGGCCCGGTTCTGCAAACCACGTTTAGACAGAAGAAGTCAAACACGCAACCGAGTCAGCACCCCAAATGAGTACAAGCACACACGCAAGGACACAACAGACAGAGCTCTCTCCATGGCTGCTCCAACAATATGGAACAATCTACCGGACGATCTAAGGGCAACTCCAGACCTCAAAGACTTCAGAAAACAACTGAAAACCATGCTGTTCATAGAGCACTATGGTCACATCACATAACCTAAGAGAATGGATAACAGCACTCCAATCCTCCCAAACAACTGAATATATATAAAATATGATTCTAGCACCACTGTAAATAGCCCACCCTGTATATAGCTCAAACAAATCAAGCACCCAACACATCCCTCACACAACTAAGTTTTATCCTCACTGCATGTACAACACACACACTTTACCTGATTGCTTGCTGTGATACCACCTTGATTATTAAGATAAGGCGGTTTAGAAATACTGTTAAATAAATAAATAAATAAATAAATAAATCTGGGAGGACGGGCAGTCCGGAATGGAGTGGTCAGGCCCCAAACATTTAAGACACCAGTCATGGGTGTCTGTAACAGAAATAACAGCACTACACTTGGTACACTTCTTGAAACCAGGGGCTGGTTTCTCCATGAGGAGAATTTGTGTAGGCCTGAGGCCTAACCGAAGTCACCAAGTTGTGCTAAAAGTTTTCTTTTTTTTTTTTTTTTTTAAAGAAAAGAAAAGAGACCGGCGGTACCGGTTTCGGTATGGGGAAGGCAGGTACGCGGTCTAAAGAAACAAACTAAAATAAGAATTTCTTCAGCAATGACAGGAACACGACCTGCTGGCTCCGCGGAAAAAGAGAAACTGAGGAGAGCTGGTCAGGAAGGCGGGAAGGCAGCGAGCATGTGCAGTGGGAGGCCCCAAAAACTTCCTTTCTGGGAAGCTGGGGAGCTTTCCCGCGCAGGCTCAGTCGGTTCCGACGTACCCATATGTGAGGACTTAGTCCTGCTTGTTCCTGGAGATAGCAAATAACCTAGACAGATTCAGGGAGGAGGGTCAGGAGGGAGGTCAAATGCTTGTTGGAACAGATGGGTTTTAAGTGAAGCTTTAAACTGTGAATAAGATGGTTCCAGACGGAGGTAGGGCATTCCACAACCAGGGACCAAGAAAGAAGAAAGCGGAGTGACGGGTCTTTTCAAGATGTGCATGGGAAGGGGATGGTAAAGACAGGCGATTTCTTTATAGGTGGAAGGGGCCCATGCCTTATCTAATATCTGATTTGTTTTCTTGTTTTACCCTGCACTTTGATGTCATACGACTGCTCTGTTTTCTTCCATTGCAAATAGGAACTTTTATGCCTCAGAGGAGGAAGGTGGTTATCTTTTGTTGCTTTTTGAAGTATCATGTGGTAGGATATTTATCAGTGGTTCTCAATCCAGTCCCTCTGGGACCCCTAGTTCAGTCAGGTTTTCAGGGTATCCATAATGAATATGCATGAGATAGAACTGCACACAATGGAAGCAGTGCATGCAGATCTCTCGTGCATATTCATTATGGATATCCTGAAAACCTGACTGGCCTGGGGGGGTGTCCCAGAGAACTGGGTTGAGAACCACTGGATATAGATAAATAAAAGAAATGTGTGGATTGGTAAAGGTAAAGGGGGGATGGGACACTGGACATAGGGGATGGCACTAAGTTTAAGAGAAATGTCCTTTGAAGCTTTGTTATATGAAAACTAAAATAAAATAGAGAAAAAAAAAACTTTGAACCCAAAAAGGGCAATTATAAACATCTGCAAGCGCTAATCCATCACTGTATATTCTTAAAATTACTGCTAAATCATTTGCATCAGCAAGCCAGTTTTATTTTATTTTCGATAACTGGCTGGCTCAGCAGCTCTTTAAAGTAAAAAAGAACACCCCCATTTCAGACATTACTATCTGCCCTGAACTGGGGCATGTGACACTGG
This sequence comes from Ichthyophis bannanicus, assembly GCA_033557465.1. NCBI lineage: Eukaryota > Metazoa > Chordata > Amphibia > Gymnophiona > Ichthyophiidae > Ichthyophis > Ichthyophis bannanicus. The sequence goes on from CM066031.1 coordinate 1,111,266,490, forward strand.
GCACCTGTCCCAGTCCAGGGCCAAGAGGGTAATTTTTTCAAAGAGACATCCTTATCCCTTCTTGTCGGTCAGCAGGGGCTGCCTCAGAAGCAGCATCAGTCACATTCTGTTCTCCCTTCTTGGGCTTGTGCACACCAACCCCTGTGGTGTGCTCAGGCTTAGCTGGCAGAGATTCAAACCCAGAACTCCTGCACTGCAGTACTGTGGCCTAAGTGACAGGGATGGTTCAAGGGCTCTGTTCTAACAAATTTAGAGTACTAAAATTCTGGTGATCGGCTTTTCAACTGGATGAGGTACGAGAACTGTTAGGAAGCCTTGGTTTTGTCATGGAACCTAGTCTCACCTTCCCTAGTTTGCTGTTCTGGTCGTCTAGCAAAATCACATCCTCCTCCATCTTCTTCACTTTGGCTTCTATGCTGACTTTGTCCAGCTGTAGTTTCTGTCTTGCAGCCTCCTCTTCCTCCAGTTGCTCCTCCAGCTCCTGAAAAAAACAGATTAACAGCAACCAGTAGAGACCTCAAGTGAATTTCTATATTCCTAGACAGTGCTAAAATGCTCAATTAGGTAGCTGTTTTTAATTTGAGGATAAAAAAGCCAAACTTTGTTGTTAAATAGAGAGAAAAAAAAATTGCACTCAGTTTACTTTAACTGGAAGGCATAAATTTTGTTGTTCCTCCTAAGCAGTTAATTACACATCCATCCCAACTAGCCACTAATGTTTTTTCCTGTTTTCTCCTCTGCCCTCATTCACACAATACCTTATCTTTCAGAATGGCATCTAATGCTGCATTTGTGATCAACCAAGCAAGCCCCCTGCCCCCTTTCCAGGCACTGTGAACTTTCAGGACTAATTCCACTCCTCATATAATCCAGAGAAAGAAACAGACTAGAATCCAGGCTTACTGCTAAGAAACTCAGAATTAGCCTTTTGGTCATTAGAATGACTAATTTACAACAGAGAGCTCTAGCAAGTGCATTTTGTACACAAGGCCCTTGCTTACTGCAATATTGTGTATCATCTTCTTTTTCTCATTCTGCAGCTGCTGACATCTTTCTTCTTCTTCTTCAACTCGGGACTCCAGGTCATGCAGGATCTCCTCCAATTCCTGCTTTTTAGCCACCAGGCGAACTCTCATCTCTTCTGCCTCAGCACACAGATCACTCTCTGCTTGCAGTCTTTCCTGCAGCTGCATCTTCTCTGACATTAGCTGTATATGCATAAAATATACTCAGGCTAGTTAGCAATGTTTTGATTCTCAAGTGAAGTGTTTGAAAGTTACCAGTAATTTTAGCAGTTGCTAACAACCAAGGACAGAGGCTCCTATGTAGTTCAATTCTTCAGTCTGCACTAAAACAATAGAAGAAATTCTCTCTTGCTTTTATAAACCAGCCTAACAGGCAGTGATGGTTCATTCAAAGACAGGATCTTAGACATCAGGAGAGCTCCAAGATTTTTTTTGGGGGGGGGGTTGTCAGCAAGGACTCATTAGCTAGAAGGGAACATCTGGGAGGGGAAGTAGAAACAGTAGGGAAAACAGACAAGGGTATAATACACTACTTTGCTAGGATAAATGAAGCAGAAAAGCCATTATGGCTTGGAAAAGTAGCAGAGAAGGAAAAAGCTACAGGGAAGCACCGAAAGGAAACCGGCAAACAGTATCTTGAAAAAGCTAGAAGCTAGGGAAATACTTGAGACTGGAAGCATATTACAGGTGAGTAACTACGCTTTATTTTTAAATGTAACAGGAGATCTCCGGGAACAGCAGGAATAAGTCTTCACATATGGGTATCGTCGGTACCGACTGAGCCCACGCGGGAACGCTCCCCAGCATCCAATAGGAATGCTTTTGGGAGCATGCCTGCACGCATGCGCATTGCCTTCCCGCCCATCTACCTCTCCCACTTCAGTTGAGTTTAAAGCCGAGACCGAAGGAGAGAAGTAGAAAAAATAGAAAGAGAACTCCTAGGGGAGGTGGGTGGGTTGTGAAGACTTATTCCTGCTGTTCCCGGAGATCATCTGTTACAGGTGAGTAACTACGCTATCTCCAGGAACAAGCAGGGATGAGTCTTCACATATGGGGACTCCCCAGCTGAAAGATGCCTAGGGAAGACCCCAGCATGTTGTGAATCTATGTGAGATGGGCCATGCTTCCTTCCAGGGACCTCAGGCATCCAAGGAGTGGATGGTGGGTAGGAGTTGAACTAAGAATGGAAAAGATGCTGTAGAACAGCTTGACCGAACAAGGCATCCCGACGGGAGTCCTTGTCTAAACAATAGTGGGCAGTGAAAGTATGCACAGAAGCCCAAGTTGCTGCTTTGCAGATCTCATCAATAGCAACTGAACGAAGATTAGCTGTTGAGTCTGCCATTGCTCTGACATTATGAGCTGTGACATGGCCTTCAAGAGAGATTCCTTTACTCTGATAGGTATAGGAAATACAATCTGCAATCCATTTAGAGAGATTTTTTAGTGACAGGAAGTCCTAAATGGCTAGAGTCAAAAGCCACAAAAAGTTGAGAAGACTTTCTGTGAGGCTGGGTCCTTTGGAGATAAAAAGCCAGAGCTCTTTTACAATCCAAGTAAAAATATTTCTTTCCGTACTGGAGGCATGAGGCCTAGGAAAGAAAACTGGAAGATAAACTGACTGGTTTAAATGAAAAGGTGATACCACCTTTGGAAGAAAATGAGGATGAGTCCTAAGGACTACTTTGTCATGATAAAACCTTGTATAAGGTGGGTCAGCCACTAAAGCCTGAAGTTCACTAATGCGTCTTGCAGAAGTGATAGCAATTAGGAAAATGACTTTCCAAGAGAGAAACTTTAGGTCCGAAGTAGCTAAAGGTTCGAAAGGTGGCTTCATGAGTTGACCTAGAACAAGATTAAGATCCCATGCCACCGGAGGTGGTTTGATGGGAGGTTTTGTTAAAAGGAGTCCTCTCACAAATCTTGAAATAAGTGGGTGAGAGGAAATTGGTTGTCCATTTAAGGGTTTAAAAGATGCAGCAATAGCACTAAGATGGACTTTAACAGAATTGGTCTTGAGACCAGAAGCTGACAAATGAAGGAGATACTCCAGTAGGGACTCCACTGGTACCAAGAGGGGATTAAGCCCTTTTTGGGAACACCAGACTGAGAACCTCTTCCACTTGAAAGCGTAGGATTGCCTTGTGGAAGGTTTTCTGGAAGCCAGAAGAATATCCTTCCCTTGTGAAAGGCCTAGATTTTGAAATTCTAGGCCTTGAGTAACCAGGCCCTGAGATGTAGGGACTGGGGATTGGGTGCAGTAAAAATCCGTGTCCTGGGACAAAAGATCCAGAGCATTCCCCAACTCCAGAGGAGTGGCTTGAGAGAGACAAAAGAGAAGAGGATACCACGCTTGCCTTGGCCAGCATGGAGCTATGAGTATCATGCGTCCTCCGTCTCTCTGGAGTTTGAATAAAGTCTTGGGAATTAGGGGGATTGGTGGGAAGGCAAGAGAAAATCCTGGCCCTAGTGGAGCAGGAATGCATCCCTCGCCTGACAATTTCAGCTAGAAGTCTGGAACAGAACCGGGGAAGTTTGGCATTCTGTGGACTTGCAAAGAGGTCTATGTCTGGTGTTCCCCAGACTTGAAATACTCAAGCAAGTTGATATGAGTGGAGGGACCACTTGTGTGGCAACAGGACTCGGCTGAGTGTCCGCCCAAACGTTTTGAATGCCTGGAAGGTATACAGCTAATAAATGAATCTGATGCTCTCTGGCAAAGGCCCATAGTTGCAAAGCTTCGTTGCATAATTGCAGAGAGCCTGTTCCGCCTTGTTTGTTTACGGAAAACATGGCCACTTGGTTGTCGGTTTGCACCAGAACTGTTTTGTCTCTGAGATGGATGCAAAAGACTCGAATAGCATTGGAGCTGGCTTTGAGTTCTAGGAGGTTTATTTGAAGAGAAGCCTCCTGTGGGGTCCAAAGACCCTGAGTAGATAGATCGCCCAAGTGGGCCCCCCAACCCAACTTGGACACATCTGTTAGGACAGCTTGAGGTAGCGGTTGCTGAAAAGGAGAGCCTACTATAAGGTTTGCCAGAGACTGCCACCAATGGAGAGACGCAATCAGGCGTGTGGTAACTGAATTTGTCTGACAGGCATCCTGAGGCCTGGGACCATTGGGAAGCTAAGGTCCACTGGGCCGCTTGCATGTGAAGGCGTGCATAAGGAATCACATGGACTGTAGATGCCATGTGTCCTGGAAGTCTAAGCATCTGTCGAGCAGTGAGGAAGGTTTGTAACACTGCTTGAGATGCTAGTTCGATGATGCGCAGACAGCATGGCTGAGGCAGAAAAGCCCTTGACTGCTGTGTGTCCAAGCAAGCCCATATAAACTCGAGGGATTGAGATGGGGTGAGCTGGGATTTTGGAAGATTTATGACACATCCCAAATACCGATTTGCTTTGCTCGAAAAAGAGCATGATTTGCCTCTAGAGCTGATGGTGCTCGAATGAGCCAATTGTCTAAGTAAAGGAAGACAAAATTCCCAGAGTCCTCATGAATGCTGCTACTACTGCCATGCATTTTGTGAAGACCCTTGGAGCAGAGGCCAGTCTGAAAGGAAGGACTCTGTATTGAAAATGTCTTCTCTTGACTAGGAATCGAAGGAATTTTCTGTGATCTGCGTGAATAAGGATATGCATTGTAGGCATCCCTTAAATCTAGAGAACATAGCCAATTTTGCCCGTGAAGGTATGGCAGAAGAGTGCCGAGGGAGATCATTTTGAATTTTTCTCGGACCAAATATTTGTTCAGTTCTCTGAGGTCCAGGATTGGTCTTAGTCCCCCTGACTTTTTTGGAATAAGAAAATAGGGGGACTAGAATCCTGTGCCCTGCTGGGACATTGGAACCTCTTCTATAGCCCCTTGAGCTAGAAGAGTGGTGACCTCATGCCACAACAGGTCTGTGACCAGTGGTTGAGAGATGAACTGTTTTATTAGTGTAGGTGGGGGCAAGCTGAGGAAATGAAGCTTGTATCCCAGACTTACGATGGACAGAGTCCAGTTTTCTGACGTGATCTGTTGCCATCTTTTGGCAAAATGGCAGATACGGCCTGGAATATTTTAAAGGTTTAAGACACCAGTCATGAGTGTCGGTAACAGAAATTGTACCGCCACATTTTTTTTTTAAACCAGTGGCTGGTTTTTCCATGGTAAGGAAAAAGAGGGCCTAATGCCCAAAATGGTGCCAAGCACCAGAGCAGGGGAAAAGCCCCTGACTAAAAAGAACTAAACGTCTTTTTTTTTTTTTTAAACAAAGAAAAGCACCAGCGGTACTGGTGGGCATTGAAAGAAGGCAGGCGCGACCACAAAAAATAAGAAATAAAGATAAGATTTTCTGCGGTGACAGGGTACACATCCTGTCAGCTACGCAGAAGAACTAAAGTGGGAGAGGAAGATGGGCGCGAAGGCAGCACGCATGCGTGCAGGCATGCTCCCAAAAGCGTTCCTACTGGACGCTGGGGAGCGTTCCTGCATGGGCTCAGTTAGTACCAACGATACCCATATGTGAAGACTCATTCCTGCTTGTTCCTGGAGATTCATGAAAATCTGCAAAAGAAAAAAATAGTTAATGCAGTGAAATGGTGGATATTCTGAAATCCTGACTGGCTGGGGAGTCCCTAAGACAGGTTTTGGAACTGGTATGGGGGGGAAATTGTGCATGAAAAATTAGATCTTGGGTTGATTTTATCTGATCATTTTGCTGTCTATCTACCAAACAGGTAGATAGACAGCAAAACCCAGAATGACTGTACACAGGGGGAGGAATTACCAGCAGGAAACATGATAGTACCTTTAAGTCTCTGGTGAAACCTCATTTGGAGTACTAGGTGTAAATCTGGAGATTGCATTTCAGAAAGATAACCGGATTGAGTCTGTCCAAGGCGTGGTTATTAAATGGCAAATCGTTTTAAAAGTATATGGGGACACATTTAAAGATAGAAATATGTATACCTTGGAAAAAAGGCAGAACGGGAAGATACCTTGGAAAATTTAAAACGTTGCTATAAATGCATTGAGGCAGGCCTCTGAATGGAAAAGCAGCTCTGGAGGCCAGGGAGTCATGGGATTATTATGAAATGGGGTAAACTCAAGCATCATCTAAGGAAATATTTCTTTATAGAAAGGGTGGCAGAGGAGCACAAGTCTCCCAATGGAGGTGATGGGGATAACTGTACCTGAAGAAAGCATAAAAGAAAGCACAAAGTACACAGGATCTCAGAGGAAGAGCAAGGGACTGAAGAGACAAGTAGTTTGTGTCAATGGGCAGACTGGATAGGTTAGATATATGGCTAAATTCCTCACCATGGACTGCTCTTTTTCCATGTCTTCTAGTTTCACTTCCAAGGCACAGTGCTTTTCCTTGACTTTACTCAGTTCCTCATCTTTGGCCATCAACTCCTCCTCCTGCCTGCTTACCTGCAGCAATGGCTTCACCTGGAGAAACGAAAATCAAGCATCCTTATGTTTTGGTACTGAAAAGAGGCTTGGAATGATTCCTTAAATCAGTGATTCCCAAATTGTGTGGCACCACCCCTGAGGGTGTAGTGGGCTAATTCGGGGGGGGGGGGGGAGGGGGGGGGGGGAATTGAAAGACAAGGTGGCAGCATTGGTGGCACTGCACTGCCCGGGGGGGGGGGGGGGGCTGGAGGGATAAGCACAATACTGCAGTTGTAAGAACTACTAATAGAATTACAAAATGATTTGGAACTAAAAGCAACATTTGAAAATAGTTAAACAGTCTTGGTTACAGAAGGAAAGTTCAGATTGCTATCCTGCACTATGGACCATAGTTAAACTGCTCATTACATTTCCATCATATTTGGTAGAACATGTTTTACTGTGGTAGTCCAACTTCTGACCAAAAAAAGACTCCAAACTGAACATGGGAATTTAAGGCTCCTATTCTAATTTCAAACCAGACTGAGAAATTGGTATCACTTTATCAAGTCCATCCATTCCATTAAACAAATTTATTTATTTATTTATTATTTATTTATGGAGTGGAGCAGTAGCCTAGTGGTTAGAGCACTGGCTTGGCAACCAAGCAACCAGGGTTCGATTCCCACTAGCACTCCTTGTGGCCTTGGGCAAGCCACTTAACCCTCCATTGCCTCGGAAGAAAGGCCTGGCAATCTACTTCCGGTGACACTGCCAAGAAAACCCAGGAGCTTCTGGGTCGCCAGGTGTCAGGACTGACTCGAAGGCACACATTGCATTTGCATTATTTATTTATTACAGTTTCTTATATACCGCGCTATTTAGAATCAGCGCGGTTTACATCATAACATAACGACCATAACGACAAGCTGTCAGGTTTTACATCGAACAGGAGTACAAACTTGGATGACAGGGTTAACTATATACATAAGCTATTTACACTGCAGATAATACATGTAAGGGCCACTCTGGATTGGGTCATTTCTTGGGAGGGATATCTAGGTTCAATTGCTGTCTGGGAAGTATTGGAGGAAAAGGTGGGTTTTGAGAGCCTTCCTGAACTGATATAGATTGGTAATGGCCCTGATGTCAGGGGGAAAGAGCGTTCCAGCATTTGGGGACATAAAAACTGAATGCCCTGTTTGTGGTTGTCGTGTTGGACTTTGTCGAAGCCTTTGGTGTTGCTAGCAAGTTTACAGCTGTTCTTCTGGATCTGTTGGGGGGGACAATGTGGATAAGATGCGTGAGTGAGGAGGATGAAATACCTTTGATTGCCTTGAATGCTAATAGAAGGGATTTGAAGGTGATCCTCCCATGGATCGGTAGCCAGTGCAGCTGTTTGAGAATAGGGGTCACATGGTCGTTTCTGGATGCTCCGTAAAGGACCCTAGCTGCGGCATTCATGGCCAACTGTAAGGGGGTCAGTGTGGATTGGGGGAGACCTTGTAAGATGGCATTAGCAAAGTCAAAATGCGGCAGGATCAGCGCTTGATATATGGTTCGGAAATCGTCTGGGTCCAGCAGGGAGCGTAGGTGCTTGAGTGAACGGATTTTGAAATAGACGGCTTTGACTATGTTACTTATGTGGCGTTTCATATCTAGACGTTGGTCCAGAGTAACTCCCAGGTATTTTATTGCATCTTTAGTTTGCAAATCAGCTTCCTTGACACTGACGTGGGACGGGGGAGTAAAGTTGGAGTCTCTGGTGATGAATAGGACCCTCTGTTTTTTTTATGTTGAATGCGTAGGTTCTGTGTCTGGAGCCAAGTTGAAACTGCATTGAAACAATCTGAGTGGGGTCAGGTCCATGTGAGTTGTGGAGAAAGGCATGTATAAGAGAATGTCATCTGCATATATCATGCAGTTCACGTTGAATGATCTTATGATATTGCAGATGGGCTGCATGTAGATATTGAAAAGTAAGGAGGATAACGAGGAGCCTTGAGGTACCCCTTGCTTTTGATGGAAGTGTATTGACTCTTCTGATCCAGACTTCACATATTGCCATCTACCGTCCAGATAAGACTTACACCATCCTAGTGCGTTGTTGCAGACGCCCTTCTCTTTCAGTCTTCCGAGGAGAATTTCGTGACTCACGGAGTCGAACGCCACGGCGATGTCTAGGAAAATGAGCACAAATCCTTGACGGATGTTGTCAATTCCTGTGATGATATCGTTGAATAGACAAGTAGTGTCTCGACCCCATGATGTTCTCTGAACCCATGTTTGCAGCTGTCTAAGGGAGCAACGGCATCTATGTGATCTTGAATTTGCCGTTGTGCCTCTTTCTCAATTATTTTGGCTAAGAGGGGGATACTAGATATTGGTCGATAGGAGTCAACTCTTTGGGGGTCAAGTTTGGGGTTTTTCAGTAGTGGCCTAATGGAAGTCTAATGTTCAATAAAGTAGGTACACTTATTAAAATTGTTTTTTGAAAAATTGCTTGTGTTGTAAATTAAATAAAAATATCAATTCCATCATTAATGTTACATAGTAACACAGTAAATGACGGCAGATAAAGACCAGCGTGGTCCATCTAGTCTGCCCAGCAATATGGCAGGAGTAGGTGCACCCCTTCCCATGTCTTTTAGGGAGTAGGTGCACCCCTACCCATGTCTTTGCTTAGTGGTGCACCCACCAGGAGCAGATGCACCCCTCCCCATATCTTTGTTTAGGGGTGAACCCACCGCTCCTCCCCCCAATGCTCCATGTAGGACACCCCTATTTGTGGATAAATTAGATGGTTCAGTGTATTTTGATTTAATCTTGTTGCTGTAAAGCGATCCACTGTGTCTGTCCCAGGCCACTTTGAAGTCTGTCACTGTTTGCCCCCACCACCTCCATCGGGAGGGCGTTCCAAGCATCCACCACCCTTTCAGTAAAAAAGTATTTCCTGACATTGCCTTTCAATTTACCACCTTGCAGCTTCATGTTATGCCCTCTAGTTTTACAGCTTCCCCGTCTCTGGAAGAGGTTTGTTCATTCATTATTTCTCTAAGTATTTAAAGGTCTGAATCATATCTCCCCTATCTCTCCTCTCCTCCAAAGTGTACATATTTAGGTCTTCAAGTCTCTCCTCATAAGGCTTCTGACGCAGGCTCCAAATCATTTTAGTCGCCTTCCTCTGAACAGCTTCCATTCTTTTTACATCCTTTGCAAGATACAGTCTCCAAAACTGAACACAGTATTCCAAGTGAGGCCTCAGAGACTTACAGTGGCACTAGTACCCCTTCCTTTCTGCTGGTAATTCCTCTTCGAATGCAGCCCAACATCCTCCTGGCTTTTGCCACCGCCTTGTCGCACTGTTTTGCCACCTTGAGATCTACAGAAATAATCACACCGAGGTCTTTCTCCTGCTCCATGCACACAGATCTCTCGCCCCCTATCGTGTACATTTTCTTTGGATTTCTGCTACCTAAGTGCACGACACTGCACTTCTTCGCATTAAATCTCAATTGCCAAGCATCAGACCTCCAGCTTTTGCAGATCCCTCATGTTCAGCACTCCCTCGGGGGAGTCCACTCTGTTGCAAATTTTCATGTCATCTGCAAAAAGACAGACTTTTCCATTCAGTCCTTCAGCAATATCACTCAAATACATTGAACAGTGCCGGGCCCAGGACCAAACCCTGCAGCACCCTGCTGGTCACCTTCCTTTCATCCGAGTGAGCTCCATTTACCATCACCTTCTGTCTGTCAGTCAACCAATTTTTGATCCAGTTTACCACCTTGGGACCCATCCCCAAACTATTGGGTTTATTGATAAGCCTCCTATGAGGGACGGTATCAAAGGCTTTGCTGAAATCCAGGTAGATGACATCCATCGCGTGTCCTTGATCCAGTTCTCTGGTCACCCAGTCACAACTCAATCAGATATGTCTGGCAAGATCGTCCCTCGGTAAAACCATGTAATTAAACAATATTTATGTTATCAATTAAATAAAAAAACTGAAATTTTGAATGATTTGTTTTGAGTAATAGCCTTACTGGGTGAGGTGCTGTAATAAATTTATGGAACCAAGGGGTCAACAGGCTGAAAAAGTTTGGGAAATCACTGCCTTAAATTGTCTCCACTGAAAAAGGATCTATGAATGAGAGCAATCACATTTAAACAATTCTATTCATCACCCTACATAAGTTTTCATTAAAAAAAAAGTAGATGTTTATACAAAACCAAGCCAAGAAACTCCTGAAAATTTGCTAGTACATGGTAAGTGAGGTAAATGTTACTGGATGCTATTGGCCATCAAGTATTACTTTAGCTGCTACACTGTGAGCTCAGGCTACCAATGGACTTTGTAAACTGAAGCCATCAAAGAAAAATTCAACTAAAAGCATTAATAGCTTTAAACTAGCAAAAGTTTGAAGTGCATTAACAATATACTACTTGTAAAAGCCACACCTATGAGTAATTATAGTTTAATGGTGTAGTTCTTCTGCAAATATAAAATTGCCCTAAAGTCAGATTCTCAAACTGAAGAAAACTGGCCAAATCTGTCTACACTTCAAGCTACACAAAGTGTGTGTTTTAGGTACCTACAGGTTTATAACTGCAAGTCAGAGTAGACCAGGGACCACTGTTGGCAAGTCAAAAAAGTGGTCCTTCCTCACTATACAAATGCCAACATGAAAACCAAAACTGAGCAGCACTCAAGTGAGATTACACTGTGAACGCTTAACAGAAATAAATATATTTGATGCACACGCAATTAAGCATGAGGAAAAAAAGCACACTATTCTATCAATTAAAAAAGGCCCCATTACTCAGGCCACCCAAAATGAAATTCCTCAGAGTATGAAGGATTGTCTGATAATCAAGTTGAAGAATCACCCTAATTTCCCACATCTGAGACCCAGGTCTATCAAGATTTTTTCCTTATAGGCACTAAATGAAGAAGCTCTATAAATTATTTTTGTATGGCTCAGAACATCCCTTCCCGAGCGAATGCTAAATGGTTGCTTGCAAACTAGCACTGTATAGAGCTACATTGTACTAAAGCAGATGTGTGTGAGAATTTGCTATAAACAGTCAGTCAATCCCCCATATACAATAGAAAAAATTGACAGCGTGGTTTCATTTTCATAAAGTATTATTACCAGGACACAAAGTGCAGTAGTGCATCATACAAAAATCTACCTACCGAATCTCGAACAGGGTGGCTCGCCGGGACTGACCCTCCCGAGGGTCATTCCAGCGAGGACCCTCTCTCCTCTTCGACACCCAATCCGGTCACCCTTGCATTGATGTTGCAGGGCCCCACTCCTGAGTGGAAGGCCTGGATGCTGGCCTTGGAACGCAGCGTTTCTGCATTCCTCACTGCCCAGCAGGTGCTGATGTCCGGCACACGCCTTGAGACTGCAGGGACCTTGACCTCGAGGATTCCCCAGGCTGCCATTGTGACCCCTGAGAGCCTGAAGCCTCGTTGAGGATCCTTGGTGCGGGTCTCCATCTCTGTCCCGCTCAGGCACAAGATCTTTGCGGGCGAACACGTCCGTCTCTGGGCAAGTTTCAGCCTCGGAGACCCAACGTGGGTCACCGACCTGTCTGGAGCCACCCATCTCAAATCCTCTACAGGTTTACTGAGACTGGGAGTCCGACAGGAAGACCTCCCCTGAGACTGTGTCCCACCGGGACCTCCCCTCCGACTCTTCCCTGCCTCCCCAGAGGCGGCGGTCGCCTCCTGAGGACATCTCCTTCCTGGAGTTCGTCTGGGATATGGTGTTGGCCCTAGCCCTCGCTACTAAGTCAGAGGAGGAGCCCCGTGCTAAGGAACTCGACATCTTGTACTACGAAGCTCCTCCAAGGGACGGTTCCTCCCATTCTGAGCGTCTCCTACTCCACATGTGGAAGACCCTGGCCTCTGTCCCAATTGTGAGCAAGCACGTAGATGCTATGTGCGAGGTCCGGGGTTCTGGAAAGTCCAGCTTCCCCACACCTCGATGGTGGTCGAATCAGCCATGCGGATGTTCAAGAGCCTGAAGACTCATTCGTCTGTCCTGCTGGGCAGGGAGTTTTGTATCCTCGACTCCTTCAGGCGCAAGGCTTATCAGGGCTCCATGCTGTCATGCTGCATTCAAGTTTACAAATTATAGATTGGAATGTTCCTCTGTAACCTTGCTAAGGAGCTCGGAGGTTTTGCGTTGGGCCTCTACGGAGATCATCTTCGATGCTTTCAGGCCCTCTCTAAGTCTGTTGGGGAATGTTCGAAGTACCTCTTGCGAGCAGCATATGATGACGTCAAGTCTTCTGCCCGGGTGGCGGCGGCTGGCATTGGAGCCCGCCACCAGGCTTGGCTCCAGCTCTCGGACCTGGAACAGTGGGTCCAGGAAAAGCTACTGGACATCCCTTACCTTGGGGAACAGCTATTCAGCAAACCCATGGAGGATAAGGCCGCAGATATCGAGCCTGAGTATGTGACTCGTACTCGCCTCTCCCGGAAGACTTCCTCCCTCCCCAGGAAGAAGCAGCAGAACAAGAAGCCCTTTTTCCAACAAAAGGGGCTCCCGTGCAGGAGCTAACCAGCCTACCCGCCGGCATCGACCCCTGTTCAGGGCCAGAGCAAGTCAACAGTCCTCGTAAGCCGAACGGCCCCAAGACCCAGCTGCGCCTCAGCCAGTCTTGGGATTTTGAAGTCATCAGCATAGCCTCTTGTCCTCTGGCAGGGAGACTTTCCATCGGTGGGGGAGTCTGGTCCATTTCTCCCACAGGTGGGAGTCCATCTCCACTGATGCCTGGGTTCTCCAGGTCGTTTGGGAGGGTTATCGCCTCCATCTGGACCAGGCCCCTCCCCAGTACCTTCCCAGTAACACCAGTTTCCTTTCTCATTGAACCACCTATGTATATAGTTGACCCTGTTTCCTCTCATTTGAACCACCTATGTATATAGTTTACCCTGTTTCTCCAAGTTCCACTTCCTGCTAAATGTAATGACCAGACATATGAAAGTTGTTGGATGTTTCTGTTCCATGTAAACCGCGCTGATGGCAAATAGTGCGGTACATAAGAAATGTTAATAAATAAAAATAGTGAATTCAGATCTGCAGATGTGTGAAGGTTTAAGCACCCTTAGTTGAATACACCTCAATAAATCCCTAACTAAACAGAAGCTATCCCAACCTCTGCATGCTACAAATTAAGCACAATCTCTGAAAATTACATTGCATATAGATTTGAAAGCATGAATATGGCAGGTACAGAAGTTGGATAACCTATTCAGTACTTTGACATCTTTAGCCAAAAACAGCTTTCAAATATTTTCTGTACCCAGGGTCAGCCCAAGCGTTTCTGCCACCCTAGGAACTCCAGCCTCGCCGTCCCCCCAGGTACTGCCAATTCAGTCTAGGGAGGGAGAGAGGGCAGCAGCAGTATTTCAAAAAGCAGCAGCATTTTACCGCCACTTTCTTGCTGGCAGCAGGCCATGTCCTTCAGCACACACAGCCTGCCGGGGTCAAGAAAGCTGTGGCAAAAAGCAGCCACTTTTGGAAATACTGCTGTTTCTGCTGTCTGCCTCCCCCCCCAAACAGAATCAGTGGCAGCTGGGGGGGGTGGGGCACACACAACCGGCTTCCTAGTGGACAGACCAGCCTGCCTGTACCAATTAGCTTTTGGAATTTCCTCCACCATTCACTTATCCAACTCAAATGTTCTAAGATATTGCCGTAGATTTTCAATATTCAAATCTGGGGACCGAAGGTTATTTCAGGTTATTTCAAGACCTTCATCTTTTTCCTTTAAGTATTTCATGGTCGATTTTGAGGTAGATTTTAGATGGTTATTTGCTGAAATAGCCAGTCTTTCAGCTTCAGCTTCTTCACCAACTTTGGGACATTTGATTCTAGGATTTTTCTTGGTCTTGCAGATCTTGCCTTGACTTGAAAACCCATATCTTAATGTTTGGCAGCTGAACTTGCTAGATGAAAGAAGTTTTTTTTTTTTTTTTAAATAACGTCCCTCTACTTAAGAGTGAATCATTTTCAAAAGCCCAGGCTGCTGCTTGGAGGAACCCATGGTTGTTGAAAGTAGAAAATCATAACAGAGGCTGAAATAATCACTGTAACAAATGGAATTGTGTTCACTTGAGTAAATAAAGGCCTGATTAGCCACAATTATGCTTAAAAAATTGTAATCATTTAACTGAATGTCCAAACTTTTGCACTTGCCATATTCACTTTATATTTTTCAATCTGTTAGAACCAAGCAAAGAAATAGTGCTAATGCATTAAAATTTGCAGAACTATTAGAGGTTGTTAGCTTCTGTTCACTTAGGGATTCACTAAAATGATCTGACCAGGTGTGCCTAAAAACTTTGCATACAGCTATTTCTAGCAGAGCTAGAAGTCACTTGGCTCTCAAAAGGCAAGTCTGGTCTCCCATAATGCTGATCTTTGGGAAGATCAAGAAACCTGGTGTTTTGAGCACACGTTTAACAGATGACAAAGGAAATTCCAAAAGAATGTACAAAAACATGCAAGTGCTAGTGAAGCCTGAAAGTGACCAAATTTTGATTTGACAGATGTTACACTTACATCACAGGTGGATCTACTGTTTTAAAAGACTATTACTTATGCACAGACACAGTTGTGGTCAACATTGGCACCCTTGCTTTATGCATATTGTATACAATATCTTGAGAAATAATTGGAAATATTCCAACTATGTGTTGTCATAATATTTTAATAGTATGTTCAAAGGTATACAACAAAAAAGATTTGTGCAACTTACAGTAATTTCTAAAAATATATATATGTATGACCTGGACAGGATTAATGGCACCCTTCACTAATATTTGGTTGCACAACCCTTGGCAGTGATGACAGCTTTCAAACTTCTTGTAGCCATCTGTAAGTTTCATACATCTGTCTGCTGGTAGTTTCTCTCATTCAACTGGAATTTGTTCCAGCTCATGAATTTTTCCAGGCTTCCTTTTACCAATGGTAGATTTCAGCTCCTTCCAAAGGTTCTTGATTAGATTGAGATCAGGACTCACTGCTGGCCAGTTTAAAACAGTCCATTTATACCTTTTTAACCATTCTTTTATACTTTTTGGATGTCTGTTTTGTATCATTATCCTGCTGGAGGACCCATGACCTTCAACCCAGACCTAGCAGATGCTAGGTAGCACATTTTGCTCCAAAATACCTCTGACTTCATGATTCCTTTAATACGTTCCAGGCCTCCAGTTTGAAGCAGAAAAACAGCCCCACAACATTTTGGAACCTCCACCACGCATAACTGTAAAAAGGGTGCTTTTTTCCCCCCTTATAAGCTTCATTTCTTTGCCTATAAATATACCCGCTGGTCTGCATTGCCGAAGTCATCAAGTTTCATTTCATCTGTCCACAAAATATTTTCCCAAAAGGATTGTGGTTTCTCAAAGTGGGTTTGGGCAAAGATCAGACATACTTTTGTATGTCTAAGTAGCGGGATCCTTCTTGGCCTTTGCTCATGAAGTCTCTTTTAGTGCATGGCATATGGTGCAGGTTGAAACCACCACTTCAGATTGTTCCAGGCCAGCCTTAAGCTCTTGATATGTTGTACAGTGTTTTTGCAACAGTTCGCACTAACCTTCGAAGAGTTCTTGGATTAATTTTCCTTTCCCACCACATCCTGTGAGGTTTTTGACAGTTCCAAGAGCAGAAAACTTAACATTGCAAACTGCAGACACAAGAATCCAAAGGTCTTTGGAGATGACCTTGTACCCCTTTCCTTTTTTATTTAAACTTGAATGGGCAATTTACCAATACCATACAAATAGGCAATTCCAAAAGTGCAAAAATCTAACACTTTAAATATCAAAAGATAACAGCACTTGGCTTATGCAGCCATTAGCCTCGGGAGGGAGGAGTGGTCTAGTGGTTAGGACAAGGTACTTCAGGCCGGAGGTTCAAGTCCCACCTGAGGACAGCAATCTCAGGCTGGAGGGACTGGGATTTCTAGTCCTATAGGCACTCCTTGTGGTCTTGGGCAAGCCACTTAACCCTCCATTGTCCATGTTCCCTGTAAGTATTAGCATATGTGTGTCATATCCCCTCGTGTTAAATGTATCCCCCAATTGACCGCTTTGACCCAGTGAAAAGCGGGATATAAATACAGCTAAATAAATAAATAAATAAATAAAATTAGCAAGGTGAGCTAATGAAACTAACCGTCTGACACAGCACTGTTTCAAGCTTATGTCAAAAGAGCTCTGCTTCAGGCATTTTGGATCAAGGGCTTCACACTCACAAAATGCCTGAAGCAGAGCTCTCTTGACAAGCTCAAAACAGTGCTGTGTCAGACAGTGGGAAGTCTCATTACCTCACCTTGCTAATGGCTACATAAGCTATGTGCTATGGTCTTTTGATAGTTAAAGTTTTAGAATTTTGCACTTCTGAAACTATCACATTTAAACAAAAGGGAAGTCTGTTTTCAAGATTGATCTTACCCTCTGACAGTCCAACAAAAGATTTTGTTTCAACCTTTGTAAGGTAATCATGTCATGACAATGTCCCAGTTTTTATACTACTTCCTTTAATTGGACTTGTTTTGATTCTTGTGTGTCAAATGTGTGCATATATAGTCCAAAGCAATTTCACCGGCTACTTTTTTGTTAAGGAGATACTGGACATTAAAGGGTTGAACTGCAAGGGTGCCAATAATGTTGACTTCAACTGTATCTCTATAATTCTGCTGGTGCAACATTACTCTGTATAGCTTTTCTTAAATAGTATATGCTGGATGAAAATTCCTATTTTTTCAAGAAAAATGCAAGTCAAGTCATTTTAAGTTTTACAGCTTTAGAATTCTTACTTTTCAGTGTATCGCCACTAGGAAACCTTTAACTTCATCACTTTTTGCGGACATTAGTCCTCAAAGAATAATTCTCTAACAGGGTGCGCTAGAATACCAAGGCACATACATACTACTGTTGTGTGCAAAACTAAGACCACTGATTAAATTTTTATATTTCATTGAATTCTTAGGTGAAGAAAAGCAGACAACCTCTAAAAGGATACAAACACACACCCTTCTAGGAATGTTAATGCGTAAGTACTATTTCTTTGCTGAATTTAATGGACTGAAGAAAAAGTTCATGGTTCTGTCTAGATAGTTCTATTCCTTTCTCTCCTCCCGTACCTTCTGTGGTCTCCCCTGCAAGTTCTGTCATCTTCAGACGCTGTCCCTCTCCTCTGTGGTGTCCCCCAAGGTTCGGTCCTGGCTCCTCTCCTATTTAATCTTTTCCTGGCACCTCTCGCTCTTCAAATTTAACAGTCTGGACTCTCCGCTTTTGACTATGCTAATATTGTTATTCTTCACCACACCAACTCCTTGCAGCCCGATATGGTACTCAATTCCTGTCTCTCCAAAGTAGTTGACTGGCTAGCTAGCAACTACCTCCATCTCAACCTGGCCAAGACATCCTCCCACCTGGTTCACTTTCGGAAGCCCCTGCCCTACCATCACCCCCATCCTCGGGAACTCTCCAATCCCCACTGTCCCATCTTTCCGGTACCTTGGAGTTTTGTTGGATTCTAATCTGACACTCAAAGATTATATTTCCCAGCTCACTAAGAAATCCTATTTCCTCTGTCAGATACGATCTATCCGTCCTTTTGTCTCCCCCTCTGCCCTGACTACGCTCACCCTGCCGTTATGTCTCGCCTTGATTTTTGCAATTCCGCTCTTGCAGGTATCACCCAGCTTCATTGCCTCCAGCTCGTACAGAACACTGCGGCCTGGATTCTAACCCATTCTTCCCTCAGAGATCACGTAACCCCTCTACTAGTCAGTCTTCATTGGCTCCCCATTGACTTCTGTATACATTATAAAATTCTTACTCTGGTACATCAGGTCATTAACACTCATACGCCACAGTATTTAGCCGACCTCCTGCACTTTCATGTCCCAACATGCACAGCCTTTGTTCACTCCACATTAACCATTTGCACCTACCACCTCAGTCACGTGCACACCTGCAATCCACCCGTCGCTCAGCCTTCTTCCTTGGTTCCACCCTCTGGAACTCCCTGCCCACCTCGCTCCAATTAGAACAGACCCATTCCAAGTTTACATCTCTACTCAAAACACATCTTCTCCCCTCCGCTCAATCTCCCCGACTCAGTCCTTTAACCTGGGTATATATGTTTGTCAACTTCCTCTCTATGTCCTGTCTGCTTTGATTCTATGACCTTTTACTGTCAAAATTTTGTAGCTCCTTTTCATTTTTCCGGCCTTGAGGCTCTGTCAGTACAGACAATACCCATATGTGAAGACTGTATTCACAATTTCAAGTCTCAGCTGGTGTACCTTCCAGTATAGAGTAATAGTTTGTTATACTACACAAATGCTGGGGGATTCAAAATGGTGCCTCAGATAGCATAACGCTTTGCACCAGCCTCTGATCATGCTGAAGCATAAGAGGAAGTATGGCAGGAAACCTCCCCTTTCCAAAGTTATCCCTTTGTCTTTGCTTACCTCACCAATGAGTCCATTGGACACTTTCCTTTTGCAGCCAGAGCACCAGCTTCATGGTCTGGCTGTTTCTTGGCTGCTTCAATGCCAAGGCTGGGAGGCCCGGCAGCAGCATCAGGCTGTGACTTCTCTCACTGGTGCTGTGTCACCCTCCTACTCTGCCTGCTGTAATCTCTGGGATGAAGGTTCCTGATCTGCTGGGTCCCATGCTGAATTCATCGGTGGGGGACAGAGCATCCACCTCAGTGGCAGCTTTAAGGCAGACACCACAGGAACCATCTTCTTTGGCAGTAAGTGTTCAAAGCTTGGGAGAGGAGGTGCTGGCTTCAACAATAGCACACTACCTAGGGGTTCTGAATCGTAGCTCTGCCCTCGATGGGAATGGAGCCCTTTTCAGCTACTGGTCAGCCCTTTGGGTTGGAGCAACTGGAGAATTTTACTTTGTAAGCTATTTGGAGTGCCATTTCTAAATGGGGGAAGCACTGGTTCCCCAATTTCAGCAGCTGTCCATTCAGTTCAAGGTAACTGCTTTGATAAAAAAAGAATATGGATGACATAAGTGTAAAAAGGAGTCTATGGAAAGTTAAGGTTAAATCAAAGTCTAGAAGGTACTAACTTGGCTCTCATTCAAGATGCGACTGTTTCCAAGTTTCAACTGGAGATGTTTGAGAACCAGGTCTGGTCCTCCAACCTTTGTTTGATTAACATCCCCAGATGATAGTTAACATCAACCAGAGATATGTTTAAAAGGTATATGGAAGAAGTTAGAGATTCCTCCAGAATCCCAGCCTCCTTTATCCAATGTACTGTGTGTGTTGGGTCGCAAGAAGGTGCCTGCTTGGACTACCCAACGGTCTACTGCAGATGCACAACATATGGATATTTTGAACATCTTGGCTATTTTGGAGTCCTGATATGGAGTATGTTACCCCTTCCACTCTGCTGGTTACCCCTTGCTTACCCTCTGAATCTGGTTACTAAAATTATTTTAAAAAGCGTTTTCCTTTAAGGGCTATTTTGTCTGTATTTCCCCTGATTTATCCAGGAAAACTCAGGAGAGAGTTTCTTCTGAAGCTTGGGGCACTATAGTTGGGGGTTATTTCTCTTAAAATTTCCTTGCAAATGCTCGATTAAAGTTTAGTCTGTGAGCTATATTTTCCTGGAACCTGCCCAACTGGTTGCTTTTCTAAGTGCCTGCACCTCTTACTTCCGAGGATGTTGGTTAGGATACTCAGCATAAGTTATAAATGTTTGCCGATTTTGTTTTATTCCTTTGTGTTTGAGAGATTTAAGATGTAATGTTTTCTTTTCTTGATGATCCCCTTTAAATGAAGGGCTAAAGGGTTAAAGGTGGTTTAATAATTTTTCTATTTTCCTTTATTTCTTGTTTCTCTGTGATTGAGATAGACACCCTTATTTCAGTTACAAGTGTATGGAACATACTGTAAACTTATAAATATAAAAAAAAAAGTTTTAAGGGTTGGTTCTCTTAACAGTGAAATGTTTATTCTGCCTTAAGCCTGTTCACACATTTGACTCATCTCTATCCTTCAGCTTTCACCTGCAGTTAGGTACAAAAACTGCTGATTGGCAAGGCTATGGGATACTCTACCCTTTATCCACTCAGCTTTGTCCACCTTCATTCACTTTTGAGGCAAGGAAAATCTGGATTGTGCGCGCATTTTTACTGTTAAGCTTTCCAACAAATAGAATGCTGGAAAATTATGTGGAAAGGGATCAATGTCCATCTGTAGGCACCAGTTCCAAAAGACAGCAACTCACATTTGTCAAACAGGAAGAAAAATATATATCTTTAAAAAAGTAGGACCAATGATAGTTTTAAACTCAATAGTTAATAGTCCTCTGGATAAAAGTTTTTGCAGTAATAGAGCTACTGATAAATGACCACTCTCGACAAAGAAGCAGTGGTGGCAACTCAGCTACAGAAGTATGTTAAAGTCAATTCACTACTATATCGGAGTTGCAATCAGGCTTTAGAAAGCCCCATAGTATAAAAATAATCTTGGTGGCTATGCTGGAATGTATTTGTGGTTAGGTAAGGGTATTCAAGGCCTGTTGGTACAGACTTGTCAGCTGCTTTTGACGACCATATTGAAGTTGACTACTATAGCATATAGCATGGTCCTGTATGGTCATGTTTTTTGAGATACTTCATATCTGATAATGAAATTAATTTATACGGGATAGGTATCAGATTTTATTTATAGTATTTTGCTCACACCTTCCTAGTAGCAGACCAAGGTGAGTTACAAATCAGGTATTGTAGGTATTTTCCTGTCCTTGGAAAGCTTTCAATCTAGTTATACCTGAAGCAACGGAGGGTTAAGTGACTTGCCCTGAGCGAACATGCCAGTTGCTGATCCCAATGACCCCCAAATAGGAATGTGTACTAAGCCAAAATCCCTGCACCTCAGGATAAGCCTAAAGTATGTGTCTGGGATGCCCTAGCTCCTGCTGACATTTGAGCAAACATCCATTTCGGTGCACTTTAATCTGGGAAATATGAGCATGTAGTAGGATCTTGTACTGAAATTCTTTTAACAAGCACACTTCAGACTTAGGACTCGAGCCACACACCTTGCAAGGTTTTCACATCCAGACATCACCTGTAACTGCTGCCCATCTACTGGCAAGAACCCCATAATACTGTTGTGGCTCTAATACCATCTGCTCCTGATCCTTCAATTCAGTGGTTCTCAACCCAGTCCTCTGGGACCCCCAGGGCCAGTCAAGTTTTCAGGATATCCATAATGAATATGCATGAGCTAGATATGCATACAATGGAAGCAGTGCATGCATATCTCTCATGCATATTCATTCTGGATATCCTGAAAAACTGACTGGCCTGGGGGGTCCCAGAGAATTGGGTTGAGAACTACTGCGTTTTAATTCAAAAAGCTGTACTATCTTAAGAGCCTCCCCCTCTGCAGACCTTCCCAATGCAGAGAAAAGAAACGTTATCTGCAAATATGCAAACTGACCAGAGCCCAACCCACATTGTTTCAATTACTGAAATGCATGAACTACACCCTAGCTCTACCTACCTTGCAGGGCAGATGCTACCATTGGTACTCTAGGCAGTTGTCTAGAGCACCAGCCCTTGGGATGAGGCACCAATGCCACCACTGCTGCCCTCCCCAGGGCCTGCAGCAGCAGAGCCCAAAACACGGCATAGTGCTTATCTGCACATACTGGTGGCTGCTCTGTTTTTGTTTCTTCTTACGCTTTGTATCTTCTGCTACTTTCCAGTAGACTTCTGGTTTGCATAAACCCAGTCTTCTACACCAGAGGGGGGCAGACAATACAAAGTAGAAGAAACCACGAAGCAGTATCGGCATGTGCAGGTAAGCACTGCGTTGTGATTTAGGGTCCATTGCTGCAGGCCCTCGAGAGGGCAGCAGTGGTGGCAATGGTGCCCCTCCCCCCATCCATTACTGGTAGGAACAATCCCAAGACCCCACATTCAGCATTCTCTGCTAACCCCAATTAAGTCCTGCTGGTCACACTTCAGGCCCCATATCACCCCCCCCCCCCAGCAAGGAACTGTGTGGACACAGCAGGCAAGCCCTTGATGAACTACTCTGTATCCAGCCGTTCAAACAGTAGCCTCCCCTGGTGATAAATATGTAAACAAGCCAGACACAAGACTGAAAAACACATTCCTTGGTTATGCAGCTATAAACAGATGGCATAGAACTGCATCGTTGTGCCGACAGAGCCACCGAATAATCTTTAAAGATATTTTATGCTGCTCAGAATCTGCCAGTACTGTTCGGCTGCTTTCAATATGGCCTCATGTGCAAAATTTAAAAAACAGTAGTGACAATTGTCTCTGCTGATTATCACACCATTGGCCTAGTCTGTGCATGTACTAAAGTACAACTGGTGTCAGCTCCTTCCCTAGGTGTAATTCAAGGGAAGTCAGGCTTCTAGAAAATCCTTGAGCTCACCATCTACCACAGGCTCCAGTATCCCCACAAAGTTCTTCTGGCAAGACTTTCTAATCATCCAGTTTCACAGACTGCTGCTTAACTGATCCTTTAAGGGCCATAATCTCTGCCTCCATGTGCTGCAGTTATGTCCTCCACCAATGACAGCCTACTAACTGCCTCTGCCACCTGTGTGTGAAACTGCTCCAGAAGGCAGGTAACCATATCCAGTTTTTCATATGCCACATTGAACTTAGTGTTGAGGGTTCGCAGTATGTTCTGTCACCTTTGCGACCAGCACCTCTGAGCACAGTAATACCTGAGCCATCCCTACTACTACTAATTTGTATAGAGCTACAAGGCATACACCATACTGAAAATATAGATGTAAGACAGTTGGCTGCTCATCAAAGCTTGCAATCTTATCAAGATGAAGATCACCTAGAAGTATGGTAAGATACACAAGTGAACAAAAGTGAGGAGCATCAGGATCCAAAAGCAGCCTCAAAGAGTTGGAGTTTTAGCCTGGATTTGAATAGGGCTAGAGAAGCAGCCAGACGTACTGACTCAGGTAGTAGTTTGTTCCAAGAATATGAAACAGCAAGGTCCCACCAAAGACTGCCATCTTTAGGTTCTGCTACTTTTTCCTGAGGTCCTTTGACTGCCATTGAGCACTGAGCCGCCTGCTCTGCATACCAGCTGTGGTTTGATATCTTTCCTTACACACAGATGGGTTGTGGTGGGGGAAGGGGGGCATCCCTCAGGTGAGTCTAATATCAATTACCAGGCGGGCCAAGGAGCCCAGAAAGATGAGTCCTCCCGGCTCTATCGCATCACGTGCCCCCTATATACCTTTAAAGTGTTTAAAAGGTGTGGTTACTGAAAATATTTACAAGTATTTACAGTTCATCAACCCAGGAAAACTACTGTTGGCATATTACTTCTGTTATAACATTAAACAGCAACAAAAACAATGCACAGACCCACATACCATAACATTCAAAAGCAAAAATTACGCATCCTACAAGAATCAAAGCATATTCCCCTCACCCTACATAAATCACAACACCCTACTCTACCCTTCAATCATAAAGCTTCTCAAAACAGATATGCCTTCAGATTTTTTCTTCTGAAGGCAAGGATCTGCTGAATATAAAAACAAAACATACCTTAGTGAAGAGTCTCCACCACTGCCAGTTTCGCAATTTCAGATAAGCTGCACAGTTTCTCTGTATCACTTTCATAGCAGTTAGTTGCTGCTGGCGCTTGGCAAAGGCCCTGGAAGAAGTGAAATGTCTTATAAGGAACAGCAGCTTTTTCCATCATACCATAATTAAATGGTTGTGACCGTTCTGATATAGGTTACAGAGTAGTTACTCACCTGTAACAGGTGTTCTCCAGGAGCAGCAGGAATCAGTCCTCACAAATGGGTGTCATCGGCGTCGATGAAGCCCCAGCGGAGCATTTCCCCAGCTTTCTATGAAAGCCTTTGGGAAAGCAGGCACGCAAGCGTGGATCCCTTCCCACCTAAAGGTGCCATCTTACCTCAGTCAAATGACATAGCTAAGAACAGCACACAAAAATGAAAAATAAACTATATACAACTGCAACTCCAAGGGGAGGAGGGAGGGTTGTGAGGACTGATTCCTGCTGCTCCTGGAGAACATCTGTTACAGGTGAGTAACTACTCTTTCTCCAGGACCAAGCAGGAAGTCAGTCCTCACATATGGGTGACTCCCCAGCTCTGGGCTACCGAGGAACCCAGGCTGAACAAGAGTACTCCCCTCTAGTCTCAGCAGCAAAGAAAGGCTATTCAAGGACACAACCTCCACCGATAGCCCAACAGAGGGCAGGAGTTGCCTAAACCTCAAAGAGATTCCGGAGTACTGCTTGGCCAAAAGCACTGTCCCTACGGGACTCCCTCTCCAGGCAGTAATGAGCTGCAAAAGTCTGGCTTGAAGACCAAGTTGCAGCCCTACAGATGTCTATCAAGGGCACAGAGCGGAGATAAGCCACTGAGGCAGCCATTGCCCTGACACGGTGGGCCGTAACCCTACCCCGCAAAGGAAGGTCAGCCGCCTTGTAAGCCCAGGTGATACAGTCAGCCACCAAGATGGACAAGGTATGCTTGGACACAGCTAACCCCAACTTATTGGGGGTCAAAGGATACGAAGAGCTGAGTAGCCCTTCGAAGCCCCTGCGTACGGTCAAGGTAGAAGGATAAGGCCCTCCTACAGTCCAGGGTATGTAGGACTGCTTCAGCCTGGGTAGCATGAGGCCTAGGGAAGAACGTTGGAAGAACCACCTCCTGATTGAGGTGGAAAGAGGAGACAACCTTAGGAAGGAACTTTGGATGAGTCCTGAGGACTACCCTGTTCCTGTAAATCCTGGTGTAAGGCCTGTCACAGACCAGGGCCTGAAGCTCACTTACTCGCCTAGCCGAGGTAAGGGCTATTAGGAAGAGTGTCTTCCAGGAGAGGAAGCATAGCGGACAAGTAGCCATCGGCTCAAAAGGTGGGCGAGTCAGCTGCTGCAAGACCACATTCAGCTCCCACTCAGGGGCAGGAGGACGGATGGGAGGCTTGAGCAAAAGCAAGCCCCTGAGAAAGCGGGACACCAAGGGGTGACCAGATAGAGATTGCCCCTCTACCAATGAGTGGTGAGCTGCTAGAGCTCAGAGGTGGACCCGAACAGAATTGGACTTAAGTCCCTGATTGGATAAGTGCAGTAACTACTGAAGAACTACTGGCACAGTACAGGAGAAAGGATCCTCTGTACGTAGGTGACACCACACAGAAAACCTCTTCCACTTGAGCGCATAGGTTTTCCTAGTGGACTGTTTCCTAGAGGCTAGGACAACCTCCTCAACTTCCTGAGGTAGGCCCCAGGGAGCCAGAACTACCCTTGCAGCTTCCAGGCCATGAAATTGAGAGACCTGAGATTGGGGTGAAGAACGGAACCCTGGTCCTGTGTGAGAAGGTCGGGTTGCAACCCCAGAGGCAGTGGAGGATCCACCGCCAGTTGAAGCAGAAGAGGAAACCAAGGCTGTCTCGGCCACCTGGGAGCTACTAGCAGGACTGAGGCCTTGTCCTGGAGAATCTTGAACAGGATTCGGGCCACCAAGGGCGTGGGAGGAAACGCATAGAGAAGGCCCTGAGACCAAGATATCAGAAAAGCATCCGCTGGTATCCGCAGAGGATGTGGTTGCCTGGAACAGAACTTTGGCAGCTGCTTGTTCATGGGGCTGGCAAAGAGATGTATCAAAGGAAGACCCCATTTCAGGAAGATCTTCTGAACTACTGAAGGATGCAGCTGCCACTCGTGGGGCTGCAGTATCCTGCTTAATCTGTCTGCCAGGTAGTTGTCCTGGCCTGGAAGGTACACAGCCCTGAGGAGCATGTTGTGCTTGAGGGCAAAAGAACAAAGGTCCTGAGCTTCCCGACAAAGGATCCTGGACCCAGTTCCGCCCTGTTTGTTCACATAAAACATGGCAGCTTGGTTGTCTGTCTGAATCAGGACAGACTGGTGAGCCAGGGTAGGAGTGAAAGCTTTGAGTGCTAATCGAATAACTCAGTTCTAGGAGATTGATCTGCTGTGCAGTTTCCCCGAGAGACCAGAGGCCCTGGGTGCACTTGCCCAGACAATGAGCCCCCCCCAGCCTTGCAGGGAGGCAGCTGTTGTCAGCACTACCGTGTACCCTGGAATCTGAAAAGGCACCCCTTTCAGTAGGTTGGGTGGGTGCAGCCACCAGTTGAGGGAGTGCAGAAATGGTCTGGACACCCTTATCCTGTCTCTGAGGCTGCCTGTGGCCTGTGACCACTGAGTCTGAAGGCACCATTGTGCAGGCCTCATATGGAGCCTGGCATTGGGGGTCACATGTACTGTCGAAGCCATGTGGACAAGCAGCCTCAGACAACAGTCTGGCAGAGACCAGGGAGCTGCTGAGAAACTGACTTGCCAAGGCCATCAACCTTTGGGCTGTTTTCTGGCAAGAATGCCTTTGCCAGGAGAGAGTCCAACCTTGCCCCTATGAACTCCAAGTTCTGGGAAGGGAGCAAAGTGGACTTTGCGAAGTTTATGACAAATCCCAGGCGTTGTAGAAGAGCAATGGTTCTGAGGGTGGCTTGATTGGCCTCCTGACCTGTCTGACCCCTGATGAGCCAGTCGTCCAGATAGGGGATGACAAAGAAGCCCTGATTTCTCAGGTAGGCTGCCACCACTGCTAGACACTTTGTGAAGACTCTGGGGGCGGAAGTGAGGCCGAAAGGCAGCACTCTGTACTGATAATGGTTTCCTCCCACAATGAACCTCAGGTACTTCCTGTGGTCTGGATGAATGAGGATGTGAGTGTAAGCATCCTTTAGATCTAAGGAGCATAGCCAATCTCCCTGCTGGAGGTAGGGCAGAAGGGTTCCAAGAGTAAGCATCTTGAACTTTTTTCACTAGGAACTTGAGGTTCCTGAGGTCCAGAATGGGACGAAGGCCACTGGTCCTTTTGGGCACCAAGAAATACGGAGTAGAATCCGTGACCTTGCAAGTGGGGAGGCACAGGTTCCACCGCCCTGTCCACCAACAGACCCTGAAGCTCCTGATGGAGAAGGTCTGTGTGCAGAGGAGGCCTTGGAGGCTCCCCTGGAAAGTATGTGGGTGGCAGTTGGTGGAAATGGAGGGCATATCCCTTGTGGATTATCTCCAGCACCCAACTGTCCCCGGTGATAAGGGGCCACTGGTGGGCAAAGAGGGCAAGGCAACCTCCTGTGCAGGGTTGGGAGAGCAGTGGAGGAGAGGCTATGCTCAAGGAGTCAAAAGCCCCCACCCTGCTGAGTGGTAGCAGGGGCCTGAGTCTTGTGGGTCCTCTGCCTACGGGGCCCATTACCCTGGCCCTTGGCTTGCTGACACTGGGGGGCAGCTTGATATCGTGGGTACTGTTTGTAGGCAGTGCCCTTCCTCGGGTAAAAAGGCTTTTTACCCGAGCCCTTCTTTTTATGAGAAGGGGCAGAGGTCTTCGACAGCCTTGTCCGGGTGAGATTTATTTATTTATTTTACAGTTTTTATATACCGCGCTCTTTGGTATCAGAGCGGTTTACAGATAACAAATTTTCGCATTAGAACAATCTTTTGCTTACATTACAACAGGGTCAGTAACTTGGAAGTAACAGGGGAAACTATATACAAAACGGATATTTCACCTGTGAATAATTTACAGTTCACATAACACATTGAAAATCATGGTGTAGAAAATTTGAGGTCTATGGACTTTTGGGTGTGCAGAGGGTCTGATTCGTGTTCTATCAGGGCTATGTTGTTGGGGTGTCAGAGGCTGTGTGGGTGATTTGAGAGATGGGGGAGGGGGCGTAGGGTTAGTGCCTAAAAGGTGAAGACAGAATAGGTAGTGTTTAAGGACCTTTCTAAATTGGGAGAGGTCCTTTATTGATCGGATATGCGGAGGGAGATTGTTCCAGCATGTTGGAGCGAATAAGGTGAAGGCCCTATCTCTGGTTGCTTGGTTACATTTAGTGTACTCATTTGGTATAGCGAGGGTATTAGCGGCTGCTGATCTTCTTAGCCTGTTCGTGGGAGTGTTGATAAGAAGTGAAGAGAGGGAAGGTGGGGCTATCTGATTGATTGCTTTAAAGGAAAGCAATAGTGCTTTGTAGGTGATCCTGGCTTGAAGGGGTAGCCAGTGAAGGTGTTAGTATAGAAGTGATGTGGTCCCTTCTGGAAGTACAGCAGAGGATGCGGGCTGCTGAGTTCATCGCCAATTGAAGTGGGTTGAGGGTGCTCTTGGGCAGACCGTGTAGGATGATATTGGCGTAATCAAAATGTGGTGTCATAAGGGATTGGAAAATTGTTCTGAAATCATTAGGGGCAAGTAGAGGTCTTAGGTGTTTCCGTGTTATTTTATTGTAGATGGATTTGACAGTCTGCTTTATGTGATCTTTGAAGGTCAGTTCTTGATCTATGGTGACTCCCAGGTAGCGAATCGATGATTTACACGGTAGTTCCGCGTCTCTCACCTTCAATGTTGTGGGGGGAGAGAATTTCTTATTCCTGGTTACGAATAGGACTTCGGTTTTCTTGAAGTTTATTCGCAGATTGTGGGATAAGAGCCAGTCCGTAATCGCGTTGAAGCAATCGATTATTGGGGAGAAGTTGGGGGCCTTGATGTTTATTGGAGTGAATATCAGGACATCTGCATAGATCAAACTGGAGATGTTGAATGCTCTGATGATTTCACAGATCGGTTGCATATATATGTTAAATAGTAAAGCAGATAAAGAGGATCCTTGAGGTACACCCTGTTGTTGATGGAAAGGATCAGATGTTGAGGATCCTATCCGGACCTGTTGCCAGAGGTTAGTTAGGTAGGATACACCATTCCCAAGCCGATCCCTGAACTCCCTTTTCTTGGAGGCGGTGGAGAAGTTGCACATGGTTAACCGAGTCGAAAGCTGCCGAGATATCAAGAAAGATAAGGATGAACCCATTTTCAATTTTGTCAATCCCTCTTGATAAGGTGTAGATAAGTAATGTGAGTAAGGTCTCTGTACCGTGGAACTCACGGAACCCGTGTTGGCAGGGATCAAGTGGGGCTGAAATATCTATGTGCTGCTGCAATTGGATTTGGACCACCTTCGATGATTTTGGCTAGAAGGGGTATACTTGAAATTGGACGATAGGAGTCTGTTTTTGCTGGGTCGAGTTTATTGTTTTTCAGGAGAGGGCGTATGGAAGTTTGCTTGAGAGATGTTGGGAATGATGCTCGGTCTCGAGCTGAGCGGCCTTCTCAGTCATGGGCTTGCCGAAAAGGTTTTCACCTCGGCAAGGGACATCGACCAACTTGTCCTGAACCCATGGCTCGAGGTCCGATGACTGCAGCCATGCCTGGCGTCGAGCCGCGATGCCGGCTGCCGCAACTCAGGCTGAAGCGAAGCCATCGTAGGTGGCGCGGGACATGAACTTCGAGCTGTCCCGAATCCCCGAGGACAAGGACTTAAATCTCTGCAAGGGTTCCCCGGAGAGACCAGCAGAGAACCCGGCCAACTCCTTGGCCAGATCCCGCAAGTACATGCCCATGTACAGCTGGTAAGACTGGACACGGCAAGCAAGCATCGAGCCCTGAAAACACTTTCTACCGACGCCATCTAGGTTTTGGGCCTCCCTGCCAGGAGGCACCGCAGAGTGCATCTCCTGACTCTTCAGACGATGCATGGCCGATTCCACAACCATGGAATGGTGTGGTAGCTGTGCCTTTTGAAAGCCAGGGCTCTTTCGGAGACGATAGATGGAATCGACTCGTTTGCTAAGAACCGGCGCCGAGGCCGGTGCCTCCCACAAACGGAAGAGGAGCCGTTCCAGCATCGGAGGAACCGGGACAGTAAAGGCCTCCTTTGGAGGAGAGTCGTACTGCAACGCCTCGAGCTCTTCAGCTCGAGGCTCTTCCTCGGGATCCGCCGGAATAGCCAAGGCAGTGGCCATATCCTGGATGAACTCCGAGAACCGGGTGTCCTCCGGGGGGGACCTACTCCGGGGCTCAGACTGTGGTGAGTCCCAAAGGGGCGCACCGAGTCTTAAATGTATCAGGAGACTCCTTGTCCTCCGTCTCCCAAGCTGACTCATCCGAGGAAGAGTCGACGCCGGAAGCACCGGCGTCGACGCTCTCTGTCCCAAACGGGAGGTCGAGGGGGACTGCGACCGAGGTAGACTCCGAGCCACGATGGACTCTAGTATCGGCTCGGTCTCCGGGGTCGACTTCGACATCGATGTCCCGGTGGTCGGGACAGATGCACCAGACAGGCTGGCCAGTAGTGCCCGCTGCTACTTCATGAAGGCAGACATTCTGCTCTCCAAGGCTGTCATCCTGAGACTCAGCTCGGGAGACACAGCAGCCAGACTCGGGCCCTGGCGGCATCGGGCCCGACGTCGGCTCCCTGGGAGGAGAGTCCAACGAGGACTACGGGGCTTATGTGTCCAGCAGACTCCGGCTCCACACGAGGAACTTTGGCAGGCTTCTCCGGTTCCACAGGCCCGGGGCGACAGTCGGGAGTCTTAGACCTGGCCCTCGAGGAGCCAGGGACCTCTTCCGACGACGCCCTCGCGAGCCGTTTCTTCCTCTTGCGTTCCCGGTCGGGGGCCCCCTGTCCGAGGAGCTTCGACATCGCTCAGGATCAGAATCCCGAGATGTCGAGGCCTCAGACGAGATAGATAGAGAGATACAACTCCTAGGGGAGGTGGGTGGGTTGTGAAGACTTATTCCTGCTGTTCCTAGAGATCACCTGTTACAGGTAACTGCGCTATCTCCAGGAACAAGCAGGAATGAGTCTTCACATATGGGGACTCCCAAGCTCATATGCCCGGAGGGAGTCCTAGCATGTTGCAAGTCTAGAACGAGCCATGCTATTCCTCAGGACCTCAGGCATCCTGGGGGATGAAGGGTAGGAGTTGAATACAGAAAAGAGCTGTGGAACAGCTGGCTAGAACCGGGCTTCAAAAGGGTAAAACCCTGTATCGAGGGCATTTAGTAATAAGATATTGTAATCTGGGCCTCCCTTGTTGGCATTGCACAAGTGCACTGAGCTACATATGGATCTGATAGAAGAGCCAGGGAATGTGCTCAAGGGGTACCTCACTGAGAAGTAGAGGTAATAAAGTAGAACAAAAAACACGTGGAGGTCAAAACCCTTTAGGGTGAGAAAAAATAGCCCCAGAGGAAAACTGGGGTATTATAAGGGGTAGAGCTTCAGCGGAGACGCAGACGGTACTATTAAGGAAAGCTTAAGCTGCTTTGGTCCAAAATAGTATAAATTTAGGACCAAGAGAAAAATTTAGTCTGACCCAACTGGACTGGGGTTAGAATCAGTCCATGTAGAGGAGAAAGGGTATGGAAACCCTTGTATCTGATAAAAAGGAAAGGACAGACTCAGGAGCACTAAGCTTTAGAGCAACGGAAGCTCCGCAATGTCTTTCCTAAATGGGGTCAATTAGGAAAGAAAGGTACACGGAGAGCTTGAGGAGTACCTAAACCTGAAAAGGTTAATTACCACAGGAGTGGTTCTAGGTGTAGTCCCCTAGGTATGCTGGTACAGCATTGATAGTGTTAGTGCCCATCTATCAGGATCATAAAGGAATGTCAGGATAACAGCTAGATAGATAAGTAGATGGATACAGATCTATCTAACAAAATATATATATGTATATGTGTGTGTGTATGTCTTCTGCCCATATATATTGATTATATCTATATATCTATATATGTGTATATATATACCTAGATGAATAGGCATGCATATAGACATGTCTCCAGGTATATGGATGGAGAAATGTCCAGAGAACCCCATCCCCCCTTATAGGGAGAGAGAGAAATTTATCTAATAGCAAGAAGGTTGATACCTGCTTGAATAGATAAAATAGAAAAAATCCTCTTCTCCTGGTTATGACTGGCATAGTCAGAGGAAAGATGTCCCTGACAAGAAGGCGGCTTAATTTTTTGCAGAATTTGAGCTCTTGAGTAACCAGGATGGCCTACGTGAAAATGGCAGAGGATGACAGCAGTCTGCAGACAGGAAGTCCAGATATCTCCAGAATTGTAGTATGGAGATTGGATAGAGGAGGCCTCAGGAGAAAGATACCCTAGTGTTCCGCCTATGAGGGCAAGATGGGTATTAGGTATCCTCTTGCTGCCAGTGAAGGATATGGGCCAAGCCAGGGAATTGGCCCTTCTTTAGGCTTTCACGTAATGAAGGGCCTGAGGCTTATGCCTCAGAAGATTTTTAAGATAAGATGGAAAGGGTAGAAAATACCTGCCAGGCATGAACATGACTGGGGGAACCCCTTTTAACCATCTGGGGTTATCTGCTAGGCAAGATACTAATGCTCTCTAGCAAGGGCCCCATAGTGCAAAGCTACTCTGTAGAGTTGCAGAGAGCATGCTGCAGGTTGGTTAGAAGAAAAAACTGGCTGTGGAAAGCCAGCAGGTAACCAGCTATTCTGCCAAGGGCAAGGGGCGAAGAATAGAAGTTAACCAACCAAACTGTGATAATAGGATTTCCCAAACGAGGTTAATACCCTGTTTGGGACTTAGCACTGAGGCTAGGAGGATTGCTAGTGAAGGGGAAACCCTGGTTGTGTAGTGAACAAAAACCAGTGGTTTAACCACTAGGAATTGCTGCATTTGCAGGAACTATCAGGGCTGCATGGAGAATTTCTTTTCCCTCCTCTTTTTAGATTGGGAAAAAGAAACAGACATGGTAGGACTTCCCATTGTCTGAGGAGCTGCCCTAAGGTAACAAGGGGGAAGACAACTCCAGAAGGGATAATCCCCCAGTAGAACAGGTAGAAGACCATAAGGGCTTACCCGTGTAAAAAAGTCACTCTTACAAACTAAATGTTGTAGTAAGAGGGAGGTAAGACAGAGTTGCAAGAGATCAACTATGGAGGAAGTCTCCGACAGGTGAGATGATACATGCCAATACAGGGAAAACAACTGTCTATTGATAGTTACCTCTCTTTCCTTGTGACCTCCTCAAGAGATAGACCCATATAAAAAATATATGAGAGAATTCTTGCTGAAAGCATGGATGTCTGGAAGGTTTGACGTCCAAAGGCATCTAGTGTCTTAGACTCACGACCTGGCGGACAAGAAGAGTGTTTATTACTCTTTACTCACCTCAATGCTGATTCCACTACAATGGAATGATGAGGAATTTGAGTCCTTTGAAACCCTGGAGAGGGGGGCACCTGATATAGGAGATCAGTTGCTCTAGAAAGTGGGGGTACCCTTAAAGGAGCTTCCCACATTCGTAGAAGGAGATCCTGCAAAGAATGATGCAAAGGAAGCATTATGTCCTCCTTTGCTTCGTTAGGAACAGAGAGGTATTCTGTTATTCCCTTGTGTAGGATCTTGTCCAGGAATAGGAATGGCAAGTGATTTTGCCATATCCAGGAGGAAAATCTGGAAAGAAGGACCCCCCAAAGGGAACTTCCCTTGGATAGGCTAGATCTGATGAAGAACTAGCGTTGGCACCGAGGGATCTATTCCAGTATATAGGAATAGAAGATCCTGAATGGTGCAGTATAGGATCCTTAGATGGTGGTTGCTGGTACTGCAGGTCAGAACCAGCGTCAGTCGGTAACAGATCGTCCATGCTAGGGATCGATTCCAGACTCAGCATCGAGGGAAGCGAGCCTGAAGAGAGAAGCATGGAAGGTACCAACAGTAATGGTACTGTGGATATTGGTACCGATCTCGGTACCGTATCTGATACCGGCGGAAGAATACCAGCCGGTGGCAACACTAACGGTGTCTGAGGAACCGAGAGTTGCGGATCCGAAGTATCGGAACCGAGTCTTCGGTACCGACAGGAGTCGGTACCAAGGCGAGTCGGTACCCAGTCCTCCAAACTGGAGATCGATTCCAGACTCGGCATCGAAGTAAGCGAGTATCGATGCACGTCTGGAGGGTACCGGCGTCGGTACTAGTATCGGTGTCAATACCGATACTGGAAAGTCGGTCTTAAGCGTATCCACCGGGCCCGTAGGTACCGAGGACGGCAGACGACGATCCTTGGTGAGGAATGTTTCATTCAACACCAGTGCCGATGCCAGGGTATCGGTACCGCTCGAAGCGGATGCCACCACCAGGCATGGCTCAGGTATGTTCTGTGAGGGGTGAACCTCAGGAACAACCTGAAACCCCACACAGGCTTTGGAGGCCGAAGACTCCCACCGGGGTTTTGAAGCCAGTGGATTCTCGAGGACAAGGCCATAGGCATCTCTATGCTGTGCATGAGAAGTGCCGCTCGAGGACTGGCTAGTCTTAACAGACTGTTTTTGGGTTACCTTATCCTGTGCAGAAGAAATGGTCGGTGCCCTGAAGTTGGAGGGGGACCGCGTGTCGAGGGGAACTCGATGTTGAAAACTTCTTCTCACCATACTGGTGTCGAGGGCTTCGGAGGTAAATGGTCAGGACCCAAGCAGGTTAGACACCAATTGTGAGTGTCTAAAAATAAAGTTGTACTGCCAGTTTGTACATTTCTTGGGGAAAGTGGCTGGCAGTTCCATGTGGAGAGGCCTAGAAGGCCTGAGAACCGTGAGACACTAAGAAAAAATATATTCCTTAAGGGAAAAATTTTACAAGAAAAGAAAAAAGAAACACCGGCGGTAACGGTGGCGTCGGGGAAGGCAGCTGCGACCACAATAAAAAATAAAAGAAGAATTTTCTGCGGTGACAGGAGGATGTCCTGCCGGCTCCGCGGAAAAACGAAAACTGAGGAGAGGCAGTTGGGAAGGCAGCGCACAGGCATGTTGGGATGCTTCCAAAAGCTTTCTGATTGGACGCTGGGAAGCGTTCCCGCGCGGACTCAGTCAGTACCGACGTATCCATATGTGAAGACTCATTCCTGCTTGTTCCTGGAGAAGACATTTTTCCACAGGCCCCGCACGACTTAGGATTGTGGTCGGGGCCAAGGCACCGAAGGCAGCAGTCGTGTGTGTCGGTGAGAGACATTCGTTTCTTACACCGATCACACTTCTTAAAACCACTGGAAGCCATCGGGGAAAAAAAAAAAAAGAGTCCCCGTGAGGTCAAAGGACCGGCCTTCCAGGGAAAAAGAGAAAAAAGGGCGCGAACGCCAGCCACGAAGGGCAAAAACCGAAAAAGAAGAATCGGGCTCGATACCAGTGTACCGAACCCGGCGGGAGGGGAACCGGCATCGAACCGGTAGAAAAAGAGCAAAAAAAAAAAAAACCATCACTGAAAAATCTACTTTTAACCGGGAAAACTGGACACACGTCCGGAGGGCTTCACGGAAAAAAAGACTGAGGTAAGATGGCACCTTTAGGCGGGAAGGGAACCGCGCATACGTGCCTGCATTCCCAAAGGCTTTCATAGAAAGCTGGGGAAATGCTCCGCTGGGGCTTCATCGGCGCCGATGACACCCATATGTGAGGACTGACTTCCTGCTTGGTCCTGGAGAAACAGAAATTAGACCTTACCTGCTAATTGTCTTTCCTAGAGATCTCTCCGGGCCAGTCCAGGAACAAGTGGGTTGTCAATCTCCTTCAGCAACTGAGGACTGAAATCTTAAACTTTTGAAGAACTGGCATCTGACTCCCTCTGCTGGCCACTCCCAGTCTTAACCGTAACAAAGCAGATGAAGAATACTGGCAAAAACCAGAAGAAAGTAGGAAAAAAATAGGAAAATACGAAACCGCAGCAGCCCAGCAGGAAGGTAATGTAACAGTCAAAAATCCAAGTTTCTTTCTGTTATTGTTGTTTTTTTTTTTTTAAATAACCAATAAGTTAAAACGTAACCCATGAACAAGAACCCATGAGCGAGAACAGAAAACACTCGTTAGGAACTATGGCACGGACGCCACCACCAGCAACCTAGAACCCTTAGGCCCCCGTGCTACACGGAAATGAGACCAAAAAAAACATGGGTGGGTCCTGGACTGGCCCGGAGAGATCTCTAGGAAAGACAATTAGCAGGTAAGGTCTAATTTCTGTTTCCTTTTCGTCTCTCCGGGCCAGTCCAGGAACAAGTGTGAAGTACCAGAGCAGTATCTAGCCACGGGCGGGACCGAACAGGCCGACGAGGACGAACGACGCCCTCGCTCAGGCGTAGCCCTTGGCCAAGACCGCCAGCCGGTAAAGTCTGCCAATGCGGAAAGTGGCGACTACGTAGCTGCTCGAGAAAAAACCCTTGGCGGAATCCAAGGATATGCCGTACACAACGCCATATGGCTGCCCGAAATAAAGGAGTACCCGACTATCCTTCGGCAGAACATTCGCCGCGGACTGCTAGGACAGCCGAACCGCCTGACCACCAATGGACGCCCATACACGGCCGTGCCCTTTCGAGACTCGGCAAGAAAACAAGCGCTCCGAGACGCAGAAAGACGCAGAGTTTTGGAGAGATCTCCTGAGCCACCGTAGCACATTGCTAATGGGAAGATCTCCGATCCGAAAGGAGGAGAGATCGATAGACTGATTTGGAAGATAGAGACGATCTCCAGAAAAACGGAGGGAAATGTCCGCAACCGCCTTCCGTGCTCTGAAAAAGTGCAGATAGGGAATTCTACACTATAGAGCAGGGAGATCCGAAATCTACGTCACGGAACAGAAGACTCTGAAAGAGGTCATTTCCTAAGAAAAGTCCTTGAGAGAGATATTGCTGACTGGGCGAAACAGAGGTTGTAGCCCGTCGCAAGCAGCAAGACCAAAACACCACGGTATAATCTCACCGTGAAAAAGGGGAACGAAAGTACTGAGCGCCCGAAAATGAAAAATGAAGTACCGCTGGATGAGCTGCGCAATGAAGTCCGCTCATACCACCGCGAAAGAAAGAACACGGTTTAGCGTCCTAATGCAAACTGTCCTGAAGAAAACAACAGCACGTGCGGAAGGAAGGCATCGCGAGACTGGAGTTCTGTGCTCCGCAGCAAAACCCAGAAAGACGCTATACGTTAACCGAAGACAGGACTTGGAACGGCTGCGAACCTGCAGCCTAGAGACTATGACCAAAGGTGAATACCTTCATCAGAACTGTCGACTCTGAGCCAAGCTGTAAGAGCGAAGGAATCCACCTTGGGCATGAGCTGACGGCTATGGAATAGAAACCCCCCGGTCTCGGGAGACCGTCCAGCCTTCTGGCTATAAGATGCACAAAACGCGCATATCACACCTGCCAGGGCCAAGCCGCAGCAATGCTAAGAACTAGTCCGCAGCGACGCACTATCCTCCGAACCACTCAATGGACCATTCTCTATTGGCGATGGCTTCCCCAGCCCGCCGAAACCATTCCACATGCGCTCCCTGCGCCTGCGAACGATCCCGAGAAGCTTTGGTATCGAAGGTAACTAGGAGAACCACCATGGGCTGCTCAACACCGGGTCAGATTGGGAAACACCGCAGCGTGCAGTGACCAAGCTCCGGAAGCACCACAAGCGGGCTGAGGAAACGTGAATTTTTTTTTTAAAAAATATTATATACGTTGGCTTCTGCGCCATGGACCGTAGACAGAGCTAGTAAGCATAGTTCTGTCCATGAGCTGAGCTGCCGACTGCTCTGTAACAAGTCCGCGCTGCCAGCTCCGCCGCGATGAGAGAAAAAAAAGACACCGTCACCGCCTATTCCGAGAAAAAACACTTACGCAGCTTCGTCTGAGATCAGAAGAAGGAACAGAAAAACCCACAGCACTAGAAACACCGCTGAAAACCCTACCTGATGAAGGGAATAATTCAGGATCCATGGTGCGAAAGGCTTCCGAGCAGCAGCCCCGGACCCTGAGCTCTGCAACCGACGAGACCGACCGCTGTCGCAAGGAACACCCCGGCGGACTGGTGTAAGTGAAGTTCCACACTGAGAACCAGCCTCCACCGGAGCCTAACGCAGACGACGCTTAAGCGAAGTATTCGGCAGGTAAGGGAAAATCCGGAGAATAGCTGCGCGATAACCACGGTCGCTGCAATGACCGCATGTGGTGCTTGCCCAGAGAACGTGGTCAAAGGACACTGCCATATAAGTGAGTAGGAGATAGCATCACGCCGACAACGCTTGAAGATGCAAGAAGACCTGCACCATCAACAGGAAGAGCAGCATGGAGCTTACCGGCAGAAAAAAAGTACCCCGACCTGGCATGTGAATACCACCCCTAAATAGAGGGACCCCGTAACCGGTTGTAACTGACCGTTAGCTCGATCAAGCACCCCATGAAGGTGCTGCAGGAGACGAGCCACCCGCCGGGGCCGCCAGAGACTCCTATAGCAACGGGGCTCTAATTAGCCAGTCATCGAGGCAAGGGAGCCCGAAAAAAACGTCCCCTCTTCGTAAGGCCGCTGCCACTAGCTGACGTCATCGGAAGCTCCATAGCTCGTTAGAAAGAACTGGAATGTTGATAGGAAGGTGCGGGGCGTCGCAGCCAGGCCAACCAGAAAAAAGCGGAAAGCTGAAATGACTCTCATGCCCCGTAAACGGAACAAAATGCTGCTGCTCCGGCCGAATTACAAAGGCATTAGGAATCCAAGGAGAACCTTGAGCTTTAAGCTAGCTTTCAGTTGTGGCCCTCTAAGCCTCCGTACCCTGAAATTTGATAGTGAAATCCAACCACCATATCTACCGCACTATCACGTAGCCAAAATGATCCTATAAAAAAACATTAGTTGAAATCATACTTCCAAACATTAAGCCAATAAAGCTGTTTAGCCAGGCCGATGGCTATTCCTCTGTGTAAATGGTGCTCAGCAAAGATCCTACCCATCCTGCAGATAAACACATATACTAATAGTTTCCCATAAGGAAATTGTTATCCACACCTCTTGCTGTGGCTAATTTGGCCAAACAGTATCAGAGAGGAAGATTGCGAAGCACATTGCGAATTTTAGGTGCCAGAGCAGGTAATTGTAAGAGACAGGTTGGAAATGGGCCTTTGTGTAGAATTCTCCCACCTGCGGGAAACAAGACAGCTATGTGGTGGTCATGAACGTTTTGTAAGGGAGTGCTATCAAACAGGAAGCTGAATAAAGCAAGTCAGCTGCATACGTTTGAAGAGATATCAGAGTAAGATGATGCAGACTTGCCTAGTATTGATGCCATTTCCTCAAGAGTATCCTGGTACTATTGCAAAGAAAAGAGCAAAATTAGTTTGCGAATTTTAGACTGAAAATATGGTACAGCCTTGTCCATTGGACTCTGGGGTGTGTAATGCTATATATTGAAAAGGCAAAAATAAGGACACCAACTATATCCCTAAAGCTGCAGATAGGCAGGAGAAGTCATGTAATCCGTGGGATTTTTCCACTTACAACACAGCCTATGTGGAGATACTCAGATGAAATTGAGGCAGTGAAAACAAAGTAAAACCCCTTGTTGTCTGCCCCAAAGTGAGAGCACCCTGGACCGATTCAATTTATTATTCCTGAAGAACTGAAGCCGAAAAAATCATCATTTCCCCAGACCATTGTTAAGATAATATGCAATACAGTGGAGCCGGTTCTGAGAAGCGCCCTTTAGAACTCGACCCCAGTATTTTACGAGAACATTGTGCTCTACACCATAGACCTGTTACCATAATGTCAGCAGTGAAAGTCCAGCTAGAAAAGCATGAAGCTGATGGCTGCATCACGCCTGTGATTGTAGTAAATGAATGGCACCTCAGTGCGGTCATAGTAAAAATGCCTAAGAATCTGAAAATGGTTATTGATTCCAAGTGTATAAACCTGGTGCTGAAGAGATCATAATATATCACGCCAGCACTTGAAAATGCTTTATACCAATGGCCCAAAGCTTACTTGCTTACATAGTGTGAGGCACATGTTGCCTTTCAGTAGTGCAAATTAGATGAGAAAAACAGCCCCATGAACCTATTCTGGATCTTGTGAGGCAGAAAAAAAAAAAATAGCTCAAACAAGTTTCACTGGAGCCGCTTTAGCACTAGAGGGTGAAGGAGCTTCTGATCCCTAAAAACCGCCGCTGTGACTGCAGAGTGATGTCCCGTAGCGGACTTATGCTGAGTAGCCAAGGATGGTAAAACCGCAGTTTAAAAGATTTTACTAGTACCCGGTTTTAAGCAATGGTTGCGGTCTGACCCAGAGACCTATAGAGCTCAACTGAACTGACTGTGCAGGAAGGCTACAGGAACAGTATTAGCCCGGGTGGTCGTTCCCGCCAAAATGAAACTGTTGGAGAGGCCTGCTTCTGAGGCAGAAGGTATGCCGGAGAGGCCCTTCCCCAAATGAAGCAAACAGAAATACCCAACTTCAAATAGCCATCTAAAACGAAGGAAGAAAATAAAAACCCCCTTGCAACCGGCTCCTGAGAAGCCGCCGCGGGAAAAACAACAAATACCGACGCCAATAAAATGGCCGCCGGCAGACAGACAACTAACAAAAAATGACCAACCTGAAGAACTAAAAACTGTTCCTTCAGCTCCTGGTACCCACTGCTAGTGGGGAGGTAAGCTGAGCTCCGGAGGCAGCAGGAAGGTATCTGGGGCTCCCAGAACCGCACTGCTCGCTGTTCTAGTAAACGGAGCTGAAAGTGAGACAGGCTCTGCCTCTTCAGCCCGGTGCCTTGGAGCGCCGTTAAAAAGTCGTTGGCTGCAAACAACACTGACAGGAACCCTGCTAGGGCCCCCAACTCAGTACCACTGTTGACAAGTCACAAAATAAAAAAGAGAAAATAAAACAGAAAGAAATAAAAACAAAAGATCTAAGTCTTAAGCATCTGAATGCGGGAGCCAGCCAGGATCACGTCCTTCAGCTGCTGAGGACTGAAAAGACGGAGTGGCCAGCAGAGGGAGTCAGATGCCAGTTCTTCAAAAGTTTAAGATTTCAGTCCTCAGTTGCTGAAGGAGATTGACAACCCACTTGTTCCTGGACTGGCCCGGAGAGACGAAAAGGAATAGACTATTTCAATCGCGAATCTGTCTTACACTTAACATCTCCCCATAACACTGGTGACAGACCCAGAACTTAACACCTGTTATATATACATGAGCTGCGCGCTTCAAGAACCATATCTCCAAACTTCTTTTTTCTGGCTATTTTTTTATATTTTACTCTATGTTGTGCTTTTATATTTTCTGCTACTTATTTCTACCCATACTGCTCTGCCATATATAGCGTAGTTACTCACCTGTAACAGGTGTTCTCCAGGAGCAGCAGGAATCAGTCCTCACTTATGGGTGACGTCGGCGCCGACGGAGCCCTCGCGGAGCAATTTTCCCCAGCTTTCAAAGAAAGCCTTTGGGAATTGCAGCGCGCATGCGCGGTCGTCTTCCCGCCCGAGGGTGCCATCTTAGCCAGTCAGATGACATAGCTAAAAAAGACAGCATAAAAATTTGCAAAAAGAACATAAGCAGACGATTGCAACTCCAAGGGGAGGAGGGAGGGTAGTGAGGACTGATTCCTGCTGCTCCTGGAGAACACCTGTTACAGGTGAGTAACTACGCTTTCTCCAGGACCAAGCAGGAAGTCAGTCCTCACTTATGGGACTCCCAAGCTCAAGGCTACCGGAGACCCTAAGCACAAAAAATGAGCTCCCTCTAGCTCAGCAGCACAGAAGGATAGAATCTTCGCTGAATTATCACCCACCGGTAGCCCACATCCGGGATGGAGGGTAGGAGTTGCTCAGACCTCAAAGAGATTACGGAGGACTGCCTGTCCGAAAGCACTGTCCCTACGGGACTCCCTCTCGAGACAGTAATGGACCGCAAAAGTCTGGCTCGAAGACCAAGTAGCGGCCCGGCAGATGTCTGCCAGCGGAACAGAGCGGAGGTAAGCCACTGACGTGGCCTTTGCCCGAACGCAATGAGCCGTGACTCGACTTTCTAAGGAGAGTCCGGCTGCCCCATAAGCCCAAGAGATACAGTCCGCAACCCAGATGGACAGAGTACGCTTGGAGACCGGGAGCCCCAATTTATTGGGGTCAAAAGACACAAAAAGCTGAGCAGCTTTACGGTGCTCCCGCGTACGGTCAAGGTAGAAGTTCAATGCCCTTCTACAGTCCAGGGTATGGAGGACCGTTTCAGCTCGGCTGGAGTGTGGTCTGGGAAAGAAGGTTGGAAGTACCACCTCCTGATTGATGTGAAAAGGGGAGACCACTTTAGGCAGAAATTTTGGGTGAGTCCGTAGGACTACCCTATTCTTGTAGAACCTAGTGTAAGGGGGATCAGACACAAGGGCCTGCAATTCACTTACGCGCCTAGCGGAAGTGAGGGCTATCAAGAACAGTGTTTTCCAAGACAGAAAACGTAGAGAACAGGTAGCCATAGGTTCAAAAGGCGGACAGGTGATCCGCTGCAAAACCACATTCAGGTCCCAGTCAGGCGCTGGCGGGCGCAGAGGTGGTTTAAGTAGAAGGAGACCTCGGAGAAACCTCGCTACGAGAGGGTCATTGGAGAGAGGTCTGCCGTCCACCGGCACATGATGTGCTGAAAGAGCACTGAGGTGAACTTTGACGGAGTTGGACTTAAGTCCCAGATTAGAGAGGTGCAGCAAGTACTGCAAGATCACCGACACCGGGCAGGAGAAGGGATCCTGAGACTGTTGGGTACACCAGACTGCAAAGCGACGCCATTTAAGGGCGTAGCATTTGCGGGTAGAAGGCCGTCGCGAAGCTAAGACGACCTCCTCCACCTCCGCCGGCAGGAGAAGGGGAGCAAGGACTACCCTCTCAGCAGCCAGGCCATAAGGTTGAGAGACCTGAGGTTGGGGTGCAGAAGGGACCCCTGATCCTGAGTGAGGAGATCCGGTTGTATCCCCAGAGGGATTGGGCCCTCCACCGCCAGTTGCAGCAGGAGTGGAAACCACGGCTGCCTGGGCCAGCGAGGGGCCACCAGGATCATGAAGGCTTTGTCTCGGAGAACCTTGAAAAGAGTCCGAGAGACCAGCGGGATGGGAGGGAAAGCGTACAGAAGGCTCCCCGACCACGAGATCAGAAAGGCGTCCGCCGCAACCCGAAGGGGGTGTGGCTGACGAGAGCAGAAGCGAGGAAGTTGCCGGTTGTGAGGACTGGCAAAGAGATCCACCGTGGGGAGACCCCACTTGAGGAAGAGCTTCTGAACTACCAAGGGATCCAGACGCCACTCGTGCGGCTGGAGGACCCTGCTGAGTTTGTCTGCAAGGCAATTTTCTTGGCCCGGGAGATAAACTGCCTTGAGGAGAATGCCGTGACTGACGGCCCAAGAGCAGAGCTTCTGTGCCTCCCGGCAGAGGAGGAAGGAGCCCGTGCCCCCCTGCTTGTTCACGTAGAACATGGCAACCTGATTGTCCGTCTGGACAAGGACGGACTGTTGGGAAGTCAGGTGGGAGAAGGCCTTGAGAGCGAGGCGGATCGCCCTGAGCTCCAGGAAGTTGATCTGCTGAGCAGACTCCCACGTGGTCCAGAGGCCCTGAGTACGTGCCT
The DNA here is from genome assembly GCA_033557465.1 of Ichthyophis bannanicus. Taxonomy (NCBI): domain Eukaryota; kingdom Metazoa; phylum Chordata; class Amphibia; order Gymnophiona; family Ichthyophiidae; genus Ichthyophis; species Ichthyophis bannanicus. Next base: position 1,111,310,262 of record CM066031.1, read on the forward strand.
CTTGGCAATGTGCTCCCCAGCCCAGGAGGGATGCATCGGTGGTCAGCACCCGGGTCGGCTGAGGTGACTGGAAAGGCATTCCGAATATCAGGTTCGGCTGCCGGAGCCACCACCGGAGAGACGAGAGCAGCGGCTCGGAGACGCGCACTAGGTCTGCCAGGCCGCCTGTGGCTTGTCGCCACTGCTGGCGGAGACACCATTGAGCAGACCGCATGTTCAGGCGGGCATTGGGGGTCACATGGACAGTGGAAGCCATATGGCCGAGCAGTCTCAGGAAGCGCCTGGCGGAGACCAGGGGCTGGCTGCGAAAGCGGTCGGCTAGGTCCATGAGCCGTTGAGCCCTGTCGAGCGGTAGGTACGCTCGTGCCCGAGGAGTGTGCAGCCTTGCGCCGATGAACTCGAGATCCTGTGAGGGGAGCAAAGTGGACTTTGCGAAGTTTATGACAAAGCCCAAGTGCTGCAGCAGAGTCACCGTGCGGCACGTGGCGTTGGTGACCTCCTGCGCGGACGCTGCTCTGATGAGCCAGTCGTCGAGGTACGGAAAGACATAGAGGCCGTGAAGCCGGAGATGGGCCGCCACGACCGCGAGACATTTTGTGAAGACTCGCGGTGCGGAGGATAGGCCAAAGGGCAGTACTCTGTACTGGTAATGATTTCCTGCCACCACAAACCTTAGGTATTGGCGGTGGCTTGGGTGGATGAGGATGTGCGTGTAGGCATCCTTTAGATCCAAGGAGCATAGCCAATCTCCCTGCTGGAGGTAGGGCAGAAGGATTCCAAGGGTAAGCATTTTGAACTTCTCCCGCACAAGGAACTTGTTGAGGTTGCGCAAGTCCAGGATGGGTCTGAGGCCCCCTGTTCTCTTTGGTATCAGAAAATACCTTGAGTAAAAGCCTTGACCTCTCAGGAGGTGGGGCACCGGTTCCACCGCCTGTTCCTGCAGAAGACCTGCTAACTCCTGAAGGAGCAACTCCCTGTGCAGAGGGGGGCGCGAAGGTTCTCCCGGAAAATAGGAGGGAGGGACCTGATGGAAGTGGAGAAGGTAGCCTTCTCGCACGACCTGAAGTACCCAGGCATCTGCGGTGATGCTGGACCACCTGTGGCCGAAGTGAACCAGCCGGCCGCCGGTGCTGGGAGGAACCAGCAGGGGGGGAGAGGCTATGCTGAGCGAGTCAAAAACCCCCACCCTGCTGAGCAGGGGCTGGTGGTGCAGGCTTGGGGGCTTGCTGCCTACGGGACCCGTTACCCCGTCCCTTGGCCTGCTGGCCCTGTTGGGGAGCTGCAGGGGCCTGATAATGGGGGTACTGTTTGTAGGCAGCCGCCTTCCTCGGGTAAAAGGACTTTTTTCCCGAGCCCTTCTTTTTCTGGGAAGGGGCGGAGGTCTTCCTAGAAAGCCTGGTCCTGGTGAGAGTCTCAGTCTCAATTTGTGCAGCCTTTTCCGCCATGGGCTTGCCAAAGAGGTTTTCGCCTCGGCAGGGGACATCGACCAACTTGTCCTGTACCCAGGGCTCAAGATCCGACGACTGAAGCCAAGCCTGTCGGCGGGCACCGATGCCGGCTGCGGCCACTCTAGCCGAGGCCTCAAAGCCATCATAGGCTGCTCGGGACATGAACTTTGAGCATTCCCGAATGCCCGTGGACAAGGCTAGGAACCTCCGCAAGGGCTCCTCGGAGAGACCAGCGGAGAATCCGGCTAGCTCTTTAGCCAGATCCCGGAGATACATGCCCATGTAGAGCTGGTAAGTCTGGACACGACATGCGAGCATAGAGCCCTGGAAGCACTTCTTGCCAAGGCCATCCAGGTTACGGGCCTCCCTTCCAGGAGGCACCGAGGAGTGCATCTTCTGGCTCTTAAGACGATGCATGGCCGATTCCACTACCATGGAATGGTGTGGCAGCTGTGCCTTCTGAAAGCCAGGGCTCTTGCGGACCCGATAGATAGAATCGACCCGCTTGCTCAGGACCGGCGAGGAGGCCGGACTCTCCCACATGCGGAAGAGTAGTCGTTCCAGCATAGGAGGAACCGGCACAGTAAAGTGCTCCCTCGCGGGAGAGTCATACTGGAGGGCGTCGAGCTCTTCGGCTCGAGGCTCCTCCTCGGGATCCGCAGGGAAGGCCAAAGCCTTGGCCATATCCCTAACGAAGTCCGAGAACCGGGCATCCTCCGGGGGGGACTGCTTCCGAGGCTCGGACCCCGGTGAGTCCGATGGGACACACCGAGTCCGGAAAGAATCAGGTGACTCTTCCTCCTCAGACTCCCAGACCGACTCCGACGAGGACTCGGTGGGGTCGGCCCGGGCAGGATGCGGCGCCAGCCGCCCCGACGTCGAGGGAGTCGGCGTCGGCGACCTCGGTCCCGAACGGGAGGCCGAGGGTGACCTCGACCGAGGATCGACTCGAGTTCTCATTGACTCGAGGATCGGCTCGGTCTCCGGGGTCGACTTGGACGTCGACGTCCCGGCGGTCGGGGCAGCGGCGCCAGCGAGGCCAGCGAGCAGTGCCCGCTGCTGGTCCATGAAGGCAGACAGTCTGCTCTCCAAGGCCGTCAACCTGAGTCCGAGCTCAGGTGACCCAGCAGCCCCCGACTCGGGCCCCGACGGCGTCGGGCCCGACGTCGGCTGTCGCGGAGGCGAGTCCAGAAGGACTACAGGACTTACCCGGGCAGGCATCTCCGACTCCAGGCGAGGTCGCTTCGGGAGATGTTCCTTCTCCAAGGACCCGGGGCGGCTGTCGGGGCTATGCGACCTGGCCCTCGCGGAGCCAGGAGCGTCCACCGACGCCGCCCTCGCGGGTTTTTCCTTCTGACGATGGTCCCCGGAGGGAGAACCCCGGTCGGAGGAGCTCCGGCGACGGTCCGAGCTGGAGCCCTTTGACACGGAGGCCTCCGACGAGGTCCGGGTACGGCTGGGGTCAGCGAAGATTCTCTCGCGCTGATGCCGCCGACTTCTCAACGCCTTCGAGGACAGTTTGCTGCAGGGCCCACAGATCAGTTCCTCATGATCGGGGCCCAAGCAGCGGAGGCAAAAGTCGTGTGTGTCGGTTAGTGACATATTTCGGTCACACCGACCACACCGCTTAAAGCCACTGGCAGCCATCGGGGGAAAAAGGGCCCCTGCGAGGTCAAAGGACCGGGCTGCCAGGGAAAACGAAAATGAAAGCTGACTAAGTCAGAAAAACCGAAAAAACGCTAGAGGACTCGAGACCGGCGTCGCGAGTCCGGGCGGGAAAACGATCGGCGTCGAACCGAAAGAAAAAAGTATAAAATAAAGAGGAAAATCAACTTTTTCGCGGGGACAAGACGGGGACGTCTGCAGGGCTCCGCGGAAAAAAGAAGACTGGCTAAGATGGCACCCTCGGGCGGGAAGACGACCGCGCATGCGCGCTGCAATTCCCAAAGGCTTTCTTTGAAAGCTGGGGAAAATTGCTCCGCGAGGGCTCCGTCGGCGCCGACGTCACCCATAAGTGAGGACTGACTTCCTGCTTGGTCCTGGAGAATTAGTATTTTTGTTCTGCCTGGAAACAAACTTGGAAAAAGGAAAAATTCTAATTTTGTCTTGCTTTCTTCAAAAGTGATAATTTCTCTAATTTTGCTTTTCTATACTACAATTTATTGGTAAACTGATATTATTGGTTGTGACAACGGAGTTACTTACCTGTAACATGAGTTCTCCGTGAACAGCAGGATAAGTCAGCCACACTTGGTGACATCATCCAACAGCGCCGAGACGGAAGTACTCTCCATAGCTAAGAGGAGCTTTCGGTGGGTATGTGTGGCTGACTTATCCTGCTGTCCACGGAGAACTCCTGTTACAGGTAAGTAACTGTTTTCTCCTAGGACAAGCAGGATGAGTCAGCCACACTTGGTGCCTCCCAAGCTGTCATGCAATGTGGTGGAAAGGGGGAGGCCAAGATCAGGTTCAGGTGACACTATCAGGGCTGGATGTTTTAATGGTGTGCCCTGGGTACCTGGAGGCGGTGGCAACGTGCAACATGTCAATGTGCAGCGTGTAGCGCTAACGGGTGCATGTAGTAATAATGAATGTGTAGACATGCAGTCCCACGTTGCACCTACGTGGCAGCAGTTGTGAGAGTATATCATCTCAATGGGTAGCCGCAGAAATGCAGCAGCAGAGGGAGTCACACCAAGCAGTAGCGTCGAGTTAACCACTGCGAGCGGGGATAGCCACAGTATCAATGTTGGAAGCACTGCAAAAGTGGTGCAAGATTGGCACAGCGCTGCAATATCGACAGTGCTACAAGAGTGATGCAATTAGAGCATTAACACCGGAAGGAAATGAGTCATGAGTCAGTTCATGACTTGGTTAGGTGTGTCCAGACAGGAGGTAGCAGTCAAGACCTTGAGACTGCTAGGCGAAGCTTTTGTCCATGTTGCATGTAGACCCTGAGACTGCTAGGCGACATGTTTGTCCATGTTGCATGTAGTGTTAGCAGGTGTCCCCGCCACAAGTATGGGCCACAGGCTGTTGGCAAGCTGTCGATGGATCCTTTGGCACCGCTAGAGTCCTGTGCTTGCCCTTGGCCTGGTTTGAGCCTCTGCTTGGGCCCATGGCCGATCCTGGCCGATGGTGGAGCATGCACGTGGTCACAAATTCATGGATAAGCTGTCCAGCTGTCCAGACTAACGGAAGGCACTGAGGACGGACTGAGGACTGAATGCTGGGGGGTGCCATGGCAGCTGTTTCAATTGCAGTGCAGTAGACATCTGTCGAAGGGTCAGGCTCAAAGTTGTGCTGTAGAGCCAGATGATTGAGAAACAATGGTGCCGGCCAGTGAGGGATGAGGAAGGCCTCGCGTTATGCCTTTTAACGGATGCACTTCATGTGAGCAGATCGATTCGAGGTCAGGTGGGGGGGGGGGGGGGTTGCTGCTGCCATAGGGTGGAGTTCCAACAAGCAGGTTCGTCTGACAGTTAATCCTGCCTCCCAGCATTGCCTGTGCTCCAGTGGGAGGGCACCGCCTGGATCATTGGTGCAGCTTGGTTTGATCTCTGGGGGGGGGGGGGGGGGAGGGCTGCCCCCTTAGTGCGCTGGTGTGAGGCAATGGCTACCTAGTTGACTGTCTGGCCATCTGTTCCTTCACAGACCATGTGCAGAGGCATTGCGGCACTGTGGTGATGCGTAGTAATTCCCCACATGATCCTCAGTCAGGCCTTGAACCTGTGACCTTCCGGTCAGATAACATGCCATTGTGTGTGGTGAACCAGAGTGCTGACCTTGGTTGACCATGAGGAGATCGAAGACTAGTGATTCCCCAGCTGGCCTGGAGCCTGCCGCTCTGCGTTCATGCACACAGTGCTACAGCCTGCTGGGCCTGTCTATTGCGGCATTCTCTCCGCAGGGTTGTTGAGGCAATGTTGAGGCAATGTTAACAAATCTCAGATAAGCCAACATGTAAATAGTTAGTTACTCTTTAACATATGTTATTTGTAATGTAGTTACCCTGTTAAAACTGTACATTTCTGTTATATTGTAAGTTCAGTGTAGATTGTCTTCACTGCAGTTGTTACATGTAAACCGTGCTGATGATGAATAGCGCGGTATAAGAAAAATAAATAATGTCCAGCTCCTATACGAGGTGTGGGACAGCCAGTACCCTCTTCACAGAGGTGTGCTTCCATCACATGTTCGTGAGGGGTACCCTGTGGGGAGCACAGGTATGCAGGATGCGCCCTGTATTGGTGGATATAATCTGATCACGTAGCCCCAGTCAGCAAGAGGGCGGCTGCCTTTTGGCAGCGCTGCTGAGTCAGTGAAATGGAGGGACCTTGGTTTCTGACCTTCTCTTCTTTGCTAGGCTGGTCTATGCAGGTGAAGTGCAGTGTCATGACTGGTAGGCAGCACCTCTGGTGCCAGGACTGTCCAAATGCTGAACCTGTTTCCTGGTTCCAGATGCCATGCACAAACCAGTGGGTGATGAGGGACTTCCTCTGTATGTCCATGCACTGACTAGGGGCCCTGAGGGCGCCCTCTGTGCCTAAGTTGAGAATGTCATCTTTCACATTCTTAAGTGCAGTTCGTTCTTCCCCCGTGCATGAGGAGTTGTGAATATCCTCTTTCACATTCGTATATGCTAGTCATGCCCTGCAGCCAATGTGAGTGGCTCCTGATTTTCTTGGCTGTGCAATCAGAGGGAGATTGCCCAGCCTTTCCTTGGAGGCCACAAGGAATGTGTCTCATCCACATCTGGCGGATTGTCGCATAGAAGTTGGGAGATTGCCAGGCTCCCTTCGGAGGCGCACAAGGAGTGTGTCTTGTCCACATCTAGTGGGGTGCCTAGCCTCCCTTTGGGACCACAAGGGGAGTTTCTCATCCATGTCATTCTTTGGAGGCCCAAAAGGGGTGCAACTCACTCAAGTGTCCTCAAGTGTATGACCCTGTGCTTGACATAGAACATGGTTACTTGGTTGTTCGTCTATCAGCACCAGCTGGTGTCTCAAGCGGTAGCAGAATGCCCATAGGGCCAAGAAGATCGCCCTGAGTTCCAGAAGGTTGATCTGCAGCAGGGATTCCACCTGGGACCAGCTGCCTTGTGTGCAGTGGTCCTTGCAATGTGCTCCCCGGCTGAGAAGGGAGGTATCCATGGTCAAGACCCTCTGGGATGTGGGCACCTGGAAAAGCATACCAGCTCAGAGGTGGCAAGGAAGTTGCCACCAGTCAAGAGATTCCACCAGCTGATGCCGTCCTGCATTCTGTCGGCGGCTTGCATCCACTAGGAGCAGAGGCACCGAGCTGCCCGCATGTGCAGGCAGGCTAGGGGGGTCATATAGACTGTGGAGACCATGTGGCCCAGAGGCCCAGAAGGCAGAGGCGGAGTCTGGCTGGCACAGAGAGATGGTACTGCATCTTTACTGCTAGCTGCCCAAGGGAGTCTGCCCTTTTTCTGGGAAGAAAGGCTTTCGCCTGCAGGGTGTCTGAGCACCTATGAATTTCAGGCTCTGAGCTGGAGTGAGATGAGATTTGGGGTAGCTGATAAACTTCAGGTGCTACAGCAGGAGGGTTGCGCATCCTGTGGCCTGATGGGCCTCTGCAGCCATGCTGCCTCTAAAGAGCTAGTCATCCAGGTATGGGAAAACAAAGACCCCTTGCAGATGCAGGTGGGCAGCGACCATTGCAAGGCACTTTCTGAATATCGTGGTTGAGGCAGCCAGGCCGAAGGGTAGCACCCTGTATTGGTAGTGCTCTCCTCCACCAACCACAAACCTTAGGTACTGCTTGTGTGGGAGGGGGGAGGGGGGAAAATCAAGATATTTAGACAGTTTTGTATACCACCTTATTCTTCAATCAAAGTGGTCACAACACAATTGGATACATTTAACAGAGGGGATATGAGACATACACTAATACTTACAGGGAACATGGGCAATGGAGGGTTAAGTGGCTTGCCCAAGACCACAAGGAGCACCTGTGGGACTAGAAACCCCAGTTCTTCCGGCCCAAGGTTGCTGTCCTCTAGTGGGATTTGAACCACCAACCTTCTGGCCTGTGGTACCTTGCCCCAACCACTAGGCCACTCCTCCCCTAGGTCCTAAAGGGTCCCTTCCTTGGACCTAAAGGGTCCCTTCCTTGGACCTAAAGGATGTGTAAGCATCCTTTAGGTCCAAGGAGCAGAGCCAGTCTCCCTTGTGGAGCAGCAGTGTTCCAAGGGAGGGCATCTTGAACCTCTCCCTCACCAGAAACTTGTTTGAGTTTCACAGGTCTAGGATGGGCCTGAGGCCCCCAGTCCTCTTTGGGACAAGGAAGTAACTTGAGTAGAAGCCTTAGCCCCACAGGTGTCTGGGTACGGTTTCTACTGTGTTGTCCCTAAAGACCTATGAGCAGCAGGGTCTTGTGAAGGGGAAGTCATACCAGCTCCGAGAAAGAACCTGGATGGAATCTGCTGCAGGTAAAGCGTAGTTACTCACCTGTAACAGGTGATCTCCGGAAACAGCAGGAATTTAGTCTTCACATATGGGTATCGTCGGTACCAATGGAGCCCAAGCGGGAACGCTCCCCAGCATCCAATAGGAAAGCTTTTGGGAGCATCCATGCATGCTGCCTTCCCACCTCTGTATCTCTCTCACTTCAGTTGAGTTGATAGCTGAGACCAAAGGAGAGAAGTAGAGAGAAACTCCTAGGGGAGGGTGGGTGGGTTGTGAAGACTAAATTCCTGCTGTTCCCGGAGATCATCTGTTACAGTTGAGTAACTACGCTATCTCCAGGAACAAGCAGGAATGTAGTCTTCACCTATGGGGACTCTCCAGCTGAAAGATGTCAAGGGGTGACCCCAGCTAGTTGCGAACCCAGGTGAGATGGGTCATGCTTCCTCCCATGGACCTTAGGCATCCAAACTGTGGATGGTGGGTAGGAGTTGTATTAAGTATGGAAGAGATGTTGTAGAACAGCCCAGCCAAATGAGGCATCCCAACAGGAGTCCTTGTCTAAGCAATAGTGGGCTGTGAGGGTATGTACCAAAGTCCAAGTGGCTGCTTTGCAGATGTGATCAATAGACAGAATGAAAATTAGTTGTTGAGGCTGCCATTGCTCTCACATTGTGAGCCGTGACATGGCCTTCGAGAGAAAGTCCCTTACTCTGATATGTATAGGATATGCAATCTGCAATCCAATTTGACAGAGTTCTTTTAGAAACTGGAAGTCCCAAATGACTAGAGTCAAAAGCCACAAAAAGATGAGAAGATTTTCTATGTGGCTTAGTCCTTTGGAGAGAAAAAGTCAAGGCTCTTTTACAATCAAATGTGTGAAGATTCCTTTCTGCACTGGAGGTATGAGGCCTAGGGAAGAATATAGGAAGATAAACCGACTGGTTTAAATGAAAAGGCGAAACCACCTTTGGCAGAAAGTGAGGATCAGTCCTGAGGACTACTTTATCATGGTGAAACCTTGTATAAGGAGGGTCAGCTACTAATGCCTGTAGTTCACTAATGCATCTTGCAAAAGTGATAGCAATTAGGAAAACAACTTTCCATAAAAGAAACTTTAGGTCTGAAGTGGCTAAAGGTTCAAAGGGCGGTTTCATAAGTTGACCAAGAACAAGATTTAGATCCCATGCCACCGGTGGTGGTTTAATGGGAGGTTTTGTTAAAAGTAGGCCTCTCATAAATCTTGATATAAGTGGATGAGAGGAAATAGGTTGCCCATCGAAAGGTTTATAAAAAGCAGCAAGAGCACTAAGATGGACCCTAACTGAATTGGTCTTCAGACCAGAAGTTGATAATTGTAGAAGATACTCTAGAAGCCACTCTACAGGTATTAAAAGGGGGTTAAGTCCCTTGTGTGAACACCAGATAGAGAACCTTTTCCACTTGAACACGTAGGAATGCCTTGTGGAGGGTTTTCTGGAAGCCAGGAGGATATCCTTTACTTGTAGAGAAAGGTTAACATCCTGGAATTCTAGGCTTTCAGTAACCAGGCCCTGAGATGTAGGGACTGGGGATTGGTATGCAGTAAAGATCCGTCCTCCTGCGACAGGAGATCTGGAGCATTCCCCAACTCCAGAGGAGTGGTTTGAGAGAGACGTAGAAGAGAATACCACGTCGTAGGCTGTGAGTGAGAGCTCTGCCTCATCTGCTTCTGTCAAGTATATCCAGGCAGCAGAGGTTTATAATGAGCCATTTCTGCGGCGTATTTCTGCCTGGCTTGAATTTGTGATGAGTAGCGATTATGGTCAAGTCTGTTTGGAAGGACTGAGCTGTGGTGGTATGATATTCTGCCTCTCTGGTGTTATAATGAACCTTTCCTCTTGTCTCTTCTATTTCTTTGACTATCACTATCTCTTACTCTGTCCTATCTTGTTAATGGCGTTCTTTTCATATTTTCAGTATCATTTATGTAGTATTGTAAACCGCTCTAATGCTTTGGCCTGAGCGGTATATCAAATGTAACAAACACATTTGCCGTGGCCAACGTGGAGCTATGAGTATCATACGGCCTCTGTCTCTCTGAAGTTTGAATAAAGTATTGGGAATGAGGGGAATGGGTGGGAAGGCATAGAGGAAGTCCTGTCCCCAGTGGAGTAGGAAAGCATCTCTTGCCTGACAGTTTTGAGCTGGAATTCTGGAACAGAATCGGGGGAAGTCTGGCATTCTGTGGACTTGCAAAGAGGTCTATATCTGGTGTTCCCCAGATTTGAAACACTCGAGTAAGCTGGTATGAGTGGAGGGACAACTCGTGTGGCAGCAGTATTTGACTGAGTTTGTCTGCCCACAAGTTTTGAATGCCCGGAAGGTATACCGCCAACAGGTGAATTTGTAACTCTCTGGCAAGGGCCCATATTTGCAAAGCTTCGTTGCATAGTGAGAGAGCCTGTTCTGCCTTGCTTGTTCACATAGAACATAGCTACCTGATTGTCGGTTTGGACCAGAACAGTTTTGTTGCTGAGATGGCCCTGAAAGACTTGAACAGCATTGAAAATGGCACTCAGCTCTAGGAGGTTTATGTGAAGGGAAACCTCTGAGGTCTAAAGACCCTGAGTGGAGAGATCGTGCAAGTGGGCCCCCCAACCCATCTTGGATGCATCTGTTGTCAGAGTAGTTTGGCATAGAGGCTGCTGGAAAGGAGAGCCTACAAGGAAGTTTTCCAGGGATTGCCACCATTGCAGGAATGAAATCAGACATGTGGTAGTTCTGATTTTGTCTGTTAGTCGACCCGAGGCTTGTGACCACTGAGAGGAAAGGGTCCACTGGGCTGCTCGCATGTGGAGGCGAGCATAGGGAACCACATGGACAGCAGATGCCATGTGTCCAGCAGTTGAAGCATCTCCCGAGCAGTAAGGAATACCTTCATAGATGCCAGTTGTATTATACGTAGACAGCGTGGCTGGGGCAGGAAAGCGCTTGACTGCCGTGTGTCTAGACGAGCCCCTATGAATTCTAGAGATTGAGGGGGGTGAGATGAGATTTTGGGAGGTTTATGACCAGCCCCAAGTATTGAAGAATTCTCATTGCTCAAGAGAGCGAAGCTGGCCTCTGGAGCTGTCGATGCTCGAATGAGCCAATCGTCTAAGTAAGGGAAGACGAATATTCCCAGAGTCATCATAAATGCTGCTACCACTGCCATGCATTTTGTGAAGACTCTTGGAGCAGAGGCTAGTCCGAAGGGAAGAACTCTGTACTAGAAGTGTCTTCCTTGGACCAGGAATCAAATGAACTTCCTGTGATCTTAGTGGATGAGAATATGCGTGTACGCATCTCTTAGATCTAGACCATAACCAGTCCTGACTTTGGAGGTATGGTAAAAGTGTTCGAGGGGAATCATTTTGAACTTTTCTTGGAACAAATGTTTAATTCTCTGAGGTCTAATACAGGTCTGTATCCCCCTTTCTTCTTTGGAATAAGAAAGTAGGGGGGAGTAAAATCCTGTCCCCTGATGGGGAATGGGTACTTCGATTGCTCCTTGAGCTAGAAGTGATGTGACCTCCTGCCATAAGAGGTCGGTGGCAGGGCCCTGAGAATTGAACTGTTTTATTATTGTAGGTGGGGACAAGTTGAGAAAATGAAGCTCGTACCCCAAAGTCCAATTTTCTGTTATTTGTTGCCATCTTTTGGCAAAAAAGCATAGTCTTCCTGGAATGGTCAAGGGTTCTGGACCTTTTAGGGGCAGAATGACTAAGTTCTCTAGACAGAAGTCAAAGACCCTGAGGGGGCTGGGTCTGTTGAGCCAGTTGAGCTTTTTGAACTTGCGGCTTTCTTTGCTGTCCGTTCTGTTGCCCCTTCTGGGCAACATGGAGTGGACAGTGAGTTTGATGGGTGTGGTAAGGCTTCTTTTTCTTACTGAAAAAGGGTTTTTTGAATATTTTCTTTGATGGGTTGGCTGTAGACTGACAATCTGTTTAAAGTAGTATTGTCAGATTCAAGCTGATTAGCCTTGTCCTGCCAATCCTTGCTAAAGAGATTTTCTCCTGTGCAATGTTTCCCAGCTTTTCTTGCACCCACTGTTCTAAGTCTGATGCTTGAAGCCCAACAATACGACGTGCTCCTATGGCTATAGCAGAGGTTCTGCTAATACATTCAAAGCAATCAAAGGTAGCACGGTTCATAAATTGAGACATTCTGGGAATGCTTGACCAGAATAAAGTAGTCTGCTCTTTTTTCCTCAGAAACACAAGGGCTAAGGAACTCTAAATCTTTCGCAACTTCTTCCAGGAACATTCCCATATAAAGAATGTATGAACTGATCCTGGCTCCTAACATGGAGGATTGAAAGCATCGACGGCCAAAGGCATCGAGAGTCCTGAATTCACAGTCTGGAGGATTAGAAAAATGATTTTAGCACTCTTGATCCTTCACATGGCCTATTCCACTACCACTGAATGGTGTGGTAACTGAGTTTTTTGAAAACCAGGAGAACTTGGCACTCGGTACATAATGCCAAGGCGTCGGGAATGTGAAGATATTGTTAAAGGAGTTTCCCCACATTCTCAACATTAGATCATGTAAGATCTTGTGAATGGGAAGCATAGCTGCCTCTTTGGGAGCCATAGGGTATTGTAGAATTCTTAATTCTTCTGCCCTGGGTTCCTTTTCTGGAATCAGTGATTGCAAGACCTTTTGCTAAATCACGTATGAAATCCTGGAAGGACATATCCACTGGAGGAGACATTCTGCGTTGAGGAGAAGGAACTGAATCTTCTAATAGATTCGCTCTGGTACCAGTAGAATCGTCAGAGTCAAAGGAATCCTTAAACACCGGGTGCTCCAGTAGTGCATGGTATCGGTATCGCTTGAAGTCGGTACTGAAATGTCTCGGTTCCTGATCCCCGATACCGGAGATCAGCATGGGGGGAAGCAGTCCTGTCGAAGCAGCTGGTGAGAGGTCTTACGTGTGCACTAGGTGCAAGGAGCTCTCTGCTCTCAGGGAACGAGTCCGTTCTCTAGAGGCTAGAGTAGCAGACTTGGAAAACATAAGACAGACAGAGAGGTACATAGACGAGACCTACAGGGATATAGTCCTGAAGTCCCACCTCCAGTCTGGCAGCATCCCTGTTGCCATGGAGGAGAGAGGTCACGTGACAGGAGAGCATCACCCTGGTGTGGCAGGAAGTGATCCTGTAACTAGGACCTGTTCTCCAGGTGATGTAAACCCCTCTCGCACCGAGGAGGTTTCTCCAGGGCCAAGTGCCCATGCGGGAAGGGTTAGGACAGCAGTTATAGTTGGTGATTCGATCATTAGGCATGTAGATAGCTGGGTGGCTGGTGGACGTGAGGATCGCCTGGTAACATGCCTGCCTGGTGCGAAGGTAGCGGACCTCACACGCCACCTAGATAAGGTCTTAGATAGTGCTGGGGAGGAGTCTGCTGTCTTGGTACATGTTGGTACCAATGACATAGGAAAATGTGGTAGGGAGGTTCTGGAAGCTAAATTTAGGCTTTTAGGTAGGAAGTTGAAATCCAGAACTTCCAGGGTAGCGTTCTCCGAAATGCTTCCCGTTCCACGCGCAGGACCCAATAGGCAGGCAGAGCTCCGGAGTCTCAATGCGTGGATGAGACAATGGTGCAGAGATGAGGGGTTCGGATTTGTTAGGAACTGGGGAACATTCTGGGGAAAGGAGGGGCTCTTCCGAAGGGATGGGCTTCACCTTAACCGGGATGGAACCAGGCTGCTGGCATTAACCTTTAAAAAGGAGATAGAGCAGCTTTTAAACTAGATAATAGGGGAAAGCCGACAGTCGCCCAAGAGCGCATGGTTCGGAAGAATGTATCCTTGAAGGATACTACAAAAAGCAGAGAGGTTCCAAAAAAGAGTAAAGTAGCCCAAATGCCCTCGAGTATGGAGCAGACAGAACTTAAAGATCCCAAATTACCCATGTCTACCAATAGCCAAAGTAATATGAATAAAATACAGTCTCTAAAATGCTTGTATGCAAATGCTAGAAGTCTACAAAACAAGATGGGAGAGTTAGAATATATAGCACTAAACGAGAGGTTAGATATGATTGGAATATCAGAGACATGGTGGAAGGAGGACAACCAGTGGGACACTGTGATACCTGGGTACAAACTATATCGAAATGATAGAGCTGATCAAATTGGTGGAGGGGTTGCGCTCTATGTTAGAGAGGGCATTGAATCAGAAAGGATTAAAGTTTTGCAAGAAACAAAATTTGCTGTAGAATCTCTACGGATTGAAATTCCATGTAAAAAGGGGAAGGCGATGGCGGTGGGGGTGTACTATCGTCCGCCTGGCCAGAATGAACAAATGGATGATGAAATGCTCAAAGAAATCAAGGAAGCTAGCAAAAGTTACAGTGCAGTAATAATAATGGGTGATTTCAATTACCCCGGCATCGACTGGGTCAGTGTCACAACAGGACATGCTAGGGAGATAAAGTTCCTAGATGAAATAAATGACTGCTTCTTGGAGCAGCTGGTTCATGAACCGACCAGAGGGGAAGCAATATTAGACCTAGTCCTTAGTGGAACACCAGATGTAGTGCAAGAGATAAGGGTGTTGGGGCCACTTGGCAATAGTGATCATAGCATGATCGCCTTTGATTTAATTAGTGGAGGAGGGATAGTAAGGAAATCCACAGTACTACCCTTTAACTTTCGAAAGGGAGACTATGATAGAATGAGGAAAACAGTTAAGAAAAAACTAAAAGGAGCAGTTGCAAAGGTTAAAGACGTACATCAAGCTTGGGTGTTGTTGAAAAATACTATCTTGGAAGCCCAGACCAGCTGTATTCCACGCTTTAAGAAAAGTGGAAGGAAGTCTAAAAAATTGCCAGCATGGTTTAAAGCTGAGGTCAGAGAGGCTGTTGTTGCCAAAAAAGCATCTTTCAAGAAATGGAAAAAAGAGCCAAATGATGAAACCTGGAAACAGCACAAGCACTGGCAAGTCAAATGCAAGGCATTGATAAGGCAGGCAAAGAGAGAATTTGAGAAGAAGCTTGCTGCGGAAGCAAAAACGCGAAATAAAGACCTTTTCAAGTACATTCGTAGCAAAAAACCCGTGAGAGAGTCAGTTGGTCCATTAGATGATAAAGGGGTTAAAGGAGCACTAAGAGGCGACAAGGCGATAGCGGAGAGACTGAATGAATTCTTTGCTTCGGTCTTTACTGAGGAAGATGTAGGGATGTTACCCACGACTGAAGTGGTATTTAAAGGTGTGGAAGAATTGAAGGAAATATCGATACATCGGGAAGATGTCTTACAACTATTAGATAAACTGAAGAGTAGCAAATCACCTGGGCCGGATGGTATACATCCAAGGGTGTTGAAAGAACTGAAATATGAGATTGCAGACCTGCTATCAGTAATCTGTGAACTATCATTAAAATCATCTCTAATACCTGAGGATTGGAGGATCGCCAATGTAACACCAATTTTTAAAAAGGGTTCGAGGGGTGATCCGGGAAACTACAGACCGGTGAGCCTGACATCAGTACCGGGAAAAATGGTAGAAACCATCATAAAGAATAAAATTACTCAGCATATAGATAGTCATGACCTAATGGGAGACAGCCAACATGGCTTTAGACAAGGAAGATCTTGTCTTACTAATCTGTTATGTTTTTTTGAAGGAGTGAATAAACAGGTGGACAAAGGTGAGTCGGTTGATATTGTGTATCTGGACTTTCAGAAAGCCTTTGACAAGGTCCCTCATGAGAGACTTTTGGCAAAACTAAAGAGTCATGGGATAGGAGGCAGTGTACTACTGTGGATCAGGAACTGGTTAAAAGATAGAAAGCAGAGGGTAGGGCTAAATGGCCAATTTTTCCCAATGGAGAAAGGTGAATAGTGGTGTACCCCAGGGATCTGTGCTGGGTCCGCTGCTTTTTGACATATTCATAAATGACCTGGAAAGTGGAATAACGAGTGAGGTTATCAAATTTGCTGATGACACAAAACTATTTAAAGTTGTTAAAACCCAGGAGGATTGTGGAAAATTGCAAGACGATCTTGATAAATTGGAAGACTGGGCATCAAAATGGCAGATGAAATTTAATGTGGAGAAGTGCAAGGTTATGCACCTAGGGAAGAACAACCCAAACTATGGTTACACGATGCAAGGTTCCACATTAGGAACCACCACCCAAGAAAAAGATTTAGGCGTCCTTGTGGATACCATGTTAAAACCCTCGGCCCAGTGTGCAGCGGCGGCCAAGAGAGCAAATAGAATGCTAGGTATGATAAGGAAAGGAATGGAAAATAAAACAAAAGATATTATAATGCCTCTATATCGTTCCATGGTGAGACCGCACCTTGAATATTGTGTGCAATTCTGGTCGCCGTATCTTAAAAAGGATATAGCGATTTTAGAAAAGGTTCAGAGAAGAGCCACCAAAATGGTAAAGGGGATGGAAGGCTACTCCTATGAAGAAAGGCTAAAAAGGTTGGGGCTCTTTAACCTGGAAAAGAGACGGCTGAGGGGAGATATGATAGAAGTCTATAAATTAATGAACGGAGTGGAACGGGTAACGTAGATCGATTGTTTACCTTATCAGAATATAGAAAGACTAGGGGACATGCAATGAAGCTACAGGGTAAACTATTTAAGACTAATAAAAGAAAATATTTTTTCACTCAACGTGTAATCAAACTCTGGAATTTGTTACCGGAGGATGTAGTAAAGGCTGTTAGTGTAGCTGGGTTTAAAAAAGGTTTGGACAAGTTTCCTGGAGGAAAGGTCCATAAACCATTATTAAGAAGGGACCCAGGATATCAATGCTTGAACCAATACAAGCATTGTGGAACCTGTGTCCCTTGGGGAAACTGCTAGGTACGTATGACCTAGATTGGCCACTGTTGGAAACAGAATACTGGGCTTGATGGACCTTGGTCTGACCCAGTATGGCATATCTTATGTTCTTATGTACCGATACATGTTGAACCATCTGTAGCAGTCTTAGCGGTGCCAAAGCCGCTAAGAGGGCTGCTAGACTGCGTTTGATAGCGAGGATTCTGTGATTCATTGCTCCTGCTGATGCCTGGGTGTCGGTACAGGTGGAAGCGGCTACGACCCCAAAACATGGCACCAGTAGTTCCGCAGAGGTGGCGGCCTCTGGAACATTCTGGATCCCCGTTAGTGCTTTGGAGCCCGAAGACTCCTGCAGCGGCTGTTTTGCCGGTGAAGTATCCTCGAGGCAAACGCCAGTGGCATCTCGATACTTTGAAGGAGATTTACCCTTCGAGGACCGGCTAGTCTTAGAAGACTTCAATTTGGTTACCTGAGATCCATGGGAGGAAGATGAAGCCCTGGAAGACATCGATGCAACTGACATCGTGTCGGCGGCAAAAAGGGTACCGAGTTTTGCAGCTCTATTCTGCAGGCCCCTTTTGGTCATCCTCGTGCAGGAGAGACACTCTGGTGGACAATGTTCAAGACCCAAACATTTTAGACACCAATCTGTGTCTGTAACAGAAATGGTACCGCCACATTTTGAGCATTTTTTGAAACCACTAGCTGGTTTCTCCATGCTTGAAGAAAAATGGGCCTAGTGCCCAAAATGGCACCTAGCATCAGAAGCAGGGAAAGATCCCTGAAGAAATACAAGGGGTTTTCTTTGTTTGTTTTTTTAAAGGAAAGAAGAGAACCAGCGGTACCGGTAGGCGAATGAAGGCAGACACGACCACAAAAAACAAGAAATAAAGGTAAATTTTCTGCAGTGACAGGGTACCATGTCCTGTCGGCTCCGTGGAAAATGAACAACTGAAGTGAGAGGTACAGAGGCGGGAAGGCAGCATGCATGCGCTGTGGGATGCTCCCAAAGGCTTTCCTATTGGACGCTGGGGAGCATTCCCGCGTGGGCTCCGTAGGTACCGACGCTACCCATATGTGAAGACTACATTCCTGCTTGTTCCTGGAGATAGGCCACAGACCGTTTTAGTAGCTGCTCTCTGCACCAATTCCATTATATTTCCTTTTATGGGTCTGTTCTCCAGAACTGCTCACTACTCCAAATGAGGTCTCACCAAAGACTTACACAGGGGTACCATCATCTCCCTCCTTCCTGCTGGCTACTCCTCTCCCTGCGAATTCAAGCATCCTTCTGGCTTTCACAGTAGCCTTTTCCATTCATTTAGCCACCTTAAAATCATAAAATCACCACCAGGTTGTGATGTTTTGGGGACAGAAGTGCTTCATCCCCTATACCATACTGCTCCCTTGGATTTTCACAGCCCAAATGCATGACCCTGCATTTTTTAGTACTAAACCTCAGTCAAATTATTAGTCATTCAAGCTGCTCAATTCTGTGTTATGTACATCTTCCTGTGTGCCTACTCTATTGCAGATTTTGGTTTTATCCGTAAAAGAGGCAAACCTTACCCAACTGCCCTTCTGCAATATCACTTACAAAAATGTTAAGAATCAGACCAAGGACAGATCCATGTGGCATACTACTGGTAATGTTCTCCTCAGAGTGAGGTATGTTTATCTGCACCCTTTTGTTACCTCCTACTCAACCAGTTTCTATCCCAGTTGGTTACTTTAGAGTCCCTCTATCGGGTGCTCTATAAGTCACTTGTGCAAAACAGCGTAAAAGGCTGTTTTAAGCATACCACATCTAGCACTCTCTTGCTATTAAACTCTCTAGTCACCCATTCAAAGAATAGGTAGATGTCTCAAAAATCTCAACTCAAGCTTGATACCACCTAACATTAGCTAATCTTTTAATCACTAGAATTCAGGAGCAACATTTCTCAAGTTTCTACTTAAAATCCAGCATTTCTTACTTTCTTGCTAAGTATCCTCTGCACCAGGCCTGGAAGCCAATGATGACATCTGTGATCTTCAGGTCTCTCTCCTCCTCAAGGTGAGCAAGAACACCAGCTCGGAAAAATACTTTACTTTGTCCAATCCGATAGAGGTTGGGGTCCAATTCAAGTGCTTTGATCTAGAGCAAGACGACATTACAAAGCTGTTTTGGGTTTTCCAATTGCAATATCAAATGCTGGTTCACTATTAGGAAACCCTGATATTACACATTGCTTTATAAATAAAGAACATGAAGTTGTCCAAAGCCTAACTCATGCACCTGAAAAAACCCCACAGTTGAAGGCTAAGGGAAATGCTACAGACCCTACTAGGTAATTTCAAGTAAACACCTTAAAAGTGAAAAAGTGGGATGAATACACATTAGTTGGTGGCTCTTAAATGCCACATTTAGGCTCAGACAAACTAATCTGGAGAGTGTTAAAGTTTCCAGGTCAAGCACCCAAGGTCTCTGTATGAAAAAAAATTAGTCTATTGTCTGACTTCAATCCTTGCAGTTCACATGTTTTCATAAAGGTTTATGCTATACCATCATTCACCTTGCAGAATGTTTATACAGTACTAGGATTTACAAATACTGTTACTTAAACATGTCAGACTTGTCTTCTGTACATTCCAATTGATGACATCTATTACTTGCCAATTGTATGATAATGTTTTGCAATTAGCATTTGTTGTGTTTATTCACTGCAGTACCTTAGACAGCCTTAGAAAAGCATGAAGTTCTGTAATAAAGAGTACAGTAATTGCATCTAAGATTTTTGTTGGGCTCAAACAGCTACCCTTCCTAGCCTACAGATACATGGGATGAATCTTGAAAAATGGCTAAACTTAGCACATTATCTGCTTAGAGTATGATCTAGATATACCATGAGCACACAAGCTTGTTTCCCATCCATGAAGCCTTTAGGAATCGAATTCGGAGTAAGAATTTCATATCTAAAAAAAAAAAAAATAGAGCAGTCAGTCTGAAAAGTGATTTGTATTACTGACTGTTGCAGTCAAACACTGACAATGATTTAAGCATTGCCAAAAATCACTGGCAACTATTTGTGACAGTTTAAAAACAAACAAACCACACATACACAAGCCCTTGCTCTATGCTTAATATTCAGGTGAATCACTGCTGAAGTTTTATTATGTTGGTGGCCCATTTAAACTTAGGATCAGTTTTTTGTCTCAGATATTTCCTCCTGGTTTTTTTGGGCTTCTATTTCAGTTCAATCAGAACTGGCATTGACAGCACCATAAGCCTTCATCTACAGCTGTCTGTATCTCATCCCCATCCCGACTTACATTCTACCAGCCAGTGGTGTGATATTCTGCTCTCAAGAAAGCATGCCAGACAGCTGCAGGTCACTGCTGCCTCAAGAGGCACCTCTTCTGAGGCACACATTCCATGCCTCTCATTGGCCAAGTGGCAATACTATTTTCCTTTCACCCTAGGTCTGAGCATACCTTCATGAAATTCCCAGGACCGTCATCTCTCCCTACTCTTATCTGATCCTGTCATTACAGCTACAGTCCTTAGCCAGGGGCCACAAACAAATCGCACCCCCCCACCCCAAAGCTTAGTATATATAATCAAGTCTGACCAAGTAATGTCACTTGAGTAATGATTAACTCTCTCCTGAGGCTTCCGAACACTGCCTCCTTAGCAGTGCTGGCCTGAGGACCTAAACCTAAGCCTCTTGTATGGTGCTGTGTAACAGTTGCAGACATTCGGTTTCCACAGCCAGATTCAAACTTTAGTCACTTTGGTTTATAACAGCATACATTTGTGCAGAAAAAAAGGGCACAAAATTTGATTTTTTTAGGTTTAACATTTGAAATCGCTCTATGACTTACCTTCAAGATTTTGCCTGCATGATTTTTGTGAAATTTTGTGCGTCTTCTTGAAGTTGCGAGAGATTAAGTTTTGATCAGAATTTGCCCTAAACCAATGTTTGGTACTTAACATGCATACGTCAAATTATGCATTTCAAAAGGTAGTGGGGAGGGAGTGAAATCACTAAGCTTAATCGACAGCTGAGCAAGGAGCTCCATGGATTCATCTGACAAAATGGTGTTTTAAGTGTGTCGCAGACACTTCTGAAATTGTGGTGATTAGCAGCTATGCCAGGAAAGCTCGAGGTTGGAAATGATGACCACAGGCCAAAAAAAAACTGGTAGATCTTCAAGGGTTTGCCTATCAAGGTCTGAAGGCCAATGATCGTGGACATGATGGCAGAGGAGCATTCAGAGCTCAAGGCGTCTACAGAGGCGGTGACTAAGCAAGTTTTTAAATGGCAAAGGTGCACTGGTCCAAATTACAAGATGAGCTGTGGGCCTGGTTTGTGGAGATCCAGAGATTGCTGGAGTAAAGACTGAAATTGCAGAGGTGATGGCAGAGCTCATGTCAGAGGTGGAGGAGGTGGGGAGGAAGCAGAGTGCCAGGTGGGGGAGCCCTCCGAAGAGATCGAGCACTTGCAGAGGCAGATAGAGGCAATCTTAAGGCGGCCATAGCACTTGAGGATCTGGAAAACATTTTGCCATAACAATCTTCATATAAAAGGAGTACTGGAACTGATGGAGTTTAAGGACTAAGTGTAGCGCAAGGAATATTTCAAATGCTACTGGACAGAAGGGTGCAGAGGTGGGCACCTGTGAGACCAAGGAAATTAAGGTGGAGGGGTGCATAGGGCTCTTGACCGAGCAAGTGGACAACTGCCATGTAACATTGGGGTCTGCCAACACAAATTCAGGGCGAAGGAGCAGATTGTGGCTCAAATGAGAGCTGTGGATCATTTTGACTGGAGAGGCTACAAGATAGTGGTTTTTGCAGATCTTCCAGAACAATCATCGTGAGGAAGGAATTTCAGGGTCTCACAGAAAGGCTGCAGAGACAATATACGGAATACGTAAATTTATCCAAGAGGATTTGCCTTTACCATGAATGGAATTACAAGAGCAACGGCTATAACGAAGAACTTGGAGGTAAAGCTAGTCACACAGCAGGAAGGACGTTCCAGTGTTGGAGATTGAGTTGGGTGGCAGGCAGCCAAATGCAGAAAAAGTATAGTTACTCACCTGTAACAGGTTCTCTGGGGACAGCAGGAATTAGTCTTCACATATGAGTGAAGCTGGCGCAGACAGAGCCTGTGCAGAAGCATCTCTCTAGCTTTCAAAGAAACCTTTTGGGAGATGCACTACTCATGCATGATCCCCTTGCCACCCAAGGGTGCCATCTTGCCTCAGTCCAATGACATAGTTAAGACAGCAAAATTAAAATATGGTAAATAAGCAACTCTAAGGAGAGGAAGGAGGATTGTGAGGACTGATTTCTGCTGTCCCTGGAGAACACCTGTTACACGTAACTACACTCTTCTGGAACAAGCAGGAAGTCAGTCCTCACATATGGGACTCCCCAGCTACAGGCTACAGAGAACTTGTACAGAATGCCATGGGAACCAGAGGTGGTGAACCATGAGCTGCAGCAGTTGAATCCCAACTGAGAGACTCTCCCAAGACCCAAATGTCCAACAGGGAACCAACACTGGTAGCCTGAACACAGAAAAGACAGAAGGCAGGAGTTGCCTACACCCAGAAGAGATTACAGAGTACAGCCTGTCCGAAGGCACTGTCCTGTTGGGACTCCCTCTTCCAAGCAGTAGTGAGCTGCAAAGGTACCGACCGAAGACCAGGTGGTAGCCTGTCAGATTTCTGTCACAGGTACAGAATGCATATTTGGCAGAGGCAGCCATGGCTCTGATGTGATGTGCCATGACTTGGTGGTACAGTGCGATTCCAGCCTGTACATGGGCAAGAGAAATGCAGTCTGCCACCCAAGTGGACAGAGTTCACTTGGTCACTGTAAGCCCCAGTTGACAGGGGTCATAGGAGACAAAAAGCTGAGGTGCTTTTCGGTGGCCCTGAGTCTGTTGCAGATAGGACAAGACCCTCTTACAATCCAGTGTGGAGAACAGTCTCTGCCTTGCCGGCGTGAGGCCTCGGGATAAAGGTGGAGAGCACCACCTTCTGACTGAGGTGAAAGGGGGACACCACCTTTGGAAGAAACTTGGGGTGTGCGTAGCACCAATCTGTTCTTGTAGAACATCTGTCATCAACCTGGAGCTCATCGACCCTGTGAGCTGACATGAGTGCCATGAAACATTCCAGGAGACGTATCACAGGTGGCAGGCAGCCAGAGCTCAAATGGCAGGCTAGTGAGCTCTGAGAGCACCACATTTATTTATTTATTTATTTAGTGTACACTTGTATCCCGCTACTTCCAGTGATCAGCAGCGGTTTGCTATACATAAAAGTGCGGCTGTACAGGCCAGGAATTAAAACATACATCATGATTTAGTGGAAAAGTACAGGTCATATCACTCGAATTATATGATTCACACTTGATTGCAGGCTAGTAATTTCACAAGTATATACATATTTACATGACGCTAGGGTATAATATTGGCCAGAACACGGAGTTCTTTCTTTGTACCTGTTGTGACCCAGTGTGAGTACATGGTGATTAGGCAGGATAGAAATGCATTTGGAAAAGATGAGTCTTAAGCTTTTTTCTGAAGTCCAACAAGTCACTGTTTGCTCTCAGTTCGCATGGTAGTTGGTTCCATAGCAGAGGCGCTATAAATGAAAATGCTCGGTTGCTGGTATTTGTTTTGACATATCTCAGGCTCCCCGGGACCAAGAGGGTATTGAGGTTTGGAGATCTTCTGCTTCTGTTATTTGGCTGTAAGGTGATAAGGGTGCTGAGGTAAGAGGGTGCTATATTATGAATGAGCTTGAATGCGGTGATAATGATTTTATATTGTATGCGTGCAGTGATTGGGAGCCAATGTAGGTCTATTAGTATTGGTGTAATATGATCCTTCAGGCCGGTCCCCATGATGATTCTAGCTGTCACATTTTGCGCCATTTGCAGGATATTGAGGGTTTTTTTAGGCAGACCCTGTAGTATGGCGTTGCAATAGTCCAGATGAGGAATGATGAGGGCTTGTGCTACGGTCCTGAAGTCAGAGTGATCTATGATACTACGTAGTGGTTGCACGATTTTTAGCTTGTGGAAAATGCCTCGATTGGTAATTCGGAGATGTTTTTCCAACTTCAGGTGGCAATCCAGTGTCAAGCCTAGGTATCTTATTTCGTTCTTTGTGGCGTAGACATTATTGTTCAAGGTGACTGTTGGTGGTGGGTTGAAGTCAGTGTTTCTGGACATGCACATCACTTCCGTTTTTTTGTGATTTATGGACATATTTTGTTGCAACCAGGTTTGGAGCTCACTGAGGCATTTCTCTAGTTGGCTGAGATTCGGGTTGTCGGCATCAAGTTGAGTACACAGCATTAGGTCATCAGCATAGATGTGATAACTGATCATGTGATCCTGGAATATTTTACAAGCTGGTCGAAGATAAAGGTTGAAAAGGAGGGAAGACAGGGCCGAGCCTTGCGGTATGCCTTGGGTTTGCGGGAATGGTGAGGCCATTTCGTTATTGAAGTGGACTTGCTGCATTCTGTCGGTTATGTAAGAGGAGAACCATTTCAGAGGGGTGCCTCTAATGCCTACTGTCGCGAGTCTGTTTAGTAGTGTGGGGTGATGTACTGTATCAAAGGCAGCTGATATGTCTATGAAAATGAGCATGTACATTTTGTTTCTTTCTTCCAGACCTTTAAGTAGTTTGTCCAGTAGGGCTAAGAGGAGGGTTTCTACACCATGATGCTGTCAGAAGCCATACTGGTGGACATCGAAGGCGTTGTCATCGATGTGGTCTTGCAGTTGTTGTTGCACTGCCTTTTCAGTGATCTTGGCAAGGAAGATATGCTTGATACTGGGCGGTAGGATGTAGGGTCGCTCTTGAGGGTTTTGTTCTTCAGTATGGGTCGGATGATGGATTTTTTGAGGTGCGTTGGCATTAGCCCCTGCGATAGCGATTGGTTCACTATGTGGGTGACGAATTGGGCAACTTCCTGTTTTATGTCCTTGACCCAGGTAGCTGGGCATGGGTCGAGTGGGGAGGTGGTGATTCTTAAGCTGGAGATTATGTTCATGATTTGCTTGACTTCTATGCTCCTGAAGGTGGACCATTCTTGGTACCGGGTAGTTCCTTCCGAGGTGTTGGTTGTTTGCAGATCCCACTCCATCGTTGGAGGGCAGACAGAGGGCTTGGGCAACGTAAGGCCCCGTAGGAAACAAGAAATAAGAAACTGAGCCGAGAAGGGCTTTCCCTCAACGGTTTGGTGTGCTGCAATAGCGCTCAGGTGCATTGAGTTAGACTTCAGTCCCACCTAGGAAAGGTGGAGTAGGTACTGGAGTACCAGCTGCACAGAGCAGAAGGGGTTTGCCTGCCTCTCGATGCACCACACTGAAAACAGATGCCATTTCAAGGCATATGCCCTTCTTATGGAGGCCTTGCGGGAGGCCAGAAGAACATCCTCCATGTCTTGTGGGAGTTTGAAGTTGGCTAAAGCTACCCTTTCAGCAGCCAAGTTGCAAGCACCAGGGACTCCAGACAGGGTGTAGGAGAGCACCCTCCTCCTGTGACAGTAGTCCTGGGGCATGGCCCAGGGGAATCAGATGCCATTGACAGACGCAGCAGGAACCAGGTTTGCCCAGGCAACCAGGAGGGCTATCAGTATCACTGATGCCCTGTCATGCTGGACCTTGAAAAGGGTCTTTGTAACCAGTGGTGTCACTGGGAAGGTGTAGAGAAGACCTTCCATCCCTAGAATGAGGAACACCTCTGCCACCACCTGGGATGGGTGCAGTTCACAGAAGCAGGGCAACTGTTGTCCAGACTGGTGAACAAATCCACTAGGGGGAACCTCAGAGTCAGAAAAGCCAAGAGGCTACTCTGGTCCAGGAGCCACTTGTGTGGCTGAAGGACTTTACTTAGCTTGTCTGCCAGGGCATTGTCCTGGCTTAGAAGGTGGACAGCCCTCAGCAGCATGCTGTTGTGTCACATATGAACAGATGGCTACTGCCTCCTGGCAGAGGGGGTATGGCCTAGTGCCCCCTTATTTGTTGACAGAACATTACAACTTGGTTGTCCATCTAGAGCAATACCAACTGGTGCTACAGCCAGTGGCGGAAGGCTCGGAGGGGAAGAATATTGCCTGGAGTTCCAGGGGATTGATCTGCAACTGGCAAACCATCTGGGACCAGCTGCCTTGGGTGCTGAAGTTCTCACAATGAGCTCCCTATCCCTGCAGAGAGGCATCTGTAGTAAGGACCCTCTGGAGTGTGGATGCTGGGAAGGACATCCCAGACTGAATGTGGCAGGGAATCTGCCACCAATCCAGGGAGTCCACCAGCTGGTGGGTCACCTTTACCCTGTCTTGAAGCCTGTCCATGGCTTGGGTCCACTGGGAGCAGAGGACCACAGCTTAGTCCTCATGTGCAGGTGGGCACACAGGGTCATGTGGACCATGAGGCCATGTGGCCTAACAGGCAGAGAAGGCAAGTAGGTACTGACTGGCAATGCTGCATCTCTGTGGCTAGCACCCTGAGGTGTCCTGTCCTCTCCAAGGGAAGAAGGCCTTTGCCTTGAGGGAGTCTAGCTGAGCCCCTACGAACTCCATGTACTGAGCCAGAGAGGTGGAGTAGTTTATGACAAACCCCACATGCTATGACATGGATGGTGCCCTCGGTGGTGTGATGTACCTTTGCAGCTGTACCTCCCCTTATGAGCCAGTTCAGGTAGGAAAAGATGAAGGCAGACTGCGATGACCACTAGGCACATTGTGAAGACCCTTGGCAATGACACCGGACCAAATGGTAGCACTCTGTACTGGTAGTGACCTCCCACCATGAACCTGAGGTGCTGTTGGTGGCAGGGATGGATAAGGATGTGTGTGTAAGCATCCTTCAGGTCTAAGGAACATAGCCAGTCCCCCCACTGGAGGTATGGCAGCAGTGTTCCAAGGGAGAGCATCTTGAACTTCTCCCTCACCAGAAATCTGTTGAAGTTCTGCAGGTCCAGGATGCGCTTGGTAAAGAGGAAGTATATGGAGTAGAAGTCTCTGCCCCAGAGTTGGTTGGGCACAATCTCCACCGCCTTGTCCTCAAGGAGGTCTGCAAGCTCAGTGAGGAGCTGGGTCTGGGGAAAGAAGCCTTATGATTTCTGCTGGGAAGAACGAGGGTGGTGTCTGTTGCAAGTGGAGAAGGTAACCCTCCGACTACTTGCAGTACCAAGGAATCTGAGATGAAGGAGGATACCTGTGGGCAAATGGGGCCAGATACCCTCCTGTGGGCTGCTGAGAGTCTCTTGGGGGAAAAACGGCCACACCCTAGAAGACGAAAACTCCCTCCAAGCTGGGCCAGGGCCAGTGCCTGGGTCTTAGGATTGTAGGGGCTGTGCCCTTGACCTTTGGTCTGTTGTCCCTGCTGTGGGGCAGAGGCAGCCTGGTACTGTGGGCATTAACAAACACCACCTTTATCCTCAGGAAGAAAGCCTTGGGGAAGAAGCCTCTTACAGGGGTGCAGAGGTCTTCTTAGAGAGTCTAGTCCAGTCCAGGAATAGTCTCTCCCCACAGCCTTGTCAAATATGGGTTTTCTGAAGAGATTCTCGCTGGTGTAAGGGACATCTATGAACTTGTCCTGGGCCCATTGCTCAAGGTCAGACGACTTAAGCCATGCTTGATGTCAGGCCCCAGTGCCTGCGGCAGCCACTCTGGCTGAAGATTCAAAGCCATTGTGTGCTGCTTGAAACAGGAACATTGCACACTCCTTGACAGCTGAGGCCAGTGATTCGTACCGCTGAAGAGGTTCCCCATCAAGGCCTGCAGAGAAAGTGTAGTTATTCACCTGTAAAGCATAGCTACTCACCTGTAACAGGTGATCTCTGGGAACAGCAGGAATTTAGTCCTCACATATGGGTATTGTCGGTACAGATGGAGCCTGCCTGGGAACGCTCCCCAGCGTCCAATCAGAAAGCTTTTGGGAGCATCCCACAGCGCCTGCGTGCTGCCTTCCCGCCTTTCCCAACTGCCTCTCTCCAGTTGAGTTTTAAAGCTGAGAAAAAGAGAGAGAGAGGAAAAGGAAAGAGATAGAGAGATACAACTCCCAGGGGAGGTGGGTGGGTTGTGAGGACTAAATTCCTGCTGTTCCCAGAGATCACCTGTTACAAGTGAGTAACTATGCTATCTCCAGGAACAAGCAAGAATGTAGTCATCACATATGGGGACTCCCTAGCTTTAGGTGCCAGGGAGAGACCCCAGAAGTTGTGTGTCCCTGAAAAGGGCTCCACCTCCCCCCATGGATCTCTGGCATCCAACCAGGGACGGTGGGTAGGAGTTGATCAGGTATGGAACAGGTATTTGAGAACAGCCTGACCAAACAAGGCATCCCAGCGGGAGTCCTTGTCCAAGCAGCAATGGGCTGTAAAAGTATGAACCGAAGCCCAAGTGGCTGCTCGACAAATGTCGTCGATAGACACAGAGTGCAGATGAGCCATTGAGGCTGCCATGGCTCTCACATTGTGAGCTGTGACATGGCCCTCCAGAGAAAGGTTCTTACTCTGATAGGCGAAGGAAATACACTGAGCAATCCAGTTAGATAGTGTTCTCTTGGAGACGAAGTCCCAAATGAGAAGGATCAAAAGCAACAAAGAGTTGAGAGGACTTTATGTTGCTGTGTTCTTTGTAAGTAAAAAGCTAGAGCTCTTTTTTTTACAGTCCAAGGTATGAAGATTCCTCTGTATTTGATGCATGAGGCCCCGGAAAAAACACAGGTAGGTAGACCGCTTGGTTCAGATGAAAAGGCGAGACCACCTTAGGCATAAAGTGT
Organism: Ichthyophis bannanicus; assembly: GCA_033557465.1. NCBI lineage: Eukaryota > Metazoa > Chordata > Amphibia > Gymnophiona > Ichthyophiidae > Ichthyophis > Ichthyophis bannanicus. Next base: position 1,111,338,774 of record CM066031.1, read on the forward strand.
GGATGAGTCCTAAGGATTACCTTGTCATGATGGAACCTTGTATAAGGTGGATTAGCTATTAGCGCTTGCAACTCACTAATGCGGCGTGCTGATGTGATTGCAATGAGAAAGATAACCTTCCAAGAAAGGAATTTCAAGGAGATGGTAGCTAAAGGTTCGAAAGGTGGCTTCATGAGCTGCCCAAGAACCAGGTTTAAGTCCCATGCCACCAGTGGTGGCCTAATGGGAGGCTTAGTTAGAGGAGGCCTCTCATAAATCTTGCTATAAGAGGATGAGAGGAAATAGGCTGTCCATTTAGAGGCTTAAGGGAAGCTGCAATAGCACTCTAATGGACTCTTACTGAATTTGTCTTAAGGCCTGCATTAGATAAATGGAGATACTCCAGCAAAGATTCCAGAGGTATCGCAAGAGGGTTAAGACCCTTTTCCGAACACCAAACAGTAAACCTTTTCCACTTGAAAGTATAAGAGCGTCTAGTGGAAGGTTTTCTGGAAGCATAAAGAATATCTTTCACTTGCTGAGAAAGATTAAGAATGTGGAGATCTAGGCCTTCAGCAACCAAGCCCTGAAATGCAGAGAATGGGGATTGGGATGCCATAACATTCCGCCCTCCTGAGATAGGAGATCTGGAGCAGACCCTAAATCCAGGGAGGGAGCTTGAGAGAGATGAAGAAGCAGAGGGTACCACACTTGCCGTGGCCAATGTGGTGTTATGAGAATTATACGGCCTCTGTCTCTCTGAAGCTTGAACAGGGTTTTGGGAATTAGGGGAATGGGTGGAAAGGCAAACAGGAAGTCTTGACCCCAGTAAAGGAGGAAAGCATCCCTGGCCAGAGCCCCCTGAGCTGGAGTTCTGGAACAGAACCAGGGAAGTTTGGCATTCCACGGACTTCAAAGAGGTCTATGTCCGGGATTCCCCAAAGTTGAAAAATCCTGTCACCTGATCTGCATGCAGAGACCACTCGTGTGGAAGCAGAACCCAACTGAGTCTGTCTGCCCAAGAGTTTTGGATGCCTGGAAGATATACTGCCAGTAGATGAATCTGATGCTCTGTGGCGAGAGCCCATAGTCGCAAAGCTTCGTTGCAAAGCAACAGAGAGCCTGTTCCCCCTTGCTTGTTCACATAGAACATGGTTACTTGATTGTCCGTATGAATGAGGACTGTCTTGTAGCTGAGCAGGGAGTGGAACACTCACAGAGCCAGGAAGATTGCTCTGATTTCCAAAAGATTGATATGTAGACAACTCTCTTGTGGAGACCAGGTGCCCTGGGTGGAGAGGTCCTGCAGATGAGCTCCCCAACCCATTGGAGAAGCATCTGTTGTGAGAGTTGCTTGGGGTAAGGGTTGTTGAAAGGGGGACCCCAGCAACAGGTTTTGAGTGGACCTCCACCACTGGAGGGACAAAATGAGGCGACTTGTGTTTGCTATTTTGTCTGACAGGCACCCTGATGCCTGGGTCCATTGGGTGGATAAAGTCCACTGAGCTGCCCTCATGTGGAGGCGAGCATATGGAACCACATGCACGGTGGATGCCATGTGGCCTAGTAATTGCAACATTTCACGAGCAGTTAGGTGAGGCTTTAAGCACTGCTTGAGAAGCTAACTGCACCAAGTGAAGGCAACGGGCCTGGGGTAGATAGGCCCTTGCCCTTGTGGTATACAGGAAAGCTCCTATGAACTCTAAAGACCGAGTGGGAGTTAGACTGGATTTTGGGATGTTTATTACCAGCCCTAAATACTGAAGGATACGCATTGTGCAGGATAGAGAAGTCTTGGCCTCTGACTGTGTTGGAGCTCGAATGAGCCAGTCATCCAAGTAAGGGAAGACAAATATCCCTAGAGTGCAGAGAAATGCTGCTACTACAGCCATGCATTTCGTGAACACCCTTGGTGCAGAGGCCAGACCAAAAGGAAGCACCCTGTATTGGTAGTGCTTTCCTTGAAAAAGGAACCGAAGGAACCTTCTGTGGGTTAGATGGATGAGGACATGTGTGTATGCATCCTTGAGATCTAGAGAACAAAGCCAATCCTGACTGAAGGTATGGTAGCAGAGCTCCGAGAGAAACCATCTTGAATTTATCCTTGACAAGGAATTTGTTCAATTCTCTGAGATCTAAAATAGGCCTGTAACACCCTGTTTTCTTTGGAATAAGAAAATAATGGGAATAGAACCCTGTGCCCTGTTGATGAAGAGGTACTTCTATTGCCCCTTGGGCAAGAAGGATGGCAACCTCCTGACCTAACAGGTTGATGAGAGAGGTCGGAGAATTGAACTGCTTCACTATTGTGTGAGGGGGAATGCTTGAAAAATGAAGCTTGTACCCCTCCTTTATGATGGAGGGTGTCCAATGCTCTGCTGTTATTTGCCCCCATCTGGTGGCAAAATGACAACCTTCCTGGAATGGTGGACGGTTCTAATCCCTCCAGAACCAGAAAGGCTAAGTTCTCAAGCTGAAAGTCAAAGGCCCTGAGGAGGCTGAGGCTGCTGAGCCGGTGGAGGCCTCGCAGCCTTTGCTTTCTTCTGTTTGGGTGGTTGCTGACGTTTGCTTGAAAACTGACCTGCAGAAGATGTCTGCTGAGCATAAGCAGGATAAAATCTTTTCTTTTTAAAAAAAGGTGTTTTCTTGAACTTCTAACAGGATAAGTAGTGGACTTGGATAGTCTATCCAAGGTGGAATTTTCAGCATCCATTTCATTGGCTTTTTCCTGCCAATCTTTACCAAACAGGTTCTCAGCAGTTCAAGGGATATTTCCCAATTTATCTTGTACCCAGAGCTCTAGATCCGATGCCTGGAGCCAAGCAATTCTAGGTGCACCTATGGCGATAGCCGAGGTTCTGCTTATACATTGAAAGCAGTCAAAGGCTGCATGGTTGGAAAATTTAGAAACATCTTGGGCATGTTTGACCCAAGTGAGAAAGTCCTGTCTTTTATCCTCAGAAATGAAAGGACTTAAAGTCTGTAAATTATCTGTGACCTCCTTTAGGAACATTCCCATGTAGACTATAGGAACTGATTCTGGCAGAAAGCATGGAAGCTTGGAAGACTCTACGTCCAAAAGCATCCAGGGTTCTGCACTCTCGACCTGGATTAGAGGCATGCCTTTTTTTTTTTTTTTTTATTTATGTGCTTTTCTATACCGCCCCTTCCAGAGATCAAGGGCGGTTTACAAGGAACTTAAAACAATACAGCAGAACAGTGCAATATTGCATTACATTAAACATTAAGTATTACATAAGAACTATGATACATGGAAAACAGTGTATAAGCTATTAATAAAAGGAACGTAACTATGTTACAAGGAACCAAAAATGGCAAGTTATTTACATGGTTAGCAAGAGTTATTTGCAGTCATAAGTACAATATTGGGAGGATGCTGACTTGAGGGGATATTCAAATGAAGTCTGGATTTAGGTGGGGTAAACTTGTGTTTGGTTAGTTGTATGTTCTTGTGTAGTAAATTTGATTTCAGGTTGTAGGTTGCTATAGTGTTGAGTAAAGAGGTAGGTTTTTAGTTCCTTCCTGAAAGATGTGAGATCCTTAATCTCTCTTAGGTTTAGGGGCAGTTTATTCCATTGGCTGGGAGCATAAAATGAAAAGGCAGTGTTGGAGGTTATTTGTTTTGATTTTGTCACGGCAATGGGAATTAGTAGCATGTTGAGGTTAGTTTTTCTTCTAGTTCTGTTTTCTTGTGGGGTTTGAAGTAGAGTTGCCAACTGTGATGGGGCTAGGTCATTAATGAGTTTAAAAGTTGTGACAAGTGTTTTATATTGAATCCTACTATAAATGGGTAGCCAGTGAAGAGCGTATAGGATAGGAGAAATATGATCGAATATTTTAGCTTTAACAGTGATTGCACTTCTAATACTTCTCATAGCTGACTCCACCACAATAGAGTGGTGAGGAAGCTGAGTCTTATGGAAACCAGGACAAGGAGGGACTCGATACATAGTATCCAATTTATGAGAATGAGGAGAGGTGGTAAGAGGTGTTTCCCACATCCTCAACATGAGATCATATAAAATGGGTAAGGTAGCTGCCTCCTTAGAAGTTTTGGGATATTGTAAAATTTCCAACTCCTTGGCCCTTGGCTCTGTTTCAGGGGCCACAGTAATGGAGAGGCCCCGAGCCACCTCCCTGATGAAGTCCTGGAAGGACATATCCTCTGGAGGAGACATCCTGTGTTTAGGGGAGGACGAATCCTCTGGAAGAAGCATTGCTGCATCGACAGAACTTTCAGAATCCTCAGATTCTTCTGAGGACTCGAAGTATCGTCTGTCCGGATGCTCTTGCAGAGCCCGATACCTGTACTGACCAAGGTCGGTACCGGGAATAACTGGTACCAGAGAATTGGTACCGGAGAGCATCGGAGGACAGGGTACCGGCAGAGCAGACACCGATGCCAATGCTGATGCTATCGGTACCGATACCGATGCCAGTGCCGGTGGAGTTGTCTGTCACAGTACCAAGGGCGTCGATGCCGCAAGGAAAGCCGCCAGACTGCGTTCCATAGCCAGAACTCTGGTCTATTGACGCCAATGCCTGGATGTCATACCGGTGGAGACCACGGGTACCCCAGAGCATGGCACCAGGAGGTCTGTCGAGGCCGAGCCATCGAGAACATCCTGGAACCCCGATAATGCTTCGGAAGCCGAAGCCTTCCGCCGGGGTAATTTTGCCGGTGCAGAATCCGAGGGCAACGCCAGAGGCATCTCGATGCTTAGGAGATCTACCCTTCAAGGACAGGCTGGATTTATGTTTAGTTACCTGAGATCTATGGGAGGAAGAAGCAGCCCTGGAAGACGTTGATGCCACCGAAGCAGCAGAGGGAAACAGGGTACTGAGCTTGGCAGCTTGGTTCTGCCGACCTCTTTTAGACATCATGGCAAAGGACACACAATCCGTGATGGAGTGGTCAGGACCTAAATATTTTAAACACCATTCATGGGTGTCGGTGACGGAGATGGTACCGCCACACTTGGTGCACTTTTTAAAACCCGAGGCAGGTTTTTCCATGTTAAGGAAAACGTTTTTGGGCCTAAGGCCCAAAAAGGCGCGTACACCTGAAGAAAAGGGGAAAAAAAAAGATTTTTTTTTTTTTACAGAAATAAGAAAAGACCGACCGGCGGTACCGGCAGAGCGTCAAAGAAAGCAGACTCGATCACAAAAAGAAAGAAAAAAAATTCTTCTGCGGTGACAGGAACATGACCTGCTGGATCCACGGAAAAAGAAGAACTGGAGAGAGGCAGTTGGGAAAGGCGGGAAGGCAGCAAGCAGGCACTGTGGGAGGCTCCCAAAAGCTTTCTGATTGGACGCTGGGGAGCGTTCCCGCACAGGCTCCGTCGGTACCGACGATACCCATATGTGATGACTACATTCCTGCTTGTTCCTGGAGATCAGGTATTCTCCGGGGACAGCAGGAATCAGTCCTCATATATGGGTGACATCAGCACAGAAGGAGCCGGCACAGAAGCATCCCCCCAGCTTTCAAAGAAAGCTTTTGGGAAATGCCACCATGTATGCAGTTCCCTTCCTGCCCAAGGGTGCCATCTTGCTCAGTCAGATAACATAGCTAAAAGACAGCAAAAAATAAAAGATTGTACAATAGCAACACCAAGAGCAGGAGGGAGGGTTGTGAAGACTGATCCCTGCTGTCCCCAGAGAACACCTGTTACAGGTGAGTAACTACGCTTTCTCTGGGAACAGGCAAGAAGTCAATCCTCACATATGGGACTTCCCAGCTACAGGCTACTGAAAACCCATAGCAAAAACAGGGCTCCCACAAGGAGAGCCGCAAGCAGCAGCAATTTTAGTCTGTGCACACAGACCACAGTAGGACCCCCATGTCCATTGAAACCAGCACTCTTGTAGCCTGAACACAGAAGGGTCGGAGAGCAGGAGTTGCCTAGACCCTGAAAAGGTTACAGAGCACGGCCTGGCCAAAGACAGTGTCCAGGCAGTAATGAGCTGTGGAAGTATGGACTGAAGACCAGGTGGTGTCCCGGCAGATGTCTGCCATCGAGACAGAGCACAAGTTTGCCACTGAAGTCACCATGGCCTGGACACGGTGTGCTATGATACTGCCTTCCAGTGGGAGCTTTGCCTGCCCATAAGCGAAGTCGATACAGTGCGCCACCCAAGTGGACAGCGTACACTGGGTCACTGCCTCCCCCAGCCTATTGGGGTCATAGGAGATGAAAAGCGGAGCAGCTCTGTGGTGGCCTTGGGTGTGTTGGATGTAGGATAAGGCCCTCCTACAGTCCAATGAGTGAAGGACAGTCTCCGCCCAGCTGGAGTGAGGTCTTGGGAAGAAGGTAGGAAGCACCACTTCCTGATTAAGGTGGAAGGGCAACACTACCTTCGGCAGGAACTTGGGATGCATGCGAAGCACCACTGTGTTCTTGTAGGACCTGGTGTAGGGTGCCTCTGCCACGAGGGCCTGGAGCTCCCTAACTCTGCAAGCGGAGGTGAGCGCAACCAGGAAAAGCACCTTCCAAGAGAGGTAGCGAAGGTGGCAAGTCACCAGAGGCTCAAAGGGCAGGCGAGTAAGCTGCCCCAACGCCACGCTGAGGTCCCATTTGGTCACCAGAGGGCAAACCGGGGGTTTTGACTTGAGCAAGCCCTGAAAGAAGTGAGACAAAGGTTGTACCGAGAGGGGCATATCATCCACCAGGTGGTGGAGCGTCACCAGGGCACAAAGGTGCATTCTGAGTTAGATCTGAGCCCGGATTGGGAAAGATGGAAAAGTTACTGCAACATCAAAGCCACCAGGAAGGAGAAGGGATAAGCCCAATGATCGGTGCACCAAACAGAAAACTTGTACCATTAGAGGGAATATGCCTTCCTAGCAGAAGCCTTGCGAGAGGCCAGCAGAATGTCTTCCACCTCAACCAGAAGGTTGAGGGGGGCTGAGAGTCACCCCTCTCAGCTGTCATCAAGAGGGACTCCGGGTTGGGGTGTAGAAGAGTCCCCCCTCCTGAGATAGGGCAGTGCCCAAGGGGATGGGGGCGCCAACTGCACAAACAGCAGGAACCACGGCTGCCAGGGCCACCTACAAGCTATCAGGATAAGCGAGGCCCTGTTGGAGGATCTTGAACAAAGTTTTGGCGATCAACCATGTGAGGGAAGGCGTACATGAAGCCTTCCGACCATGAGACTCGAAATGCATCTGCTACCACTCTGGAGGGGCGGGCCTGCCGGGAGCAGAAGCGGGGCAACTGAAAGTTGTCCAGACTAACGAACAAGTCCATCATGGGTTCCTCCCAGAGCCGGAAAAGCTGACTGGCTATCCTGGGGTCCAGCTGCTACTCATGAGGTTGTAGAGCCCTGAGTGTCAGCCAAGAGGTTGTCCTGGCCTGGCAGGTACACTGCCCTCAGGAGGATACCCTGTTGGATTGCATACAGAGCCAGTGCCTCCTGGCAAAGGACATGGGATCCCATGTCCCCTTGTTTGTTCACAAAAAATATCGGCACCTGGTTGTCTGTCTGGACTAGGACTGGCTGGTGGCACAGGTGGCAACAGAAAACTGAGCGAGGTGTATCACTCAGAGCCCCAGGAAGTTGATCTGGCAGGTGCTCTCATCTGGCAACCAGGTGCCCCGAGTGCAGAGGGCTCTGCAGTGGGATCCCCAACTGAGTAGGGAGGTGTCCTTGGTGAGGACCCTCGAGTGGCTGGAAGGGCATGCCTACTTCTAGGTGTTGGGGCAACTGCCACCAGACCAGGGAATCTGCCAACTGGCGCGACACTGCAACCCTGTCCCGGAGGTGGTCCATGGCCTGAAACCAATGGTCCCGGAGACACCACTGTGCCGCCCTCATATGGAGGCAAGCGTCTGCGATGTGGACTGTGGCCATGTGCCCAAGGAGACACAGAAGGTGCTGTGCAGGCACCGACGGACGATTAATGTCTCGGGCCAGAGATCTGAGACTACCGGCCCGGTCCTTGGGCAGGAAGGCCTTGGCCTGGAGTGTGTCTAGCTTTGCCCCGATGAACTCCAGGCATTATGCTGGGAGGTGGTGAGACTTGGGGTAATTTATGACGAAGCCCAAGTGCTGCAGAACCTGAATGGTGCGTGCAGTGTCCTGCTGCACCTCAGGGGCTGTGCCTCCCCTTATGAGTCAGCCAGTCCAGGTAGGGAAACACCAAGGACCCCTTGGAGCCTGAGGAAGGCAGCCATGACCACCAGGCATTTCATGAAGACCCTTGGGGCAGAGGCAAGGCCGAAGGGACGCACCTGGTGTTGCAAGTGTTCGCCCCCTAACACACAAACCGCAGGAATTGCCTGTGGTTGGGGTGGATAAGGATATGGGTATAAGCATCCTTGAGGTCTAAGGAGCATAGCCAATCTCCCTGCTGGAGGTATGGCAGCAATGTTACAAGGAAAAGCATCTTGAACGTCTCCCTCACCAGGAGTTTGTTGAGGTTGTGCAGGTCAAGGATGGGCCTTAGGACCCCTGTCCTCTGGGACGAGGAGGTATGTGGAGTAGAGCCCTCTGCCGAGGTGGTGGGGCACCAGTTCCACCGCTTTGTCCTCGAGAAGACCTACCAACTCCTTCAGGAGACAGTCCCGCTGGAGGGGCAACCCGAGGGGCTCTCCCAGGAAATAAGGGGGAGGTGTCTGAGTCATGTGGAGGAGGTAATACTCCTCGACTACCCTTGGAGCCCAGGAATCAGTGGTGATCGACACCCACCTCTGGGCATAGAGGGCCAGACGCCCCCCTGTGGGCTACTGATCTCCTTAGGGTAGAGGCTATGCTAAAGGAGTCAAAAACTCCCCCTGGCTGGGCTGGAGCCGGTGCCTGGGATTTTTGAGTCTTCTGCTTATGTGGGCCATGCCCATGTCCCTTGGCATGCTGACCCTGTTGGGGAGGCATGCTGACCCTGTTGGGGAGGCCTGGTAGGGTGGGTAGTTTCGGTAAGCAGCCCTCTTCCTCGGGCAGAAGGGCTTTTTTCCCCTGTTAGGGAGGGGCAGTGGTCTTCTTGGAGAGCCTGGTCCTAGTCATGAACTCAGTCTCCAGCTCAGCCACCTTGTCGGTCATGGGTTTGCCAAAGAGGTTCCCCCCTTGGCATTGGATGTCGACCAATTTGTCCTGAACCCACTGCTCAAGGTCAGACGACTGAAGCCAAACCTGGCAGTGTGCACCATGCTCGGCACGGCTACCCAAGCCACCAACTTGAATCAGTCATAGGCTACTCGAGACAAATTTGGAGCACTCATGCACAGCCTTGGACAGGCTCTTGAGCCGCTGCAAAGGTTCCTTGGAGAGACCAGCCGAGAACCCGGTGAGTTCCTTTGCCAAGTCTCTCAAGTACATGCCCATTTACAGCTGGTAGGCCTGGACTCAGCAGATGAGCATCGAGCCCTGGCAGCACTTCTTGCCGAGAGCAGCGAGGAGTGAATCTTCTGGCTTTTCAGCCGACACATGGCTGACTCCACTACCATGAAATTGTGCGGCAGTTGTGACTTCTGGAAGACTGGACTCCAGTGGACCAGATACATCAAGTCAAGCCATTTGCTCACCACTGGTACCAACGCTGATGTCTCCCACATGCAGAGCATGAACCGTTCCAGGATAGGAGGAATGGGCACCGTGAGTGATTCCCAAGGAGGGGCCTCATACTGGAGGATTTCCAGCTCATCCACTGGAGGGTCCTCTGACTGTTGGGAACACCAGGGCCTTGGGCATGTCCTTGAAAAAGGACAAGCCCATGTCCTCCAGCAGGGACCGCCTCCAAGGTTGAGACTGGGGAATTGGAAGTGACGTCACGTTGGCAACTTATCAGGAGACGACTCATTCTGTCTCCCAGTACTCTGAGGATGACTCATAGACGGGCTGCTCCATGGGTTGAGGCTCCCAAAGCCATGTGGTCAAACCCTGGTAGACTGGCAGGGGATGACCGAGCTCCCGTCAAGCAGGACGCCAAGCACGACCTCAACTGAGGATCGACTCGAGGTCGCAAGACCAAGAATCAGCTCGGCCTCCAGGGACATCTTGGACATCGAACGCCCAGTGGTCAACGCAGATGAACAAGACATGCCATACAACAGCGCCTGCTGCTGGCCAATTAAGGCAGACAAACTGCACTCCAGGGCTGCCATTCTGGACTCCAGGCCAGAAGGTTCTGCAGCCTTCAGTGTGGGCCCCGAGGAACTCTGGCCTGACGCCGACTCTCCCGAAGGGGAATCCTCAATGATAGTGTCTGGAGACAGAAGCCGGTCCATGACCGGGTCCTTCTGGGGGACCTTGGCAGGTCTCTCCTTTTCCCGACGCCTTGGACAAGCACCTTGGACTGCGGGAGCGGGCCAGAGAGGTTACCGGCCGGTCGGAACCATCCATGGATGCCACCTTCGAGGGTTTCTTCTTCCTGTGTTCCCCTGAGGGGGACCCCCTCTTCAAGGACCCAAGATGACGCTCGGGTTTGGAAAGCTCCTCCTGAAATATTGGGGCCTCAGACAAGGCCCTGGCCTTCGGTGGCATCAGCGATTCTGGGAAGAACTTATTGTGCTGCTACTGGCGGCTCTTCAGGGCCTTACTGGACATCCGTTTGTCGAGATCGTAGGCCTCTGGGTCATGGTCTGGCCCAAGGTAATGGAGGCAGCAGTCATGGTGTTGGTTAAGGACATTTTACAGCACCGATCACACTTTTTAAAGCCACTGGTAGCCATGGGGGGGGAAGTACCCCTGTGAGATCAAAGAGACTCTGGGCTGCCAGCAGGGAAAAAGGGCACAAAGACGCCAGAAAATAAAAAGAACGAAGACTATAAAAATGAACCAAATTCAACACTGAGGCACCGAGGACTGTAGGTGGGAAGAGTACCGGTGCAAGACCAGAGTAAAGTTGAAAACTCAGGCACAAAAAAAAAAAATCAACTTTTTCTGGGGCAAGTCAGACAGCGTCTCAAGGGCTCTGTGGAAAGGAGACTGAGCAAGATGGTACCCTTGGGCGGGAAGAGGACCACACGTGTGGTGGCATCTCCCAAAGGCTTTCTTTGAAAGCTGTGGTGATGCTTCCGTGAGGGCTCAGTCTGTGCCGACATCACCCATATGTGAGGGCCGACTTCCTGCTTGTTCCCGGAGAAAAAGGTGATCTCCTTTGCCAGTTCCTTGAGGTACATACCAGTGTACAATGGTAAGACTGGACTCTGCAAACCAGTATCATGACCTGATAGCATTTTTAGCAGAGGGCATCCAAGGTCTGGGTCTCCCTACCTGGGGGCACCAAGGAATGAGTCTTGACTCGAGTCAACAAATGACCGACTCGATTACCATTAAATTGTGAGAGCTGGATTTTTTGGAACACTAGGCTTCAGTGGACTCTGTACATGGAGTTAAGCCATCTGCTCACAATGAGCACCAACCCTGTTTCTCACATACAGAAGAGGTAGCGCTCGAGGATCAGAGAGACAGGCACCGTGAGAGCCTCCTTCAGAGGGGCCTTGTACTGGAGGCTCTCCAGTTCTTCTGTGCAGGGGTCCTCCCTCCACTTTGATCTCAAACATGAGTGCTTTTGCCATATCCCGCACAAAGCTTAAATACGCTTAAATATGCTGAAATATGCATAAATCATCACTTGCATTACTTTAAATGCTTTTGTTTATCAAGCGGGTCTCAGACTGTTAGGGAGCTCTCGCAATGACATTTGCCATTAACTGCTCCTTTTTGCATCAACGACCCATTTTTTAAAAAAACTTTTGTAAAACCCTGGTGCTGTAGGTCCAAGTGATTAAACAGACGTCCCCAATCGTGAAAAATAAAATGTATAAAGTCAGGCTTTATTTTTCACGATTGGGGACGTCTATGTTTAATCACTTGGACCTACAGCACCAGGGTTTTACAAAAGTTTTTTTAAAAAATGGGTCGTTGATGCAAAAAGGAGCAGTTAATGGCAAATGTCAATGCGAGAGCTCCCTAACAGTCTGAGACCCGCTTGATAAACAAAAGCATTTAAAGTAATGCAAGTGATGATTTATGCATATTTCAGCATATTTAAGCGTATTTAAGCATATGAGATAGTGTTAAGTTCAGTCTGGAATTATAGTATATGCTATTAGAGTAATTTATATATTTATTGGCTCGGGTGGGGAATAGCATCAGGACACTAAGACTGGTCTGAGGGGATGCCTTGGTGTCAACTGGGTGTCTGGGGTCTCCTCATCCTCAGTCTCCCAATCTGGCTCAAAGTTAGAAGAATCATCCAAGGTTCCATAGCTGGGTCCCAAGCCTGAAGCCCCCGGAGGACCTGTGGTCAAAGCCACATGCACTCAAGAGGACCAGTGTCCCGATGAATGGGACAGGGACCTTGTCTGAAGTCAATGGGGGTCTCAAGGACGGTGGTGCTTGAGGATTGGCTCTACCATTGGTGAGGCCCTCATGGTTGAGAGTCTGGTCGTCAGGGTCTTGCCTGATAGTTGGGCTAGGAGGGGCTAATGAACTGCTGCTGGGCTAGGCTGCCATCCTGGTCCCCATGCCAGGTGGGGCTCTGCAGCCTTTGACGTGGGCACAGATGGCTTTGGGCCTGGCATCTGTTCCATCAAGAGGGAGTCCTTGATCAGAATGACCTTGGGGGTCAGAGGCCAGTTGCCCAATGCTCACAACTCATTGCAGGGAAGCTTATGAGGCTGCTCCCACTCCAACCCCTCAGACTCACACCAATGACTGCGGGGCCTGGTGCAGGATTTACCCATTTTTTCAGATCCGTCCTCCAAGGCGACCTTCGAGGCTGTCAAGCTCTTCTTGCGTTCCACTTCTGGGGAGTTCCTCTGAGAACTTGCAGCATTTCGAGGCAGCCCAGTCATCACAGGGCACTGAAGTACCAGAGGGGGCCCTGGAGTGTGGCATTGCTGGGGACTCCAGCGCAGAGTCGGATCTATGGAAGAACTTCTCCTGCTGCAATTGACTGCTCTTGATGACTTTTGCAGACATGGACTTGCAAAGGTTGCAGCCCGAGTTATCATGGCCTGGCCCAGGCAAAGAAGGCAGCAGTCATGTGGGTCGGTGAGGGACATCTTACTGCACTGATCACATTTTTTTTGAAGACGGAGGGAAAAAAGGACCTTGAGCCTGGGCCAAAGTCAGAGGCCTCCTGGCCTAAAAAGGGCATGAAGTGCCAGTTGAGAAACACCTCATGAAAAAACAAACAAACCCAAGGAGCGATGCCAAAGCAAGCTGGCTTGGGGGCAGTAAGAGGAACCAGTACTCATACTGGGAAAGATACTTAAAAAGACATCCTGAGGGCTCCATGGAAAAAAGGAGACAGGCAAGATGGCAGCCCTTGGGCGGGAAGAGAACCTTGCATGTGTGGTGCATCTCCCAAAGGCTCTCTTTGTGAAGGAAGACTTCCTGCTTGTTCCCTGAGAAAAGCAGAAATGGCAGTTGATAAAGTGAATAAACGAATGAAGATTGGCCAGAATGGAGCAGAGAGACTTGAGTTCAATAAGGACATTTGTTATGTTTGCTTTAGGTTATGTTGCCATGTGTGGGGCTGCTGGGGTATGTTTGAGTGGGGCAGTGTGCGGTGGTGGTGGTGGGGGGGGGGGGGGGAGAGTGGACAGCATGAAGGATGGAGGTAAGAGAAGGGGGGAGGAGCTGCCTGAGGGTAATATATGATGAGGAGGGAGTATGGGGATGGAAGGAAAGAGAATGAGTGATTGTGTGAATATGTTTAGGAGGGTGCAGATGGAGTAAGAGGAGGGTGTCAGGTATCTGCAGGCTCGGGGATCACATCTCCATGAGAGCTGGTAAGTTGATAACCAGCAGAAGAGGGGGATGGGATAGTCTAGGAGGAGATGTTAAGGGTAGGAGGGTGGGTCTTCAGAGATACAATGTGGGGAGGGGTGACAAGGTACCAATGGGGAGGAGGTAGTAAAAATGTGGTTGGGGGGGGGGGGACGATGATTATGTACCTTAATTTAAAAAGGATAATATTCTAGGCAGAAGAACTTGGCAAGAGAAGAGGAGAGGAGAGGATGAGAGCAGATATCTTCATACAAGAAACATTTTTGAAATAAAGCAGGAAGGGTTGCGGTCAGAGGTATCACTGGGTGTACCTGGCTGCTAAGAAGGGGAGCTCCAAGAAAGGGGTGGGGATTCTCATTTCCAGGGAGGTAGAGGAGCAGCAGCAGGAGGCAATAAGGGATGGCAAGGGGAGATTTGTGATCTGGTGTGGGAAAATGTGTGTGTTTATGCACTGAGAGTCCAGGGCAATTTTTTGGGAGGGTGTTGGGAAAGGTGGAAGGGCTTAGGCCTTGTCTGATAATGGGTGGGGATTTTAATTTAACCCTAAATGAACAGGTAGGTACTTCTGGAAGGAAGGATGTGGGCATAAGGACCCCATAGGGTTCAACTTCCGAAGATGAGAATTGACATGTGGTGGCAGCAGGAGTAGAGTATGAGGGAATTCACTTTATTCTCATCTGCACCATTCATACAGCAGATGTGTTTAATTGATGAATCATTGACACCTCAAGTTCTGGGTGTGGAAATAGGTCAGATTATGAGGTTTGACCATGCATCAGTTTTTCTTAAGATGGATCTGCAGAGGGGGGGGGGGGGGAAGAAGTGTTGAGATTTTGGAGACTGAATAAATGCTTCTTAGAGGACAGAGAAGGGTTGGAGAGATTATGGAGAAATATGGTGATATTTTAATAACCAGTTAATGTCCTTTCCTTGAGTCCTGCTAGTAGACAAGTAGGTTGTGTTCCCCTACCACCAGATTAGTGGAGACAAAGAATCAATGAAAAGCCCAGATTTCAATGATATCACTCCCATGCCTCTATTCACCTCAGCTACCAGAGGTCCCTTCAGTATTTGTCCCAAAGCATATGGGAGCAACATGGTAAGCCTTACACGACCTCAACATGGGCAACGAGTAGTGAAAGAATTACGTACAAGAAAGCATAAACAGAAGGTTGTCAGTAAAATATGAACCTGCAGAGTCAAGTATAAAATCACAGCGGGCCAAAGGGTACTGCAGCAGAACGGAATCCAGTTCCAGGGGCAGGTTCTGGACTGGTTAAGCAGGACTCAAGGACAGGACATTAACTGGTAAATAAAATGTCACCACCCATATTGTCCTGCTAAACCAGACCAGACAAGTGGGATGTACCAAAGCTACAACTCAACATCTCGCAAAACCATCAAGCCAAAAGCCATATCCACCCATGCATGGACATGGCTCAACAAAATTGGAATTGATGTCCACATTGTTGCCTGACAAATGTCTGCAGGGGCTACTGAGCTCTGCCCACGAAGATGCTTGTGCTCTGGTACAATGGATGTGCAAACCCTCCAGAACTGGCAGGTTCCATAACAGATACACCAAGGAAAAGGACTTCTTAATCCAGCACCTCAAAGTTTGCTTAACTGCTGCCTTACCCTTGCACAGGCCAGCAAACAGCACAAAAAGATGGTCTGACTTACGTAAGGAATTCGTAACCTCCAAGTACCAGAGATGCACCCTCCGGACAACCACAAAGTAAAGATCCTTCTCCTTCTCCCAGCACTGCTCCTGAGAGGGCAGGTAAACCACCTGATTTACATGAAAGGGAGAAACCACATTAGGCAAGAAGAAAGGCACAGATCAAATAGACAGCCTCCTGTGAAAGACAAGATAATCCCAGCAAGACAGAGCCTGCACCTCTGAGATCAGCCTTCTGGAGCAGATCACGACCAAGACCACTGTCTTGAGCTTCAAATCCTTTCAAGTAGCGCACTTCAATGGCTCGAAGGGCACCATATCCAGATCCCAGGAAAGTATCAGACCAGAGGGGAAGACGCAGACACCAGCATGCGATGTCCGAGTGCAAGGCTTAAAGACTTAGCTACTGGACCTCAAACAGGCCAGAGCTGCTACCTGAGACTTTCAATGGGCTAAGGGAAAAGCCCTTTTCCAGGTCATCTTGCAGAACAGGCAGCAGAGATGGCACCTTGGCAGCAAACTGTTGAGTGCTGTACCATCACTCAAAGAGGCACCAAATCCATATGTATGCGAGCTTGGTAGACCCTCCCCCAAGCTCCGAGCAAAGTGAAGACCACCTCTTGCAAGTAACATTTACGCTCCAGCCATCTCCTTTCAAGAGCAAAGCTGTAAGCGAGAAGGGAAACAGGTCTTCCAGAACGATTAGTGTCTGCCACAATAGGCCCAGAGACATAGGCAACCGAAAGAGGCACCTGCAGCAGCCGCATCAGATTACCAAATCATGCTCTCCTCAGACAATCCAGCACCACCAGAAGAATCCTGTCCAGGTGGCACCCTAAATGCCAAATCACATGCCCCACCAAGAGCCACAGAGAAAAGACATACCGCAGGTACTAACTTGGCAAAGGCTGTGTTAAAGCACCAATGCCTTCAGATCCCATCTCCATATGGTGACTGAAGAGGCATCAAATTGGCAATGGAGTGGGTCACCATCAGATCCATTTGGGGAGACCCCAGCAAAACAAAAGCTTCCTGACAACTCCCATTGTTCAGGATTCAGTGTGCCAGCTGAGGAAGTCTGCTTCCACATTGTCCACGCTGGCAATGTGCTGAGCCAACAAGGCTAGGTGGTTTATCTCTGCCCAGGCAAACAAGAGAGCCATCTCCCCCAGAGCTACCCTGGCACGCCTCATGCTGTCTTGCTGATTTGAGATAAGCCACCACCCATGGCAATGTCGAAAAACACTATCTTCCTGGCCCTTGACCAGGGGCCAAAAATGCAGAACAGCCAACCTGATGCCCTTTACCTCGAGGCAGGTGGACCACACTACTTCCCTGTGGTTCTAATGGCCCTGGGCCTATAGTATTGGCAGTTAGCAGCCCCCCACCCCCCAGCCCAAGAGACTGGCATCTGTTGTCAGCAGGATCCAGGAGAAATCGTCCAGCAGCATGCACTTCCTCAGATGACAGGGCTACTGCCACCACTGCAAGCTGGACTCTACCATCAATGGGAGAGGCAGCCTGTGCTCAAACTCCAGAGAACTCTGGGACCACCAAGCCAGCAAGGACTGCTACAACAGTCACATGTGGACATGCCCACAGCACCATCTCTATGGTCGTCGCCATCAATCTGAGGAGCTGAAGATAATCCCAGACTATGGGAGCCTGCTGTGGACAGAACAGCCCCAGGCAATCCAACAGTCTTGACCACCTCTTCGGACAGGAAACCACTGCCCACTAGTGTTTCAAAACGTGCTCCCAGGAACACCAGGGACTGGGAGGGCAATAGCTGCTCATTCCCTGATTGATCACCCAGTCAAGGCTTTCCAAGAAGGACACCACTCTGGACACCACTTGAGATGCCTCTGAAAGAGAACGGACCAAGATGAGCCAGTCATCCAGATATGGATAGAGAGATCCCTTAGCACCATAGCCACTACCACCATGACCTTGGAGAAGGTCCTCAGTGTGGTGGATAGCCTGAAGGGGAGAGTGGCAAACTAAATGTGAGAGCCGAGCACAACAAAATGCAGATACTTCTTCTGATCTGCCCAGATTGCGATGTGAAAGTATTTGTTGACCCCCTTGAGGTCCAGAATGGGTTGGAAGGAGCCATCTTTAATTGGCATCACAAAATAGATAGAGTATCTGACCTTACCCCAACTCACCCAGGGAACAGGCACTACAACCCTTAGGAACAGCAACTTGCATAAGGTGGACCATACCACGGTAGTTTTGATTGCAGACTCAGAAGGGGAAACACAGCCATCTGAAATCTGCTCCTCACATTCTGGGACATAGCCGAACTGAATGGTGTTGGGCACCCAGCGATCCTGTGTGACCCGTACCCATTCCTGAAACAGGCAAAGCTTGCCTCCAACCAGAGGAACCAGGGAATGGTCCTGAAACCTTCACTGCAAAATCCAGGAGGGTCCACCTCTGGAGGGTACAGAGGTCCCTGGGCCTACAAACCCCACGAAAGGACAGAGCAAGCTTGAAGTCTGGAAGCAGAGGAGAAAGGCAGGTTTTCCAGATCAGTAATGACAAAAGTCCCAAGATACCTAGGCATCCTGCCAGTACATACCAAGCAGAGGGGTGGAGGCTGACAAAAAAGGTCCCTGCCCATTTCACAGGCCCCTTGATCTGTTTTCCAAAAGCCAGTAAGACTCAGGTCCTTCACCAGCTTCTCCAAATCAGCTCCAAAAAGAAGCTTCTTTGAAGGCCAGTTGTACTTTGGGAGGAGGAGTCTGCTACCAAGTGTTCGAGCTAGATAGACCTCCATGACAAAGTAGACAGGGCACTATTCCTGGACATCAAATGTACCAGATCATACATGGCCATCAGAAAGGAAGGCCGCAGCCAATTTCAAAAGAGGGGTAAGTATCTGACGGAAGACAATCCACTGAAGCAGTGCTCAAAGTCAGGCTCATACATGCTGACAACTGAAGGATAGCCAATGCTGTGGTGAACTGGCTCCTCAAAAAAGCATTCACTTTTCAGAGGATCCTTTAAGGCCTAGTCACCTTCCATAGGGATGGTGATTCGTTTAGTAACAGTGACCTGTGCATCCACCTTGGGAATATCAAACCACAGCACACACTCCTTCTCCAGGACAGCATACATCTTACACACTCTTAACCCCCGCAGCGGGGAGCTGGGGGAGTCCCACTCAGATCGGCTCATATTCTTTATCACCTCTGGAAGCTGGAAGACAGATTTCCACACCCCTTGCAGAAGCAGGTGCACTTTTGGCTCCTGCTCAGTCCTTGGAGCACCTGCCAAGTTCAAGGCAGATGAAACCCTGGCAATCAATGCCGCCAGTCGTCCTCCTGGAATAGGTGCATTACCCCAGCCTCACAGTCCTCTGAAGGCGAGAGTCCATCCTCTTCCACTGAGCCTAGCACAGAGACATCTGAATTCAAGTCAGTGTCCAAATCTCAAACTGGTCCAAGATGACCCCCATTCTCCAGAGAACACCCCTCGCTGGGGATGCTTAAAAACAGGGCTTGCACTCTCAGCCTGCCTCCCATAAAGCTGTCTGGGGGCACTAGAGGCCACAGGGTCTAAATTTCCATGCCAGAAGGATCAGGCCTGCTGCAAAAAGGAAAAGATACCGGGGAAAGAAAATCCAGAATCTGGAAACTCACCTCAAAAAAAAAAAAAAAAAAAAGACTTCCAACACCAAGGAGCATTGCCACCGCATATCCCCTAGAGGATGACGAACAGCTCATGGCCTGGTTGCCAGACCCTCTGGTTGGCTGGATATCCTTACCCATAGCACCATCAACTCCTGCCCCAAAGCAGGCAAGACCAGACTAACTGCATCCCCTGGCTGAGAGATGGACAGCAGGCCCTCCAGGGATAACTTAGAAGCTGCCATACAGGAAGAACAGAGTCCAGAGATGAGGTCCCTCGCTTGCCACAGGTTAAACATTTCCTGGAAGTAGACAGAGTTAAGGGAAGTATAACAGCATGCGCTAAGGCTGCGATGACCAGTAACTGCATGTTTACTGAAGTGCATGTTAATGGAGCCTTTTAAGAGTGACGTGTGTTAAACACACTTTGGAGCTGCTTGGGCAGAACATGCGACCACTAGGCACACAATAGGTAAACACTACTAAGGCACACAGAAAATGGCAGATAACCCCCACACCTCACCAATGGTGCAACAAAGGTACACCCTGAACTGCATCCCAGAAAGATGGAATCAGGAGCCCCCAACAAGGACAGTGATAAGGTCAAGCCTTGGTACTCACCCCCTAATGGCCCAGACCGAAAACTTGTGTGGGGCTCAGCTATACTCTCCAGGAACTGTTTCTATGGCTTTGCTAGCCACCTTAAAAGCAGTGCTACAGGCAGATCCCTCAGAGCCGTCTGCACTCTTTGGGAGAGAGCAGAGGAAAAAAAGGGGAGGGAGGGGGTGTTGAGATTGGGTGAGGCACTCGTACTCTTCCAGATCCTTCAAAATCATTTCAACCTCTGGCTGCTCAATGGCTCTTATCCAGGATAATAGCGCGGAGCTGAGCCAATTTTCCCTCCTATGACTACAAGACCAGCTAGTGGAAGCGGGGAAAAGGGTCCGGACTCATTAGGTGGAGCCTGATACTGGAGAATTTGAAGCTCCTCCTTGCGAGGCTTCTCCAACTCCATGGTGACAGAAGGCTTTTGCCATGTCCCGGACAAACTCGAGGAACGATGTGTCCTTGGGTGGGGACTGGCACCATGATGCTGGGGGAGACTGGTCCAAGGGGAGATTGCGGTGTTTACGTGTCTCCAGAGAAGCCTTGTCCTCTGACTCCCAGTCTGAGTAGTCCGTCAAGGACTCGAAGCTGGACAGCACTTGAGCTGCTGGGCTCGGGTCATGTCTTCGGTGACCCAGGTTGGCTGCTTGGTTGGAGCCACAAGTGCTTCCTGGGGAGGATCTCACTCCAGAGGATCAAGAGCAGGATCCAGACTCTCTCCAAGGATTGGCTCAAGGCTCGGTGCTCTCTAGGATAGTCTCAGCAGACCGGGGAGTCCTTAATGTTGAGGTCCCTGCGGTCTCAGTGCAAGCACCGCTGGGGCCAGGCATTGATGGCAGTGATACTGTGTCACAATACCACCATCCTGGCTTCCCACTCAGTTGCAGGCTTCGATGTGGACACTGGGGTGACTGGGTCTGGCATTGGTGGGTAGATAAGAGTCCTCAATGGGACAGGCCTCAGGTGTCTGTGACCTGTCACCGGAGGCCTTGGTATCCATTTTGGGCACCTTCGTCAGTTGCTCCAACTCATCAGATACCCTCTGAGGACTGTGGGACCTGGCACAGGACTTGTCATGTGTCAGATTCCCAGGAGGAGGTCCAAGGATTTCTTCTTGTGCTCATTCTAGGGAACCCTTGTTAGAGTGTCTGCAGACCTGATCGGGCACTGCGGGGGCTATACGCAACTCTGAGGATCCATGTGGGGCCTTAAATCATGAGGCTACCAGGGAAGAATCTGACATGTGGAAGATGTCTTGCTTCTGCAGATGACTTTGGATGGCCTTCACAAATATCTTTTTGCACAGGGCACAACCCTCTGGGTCATGGTCAGCACCTAGACAGAGGCAGCAGTCATGTGTATCGGTTAGGACATGTTCTTTGTGCATCGATCACATTTTTTGAACCAACTGGTCATTGGGACAAAAAGGATCCCTGTGAGGTTGAAGGCCCTCAATGCGGCCAGCAGTTAGAAAAGGGTGTGAAACCATGCTTGGGGAAAAAAAAAAAAAAGCTATTCCATGCTGGGGCAACGGGGCTCAGACACGGGAAAGGGACCGATGCTAACCAGAGAAGGGCAGTTTTATGCACAAAAATAAAAACTTTGAGGAAAAATGGACATCTGTTGGGCTCTGTGGAAAAAGGGAGACCGAGTAAGATGGCACCCTTAGGCGGGAAGAGAGCTACGCTTGTGTGGAGGCATCTCCCAAAAGCTCTCTTTGAAAGCTAGGGAGATGCCTCCATGGGGGCCCATCTGCGCCATCATCCATATGTGAGGACAGGCTTCCTGCTTGTTCCTGGAGAAAGCGTTTGACCAGGTAGAGTGGAGTTTTATGTTGCAAGTCTTAAGGTAAATGGGGGGGGGGGGGGTGATAGGTTTAATGGGTAAGTTGGAAAATTTATAAGTCTCCAAGGGTCAGAATATGATAAGTGGAAAGTATTCAGAAGAATTTGTACTGGAGAGGGGTACCAGGCAAGGGTGTACCCTCTCACTATTGCTGTTCCTTATGTTTATAGAACCCTTGGCTGAAACAAATTAGAATGAATGAAAATATTAGAGGTTTGAAAGTGGGCGAGAAGGAATATAAAGTGGCATTGTATGGAGTTATTTTTATGGTGGGACAGCCTTTCGCAACACTACACAATCTAATGAAAGAAACTGAGAAGTACAGTAGGGTATCAGGGTACAAGATGAATGCAGGAAAAACAGTGGTGTTGAAATTGGAATTTGATCCATGACTAGAGGGTAGCCTTTCATTTTCAATGGGCTAAGGGGACCATTAGATATTTGGGTATGCAAGTGGGGAGAGATTTGGGGGATTTAGTTAAGTTGAATTATGAGCAGACTTTTAAAGACTTGAAGCAATGGGATAGGCCTTATGTACATGGGTTGGGAGGATTTCCATAGTAAAAGATGAATACTTTCCCCAGGAATTTGTTTTTGTTCAGGTTCCTACAACTGAGGTATCAGAGGGTGGTAAGGTGACTTCAAAAACAGATTCTCATTTATTTGCAAGAGAAAACCACTTAGGGTGAAAGAGGGTTAATGTGTAGAGAAGTCAGAAGGGGGGGGGGGGGGGTCTGTGGTTTCACAGCCTATGGGGGTATTACCAGGCAGCCCAAGTAAGAGAAATATTGGTTTGGAAAGGGGGTGAGAATGGCAGCAGTGGGTGCAGACAGAACAGTGTTGTGGGGATAAGTCTTCTGGTGGAGCTGCTACTGGGGAGGTGGGGAAAGGGGACGAAAGAGGGTTAGAGAGCAGAGGACCACCCAATTATATTTGTAAGGTGTAGAGAAAAGTTAAAGGGTTGCTGTTGGGGTTGGGGGGGGAGGGGAGAAGAGGGGACTAGGCTTAGGGTGCAGGAGATTGAGATTTGAAGGTGTGATTTTCCTCTGGGAAAGGCTTATGAGCCATGGGTGAGACAGGAGTTATGTTATTGGGGTCAATTGCTACAGAAAATGGGGGAGCTGAAGGACTTTGACTTACTGGGAGAGAAGTTTGGGTTAGAGGAAGCAGACATCCGCAAGCGGCTCATTTTCTCAGGGGACAACTAAGGGCAGGGGGTTATGGAAAGATGAAACTGAAGGCATATCGATCCTGCTGTAAACCTAAGGGTAGGATATCCCAATTCTTTAGATGTTGGGAATGTGTGGAGAACAGGAGGGGTTTATGGGAGTACAGGAGAGAGAGCTGGGAGTGGAATGGGGGGAGGAGAAATGGAAAAGGATTTTTAATGGTACAAGGTTGGGGATTACATCTGCTGCCATGTAAGAGCATTGTTATAAAACGTTTCAGATGTATCTAACCCCTGTTAGAATAAGTAAATGGGCTAAGGACTGCAGTGAGCTGTATTGGAAGGGGTGTGGGTTGAGGCGGGGGGGGGGGGGGGATTACACATATGTGGTGGTCTTGCCCAATTGTGCAATGATGGCAAGGAGTGGGAAACTGTTAAAGGACATAGAAAAACATGACAGCAGAAGATCACATGGCCTATCAACTACAATATCCCACTTTTTACTTTTAGAGATCCTGTTTATCCCATGCTTTTTTGAATTCAGATACTGTCTTGTGTCCACCACCTCCACTGAGAGACTATTCCACGCATTTACCACCTTCCGTATAGAAATATTTCCGCATATTACTCCTGAGTAATAGGCACCCCATTGAGAATGAATCCTGTGGATGTGGTGTTAAATGTTGGGAGAGGGAAGGGGATTAAAGTAGTGTTGAAGATGGCTGTGTATATGGTTCTAATGGCTGGGATGGAAAGGGCAAAGGAAAGGACAAAGTTCTGCTCCAAGTTTTTTCAATATTGTCAGATTGGAACCTGTACAGTATATCAGATGAGTAAATTAACAGTAGGTAAATGTAACAGATGAGATGGCAGCAAAAAGGCGGTGGAAGAGGTATGGGGTAAGGGAGGCAGGTGGGTGGGCTAGAGGATACTACGGTGGGAGTGTGTAGTGGTAGCAAGTGAGGGGTGGCTTAACTACTTATGTTTAGAGTGGGAAGGGGTGGGGGTTAGTATCTTTATAATAATTGAATCTAATGGGAATAGAGGAATTTTACTCTTTGCAAAGTTAAATTTAAAAACAAACATTTCAAATGCAGCTAAACACAATCATAGAAAACACTAGTCACAATATATTTACTTAGTATCTAGTGCTGGAAAAATCACTACCTTTGCCTAAACTCCTGGAAGACTACTCTGTTGGGGAATCCTTGTCTGCAGATCCGGATGCCCTCCAGCACTCCATTACAGCGCAGCTGATCTAGGACCAGGTGGGGATCCAATTTACCAGCCTATTAAAGGATAAATCATTGTTAACCACAGAAGCCCATGTTCCCTGTAAATTAGTTATTTCCAAGTTATAATGCCCTGTTCAATGTAATCCGCACTGATGCAGAATAGCGCGGTATATAAGAGAATGTAAATAAATAAGAAATGGTCTCAGCTTTAGAAATTTACATCATACTGCCCAAGACTTACAGGTTTTTTTTTTTATATAAATTTTTATTGTCAACATTTCAGTATCATAACCAAACACAAACATCAATAATTATTGATGTTTGTGTTTGGTTATGATACTGAAATGTTGACAATAAAAATTTATAAATTAAATTATAATTCACCATATACTACTATTCAAAAGTATCTAGCACCCTCTTCTTCCTTTTACCTTATTTTAATACCTCCCCACCCTCACCCCCCCTCTTATGCAATAAACTCTCTCAACCCTCCATTCCCCCCCTATCTCCCTGAGACCCCCCTGGCCTCCTTAGCTTAAAAAGGAACCGCCATGCCCTTTCCCCCTCTCCCTGCTACAGAGAGCCGAACATTCATATCCCCCATACAATCTTATCCCCCCCCCGTACGACTCACCCCTACCCCCCTGCCCCCCCTACCCCTACATCCCCTGTCCCTGCCCCCCCCCAACCCCAGAACACGTCCCAGTACATCCCACCTTTCTTCAAACCCGGCTAATCTCTGCCTCCTTGCTGCCGTTAACTTTTCCATAAGAACTATAAACCTAAGTCGCCTTTCAAACTGCTCTACCGAAGGCATCTTTTTGTTTCCACGCTGCGGCAATTTCACACCGGGCTGCACTTAAGCAGGCCAGTACCATCTTACCCCCCCCCCCCCCCGTCCTCCTCCCCCCTCTCCCCACAAAGCCAACAAGATATTGGGCACCAACTCCAACTCTATCCCCAATTTCTCTTTAATCCACCCAGTTAGCCACTTCCAATATCTCTGGACCTTCTCACAGCTCCTATCTCCCCACATCCCCTCCAACAGAGAGGAGATACCTACCGATATATATTATGCAAGCGATTAGGAGTATAATACCAATGCATCATAACCTTGTAACTATCTTTCTTGACCCCACTGGAGCTAAGCCCCCTCTTGATCTGATCTCACACCTTTTTCCACTCTACCAGAGTCAGAGTCCTACCGAGGTCCCTCTCCCACTGCACCATATACCTATGCTTCCCACCCCCTCCCCCTAAAACCACCTTGTATAATCCGGACACCATTCCCCTAGAGCCTCTCTTCCCGAACCACAATGCCTCCAACCCCGATACCTCCCCTCCCAACCCCTCTATCCCCACTACCTTCCCTAAAAACGACCTTATTTGCACATATGCATACCTATCCCCAACCTCCAAATTAAATTCCTCTTGCACCTCCTCAAAACTCATCACGCCCTCCTCCACCAGTTGAAAATTACACACCAATCCTTTCTTTGTCCAGAGATCAAACCTTCCACCCTCCCAGCCCGGTTTAAAGGCTCTACACCCCCTCCACGGTGTCATCACCGAAAACTCAGTTTTCCTCCTCGCTATATCCGGTCCCCGGGCTTTATCCCATATCTTCACTACCTGCCTCATCGCCTGTGACCCCCGCCCCAGTTCCCCCCTCCCCACCCTAGATGCCCAGAGTCAAGCTGCTAAGCGACCCCCACTAACCCTCCCTTTCTCCAAGCTCACCCAGGGCTGCTCCTCCCCCCCCCTCCATCCCAATAGATGCGCAATCTGTGCCGCCCAATAAGCCTTCAAATTATGCACCCCCAAACCCCCCTCCTCCTTAGGAGCAAACACCACCCTCCTGTGCTACTCTCGGCGGCTTCCTCTTCCAAATGTAACTAAACACCCGCCGTTGTAGGGCCCTCATCACCCCGTCCGGGACCTCCACCAGTAAGGCATGGAACAAATAAAGCAATCGAGGCAAAATATTCATTTTAATTGCCACTATTCTCCCCAACCATGATATCTCCATCCTCACCCATCCCGCCAAATCCCTATTAATAGTTTTAATAAGTCTCGGGTAGTTAGTTGTGAATAAAGTCTCATACTTATCTGTGATATTGACCCCCAAGTAACCCAGGGACCCATTTACCCATCTCAAATGAAACACTCTCTGCAGCCTCTCCTCAGCCTCCTTATCCAACTGCACTTTCAACACCTCTGTTTTATCCACATTCATTTTAAAACCCGAGACTGCCCCATACCTTTCCACCTCCCTCATTACTTCTGGCAGCGAAAGTAGTGGATTGCCTAAGTATAACAAAATGTCATCAGCATACAGTGAAATCTTATGCTCCTGCTCCCCCCTACTCAAACCTCGGATCCTATCATTCAACCGTATACATTCCGCCAACGGTTCCACCACCATAGCAAAGAGTAGTGGAGATAGCGGGCATCCCTGACGGGTCCCCGCGGCCCAACGCAAAGTCCCGAGAATATCTCCCATTAACCTTTACTCGAGCCCTTGGTCCCCGGTATAAAGCCCCCACCCATGTCAAGAAATTTGGCCCACACCCTACTTTCTTCAACACCTGCATTAAAACCCCCCAATGTACCCTATCGAAGGCCTTTTCAGCGTCTATGGACATCAAAAGGAAATCCTCCTGTTCCTGCCTCGCCTTCCAAATCACTCCTATGGCCTTCTTTATATTATCCACTGCCTGCCGCCCGGCTATAAATCCAGCTTGATCGACCTTAATTATCCCCAGCATCCACTCAGCAAACCTTCCCGCAAGAATTTTTGCTAACAGTTTTACATCTACATTCAACAAAGAGATGGGTCTATATGAACTACATCTCCCCGGGTCTTTCCCCGGTTTTAACAGTACGGTAATCCCCGCCGTCAGCATTTCCGCTGAGAACTCCCCCCCCCCCTCCACTAATACCCCGTTAAGTACCCTTCCTAGTATACCCCCTATCTCCCCCCAAAAGACCTTATAGAAAGTCCCAGTTAGCCCATCTAGTCCCGGAGATTTCCCCCCAACCAATCCTTTCACCGCCCTCTCCAGTTCTTCCCCCGACATCTCATCCTCCAGCACTTCTACGGCCTCCTCCGATAGTTCTGGTAATGAGACCCCCGCTAGGTACTCCTCTATCTCCCCCTCCCTCACCCCCACCATCTCTCGATAGAGCTCTTGATAATATTCTTTAAACTGCTCCCGAATTTCTTCTTCCCCCCTACACATCCTCCCATCCTGCCCTTCTATCTGATATATTGTTGCCATCCCTTTTTGCTGCCGCAGTTTCCGTGCCAACAAACGACTAGCCTTATCACCAAACTCATAATGCGCCTGCCTCACCCTTTGTAAAAGAAAAGCCACTTTATCTGTTTGTAAAGCCCACAACTCCACTCTCACTCTCTCCATCTCCACTCTATCCTTCATTGCCCCTGACCCCCGGTACCTCCCCTCCGCCTCCGTTAACGCCTTCCTCAGTGCATCCTCTCGCCTCTCCCGCTTTTTCCTAGCCCCCACATTATAAACCTCCCCCGCACCACCGCTTTCAGCCCCTCCCACACTATTACATCCGTCACCTTCCCAGTATCATTAAAACGCAAATACTTCTTTATAGCCTCCTGGACATCTTCCACCACCTTCCCATCTCTAAGTAAGCTGTCGTTCAACCTTCAAAACACCCCCCTCCCTTCCCCGGGCATTTAATATTCACCTCTACTGCCCCATGGTCAGACCAGCCCACCGGCAGGATACCCCAATCCTGCACCTCCATCATCCAGGTCCTATCCAGCAGCAACATATCTATCCGGCTTCAACTATCATGTGGGGCCGAGTGAAATGTATACTCCTCTCCCCCCGGGTTCAGGGCCCTCCACATGTCTACCAAATTATATTGCCCCATCAACCTCCTTAATTCTATCCTGTTCTTTCTCCCCCCCGTCTCCCCCCCCTCGGCTTCCGATTTACCCTCGGGTCCAACACCAAATTAAAATCCCTGCCCACCAAAGCCTTCCCACCCCCTGCCCCCTCTATTAAGTGCCCTACCTTTTGCCAGAAACCCTTTTGCTGCCCATTGGGCACATACACCGCTACCACCACAATGTCCTCCCCCCCCAATTTCCCTTTAATCCCCACCACTCTCCCCTCTAAATCCTTAAATGACCCTTCCACCTGTATCCCACACCCCTCCCGTACCAAAACGGCCACTCCTCCCTTCCTTCCGCCATCCTTATTACACGAAAAATACTGATTTGGGTACTGCCTATGCCGCATCCTCCCCACCTCTCCAGCCCTCAAATGAGTCTCTTGAATCAATACCACATCCCATTGATCCTTCACCACCTCCCGAAAGAGCAAACCCCGCTTAGTAGGCGAGTTCAACCCCTTCACATTAATAGTTCCTATACGCACCATCTATTTGAACTTCCCCCCCTCCCTCCACTACCCACACAGTGTGTTCTGAGCCCCCCTCTCCCCTCCCAACCCTCCCCCAGACCCCCTTCCCCCACCCCTCCCCACCATCCCCAACCTCTACCTGCCCTTCCGGTCGCCTTGTCCTATCCCGGCACAGCATACCCCCCCAGTGCCCCCCTATCCCATCTCCCCATCCTCCCTCCTTACACCAAATTACCCCCTTTTCCCTTTAAGCCCAACAGTACACAATTCAACTCCCCTCCTTCCCTTCCATCCTCCCCTCCCCCCGTTAGCCCTATGAGTCCAGTGTCCGAGTTCCATGAGAAAGGAGCTCTAACACCCCCCTCAGGCTCGATACTTGCAGCCGGATTTTTCCATTCCAGTCTCCCGGCTCAGGTGTCTGTCTCCGAAGCAACCCTCCGCCTTTCCACTGACAACCGCTTCAAACGTTTCCCATGCTCTCCCACTCTCTGCCATTGTGCACTTGTTTGATGTTGCTGTTTGCTTGTCTCTGCGTGGGACTTACGCAGCCGCTCTGTCTCCACTTTAGGCAGGCCCTCGCACCCCAATTCTCGCAGAGTAGCCCACGCCTCTTCCACTGATTTCACCTTCCGGTTCACGCCATTCACGGACAGCAAGACCCCAAACGGAAACATCCACCGGTACCAGAGGTTCTTCCCCCGCAGATACGCTGTAACTTCTTTCATCGCTCTCCTTCTCTCCAATGTCCCTTTAGACAAATCATTAAATACTTCTATTTCACTGCCTTCCCACGCAATTCTCCCAAACTTCCGGGCCACGCTCAAAATTTGTTCTTTCAAGGGAAAACTGCTCATGCATGCTATAATGTCCCGTGCCTGCTTTTCCTGCCGGGGGCCTAAGCTTCTATGAGCTCTCTCCACACCGATTTGTTCAGCGTTCATGCCAGACACTTCCCCCAGCTGTAATATATGGCTACACAGCTTCTGCACCACCGCCACACAGTCTCTAACAGCCGCTTCCTCTGGCACCCCCCTGATACGCAGATTGTTTCTCCGAGCTCGGTCTTCAATCTCCTCGATTTTCTCCTGCAGCTCGTCCTGCTGGGCCTGGAGATTTCACTGCATGGCCGCCATCCCTCGCACCTCTCACAATCCTCCACGTGGCTCTCCAGGTCTTCCACACGGCCACCCAGGCTGCTCACCTCCTGCTGAATCACCTGCAGGGTTTCTTTCACCTCCTTCCGCATAGTTTTGATCTCAGTCCTCATTTCAACTTTAAACTCCTGCAACCACTTTCTCAGTGGTACCTCCTCCAGCCCCTCCGTGTCTGTACCACCATCATCTCCAGAGCTCTCGCTATTTACTCCCGCTTCGGAGCAGGCCGATTCCGCCACCATCAGCTCCCGGCGCACATAAGGGGACTGGAAACCCAATAATTTCTTCCTCGCAGCCATCCAACTGCTGAATGCTCACCTGCCTTCCACTATGGCACTTGGGGTCACTCCACTGTATCACCACTCTTGGGAATCGGATGGAGCTAGGCTTTTAGGCTGCCATTAGCTCCGTGACGTCACTGGAAGTCTCCGACTTATAGTTCTAAATAAACTATAGCTATGTTTATGTTGTTCAGGTAAACATGCTACTTTTATTCTGAAAATGTGAACTACTCAGACTGGACTTGCACCTTAGTGGTTATGATTCAACTACCATAAACCACTAATCAGGTTTCCCATTACAGCTATGCATTTCAGGCCTAAATCAGCAGTCTTCCAAGTTCACTGTAATATTAGAATTCCCATACCATCCAAAATCATTAGCATCCACAGAAAATGCATGAACAGCATGTGGCAACAAAAGAAAACTACTTACCTTTTTCTCATGGTTTGGAATGATGCAGCGTACAAAATTGGGATTAGTATTCCTCAAGGTGGCCATCAGCTTGGAAAGTTGCTCCTTGTATAATTGGCCCACTGTTCTAAACATACCTTTCCTAGTCTTAAAGGCCCCAGGTAGGGCAGTGTCTGCTATACCAGCAACCTGATCTAGACCAACAATACGGTCAACTGAAAAGAAAAATAGTATTAAAACCAAACTTTAGAAGATTAAGAGAATCACTGCTCAAAATCTTTATAGAAGAAACCTTTATACTTTCTTTGCATCTTTCAGTCATATCAAATCAGCAACTTTTCTTACATGTTTTTCAAAACCTGAGGCGGTCATTACTACTTTTACTTAGTTGTGTAAAACTACAAGGTGTACGCAGCGCTGTACAGACAAGACTGTCCCTGCTCATCGGAGCTTACAACCCAGTCAAGACAGACAACACAACAGCTGAGGACAAGATATATTAGAGGAATGGTAAGGAACACAGGAGACTAAGTGAATCAGGATCCAAAAGCAGCCTTGAAGAGGTGAGTTTTCAGCCTGGATTTGAAAAGGGCCAGAGATGAAACCTGACGCACAGACTCAGTTTGTTCCAGGGATAAGGAGCAGCAAGATGGAAGGACTGAAGTCTGGAGTTGACAGTAGAAGAGAAGGACAGTTAGAAGATATCGGCCAGAAGAGCAGAGTTCCCAAGGGGTATAGGGAGAGATGAGAGGAAAGGTAGTGAGGAGCAGCAGAATAAGTGCACTTATAGGTTAGTAGGTGTTTGAACTGGATATGGAAACTGATAGGGAGCCAGTGAAGCAACTTAAAAAGGGTTGTATGAGCATATCGAGGCTGGTGGAAGATTAGTTATACAACAGAGTCTTGAACAGATTGAAGGGGAAAGATGATTCAGAGGGAGACCAAAGAGGAGGTTGCAATAGTCTAGATGGGAGGTGACTAAAGAGAGGATAAGTGTCTTAGTAGTGTGTGTGGAAAGGAAGGGAAGAAATTTGCCAATTAGAGAGAAAGAAGCAACAGGTTTTAGCTATCTGTTGAATGTGTACAGAGTAGAGATAAAGATGACTCCAAAGGTTGTGAGCTGAAGAAACAGTGCAGTGTTATCCACAGAAAGAGAAGGGAAGGGGATAGGTGGGTTTAGGGGGAATTAGGGGGAAAGATAAGAAGCTCAGTTTTGGATATGTTCAGTTTCAGAAAGCAGAGACACATCCAGGCAGCTGTCAGATAAGCAGGAAGAGATGCAGACCTGGATTCCTGGATTGATTTGTAAACGCGGGCAGCATTCTTATGTTTCAGAAAAGAGCTGTTAACGTGGGAGTTTGGCTAGAGAATCGTTACCCCTGAAGAACTGAGAGGAGAAACGCGATGACAGTGTCTATGAACTGCGTTGGGTTATAAGCAAGTTGGCGCTATAATAACATGTGAAGCTATTTTTGTGAGAGCTGCGGGCTTGCATTATACAACAGCTTAAGCCATTCTGATTTACCTACAATTGTTTGATTTTACTTTTTGGATTGAGAAAAGTAGTTTAATATCTTCATGTGGGCAAAAGAAAAGTGATTCATGCACTATGTTATATAAATCAGGTCGTTGATGTTATCTTGGGAGTATTGTTGGTCACTGTTGGCCACATTTTTTCCCTTTGATCTGAGACCTGGGTGTTTAGACACAAGTGCATTGATATTTTCTTTAGCACCAATTTGAAGTGAATTTATAATATCTTAAACAAGACTGGTGATATATTTGGAGAAGAGAGAAGATGCATTGTCCGGAGGGCAAGATGGTGGAGGGAGCGCCGGCGAGCCCGCAGAGTATGGAAACTATGATTACTGAGGTATCTGCAGCTGTGGTAAAGGCGCTGGAAGTATGTTTTGCTCACTCTGAAAAACTAGCTCAAATCGGGCAAGCGGCGACAGTTTACAGGCCGCATGAATCGAGCAGAGCAAAGAGTTTCAGACCGAGGACAGTCAGCAATCTCAGGCGGCCCAAGATAAAATCATTGGAAGAATTACTTACCCAGCAACAGGAAAAGCTGGATGATATGGAAAACAGAGGGTGGAAAACTCAAAGGTTTGTGGGCATTGAGACAGATGAATAAGGAACTGAGAGGACTTTTGGAGGTTTGGATAGCGATGAGACTGGCCCCAGACCACCAATTAGGCACCATCAAAATAGAGTGGGTGCATCGTCTCGGGGCATGCCGTGGACATTATCAGTGACCCAGAGTGGGGTTTCATGAGTTCAGCAAAAAGAAGCTACACTGCGGGCAGCTCGGACCCAGAGTGGGAGCGCTGAGGAGGAAGATCGAGCAAAAAAAAAAAAAAAAAAAAAAAAAAGTTGGTGTTCCAGGATTATTCCATCAAGGTGAGCCAAAGATGAGAATTCTCGGTGGCATGTGGTCAGCTGACACAGTGGGGAATTTGATTTTCCTCTGTTGCACCCGGCAAGGCTGCGGATTGAGCACCAGGGACTGACCAAACACTTGGAAACGCTGGAGGATGAAGCAGCTTTTCTGGGCAACCTAAAGACCTGAACTGCTTAAAGGGCTAGGTGGCTGGTTAAGACTATTAATATGAACAATACCCTGGGCCGGGACCATGGCCCGACTTGGAACTGTGGAAATATAAAGCAGTTATACTGATCCACAGAGTTTACTTGTTGGGTTTTGGTTTGCTGTGTTCAAGAGCAATATGATTGCCACGAGTTCTGGCGTTCATGCAGCAGGGCAGCTGGGATACATTGCCTTGAGACTTGGTGGAATCCTAATTTTTATTATACAACCATCATGAATGAAAGCTGGACCGAGGAGATGGATGGTGCACACAATGGGTACTGTATCCGGTTCTGATGATAGGCATTATGCTGTGTGGATCTGCAATTGGGACCCTCCGAACATATTAGATCATATTGCAACAGACAAGGGTACTGAAACGAAACTCTGGCAGTGCCTTGCTGCAACAGCAGTACATCTTAGGGGGTGATTTGTACATGTATACTTGCTTCATGATGTGCATTGGAAAGGGGAGTAGAAAAAATAGAGATGTACATGTACTGATATCCTTTTGTCTGTTTGGCCTTTGTGCCTTCTGTGGCTTTCATTGTTGTCCTTCCCTGCCGCTTATCCCCCCTCTATTCTTGTTCCTGGCTCCCCTTCCTTCTTTCCCCTAGAGCGGGAACATTTTGGAGATATAATTTGGCTATGTGACTGTGGGGAGGTAGAAGGTATGGGGCACATGGGGGGAAAGGGAAGGGGGGGGATTAGTTGGATCCATTAGGACCAAAGGAGGAAGTGAATTGGAGCCTGGGAGGCAAGAATGAGGTTTGGCTAACTTGTCTAATGTGGGCGGGTGGAAGGCTGGTTTTTCAGGCGAGGATAATAGATGTGTTAGGGAGGAGGAGGGAGTGATAGAGGGAAGAGGGTTGGAGAAGGGGAGGGAGAAGAGTCTAAAGGAAACATGAGTTTGTAAGGGGTACTTGAGGGGAGGGAGAGAGATGGGACATCCTGACAAGATATGAGGAAGGAGGGTTGAAGGGATGGGGGGATGGAGTAACATGGGAGGGGATGATGGGGCCATAATGAGAAAGTAGGCAAGCAGGGGACCCTAGAGGCCACTGATCTCGGGGAGAGACCAAGGTTGGTGGGGATGGAGGAGGAAGGGGGACAACAGGAGAGAAGGGGCAATATGGAGGGGCGGGCATATAGAGGGGCAGGGAAAGGGGGTAGGTGCTTCGTGGAAAAGGGTCAGGTAAAAATAGTATATAAGATACGAGCAGTGGTGGACTCTAGGCTGGGGGGGGACACCACTGAGATAAGGGAATGTGGGATATTAATTGGGGTAAAAACAGGATTATTTTTTGGGGAGTTAAAAGTAATAACATGAAATGTTAGTATTGGGTTCCCTGTTAAGAGATATAAGCTCCTGAAAAGACAGAATGCCATGTGGATATAGCCCTGTTGCAGGAGACACTAGCCCGCTGAAGAACATGCAAAGCTCTGTAAAGGCTTGGTGGGGGAGGTGTATGGGGCGCCAGCGAGAGGACGGAAAGGAGGGGTAGTGATACTGATTTGAAAAGGACTAGAGCTCAAAGTGACTGATAGGATGATGGACTCGGATGGAAGATATGCATTTATTCATGGGGAAATCTCAAGGCAGCGGCTTGTCATAGGCTCCATATATGGCCCAAATACTTATGATGCATCCTCCTTTCAGGGTTTGGCCCAATGTATTGCAAAAGTGGGTGGCAGTTGCCTAGTGATTGGGGGTGACTTAAATTGTACTTTGGACGGCACGTTGGATTGCTCTAGGGGAGGAAGGTCACAGGGTGAAAGGTTGGGTAGGAGGAATATGCGATGGGTATGACCTGCTTGATGTCTGGCGGGTGCTACACCCTACTGAGCAGGACTATACTCATCACATGCTCATGGCACTTGGTCCATATTGGACTAGTTTGTCTCCTCAAAAATTCTTCACAGTACGGAGAATAGATATCGGGCCTATCAATTTCAGACCATGTGATGGTTGTTCTCGTGTGGGATCTAGGGAGGCTGGGGTCGAGACCTTCCTGGCGATTTCCCTTAGAAGTGATGGAAGAGACACACTTCCCAGCTTTCCTCCGATCCAGGTGGGAGGAATATGCTCATTTTAATGATCAGCATATTGACAACCAGGCCTGGTTTTGGGAAGCAGGTAAGGCAGTCCTTCGAAGAGATATAATTGGGTATGTGCAGCAACAACATAGGAGAATAAATGCTCAAATATAACTTCAGAGGGGGCCTTGAGGCAGGCTAGGCGACAGTTCGTGGAGAGGGCCTCTATGGACACTAAAAAGGAGGTGTTGAACATACAGCAGGAATTGAACTCTATACTACATGCTAGAGTGCAGAAATCCATGTTCTTTTATTGATATCGCCTCTATCGTTTTGGTAATAAAGCTGGCAGGCATTTGTCATCCCTTATGACCCAGAAAGGCTCAAAGCATGGGAGCGTTAAGGGACGAAGCTGGTAACTTGCAGAATACACTGGAAGGAGTTGAACAAGTGTTTAGGGAATTTATCAAACTTTATCAAGCGGACGAAACCCAGGGAGAACTGGCAAGGGAATATCTTCAGAAAATGGAACTGCCAGGGTTAACTCCAGAACAAGCAGCAGTGTTGAACACGCCTATTGAGCAGAGAGGTTCAACGTGTCATAAAAGGTCTGCATAACGGCAAGGCTCCAAGACCAGATGGGTTGAGAGGAGAATTTACAAATTGCAGGATAAGGCAGCAATTCCTTTGTCTGAATACTACAATGATCTGATGGGGAAAGGTCATTTCCCGTATGACCCAATAAGGCACTCGTTACTGTTATTGCCAAGCCATGTAGAGTATCGACCTTGGCAGGCTCTTATCGCCCCATATCGCTGTTGAATGTCGATATTAAGATAATGGCCAAGATTATGGTGACTGCTTGGCCAATTTCCTCCCAACTTATACATGATACTCAAGTGGGCGTTGTTAAAGGGCAGAATGTGGCAAAGAACCTCCGACGTATTTTGGCATCTATGTGTCAGTGGCCAGGAAGGAGTAGCATTGCTGCTAATTAGTTTTGACACCGAAAAGGCGTTTGATCGAGTCAGTTGGACCTTTATGTTTCAGGTTCTGGAAAGGATTGGAATTCAGGGATATTTCCTGGATGCAATACGCTTATTATATGTGGATCCCTTTGGTGCTATCTTGGTTAATGGCAATCACACTCAAACCTTCCTACTGCGGCAGGGGACGTGGCAGGGGTGTCTGCTCTCACCGCTGTTTGTATTAATCTTGGAACCCTTGTTGAGCATGATTTGCACTCATATGGATATAGTCGGGGTCAGAGTGGGGAAGGAAGAGGAATTCAGAGTCACAGTGTTTGCAGATGACAAACTGGTCCACCCGACTGATCCCGTGCAGGGCTCCCTTCTCTCCTGAGACTATTTGAAGAGTATGGTCTATGCTCGGGGTTGAAACTTAATTTTGACAAATCAGAGGCTCTTACCCTGAGCTGAGATCTTTCCAGAAATTAGCCAGGACCCTACCCGTTGAAATGGGCGGACAAGAAATTTAAGCATTTAGGAGTTCAATTAACGGCCAATTTGACTTATAGAAGGCTAACATTGGGGTGCTGTTGGAACAGTCAAAGCAGAAAATACAGAAGTGACGAAATCTCCCTTTATCGCTGGGCCGAATAGCGTTGTATAAAATGGCGTTCCCGAAGTGGCTATACATTTTACAAACGTTGCTGATGGTGGTTAAAAGCCGTGACCTGCGAAGATTGGAAAAGCACTTAAATGTTCTTCTCTGGAGGGGTAAACACCCCAGAATTAGGTTGAAGGTACCGCAGAACTCATGGGACAGAGGGGGAATGGATCTTCCGGACTTGGCCTGGTATAATATGGCATGTTTACTGCAGCATGTGAGATTGGTTGTGGGCTAAGTCTGACTATATGCCTCTTGCTTATGAGCAGATTAGCTGCTCCCTACC
Organism: Ichthyophis bannanicus; assembly: GCA_033557465.1. Lineage (NCBI taxonomy): Eukaryota > Metazoa > Chordata > Amphibia > Gymnophiona > Ichthyophiidae > Ichthyophis > Ichthyophis bannanicus. The sequence continues at coordinate 1,111,375,476 of CM066031.1, forward strand.
ATCCGAGATATATTTTACATGCTACCACGTCAGCGTCCACCTGAGGTGAAGGCTAATACACAGTTGCTACCTGTTAGGCAGGCCTGGCAATATTTTACAAAACTGTTGGGTCACTCGTCTTCCATATCACCATACCTGCCGCTTCAGGATAATAGGAGCTCTCAGCCCAGGATGGAAACAGCTAGGTTTGTGGAATGGGAGGAGACAGGGATAGTCAACAGAGCAGCTTTTACCTGAGGGAGGGATCGCTTCCTTCGATGAGATGCGGCAACAATATGAGGTATGAGGGGCAGATGCGTTCCCATATCTACAAGTACGAAGCTATATTTGTGCACTCCAATGGGAGCACTGCAAGGTAGTTTTTGCTCTAAGATAGAGGAATTGTTATTGGGCGGAGAGCAGCAGATAAAGATCTCAACTATCCATAGAGCCACAGTGGGGTTGTTGCCAGGAGTGGTGGAAACTAAACTGGCGGAACAATGGAGCCAAGATTTGAAGTTAAGAATTGGTGAACAAGAGTTAATAGGGGCTATGAAGGAGGTGGCATCTCTTACCACTCAGGTGACTAAGGAATATGCAGTATAAGTTGATACGACGGGTGTTTTTCGCTCCTAGGAAGTCCTGGCGAGCCAGAATGGCAGATTTGGATGCTTGCCCCAGATGTGCTGAGGTAGCAGCGACCCTGGGTCATGTGTTTTAGCATTGTGCTGTGGTACAGAACTTTTGGGTTAGGGTGGAGCAGTTCATTCAGAGCCTGTACCCCGGGGTGGGTTGATTGTCATCTGAGTCTATGGTCTTAGATATATGGTCTGAGAATAAGGAGTCCAGGGGGATAATTCAAACTTAGATTAGACTAGCTTTGTTAATAGCCCGCAAGGTGATTCTCCAGGCCTGGTCGGTACCAAAGGGTCTGGGGTATTGGCGATGGAGGGAGGCTCTGTATGCTGCTCTTTTGATGGAACGGGAAAGTGTTTGGAGCGCTCAAAGATGGGACCACTTTTTGGAAGAATGGGGCCCTTACTTCAATACTCTGACGCCTGTGACTCGCAGCAGAGTGCTTAATCAATGTGGCTAGGCAGGAGAGAACGATGGTTGAGAGGGTTCGCGAAGCATCTAGTGGTGGGTGGGGCTGGGATGGATTGGGATTCAGGGAGGGAGGGAGTCAGGGCAGGAGTAGAGAGCACAGAAGGAATACAAAGAAAATGTAAGAATGTTAAAATGAAGTACAAATTTGTTTCTATACAGTGTAAAGATATAAAGAGCGAACACACTTTCATAATGACAGAGTCCACACACCAAGTGGATTAAGAGTCTTGATTGTATAGTTCAAGGGAGGTGTACCAGAGTGTTAATATGTTCTGGAATGAATCGATCTTGGAATGTACTGATTATGAAATGCATCGATTATGTGCTGATTGTGGCATAGGGCTGGGAGGAGACGTGGGGGGGTTGAGGGAGGAGAGGGGTTGGGGAATAAACCACAAATGTAAACAACTTTGATGTTATTAGATTCAGTGGGTGTAGGAGTCACCACTCACTGAATATATGTTGCTTGTTTGTATATTCTGTTTGCCAACAGTTTCCCTAAAAAAAAAAAAAACTTACTGAAAATACATACTTATAGCACAATTTTTTAAAATAACTATGGATTATATCAAAAACTGCTCATCCTTTGGAAAGCATAGTTACTCACCTATAACAGATGATCTCCAGGAACTGCAGGAATTTAGTCTTCACATATGGGTGACACCAATACTGGAGCCCACGTGGGATTGCTCCCCAGTGCCCAATAGGAAGGCCTTTGGGAGCATCCCACTGTGCCTGCATTGCTGCCTTCCCACCTTTCCAACTCTTCCTCTTCAGTTGAGTTTGTAGCTGAGTGAAAAAGAGAAAAGAAAACCTACAACTCCTAGAGGAGGGTGGAGACTCAATTCCTGTGGTTCTAGAGATCACCTGTTACAGGTGAGTAACTACACTATCTCCAGGAAGAAGCAGGAATGTAGTCTTCACATATGGGACTCCCTAGCTTCCAGTTGCCAGAGAAAATTACATCAGAACCAGTAGGTTTGCCTCAGGGTAGGCCTCAAGAGGGCATGAATCCTCCATGTTGTCTGGTATCGTTAGATTCAGGGATGGAGGGTAGGAGTTGCCCTTGAGTCTGAAAGAGGTGCTGAAGAACGGCCTGACCAAACATGGCATCCCAGCAGGAGTCCTTGTCCAGACAATGAGCAGTAAAAGAAGTATGGACAGAAGACCAAAGTTGCTGCTTTGCAGATTTTGTCAATGGCGTCTGAGGCAAAGAGTGTGCCTAATTTAGCAGCTCGATTCTGTAGGCCTCATCTTTTTACACAGAGGACACTGAAGGCTGACTGTCGGAACCAAGGCATTTGAGACACCAGTCGTGGGCGTCTGTAGCCAAAATGGTACTGTCTCACCTTTTAAAACCACTAGCTGGTTTCTCCAGTGTCTGTAGATAAAATGGTAGGCTTAAGGCTTAAAATGGCATCGATGCACCCAAGAAAAAGTTCTATTTTTTTTAAAGAGGAAAAATAGAAAAAAAAAGGAAAAAACTGACAGAAGCTGGTTCAAGCGTCAATGGGAAGGCAGACGCATGCCACCAAAAATAAGCAAATTTAACAAATTTTTTGTAGTGACAGGATTTGCTTCCTGCTGTCTCTGTGGAAAAAGAACTACTGAAGAGGGAGAGTTGGGAAGACAGCAACGCAGCTATAGTGGGATGCTCCCTAAGGCTTTCTTATTGGATGCTGGGGAGCACTCCCGCATGAGCTCCATTGGTACCGACATCACCCATATATGAAGACTTACATTTCTGCTTGTTCCTGTAGATAGCATAGTTACTGACCTGTAGCAGGAAATCAGTCCTCACATATGGGTGATGTCTGTGCTGAATGAGCCTCACAGAAGCATCTCTTGAGTTTTCAATGAAAGCCTTTGGGAGATGCCACCATGCATGTGTGATCCCCTTCCCCCCTAAGAGTGCTTCCATCTTAGTCAGATGACATAGCTAAAGCCAACAAAAAAAAAAGGCAAAAAAAAAATTGTGCAGCAACTCAAAGGGGAGGAGGGGGGGGGGGAGGAGGGAGGCATTCCTGTCGTCTCTGGAGAACACCTGTTACAGGTGAGTGACTATGCTTTCTCCAGGAATAAGCAGGAAGTCAGTCCCCACATATGGGACTCCCTAGCTACAGGCTACCAAGAACCTGTAAAACAAAACAAAAAAAAAACCAAAACAGCCCAGCAGTGAGCAGTTGGGCGTGTCCAAGGAGAACCATCACACCAATAGCCTGAACAAGGAGAGTCAGGGTAGGAGTTGACTAAACCCTGAACAAATTATGGAGTATGGCCTGGCTGAAGGTTATGTCCAGTCAGGACGCCCTCTCCAGGCAGCAGTGAGCTGCAAAGGTGTGAACTGAGGACCAGGTAGCAGCCCAGCAGATGTCTGCCATAGGGACAGAGCATAGGCTTGCAATAGAGGTCACCATAGCTCTCATATGGTGCACCGTGACCCCAGTACTGCAATGAGAGCCCAGCCTGATCATGGGTGAAGGTGATGCAGTCTGCCACCCAGGTGGACAGTATTTGCCAACAGCCTCTCCCAGTCAACTGGGGTTGTAGGAAACTAAATTCTGAGAGGCTTTGCAGTGACCCTGGGTATGCTGCAGGTAGGACCCCCCTTTTACAATTTAGAACATGGAGAATGGCTGTCACCTTGTCGGCATGGGGCCATGGAAAGAATTTGGGAAGCACAACCTCCTGGTTGAGGCGGGAAGTCGGATACCACCTTCAGAAGGAATTTAGGATGGGTGTAGAGCACGACCCTATTCTTGTAGAACCTGGTGTAAGGTGGCTCAGCCACCAAGGCCTGAAGCTTGCTAACTGCAGGAAGTAGTGAGTGCCACCAGGAGGACGACGTTCCAGGGTAGATAACACAAATGGCAGGTAGCCAGATGTTCAAAATGTGGCTTAGTGAGCTGCATCAGAACCAAGTTCAGATCCCATTATACTGGGAGTAAGCGGATGGGAGGCTTAGAGAGCAGAAGGCCCCTCAAAAATCAGGTAATGAGGGGCTGCATGGAAAGAGGTTTTCATTCTACGGCATGATGGTGGTGCCAAGAGCCCGCTTAGGTGCACCCTGATAGAGTTGGGCTCAAGTCCGGTCTGTGAAAGGTGGAGCAAGTACCACAGCACTGTGTGCACCTGGCAAAAACAGGTCTACCTGTTGCTCCACACCCTATACTGAGAATCTGCACCACTTGGTGTAGGCTTATCTCATGGACTTCTTACGAGAGGCCAGTAGGACTTCCTCCACCTTCTTTGGGAGGTTGAAAAGTGCTAAGGTGATCTGCTCAGCAGTCATGATATTAATGACAGGGGCTCCAGGTTGGGGTGAAGAGAGCCCTCCTCCTGGGTCAGTAGCTCTGGTGTGTTCCCTAGAGAGAGTGGAAACTCCACTGAGATGTGGAACAGGGGGAAACCAAGGCTGTCTGAGCCACCGCAGGGCCACCGGGATCATGGAGGCCTTGTCCCACAGGACCTTGAAGCGGGTCCGGGTGATTAGTGGTATGGGAGGGAAGGCATACAGAAGGCCCACTGACCACGAGATAAGGCATCCACCACTATCCAGGACAGATGCGGTTGGGGACAGCAGAAGCAGAGCAGTTGAGCATTGGTTGGGCTGGCAAAGTGGTCTAGACTTAGGGTTCCCTAGATTCAGAATGGGGTCTAGATACCATTCATGCAGCTGGAGGACCCTGTTCAGCCTGTCTGCTAGGGCATTATCTTGGCCTGGAAGGTATACTGCCCTGAGAAGCATTCCCTGACCTATCGTGTACAAGCAGAGGGCTACTGCCTCCTGGCAGAGGTGCTGAGACCCTGTGACCTGTTTGTTCAGGTAGAAGATTGAGACTTGGTTGTCTGACTGGACTAGCACAGACCAGTTCCGCAGGTGGAAGGTCTCTATCGCCAGAAAAATAGCCTCAAGCTCCAGCAGGTAGATCTGCTGCTGGCTCTCTGCTAGGGACCAGTTGCCCTGCGTGTGCAGTTCCTTGCAGTGGCCCCCCCCCCCAGCCCAGTAGGGATACGTCTGGTGAGGACCCTCTGGGGGTTTGGGGACTGGAAGGGCATGCACTCCTGCAGGTGCTGTGTGCCTTGCCACTAGTTGAGACACTGCTATTTAAGGGGACACAGACCCTATCCTGGAGTCTGCCTGTGGCTTGTGTCCACTGAGTGGAGGCACAACTGAGCTGTCTGCATGTGGTTGCGGGAGTTGGGGACCACATGGACTGTGGATACCATGTGGCCTAGAAAACAGAGCATGTACCATGCCAACACCATGTGATGGCGTTGCATCTCTGCTGCCAGGGCTCAGAGGTGATCTGCAGAATCCTGGGGGAGGAAGGCCCTGAATGGAGTGTCAGACGAGCTCCTATGAACTCTAGATGCTGTGTTAGAGTGAGGTGAGATTTGGGGTGGTTTATCAAACCCCAAATGCTACAGGACCTTGATGGTGCAGGGTGTGGCCTGTTGCACCTTGGTGGCTGTGTCCCCTTTCACAAGGCAGTCAGTCATCCAGGTAAGGGAAGACAAAGGTCCCTTAGAGACAGGGGTAGGCAGTCACCACTGTCAGGCATTTGGTGAAGACTCTTGGTGCGGACGCTAGGTCGAAACATATCCTGTACTGGCTGTGGTCGCCCACAACCATGAACCTCAACTACTGCCTGTGACTGGGATGAATAAGGATGTGGGTATAAGCATCCTTTCAGTCCAAGGAGCATAGCCAAACTCTCTTCTGGAGGTAGGGCAGCAATGTTCCAAGGGAGAGCATCTTGAACTTCTCCCACACCAGGAACATTTTCAGGTTTCACAAGTCCAGAATGGGCCTTAGGCTGCCTGTTCTTTTTGGAACCAGAAAGTACCTGGAGTAGAACCCCTTTCCCTTGAAGAGGTGGTATACTGGCTCCATGGCCTTGTCCCTGAGAAGGCCTTGAATTCCTGCATTAGCAGGGCTTGGTGCAGAGGAGTCCAAGGGGCTTTCCTGGAAAGAAGGGAGGAGACATCTGGCCGAGGTGAAGAAGGTAGCCTTTGACCACTTGGAGGGCTGTGTCTGTGGTGATGGAAGGCCACCAATAGGCAAAATGAATCAGATGCCTCCCTGTTGGCAGCTGCTCCCCCATGGGTGGAAAAGCTATGCTCAGGGAGTCAAAATCCTGACCCAGCCTAGGGCTTAGAGCCCTTAGGATTGTGTTGGCCCTGGCATGTTCCTTTGCCTTGGTGACCCTACTGTGGGGTATGGGGGGGCCTGGTATTGGGAAAAGCCTTGGTGAGGCTCGCCTTTCGTATAGAAGGGAGGTCTTTTCCCTGGTGTTTTTTTTCTTGGGAGGGGTGGAGGTCTTCCTGAAGAGCCAAGTCCTAGTGACTGTCTATCTCCATCGCCTTGTCCTCCCATCAGTTTGCTGAAGAGGTTTTCACTGAGGCAGGGGACGTTGAGTTTCTCCTGGACCCACTGCTCCAGATCCAATATCTGGAGTCAGGCATGGCATCTGGCACCAATGCCCTCAGTGGCCACCTTCATGTTAAACTAAGTTGTCATAGGCTGCTCGAGACATGTACTTCAAGCACTCTGACACCCTTCATGAGGGTTTGGAATCGCTGGAGATGATCTCCACTGAGACCCGCCAAGAAACCTGTGGCTTCTTTTGCTAGTTCTCAGAGATGCATGCCAATATACAGTTGTGTTTGTATTCTGGCATCTCCCCATCGAACTCTGGTAGCACTTGTGTCCCAGAGCGTAGAGGGTGCAGGGCTCCCTGCCCAGCAGCACAGAAGAGTGAATCTTTGGGCTTTTCTGCTGACGCATGGTCCACTTCACCACCATACAGAGGTGTGAGGGAGTTGCACCTTCTAGAAGCCGGGCCTTTGCTGGATCCAGTACATTGTGTCCATGTATCGGCTAACTATTGGCACAGACACCAGTGTCTCCCACATCTGAAGGAGCTGCTGCCTGAGGATGGTGGGGGCAGGGACCGTCAGGGCCTCCCTTTGGTGGAGCCTCATACTGGAGGATTTTGAGCTCCTCCATTCAAGGGGACTCCTTTGACTCCATGGTGAGAAACAAGGCCTTTGCATATTCTGGACAAACTTGAGGAATGAGGTATCCTCAAGAGGGGACCGGTGTCTCGATGCGGGGGGAGACTGAGCTGAGGGGCAATCGCAGCACTTATGCAATTCCATGGAAGTCTCGTCCTCTGACTCCTAGTCTGAGTAGTCCATTGAGGACTTGAGGCCTGATGGCTCCTGAGGCGTCAGGCTTGGACTGGGTCTTTGGTGACCACAAGTGCTTGCTGGGGGAGTATCTTGCCCCTGAGGATTGGGGGAGTATCTTGCCCCTGAGGATTGGGAGTGGGATAGAGACCCTCACCGAAGATTGGCTTGGGGCTCTCAAGGATGGTATTGGCAGCCTGGGGAGTCCAACAGAGGTCCCTGCAGTCTCTGCACGAGCAGGACTAGGCATTGACACTTGCTGTAAGGCAAGGAAGGCAGTGATGCTGTTCCAATGCAATCATCCTGGCTTCCCACTCAAGAGTAACAGCTTTCAATGCTAACACTGGAGTGACTGGGTCTGGTGTCAGTGAGGAAAGGGAGTTTGACAGGACAGTCCTCCGGGGTCTTTGATCCGTCAGAGGTCTCTGCATCTGTTCTGGGCACCTTTGCCAGCCGCTCCCACTCCATTTCCTCAGATACCCTCCAGGGATTGTGGGATCTTGCACGGGACTTGCCTTGTGTGTCTGATTGCCAGGATGAGATCCTCTAGTATTTCTTCTTGTGCTCCTGCTCCAGAGAACCCTTGGAGTGTCTGCAGACCCAATCGGGTGCCACAGGGGCTTTACACGACTGAGGATCCATGCAGGGCCTCAAAGCACAAGGCTACCAGGGTTACCAGGGCTGAATCTGACCTGTGGAAGATATCGTCTTGCTTCTGCCAGTGAATTTGGATGGCCTTAGTGGACATCTTTTTGCACAGGGCGCAAATCTCTGGGCTATGGTTGGAACCTAAAGACCAGAGGCAGCAGTAATGTGTATTGGTTAAGGACATGTTCTTTGCGCATCAATCACACTTTTTGAACCCACTGGCCATTGGGGGGAAGGGACCTCTGGGAGTTTGAAGACCCACGACGTGGCCAGCAGTTAGAAAAAAGGCTGGAACATGCTAGGAGAAAAAAAAACCCTAAACTATTCCAAGACTCAAAGCCGAGGTGGTGAAGCTTGGAGGCAGGAAAGGGACCAGTGCTAACCGGAGAAATAAAGGCACCTTAATGCACAAGAAAAATCCACTTTTTTCCAGGGAAAAGACAGATGTCTGTAGGGCTCTGTGGAAAAAGGGAGACCAAGATGGCATCCTTGGGTGGGAAGGGGATCATGCATACATGGTGGCATCTCCCAAAGGCTTTCTTTGAAAGCTGGGGAGATGCTTCCACCTTTGGGAGATGCTTCCACTGGCTCTGTCAGCACTGTCACCCATATGTGAGGACAGACTTCCTGCTGTTCCTGGAGAAAGAGGTACACTTAACCAAATACGCAACTTACCACAAAATGCCTCAATGCTTTAAATGCCCCGATGCTGGTGGCATTAGCTATGGAATTTGAGGAATGTGAAAAGCTATCCTTCCTCATGTGGTATCCATTTGCAGCACCAGCCTGTGGTTGCAAATGGCACACCATCTATTTGATGTATAACGTAAATGTGTTTTGGTATCTTTTGTGTTTAGTGTTTTTCAGTGTAGTTTATAACTATTTTTAAAGTTGTGTATGATTTGGCAGTTGAGTGGATCAATGTCAACTGAATAGTTGCTTAGCTAATCATATTGCTTGATGTATATGGTTATTATAGCCTCCTGATGCAGCTTCAGTTGCAACACTGTCAGCATCGGGGCATTTAAAGCATTGAGGCATTTTGTGGCATGTCCAGTGTTTGGATTAGATGCTTGTGAAGAGAAATTTCTTTCCATCTGGACAGTGGCACCTATGAAAGGTGAGTGTGCCTTTTTCTAAAGGATGAGCAATTTTTGATATATGATATGTAGTCCATATTTATTTTTTAAAAAAATGTGCTATAAATGGCATGTGATGTTCTTAAATTTTTTCAATAACTTGTGATACTGATGCCATGTTTGAGCTTTTCTTGAAGCACTGGATTAGCTATTTTGGACAGTGCACGGTTTTTCTATTATATCTGATTGCTATCCTGTGAGGAGTTTTTTTTTTTTTCATTCATGTACAGTCGGGACCAGACTTATGACCCGGGGGGGGGGGGGGGGGGGGGGATCATCTTAGTACTTCTAGATCTTGTAAGAGCAGATTCTATAGTTATATTGTGGCTTGGCAGCTGGGATTTGTTGGGATTTGTTGGATTTTGTAGCCACCCAGCCAAACTTCTTTAAACACATCTGTTTCCAGGACCACACTGCTCTGGGTTGACATCTTGATGCATATTTCATGATCAACAGCACTAGCACTGATGGGCATCTTTCATGCATGGCAAGAATAATAAAGGAGTTCATTGTAAACCTCTGATATTTTGAAAAGCAGTATAAGAAAAACAAATGAATCCACTATCGCAAGCAGCAATGAACACTTGATGCAAATCAAGATGTGAAATCTCTTCAAAAAAAGGATGCATGTTAAAAAAGGGCCATAGGCTAATCCATCACGGTTCCTTAATATTCAGCAAGATGTGAGTGGAGTAGCAGTCTAATGGTTAGAGCATTGGTTTGGTAACCAAGAAACCAGGGTTCAAGTTTTACTAGCTCCACTCCTTGTGGCTTGGGGAAGTCACTTAATCCTCCACTGCCTTGTAAGAAAGGCCTGGCAATTTACTTCTGGTCATATTGAAAAGAAAACTTAGGGACTGCTGGGTCACCAGGAGTCAGCACTGACTCAAAGGCACACACTGCACTGCAATGTGCTCAAAGAAGAAAAAAATCAAAGGCTGGCTGGCAACATGGACTAGATAACTAAGAGGGTAATACACAAATTTCTGGCAGAAGACAAAGAAGTTAGCATAGATACTTAAAAGTCATGCTGCTAGCTGGAATCAGGAGGACTGGCTGGGAGAAAAAATAGCTGCAGGGCAGAAAATCTATCAAAAAACTTTAGAAGAGGGGTCTAATCTAATCTCAGTTTTTAATACTGCAACATTCTCAAACAATTACAGTGATTCTGTGCAGTTTTACAAGAATGAAAACAAACAATGAAAATGACTAAAGAAGAATCATTCTAATTGAAATTAAACCACCAAGTTTTCAGTCTTTTACAAAATTGATGTATCATGGATATACTTAGTTGCATAGGCACTTCTGACCAATGTTGTGCCACCATATATGAAATTGTATGCACAAAGCATTATTTTAAATAGGTGCCTCTATATGATGAAAGCAAAGCATTGACCGATTGCAAACGCTTAGATTTACATTGAGTGGAAGTAATAACGAAAAATATTCTGCAACAAAATCATTAAAAAGTCTGTATAAACTTAAATCGAATCAGATTCTACATTTTCAACTAGTTAGTAATGAAGTAAAGGGGTTACTGCAGTGTACCGTGAAGCCCCAAAACTAAGTCGAGCGGCCGTGTTTTGACAGCTGTAATTGATTAATCTGATGTCGAGAACAGTTTAGAAATAAATTGCCGTAATCCAGATATATGGAGCTTTGTACTACTAGCTGAAAATTCTCTAACCTTTTAATCTATGCAATTGAGTCCTCAAACTTTTCATGTGAAGGGCCATAATGCATTTCAAATCATGGAGAGGGCCAGAGGTGGGATGAAGTCTGCCTCAGAAGGGTTGTTGATCAGGGCATGTGGGGGCAAGAGGGCCCATGTCTGGCCTTTCCAACAATTTTAAATGTTGCAGGAGGGAGATAGATGGAAGTTTACCAGGGGTAAGAGAAACACTACCTTTGTTCCCCCCCCCCCCAATGTGCGTTCCCTGAGGAAGTGGGATGTGAATAGATGTAAGCATGTGTAGGTGGGGGATGTGGCAATACTGTAACAAACTCCCAATATATACTTAATATAAGCCATACTTTATCTCCCTTTTCCCTCCTCTTGCCTCTTACATCCACCATCCACTTCATTACACACCTGCCCCCTTCCCTCTAATCTGTCTCCTCTCATTCCTCTTGTCCCCTCTCCAACTCCTTCCCCTGGTCATGTAATCTAAGTAGGGCACACCTGCAAAGAAACTCAGCATTGCGCCACTGAGGGAAGGGAGCACTAACATAACCTGGTCAGGCAGTGAGAGGGGCAAACCTGCACTCAGGATTCAAAATAACTTGCACATACCCCAGTGCTGCAGCCTTCTATTGGGGAGAGACATACACCCAGTCGTGCATCAAGAGTGACAAGAATTTCCTCCAACAACTGCGCTCAGTCCTGTGACAGGTGCAAGCCAGAGCTGCAATGCAATCATAGGGACCAAAGGTTTTAGGCTGGATTCATTTTTGGTAGGGTTAGCAGTCCCAAGCTTCGAAGGCAATGGCTATTCCTGGCCCCATTGCCACTTTCCTGATAGGAGGGAGGAAGGAGGAGAATCTGAGCAGTGCAAAAGCTTGGAGGAGTTGGAAGGAACACTGCAATCAAGTTTGGTGGCTGAAAACCTTAGCTGCAGGAGGGAAAAGGGAGTGCCTAGGCAAAAAAACAGCAATCAACTTGTTCTAAGGGGCAGATCTGATCTGAGGACAGAAAAAACATGGAAAGCCAAAATATTTCTCTAATGGGTGCATCCAGCCTCCAACTGTACCTGGATGTAAATAGTTTTGATCTCCCTCTGGAAAGGTATGAACTAAATGCTAAAAATAAACCCCCAGTCAGGGGACCTCTGCTCTAGAGCTTGTTCTGCATGGTACTATGGTTGATCATGTTGGTTATGCAAATGAGCTGCCATATCTTCAGAACACAAAATTTCATTACCCTCATCTCTTATCACTTGCCGCGTCTACAATGCATTAGGACATGGAATATGTGACAAAATGTAGATACATTTTAGAATAATGGGTTTGACTTTCAGAGTACAAGTCTTAGTTTGACATCATTAATTTCATTGTGAAAATAATTGCTGGTATAAAATTCTACCAAAAGATCTCCCAAAGACTCCCTAATGAAACCTTAATATATCTTTTTGTCGGGCCGCAGTGAGGGAGATTTAGATAAGTTTCAAAACCACACCAGACTACTGCGGACCATTTTAATCACCAAACAGTTCTTTAGTGAATCATATAAAGAAAGTGAAAACTTCTCTTGAAACATGGAGAGAAGCAGCTCAAATTCTGTAGAATGTCCAAGTTCAATATCCCAGTTTTCACTTTCTTTATATGATTCACTAAAGAACTGTTTGGTGATTAAAATGGTCCGCAGTAGTCTGGTGTGGTTTTGAAACTTATCTAAATCTCCCTCACTGCAGCCCGACAAAAAGATATATTAAGGTTTCATTAGGGAGTCTTTGGGAGATCTTTTGGTAGGATATTTATTAATATCTCTCACAATGGGATTTTTTTCTGAGTGGTATAAAATTCTATGCATCAACCATTTCAAAATCTTCTTTAGATACACTTCTGGAATGAGAAATCTTTCAGCAGATCAACTCTTCCCTTTTCAAAGCGAACTACTGCAACTGAAAAGCAAATTAACTGATCAAACTCAGAGCCAACACCCCTTCCCCCACCTTACGCAATAAAAAAAATCATGCAAAGTAAGATGCAAGTGCAACAGGCCTATAAATTGAAGGCTGGCCATGTGGTTTTATATTCTATTAAACTGATAGTAATCCAAGATAAGGCCATAATTCAGAAGATTCTGTTCCTGCTACGTAACTGCTTCACTTAAAATGTTTACTTTATACACTAGAGCCAGCCTAGCTATGGAAAAAGGTGTTTCCTTAAATTATATCATCTATGCTAAATAGGTGACAAATTCTATGTAAAACGCAGGTTACATTTCCTCAGCTGGATAGGCTCATTAAGTAAAACCAAGAAAAAGAGCATTGATGAAGGAACAGAATCAGATTTTTAAAAAAGGCTAACATGTTACCTAATGGCCGTAATGAATTAAGTGTTTAGTGAGCAAAGCTTTATGTGCATGTGTTCAAACAAGCCACATCAAGTGAGTATCCACACCATGCCATTGTACCTGATTTACCATTTTATGCTTCCCCCTAGTCAGCTGCATGGTACTTTTTAAAACTGTCCAAAGATCTATGATTAAGAAAAGGCACAGAATGAAAAGATGCAAAGCAGAAAAGACAGAAAAGGTATAGGAGTAAGGGAGAAGAAAGCACTAAAACAAGAGGTAACTCCTAGGAAGGAGACAGACATGTACTGGATTTACATTCCAAATTCCTTGGTGATTTGCAATTAGGAAAATGATTGATTTCCCCCTCTTCAGTTTGTTAAAAGCTAGCAACATGACCGTCAAACCCTAATGACAAAGCCTGAATTGCAGTTTTGTATGGATTTTTATCTGAGCTCATTAAGAACTCATTGCACCAACTTTTTCCCACATTCAGCATAAGCAAAAATCTAGTGGCTAGAAACTGTCAATTCCATTTTTTTTAGTTTAATATATACAGTTGTACACAGCTATCTTGTTCCAGATAAAATACAGAAGGGCCTCTGTTAGGTATCAGATTTTGGATGTCACTAAAGTAAAAATGTGAGGAAAGTAAAGGGATAAAGCACCTCCTAAAATACTAAACTATTCATAAGACTTTTCAAAAGTTATTACTGACCTTCCCACTTGCTAACAAGTTATAACAAATACAAATAATTGCCTCCTTGAAAATTACAAGTGAACATTAAACATTCTGCTGTACCACTGTGGAAGAAATCAGGTATGGAATGCTACCACACAAATCAAACTAAATTGACTAAAACATTCCATTCTTTCATGTGGAAGGCAAGCAGCAGGATCTCTAGTGAGATAGGTCAAATGCTAAAAAAGATGAAGGGAGGATTCCTACCCACTTGCAGACTGACTGGCAGAGAAAGACAGACAAAGCATAGTTACTCACCTGTAACAGGTGATCTCCAGGAACAGCAGGAATTTAGTCTTCACATATGGATATCGTCGGTACCGACGGAGCCTGCGTGGGAATGCTCCCCAGGGTCCAATAGGAAAGCTTTTGGGAGCATTCCACAGCGCCTGCGAGCTGCCTTCCCGCCTTTCCCAACTGTCCCTCTCCAGTTGAGTTTAAAGCTGAGACAGAGGGAAAGAGAAGGAGATACAACTCCTAGGGGAGGTGGGTGGGTTGTGAAGACTAAATTCCTGCTGTTCCCGGAGATCACCTGTTACAGGTGAGTAATTATGCTATCTCAAGGAACAAGCAGGAATGTAGTCATCACATATGGGGACTCCCTAGCTGCAGATGGCAGGGAGAAGGCCCCAGAAGTTGTGTGCCCCTGTGAAAGGGCTCCACTCCCCCCCCCCCCCCATGGATCTCTGGCATCCTACCAGGGATGGTGGGTAGGAGTTGATTAAGTATGGAACAGGTGTTGAACAGCCTGACCAAACAAGGCATCCCGGTGGGAGTCCTTGTCTAAGCAGTAATGGGCTGTGAAGGTATGAACCGAAGCCCAAGTAGCTGCTCGACAGATGTCATCGACAGACACGGAGTGAAGATGAGCCATAGCGGCTGCCATGGCTCTCACATTGTGAGCTGTGACATGGCCTTCAAGAGGAAGGTTCTTACTCTCATAGGCAAAAGAAATACACTATGCAATCCAGCTGGACAGTGTTCTTTTGGAGAGTGGAAGTCCCAAATGACTAGGATCAAAAGTAACAAAGAGTTGAGAGGACTTTCTATGTTGCTGTGTCCTTTGCAAGTAAAAGGCCAAAGCCCTTTTACAGTCCAAAGTATGAAGATTCCTTTCTGCATTTGAGGCGTGAGGCCTTGGGAAAAATACAGGAAGGTAAACCGCCTGGTTTAAATGAAAAGGTGATACCACCTTTGGCATAAAGTGTGGATGAGTTGTAAGGACTACCTTATGATGGAACCTTGTATAAGGAGGATCAGCCACCAACGCTTGCAATTCACTGATGCGACGTGCTGTGATTGCAATAAGAAAGATGATCTTCCAGGAAAGGAATTTCAAAGAGGTAGTAGCTAATGGTTCAAAAGGCGGCTTCATGAGCTGCCCAAGAACCAGATTTAAGTCCCATGCCACCGGTGGTGGCTTAATGGGAGGCTTAGTTAAAAGAAGGCCTCTCAAATCTCGCTATGAGAGGATGAGGGGAAATAGGTTGTCCATTTAGAGACTTGAAAGAAGCTGCAATAGCACTCAAATGAACTCACTGAATTGGTCTTAAGCCCTGTATTAGACAACTGAAGGAGATACTCCAGTAATGATTCCAGAGGTATAGCAAGAGGGTCAAGACCCTTCTGTGAGCACCATATGGTAAACCTTTTCCACTTGAAAGCATAAGTGTCTTGTGGAAGGCTTCCTGGAAGCATAAAGGATATCCATTACCTGCTGAGAAAGGTTAAGACCATGAAGTTCTAGGCTTGCAGCAACCAGGCCCTGAGATGCAGAGACTGGGGATTGGGATGCCACAGCATTCCGTCCTCCTGAGAAAGGAGATCTGCAGCAAATCCTAACTCCCAGAGGCGGAGCTTGAGAGAGATGTAGGAGCAGAGGGTACCACATTTGCCGTGGCCAATGTGGAGCTATGAGAATCATATGACCCCTCTCTCTCTCTGAAGCTTGAACAGGGTTTTTGGAATTAGGGGAATGGGTGGAAAGGCATACAAGAGGTCCTGGCCCCAATGGAGGAGGAAAGCATCCCTGGCCTGACAAACCTGAACCGGAATTCTGGAACAGAACCGGGGAAGTTTGGCATTCAGGCGACTTGCAAAGAGGTCTATGTCCGGGGTTCCCCAAATTTGAAAACTTTTGACCACCTAGACTGCATGGAGAGACCATTCGTGTGGAAGCAGAACGCGACTGAGTCGGTCTGCCCAAGAGTTTTGAATGCCTGGAAGATACACCGCAAGGAGATGAATCTGATGCTCTCTGGCGAGGGCCCATAGTCGCAAAGCTTCATTGCATAGCAACAGAGAGCCTGTTCCACCCTGCTTGTTCACATAGAACATGGCTACCTGATTGTCCGTTTGAACTAGGACTGTCTTGTAGCTGAGCTGGGTGTGGAATACTCAGAGCAAGGAAGATTGCTTTGAGTTCCAGGAGATTGATATGTAGATAGGTCTCCTGTGGGGTCCAGGTACCCTCCCCAACCCACCTATGAGGCATCTGTTAGAGTGGCTTGGGGTGGGGGTTCCTGAAAAGGAGACCCCACCAAAAGGTTTTGGGGTGATTGCCACCATTGGAGGGACAAAATAAGGCGATCTGAGTTTGCTATTTTGTCTAACAGGCAACCTGACGCCTGAGTCCACTGAGTGGATAAAGTCCACTGGGCTGCCCTCATATGAAGGCGAGCATAAGGAACCACATGCATGGTGGATGCCATGTGGCCTAGCAACTAACATTTCTCGAGCAGTGAGGTGAGGTTTTAACACTGCTTGGGAAGTTAACTGCACAATGCAAAGGCAACGGGCCTGTGGAAGGTAGGCCCTTGTTTGTCTGGTATCCAGCAGAGCTCCTATAAACTCCAGGGACTGAGTGGGAGCAAGGTTGGATTTGAGAAGTTTATGACAAGTCCCAAATACTGAAGGATGTGCATTGTGCGAGAGAGAGCAACCATGGCCTCTGGCTCTGAAGGGGCTCGAATGAGCCAGTCTAAGGGAAGACGAATATTCCTAGGGTGCGAAGAAATGCTGCCACCACAGCCATGCATTTTATGAACACCCTTTGTAACAAGGCCAGGCCAAAAGGAAGAACTCTGTATTGGTAGTGCTTCCCTTGAAATAGAAAGCAAAGGAACTTTTGATGAGTTGGATGGATGAGAACCATGATTGTATGCATCCTTGAGATCTAGAGAACAAAGCCAATCCTGACTCTGAAGGTATGGCAGCAGAGTTCCTAGAGAAATCATTTTGAACTTCTCTTTGAACAGGAATTTGTTCAATTCTCTGAGGTCCAAAATGGGTCTGTGTCCTCCTGTTTTCTTTGGAATAAGGAAATAGGGGGAGTAAATCCCTGTACCCTGTTGGAGAATGGGTACCTCTTTTATTGCCCCTTGGGCAAGAAGCATAGTGACCTCGTGACCTAACTGGTCGTTGAGAGAGGTCTGAGAATTGAACTGTCTTACCATTGTAGGAGGGGACATTCTGAGGAAATGAAGCTTGTACCCCTCTCTTACAATAGACAGAGTCCAACTTTCTGCTGTTATCTGACCCCATCTGGGGGCAAAATGACATAACCTTCCTGGAATGGTGGAAGGCTCTGGGCCGCTCAGGGCCAGGAAGGCTAAGTTCTCTAGATAGGAGTCAAAGTCCCTGTGGAGGCTGCATCTGCTGAGCCGGTTGAGGCTTAGCAGCTTTTGTTTTTCTTTGCCTAGGTTGTTGCTGCTGTCCCTTTTGGGCAGACTGACCTAAACGATGCCCCTGCTGGGTATAGGAGGGATAAAACTTCTTACTGAAGAATGGTTTCTTGTAGGATTTTTTCCTTGCAGGATCAGCTGTAGACAATCTATCCAAAGTGATATTGTCAGCATTTATTTCATTAGTTTTTCCTGCCAATTCTTGCCAAAGAGATTCTCTCCTGTACAAGGAATATTCCCTAGTTTATCCGGTACCCAAAGTTCGAAGTCAGATGCCTCAAGCCAGGCAATCCTACGTGCACCTATGGCAATAGCAGAGGTTCTGCTTATGCACTCAAAGCAGTCAAAGGCTGCACGATTCACAAACTTGGAAACATCCTGAGCATGTTTGACAAGGGCGAGGAAATCCTGCCTCTTATCAGGAAGGAGGGGGCTCATAAGCTCTAAATCTCCTGTGACTTCCTTAAGGAACATTCCCATATATAATATATAGGAACTGATCCTAGCGGAAAGCATGGAAACCTGGAAGGTTCGACGTCCAAAGGCATCAAGAGTCCTACACTCACATCCTGGAGGATTAGATGCAGCATGCCTTTTTGCACTCTTGATCCTTCTCATAGCTGATTCCACCACCATGGAATGGTGGTAGCTGAGTCTTCTGAAACCCAGGACAAGGAGGAACTTGATACATGGTGTCGAGTCTTTGAGAGTGAGGAGATGTGGATTAGAGGTGTTTCCCACATCCTTAACATGAGATCATGCAAGATCTCATGAATAGGTAGGGTAGCTGCCTCCTTGGGAGCCTTAGGGTATTGTAGGATTTCTAATTCCTTTGCCCTAGGCTTTTTCAGGAGCCACTGTGATGGAAAGATCTCGAGCCACATCTCCGATAAAATCCTGAAAGGACATGTCCTCTGGTGGAGACATCCTATGCTGAGAAGAATCCTCAGGAAGAAGTACTCTGGTATTGGCGGAAGTTTCAGAGTCTTCAGACTCATCCGAGGATTCAAAGAATCTCCGATCCGGGTGATCGTGCAAAAGCACGGTACCGTTACCAATCGAAGTCTGCATCGGAGGGGTCCGGTACAGACATGTCGATACCGGATGGATAACTGACTTGGTCCCGGTAGAATACCTGCCGATGTCGATGCAGTCGGTGCTGGTACAGACTGAATTGTCTGAAGCGGTTTCAGGGGCATCAAGGCTGTGAGAAGAGCCGCCAGGCTGCGTTCAATAGCCAAGAATCTCTGGTCTATTGACGCTGCCGATGCTTGGGTATCGGTACCCCAGAGCATGGCACCAGTAGTTCTGCCGAGGTTGAGGCCTTGAGAACATCCTGGAGCCCCGTCGGTGCTTTGGAAGCTGAAACCTCCCGCCGGGGCAATTTTGCCAGTGAATGTCCCTCAAGGGCAATGACAGAGGCATCTCGATGCTTAGAGGGAGATATACCCTTTGAGGACCGGCTAGATTTATGTTTAGTTACCTGTGATCCATGGGAGGAAGATGAAGCCCTGGAAGACGTCGATGCCACAGAGGCTGCATCGGAGGGAAAAAGGGTGCTAAGTTTAGCAGCTCGGTTCTGCTGGCCCCTCTTCGACATCATCCCACAGGCAACACACTCCGAAATAGACTGGTCAGGACCTAAACATTTGAGGCACCACTCATGGGTGTCTGTGACGGAGATGGTACCGCCACACTTGGAACACTAAAACCCGAAGCAGGTTTTTCCATTTTAAAGGAAAAGTTGGGCCTAGTGCCCAAAATGGCACGTGGCACCTGAGGAGAAAATACCTGGAAAAGACTCCAGAAGAATTTTTTTTTTTTTTTTTTAAAAGAAAGAACCACCAGCGGTACCGGTGTAGCGTCGAAGGAAGGCAGACGCGACCACAAAAAAGAATAAAAGGGAATTTTCTGTGGTGACAGGATGTGCGACCTGTCAGCTCCACGGAAAACGAAGAACTGGAGAGGGACAGTTGTGAAAGGCAGGAAGGCAGCACGCAGATGCTGTGGGATGCTCCCAAAAGCTTTCCTATTGGATGCTGGGGAGCGTTCCCGCGCAGGCTCCATCGGTATCAACGATACCCATATGTGAAGACTACATTCCTGCTTGTTCCTGGAGATAGGTGGATTCCTTAGCTTTAAGGCACTGATTGGGTATATTTTAAATGCATGAAAAGGAAGCAGTTGCTGCATGTGTAGGTAATAGGGACCAAGTTTATTAATTTAGGGACAAATCTTTGAAAATAAGGGACATCAAGTAATCTAGTTTTACTGATTAAGGTAAAGAATACTTAGGCATTTGTATTAGCTAGAGAGTGTTAATGGTGACAGGATTAGTATTCTGGGTAAGAAATTTGCAATTAAGGAACCTTGAGTAGGAAGTTTTAATCTCACATACCATCCTTCCAAAGTTCAGAAACAAATTTATCAGAGGACTGGTGCAGTAGAGTAGCAATATTATCATTCAGAGGGTCCATATTCTTCATCAGCCACTCATCTGCCTTATAGTCCACCTGCATGAGATTAATTTAGAACTTTTTTTTAATTTTTATTTAAGTTTTCTTGAATACAGACACATTTATAAGCAACATGTTCAAAATACACAGCAAAATGATTCAAGCAAAAAAGTAACAAAGCCCACATCAAGTAAGAGTGATTTAAATTTGAAGCAAATCAAAGTAATATAGGAAAACAGGAGCAATAAGCTCCACAATGGGGAACATTTCTCTCACCATCCTAAACCTCATCAACTTCCTTTTCAGACAAAAATAATTGTAATTGAGAAACATCCGTATAAACAAAAGTTTGTCCCTCAAAAGTAAGTATACGACGACAGGGAAATTTTAAAAATAAAGCAGCCCCCAACACCACTACCCGATCTTTCAATGCCAGAAAAAGCTTGCACCTAACCTGGGTAGCCCTGCCAACATCCGGAAAAACTTGAATTTTTTGGCCACAAAATGAGATTTCTCGGTGTTTGAAATAAGTCCGCAGGACAAGTAATTTAATGGACTCAGAATCAAAGGTCACCACAAGAGTAGTGCGTTTGGAGATGACATCTGCAGAATCTTCAAGAAAAGTAGTAAGGTCCTGCCCTACCGAGAGATCTAACTCAGGAGAAAGATCCTTATCCTTACTTGAAGGAAGAGATCTTGAAGATAATACATATGGATAATGTCTAAGTTCCCCTCTAACTTTAACACTTCAGTAAAATATTTCTTTAACAAAATATCAGAAGATAACAAATGTGTTACAGGAAAATTCAGGAAACGCAAGTTTTTGGCCCGCAATTGGTTCTCAAGCACCTCTGATAGGAAAAAGCTAAGGAATCTCGCATTAAAGCTGTATCATTGTCAGAACAGGACTAACTGAGAATCAGTACGGGCCAAAACCTTAGCGAAAGAGTTTAATTGTTTATCAGTAGATTGCATTTTACCAACATCATCATAAGTAAACTGACAGAGGGAAGACACTCCAATTTAGAACATATTTAAATGGTAAAGCATAGTTACTCACCTGTAGCAGGTGTTCTCCATGAACAGCAGGAATAAGTCCTCATATATGGGTAACATCACCAATAGAGCCCCGCATGGAATGCTACCCCAGCTTCCAAAGGAAGCTTTTGGGAGGTACGCCATGAATGCGCACCTGCCTACCTGCCTGCTGCAGCACTATGTTCTCCTGTACAACATAGCAGGAGCCACAAAGGCAACTCCCCAAGCAGTTGGAGGGTTGCAAGTATGTATTCCTGCTACAGATAAGTAACTATGCTTCCTCAGTGAGCAAATAGGAAATAAGCCCACATATATGGGACTGAAGCTACACGCTACTGGAACCTGAAGAGATGGACACCCTAACTGGGCAATGAGAACTGGAGAAGCCAGAAAGACCAGAAAGGTAGTCCCGGCGAGTTGATTCAGTATCCTCAGCAGACATTGACCTGAGGGGATTTTGAGCAGGTAGCCTGGATGAACAGAAGAACCGGTGGGCAGGAGTTGACTAAGACCCAAAGAAATGCTGGAGCATAGTCTGGCTAAAATTGCTGTCCTATTCGGAATCCCCATCCAGACAGTAATGGACTGCAAAGATATGGACTGAAGGTCATGTTGCAGCCCTGCAGATTTCCTCTGTGGAAACAGTTTGGCCACCAACGGAGCCATCGCATGAACACCGAGCCAGGGCATGACCGTCAAGGCTCAACCCAGCCTGAGAATACATGTGAGGTGCACTCCACTAGCCAGAGGAATAGTGTGCACTTCAAGACAGTGATACCCAGCCTATTGGGATAGAAGACAAACAGCTGGGTCGACTGATCTGTGTTCCAGGTTGAAGGCTAGTGCATGCTTATAGTCTAGCGTATGCAACGCCACCTCTCCCTGATTCACAGGAGACCAGCAAAATAAAGTCTGTAAGAATCAACTGATTTGAGGTGGAAAGCCGAGATCACCTTCCCACCTGGTTCTGGTGAAACTGTAGTTAGGGTGGATGGACAACTTGAAGCTCGCTGATGCGTTACACAGATATTACCACCACCAGAAAGAACTTTCCAGGTCAGGAATTTCAGGGGACATAAGTCCAGCAGCTCAAAAGGGCCTGCATCAGCTGGGCGGGTACCACATTGAAGTCCGAAGCCACCGGAGGGCTTGACAGGGGGGGGGGGGGGTTCCAAAATGAGCAGGCCCCACATGAAGCAAGCCAGAGGCTGGCAGAGATGGGCTTCCCCCTGGAGCCACAATGGTATGCCCTGATCACTCTGAGGTGAACTTGCACCAAACTGGACTTCAAGCTGGAGTCAGAGGTGCAGAAGGGGTCCAGTGCCCTGCCCATGCACCAGATAGCAAA
This sequence comes from Ichthyophis bannanicus, assembly GCA_033557465.1. NCBI lineage: Eukaryota > Metazoa > Chordata > Amphibia > Gymnophiona > Ichthyophiidae > Ichthyophis > Ichthyophis bannanicus. The sequence continues at coordinate 1,111,397,826 of CM066031.1, forward strand.
CCTTCACCATTTCAGCATGTAGGCCTTGTGGGTTGCCAGACAGATATTGGTAACACCCTCCAGCAGATGGAGCTCGGCAAGAAGGCCCTGCAGTAGATTCCTCTGTTCCAGAAACCAATTGAGGGACTGCACCAAGGCTGCAATGACCATGATCCAAGTCTCTGAGGTAGCCCATTGCCTGCTTCCATTGCATGCTCAAGGTCCACTGGACCTGTCACATGGAGATAGGCTTGGGGATGACATGCACTGTGGCAGCTGTGTGATGGAGGATCCACAGCATCCTGGGGGTCATAGTGTGGTGCTTATTCTGCGCATTGTCCGCCACCTTGATGAGCCATTGCATGTGATCTGCCAGCAGGAAAGCCCACGCTCAAATGGTGTCAAGGAGGACCCCAATGAATTCATCCATTGTGTGGGCTGGTGGTGGGACTTTGGGTAATTGATCAAAGTCCAGCCACTAGAGCATCCAAATGTTAAGCTCTGAAGATTGTCGTACCATCCAGCATGGAACCTTTTGAGCCAGTTTTCCAGGTATGGGAAGACAGACCCCCAAGGTCTGCAAGTAGGTAGCCACAACTGCCAGGCACTACGTGAAGACCATGGGGCTAAGTACTCTATTGGTAGTGCTGACCTCACAGCACAAAAAACAAAAATATCGTCTGAATCGGGTGGATCAGAATGTGTATATGTGCATTCTTTAGATCTAAGAGCATAGCCAATCATCCTGTAGAAAGTATGGGAGCAGCATCCCCAGCGAGACAATTTTTAACTTCTCACGCATGAGGAACTGGTTTAGGTTCCACACGTCCGGGATGGGCTGGAACTCGCTGGTATTCTTGGGAACCAGGAAGTATTGGGAATAGAAGTCCTGTCCGATCTGAGCCAGGGGCAATGGCTTGACAGATCAGCCAGCAGAGACTTTCTGCAATAGGCTCTGATGTGTGGGGGTCCATGGGGTACTCCCTGGGAAAGAAAGGGGGCAGCAGCTGGATGAGCTGCAGCCAATAGGTGATGAGGGGCCATCAGTGGATGACATGGATGAGACACTCCCTACTTGGTGGGATGCCCTGGCAGACAGCTGGCTATACTCTGGAGGAGCCCATCAAAACCATGCCCCCAGCATGGGTTACAGGGTGGGCTGCACATTTGGGGTCTTTTCCCTCCACTGCTGGCAGGGGGGGGGGGGTATCTGCACCTTGGACGTGGGTAGGTGGCCTTCTTAGCTTGACGCTTCTGTGCAGGATTCGCCATCTTCCTGGAGGCACCTAGGAGTCATTCTTTCTAGCTCCTTTGCCATTTCCTCTACCAGTTTCCCGAAGGGGTTCTCCCCCCAGTACAGGATATTGGTGATCTTTTCCTGGACCCACTGCTCCAGGTTAGAGGACTGCAGCCATGCCATCTGGTGTGCAGCGATGCCCACTGCCACCACCCGGCCTGTGGTCTCCTAAGCATTGTAGGCACCACACCATGAATTTGGAGCAGTTTTTTTTTTTTTGTTTTTTTTTTTACTGTGGGCCACCAAAGCCCAGAAAGCCTTGCGATGGTCCTCAGGGATGAGAGCTGCAAAGTCCGCAAGGTCCAGCATGTCATCCTTGAACATGCTCAAATAGGTCTGGCAACCAGTATTAAACCCAGATAATATTTCTTCCTGAAGGAGTCCAGAGTCCAGGGCCTCCTGGCCTGGGGCACTAATGATTGTGTCTTGGTGTTCTTAGCCTACTTCAAGGCTGACCATCACAATGGAACTGTGCGGTAACAGGCTTCTTGAACCCCAGGGCTTTCTGCAACTGGTACAGGGAATTGAATCATTGGTGACAACAGGCACCACGAGAAGGTTTTTCCACATCCAGAGCGTTAAGTGCTGCAGCACATGGTGCATAAGAACAGTCACTGCTTCCCTGGGGCTGAGGGGCAACTGAAGCAGCTCCAGTTCCTCTGTCCTTCCTCTAATAGAGAGAAGGGGATGGCCTTGGCCATGTCCCTGACAAAGTCCTAGAAGGACATGTCCTCCAGAAGAGACTTGCACCGCTCAGGGAGAGGTGACGGATTGGACAGGAGGTCCTGAGACCAAAGGTCCAAAGCAGTCTACCCGTCAGACTCCCAGTCTGATTCAGACTCTGAAAGGAAGTCAAAGTAGTGCTGGGTTGTCTCCTCCTGCCTGCTCCTCAGCAGGGGAGAGGATGCCAGTGACTTCCGTGTCAGCAGGTGTGCTGGTGCCTTTGGGCATTGGACTTGAAATGCTGGACAGGGAGATGACACTGGGAAATGGTGTCAATTCCAATCTCCCACCCAATGTGCCAACCTTGGTGGACAAGGCATGGGTCTCCAGAAAGGGCTGGACAGTGTGGTGACCACACGCTTGGTGCTGCAAAACCTGCATGGTCCAAGGCCATAACTGCCACCACATGAGCTTTGAGGGCTCTAAGGCATTCCTCGAGAACCACCACCTGTGAGGGGCCCCGATGCCATGTCCACTGGTGCTGATACCTCAGGCAGGGACTCAGACTGGTGCATTAGGAGACCATCCAGCTGCACTCCTGGGCAAGATGGGGGGAGGGGGGTGTCAGCTCCGCTGTCCGGATCGAGTCCTCCTGCTGGGCAAGCTCGACTGTCTGCTTTTGGCCATCACTTTCCACATCACATCTAGGAGGGCTGCGATGACACTGCACCTGGATTTTCTCCCAATGCTCAACCTTTGATGTTGACAGGAGAATCATTTGAGTCTCTCCCCACTCAGGCCTCCTTGGACTCTCCCTGGGCATGAAGCTCCTTCCCTTTAGATGTCTTGAGAACCTTGGAAGGCATGGATGATGGGGTCAGGGCTGAGGATACTGAAATCAGATAAAATGAAGAGACTACTCCTGCTTTTCGTAGACCCCTCAGTACTCACATCATCTGCAGGCAAAGCTTGAAGGACACTGGCTGGTGAACAGGCCCACGGCATTGTAAGCACCAGCTGTGGCAGTCAATGGCCGAGGTGGTCTTGCCACATTTTATGCATTTTTTAAAACCACTAGCTGGCTTAGACATGCCAAAAAATATTGCCTTGGCAAAGAAACTGGAGAGCTGCCGTGGGCAGGAAGAACACCCCCAAAGGCGAAAAGAGAAAACAAAAAGGAAATTTAAGTTGGCAAGACCGACTAAGCAAACAGATGGTAAGAAAAGAAAAAGCCAGCCCAAAGAGTCAGAAAAATTAATCTTTTCTAGACTGCAGGAACAAATCCTAGGGGCTCCATGGAAAGACTGGAGAACATGGCAACATGGCAGGCAGGAAGGCAGGCATGCATGCATGCTTGGGAGCATTCCGTGCGGTGTTATCGGTGAGGACTTTTTTCCTTTTTGTTCACAGAGAAAGGGCTATTACATCGACAAGTCAGGTCAAGCCTCAATCTCAGATCCCATTCCCTACACCAGAAATGCTAGGGAGGAAACCCAGGTTACTTACCTGAAATGGATGTTTTGTGGATAGCAGGAAACAAGTCCTCAAAACATGTGATGTCACCTGTCTTAGAAATATTTTGGAAGCTTCTGTAAGACTACTGTGAATGTAGCTCTCCCTACATTGCATGAGACCTGTCTCAATAGCTAGAGTTATAACAAATCCTAGGGAAGGTGGAATGGTACTTGAGGATTTGTATCTTGTCCACAGAAACACCTGTTAATAGGTAACTTCTTAAAAGGACAAGCAGGATGTAAAGTCCTCAACATGGTATTCTCTAGCTGCAGGCTACCTTCAACAAAGAAATTAGGGGGGGGGGGGGAAAGGTGCTGCAACAGGTAGACAGTTTTCTGTGGCAGCCAGTCCCCTTCCCCCTCTGAGAAAGAGCCAGTTTTCAGGCTGCCTAGTTGAATTCTAAACCTCAGATTCTGAAGGACAGATCGTTGGAAAAGGATTCCTAATGTGACAGTAGGTTTGGCCAATGAGATGTCAGTGTGCATCACAGCTCTGCAAGTCTCTTCCATATAAACTGACCCGATGCAGACTCAATTCAGCCATGGCTCAGACCTGAGCTTTAGCATAACCCTCTAAAGTCAGAGCTGCTTGAGCATAAGCCCAGTTTGCTAGTCAATTAGACTGTGCGTTTGGAAAGGTCAGTTCCATGCTTAATGGGATCTAAACAAAAAGCTGGATAAACTTCCTAAGGGCTTTAGTCTGCTCCAAGTAGACAAAGCTCTCTGGCAATCCAAAGCAAGATGTAATCACTGTTGCCATAAGGCCTAGGGAAAAATATTGGAAAGATGACAATGATTAAAATGGAAATCCAAGACTATCTTACAAATGAACTTTGGATAGGTGCACAGAACCATTGTTGAAAAACTGTTTAGATGTGTCTGTTACTATGGCCTGGACATCAAAGACCACATCTGTGGAGAAACCACCAGGATTTTGCTTAGAGCTGAAGTACCATGCCACAACCTACCATGTAAAGAACTAGCACTCCAGTTCTTACAAGAGCAGCATAACCTTGTCATTCTGCCTGCAAAGGTAACATAACCACAGTGGATGTAGAAGACCACCAAAAAATATCCAGCCTCCTAGCAGAAGACATGTACATTGACTGCCTAACAATCCTCTCCAGAAAATCTGCAGAGAAGTAGAAAACTGGATAAACCATGCCATCCAACGAGAACACTAGACCCCCAAGGTTGTATGGCCTATCCACAATACAAACTGCACATCCCACAATGACCCATCAGTGCAATCAACTCCCCAATCTACCCTCTAGCACTGTCTTGGAAACCGAATTCTAACATATGAAATTGCCTCAAATGTCAGACTCTATCCACTTTGTTGAAATCAGCAACCTGAGAGTAAGCAACAGACATGGTCAAAGTTTTGACCCTGGCAACTACTTAGTTTTATATTGCATCCATCTCCCTTTTTAGGGAATAAAAAAAGCCTGCAGTAGCACTTTGGAATGGAAGACCCTTGAGCAAATTGTGGTAGACTTTCCACCGATAACTGAACAATGCAATGTGTGCCTTCGAGTCCTGACAAGAGAGACAGTAACACATGATCCCCCGAGTCAATCCATGGCCTGGGTCCACTGAGTCCCAGAGTCCATTGAGTTTGCCTCATCTGGAGGCATTCCAAAAGGTGTGACATGCACTGTAGAGACCATATAGCCTAGTACAGTAACTTTGTGGGCTGTCACCTGCGTTTCCTGCACCAATGCTGTCAATTTGTAAAGTCTGTCGTGTGGCAGGAAAGTTCTTATCCAAGTCATGTTGAGCAGGGTTCCAATGAATTCCAAATGTTGGGTGGGTTAAAGGTGAGATTTTGGGTAATTTACCACACACCCTATTAGTTCCAGTACCTGAATGGTCAATCGTGTTGATTCTTTTGACTCCTTCTGGAGTGACACTCTTGATCAACCAATCATCCAGAAAGGGGAAGACACTCTTAGGCTCCATAGGTAAGCTGCTACTTCTGCAAGGCACTTTGTGAAGATGCGAGGAGCAACACTGTACTGGAAGTGTTGTCCCCCCAGGACGAATATGATACTTCCCTTTGAGTAGGATTTATCTGTGAGTGTAGGCATATTTAAGATCCAGGGAGCATAGCCAATCTCACTTTTGGAGCTAAGGAAGCAGGGCACCTAGAGAAATTATTCTGAACTTCTGTTACCAAGTACAGGTTCAGATCTCTGGTCTAGGATGGAACAGTATCCCCATTTTCTTTGGGATCAGGAAGTACCTGGAATAAAAACACCCAACCTCTTTGCTCTGGTGACACAAGCTCTATCGTGAGATCTGGCAAGGCAGCAGTGATTTCTCTGAAGCAGTTCTTGATGCAGTGTGTTGAGATTATGCACCCTCAGGGGGTAGTTCCAATAAATGTAGCCAATAACTGCTTTTGATGATCTGTAGAACCCATGAGTGAGGTTTTGGAGGGGCCACCCTTGTGCAAAGAGTGAGCCTCCCCCCAGAGTTTTCTACTGTGGTCGTTGAAAGACTGGCTATGCTCTGGCAGGAACTAGTCAAAACTGCTCCAGATTTTGGCTGAGAAGCTGGCAGGGCCTTTTGAGGCTTCTCACTGTTGCTGCTGGCAAGGGGCCTGCTTGGATTGGGATGTCTGGGGCCCAGGAAAGTACCTACGTTAGTGAGAGTAAGATTTAGACAGTTTGGTATACCACCTTATCCTTCAATCAAAGTGGTCACAACACAATTGGGGGATACATTTAACATGAGGGGATATGAGACAAAATACGCTAATACTTACAGGGAACATGGGCTATGGAAGGTTAAGTGGCTTGCCCAAGACCACAAGGAGCATAGGTCTTTCTAGTTTCCCCATGGTACCTTCTATGATAGGAGGCATACTCATATGTGAGCCTGGAAAGAGTGACATGCTGCTTTTTGATATAGCCAGCTTCCTCCTTGACCTGTTTTCTGAAAAGATTCTCGCCACAGCACAGGACATCTGACAGCTTGTTTGCAGTGACTGTTCTAAGTCCAACTGGAGCAAGGGAGTCTGCGAGCAGCAACGCCAACAGCAACAATTCTGGATGCCGTTTTGAAGATATCATAGGTCACTTGGACCATGAACTTCCAGCAGTCCTTGCCATGGCCCACTAGGGCAGAATACTGATCCAATTTTTCTGGAGAGAGGAAATGGCCAGATCAGTCAAGTTACAGATGTTCAAGAACATGTCTATGTACAACTGGTAAGAGGCCACATGTGCAACAAAGCATGGAACACTGGAAACATCTCCTGAGAGAGTCCAATGTCTGATCCTCCCTCCCTAGGGGCACCAAGGAATGAGTCCGGGTACTTTTGATTCTCTTTAGAACAGATTTGACCACCAGGGAATGGTGTGGAAGCTCAGAATTCTCAAATCTAGGAGCCTTATGAACTCTGTACATGGAGTCAAGACTGATACTAAGTGGAGGCACAGTGAGGGAGATTCTCCCACATTCTCATATGTACACTGCAGGATGCGGTGCACAGGCACTGTCACCACCTTCTTAGGGGCCAAGGAGTACTGCAGGATCTCCAACTCTTCTGCCCTGGGCTCCTCCTCAAAGAAAATGGGATGGCCTTGGCCATATCCCTCAAACTCTTGGAAGTCATCAGGAAGGGGACTTGGACCCTTCACCTCATGAGCAGCATAACAGGCGCTCAGGGACCTTCCCTCTAACAAATCCTCTGATTCCATGTTGGTGACCCAGCTTTCTGAGTCAGACTCGGAGAGGAAGTCAAAATACTTCTGAATCTCTGCCTGGATCACTCTCCTGCTTCAAGGGGGATCGGGAGCTCCTTTGGGAGCAATGGATGCACAGTTCTTTCTAGATTGAGGATACAGACCCAGAGATGCTAGATAGGGATATTGGCTGGGCAGGCACCAATGTCTGGGTTCTTCGATGCCCTGATGTTGATTCCTCTCCTGCAGGTAGGGCATACGTCTTCAGGATCAGCAATATGGTGACAGATGTCAATGCCCCAGCATGCTATACCACCAGTGCAGAATGCATTTGAGCGCTTGCAGAAGACGCTTCTCCGTGGCTGCTAATTCTGAAGGCTGTAGGGCCTGAGCAACTTCAACCATGTATCCAATAGGTATATATGGATATCAGCAGCTGGGTCTGTGCTGTCAGTGCCCCTCCAAAATCCTGGAGAATGAGCTCTCCTCTCTTCGGGGCACCTTTGAGGGATGCTCATGTGAACCCTCACTGCTCATGGTATCATGCCTCGAAGGGCTCTAATGCAGATGCAGAGTCTTCACCTTATTTTCAGCGTGGTTGCCCCTCGACCTCAAAGATGCAGTCTAATCCTTTGTCTGCAGGTGGAGACAAGATAGTAGATTCTCCGGTACACTATAGGGGCTCTGCTCTATAAGCTCAAATGCCCCTCAGTGTTGATGTACTGCCAGCATCTGATGCAGCCGGAGACAGATGCCGGTGATTGATGGAGCGGACTTCTGAACACCAAAAAGTGATTTGCACAGCTTCTCACAACCCTCCTGAATCATCTTTTTGTCATCTGTGTGCACAAATTACAACAGGGCTGAAGACTGGGTCTCGGGCACCAGTTATGAGTACCTGACTGAAATGGTCCCAGAGCATTTCAAACACTTCTTGAACCCGCGGGCAGGTTTCTGGGACATGACATCTGGAAAAAACAGCCACGGCAAAGTTAAAGGGTTCAATGGCAAGGACAGAGACCCACAAGAGCACAGGCACCAGGGAGGGCCAAGGTGCTACGGCAAGAAAGCGTAGTTACCCACCTGTAACAGGTGATCTCCAGGAACAGCAGGAATTTAGTCTTCACATGAGGGATGTCTGTACAGACTGAGCCTGTGCAGAAACACTCCCCAGCGTCCAATGGAAAAGCTTTTGGGAGCATCCCACTGCACCTGCGCTACTGCCTTCATGCCTTTGTGACTCTCCCTCCTCAGTTGAATTTGTAGCTAAGATAAAAAGCATATACAGAAACTCTACAACTCCTAGAGGAGAAGGGTGGGTTGTGAAGACTAAATTTCTGCTGTTCCTGGAGATCACCTGTTACAGGTGACTGACTATGCTATCTCCAGAAACAAGCAGGAAAGAGTAGTTACTCACCTGTAACAGGTGTTCTCCAGGAGCAGCAGGAAGTCAGTCCTCACTTATGGGTGACGTCGGTGCTGACGGAGCCCTCGCGGAGCAATTTTCCCCAGCTTTCGAAGAAAGCCTTTGGGAATTGCAGCGCGCATGCGCGGTCCCCTTCCCGCCCAAGGGTGCCATCTTGCTCAGTTTGATGACATAGCGAAAAGACAGCAAAAAAGTAAGCAAAAACATATAATAAGAATGACTGCAACTCCAAAGGGAGGAGGGAGGATAGTGAGGACTGATTCCTGCTGCTCCTGGAGAACACCTGTTACAGGTGAGTAACTACCTCTTTCTCCAGGACCAAGCAGGAAGTCAGTCCTCACTTATGGGACTCCCAAGCTTAAGGCTACCGGAGATCTCAAGCCGAAAAATGAGCTCCCTCCAGCTCAACAGTACAGAAGGAAGGAATCTTCTCTGAATACGAATCCGGTCGGTAGCCCAACACCAGGGCCGGAGGGTAGGAGTTGCCTAGACCTCAAAGAGATTGTGGAGGACTGCCTGTCCGAAAGCACTGTCCCTGCGGGACTCCCTCTCCAGGCAGTAATGAGCCGCAAACGTCTGGCTTGAAGACCAAGTAGTGGCCCGGCAGATGTCTGCCAACGGAACAGAGCGGAGATGAGCCACTGACGCAGCCTTCGCCCTGACACGGTGAGCCGTGACCCGACTCTCTAATGAGAGGCCGGCTGCCCCATAAGCCCAGGCGATACCGTCAGCTACCCAGATGGACAAAGTACGCTTAGAGACAGGTACACCCAACCGATTGGGGTCAAAAGATACGAAAAGCTGGACAGCCTTTCTATGCTCTCGCGTACGGTCAAGGTAGAAGGATAAGGCTCTTCTACAGTCCAGGGTATGCAGAACAGTTTCAGCTAGGCTGGTATGCGGCCTGGGAGAGGAGGTCGGAAGAACCACCTTTTGAATGATGTGAAAAGGGGAGACCACCTTTGGAAGAAACTTAGGGTGAGTCCGTAAGACCACCCTATTCTTGTAGAACCTAGTGTATGGGGGCTCCGACACTAGGGCCTGTAGTTCACCAACGCGCCTAGCGGAGGTAAGGGCTACCAAGAAGAGAGTTTTCCAGGAGAGGAAACGAAGAGGGCAGGTAGCCATGGGTTCAAAAGGCGGACAGGTAAGCCTTTGCAAGACACATTGAGATCCCCGTCAGGAGCTGGATGGCGCAACGGAGGCTTAAGCAGAAGGTGGTCCCTGAGAAAACACGCCACCAAGGGGTGCGAGGAAAGAGGCTGGCCCTCCACCGGCAAATGATGTGCAGAGAGAGCACTGAGGTGGACCCTGACAGAGTTGGATTTGAGGCCTAGATCGGAGAGGTGAAGCAAATATTGCAGTACCACCGATACTAAGCAGGCGAAGGGGTCCTCAGAGCGCTGAGAACACCAGACCGAGAAGCGACGCCATTTAAGGGCGTAAGATTTCCGGGTGGAAGGTCGCCGAGACCCCAGGACGACAGCTTCCACTTCCGGAGGAAGTAAGAGCGGAGCTAGGACTACCCTTTCAGCAGCCAGGCCATCAGATGAAGGGCCCGGAGGTTGGTGTGCAGGAGAGTACCCTGATCCTGGGTCAGGAGATCGGGCTGAAACCCCAGAGGAAGAGGGGTGTCCACCGCTAGCTGTAGGAGTAGAGGGAACCAGGGTTGTCTCGGCCACCTGGGCGCTACCAGGATCACGGAGGCCCTGTCCTGGACAACTTTGAACAGCGTCCGGGACACAAGTGGCATGGGAGGAAAGGCATACAGTAGGCCCGTGGACGAGATGAGGAAAGCATCCGGCACTACTCAGAGGATGCGGGTGCCGGGAGCAGAACCTGGGAAGTTGCCGGTTTAGAGGACTGGCAAAGAGATCCACGGTGGGGAGGCCCCACCGGCAGAAGATCCGCTGGACAACTACAGGGTTCAACCTCCATTCGTGTGGCTGCAGAATCCGGCTCAGTTTGTCGGCCAGGCAATTTTCCTGCCCGGGCAGGTAAACAGCCTTGAGGAGGATGTCGTGGTCGACTGCCCAAGAGCACAGTCTCCGAGCCTCCTGACACAGGAGGGAGCCAGTGCCCCCCTGTTTGTTCACATAGAACATGGCAACCTGATTGTCCGTCTGTACCAGTACAGACCGACGAGAAGTGAGGTGAGAGAAGGTCCGCAGAGCTAGGCGGATCACCCGCAACTCCAGGAAGTTTATCTGCTGAGCAGCCTCCCAAGGTGTCCAAAGGCCTTGAGTGCATGTACCCTGGCAATGCGCTCCCCATCCCAGGAGAGAGGCATCTGTCGTTAGCACTTGGGAAGGTGGAGGAGACTGAAAGGTCATGCCGAGCACCAGATTGGGCAGGTGAAGCCACCATTGCAGAGAGGAGACTAGGCAGTCGGAGATCTGTATTAAGTCCGTCAGTCTCCCTGTGGCCTGATGCCATTGAGTGCGAAGGCTCCACTGAGCAGGTCTCATATGCAGATGAGCAATCGGAGTGACATGGACCGTGGAGGCCATATGACCGAGCAGTTGCAGGAGTTGCCTGGCAGAGACCGGTGACGCGCTGTGGAACCTGCCAGCTAGAGCTATGAGCCTGTTGGCCCGTTCCAGAGGCAAGAAGGCACGAGCCTGCAGTGTCCAGCCGTGCTCCTATGAATTCGAGATCCTGAGAGGGGAGCAAAGTGGACTTTTCGAAGTTTATGACGAAGCCCAAGTGCTGAAGCAGAGCCACTGTGCGTTGAGTGGCCTGAGTGACCTCTAGGGAAGACTGTGCCCGGATGAGCCAGTCATCCAGGTAGGGGAAAACAAAGAGGCCTTGAAGCCTCAGGAAGGCTGCCACCACTGCCAGGCATTTCGTGAACACCCTGGGAGCGGAGGAGAGGCCAAAGGGCAGTACGCGGTACTGATAGTGATTCCCTGCCACCACAAATCTTAGATATTGCCGGTGGTCTGGATGAATAAGGATGTGAGTATAAGCATCCTTTAGATCCAAGGAGCATAGCCAATCTCCCTGCTGGAGGTAGGGCAGTAGGATTCCAAGGGTAAGCATCTTGAACTTTTCCCGCTGCAGGAACTTGTTGAGGTTGCGTAAGTCCAGGATGGGTCTGAGGCCTCCTGTTCTTTTTGGTATCAGGAAGTACCTCAAATAAAACCCGTGACCTCACAGGTGTTGGGGCACTGGCTCCACAGCCTGTTCCTGAAGCAGACTTTGCAGCTCCTGAAGGAGTAAGTCCCTGTGCAGAGGGGGTCTTGGAGGCTCCCCTTGAAGGTAGGGGGGAGGCACCTGGTGAAAATGTAAGAGGTAGCCCTTTTGAACCACCTGCAGCACCCAGGAATCGGATGTTATGGCTGACCACCTGTGGGCAAAGTGGGTCAGCCGGCCCCCCCGTGCTGAGCAAAGGCCGCGGAGGGGGAGAGGCTATGCCGGCATAGTCAAAAACCCCCACCCTGCTGAGCAGGGGCCTGTGTAGTGGGCTTGGGGGCCTTCTGCCTACGGGACCCATTACCGTGTCCCTTAGCCTGCTGGCCCTGATGGGGAGCTGCTGATGCTTGATATTGTGGGTGGTGGTGTTTATAGGCAGACACCTTCCTCGGGTAAAAGGGCTTTTTCCCCCGAGCCCTTCCTCTTCTGTGAAGGGACAGAGGTCTTTCTGGATAGGCGAGTTCTGGTGAGAGTCTCGGACTCGAGTTCTGCCGCCTTTTCAGCCATGGGCTTACCAAAGAGGTTTTCACCTCTGCAGGGGACATCAACCAACTTGTCCTGCACCCATGGCTCGAGGTTGGATGACTGAAGCCAAGCCTGACGGCGAGAACCGATGCCGGCTCCGGCTACTCGAGCCGACGCTTCGAAGCCATCGTAGGCTGCTCGAGAAATAAACTTCGAGCACTCTCGAATGCCAGTGGACAAGGCCTGGAACCTCTGCAAAGGTTCCTCGGAGAGACCAGCAGAGAACCCAGCAATTTCTTTTGCCAGATCTCGAAGATACATGCCCATATATAGCTGGTATGTCTGGACTCGGCAAGCAAGCATAGAGCCCTGGAAGCACTTCCTACTGAGGGCGTCCAGGTTCCGGGCCTCCTTACCTGGAGTCACCGAGGAGTGCATCTTTTGACTCTTAAGTCGATGCATGGCCGATTCCACCACCATGGAATGGTGCGGTAGTTGTGTCTTTTGGAACCCGGGACTCTTACGGACTCGATACATGGAATCGACCTGCTTGCTTAACACCGGCGTCGAGGCCGGGCTATCCCACATGCGGAAGAGCAGCCGCTCCAGCATCGGAGGAACCGGTACAGTAAAGGCCTCCTTCGGGGGAGAGTCATACTGGAGGGCCTCGAGCTCTTCGGCTCGAGGCTCCTCCTCCGGATCCGCGGGGAAGGCCAAAGCCTTGGCCATATCCCTCACGAAATCGGAGAACCGGGTATCCTCCGGGGGGGATCGTCTCCAAGGCTCCGACTCGGGCGAGTCGGAGGGGACGCACAGAGTCTGAAAAGACCCGGGTGACTCGTCCTCCTCCGTGTCCCAGCCCGACTCCTCCGTGGAGGAATCGAGTGGCTCCGTGCGGGCGGGTGCCGAGGACCTCCGCTCCGACGCCGAGGCCGGCGTCGACGACCTCGGTCCCGAACGGGAGGCCGAGGGAGACCTTGGCCGAGGATCGACTCGAGCTCGTATGGACTCGAGGATCGGCTTGGCCTCCGGGGTCGACTTGGACGTCGACGTCCCGGTGGTCGGGGCAGATGCACTGGCGAGGCCGGTCATCAATGCCCGCTGCTGGTCCATGAAGGCAGCGATACTGCACTCCAAGGCCATCAATCTGAGACCAAACTCAGAAGACCCAGCAGCCCCCGACGGGGTCGGGCCCGACGTCGGCTCCCTTGGAGGCCACGAGGACTACAGTACTCACGTTCCAGGAGACTCCACTTCGAGATGAGGATGCTTCGAAGGCCTCTCCGCCTCCGAGGACCCGGGGCGGCTGACAGGGCTATGCGACCTGGCCCTCGAGGGACCAGGAGCGTCCTCCGACGCCGCCCTCGCGGGTTTCTTCTTCCGACGATGTTCCCGGGCAGGAGACCCCCGCTCAGAGGAACTCCGACGATGCTCGTGGCCAGAGTCACGAGACGAAGCCTCTGACGAGGTCCGGGCCCGACCGGACGCGGAGTCAGAGAAGATTTGTTCCTTTTGTGACTGCCGACTCCTCAATGCCTTAGAGGACATTTTGTTGCACGGACCACAACTCATTGAGTCATGATTGGGTCCGAGGCAACGGAGGCAGCAGTCATGTGTGTCGGTAAGAGACATGAGTCTGGTACAGCGATCACACTTTTTAAACCCGCTGGCAGCCATCGGGGGAAAAAGGGCCCCTGCGAGGTCGAAAGACCGTGCTGCCAGGGAAAAAGAAAAAAGTGGCAGGAACGCCCGTTACAAAGGACAAAAAACGAAAAAATGTGAACGGACTCGATATTGGAGTATCAAGGCCGGGCGGGAAAAGGACACGGCATCGAACCGAGAAAAAACGAAAAAAAAAATCAACTTTTTCAGCGGTGATCACAAACTACGTCTGTAGGGCTCCGCAGAAAAAAGAAGACTGAGCAAGATGGCACCCTTGAGCGGGAAGGGGACCGCGCATGCGCGCTGCAATTCCCAAAGGCTTTCTTCGAAAGCTGGGGAAAATTGCTCCGCGAGGGCTCCGTCGGCACCGACGTCACCCATAAGTAAGGACTGACTTCCTGCTTGGTCCTGGAGAATGTAGTCTTCACATATGGGACTCCCTAGCTCCCAGATGCCAGAGAAATGCCCCCCAGAATCGGTAGATTTGCCTCTGAGTAGGCCTCGAAAGGGCATGGATCCTTCATGGATGTCTGGCATTGAAAAATTCCGGAACGGAGGGTAGGAGTGCCCTAAATCTGAAAAAGGTGCTGGAGTACCACCTGACCAAACATGGCATCCCAATGGGAGTCCTTGTCAAGACAGCAATGAGCCGCAAAGGTATGTACTGAAGATCATTTGGCTGCTTTGCAAATTGCATCAATGGCAATAGAACATAGATTTGCCATGGATGCAGCTATGGCACGGACATTATGGGCAGTGACATGACCTTCAAAGGATAGTCCTGCCTTATCATAAGCAAATGAAATGCAATTTGCTATCCATTTAGAAATGGTAGGTTTGGATACCGACAACCTCAAATGACTGGGATCAAAGGAGATGAATAAAAGCCTTTACAGTGCTTAGCAATCCTTTGAAGACAGAAGGCCAAGTCCCATTTACAGTCAAGGGTATGGAGGATTGCTTCTTCCCTAGAGCAATAAAGTCTAGTGAAAAAAAACAGGCAGGAAAACAGATTGAGATGGAAAGGACATACCACCTTTGACATGAAATGGGGGCAAGTCCTAAGGACCACCTTATGGTGGAACTGGGTATAAGGCGGATCTGCTACCAACATATGAAGTTCACTGATACCTCTTAGCTGAAGTGAGAGCAACAAGGAAGATGACCTTCCAAGAGAAACTTTAGTGAGGATGTGGCTAAAGTTTCAAAAGGCAGCTTAAGGAGCTGTCTTAAGATCCCATGCCACCAGTGGTGGCCTGATGGGAGGCCTGGTCAATAAGAGCCTTCTCATGAAATGTGTCAGAACAGGTTGCGAGGAGATAGGCCGCCCAACCAAGGGATGGCAAGAAGCAGCAACCGCAGAGATGAACTCTTACAGAGTTTGTTTTGAGACCAGAGGACAAAAGATGAAGATACTGAAGGAGAGCTTCCACAGGAGTTGAGAAGGGATTACAATCCTTCTGGGAAGACCAAGTGCAGAACCTACACCACTTGAAGTCATGGGAACGTCTGGTGGACAGTTTCCTTGAGTCTAGCAAAATTTGCTTTACTTCCTGAAGAAGGTTAAGATCTTGCAACACTATGCTCTCAACAGCCAAGCCATGAGATGGAGAGACTACAGATTGGGGTAGAGTAGCATCCCTTCCTCCTGAGAGAGGAGATCAGGAGCTGACCTGAGACTCAGGGGGAGAGTCTGGGATAGATGCAGGAGAGGAAACCACAGTTGATGTGGCCAGCGTGGGGCTATGAGGATCATGTTGCCCATCTGCTTGAAGCTTGAAAAGAATTTTGGGAATCAGGGGTATGGGAGGAAAGCCACAGAGGAAATCCTGACCCCAGTGAAGGTGGAGGGCATTCAACTTTTGGAGGCTGGACAGTGATTCTGGTGCAAAAACAAGGTAGTTTGGCATTTTGTAGAGTGGCAAAAAGGTCTATCTCCAGAGTTCCCCAAGTTTGAAGGATGTAGGAAATTGTTTCCTGATGGAGGGAGCATTCGTGCAGGAGGATCCGACTCAATCTGTCTGCTAAAACATTTTGCTGTCCTGGCAGATACACTGCATAGAGATGTATTTGATGAGCAATGGCAAAGGACCAAAGATGGAGAGCCCATCCCCCTCCCGCTTGTTCAGGTAGAACATAGCTACTTGATTAAACGTCTGGACAAGAACTCTGGCCTTGTAATTGTTGAAAGACTTTGAAGGCATTGAAGAGAACACAAAGTTCCAGTAAATTTATCTGGAGCTGCAACTCCTGCTCAGTTCAGCGGCCCTGAGTGGAGACAGTGTCCAAGTGAGCACCTCAGCCCAGTTTTGAGGCATCCGTTGTCAAGATGCATTGATGTGGAGGCATCTGACACGGCGACCTTACAATTAGATTTTCTGGGGTAGACCACAGAAGAGTCTATGAGACTGACTTGGATCTGATCCTTGAGGGTCCTGGAGATTTGCTTCCACTGGGAGGCAAGAGTCCACTGAGCTGTCCACATGTGCAGATAGGCATATGGGACTACATGCACAGTGCAGGCCATATGGCCTAAAAGTTGGAACATCTCCCTGGCCAAGATATTTTCTCTGAGCCTTGCTTGAGATGCTAGTTGCACTAGTCGAGTACAACAGTCCAGTCCTGGGGCAGAAATGCTCTTGACTGTCGAGTGTCTAGAAGAGCTCCTATGCATTCTAGTGTCTGAGTGGGAACTAGATGGGATTTTGGAAGATTTATCACAAATTCCAAATTCTGCAGTACCTGCATTGTACGAAGGAGGGATAGACAAACTTCCTGTGAAGTGAGTGCCCTTATAAGCCAATCGTCTAAGTAGGGGAAGACAAATATTCCGAGAGTCCTTACATATGCGGCTACGACCACCATACACTTTGTGAAGACTCTTGGGGCAGAGGTGAGCCCGAAAGGAAGGACTGTATTGGTAGTGATTTCCTTGGAAGATGAAGCATAGATACCTCCTGAGGTCATTCTGGATGAAATGAAGATGTGCATATACGCTTCTTTTAGACCTAGAGAACAGAGCCAGCCCCAACTCTGGAGATAAGGTAAAAGGGTTCCTAGTGAGACCATTTTGAATTTCTCTCCGACTAGAAACTTGTTTAGGTTCCTGAGGTCGAAAATGGGTTTGTACCCTCCACTTTTCTTTGGTATAAGAAAATGAGAATAAAATCCCATCCCCTAGTTCGGATGCTGGAACCTCTTCTATAACTACAAAAAAGATTTTCTTCGTTCACTATCACCAGCAACTGGATTAGAGTATCCAAACACTAATATTCAAAAAACAAAAAAAGGTCCAATTTTAATCTTTCCGAGGTCTCAGTTAAACATTAGCAAGGCCTCAGACTTCCATCATAATAAGGCTAATTGCATGATCACATCAGCAACCTCAATATATTGAGGCCTTGCTAATGTTTAACTGAGACCTCGGAAAGATTAAAATTGGACCTTTTTTTGTTTTTTGATTATTAGTGTTTGGATACTCTAATCCAGTTGCTGGTGATAGTGAACGAAGAAAATCTTTTTTGTAGTTAAGTAATCATTCAAATAGTAAGGGCCATTGAAATTTGGTGTTTTCAGGAACCTCTTCTATGGCACACTGACAGAAGAGAGTTCATCTCTTGCTGCAGGAGAGCAGCGAGTGGGGGTTGAGAATGATATTCTCCCACCAGAGTGGAGGGGGGGGGGGTGGACTTTGCAGATGAAGCTTGTATCCCTCTCACACTATGATTAGTGTCCACTGCTCCGAGGTGATAAGATGCCACCTGTGGGCATAATGTCAAAGTCTGCCTGCTATGTGGAGGGGGTGGGGGTTCTCCAGAGGCAGAGTGGCTATGTTCTCTAGGAAGACAACAACTATGCACAGACTGGGTCAGCGCAGTTGGTTGGGGTTTAGGAGCCTGTGGCTTCTGTTGCTTAGGAAGCTGTTGCTTCCACTGGGTACCCTGAGGTTAGTATTAAGAAATTTGGAGGTAAGGGGGGTAAAATTATTTATTCTTAAAATAGAAAGGCTTCTTTGCCGCTGCCGCCGCCTTGGCAGGGTTGGCAGTAGCTTTGGAAAGCCTATTGAAGATAGTATTCTCAGACTCTGAGAGGCCTTATCTTGCCAATCCTTTCCAAACAGTTTCTCACCAGTACAGGGATTATTACACAGCTTATCCTGCACCCACTGTTCAAGATCTGATGCTTGGAGCAATCCTATGTGCACCTATACAGATAGAGGTTGTTCTGTTAGTGCATTCAAAACAGTCAAAGGTTGCCCTATTAACAAATTTGGAAACGTTTTGGGCATATTTGACCAATGGAATGCAGGCTGCCCTCTTATCCAGGAGAAGAGGAGACAGCAATTCCAGATCTCTAGTTAATTCCCTAAGGAACAAACTCATGTAGAGTATTGTATGAACTTATCCAGGCTGAGAGCATGGAGGCCTGAAAACACCAACCAAAAGTATTGAGGGTTCTCGATTCCCTGCCCAGAAGATTGGAGGAGTGCAACTTAGAACTTAATTCTATGCATAGCTGATTCCACTACCATTAAGTGGTGTGGAAGCTGTATTTTCTGGAATCCGGGGCTTTCCGGTACTCGATACATGGGCATTGTGGATGATACCGGTACAGATACCACCGGTAATGACTTGACTGGTACCAACACCAATAACAGAACCGCTAGACTCCACTCAATGGCCAGCATACACTGATCCACAGAGCTTGTCGATGCCTGGGTATTGTACCAGAAGCATGGGCTACCGTTCCAGAGCATGGCACTAGCAGCTCTCCTGAGGTGGAGGTCTCGGAAGCATCCTGGACCCCTTTTGCAGCTTTGGAGGGGAGGTCCTCCCACCACGGTAGTTTAGCCAGTCGATCCACCACCAAGGCAATGCTTGAGGCAGCTCTATTTAGACAGATCTACCCTTGGGAGGACAACTTGTCTTGTATTTTGATACCTAAGATCGATGTGAGGATTATGCCCTCAATGACATCAAAGTGAAACCGCATCTGAAGCAAAAAAAGCAGAGTTTTGCGCCCAATTCGGTAGGCCTTTGTCATCTTCTTGAATAGGGGACATCCAGATGGCTGGTGATCTGGGCCAAGGCATTTAAGACAGTCATGGGTATTCAGTAGCAGAGATAGTGCTACCATATTTGGAACACTTAAAACCACTGGTTGTTTTTTCCATCATGTCAAGACTGGATGGAAGGCCTAGGCTTAAGATGGCATCGATGCACCTAAAAACTAAAGTTCTTCCTTTTTATTTATTAATTTTTTTAGAAAGAAATAGAATCGAAGATATTGGTTCCGGCATCGATGGGAAGGCAGACGCAACCACAAAAAATAAGGAAAGATTTTCTGCAGTGAGGGGGGGGGGGGGAGATCTACTTCCTGCTGGCTCCATGGAAAACGAAGAACTGAGGAGGGAGAATCAAAGGCGGGAAAGGCAGCAGTGCAGGCACAGTGGGATGCTCCCAAAAGCTTTCCTATTGGTTGCTGGGGGAACATACCCACGTGGGCTTCATCGGTACCAACGTCACCCATATGTGAAGACATTATCTCCAGGAACAAACAGGAATATAACCAAAGGGAAGGGGGGGAAA
This sequence comes from Ichthyophis bannanicus, assembly GCA_033557465.1. NCBI lineage: Eukaryota > Metazoa > Chordata > Amphibia > Gymnophiona > Ichthyophiidae > Ichthyophis > Ichthyophis bannanicus. Next base: position 1,111,417,307 of record CM066031.1, read on the forward strand.
AAATAAAAAGGTAAAAACGGAAGAGAAAACCATGACAGCAGGCGACTAGGACAAAACGCAGAGGCAAAACACCCTCATTTATTTTATTTAACATTTCTTATATACCGCCTTTCATATCAAGGCTGTTTACATTGAACAAACTGAAATTACATTGAACAGGGCATTATAACTTGGAGATAACTATTTTACAGGGAACATGGGCTATGGAGGGTTAAGTGGCTTGCCCAAGACCACAAGGAGCACCTGTGGGACTAGAAACCCCAGTCCTTCCGGCCCAAGGTTGCTGTCCTCTAGTGGGATTTGAACCCCCGACCTTCCGGCCTGAAGTACCTTGCCCCAACCACTAGGCCACTCCTCCACTCATGGGGTAAAATGTAGTTACTCAGCTGTTACAAGTGATCTCTGGGAACAGCAGGAATTGAGTGTTCACATATGGGTGATGTAGGCACCCATGGAGCCCAAGGAGGAACGCTCCCCAGCGTCCTATAGGAAAGCTTTTGGGAGCATTCCACTGCACCTGTGTAGCTGCCTTCCTGCCTTTCCAACTCTCCCTCCTCAGTTGGGTTTGCAGCTGAGATAAAAGGAGAGAAGGACAGAGAAAGAAATACAACTCCTAGGGGAGGAGGGTAGGTTGTGACGCCTCAATTCCTGCTGTTCCCAGAAATCACCTGCTACAGGTAACTACGCTATCTCCAGAACAAGCAAGAATGTAATCTTCACATATGGGACTCCCTAGCTTGGAGATGCCAGGGAGATGACCCCAGAGAGCAGTGAAACAGGCCTAAGTGGGTCATGTATCCTCCCAAGGATATCTGGTATCGAAACCCGGGACGGGGGCTAGGAGTTGATTTAAGTCTGAAAGAGATGCTGGAGAACATAACATAAGAACATACGATATACCATACTGGGTCAGACCAAGGTCCATCAAGCCCAGTATCCTGTTTCCAACAGTGGCCAATCTAGGTCATAAGTATCAAGCAGTCTCCCCAAAGACAAAGGTTCCTCAATGGTTGTATTGGGTCAAGCAGCGATATCCTGGGTCCCTTTTAATAATGATTTATCGCCCTTTCCTCCAGGAACTTGTCCAAACCTTTTTTAAACCCAGCTACACCAACAGCTTTTACTACATCCTCCGATAAATTCCAGAGTTTGATTACACTGAGTGAAAAAATATTTTCTCTTAGTCTTAAATAGGTTACCCTGTAGCTTCATTGTCCAAGCAGTAATGGGCCGCAAAGGTATGGACAGAGGGACCAGGTTGCTGCTTTGCATATTTCAATCACCACCAAGCATAGGTTTGCCATGGAGGCAGCCATTGCTCGCACATTGTGTGCTGTGACATGACCTTCAAGAGAAAGCACAGTTACTTACCTTAACAGGTGATCTCTGGGAACAGCAGGAATAAGTCTTCACATATGGGTACGTCAGTACCGACAGAGCCTGCGCGGGAACGCTCTCCAGCGTCTCAAAAGAAAGCTTTTGAGAGCATCCCACACGCATGCGCGCTGCCTTCCTGCCCAAATACCTCCCTCACATCAGTTGGGTTTGTAGCTGAGACCGAAGGAGGGAAGTAAACAAATTATAAAGAGAGAGAGCGCAACTCCTAGGGGAGGTGGGTGGGTTGTGAAGGCTTATTCCTGCTGTTCCCAGAGATCACCTGTTACAGGTAAGTAACTGTGCTATCTCCAGGAACAAGCAGGAATGAGTCTTCACATATGTGGACTCCCAAGCTGAGATGCCTGGGAGAGGCCCAGCATGTAGCAAAAACTAATGGATGGGACATGCTTCCTCCTAAGGACCTCAGGCATCCAAGGGATGGAGGGTAGGAGTTGAGTTAACAGTGTAAAAATGATGTGCTGTGGAACAGCTGAACTAAACAAGGAATGCGGAAAAAAGTGTCCTTGTGTAGAGATAACTGTTAGTAAGAATAGGAAGTCCCAACTCTTGAAAAGGGATGTCATCCAAGTATGGCAAACAAAACTACACATATGGGGAGTAGATATGGGTCTGTTGTAAAGAACCATCACATTGTCCTCATATGGAATTCCCTTACCGTGAGGAGTAGAGGGAATTGAAATTTACCATATAGACAAAGATAGAAAAAATATCATTGTCTAGGAGTAACCCCAGGGAACTGTGGAGTTTATAAGAAGTTGGGACCCATGAGAGAAGATAAACTTCTCTATAGTCCACAGTCAAAGTTATTTCTGTCCCTAGAGCAGGATGGTGCCTTGGGAAAGAAAAGAAAAGAGAAATCTGACTAGTCTGGATGAAAAGGTAAAAAAACCTTTACAGAAAAGGAGATGGGTTTCTAGAACCCCTTTATCCAGACAAGAATACTGTATTGGGCGGATAGCCCCCAATTTCTGAAGATAAGTAAAGTGTGTTGCGTAAGTGATAGCACATAGGCTAACAACTTACCTAGAGAGCTTCAGATGTAAGGTAACCTGATTTTGATAGAAAAAAAGGTTATGGTAAAGAATTTCCTATCTTTACCAGATAAATTGGATGTCCATTTAAGACTTTATGGTATGCTGAGAGCATTGATATGGACAGTTAGAATATTTCAGGGTCAGATTGTATAAGGAGACTCGTCTAATAAGAAGGGTTAAGACCTTCTTACGAATAGTTAGTGGGAATCACTTATTAGTCAAGGTATAAGAATCTTATGCAAGCTTTGGTGGAAACCAGTAAGGTGTTTCTTACCCTTGACAAGAGGTCTAGGTCTTAAAAGACTAGTCCTCAGAGAACTAGGCCTTGAAACGTACCTGAAGGAGTGCAGAGGAGATCTTTAATCCTAAGATAAAAGATCTGGATCCTTTTATCACTTCAGGATAGAAGCTAGAAGAAATAATGCAATGTAAGGGAATCCCTTGTCTGACTCTCTATGAGAGCAGTATGATTATCATGCGTTCTTTGTTTCTGGTAGACTTCAATGAGATAGTGAGAAAAAAAATTTCCAGTAGATGAGGATCAACTGAAATAATTAGGAATGCATCCCTGTGGTGGAAGTTCCTTTAAGGATATGGAACCTAGGGAGTGGTGCTATTCCTTAACTTGAAGTCGTCTAGGCTCTGGCTCCCTTAAAGGAAAGATTTTTAAGGAAAATGGTAAAAAAGGAACAAACAGCCATGTGGGAGCATGAATGAGCAGGGCCTACCAGTCAAGGTCGTCTGACCACCTGGAAGTTCCCTACTAGGGGTGGACTACTATGCTCTCTGACAAAGGCCCATAGTTGCAGAGCTTCATTGCAGAGAGCATGTTATAGGTTGCTTAGGTGAGATCTGGCTGTTGAGTAGCCAGTCTGCAACTCAATCAATTCTGTCAGAACAGAAGTGAAGATGGTAAAAATAGTGATAGGCTTTTTTTTACCTTGCAATGATCAATTAAACAGAGGGATTCAAAAACCGTTGTGGAGCCATCTGTCATAAAGACAGCAGAAGAGAGGTCCCATGAAGATTAAGAAAAGGACTAACAGACATTATTAGGAATGATGAAACTAAATTCCTGTCTGATGAGCTGTCATAAAGGAGTATTTGAGAGGTCAGCTCTAAAAACACAGTGTAGAAAAAAAAAGGCCGAAACCCACGTGAACTATCTGTTCAAGAAGCTCATCTAACCCACCTGGTGGGTTCTTCATATTTGTATTATGGAGGGTTTAGATGCCTTTTGAGCTGACTCTGCTCAAATGTATAGAGGACAATCTGGCAGGGGCTTTCAGAATGCTAGATTGCATCCTGTAAAAACCCCCAGTGCAGAAATACCCCAACAGGTAAAAACTCTGTATTGGCAAGATTTACTGGAGTAGGAATTTTTATAGCTTCAGAAGCAGCTCTCCAGTTGAATAACATTCAGGTTGGAGACTGGATGTCCCAACTAAAAGGAAAAGTAATACAGAGTTGAGAAACTTACAATTTAGTAAGTTCTTATAGAGTCCTCTGTAGTCAAGGTGCTACAGGTAACTGTCAAAAGGTGAAAGTTATCACTCACCTTGTTAAGTTTTGTGATTGCTCTTCCCTTTTTTTTTTTTTTAAATAGGGAAATAGAAACTTATTACCCGTAGGCCTGAAATATCTCAAGAGCTCTTGGAGCTGTCAGAGTAAAGTTCTCTTAAATAAGAGTCATACCTAGAGGCAACTCAGTGTGGTCTCAGCATAGATGAGAGTCAAACCAGATGGCTCTTTTGATAAAAAGGCATATTTACAGGTTTTAAAACCTCATGACAGAAAAAAAAAAAATCAGAAACCCTGTAATTACTGGGTTTGCTGAATCTGCTGAGGTTTCTGTTGTCTTAGCCTGGTTGGATGTTGCCCTTGTTGAGAAACATCTGTCTGAGGGGAAGAAGATGGATAAAATTTTCCCCCCTAGAGGAATAAAGTTTTTTAGAAGATCCATTATCAGCTGGACCAGAGGGAAGTTTTGACAAGTCCCTTAAGGTAGCAGTATCAGTGTCTGACTAGCTTGAAATAGGCAATCCTTGTTGAAGAGATGTTCTCCAGTATAAGGACTATTTCCCAGCTTTTCTTGTACCCATTTGTCCAAGCCTGAAGCTTGGAGCCAGGCTAAACGTCGTGCCCCTATGGCTATAGCAGAAGATCTGCTAACAGATTCAAAAGAATCCAGGGAAGCACGATGAAGAAATGTAGAAATATCATGAGCATGATTGACTAGTGATAAATAGTCAGCTCTTTTATGTTCCTGAAGTAAAGGGTACAAAAGTTTCAAACTTTTGGCAACCTGTTCCAGAGAGAATCGGTATAAAAAAGCACTGAAATAAATAAATAAAATAAATACAGAAAATATATGAAATGATTCTTGCTGAAAGCATATGTGCTTGGAAGCAGATGCCCAAAAGCATCTAAGGTTCTAGACTCACGACCTGGCGGATAGGAGGAGTGCTTTTTTGCACTCCTAACACGCCTCATTGCTGATTCTACTACTATAGAATGATAAGGGAGCCGAGTCTTTTGAAACCCTGGAGAAGGTGGCACTTTCTAGATAGCGTCAATCCTTTTGGAATGTGGAGATACTGTTAAGGGAGTTTTCCACATTCTAAATAACAAATCCTGTAGGATGTGGTGTAGGGGAAGCATGATTGCCTCCTCTGGAAACCAGGGGGCATGCAGAATTTCTGAGTCCCTTGGTATAGAGTCCTTCCCAGGTATAGAGATGGCGAGTATTCTTGCCATATCAAGTAGAAAAGCTTGAAAAGAGTTCTCCTCTAAGAGAAATTCTCTGCAATGAGTAACAACTGGACCTGTTGAAAATTCAGGTACGGTACCGATAGATGCATCTGCAACATCGGGCTTAGGAAAACGGGGAGGATGACGCACCAGATCCTCTGGAACGAGGTGCGTTCAAGTACTCCGATGTCGATACCGAGAGGAGTCGGTACCGAATCTTCCAGGCTAGATAGCGATTCCAGGCTCGGCATCGAAGGAAGCAAGCCTGTTGGAAGAGGCATCGAAGTCAGACGTCGGTACCGATGTCGGTCCCGGCATCTGCATCGATGACCAATCCGGTACCGGGGGTGACGCCGATGTTGGTATGCGTACCGACAGCGGTACCTGCACCGGCATCGACGCCGATACTGGTGGTCGAAGAACGGTCTGCGGCGACTAACAGTACCGAAGTAACAGATACACCCGACTACGTTCCATGGTGAGGAGTTTTTCATCCAACACCATAGTCCATGCCGAGGTATCGGTACCGCTGGAAGCGGTCCGGACCACCGAGCATGGCCCAGGTGCATCTACGGAGGTAAAAACCTTGAGAGCAACCTGGGATCCTGTTAATGCTTTGGAGCCCGAAGACTCCGCCAGGATTGAGCCATAGTGTCCGAGGACAAGCCCAGGGGCATCTCGATGCTTAGCAAGAGATCTACCTCTCGAGGACTCGCTAGTCTTAACAGACTGTTTGGTTACCTGACCGTGGAAAGGAGAAGAGATTCTGCCCGGTGATCTCATGGTAGATGTAGATCCGGTACCAAGTTGTACTCGATTCTGAAGATCTCTTCTGGTTACATTCCTACAAGAAAAACAGACTTTAGGACAATGGTCAGGACCTAAACAAGGCAGACACCAAAACTGAGTGTGAAACTTAAGTGTACCGCCACAGTTTGAACATTTCTTAAAGGTAGTGGCTGGTCTTTCCATAATGGAAAAGTGGAGGCCTAGTGGCCAGAAGTCAGGCACTAAATGAGGAAAAAATTCAGGAAAAAATAAATTTTCCAAGAAAAAGAAAGAAAAACACTGGCGGTACCGGTGGGCGTCGGGTGGAGGCAGGCGCGACCACAAAAAATAAAAATAAAAAAAAATTTCTGCGGTGACAGGGACACGTCCTGTCGGCTCCGCGGAAAACAAAAGACTGATGTGAGGGACGTATTTGGGCGGGAAGGCAGCGCGCATGCATGTGGGATGCTCTCAAAAGCTTTCTTTTGAGACGCTGGAGAGCGTTCCTGCGCAGGCTCCGTTGGTACCGACGTACCCATATGTGAAGACTCATTCCTGCTTGTTCCTGGATATAGTCCCTTACTCTCATAGGTAAAAAAAGATACAGTCTGCAATCCACGGAGTTCTTTTGGAAATTGGCAGACCAAGCTGACTGGAAACAAATGCAACAAAAATCTGTGAAGCCTTTGTGTTGTCTAGTTCTCTGAAGATAAAAAGCCAGAGCACACTTGCAATCCAGAGTATGTAGACTTTTCTGCACTAGAGGCATGAGGTCTAGGGAAGAAAACAGGAAGATAAACCGACTGGTTCAAATGAAAAGGCGAAACCACCTTTGGCATAAAGTAAAGATGAGTCCAAAGGACTACTTTATCGTGGTGGAACAGTGTAATAAGGAGGGTCAGCCACTAAAGCCTGGAGCTCACTGATGCATCTTGCAGAAGGGAGGGCAATTAGGAAGATGACTTTCCAAGAAATATCAGAGATGTAGTGGCTAGGGGTTCGAAGGGTGGTTTCATGAGCTATCCAAGGACAAGACAGATCCCATGCCACAGGTGGTGGCTTAATGGGAGGATTAGTTAAGAGTTGACCCGTCAAAGCGCGCTACAAGTGGCTAAGACACAGGTTGTCCAAAGGGCATGTGGAAAACCACAATGGCATCGAGGTGGACCCTTACCGAATTAGTTTTGAGTCCAGAGGATGAAAGGTGGAGGAGACACTCAAGTAATGCCTCTACAGGAACAGAAAAAGGATAAAGTTCCCTCTTTGAACACCAGATTGAAAACCTTCTCCACTTAAAGGCGTAAGTATGCCTTGTGGAAGGTTTCCTTGAGGCCAAAGGGGTATATTTAACCTGTTGAGAGAGGTTGATATCCTGGAGTTCTAAGCTCTCAGCAGCCACGCCATCAGGTGTAAGGACTGGGGGTTTGGGTGCAGAAGCATCCCATTCTCCTGGGATAGGAGATCCAGAGCACAGCCCAACTCCAGAGGTTTGGCTTGAGAGAGAAGTAGAAGCAGTGGCCAGTGCAAGGCTATGAGGATCATGTAGCCCGTCTCTCTGAAGTTTGAAAAGAGTCTTGGGGATAAGGGGAGTGGGAAGGTAGGCATATAAGTCCTGACTACAGTGGAGATGGAAAGCATCCATCGCCTGACTGTTCTGAGCAGGTATTCTGGAACAGAAGTGGAGACGTTTGGCATTCTGAGCACTTGCAAACAGGCCTATATCTGGGGTTCCCCAGATCTGAAAGATTCGAGCAATCTGATTCAAATGGAGACCATCTTGGGTGGCAGTAGTACTAGACAGTTTGTCTGCCAGGAGGTTCTGTTTGCCAGGGATACACACCATTAGTAGGTGGATCTGATAGCATATGGCAAAAGACCATAGATATAGGGCTTTGTTGCACAATGCCTGAACCTGTTCCACCTTGCTTGCTCACATAGAACATGGCTACCTGATTGTCCATCTGGACTAGAAATGTTTTGGAGCGAAGGTGGTCTTGGAACACTCAGAGTATTGTAGATGGCTCTGACCTCTAACAGATTTATGTGAAGTCGAGCCTCCTGCTGAGTCCAAAGACCTTGAATGGAGAAATTGTCCAGATGAGCTCCCCAACTCAATTTGGATGCATCTGTCAGGGTAGACTGGTGTGGTTGCATCTGAAAAGGTGACCCTATGAGAAGGTTTTCTGGCGATTGCCACCATTGGAGGAATAAAATTAGAGGTGCAGAGATCATGCTTTTGTCCTCCAGATGACCTGATGCCCGATTCCACTGCGAAGCCAGGGTCCATTGAGCTGCATGCATGTGCAGACAAGCATAGGGAACCACATGTACAGTGAAAGCCATATGACCAAGCAACTGAAGCATTTCTCAAGCAGTTAAAAAAGTCTTCATACCTGTGAGAAGCTAGTTGAACTATTCGAGTGCAGCGAACCTGTGGTAAAAAAAGCCCTTCACTGCTGCTTGTCCAGGAAAGCCCCTATGAACTCTAAGGTTTGAGAAGGGGCGAGTTGGGATTTTGGAAGATTTATTACAAATCGCAAGTGTTGAAGGACCTGCATTGTGTGGGGGAGAGCAGAGCTGGCCTCTGGAGCAGACGATGCGCGGATGAGCCAGTCTAAGTAGGAGAAGACAAATATCCCTAGAGTCCTTAGGAATGCCACCACTATTGCCATGCATTTTATGAAGATTCTTGGGGCAGAAGACAGGCTGAAGGATAGAACCGTATACTGGTAATGTTGTCTTTGAAAGAGGAATCGAAGAAACCTCCTGTATTCTGCGTAAATAAGGACACGCATACACATCCTTTAGATCTATAGAACAAAGTCAATCCTGACTCTTGATGTAAGGGAGAAGTGTTCCGAGAGATGATATCTTGAATTTCTCCCAGAGCAGATACTTGCTTAATTCTGAGGTCCAGAATGGGCCTGTAACATCCTGTTTTCTTTGGTATAAGGAAGTAGGGGGGAGTAGAAGCCCAGGCCTTGTTGAGATAGTGGCACCTCCTCTATCACACCTTGAGGGAGAAGGGTGGTAGCTGAAGAAAACTCCATGATCTGACCACAATACCACGGCTCTTTAGGTCTCTGGTCCATCAAGCAGTGAGAGACAGGCAGAGAGTAATACAGAACACAATCACACACACAAGTGTTACTTTCTTTGAGCTCAGAGGGAAGACAATAAACAGGTCTATGAACATGCATAATTCCACGCTTATTGAATTCAAATTCCTCCTCCTAAAAAGCTCCTTTTATTAGAGAAAAAGAGGAAGTAACAGTCATTATAACCATGAAATAACACAACGTGTCACCAAAGTTCTTTTTACAGAGTAAGATCTGATTACAGTGTATTAGATGAAATTTATAATTGCAAAAGTTGCAAAAATTATGTTTTGTCAGCAGTGACTGTACAATGAACTATGGTTGCACAGTTCATAGCCTATGTTCTTTATGCTTGCGTTAACACTGTTCCATCTATTTTAAAGACGGTTACACAGAACTCATGATCATGACATCCTATTCTATTTAAGAGGAAGTAGGTGAAAAGTCAAACTTCTAAACACATTCTGTATCAAAAATTCATCCATCTTCAATTACATATTGGGGATTCTGGTATCCCTTTATCTGTCCATGTCTACAGTAGACTCCTGGCAAGAAAGAGTGGTGAGAGGGGGCCAAGAGCTGAACTCCTGGCATAGAGGGAGGGAGGGAGCATACTTTGGAAGTAAAGTTTGTACCCCTCTGCCACTATGGAGAGAGTCCAATGCTCTGATGTTATCTGGTGCCACAATTGGGCAAAGTAACAGTCTGCCTGGAATGTTGACTGGCTCTGGAATTTCCAGAGGTAGGACAGCAAAGTTTGCTAGAAAGGAGTCAAAGACCTTGTGGATGCTGGGTCTGTTCAGCTGGTTGAGCTCTGGGGGCTTGAGCCTTCCTTTGTTACTTTTGTTGTTGCTGTCCCTTTTTGGGAAGCATGGACCGGACAGTGCACAGCATGGGTATAAGGAGGATACAACTTTCTTGATGAAAAAGGGCTTCTTTACAGCCTCTCTCTTAGCTGGGTTGGCAGTCGTCCTAGAAAGCACAGTTACTTACCTGTAACAGGTGATCTCCGGAACAGCAGGAATTAGTCTTCACACGTGGGAGACGTCGCCGACGGAGCCCGCATGGGAAAATGCTCCCCAGCATCCAATCAGAAAGCCTTTGGGAGCATCCCCCACGCCTGTGCGGTGGCTTCCCGCCCTTCCTACTGCCTCTCCCCAGTTGAGTTTCATAGCTGAGCCGGCAGGAGAGGAGAGGAAGGAAAAGAGAAAAAGAGAGATAGTCTTCACAACCCGCCCACCTCCCCTGGGAGTTGTATCTCTCTTTTTCTCTATTCCTTCCTCTCCTCTCCTGCCGGCTCAGCTATGAAACTCAACTGGGGAGAGGCAGTAGGAAGGGCGGGAAGCCACCGCACAGGCGCAGGGGATGCTCCCAAAGGCTTTCTGATAGGATGCTGGGGAGCATTTTCCCATGCGGGCTCCGTCGGCGACGTCTCCCACGTGTGAAGACTAATTCCTGCTGTTCCGGAGATCACCTGTTACAGGTAAGTAACTATGCTATCTCCAGGAACAAGCAGGAATGAGTTCACACTGTGATAAGGAAGCTTATCATAGCTCAGGTAGGAGCTATAGAAAAGATGATGTGACTCTGAACAAGCAACCTGTCAGTTCTGGTAGAAGCAAGAAAACAGAGTTTTCACATGAAAGACTACCAGTCCCAGAATGCACCAGGTTTCCAGCAGCCATGAGGGAGGCTGAAGTAAGAAAATGTGTGTGCAATCAAGAGAGCTATGAGGTAATCCCTAAGCACTCATCTCAAAGGGCAGGGCCTGATTCAAGACAGCTGCGCTGTGTTAGGGAGCAGCACACATTAGAACAGGATAAGAATAGAGCTTATTCTTCAGATAACAGTTACTACAAGCTCCAGCCCAGCTTCAGGAAAGGAGACAACAACGGTTTGAAGAACAGCTTCAGCAAAAGCCAAGCAGATAGAGAGAGAAGGAAACTCTCTGGAAGGAAGAGAAGAAAGGCCATTGGAAGGTCTGGGAGATTCCAAGGCAGTACTCATACTGGGAGGTATTCCAAAAGCCAGCAGAGTCCATTGGACTGGATTCAGCCAGAGGAATGGAGTGGCAGAGATAGGAATCACCAGTGGCTACCTGGAAGAGAGAAGACTGCATGTGGAAGGGCCTTTCAGACCAAGGCCAGAAGGTATGTGAGAGGAGATCCAGTGTCCAGGGATCAAGATTGGAAGGCTGGACATCAGAATTGGATTACATATTGGCCAGGCTTTACAGAGAGGAATTATGATGGCAAGAGAGGCTCAGGTATGAACACTGATCCAGACCCTATCTATAACAGAGAATGGCAGCCAGGGAATAAGCATTCTCATGATAGTGCCTTAATGAAAGACTCGTCTGTGCCAATGTATGATAGTGACCATATGCTGATTGATGAAGAGGGAGATACAGCAAATGAAACTATTTATATGGACTGTTCTCTATCTAAATGCTATTGCTAGTTTTCCGTGAGCAAACACATCAGCCATCACAAAGAAACCTAACTTTGTTCTTTATTTCCACTGCAAACAGCTCTTAAAGCAGGATTTGGGCTCACACAGTAGCAGCCAGCCAGCTAAAGGCTTTCAGCTGGTCCATTGATAGTAATTAGGGCTGCACCTGATTGTGTGTGTGAGCAAGGGAGAATCACTGCTGAGATCGGCGTGGAAAATAAGCAGAAGTTAACCTAACCAGCAGTTTATTCTTTACTTTGTGCCTTTGTATTTGGTAATTACTTGCTAAGAAAACATTAGCTAATTGCCTGACAAGCTGAAGGTTGTTTTCTGGTTTACTTTGTGACTTTTTGTTATCCATTTTAAACACTGCAAGCAAGTAACCTCATTTATAGTGCTATCAAGCATACATGTGCTGGGTGAATTAAACCCCATCAATAAAAGAAGTATTTTATTGATCTTACCACTTGGTTTCACAACTCAAATTATTGTCATTAGCTGTGTTTGGGAGTGAATGAACTGCAATACCCACAATACCTTGCAAGAATCATATGAATATATGCATCGTCAAGATTGTGTAAGTTCTCACCCTAGGCAGCCGTCTGACAACACGTGGGGACTCCCTAGCTTAGGATGCCCAGGGAGATCCCATAAGCGCAGCCCAGACGGGATGGCATTTGCCCAGCCTGAATCTCCGGCATCCCCTGAGGGATGGAGGGCAGGAGTTGAATAGAGGAACAGCGAATCCAAAGACTACGGAGGCAAGTCTTTAGAGTGCAGAAAAGGTACCATTAGGATACAGCAAAAAAAAAAACCCAGGCTACGGGAGTAGTCAGAGGGGTGCATGAAGAGAATCATTAAGCATGTAATGAGTAAATGACCTAGTACCATACAGAGTTTACCAGCCATTAAGATTTAATGAATGGTTTAGAACCTGTACTGCTTACCCACCGGGTTGTCGGAAGTAGTCCTGTGATCAAGGCACTGTAGACGCAGTAGAGAGGTCATCAAGGAAACTTCACCGCAGCGAGGAGGAAGTTCCAAATCCGGAAGGCCATGGGATCCAGGCATCAGCTGGGTCAGGAGAAGGACGGCAGGTCTTCCAGGGGGCTCACGGCAAGCTGAGCACTCCCTTAGGAGTAGAGTCCATAACTCAGAGGACCAACAGTGGAAGACAGGCCGAACTAGAGAGCCTATCCCGAGAAGAGTAGAGGTGTACCCCGGAGCAGAAGGGGTACACAGTCTGCCCTAGCGAGAGATAGGGAGACAAGAGTCCGGACCTCCGGGAAGAGGACCTAACTGAAAAAGGGGACTGTTGACTTCATAGCAGTAGGGTACCACCAGTCCGCGGGCCGATCGGGGAATAGGCAGGCGGACTGGCCGGACCCCCGGGGGGGGGGGTGAGTACCGGCCATAGGGGGAAAAGCGGTAAATACAGGTACTGTGGGGATCCCCCAAAGGCACCTGCCAAGCAGGTGATATCTAGTATATCTAAGCAGGTGGACATGGGGACGCCCCCTCCGGTACTAACGCAGGCACGCCGGGGGGGCCTGCCTCCATGAGCAGCACTCAGGTAAGGCGGATCTGCCATCGATCCCCAGAACGTCCACCTGGAGAGGTGGCCGCAAGATCCGTCAGGGGAGGGATCTTTCCCGGAGGGCAAGGGCAGATCGGCGAGCTAAGAGCGCGGTAGCGCGGGGGACGGAGGATAGCATCAGTCCAGTAGAATGCCGCAGGAGTTGGAGGCCCTAATGTGTCCCCAGGACCTGCGTGTAGAAATTGTCCCCCGCACAATCGGGGGACATGAGGGTATAGTACCTGGTGAGTATAGGGGGACTATAGCAGCTGGAGGGGAATTCCAGTACGGAAGCAATCAGCAAGAGGATACTGGCTGAGAGGGGTTCGGGGACGTACCGAAGAGTAAGTAGGGTGACCGTGGGTCAGAGCGATCACAGCGTAAGGTGGTCTCCCTTTCCCACGGAGGGGAAGACCTGAACCCCTAGATAAGTCCCCGAACCATTTTCCAACTGGACGAGCCCCAGAGTAGAGCTCTAGTCTAAAGTCCTGGTAAGGAGGTTAAGAGCAGGCAGCCACCCACCTGAGCCTAAAAATGCTTAGTATGAGAGTCCTGGCGCGGGCCCGGGGACATCAACCCGGGGTGAGAGGTCCCTTGCTTGGGCACACCTGGAGGGTGGGCAGAGGGCTGACATTTCCTCTTCCTAGGGAAGGGGGGTCTGGAGGGGCGTTTACCACCACCGGGGGGAAGCCGGGCCCTAGGCTGGCTGCTAACTCTGGGAAGGTTAGCGAAGCACTGTGCGACCTGACGTAAGGCTTCGCTATTGAAGAGGTGATCTCCGTCGCAGGGAGAATTACCCAGGATGTGCTGTGCCCGTCGACACAACTCGGACGCCTGCAACCATGCCGTGCGGCGTGCTCTAAGGCAACCGCAGATGTTCTGCTGACCGACCGGAAGGAGTCCTGCGAAGCACGAGAAAGGAACCCGGAGATATTCCTGCAATGATAAAGAAGCAGGGAATATTCAAAGGCCTTGATTGCAGATAAGAAGGTGGATAACCGAGATAACCTCTCGGTTACCTCCCGAAGCGATAGGCTCATATAAAATATATATGAAATAATTCTGGCCGCCAGCATAGACATTTGGAAGGCTTGACGTCCGAGTATCTAGCATCTTTGAGGCGCGGCCTGGAGGGCGAGAAGCATGCCTCTCCTTGCTTCCGGCCTTCCTCAGCGCCGATTCCACCACAATGGACCGATGTGGAAGCTGGTGCTGCCGAAACCCCAGGGACGGAGGCACCTGGTACAGAGCCTGCATCGCAGTCGGCGGCGCCGGAACCCTCAAAGGCGACTGCCAAGCCCCCAGCAGGAGATCCTGCAGGGCGGGATGCAGAGGAAGCATCGCGGCTGCCTGTTCCGCAGGGCCTGGACTCGGATCCGGGATAGGGATGGCCAGCAAGTCCGCCATGTCAAGGAGGAAATCCTGAAAAGGCGGCTCTGCCGGAGCAGTTATGGCGGGAGAGGCCACCCGGGCACTAAGAGGCCGCTCGGGCCGATGCCCACAGGGCAGAGGAGGGGACCAACCGACCCGGATTGGGGCAGTCAACATGGCGTCGTCGGCTCCTGGAATTGATTCCAAGTTAGGCATCGAAGAAGTTGATTATTATTTATTTATTTAACATTTCTTTTATACCGCGCTATTTCAATCAGTGCGGTGTACATTGAACAAGAACATACTACAATGCATACAAGTAACATTGAGTTTACAATGAACAGGGAAATTCAACAAGGGACAACCGGGAGAACTATGTACAGGTTAATTTAATGCTTAATGCTATATACAATATTATAAACTCGTTTGGACGAGGAATCGGCCTCGGCCCCGAACCCGGGGGTGACGCTTCCCCCCGTTACTGGAGCGAATCCGCGGCCGCCGGAGGGCAGGGGCCAGCGGTCTCTGCGCTGCGGGAGAGGACAGGGGCCGATCCCGAGACGTGACGTGGCCAGACTTTCAAGACTGGACAACGACTCCAGGCTAGGCATCGAACTGAGCGAGATCGACTCCGTCCTCGAGGCCCCCGGCGGGAGTGAACGCACTGGTGGTGGAGATCCCGGGCGCGGATCGGAACCGCGCCGACCGGTGCCGCGAACATCAAGGGCCCCCGAAGAGAGGGGGTCATCAGACGCCGGCGCCGATGTCGATCGGCGGGCACGCCCCATGCCGGGCTCCCTCTCGAACCCGTCCGACCACGAGAGAAATCCTTCCGGGGCATACGGCCCGTCCCCGAGGGGACCCTGGTCACCTGACGAGTCCCTGCGGGGGGGGGGGGGGGAGTGCAAAGCCCCTGCGCCGACGCCGGGGTACCGTAGCGGGGAGGCGCAGACCCAGATTGGGTCGAAGCGGTCGAAGACCCCGAGTCTCCTTCTCTAGGGAAGGTTGGGTCCTCGACGGCCGCGTCGATGCCGGGGAGTTGCCCGGGCGCCGGCCGACATACCCCGAGGTAGGTCGATGGCGGTCCCTCGTGCTCGACACCCCTGCCGTCGCCGGCGGAGCGGCGCCGCTCGAACCCAGTACCACCCTTGCGCAGGGCTGGGATACCGGCGACACGGTGCAGGTCGAAGCGAGCGGCCCCGAGGGGAGGGAGGCCAGATGACAATCCCCGGCGCAGGGCGGAACCACCGACGCCCGTGCCCTCGAAGCGGGTACTACCCCCACGCATGACCTAAACGTAGGGCCGTCAGACAGTGTCGAGTCGATCATCCCCCGAGGTGCCGAGGGCAGCGGCTGGCGATCCCCGGAGGGGAGTGGGTCACTCGACATAGACACCGACGGGTCGGCACCGCCCAAAGCGGATACCACCCCCATAGGAACACCATACCGGAGCGGGTCGGTCGGTCCCGGAGGCGCCGAGGACCGCAGCCGCCAATCCCCGGTGAGGAGCGGAACGCTCGACACCGAGGGGCTGGTACCGCCCGAAGCGGGTACCGCCCACGCGCATGGCAGGGCTGAAGGAACGCCAGGCTGGACTGAGTTGATCGGCCCCGGAGGCGCTGAGGACAGCAGCCGACGATCCACTGTGAGGAGCGGAGAGCTCGACACCGACGCCTGGGGCTCAGTACCGCCTGGAGCGGCTACCACGCCCGAGCATGGCTTGGATGTAGGGAGGTCAGACCCGGTCTAGTTGATCGGCCCCGAAGGCGCCGAGGACACCAGCTGACGATCCCTGGCAAAGAGTGAAACACTCGACGCCGACGCCGGGGAATCGGCACCGCTCGAAGCAGGTACCTCCCTCGGGCATGGTTCAGGAATGTTCTGTGAGGAGCGAACCTCAGGAACATCCCGAAACCCCGTAAATGCTTTGGAGCCCGAGGACTCCCGCCGGGGTATATCAGCCAAGGAGGACTTGAGGGGTTGGCCGGAGCCGTCGCCATGCCGCGCATGAGACTCGCCCCTCAAGACTCGGCTAGTCTTAACAGACTGTTGTGTGGTTACCTGATCCTGGAGAGAAGGACAACCCGACGACCGCGCCTTTGGCGCGAAGACGTCGTCGAGGGATACCCGAAAGAGGAAGGGTCTTCTCCCAACACTGTAGCCCGGGGAATCCGGGGAAAAAGGGTCAGGCCCCAAACAGGAGAGGCACCGGGCATTGGAGTCCACGTGGAAAATTAAGTCCCCGCCGTGAGGCTGGGGGGAAGAAGGCTCCATGCCCCGGTCCTCAGCACCCGAAGGGGGCGACGAAAATTAAATGAAAACAATTAAAAGAAAGAAAGAAAAAAGGGGGGGCACGGAGGTGCCACCGTCGGCGGGAAAGCCGCGACTACAGAAAAAAAGGAAAAAATTTCTGTGGTGGCAGGAGGGACGTCCTGCCTGCTCCGCGGAAAACGAAAAACTGGGGAGAGGCAGTAGGAAGGGCGGGAAGCCACCGCGCAGGCGCGGGGGATGCTCCCAAAGGCTTTCTGATTGGATGCTGGGGAGCATTTTCCCGTGCAGGCTCCGTCGGCGACGTCTCCCACGTGTGAAGACTCATTCCTGCTTGTTCCTGGAGATAGCCTCTTTAGAGTGGTATTCTTGGACTCTAGCTGAGAAGCCTTGTTCTGCCAATCCTTGCCAAAGAGGTTTTCCCCCGTGCAAGAAATATTCCCCGGCTTATCTTATTTAATACCGCCTTTCATGATATCAAGTTGGTTTACATTGAACAAACTAAAATTACATTGAACAGGACATAATAACTTGAAGATAACTATTTTACAGGGAACATGGGCAATGGAGGGTTAAGTAGCTTGCCCAAGACCACAAGGAGCACCTGTGGGACTAGAAACCCCAGTCCTTCCGGTCCAAGGTTGCTGTCCTCTAGTGGGATTTGAACCCTCGACCTTCTGGCCTGAGGTAACTTGCCCCAACCAATAGGCCACCCCTCCCTCTTGTGGCCATCCCTCCCTCTTGCGGCCACCCCTCCCTCTTGCGGCCACTTCTCAAGATCAGATGCTTATAACCAAGCAATCCGACATGCACCGATGCAGATAGCAGAAGTCCTGTTAATACACTCAAAACAATCCAAGATGCCCTGTTCATGAATCTGGAAACATTCTGGGCATGTTTTACAAGTGTCAGGTAATCAGCCCTCCTGTCATCTGGGAGAAGAGCCATTAGTTCTAAAGCTTTAGTCACCTCCTGAAGATCAAGATCCTCTGAAAACCACTAGTGTGTAGGTGAAAGAAGGGCATTAGATGAGGCTATGTTCTCCCGAGTAAGCTGAACAGTATCAGGGCTCTAGTCTTTCTTGAAGGTTGCTGTATCCCCCTGGGACATTCTGGGACACATTTGAAATAATACTGCTGCAAAATCAAACTCCAAGTTTTTTGTTTTGAATGATAGGCTCAACCAAGACACCCTGCATTCAAAAAAGGAATAGCAATAAATAGATACACAAATCTTTACAACATGGAAAATACTGAGTAAGGACACTAAAGGGAAAAATATAGGTATTCACAAAAAAAAGAAAAACTAGCAAGTATCACAAGCAAAGAGGATAGTAAAGAAACTGTCATGGCTCTATGGACTGTCTTGTGACATAGGACATGCTACATGCATATAATCTGACCAAAGGCTGGATAAGGATGCCATTGTCTTCTACATGTTGGGGTTAGAGTAGTTACTCACCTGTAACATGTGTTCTCCAGGACCAAGCAGGAATCAGTCCTCACAAATGGGTGTCAACGGCGCCGATGAAGCCCCAGCGGAGCATTTCCCCAGCTTTCTATGAAAGCCTTTGGGAATGCAGGCATGCATGCGCGGTTCCCTTCCTGCCTAAAGGTGCCATCTTACCTCAGTCAAATGACATAGCTAAGAACAGCACACAAAAATACAAAAATAAACTATGTACAACTGCAACTCCAAGGGGAAAGAGGGAGGATTGTGAGGACTGATTCCTGCTGCTCCTGGAGAACACCTATTACAGGTGAGTAACTACTCTTTCTCCAGGAACAAGCAGGAAGTCAGTCCTCACATATGGGTGACTCCCTAGCTCTGGGCTACCTAGGAACCCAGGCTGAACAAGAGAACTCCCTATAGTCTCAGCAGCAAAGAAAGGCTTTTCAAGGACACAACCTCCACCAGTAGCCCAACAGAGGGCAGGAGTTGCTTTAACCTCAAAGAGATTCCGGAGTACTGCCTGGCCAAAAGCACTGTCCCTACGGGACTCCCTCTCCAGGCAGTAATGGGCCGCAAATGTCTGGCTTGAAGACCAAGTTGCAGCCCTGCAGATGTCTACCAAGGGCACAGAGCGAAGATGAGCCACTGAGGCAGGCACTGCCCTGACACGATAGGCCGTGACCCTACCCTGCAAAGGAAGGTCAACCGCCTTGTATAAGCCCAGGTGATACAGTCAGACACCCAGATGGACAAGGTACACTTGGACACAGGCAACCCCAACTTATTGGGATCAAAGGATACGAAGAGCTGAGTAGCCCTTCTATGCCCCTGCGTACGGTCAAGGTAGAAGGATAAGGCCCTCCTACAGTCCAGGGTATGGAGGACTGCTTCAGCCTGGCTTGCATGAGGCCTAGGGAAGAATGATGGAAGAACAACCTCCTGATTGAGGTGGAAAGAGGAGACAACCTTAGGGAGAAACTTTGGATGAGTCCTGAGGACTACCCTGTTCCTATAAATCCTGGTGTAAGGCCTGTCACAGATCAGGGCCTGAAGCTCACTTACTCGCCTAGCCGAGGTAAGGGCTATCAGAAAGAGTGTCTTCCAGGAGAGGAAGCGTAGTGGACAAGTAGCCATCGGCTCAAAAGGTGGGCGAGTTCGTTGCTGCAAGACCACATTCAGCTCCCACTCAGGGGCAGGAGGACGGATGGGAGGCTTGAGCAAAAGCAAGCCCCTGAGGAAAGCGGGACACCAAGGGGTGGCCAGATAGAGACTGCCCCTCTACCAATGAGTGGTGAGCTGCTAGAGCTGAGAGGTGGACCCGAACAGAATTGGACTTAAGACCCTGATTGGATAAGTGCAGTAAGTACTGAAGAACTACTGGCACAGTACAGGAGAAAGGATCCTCTGTACGTAGGTGACACCACACAGAAAACCTCTTCCACTTGAGAGCATAGGTTTTCCTAGTGGACTGTTTCCTAGAGGCTAGGACAACCTCCTCAACTTCCTGAGGAAGGCCCCAGGGAGCCAAAACTACCCTTGCAGCCTCCAGGCCATCAAATTGAGAGATTTGAGATTGGGGTGCAGAAGGGAACCCTGGTCCTGTGTGAGAAGGTCGGGTTGCAACCCCAGAGGCAGTGGAGGATCTACCGCCAGTTGAAACAGAAGAGGAAACCAAGGCTGTCTCGGCCACCTGGGAGCTACCAGCAGGACCGAGGACTTGTCCTGGAGAATCTTGAATAGGGTTCGGGACACCAAGGGCGTGGGAGGAAACGCATAGAGGAGGCCCTGAGACCAAGATATCAGAAAAGCATCCGCTGCAATCCACAGAGAATGTGGTCGCCTGGAGCAGAACTTTAGCAGTTGCTTGTTCATGGGGCTGGCAAAGATATCCATCAATGGGAGACCCCATTTCAGGAAGATCTTCTGAACTACTGAAGGATGCAGCTGCCACTCGTGGGGCTGCAGTATCCTGCTTAATCTGTCTGCCAGGTAGTTGTCCTGGCCTGGAAGATACACAGCCCTGAGGAGCATTTTGTGCTTGAGGGCAAAAGAACAAAGGTCCCAAGCTTCCCGACAAAGGATCCTGGACCCAGTTCTGCCCTGTTTGTTCACATAAAACATGGCAACTTGGTTGTCTGTCTGAATCAGAACAGACTGCTGAGCCAGAGTAGGAGTGAAAGCTTTGAGTGCTAATCGAATAGCTCTGAGTTCAAGGAGATTGATCTGCTGTGCAGCTTCCCAGAGAGACCAGAGGCCCTGGGTGCACTTGCCCAGACAATGCGCTCCCCAGCCTTGCAGGGAGGCATCTGTTAGCATCACTGTGTAACCTGGAATCTGAAAGGGCACCCCTTTCAGCAGATTGGGTGGGTGTAGCCACCAGTTGAGGGAGTGCAGAAATGGTCTGGACACCCTTATCCTGTCTCTGAGGCTGCCTGTGACCACAGAGTCCGAAGGCACCACTGTGCAGGCCTCATATGGAGCCTGGCATTGGGGATCACATGTACTGTCGAAGCCATGTGGCCTAGAAGCCGCAGGCAGAGTCTGGCGGAGACCAGGGACCTGCTGCGAAACTGACTTGCCAAGGCCATCAACCTTTGGGCTCTGTTTTCTGACAAGAATGCCTTTGCCAGGAGAGAGTCCAACCTTGCTCCTATGAACTCCAAGTTCTGGGAAGGGAGCAAAGTGGACTTTGCGAAGTTTATGACAAACCCCAGGCGTTGTAGAAGAGCAATGGTCCTGAGGGTGGCTTGATTGGCCTCCTGACCTGTCTGACCCCTGATAAGTTAGTCGTCTAGATAGGGGAAGACAAAGATGCCCTGATTTCTCAGATAGGCCGCCACCCACTGCTAAGCACTTTGTAAAGACTCTGGGGGCGGAGGTGAGGCCGAAAGGTAGCACTCTGTACTGATAATGGTTTCCTCTCACGATGAACCTTAGGTACTTTCTGTGGTCTGGATGAATGAGGATGTGAGTGTACGCATCCTTTAGATCTAAGGAACATAGCCAATCTCCCTGCTGGAGGTAGGGCAGAAGGGTTCCAAGAGTAAGCATCTTGAACTTTTCTTTCACTAGGAACTTGAGGTTCCTGAGGTCCAGAATGGGACGAAGGCCACCGGTCCTTTTGGGCACCAGGCAATACCTGGAGTAGAATCCGTGACCTTGCAAGTGAGGAGGCACAGGCTCCACCGCCCTGTCCACCAACAGACCCTGAAGCTCCTGACGGAGGTGGTCTGTGTGCAGAGGAGGCCTTGGAGGCTCCCCTGGAAAATATGGAGGTGGCAGTTGGTGGAAATGGAGGACATATCCCTTGTGGATTATCTCCAGCACCCAACTGTCCCCGGTGTTAAGGGGCCACTGGTGGGCAAAGAGGGTGAGACGACCTCCTGTGCAGGGTTGGGAGAGCAGTGGAGGAGAGGCTATGCTCAAGGAGTCAAAAGCCCCCACCCTGCTGAGGCTTGGGGGTCCTCTGCCTACGGGGCCCATTACCCTGGGCCTTGGCTTGCTGACTCTGGGGGGCAGCTTGGGCAGCCTGATATTGTGGGTACTGTGTGTAGGCAGTGCCCTTCCTCGGGTAAAAGGGCTTTTTACACGAGCCCTTCTTTTTATGAGAAGGGGCAGAGGTCTTCGACAGCCTTGTCCGGGTGAGGTGCTCGGTCTCGAGCTGAGTGGCCTTCTCGGTCATGGGCTTGCCAAAAAGGTTTTCACCTCGGCAAGGGACATCGACCAACTTGTCCTGAACGCATGGCTCGAGGTCCGATGACTGCAGCCATGCCTGGCGTCGAGCCGCGATGCCGGCTGCCGCAACTTGGGCCGAAGCCTCGAAGCCATCGTAGGCGGCGTGGGACATGAACTTCGAGCAGTCCCGAATCCCCAAGGACAAGGTCTTAAATCTCTGCAAGGGTTCCCCGGAGAGACCAGCAGAGAATCCGGCCAACTCCTTGGCCAGATCCCGCAAGTACATGCCCATGTACAGCTGGTAAGACTGGACACGGCAAGCAAGCATCGAGCCCTGAAAACACTTTCTACCGACGCCATCTAGGTTTCGGGCCTCCCTGCCAGGAGGCACCGCGGAGTGCATCTTCTGACTCTTCAGACGATGCATGGCCAATTCCACAACCATGGAATGGTGTGGTAGCTGTGCCTTTTGAAAACCAGGGCTCTTACGAAGCCGATAGATCGAATCGACCCGCTTGCTAAGAACTGGCGCTGAGGCCGGTGCCTCCCACATACGGAAGAGGAGCCGATCCAGCATCGGAGGAACTGGGACAGTAAAGGTCTCCTTCGGAGGATTGTCATACTGCAGCACCTCGAGCTCTTCAGCTCGAGGCTCTTCCTCGGGATCTGCCGGAATAGCCAAGGCAGTGGACATATCCCGGACGAACTCCGAGAACTGGGTGTCCTCCAGGGGGGACCTACTCCGGGGCTCAGACTGTGGTGAGTCCGAAGGGACGCACCGAGTCTTAAAGGTGTCAGGAGACTCCTCGTCCTCCGTCTCCCAAACCGACTCATCCGAGGAAGAGTCGGGGTCCGACCCCACAGGGCCCTGGAGCACCCGCCCCGACACCGGAAGCACCGGCGTCAACGCCCTCGGTCCCGAACGGGAGGTCGAGGGGGACCGCGACTGAGGTCGACTCCGAGCCACGATGGACTCCAGTATCGGCTCGGTCTCCGGGGTCGACTTCGACGTCCCGGTGGTCAGGGCAGATGTGCCAGACAGGCTGGCCATCAGTGCCCGCTGCTGCTCCATGAAGGCAGACATTCTGCTCTCCAAGGCTGTCATCCTGAGACTCAGCTCGGGAGAGGCAGCAGCCACCGACTTGGGCCCCGGCGGCGCCGGGCCCGACGTCGGCTCCTTGGGAGAAGAGTCAACGAGGACTATGGGGCTTATGTGTCCAGCAGACTCCGGCTCCACACGAGGAACTTTGGCAGGCTTCTCCAGTTCCACAGGCCCAGGGCGACGGTCGGTGGTCTTAGACCTGGCCCTCGAGGAGCCAGGGACCTCTTCCGATGACGCCCTCGCGAGCCGTTTTTTCCTCTTGCATTCCTGGTCGGGGGACTCCCTGTCCAAGGAGCTTCGAGGGCGCTCGGGATCGGAATCCCAAGATGTCGAGGCCTCAGATGAGGTCCGGGCCCGCCCGGAGGCAGAGTCCGAGAAAAGTCTTTCCTTTTGCTGCTGGCAATTTCGTAGTGCCTTGGAAGACATTTTTCCACAGGCCCCGCACGACTTAGGATCGTGGTCGGGGCCCAGGCACCGAAGGCAGCAGTCGTGTGTGTCGATGAGAGACATTAGTTTCTTACACCGATCACACTTCTTAAAACCACTGGAAGCCATCGGGGAAAGAATAGTTACTCACCTGTAACAGGTGTTCTCCAGGAGCAGCAGGAATCAGTCCTCACTTATGGGTGACGTCGGTGCCGACGGAGCCCTCGCGGAGCAATTTTCCCCAGCTTTCGCAGGAAGCCTTTGGGAATTGCAGCGCGCATGCGCGGTCCCCTTCCCACCCAGGGATGCCATCTTGCTCAGTCTGATGACATAGCGGAAAGACAGCAAACAATTTGCAAGATATGCAATAAGAATGACTGCAACTCCAAGGGGAGGAGGGAGGGTAGTGAGGACTGATTCCTGCTGCTCCGGGAGAACACCTGTTACAGGTGAGTAACTACTCTTTCTCCAGGACCAAGCAGGAAGTCAGTCCTCACTTATGGGACTCCCAAGCTTAAGGCTACCGGAGACCTCAAGCCTAAACAGCTTCCTGAAGCTCAGCAGTACAGAAGGAAGGAATCTTCTCTGAATACGCATCCGGCCGGTAGCCAACACCGGGGCCGGAGGGTAGGAGTTGCCTAAACCTCAAAGAGATGGTGGAGGACTGCCTGACCGAAAGCACTGTCCCTGCGGGACTCCCTTTCCAGGGAGTAGTGAGCCGCAAAAGTCTGACCTGAAGACCAAGTAGCGGCCTGGCAGATGTCTGCCAACGGAACAGAGCGGAGGTGAGCCACGGACGCGGCCTTCGCCCTGACCCGATGAGCCGTGATGCGACTTTCCAAGGAGAGGCCGGCTGCCCCGTAAGTCCAGGCGATACAGTCGGCCACCCAGGTGGACAGAGTGCGCTTAGAGACAGGCACCCCCAACCGATTGGGATCAAAAGACACGAAAAGCTGAACCGCTTTTCTATGCTCCCGCGTACTGTCAAAGTAGAAGGACAAGGCTCTTCTACAATCCAGGATGTGCAGGACAGTCTCAGCTCGGCTGGCATGCGGCCTGGGGAAGAAGGTCGGAAGAACCACCTCTTGATTGATGTGAAAGTGGGAGACCACCTTTGGAAGGAACTTAGGGTGGGTCCGCAGGACCACCCTATTCCTGTAGAACCTAGTGTACGGAGGCTCCGACACTAGGGCCTGCAGCTCACTTACGCGCCTCGCGGAAGTGAGGGCTACCAAGAAGAGAGTTTTCCAGGAGAGGAAACGAAGAGGGCAGGTAGCCATGGGTTCAAAAGGCGGGCAGGTAAGCCTTTGCAGAACCACGTTGAGGTCCCAGTCAGGAGCTGGAGGGCGCAACGGAGGTTTAAGCAGAAGGAGGCCTCTGAGGAAACGCGCCACCAAGGGGTGCGAAGAGAGAGGCTGGCCTTCAACCGGTGAATGATGTGCAGAGAGAGCACTGAGGTGGACTGACAGAATTGCATTTGAGACCTAGATCGGAGAGGTGAAGCAAATATTGCTGTACCACCGATACTAGAAAGGCGAAGGGGTCCTCAGATCGCTGAGAACACCAGACCGAGAAGCGACGCCATTTGAGGGCGTAAGACCTCCGGGTGGAAGTTCGCCGAGATGCTAGGACGTCTTCCACCTCCGGGTGTAGCAGCAGTGGGGCTAGGACTAACCTTTCAGCAGCCAGGCCATCAGGTGCAGGGCCCTGAGGTTGGGGTGCAGATGAGTACCCTGATCCTGGGTCAGGAGATCGGGCTGAAACCCCAGGGGAAGAGGAGTGTCCACCGCTAGCTGTAGAAGCAGAGGGAACCATGGTTGTCTCGGCCACCGGGGCGCTACCAGGATCACGGAGGTCCTGTCCTGGACCACTTTGAACAAGGTCCGGGACACCAGTGGTGTGGGAGGGAAGGCATACAGCAGACCCGTGGACCACGGGATAAGGAAAGCATCCGGCGCCACTCGCAGAGGGTGAGGGTGCCGGGAGCAGAATCTGGGGAGCTGCCTGTTCAGGGGACTGGCAAAGAGATCCACAGTGGGAGAGCCCCACCGGCGGAAGATCTGCTGGGCCACCGCGGGGTTCAACTTCCATTCGTGCGGCAGCAGAATTCGGCTCAGTTTGTCTGCCAGGCAATTGTCCTGCCCTGGCAGGTAAACCGCTTTGAGGAGGATGTCGTGATCGACAGCCCAAGAGCACAGCCTCCGGGCTTCCTGACATAGGAGGGAGCCCGTGCCCCCTTGTTTGTTCACATAGAACATGGCAACCTGATTGTCCGTCTGCACCAGTACGGACTGAACTAACGTCAGGTGAGAGAAGGCCCGCAGAGCTAGGTGGATCGCCTGTAGCTCTAGAAAGTTTCTGCTGGGCGGCCTCCCAAGGTGTCCAAAGGCCTCGAGTGCATGTCCCCCGACAATGCGCCCCCCAGCCCAGGAGGAAGGCATCTGTCGTGAGCACCCGGGACGGTGGGGGCGACTGAAAGGACATGCCGAGCACTAGGTTGGGCAGGTGAAGCCACCATTGCAGGGAGGAGACCAGACGGTCGGAAATCTGTATCAGGTCCGACAATCTCCCTGTGGACTGATGCCACTGAGTGCGAAGGCTCCACTGAGCAGGTCTCATATGTAGACGGGCATTCGGAGTGACATGGACCGTGGAGGCCATGTGTCCGAGCAGTTGCAGGAACTGTCTGGCAGGGGCCGGCGACTCGCTGTTGAACCTGCCGGCTAGAGCCATAAGCCTGTTGGCCCGTTCCAGAGGCAAGAAGGCACGAGCCTGCCGAGTGTCCAGCCGTGCCCCTATGAACTCTAGGTCCTGAGAGGGAAGCAAAGCGGACTTCTCGAAGTTTATGACGAAGCCCAAGTGCTGAAGCAGAGCCACCGTACGCTGGGTGGCCTGGGTGACCTCTGGAGCAGACGATGCTCGGATGAGCCAGTCGTCCAGGTATGGGAAGACGAAGAGGCCTTGAAGCCTTAGGAAGGCTGCCACCACTGCCAGGCACTTCGTGAACACCCTGGGAGTGGAGAATAGGCCGAAGGGCAGTACTCGGTACTGATAATGGTTCCCTGCCACCACAAACCTTAGGTATTGTCGGTGGTCCGGGTGAATAAGGATGTGGGTATAAGCATCCTTTAGATCCAAGGAGCATAGCCAATCTCCCTGCTGGAGGTAGGGCAGTAGGGTTCCAAGGGTAAGCATCTTGAACTTTTCCCGCTGCAGGAACTTGTTGAGGTTGCGTAAGTCCAGAATGGATCTGAGGCCTCCTGTTCTTTGGCACCAGGAAGTACCTTGAGTAGAAACCATGACCGCACAGATGCTGGGGCACTGGCTCCACCGCCTGTTCCTGAAGCAGACTTTGCAGCTCGGGTCGGGGAGGCTCCCCCGGGAAGTAGGGGGGGCACCTGGTGAAAATGTAGGAGGTAGCCCTTTTGAACCACCCGCAACACCCAGGCATCGGATGTTACGGCTGACCACCTGTGAGCAAAGTGGGTCAGCCGGCCCCCCGTGCTGAGCGAGGGCCCCTGGGGGGGGAGAGGCTATGCTGGCATAGTCAAAACCCCCCACCCTGCTGGGCCGGGGCCTGCGTGGTGGGCTTGCGGGCTTTCTGCCTCCGGGATCCGTTACCCTGCCCCTTAGGCTGCTGCCCCTGATGAGGGGTTGTCGAGGCCTGATAGTGTGAGTGGTGCTGCTTATAAGCGAACACCTTCCTCAGGTAAAAGGGCTCTTTTCCCGAGCCCTTCTTCCTCTGAGAAGGAGCAGAGGTTTTTCTGGAAAGGCGAGTCCTGGTGAGAGTCTCGGACTCTAGCTCCGCCGCCTTGTCGGCCATGGGCTTGCCGAAGAGGTTTTCCCCTCTGCAAGGGACATCGACCAACTTGTCCTGCACCCACGGCTCGAGGTCGGAGGACTGAAGCCAAGCTTGGCGGCGAGCCCCGATGCCGGCTCCGGCTACTCGAGCCGATGCTTCGAAGCCATCATAGGCCGCTCGAGAAATGAACTTCGAACACTCTCGAATCCCTGTGGACAGGGCTTGGAACCGCTGCAAGGGTTCCTCGGAGAGACCGGCGGAAAAACCTGCCATTTCTTTCGCCAGGTCGCGGAGATACATACCCATATACAACTGATATGTCTGGACCCGACAAGCAAGCATACAGCCCTGGAAGCACTTCCTACCGAGGGCATCCAGATTCCGGGCCTCCTTACCCGGAGGCACCGAGGAGTGCATCTTTTGACTTTTAAGTCGATGCATGGCCGATTCCACCACCATGGAGAGGTGCAACAGTTGCGCCTTTTGGAACCCGTGGCTCTTGCGGACTTGATACATGGAATCGACCCGCTTGCTCAACACCGGCGTTGAGGCCGGGCTTTCCCACATGCGGAAGAGAAGCCGCTCCAGCATCGGGGGAACCGGTACAGTAAAGGCTTCCCTAGGGGGGGAGTCATATTGAAGGGCCTCGAGCTCTTCGGCTCGGGGTTCCTCCTCCGGATCCGCGGAAAAAGCCAAGGCCTTGGCCATATCCCTCACAAAATCGGAGAAAGCACAGTTACTTACCTGTAACAGGTGATCTCCGGAACAGCAGGAATTAGTCTTCACATATGGGAGACATCGCCGACGGAGCCCACACGGGAATGCTCCCCAGCATCCAATCAGAAAGCCTTTGGGAGCATTCCCCGCGCCTGTGCGGTGGCTTCCCGCCCTTCCTACTGCCTCTCCCCAGTTGAGTTTCATAGCTGAGCCAGAAGGAGAGGAGAGGAAGGAATAGAGAGAAAG
The DNA here is from genome assembly GCA_033557465.1 of Ichthyophis bannanicus. Taxonomy (NCBI): domain Eukaryota; kingdom Metazoa; phylum Chordata; class Amphibia; order Gymnophiona; family Ichthyophiidae; genus Ichthyophis; species Ichthyophis bannanicus. Next base: position 1,111,445,442 of record CM066031.1, read on the forward strand.
AGATACAACTCCTAGGGGAGGTGGGTGGGTTGTGAAGACTAATTCCTGCTGTTCCGGAGATCACCTGTTACAGGTAAGTAACTGTGCTATCTCCAGGAACAAGCAGGAATGAGTCTTCACATATGGGGACTCCCTAGCTGAGTATGCCCAGGGGAGATCCCGTAAGCCCGGCCCAGGACGGGATGGCATTTGCCCAATCCCCGGCATCCCCCGAGGGATGGAGGGTAGGAGTTGAGAAGAGAAGAACAGCAAAACCCAAAGACTACAGGGGAGTAGTCATTAGAACGTATGGAAGCATCATTAAGTTTTTAATGAATTAATGACTTAGTACCATGTAGAGCTTACCTACTGAGTTGTAGGAAGTAGGACTGTGATGGAGGTACTGTAGACGCAGTAGCGAGGTCTTCAAGGGAACTTCACCGCAGTGAGGAGGAAGTTCCAAATCCGGAAGGTCAGGAGATCCAGGAGTCAGCTGGGTCAGGAGGAGGACGGCAGGTCTTCAAGGAAGCTTTATGCAAAGCTGAGCACTCCCTTAGGAGCAGAGTCCATAACTCAGAGGACTAACAGTAGAAGACTGGCCGATCTGGATAGCCTATTCCGGAGAAGAGTAGGGGTGTACCCCGGAGCAGAAGGAGTACACAGCCTGCCCTAGCTAAGAGATAGGGAGACAAGGGTCTGAACCTCCGGGAGGAGGGCATAACTGAAAATAGAAGCTGTTGACTTGACAGCAGTAGAGTACAACCAGTCCGAGGGCCGATCTAAGGAATAGGCAGGCGGACTGGCCGGACCCCGGAGGGGGGGGGGGGGCTTGAGTACCGGCCATTGGGAAAAAAATAGGCGGCAGAACACAGGCACTGTGGGCATCCCCCAAAACGCGCCTATCGAGCAGGCGATATCTGGCATATCTAGGCCGTTGGGCATGGAGAACGCCCCACCCCGGCACTAACGCAGGTACGCTGAGGAAACTACCTCCATGAGCATAACACTGGTAAGGCGCACCTGCCAGTGATCCACAGAACGTCCACCTGGGGAGGTGGCGTCAAGATCCGTCTGGGAGAGGGATCTATTCCGGTGGAACAAGGGCAGATCGGCGAACAAACAGCATGGTAGCGTGAAGGACAGAGGATAGCATCAGTCCGGAAGAACACAACAGGGGGCTTGAGGCCCTATAGGTGTCCCCAGGACCTGCACGCAGAAACTCGCCCCCCGCACTAATCGGGGGACATGAGAGCATAGTCCCTGGTAAGCATTGGGGAACTATAGCGGCTGGAAGGAAAATTCCGGTACGGAAGCAATCAGCAGGGGAATACTGGCCGAGAAGGGTTCGGGGACGTACCTAAGGGTAAGCCAGTTGACCGTGGGCCAGAGCTATCATGGAGTAGAGGTGGTCTCCCTCTACCAACGGAAGGAGAGTACCTGAAACCCTGGATAAGCCCCCGAACCATTTGCCCTACTGAATGAGCCCCAGAGTAGAGCTCAATTGTAAACTTCTAGTAAGAAGGTAAATTGCAGGCAGCCGCCCACCGGAGCCTAAAACTGCTTGGTATGAGAGAGTTCTGGCGCGGGCCCGAGGACTTCAACCCAGGGCGAGGGGTCCCTTGCTTGGGCGCACCTGGCGGTTGGGCGGAGGGGTGACATTTCCTCTTCCTAGGGAAGGAGGGCCTGGTGAGGCGCGCACCACCGCCGGGGGGAAGCCGGGCCCTAGGATGGCTTCTAACGCTGGGAAGGTTAGCGAAGCACTGCGCGACCTGACGTAAGGCTTCGCTATTGAAGAGGTGATCTCCATCACAGGGAGAATTACCCAGGTTATGCTGTGCCCGTCTACACAACTCGGACGCCTGCAACCATGCTGTACGGCATGCTCTAATGGCAACAGCAGAGCATCTGCTGACCGACAGGAAGGAGTCTAGAGAAGCACGAGAAAGGAACCCAGAGATATTCCTGCAGTGATAAAGAAGCAAGGAATATTCAAAGGCCTTGGTTGCAGACAAGAAGGGAGACAACAGAGAATCTCTCGGTGACCTCCCGGAGCGACAGACTCATAAAAAATATATGAAATAATCTTGGACGCCAGCATAGACGTTTGGAAGGTTTGACGTCCTACGGTATCTAGCGTCTTCGAGGCGCGGCCTGGAGGGCGAGAAGAATGCTTTTCCTTGCTTCCGGCCTTCCTCAGCACCGATTCCACCACAATGGAACGATGTGGAAGCTGGTGCTGCCGAAACCCCAGGGAGGGAGGCACCCGATACAGAGCATGCATCGCAGTCAACGGTGCCGGAACCCTCAAAGGCGACCGCCAAGCCCCCAGCAGGAGATCCTGCAGGGAGGGATGCAGAGGAAGCATCACGGCGGCCCGTTCCGCAGGGCCTGGAGTTAGGTCCGGGATAGGGATGGCCAGCAAGTCTGCCATGTCAAGGAGGAAATTCTGAAAAGACTGCTCTCCCAGAGGGGCTATGCTGTGGGAGGCGGTAGCAGGAGAGGCCGCCAGGGCACCGAGAAGCCTCTCGAGCTGATGCCCGCTGGGCAGAGGAGAGGACCAACAGCCCCGGACCGGGGTGGTCAACAAGGCGTCGTCGGCTCCTGGAATTGATTCCAAGCTAGGCATCGAAGGGGTCGATGGCACCAACGGAGCCGCCGGAATCGGCCTCGAACCCAGGGGCGGCGCTGCCCCCGGCAACTGAAGCAGTTCCGTGGAAGCCGGAGGGCAGTGGCCAACGATCTCCGCTCTGCATCGCGGGAGGGGACAGGGGCCGATCCCGAGACGTGTCGTGGCCAAGTCTTCGAGGCTGGATACCGATTCCAGGCTGGGCATCGAACCGAGCGATGAAATTGACTCCCTTCTAGAGGGCCCCGGCGGGGGCGGCCGCGCCGGCGGTTCTGATCCCGGGGAGCGGATCGGAAACACGATCAGCGTCGCGAGCATCAAGGGCCCCCGAGGACGAAGCTCGGTGGAGAGGGGCCCATCCGACGCCGGCGCCGATGTCGGGCGGCGGGCACTGCCAGATGCCGGGCCCCCTCTTGAGCCCGCCTGACCTGGAGGGAAATCCTTCCGGGGCATACAACCCATCCCCGAGGGTACCCAGGTCGCCCGACGACGAGCCCCTGCGGGAAGGGAAGTGCCAAACTCCTGCGCCGACGACGGGGTACCATTGCGGGACGGTGCGGATCCAGGCTGGATCGAAGCGATCGAAGACCCCGGGGCCCCCTTTCTCGGAAAGGGCGGGGCCCTTGACGGCCGCGACGATGCCGGGGGGTTGCCCGTCTGGGGCTGATCGACATACCCCGAGGCTCCCGGGGAAGGCCGACGGCGGTCCCTGGCGCTCGATGCCCCTGCCGTCTCCGGCAGAGCGGTGCCGCGCAAACCCGGTACCACCCTCGCGCAGGGCTGGGATACCGGCAACCCAGCGTGGGTCGAAGCGACCGGCCCCGAGGGGAGCGAGGCCAGATGACCATCCCCGGCGAAGAGTGGAACCATTGACGCCGACGCGCCCGAAGCGGGTACCATCTCTGCGCATGGCCTGAACGTAGGGCCGCCAGACTGTGTCGAGTCGGTTGGCCCTAGAGCTGCCGAGGGCAGCGGCAGGTGATCCCTGGTGGGGAGCGGGTCACTCGACCCTGACGCCGACGGGTCGGCACCGCCAGAAGCGGATACCACCCCTGTAGGAATGCCATACCAGCAGGAGTCGGTCGGCCCCGGAGGCACCGAGGACCGTGGCTGACAGCCCCCGGTGAGGAGCGGAACGCTCGACGCCGACGTCGAGGGGTCAGCACCGCCCATAGTGGATACCACCCCCACGCATGGCAGGGATGAAGGAACGCCAGACTGGACCGATTCGATCGGCCCTGGACGATCCTCGGTGAGGAGCGGGACGCTCGACACCGATGCCGGGGGGTCTGCACCGCTCGAAGCAGGTACCTCCCTCGAGCACGGCTTGGATATAGGGAGGTCAGACTCGGTCGAGTCGATCGGCCCCGGAGACGCCGAGGACACCAGCTGACGGATCCCTGGCGAAGAGTGGAACACTCGACGCTGGCGCCGGGGAACTGGCACCGCTTGAAGCGGGTACCTCCCTCGAGCACAGCTCGGGAATGTTCTGTGAGGAGCGAACCCCAGGAACATCCCGAAACCCCGTAAATGCTTTGGAGCCCGAGGACTCCCGCCGGGGTATAGTAGCCAAGGGGGACTTGAGGGGTTGGCCGGAGCCGTCGCCATGCCACTCATGAGACTCACCCCTCAAGACTTGGCTAGTCTTAACTGACTGTTGCATGGTTACCTGATCCTAGAGAGAAGAAAAACCCGATGACCGCGCCTTGGGCATGAAAACGTCATCGAGGGATACCCGAAAAAGGGAAGGTCTTCTCCCGACACTGTAGCCCGGAGGACCCGGGGGGAAAGGGTCAGGCCCCAAACAAGAGAGGCACCAGGCATTGGAGTCCATGTGGAAAACTAAGTCCCCGCAGTGAGGGCACTTCTGGGGCTCCATGCTGTAAGCCCGGTAGGCCTCGGCGCCCGGAGGGAAAAAAGGTCCCGCTAGGCGACGAAAAATAAGTGAGAAAAGAAAAACAAAAGAGGCACAGAGGTGCCGCTGTCGGCAGGAAAAGCCACGACTACAGAAACAAAAAAAGAAAAGAAAAAAAGATGAAAAGTTCTGCGGCGGCAGGAGGGACGTCCTGCCTGCTCCGCGGAAAACAACTGGGGAGAGGCAGTAGGAAGGGCGGGAAGCCACCGTGCAGGCGCGGGGGATGCTCCCAAAGGCTTTCTGATTGGATGCTGGGGAGCATTCCCGTGCAGGCTCCGTCGGCGACATCTCCCATATGTGAAGACTCATTCCTGCTTGTTCCTGGAGATCCGGGTATCCTCCGGGGGGGGGGGACCACCTCCGAGGCTCCGACTCGGGCGAGTCGGAGGGGACGCACCAGGTCTGAAAGGAACCGGGTGACTCGTCCTCCTCCGTGTCCCAGCCCGACTCCTCCGAGTAGTCGTCGAGCGGCTCCGTGTGCGCGGGGCCCAGGGACCTCCTCCCCGACGCCGAGGACGGCATCGAGGACCTCGGTCCTGAACGGGAAGCCGAGGGAGACCTAGGTCGAGGATCGACTAGAGCTTGTACGGACGAGGATCGACTCGGCCTCCGGGGTCGACTTGGGCGTCGACGTCCCGGTGGTCGGGGCAGATGCACTGGCGAGGCCGGTGATCAATGCCCGCTGCTGGTCCATGAAGGCAGAGATACTGCGCTCCAAGGTCGTCAGTCTGAGACCAAGCTCAGAAGACCAGGCATGTGCCGACTCGGGCCCCGACGGTGTCGGGCCCGACGTCGGTTCATCCGTGGGGGAGTCCAGGAGGACTATATCACTCACGTGTCCAGGAGTCTCCACTTCGAGACGAGGAAGCTTCGAAGGCCTCTCCCCCTCCGAGGGCCCGGGGAGTCGGGCCGGGCTGAGCGACCTGGCCCTCGAGGAACCAGGATTGCCATCCGGCTCCACCCTCGTGGGCCTCTTCTCCCGCCGGTGTTCCCGGCTGGGGGAGCCCCATTCAGAAGAACTCCGACGATGGTCTGAGCCGGAGCCACGAGATGTCGAGGCCTCTGACGAGGTCCGCGCGGAGTCAGAGAAGATACGATCCCTTTGCGACTGCCGACTCCTCAGGGCCTTCGAGAACATCCTGCTGCACGGGCCACAACTCATAGGGTCATGCTCGGCCCCCAGGAAGCGGAGGCAGCAGTCATGCGTGTCAGTAAGAGACAAGAGTCTGACACAACGATCACACTTTTTAAACCCGCTGGCAGCCATCGGGGGAAAAAGGACCCCTGCAAGGTCGAAAGACCGCGCTGCCAGGGAAGAAGGAAAAAGTGGCAGGAACGCCAGTTGGAATAAAAAAAAAAAACGTGAACAGGCTCAAAAGCCCGGCGGGAAGAGGATACGAACCGAGAAAAAATTTAACGAGAAATCAAACTAAAGAAATCAACTTTTTCAGCGGCGGTAACAAACTACGTCTCTAGGGCTCCGTGGAAAAAAGAAGACTGAGCAAGATGGCATCCCTGGGCGGGAAGGGGACCGCGCATGCGCGCTGCAATTTCCAACGGCTTTCTGCGAAAGCTGGGGAAAATTGCTCCGCGAGGGCTCCGTCGGCGCCGACGTCACCCATAAGTGAGGACTGACTTCCTGCTTGGTCCTGGAGAAAAAAAAAAAGAGTCCCCGCGAGGTCAAAAGACCAGCCGCCTTCCAGGGAAAAAGAGAAAAAAGGGCACGAATGCCAGCCACGAAGGGCAAAAACCGAAAAAGAGGAATCTGGCTCGATACCGGTGTACCGAACCCGGCGGGAGGGGAACCGGTGTCAAACCGGTAGAAAAAGAGGGAAAAAAAAAAAAAAATCGCTGAAAAATCTAATTTTAACTGGGAAAACTGGACACACGTCCAGTGGGCTTCACGGAAAAAAAGACTGAGGTAAGATGGCACCTTTAGGCGGGAAGGGAACCGCGCATGTGTGCCTGCATTCCCAAAGGCTTTCATAGAAAGCTGGGGAAATGCTCCGCTGGGGCTTCATCGGCACCGATGACACCCATATGTGAGGACTGACTTCCTGCTTGGTCCTGGAGAAATTCAGCTATTGCTTCTAAACATCACCACTACACAGTCAGTGGACACATGCTACTACTGTTGACCTTAAGTCTCTCAGCCTTAGGCTGCATCATTTCATTGATATTGGTTGCAATCAGTTAGCTATATCTTGGAAAAGGTTTTAAAAGGTTAGCAACCTACAATGGGCTCCTGAAAAAGCTTTCCAACTGGGAAAAGTCAGCCAGACTGATTTATACACTCTCCCTTGGGAAAATCTATGGCAGATTAAAACCATCATCCCTGTATCATCCTATATTGCAAAGCCAAAGTTAATTTTCTAGTTCAGGATCCTGTTCCTTGAAATGGAAATGGCACTAAAGAAAAGGCCATAACATTTCAGAGCTAGGAATATGCCGAGTATTTTCCCCCAGTGAAACCGGCTGATGAACTGAAGAGCAAAGCTTGAGAGCTGAATCCTGTTTTGTAATAAAGGAGGCTGTAATAATGAAGAGCTAGAAAAATTACATGGAAGACAAGTGACACCGACTGCTATCCTGGAAGTTCTAGATTTCAACTTTCTCCTAAAAGGCTAAATTGTTTCATAACCAACTCCTGCTCTTTTCTGTCATTAGTACCAAGACAGCCGGCTCTTCCTCAGTCTAAAACCCTATCCTCAGTGTAGTAACAGTTCACAAAAATCACATTTTCTGCAGAGCCCATTGCTTAAAACAAGTCCTGAAGTGAATAACCTTCATTAACAGTATTAGCATGCACAATAAGTAAAAGACTCATCTGTCCAGTTAGAATTATGCCAACCAACCAATTCAATTAATTCAGTTAGAATTATGAGCAGTGATGTGAGAAGAAAAAAGGCGGCTTGGCACTATAGTGGTTTAAACAAAGAGTTGCTGATTGCAGCCATATTGCTTGATAATTACCTTGCCAGCATAATGAAGGACGCAGAGGTCTGCTTTGTCTTTCAACTGCTTGGGCTTCTGGAACTTAGGATGACTGCCCAGTTCCTGCACTACCTTCTCCACAAAGCTTTTATCAGTAGCTTTGGGGAACCAGCACTCTTCATCTAACAAAGCCAAGATGCCAGGAGGACCAGCCTAGAAAAGTTTAAGATGAGAACAGTTCATGTAAAACAGAACAAAAATAGATTAACCTGAACCCTTATTAATAAGTTAAAAATAGCCTTACAGTCATATGTTAATTCATACTAGACAAAATTGAACAGTTGAAGGCAGTTTACAATTTAAGCACCTAATGGATTGATGCTTTCAAGTCATTTCTCTGACAAATCACTTTGAAAATGAGACTCATTTGTGGCTTTCCTCCTGTCTATGGAGTCCTGCTCTGTCTGATCAAAACCTCAAAATCACCAGGCAGGACAAGTAAAGATCCCTACATATTAGCCAAGGCAAAACAAAGGAACAGGGATAAAGGCACAGCAATAGGTGGCAGTATAAATATGCAATATTAGAAACACCTTTAAATCACATTTAGAAAATATATACACAAAAAACCCAGTGGCCATATTTTAGCATGAAGCTTTCATGAGTAAGTAAAAAATGATTTATCAGGTTCCGAAAAATACCAAGCTGCTTACCAGTAGCAAGTGTTTTGTCAACAGGCAGATAGAAGTCCTCACAGATGGTAACTTCCAATGGAGCCCATGCAGATGCTTTTTCAGTTTAGAAAACTTCTAGAAGCTTGTGTGGTTTTGCACTTGTTGCTCTTGCATGGTACCCCCCTTTAATCTCCAAGAAAGCTTGCATAAAAAAAAAAAAACACGACAACTCCTAGGGGAAAGACTGGATATGTGAGGACTTTGCATTCTGCTGCCAAGAGAATCCCTGCTACAAGTAACTTGACAAGCAGGATAGCAAGTCCTCGCATATGGACTAGCTTACAGCCCGCTTTCAACAAAAAAAAAGCGAACATCAATATCTGTGGCAGCAACCAGTCTTTTTTTGTAAGGCAACAGCCTGGAAATGAGGAAAAAAGGGACTGAGGATGATGTATTCCAACTCCCAATGATTCTGCAGGACTGACTGACCAAACCTACTGTCACAGTATAAATTTGAGACAGTTGGCGCACCATACACCCAAAAAAGAATACACACGATTCAGGCCCGCACAAGGTGCGCTGCTGCATAGACTATACGCTTCACACAGCGGGGTTTCCCAAACTGGGTGGGGCGGAGGTGCCTGCGCTGCTGCATGGTCCGAGACCACCTGTGGGTGTAATACTGAGATTTAAGCATCATGAGGGAGAAGATTGTGGCGATGAAATCCAGTGTGGACAATTCAGATTTAGCGCAGTTACTCACCTGTAACAGGTGTTCTCCAGGGACAGCAGGGATCAGTCCTCACTTATGGGTGACGTCGACACAGAATGAGCCTGTGCAGAGCAATTCCCCAGCTTTCAAAGAAAGCCTTTGGAATTGCTGCCACGCATGCGTGGTCCTCTTCCTGCCCAAAGGTGCCTTGTTCAGTCAGGTCCCCTAGCTAGAGCCCCACTAAAGCAGATGGCAAGGGAAGGATAAAAATAGCAACTCTTCAGAGGAGGTGGGAGGGTAGCGAGGACCGATTCCTGCTGTCCCTGGAGAACATCTGTTACAGGTGAGTAACTACATTTTCTCCAGGAACAAGCAGGAACTCAGTCCTCACTTATGGGACTCCCCAGATACAGACTACCAAGCCTGTAACCCAAAAATGCCTCTGCGAGGCCATGAGCAGAAGTCGATGCCCGAAGAAGCCCAAGTCTTCGGGTCCCTGGGTCAAAGCTCTCGGCAGCCAAAGAAGGGTCAGAGGGAAGAAGTTGCTTATACCCCGAACAGATTACAGAGTACAGCCTGGCTGAAGGCACTGTCCCGGCAGGACTCTCTCTCTAGGCAGTACTGCGAAGCAAAAGTGTTCGCTGAAGACAAGTTTGCAGCCTAGCAGATGTCTGTTAGAGACACCGAGTGCAGCAAAGCCACCGATGCCGCCTTGGCTTGGACACCATGCGCGGTGACCCGTTGATCCACTGGGGCACCCGCCTAAGCTTGGGCAAAGGCAATGCAGTCCACCACGCAGATGGAAATGGTGCGTTTGGCGACTGCCTGCCCCAGGCAATTGGGATTGTAGGCGACAAAGAGCCGGTCGGACTTTCAATGAACCTGAGTATGCTGCAGGTAAAAGGCAAGAGCCCTCTTGCAGTCAAGTGTATGCAATACTGCTGACGCATGGTTGGCATGCGGTCTCGGGAAGGTGGTCGGTAAGACTATCTCCTGATTGAGATGAAAGTCCGAGACCACCTTCGGTAGGAACTAGGGTTGGGTGCGGAGGACCACCCTGTTCCTGTAGAACCTGGTGTATGGAGCTTCAGCCATGAGGGCCTGAAGTTTGCTGACTTGGTGAGCCTAAGCAAGCACATCATCATTTCTTCAAAGGGTGATCGCGTAAGCTGCATCAGCACAATGTTGAGGCGAAATGGCGCTCAGGTGTACGCTGACCAAATTGGATTTCAACCCTGCTTTTGAGAGGTGGAGGAGATACTGAACCCCCCCACCAGGTAGAGCAGGAGAATGGGTCGATCTGGAGCTCAGAGCACCAGACTGAGAAGCACCACCACTTAAAGGCATACACCCATCTTATCGAGTCCTTCCTCGATGCGAGGAAAACCTCAACCTCCTCCAGGAGGTGCAGCAAAGCTAAGGTGACCCCGTTCAGCCACCAGGCTTGAAGAGACAGTGAAGCCAGGTTTGGGTGGAGCACCCGAACCTCCTCCTGTGTTAACAGGCCCAGGGCACAGCCCAGGGGGGACCGGAGGCTCAGATGAGAGCTGGAGCAGAAGCAGGAACCAAGGCTGTCGAGGCCACAAGGGAGCATGAGGATCACTGAAGCTCAGTCCGCTGAACCTTGTGGAGGGAAAGCGTAAAGGCCAGAGGTCCAGCTTAAAAGGAATGCATCAATGGCCACCCTGCTCGTGTGTAGAACCGGGCCGCAGACGTGGGGAAGCTGCGTGTTCACTGGGCTGGCGAACAGGTCCATGGATGGGGCCCCCCACCAATGTAACAAGAGGTCGGCAACCTCCAGATCCAGGCACCACTCGTGTGGGCAGAGGATCCTGCTGAGTTTGTCTGCAAGGACATTCTCCTGGTCTGGGATGTAGACTGCTTGTAGGGTCATCCCCCGGCAAAATGCAAAGGAGCAAAGGAGGATAGCCTCAGCAGAGGCGGCGTGATCCTCCTTGTTTATGTAGAACATGGCTACCCGATTGTCAGTCTGCACAAGCACAGACTTTCCCTTCAGATTTTATTTATTTAATTTATTTACATTCTCTTATATACCGCGCTATTCTGCATCAGTGCGGTTTACATTGAACAAACTGAAATTACATTAGATAGCCCTCGAAGACCCTCACGGCTCATTGGACTGCCCGAAGCTCAAGCAGATTGATCTGCTGCCGAGACTCCTTGGGCGATCACTGCCCCTGAGTGCACAATGCGTTGCAGTGAGTTCTCCAACACAGCAGGGAAGGATCAGTTGTCAGGATGAGCTCATGCTGTGGGGTCTTGAAGGGCATTCCCTGGAGGCGGCTTCGGGGGTCCCACCACCAATCCAGGGAGTTGTGGAGACTGCAGGAGACCCGGATAGGGTCTCTGAGGTGGCCGAGGTGGCCGAGGCCTGGCTCCATTTTTGCCCTGAGGCACCACTGGTCTGTCCACATGTGCATGTGGGGGACCACATGGACAGTGGAGGCCATGTGTCCTAGGAGGCGCAGCATTGCCTGTGCCATAATCCAAGCCCTGTTCTGGAGCTGGGCCGCCATGGCCCAGAAGTGGTCTGCCTGGTCTGCAGGCAGGAAGGCAGTCGCTCACTCCATGTTGAGGCTTGTGCCAATGAACTCCAGTCTGCACTGGCTTGAGGTGGGACATGGGGTAGTTGACCAAGAAGCCAAAGCATTCGAGAAGGATCGTGCATGACGTCGCCAGGTGGGCTTCCCTGAGGTCCCCATGATGAGCCAGTCGAGGTAGGGGAAGACTGGTATGCCCTGCTGCCTGACGGAGGCCGCTGAGAAAGACACTGAAATTTGTGGTGCAGACGCAAGCCCGAAGGGGAGCACCCTGTAGTGGTAGTGCTCCCCCTGCACCCTGAAGTGCAGGTATTGCATGTGCTGGGGGTAGACTAGAATGTGGGCGTACGCATCCTTGAGATCCAAGGACCATAGCCAATTGCCCTGCTGAAGGAAGGGCAGCAGGATGCCAAGAGATAACATTTTGAATTACTCCCGCACCAGAACTTGTTTAGGTTCCAGAGGTCAAGGATGGGGGCATAGCTCCCCCCCCCCACCCGTCTTTTTCAGAATGAGGAAGTAGCAGGAGTAGGACCGACAGCCTCAAAGGTGCAGTGGTGCCTTCAACTGCCTTTTGGGCGAAGAGGTTCGACAGCTCCCGCTGCAAGAAAAAGTATGGTGCGAAGGGTGCCGAGTAGGCTCTGCTGGTGAGAAGGGAAGAGGGAGCCTGTCCAGGTGGAGACGAATCCGCCTCGGACCACCTGGAGGATCCAGGTGTCAGACATGATCGACGCCCACTGTGGGGTGAACAGGGACAAGCATCCCCCCCCCCCCCAGCAGAAGTGCTGCCGGGGGAGCGAGAAGCTATGCAGTTGGCGTCAAAAAGCCTGCGTGGGTTGGGGTGGTACTTGTGGCTGGGCCTTGGGCCCTTTAGGCTTGCAGTGGCCATGCGCTCCTCCCTTCCCCTGCATACCGGAAGCCGGCAAGGGGGTGGGCAGGAAGGGTGAGTAACCCCGGTAGGGGAGCCCCTTTCTTTGGGAGAACGGCTTCTTGGTTTGCTGCTTCTGAGGGAGAGAGGCTGTCTTACGCGCGAGACAAGTCAGTCACAAACTCAGTTTCTATCTCAGCGGCCTTATCCTCCATAGGTTTACCAAACAGTTGCTCGCTGAGGCAGGGGACATGCAGGAGCTTCTCCTGGACTCACTGCTCCAGGTCAGAGGACTGGAGACATGCCTGGCATCAGGCCCCAATGCCGGCTGCTGTCACTTGGGCGGAGGACTCAAACCCATCATATGCAGCACGGGAGAGGTACTTTGAGCACTCTGCGATGGACCTCAGGAGGGTTTGGAACCTGAGAAGGGGTTCACCCCTGAGACCTGTGGAGAACCCACCGAGCTCCTTGGCAAGGTCACACAGGAACATGCCTATATACAACTGGTATGCCTGAATGTGGCATGTGAGCATAGACCCCTGATAGGCTTTGCACCCAAGTGCGTCGAGGGCTCTCAACTTCCTGCCCGGGGGACCAAAGAGTAACTTCTGGCTCTTTTGCTTCTGCATCGCTGACTCCACTACCATGGAGATGTGTGGAAGCTGGGTCTTCTGGAACCACGGGCTGCATTCGACCCTGTACAGGGTGTTGGTGTTTGCTCACAATGGGGACCGAAGCAGGTGTCTCTCACATGCAGAGGAGCAGCCTGGACAAAATGGGAGGAACTGGAACAGTAAGACTCCCGAGGCGGGGACTCATACTGTAGAATACTGAACTCAGCTCGCAGCTCCTCTTCAGCCTGTGTAGCCAAGGCTGAGGACCCATGCCATGTCACGTACGAACACTAGGAATGTGTCATCCTCGGGTAGAGAATGCCTCAGAGGCGGGCAGGGATGGGTCTGAAGGGAGGTCCCTGTGGGCACGGGTCTCCGGGGAGGTACCCCCGTCCAACTCCCAGCCCGAGATCTCCAAGGAGGAGTCAGACTTGGGCTGGTCACCCCATCCAGAGGCAGAGACACACTTGGAGCAAGAGGCCTTGAAGGATCTCACTCCCGGGGCCCAGGAAGGCAAGCAAGACCAACGACAAGGACCCTCATGAGGCCATGGCTCTTGGGGGTTTCCAGGGCAGGTTTGGGTGTCCCTTCTCAAGGGAACCTCAGTCTCGAGGCATGGGCCAGCCATGCTGGGCATGAGTGCCTTCTGGGCAGCTAAAGCGGCAGAAATGCTGCAGCCTAGTGCCAGCATATGGGACTCCCACACGGATGTGGGTCCCTGTGACAGACACCGGGGTTACCAGGTCTGGCTGGAGGAGGTGGTCCTCACTGGGATGACCCTCAGGAGACCAGGCGCCATCGGAGGCCTCTGTGTCTGAGGTACCTTTCGAGGCCGCTTCTTGTCAGACTCTCAGAAACACTGGGGGGGCTGAGCAACTGAGCACTAGCGCTTGTCTGGAGCCCCCAACAGTGACTGAGGTCTTCTTAAGCCTCTCCACTTCAGGGGACCCCTGATCAGAATGCCACAAAGCTGAAGTGGGGGATTCCACCATTGGAGGGACAACAGAGGGTGACGCTGGGGATTCCGGTGCTACCTTATGGAAAATGTCATCGACTTATGCTTACAATTTAGTAGGGCTTTGGAGGACATCTTGCAAAAAGAGCAGAGCTCCGGGTCATGGTTGACCCAAGACACCGAGGACAACAGTCATGGGTGTCTGTGAGAGACATGTTTTTGGAGCTTCTGTCACATTTCTTAAAACCAGTGGCCATTGGGGGAAAAAGGGCCCCCACTAGGTTGAAGACCTTTGCGGCCAGCGACTGAGGGGAAAAGGGTGTGATACCCGCAAAAGGATTTTTTTTTTTTTTTAAACAGAAAAGGATGTCCCCTCGCTCAAGGGAAAAAGAGCAGGGGAGGACAGGTAGAGGACCAGTGCTACCGGAAAAAAAAACACAGGCCAGAGGCCAAACCCCCCCCCCCCCCACACTTTTTCCTAGGGTGGATGTGCGTCTGAAGGGCTCCGTGGAAAAAGAGGCTGAGCAAGATGGCACCTTTGGGCAAGAAGAGGACCATGCATTTGTGGCAGCAATCCCAAAGGCTTTCTTTGAAAGCTGGGGAATTGCTCAGTGTGGGCTCCATTGGTGCCGACGTCACCCATAAGCGAGGACCGACTTCCTGCTTGTTCCTGGAGAACCAACAATTCCTTCAAAAGGCTTGGGTAGAATAAGAGACCAAAAACCCAGTGGGAGACATTCACCCCATCACATACTGGGAGGCTGCAAAAGCGGTGTTGAGGGGACAAATAGGATATATAGCAACCCAAAATCATAATAGGCAGAGGGCAATGGAACAGGGGTTTGCAGGATCTTCAGGCAAAGAAAGCCACATGCATGCAGGTAGGGACAGCCCAGGCAAAACAGGTGCAGGCAATCCTGCAACAGAGCTATGTGGCCCATAAGGCACTATAAATGCAAACTATAAATGAGGGATAAACAGGAAAACTAGTGACCAATTTGGTTTGGCCCGCCCAAGTAAAAACTGACCCACCTAAAGCAGGCAGGGCCCAATGAGACAAGGGTGAAGGAGTCCTTTAAGGGATTGAATGTCCCAATGCTTAGAGAGGAGCAGAATAAGCTGAATAAACCCCTTCAAGCAAAGGAAATCTAGAGGGTCATTAGGAAGTTGACAGCAAAGGGCCCAGAACCAGATGGCTTGGGAACTGAAATTTATAAAATACTAAGGGATTTGGTGACACCATACCTGTTGGCCATGTGGAAAGTGGCAGTAATGTTAGGGCAGGTGGGGTAATATGTAACCAGGGTGGTGGCAATTCTTCCCAAACCAGGACAAGACTTGGAAGCAGCCTCCTATAGACCAATCTCCCTCTTAAACCAAGATTTAAAGATTCTGCCAACAGTACTGGTTTGGAGGTTGAGCATGGTGCTTCCAGGGCTTGTTCACCCAGACCAGGTAGGCATTTGTCAAGGGCAGAAGCACAGTAGGGCACATGAGAGCATTGACTATACTGCCAACAGCACCCAAAAGGGGACCAAGCAGTAGTGGAGAGCTTAGGCGCAGAGGCAACCTTTGACAGGGTGTCGTGTGAATACCTACACTGGCCGTTACTGAAATACGGCATAGATGAGTACTTTGCGAGATGGGTCCAAACATTATATAAGGGTCCCACGGGGCAGATACTCATGAATGGTCAGCTGGCGAAACCATTTGCAATGGAGCAGGGCACGAGACAGGGTACCTGCTTTCCCCCCCTACTCTTCACTCTGTCTCTTGAACAGCTGACAATAAAAACACAGGAATCGGCGGGTCTAAAAGGTTTTCAGGTGGGGTGCTCACAAACAATCAGCCTGCTTGCAGATGAGATGTTTGTCAGTATGCTATATACACTGGAAGGATGCAAAATGCTGACCCAAATGCTAAAACGTTTGGTAAAGTTTCAGGACTGAGAATCAACATGGACAAATATGAGGCATGCCTACTGGAAGAGGTGGGGCCCATAGAGGGAGAAAGCACAGTTTTTAGGTGGTCCACACACCAACTAAAGCATAGTAACTTACCTGTAAAGTAGTTACTTACCTGTAACAGGTGATCTCTGGTAACAGCAGGAATAAGTCTTCACATATGGGTTCGTCGGTACCGACAGAGCCTGTGTGGGAACGCTCCACAGCGTCCAATCAGAAAGCCTTTGGGAGCATCCCACAGCGCCTGCATGCTGCCTTCCCGCCTTTCCCAACTGTCTCTCCTCAGTTGAGTTTTAAAGCTGAGACAGAGAGAGAGAGAGGAAAAGGAAAGATAGAGATACAACTCATAGGGGAGGTGGGTGGATTGTGAAGACTTATTCCTGCTGTTCCCAGAGATCACCTGTTACAGATAAGTAACTGTGCTATCTCCAGGAACAAGCAAGAATGAGTCTTCACATATGGGGACTCCCTAGCTTTAGATGCCAAGGAGAGACCCCAGAAGTTGTGTCCCTGGGACAGGGCTCCACTTCCCCCCATGGATCTCTGGCATCCTATCAGGGATGGTGGGTAGGAGTTGATTAAGTATGGAACAGGTGTTTGAGAACAGCCTGACCAAACAAGGCATCCCGGCGGGAGTCCTTGTCCAAGCAGTAATGGGCTGTGAAGGTATGAACCGAGGCCCAAGTGGCTGCTCGACAGATGTCGTCAATAGACACAGAGTTCAGATGAGCCATTGAGGCTGCCATGGCCTTCACATTGTGAGCTGTGACATGGCCCTCCAGAGAAAGGTTCTTACTCTGATAGGCGAAAGAAATACACTGGGCAATCCAGTTAGATAGTGTTCTCTTGGAGACTGGTAGTCCCAAATGAAAAAGATCAAAGGCAACAAAGAGCTGAGAGGACTTTCTAAGTTGCTGTGTCCTCTATGTAAAACGCCAGAGCTCTCTTACAGTCCAGGGTATGAAGATTCCGCTCTGCACTTGATGCATGAGGTCCTGGAAAAAAGACAGGTAGGTAGACCTCCTGATTGAGGTGAAAAGGCGAGACCACCTTAGGCATAAAGTGTGGATGAGTCCTAAAGACTACACATTGTCATGATGGAACCTTGTATAAGGTGGATTAGCTACGAGTGCTTGCAATTCACTAATACGACGTGCTGATGTGATTGCAATGAGAAAGATAACCTTCCAAGAAAGGTATTTCAAGGAGGTGGTAGCCAAAGGTTCAAAAGGCGGCTTCATAAGCTGACCAAGAACCAGGTTCAAGTCCCATGCCACTGGAGATGGTCTAATGGGAGGCTTTGTTAAAAGGAGGCCTCTCATGAACCTTGCTACAAGAAGATGAGAGGAAATAGGTTGTCCATTTAGAGGCTTAAGGGAAGCTGCAATAGCACTCAAATGGACCCTTACTGAATTTGTCTTAAGGCCTGCATTAGACAGATGGAGGAGATACTCCAGCAAAGATTCCAGAGGTACGGCAAGGGGGTTAAGACCCTTCTCAGCACCAGATAGTAAACCTCTTCCACTTGAAAGCATAAGAATGTCTAGTGGAAGGTTTTCTGGAAGCATAAAGAACATCTTTCACCTGTTGAGAAAGAGGAAGACCTTGGAGATCTAGGCCTTCAGCAACCAAGCCCTGAGATGCAGAGACTGGGGATTGGGATGCCATTTTCCGTCCTCTTGAGATAGGAGATCTCCAGGGAGGGAGCTTGAGAGAGATGTAGAAGCAGAGGGTACCACACTTGCAGTGGCCAATGTGGAGCTATGAGAATCATGTGGCCTCTGTCTCTGAAGCTTGAACAGGGTTTTGGGAATTAGGGGAATGGGTGGAAAGGCATACAGGAAGTCTTGACCCCAGTGAAGGAGGAAAGCATCCCTTGCCTGAGCTCCCTGAGTCGGAGTTCTGGAACAGAACCGGGGAAGTTTGGCATTCCACGGACTTGCAAATCTGAAAAATCCTGGCCACCTGGTCCACATGTAGGGACCACTCGTGTGGAAGCAGAACTCAACTGAGCCTGTCTGCCCAAGAGTTTTGAACGCCTGGAAGATAAACTGCCAGAAGATGAATGTGATGCTCTCTGGCGAGGGCCCACAGTCGCAAAGCTTCGCTGCAAAGCGACAGAGCCAGTTCCGCCCTGCTTGTTCACATAGAACATGGCTACCTGATTGTCCGTGTGGATAAGGACTGTCTTGTAGCTGAGCAGGGTGTGGAACACCCACAGAGCAAGGAAGATTGCTCCGAATTCCAAGAGATTGATATGTAGACAACTCTCCTGTCGGGACCAGATGCCCTGGGTGGAGAGGTCTTGCAGATGAGCTCCCCACCCCATCTATTCTCCTCTGCCTTTCCTGGATCTAGCTGATTTTCCTGACTTCACTTTCCCTGTCTTTCCCCGTCCTCTGTTTCCCTATCTTTTCCTTCTTCAGTAATTGTAGTTCTTTTTTTTCCTTTTCTGACTTGATGATTTTACTTATATTGTAAACCGCCCCGATGTAACGGGTGGCGGTATATCAAATGTTATGTAAACAATAAACAATAAGCATCTGTTGTGAGAGTTGCTTGGGGCAGACACTGCTGAAAGGGGGACCCCAGCAACAGGTTTTGAGGGGACTTCCACCACTGGAGGGACAAAATGAGGCGACTTGTGTTTGCTATTTTGTCTGACAGGCAGTGTAATGCCTGGGTCCATTGGGTGGATCAAGTCCACTGAGCTGCCCTCATGTGAAGGCGAGCATATGGTACATGCACGGTGGATGCCATGTGGCCTAGTAACGAACATCTCTCGAGCAGTTAAGTGGGGCTTCAACTCTGCTTGAGGCTAACTGCACCAAGCGAAGGCAACGGGCCTGGGGGAGATAGTCCCTTGCCCTTGTGGTATCCAGCAACGCCCCTATAGAGTCCAGGGACTGAGTAGGGGTTAAATTGCATTTTGGGATGATTATCAGCCCTAAATACTGAAGGATATGCATTGTGCAGGCTAGAGAACTCGGCCTCTGACTGAGTGGGAGCTCGAATGAGCCAGTCGTCCAAATAAGGGAAGACGAATATTCCCAGAGTGCACAGAAATGCAGCTACCACTGCCATGCATTTTGTGAACACCCTTGGTGCAGAGGAGACCAAAAGGGAGCACTCTGTATTGATAGTGCTTTTCTTGAAAAAGGAACCGAAGGAACCTTCTGTGAGTTGGATGGATGAGAACATGGGTGTACGCATCCTTGAGATCTAGAGAACAAAGCCAATCCTGACTCTGAAGGTATGGCAGCAGAGTACCCAGAGAAATCATTTTGAATTTTTCCTTGCCTAGGAATCTGTTCAATTCTCTGAGATCTAAGATGGGTCTGTAGCCCCGTTTTCTTTGGAATAAGAAAATAGGGGGAGTAGAAACCTGTGCCCTGTTGTTGAAGAGGCACTTCCTCTATTGCCCCCTGGGCAAGAAAGGTGGCAATCTCCTGCCCCAACAGGTTGAGGAGGGAGGTTGGAAAATTGAACTGGTGCACTCTTGTGTGAGGGGGCAAGCTTGAAAAATGAAGTTTGTACCCCTCTTATGATGGAGTGTCCAATGATCTGCTGTAATTTGTCCCCACCTGGGAGCAAAATGACAACCTTCCTGGAATGGTGGAGGGCTCTGGTCCTTCCAGAGCCAGGAATGCTAAGTTCTCTAGCGGAAAGTCAAAGGCCCTGAGGGAGCTGAGGTTGCTGGGCTGGAGGAGGCCTAGCAGCCTTTGCTTTGTTCTGTTTGGATGATTGCTGACGTTTGGTAGGGAACTGAGCTGCAGAAGATGCCCGCTGAACATAAGCAGAATAAAATCTTCCCTTTTTAGAAAAATGTGCTTTCTTGAACAACCTTTTCTTAACAGGAGCAGCTGTAGACTTGGATAGTCTATCCAACGCAGAATTTTCAGCATCCGATTGGCCTTTGCTTGCCAATCTTTACCAAACAGGTTTTCACCTATACAAGGGATATTTCCCAATTCATCTTGTACCCAGATCTCCCAAATCAGATGCTTGAAGCCAAGCAATTCTATGCACACCTATGGCAATAGCTGAGGCTCTGCTTACACATTCAAAGGAGTCGAAAGCTGTACGGTTGGAGAATTTGGAGATATCTTGGGCATGTTTGAGCCCAGTGAGAAAGTCCTGTCTTTCATCTTCAGAAATGAAAGGACTTAAAGTCTGCAAATGATCAGTGACTTCTTTTAGGAACATTCCCATGTAAAGACTATAGGAATTAATTCTCACAGCAAGCATGGAAGCTTGGAAGACTACGTCCAAAAGCATCCAGGGTTCTACATTCACATCCTGGAGGATTAGAGGCATGTCTTTTGGCACTTCTAATCTTTCTCATAGCAGACTCAACCACAATAGAGTGGTGAGGAAGCTGAGTTTTATGGAAACCAGGACAAGGAGGGACACGATACATGGTATCTAACCTGCGAGAATGAGGAGAGGTGGTAAGATGTGCTTCCCACATCCTCAACATGAGATCATACAAAATCTCATGAACAGGCAAGGTAGCTGCCTCCTTAGGAGTTTTAGAATATTGTAGAATATCTAACTCCTTGGCTCTGGGTTCTGTCTCAGGGGCCACCGTGATGGATAGGCCCCGAGCCACCTCCCTGATGAAGTCTTGAAAAGACAAGTCCTCTGGAGGAGATATCCTTCGTTTAGGAGAGGACTCCTCCTGTGGAAGCAGCATCACTGCATCGACAGTCTTCAGAATCCTCAGAATCTTCAGAGGAATCGAAGTATCGTCTGTCCGGATGCTCTTGCAAAGCCCAATACCCGTACCGACCGGGATCAGTATCAGGAATAACCGGTACCGGAGTATCAGTACCGGAGAGCTTCAGAGGACAGAATACCGGCATAGCGGACACCGAAGCCCATGTCGATGCCACCTGGGATCGGTACTGATGGCGGTGCTAGAGCCGGTACCGGTGAAGTAGTCTGTTGCGGTACCAGGGGCGTCAATGCCACAAGGAAAGCCGCCAGACTGCGTTCTATGGACAGAATCCTCTGATCCATCAACGCCGCCAATGCTTGGAAGTCGGTACCGGGGGAAGCCACCGGTACCCCAGAGCATGGCACAAGGTGATCTGTAGAGGTCATGCCATCGAGATCATCCTGGAACCCCGATGATGCTTTAGAGGCCGAAGCCTCCCGCCGGGGTAATTTTGCCGGTGCAGGATCCTCGAGAGCAACGCCAGAAGCATCTCAATGCTTAGGAGATCTACCCTTCGAGGACCGGCTGGATTTATGTTTAGTTACCTGAGATCCATGTGAGGAAGCAGCAACCCTAGAAGACGTCGATGCCACCGAAGCCGCATCAGAGGGAAACAGGGTACTGAGCTTGGCAGCTCAGTTCTGCCGACCCCTTTTAGACATCAGAGAACAGGACACACAATCTGTGATGGAATGGTCAGGACCTAAACATTTTAGACACCAGTTGTGGGTGTCGGTGACGGAAATGGTACCGCCACATTTTGTGCACTTCTTAAACCCTGTGGCAGGCTTTTCCATGTTACGGAAAAAATGTTTTGGGCCTAAGGCCCAAAACGCAAGTGCACCTGAAGAAAAAAGAGAAGGAAAAATGTTTTTTGTTTTTTTTTTAAAAGAAGAAAAGAAAGACAGGCGGTACCGGTAGAGCGAAGGCAGACGCGACAAATGAATTAAAGAAAAATAAAGAAATTCTTATGCGGTGACAGGAACACGATCTGCTGGCTCTGCAGAAAAAGAACTGAGGAGAGACGGTTGGGAAAGGCGGGAAGGCAGCACGCAGGCACTGTGGGATGCTCCCAAAGGCTTTCTGATTGGACGCTGGGGAGCGTTCCCGCACAGGCTCTGTCGATACCGACGAAACCCATATGTGAAGACTCATTCCTGCTTGTTCCTGCAGGAAGTTAGTCTTCACATATGGGCATTGTCGGTACCGATGGAGCCTGCATGGGAACGCTCCCCAGCGTCCAATTAGAAAGCTTTTGGGAGCATCCCACAGCGCCTGCGTGCTGCCTTCCCACCTTTCCCAACTGCCTCTCTCCAGCTGAGTTTAAAGCTGAGACAAAGAGAGAGAGGGAAAGAGAAAGACAGATAGAGGGATACAACTCTTAGGGGAGGTGGGTAGGTTGTGAAGACTAAATTCCTGCTGTTCCCGGAGATCACCTGTTACAGGTGAGTAACTATGCTATCTCCAGGAACAAGCAGGAATGTAGTCTTCACATATGGGGACTCCCTAGCTTTAGATGCCAGGGAGAGACCCCAGAAGTTGTGTCTCCCTGTGAAAGGGCTCCACTTCTCCCCATGGATCTCTGGCATCCAACCAGGGATGGTGGGTAGGAGTTGATTAGGTATGGAACAGGTGTTGGAAAACAGCCTGACCAAACAAGGCATCCTGGCGGGAGTCCTTGTCCAAGCAGTAATGGGCTGTGAAGGTATGAACTGAGGCCCAAGTGGCTGCTCGACAGATGTCATCAATAGACAGTGCAGACGAGCCATTGAAGCTGCCATGGCTCTCACATTGTGAGCTGTGACATGGCCCTCCAGAGGAAGATTCTTACTCTGATAGGCAAATGAAATACACTGCGCAATCCAGTTGGACATTGTTCTCTTGGAGACTGGAAGTGCCAAATGAGAAGGATCAAAAGCAACAAAGAGTTGAGAGGACTTTATGTTGCTGTGTTCTTTGTAAGTAAAAAGCTAAAGCTCTTTTACAGTCCAAAGTATGAAGATTCCTTTCTGCATTCGATGCATGAGGCCTTGGAAAAAACACAGGCAGGTAGACCGCCTGGTTAAGATGAAAAGGTGAGACCACCTTTGGCATAAAGTGTGGATGAGTCCTAAGGACTACCTTGTCATGATGGAACCTTGTATAAGGTGGATCAGCCACTAGTGCCTGCAACTCACTGATGCGACGTGCTGATGTGATTGCAATGAGAAAGATAACTTTCCAAGAAAGGAATTTCAAGGAGGTAGTAGCTAAGGGTTCGAAAGGTGGCTTCATGAGCAGGCCAAGAACCAGATTTAAGTCCCATGCCACTGATGGTGGCTTAATAGGAGGCTTAGTTAGAAGGCGGCCTCTCATAAATCTTGCTATGAGAGGATGGGAAGAAATAGGGTGTCCATTTAAAGGCTTGAAAGAAGCCACAATAGCACTTAAATGGACTCTTACTGAGTTCGTTTTAAACCCTGCATTGAATAAATGAAGGCGATACTCCAGTAATGATTCCAGAGGTATCGCAAGGGGGTTAAGACCCTTCTGCGAGCACCATATGGTAAACCTTTTCCACTTGAAAGCATAAGAGTGCCCTGTGGAAGGTTTTCTAGAAGCATAAAGGATGTCCTTTATTTGCTGAGGAAGGTTAAGAACCTGAAGATCTAGGCCTTCAGCAACCAAACCCTGAGATGCAGAGACTGGGGATTGGGATGCCATAACATTCCGTCCTCCTGAAACAGGAGATCTGGAGCAGAGCCTAACTCCAGAGAGGGAGCTTGAGAGAGATGTAGGAGCAGAGGGTAACACATTTGACGTGGCCAATGTGGAGCTATGAGAATCATACGGCCTCTGTCTCTCTGAAGCTTGAACAGGGTTTTGGGAATCAGGGGAATGGGTGGAAAGGCATACAGGAAGTCTTGACTTCAGTGAAGGAGGAAAGCATCCCTGGCCTAAGAGTCCTGAGCCGGAATTCTGGAACAGAACCGGGGAGGTTTGGCATTCAATGGACTTGCAAAGAGGTCTATGTCCGGGGTTCCCCAAATTTGAAAAATCTTGGCCACCTGGTCTGCATGTAGAGACCATTCGTGTGGAAGCAGAACTCGACTGAGTGTCTGCCCAAGAGTTTTGGATACCTGAAAGATACACTGCCAGGAGATGAATCTGATGCTCTCTGGCGAGGGCTCATAGTCGCAAAGCTTCATTGCAAAGCGACAGAGCCTGTTCCTCCCTGCTTGTTCACGTAGAACATGGCTACTTGATTGTCCGTCTGAATGAGGACTGTCTTGTAGCTGAGCAGGGTGTGGAACACTCGCAGAGCAAGAAAGATTGCTCTGAGCTCCAAGAGATTGATGTGTAGATGAGTCTCCTATGGAGTCCAAGTGCCTTGAGTGGAGAGGTCTTGCAGATGAGCTCCCCAACCCACTGGAGAAGCATCTGTTGTGAGAGTTGTCTGGGGTAAAGGTTGTTGAAATGGGGACCCCAGCAACAGGTTTTGAGTGGACTGCCACCATTGGAGGGACAAAATAAGGCGATTTGTGTTTGCTATTTTGTCTGACAGGCACCCTGATGCCTGGGTCCATTGAGTGGATTAAGTCCACCGGGCTGCTCTCATATGGAGGCGAGCATAAGGAACCACATACACGGTAGATGCCATGTGGCCTAGTAGTTGTAACATTTCTCGAGCAGTGAGATGAGGCTTTAGCACTGCTTGAGAAGCTAACTGCAACATCCAAAGGCAACGGGCCTGGGGAAGATAGGCCCTTGCTTTTATTTATTTATTTAGCTGTATTTATATCCCGCTTTTCACCAGGTCAAAGCGGTCAATTGGGGGATACATTTAACACGAGGGGATATGAGACACATACACTAATACTTACAGGGAACATGGGCAATGGAGGGTTAAGTGGCTTGCCCAAGACCACAAGGAGTGCCTACAGGACTAGAAATCCCAGTCCCTCCGGCCTGAGATTGCTGTCCCCAGGTGGGACTTGAACCCCCGGCCCTCCGGCCTGAAGTACCTTGTCCTAACCACTAGACCACTAGACCACTCCTCCCTCCCTTTTCTGGTATCCAGCAAAGCTCCTATGAACTCTAGAGACTGAGTGGGAGTTAGACTGGATTTTGGGATGTTTATGACCAGGCCCAAATACTGAAGGATACGCATTGTGCAAGATAGAGAAATCCTGGCCTCTGACTCTAACGGGGCTCGAATGAGCCAGTCGTCTAAGTAGGGGAAGACGAATATTCCTAGAGTGAGAAGAAATGCTGCTACTACAGCCATGCATTTCGTGAACACCCTTGGTACTGAGGCCAAGCCAGAAGGAAGCACCCTGTATTGGTAGTGCTTTCCTTGGACAAGGAACCGAAGGAACTTTGTGAGTTGGATGGATGAGAACATGAGTGTACGCATCTTTGAGATCTAGAGAACAAAGCCAATCCTGACTCTAAAGGTATGGCAGCAGAGTTCCTAGAGAAATCTTGAATTTCTCTTTAAACAGGAATTTGTTCAATTCTCTGAGGTCCTAAATAGGTCTGTGTCCCCCTGTTTTCTTTGGGATAAGGAAATAGGGGGAGTAAAACCCTGTACCCTGTTGATGAATGGGTACTTCTTCTATTGCCCCTTGGGCAAGAAGCATAGTGACCTCTTGATCTAACAGGTTGATGAGAGAGGTCTGAGAATTGAACTGTCTTACCACTGTGGGAGTGGGCATGCACAGAAAGTGAAGCTTGTACCCCTCTTTTATAATGGAGTGTGTCCAATGTTCTGCTGTTATCTGCCCCCATCTGGGGGCAAAGTGACACAACCTTCCTGGAATGGTGGAAGGCTCTGGTCCATTGAGGGCCAGGAAGACTAACCTCTCTAGATGAAAGTCAAAGGCCTTGTGGAGGCTGAGACTGATGAGACGTTTGAGGCTTGGCAGTCTGCTTTCCTTTGTTTAGGTGGTTGCTGACCCTTTCGGACAAGCTGACCTGCAGAACGTCCCTGTTGGGAATAAGAGGGATAAAACCTCTTCTTTTTCGAGAAGAAAGGCTTCTTGAAAGATTTCTCTTGCAGGATCAGCTGTGCCTTTGGATAGTCTATCCAAAGTGGAATTGTCAGCATCCATCTCATTGGCCTTTTCATGCCAATTCTTGCCGAATAGATTCTCACCTGTACAAGGGATATTTCCCAGTTTGTCCTGCACCCAGAGCTCCAAATCGGATGCCTGGAGCCAGGCAATTCTTCGTGCACCTATGGCAATGGCAGAGGTTCTGCTTATGTACTCAAAACAGTCAAAAGCTGCACGATTGACAAACTGAAACATCCTGGGCATGTTTAACCAGTGTGAGAAAATCCTGCCTTCTGTCCTCAGGAAGAAGAGGGCTCAAAACCTCTAAATCCCCTGTGACCTCTTTAAGGAACATTCCCATATATAAAATATAGGAACTGATCCTGGCAAAAAGCATGGAAGCCTGAAAGGTACAACGTCCAAAGGCATCCAAGGTCCTACACATGTCCTGGAGGATTAGAGGCATGTCTTTTTTGACTTCTGATCCTTCTCATAGCTGACTCCTCCACAATAGAGTGGTGGGGAAGCTGAATCTTTTGGAAGCCAGGACAAGGAGGGACTCGATACATAGTATCCAGTCTGCGAGAGTGAGGAGAGGTGGTAAGAAGTGTCTCCCACAGTCTCAACATGAGATCATGTAAAATCTCATGGATGGGTAGGGTAGCCGCCTCTTTAGGAGCTTTGGGGTATTGTAAAATCTCTAACTCCTTAGCTCTGGGCTCTGTTTCAGGAGTCAGTGATGGACAACCCACGAGCCACCTCTCTGATGAAATCCTGAAAGGAAATATCTTCTGGAGGAGACATCCTATGCTTAGGAGAGGAAGGCTCCTCCTGGATTAGTATCCCGGTACCGGCAGAGCTGTCAGAATCCTCGGAGTACTCCGAGGATTCGAAGCACTGTCTGTCCGGATGCTCTTGAAGAGTCCAATATCCGTACCGGCCAAAGTCGGTACCGGGGGTAATCGGTACCAGTGTATTGGCACCGTAAGGCATCGCATGACTGGGTGCTGGCAAAGCCGATACCAATGTTGATGCTATCGGTACTGGCACCGGCATCGGAAGGGTGTCGATGCCGCAAGGAGAGCCGCCAGACTGCATTCAATAGCCAGAAACCTCTGGTCTATCGATGCTGCCGATGCCTGGGTATCGGTACCGGATGCAACCGGTACCCCAGAGCATGGCACCAGTAGTTCTGCCGAGGTCGAGGCCTCGAGAACATCCTGGAGCCCCGATGATGCTTTGGGAAGCCGAAGCCTCCCGCCAGGGCAATTTTGCCGGTATGGACCCCTCAAGGGCAACGCCAGAGGCATCTCGATGCTTAGGAGATCTACCCTTTGAGGACCGGCTGGACTTATGTTTAGTTATCTGAGATCCATGGGAGGAAGACGAAGCCCTGGAAAACGTCGATGCCACCGAAGCTGCATCGGAAGGAAAAAGGGCACTGAGCTTGGCAGCTCGGTTCTGTCGACCCCTTTTGGACATCATGGCACAAGCCAAACACTCGGAGATGGAGTGGTCAGGACCTAAACATTTAAGACACCAGTCATGGGTGTCGGTGACTGAGATGGTACCGCCACACTTGGTGCATTTTTTAAAACCCGAGGCGGGTTTCTCCATAGTGGAGGAAAGTTTTTGGGCCTAAGGCCCAAAATGGCATGCACCTGGAAAAAAGTTTGAAAAAAATATAAATTTTTTTTTTAAAGAACGAACCACCGGCAGTACCGGTATAGCGTCGGGGAAGACAGATGTGACCACAAAAAAATAAATAAGGAAACAATTTTCTGCGGTGACAGGAACACGACCTGCTGGCTCCGTGGAAAATGAAGAGCTGGAGAGGGGCAGTTGGGAAAGGCGGGAAGGCAGCATGCAGGCGCTGTGGGATGCTCCCAAAAGCTTCCTAAATGGACGCTGGGGAGCGTTCCCGTGCAGGCTCCATCGGTACCGACGATACCCATATGTGAAGACTACATTCCTGCTTGTTCCTGGAGATATAGGTGATGAGGTCTGGTGAATAAAGACAAAACACATAAGGCTGTGATGTAGCAATTGTTTTGGTTGAAGATTTTGTATTATATTGTGCATGTAATCTGTGTGCAGTTTGTAAGGATCTCTTTGTATTTGAATAAGTCTTTACATAAAAAAAAAACACTATCCAGAGCTATGGACCAATTTATTTGTAGGTAAGCTCAGGAAGCCTTTTCCTAAGCCTCCCACTCTAGCAACCACTGATGAGTTTGGATGGTCTCTGGGGACTTCTAAAGGGTAATGGGATGTCAAAGGTATTCCTAGCTATTTGACAGTGCGAAGGAGTACGAAGTCCTATAAGTTTTAAATTAAGGACAAAGCCGTAGTCAACCCTGAACCCTGTAAAGCACAGTTACTTACCTGTAACAGGTGATCTCTGGGAACAGCAGGAATTAGTCCTCACATATGGGTACGTCGGTACCGACGGAGCCCGTGCGGGAAAGCTCCCCAGCTTCTTAGAATAGAAGCTTTTGGGACCTCCCACTGCACATGCGCACTGCCTTCCCGCCTTCCTGAACAGCTCTCCTCAGTTTCGAGTTTATAGCTGAGTCAACAGAGAGAGGACAGGAAGATAGATAGATAAAAGATACAACTCCTAGGGGAGGTGGGTGGGTTGTGAGGACTAATTCCTGCTGTTCCCAGAGATCACCTGTTACAGGTAAGTAACTGTGCTATCTCCAGGAACAAGCAGGAATAAGTCCTCACATATGGGGACTCCCTAGCTTAGATGCATGGGATCCCCTGTAAAGGTTCGCCATCTTCGTATGGATCTCAGGCATCCATTCTGGGAAGGTGGGCAGGAGTTGTTTAGGAATGGAACAGGTGCTTGAGGACAGCCTGGCCAAACAAGGCATCCCGGCGGGAGTCCTTGTCCAAACAGTAATGGGCTGTGAAGGTATGAACCGAGGCCCAGGTAGCGGCTCGACAGATCTGATCTATGGAAACAGAGTGCAGATGAGCCATAGAAGTTGCCATGGCCCTCACATTGTGAGCAGTGACATGGCCTTCCAGAGAAATGTTTTTGCTCTGGTAAGCAAAAGAAATACACTGAGCAATCCAATTGGAAAGTGTACGCTTGGAGACTGGAAGTCCCAAATGGGAAGGATCAAAGGCCACAAAAAGTTGAGAAGACTTTCGATGTGGCTGAGTCCTATTAAGGTAAAAAGCGAGAGCTCTTTTACAATCCAGAGTATGAAGGTTCCTCTCTGCATTGGATGCATGAGGAGCTGGAAAAAAGACAGGTAGATATACCTCTTGATTAAGATGAAAAGGCGAGACCACTTTAGGCATAAAGTGGGGATTCGTCCTAAGGACCACCTTATCATGATGAAATCTTGTGTAAGGTGGATTAGCCACTAAAGCCTGCAGCTCACTGATGCGGCGAGCCGAAGTGACTGCAATGAGGAAGATGACCTTCCAGGAAAGAAATTTCAAGGAGGTGGAAAACATTGGCTCAAAAGGTGGCTGCATAAGTTGACCGAGCACTAGATTCAAATCCCATGCGACCGGGGGTGGTCTGATGGGAGGTTTAGTGAGAGTCAGGCCTCTCATGAATCTTGCAACAAGAGGATGAGAGGAGATAGGTTGTCCATTTATATGTTGCAAGGATGCTGCAATAGCACTTAAATGGACTCTTACCGAATTCGTCTTGAGGCCTGCATTGGATAGATGCAGGAGATAATCAAGAAGAGAATTCAAAGGAAGTGCCAGAGGGTCAAGACCCTGCTGAGCACACCAAATGGAAAAACGTTTCCATTTGAAAGCATAGGAACGCCTGGTAGAGGGTTTCCTAGAGGCAGAAAGGATATCTTTCACTGGTTGGGAAAGATGAAAGTCTTGAAGGCTTAAGCCTTCAGTAACCAAGCACTGAGGTGAAGGGATTTGGGGTTTGGGTGCCACAAAGTCCCCTCCTCCTGAGACAGGAGGTCTGGCGCAGCTCCCAGATCCAAGTAGGATCCCTGGGAGAGCTGTAGAAGTAGAGGGAACCACACTTGGCGTGGCCAGCGTGGAGCTATGAGGATCATAGTTCCATGATCCCTCTGGAGTTTGAACAGAGTCTTGGGAATCAAAGGAATGGGTGGAAAGGCATATAGGAATGCCTGACTCCAATTCAGGAGAAAGGCGTCCGTAGCCTGAGCTCCCTGACACGGAGTTCTGGAACAGAACCGGGGAAGTTTGGCATTCCACGGACTTGCAAAGAGGTCTATGTCCGGGGTCCCCCATTCCTGAAAGATTCGGTTTATTTGGTCCAAATGTAGGGACCATTCGTGTGGCAGCAGAACTCGACTGAGCCTGTCTGCCCGAGAGTTTTGAACTCCTGGGAGATACACTGCTAGCAGGTGAATCTGATGCTCTCTGGCGAAGGCCCATAGTCTTAGAGCTTCGTTGCAAAGCGACAGAGAGCCCGTCCCTCCTTGTTTGTTTATGTAAAACATGGCCACCTGATTGTCCGTCTGAACTAGGACAGTGAGGTTGGCTAGGAGGGAGTGGAAGACCTTGAGGGCAAGGTAAATTGCTCGCAGTTCCAGAAGATTGATATGAAGGGTGGTCTCTTGTAGAGACCAAGTGCCCTGAGTGGAGAGAGTTTGCAGATGGGCTCCCCACCCTGTTTGGGAGGCATCTGTTGTGAGGGTTGCTTGGGGTAGCAATGGTTGAAATGGAGCCCCCAACAACAGATTCTTGGTGGAAGTCCACCAGTGGAGGGACCAAAACAGACGATCGGAGGTTTGTATTTGGTCTGAGAGCGCTCCTGACGCCTGAGTCCACTGAGTGGCCAGGGTCCATTGAGCTGCTCTCATATGAAGACGAGCATAGGGCACCACATGCACTGTGGAGGCCATATGACCCAGTAGGCGTAGCATTTCCCTGGCTGTCAAGTGAGTGCTGGACTGAGCTTGGGAGGCCAAACTCAGGAGGCGCTGGCCTCGAACATGTGGAAGGTAGGCCCTTGCAGTGATGGTGTCCAACTGGGCCCCTATGAATTCTAGAGATTGAGTAGGGATGAGTTGGGACTTGGGAAGGTTTACTACCAGTCCCAGATACTGCAAAAGGCTCCTTGTGTGGTCCAGGGAAATCTGGGCCTGTGACTGAGTTGGAGCTCGGATGAGCCAGTCGTCCAGATATGGGAAGACAAAGATTCCCATGCCTCTTAGAAATGCGGCTACGACTGCCATGCATTTTGTGAATACTCTTGGAGCAGAGGCTAGACCGAAGGGGAGTACTCTGTATTGGAAATGTTTTCCCTGAAACAGAAAGCGAAGATACTTTCTGTGGGATGGATGGATGAGTATATGTGTATACGCATCCTGTAGGTCTAGAGAACAAAGCCAGTCCTGACCCTGGAGGTAAGGAAGGAGAATGCCGAGAGACAGCATTTTGAATTTCTCCTTGAAGAGAAATTTGTTCAATTCTCTCAGATCTAGGATTGGTCTGAATCCCCCTGTCTTCTTTGGAATGAGAAAATAAGGGGAGTAGAAACCGGACCCTTGTTGAGGAAGAGGAACCTCTTCTATGGCCCCTTGGGCAAGAAGAGAGGAAACCTCTTGACCCAACAGGGTTAGGAGAGATGGGGGAGAATTGAATGGTCTCACCATATGATGGGGAGGAAGGCTGGAGAAATGAAGTTTGTAACCCTCTCGAATGATAGAGAGGGTCCATTGTTCTGTTGTGATTTGTTCCCATCTGGGAGCAAAGTGAACCAACCTTCCGGGTATGGTGAGAGGTTCTGGTTGTGTTAGAACCAGAAGTGGCAAGTTCCCTAGGAGCAAGTCAAAACCCCTGAGGGGTTGGAGCCTGCTGAGCTACAGTAGCTGCTGCAGGCTTAGCTCGTGCTTGTTTGGATTGCTGACGCTTAGCAGTATAGCGAGGTTGAGAAGACTGCTGGCCAGTATTTGAAGCAACTCTGGCCTTCTTATAGTAAGGCCTTTTAAAAGACTTTTTCTTAGTAGGAATTGAAGTGGACTTTGAAAGTCTTTCCAAGGTGGCATTTTCAGCATCCATCTGGGTGGCTTTGATTTGCCACTCTTCCCCAAATAAGTTCTCACCTGTACAGGGCAGATTCCGTAAGCCATCTAGAACCCAAGGTTCCAGATCAGAGGCCTGGAGCCAAGCAAGACGTCGGGCTGCAATAGCAATGCCCGAAGCCCTACTGGCTCCCTCAAA
Organism: Ichthyophis bannanicus; assembly: GCA_033557465.1. Lineage (NCBI taxonomy): Eukaryota > Metazoa > Chordata > Amphibia > Gymnophiona > Ichthyophiidae > Ichthyophis > Ichthyophis bannanicus. The sequence continues at coordinate 1,111,477,189 of CM066031.1, forward strand.
GGAATCATATGCTGCCCTATTAGAGAACTTAGAAACCTCTAAGAGTTGTTTCACTAGGGAAAGGAATCCCTGCTTTTTATCCTCAGGGATAAAGGGGGCAAAATGCCGCACCTTTTTGGCAAGTTCCTCCAGGAACATGCCCATATAGAGACTGTAGGAATTAATCCTGGCTATAAGCATACTAGCCTGGAAAATTTTCCTACCAAAAGAGTCCAAAGTCTTACATTCCCGTCCTGGAGGGGTGGAAGAGTGCCTTTTGGTACTCCTAATCTTCTTCATTGCAGACTTCACCACAATAGAGTGGTGGGGCAATTGAGTCTTTTGGAAACCAGGAGAAGGAGGGACCCTATACATGGTGTCCAACCTACGGGAATAAGGAGACAAAGTCAAAGGATTTTCCCAGAAATCCATCAGTTGTTCTTGAAGGATTTCATGGATAGGCAGGGTAACTGCCTCCTTAGGGGCCTTTGAGTATCCCAAAATATCCAGTTTTTTGGATCTGGGTTCCTTTTCAGAGGATGTGGTAATAGAAAGGGCTGTAGCCATATCTAAAACAAAGTCCTGGAAGGACAAATCCTCTGGAGGGGACATTCTCCTTTTAGGAGAAGAGGGCTCCTCAGGTAAGTTGAGTGAAAACTCAGCAGAATCATCAGAGGAGTGAAAATCCTCAGAGGAATCGGTGCTTTCCTCTAACGCACGATACGCGTACCGATCGGTATCGATATCGGGCGTATCGGGTATGGAACCGGTATGGAGCGAAAGCCCATACGGTACCGACTTGCGTTTAGAGGTGGACGGCCTCGATACCGGCATGGCGGACGATACCGGTATCGGGCCCGGAACCGCTGAAAGCGGAACCGATGGCGTTGCAGCTTTAATGAAAGCCATGACGGCCTGCTGCATGGACTGTACAGTATCGCCCATGGACGCCATAGCTGCCTGGATGTCGGTACCGGAGTGACCCGGTACCCCAGAGCAGGCTAACAGGTGATCTGTCGAGGCCGTAGCATCGATATCAACCTGAGACCCCTGAATTGGCGTTTTTGGAAGTTGGACTTCCCGCCGGGGTTGTTTGGCTGGGGCAGGGTCCTCAAGTTCTAAGCTAAGAGCCTCTCGATGCTTTGAAGGAGATTTGCTCTTTGAGGACTTGCCCACAGAAGGTTTGGTTACCTGAGATCCATCCGGAGAAGAAGACCTGGATGACTGTGATGCTGTATTCTCTGAAGCAAACAGCACATGGAATTTGTTGGCCCGGTTCTGCAGCCCACGTTTAGACATGTGGGAGCAAGATGGGCAGTCCGGTATGGAATGGTCAGGCCCCAAACATTTCAGACACCATTCATGGGTGTCTGTGACTGAAATAACAGCATTACATTTGGTACACTTCTTAAATCCAGGGGCTGGCTTCTCCATGAGGAGAAATTGAGTAGGCCGAGAGGCCTCTCTGAAGTGACCAAAAAGCTAAAAAATAAGAAAAAAGAATTATAATTTTTTAAAGAAAGAAAGAAAAGACCGGCGATACCGGTATCGGTATGGGGAAGGCAGGTACGCGGTCTAAAGAAACAAATAAAATAACAATTTCTTCAGCGGTGACAGGAACACGACCTGCTGGCTCCGCGGAAAAAGAGAAACTGAGGAGAGCTGTTCAGGAAGGCGGGAAGGCAGTGCGCATGTGCAGTGGGAGGTCCCAAAAGCTTCTATTCTAAGAAGCTGGGGAGCTTTCCCGCACGGGCTCCGTCGGTACCGACGTACCCATATGTGAGGACTTATTCCTGCTTGTTCCTGGAGATAGACCCAAGCATTCTTAAGCCTATGCTCAAAATGTTAGATAATGTATCTGAAGTATTATCCAAGCATGTGCTGTTTCTGTTGTGAAGGAAGATTAACTGTGTAGCTTGATTCTGGCGTGGATGTAGACAATGGTTTAAACCTTGCCTCAGTGTTTGAAACAAAATATCAGTGTTGTATATTCTATAAGCCTCCAGTGTATAAGTTGGTCCTGCCTTATGTTCCAATGGAGAGGTAGCAAAGTTGGAGCAATGAATCATGACAATTAAAATTCAAATCTTAGTTCTCCGACTGATACTCCTTGGACAAGTCACTTCATCTTCAAACTTAGGATGTAAGTGATCAGTATTGTATTGGAATGTAACTTGCCTTTAACTCTTGCTTTGCTTGGTAGCTCATTAACAGAATCTATTATCTAATGGGACTTCTCTGTGGGAACCTCCAAGTTGACTGTCAAAACCCTACACCCAACTATACCTATCAACATGAAGGATGGTTTGGAAAGGACTATATTTGAATGTGAAGTAGTGATAACACCATAAGGAAACAAATTGACATTTATGCCTCAAATACTCTATGCCTTGGTGGTATTTCCCAAGTCATCAGCACTGTTGTATTAAATTCATATGGTGAAAGTACTGGGAGTTAAAGTACAAATGAATAAATCAGAACAGGATTTCTGGCACTCAACCAAAAGTGCAGAAGCTTTGAAAAAGATGAAAAAGGGGTATGATGAAACACCTGCATGCATATAGTACTGGTCAGCAGTATATGAGAAAACAGCACTTACAGGTTTCTCAATGAGATCAATGCATGGTTGTAGGTCAAGGCCAAAGTCTATGAAATTCCACTCTATGCCCTCACGTTGGTACTCTTCCTGCTCCAGGATGAACATGGTGTGATTGAAGAGCTGCTGCAGTTTCTCATTGGTATAGTTAATGCACAGTTGTTCAAAGGAGTTCAGCTATCAAAGAGAAACACATTGTTCAGTTAAGTGTGTTCTGTAATGGTTCTTGTTCCAATCGCCTGCAGAATTTAATGCAAACAGTATGATACTGTAACACCATAAGTTCTTTAGTAGCATTCAATCTGCATCTGTTAGAATAATCAGTGGACATTTACTTCATGAAAAGATTTTTAAAAAGCAGACACTAGATTTGGTCAATAGAAGTCCCATGATCATTTCAGTTCTAACTCAAATATGGAGCATATGGAGTTTACTTGCACTACAGGAAAGAACACATACATAATGCACAAGTAACCTTGCTCATTTTTCAGTAGAAATGAGATCTTTAGCCTTTAGTTTGCCAGCAGAGTAAAACCCTCGGATAAGACTAAGAATGCTTACTTTACCAAGCAGGTTGACTATAAAGAACTTTATTAAAATAAAATACTGTAGTTCTAGGATACTGTAGTCCTGCAGAATTTGGATATCCATAGTAATATTCCCATCAATAGGAAAGGAGGTAAGATCTACCGGCTCAGGATTTGGCAAAATTTTCAAACCAAAATTGCAGGTTTGCCTGCACTGGATATAAAAGTGATTAAACAGGAGGCTTCATTCAGGTGCCGATGTAGATGGAGGGAGTGTGTTCAGCTCCGCGCCATCACATTATTAAACTGTTATATTTACGGAGTTCTTCCCCCCTGCAACAGTTTGGAGAGTGGTAGTAACATGCAGAAGACCACCCGGTCTTGTTCTGATCGGACAATCAGAGAAATGTATGCGAAAACTAAGCAGGCAGTGGTACCGGATGCAGCAAAGGGTGTCAAGGCAGAGGGAGAAGGCGGCCCTTTGGGGGAGAGTGGCGCCGCTTCCGAAGAGGATAAGATGGCCCTTCTGCTGAAGGAAATCCGTGCTTCAAAGGCTGACATTATTGCTGCAGTCACGGCTAGCTTTGCTGAGCGCTTTGATATGCTGGTGGCATGCATCACCGAGGCGGAGGAGTGGGTGAGCGTGGTGGAGGACTGCAGAATGCAGCAAGTGGAGGAGCTAGCTAAGCTGAGGAAGGCGGTGCGGTGGTTGGAAGAAAATGCAGGAGCAGAACAAATTGTCGGCAGAATATACGTATCTTCTGGTGGGAGGAGTGTGGCCTAGTGGTTGGGACAAGTTACCTCAGGCCGGAAGGTCGGGGGTTCAAATCCCACTAGAGGACAGCAACCTTGGGCTGGAAGGACTGGGGTTCTAGTCCCACAGGCGCTCCTTGTGGTCTTGGGCAAGCCACTTAACCCTCCATTGCCCATGTTCCCTGTAAGTATTAGTGTATGTGTCTCATATGTTAAATGCATCCCCCAATTGTGCTGTGATCACTGATTGAAGGATAAGGTGGTATACAAAACTGTGCCGGAGGGAGAAGAGCTGCCAGATGTCCAGAGGTTTGTGACAGGTCTCTTGCTTCCCCTTCATATGAAATTGATAGGGCACATAGGGAGACACATCCATGTCCAGAACCTGGGAAGCAGCCGAGGGCCTTAATTGTTCGGCTGCTCAGGTACTAGGAGAAAGAGCATGTAATCTTGAAAGCTTGTAAGTCTAAGACTAACTTACAATAATTGGAAGATATCTATATTCCCTGACATGAGCGCTGAAACTGTTCATAAGCACAAAGCCCTGTTGCAGTATAGGGATGCATTATTGAAGGCTGGCCTGCGGGCGAGTATATGGCTTCCCGCAAGATTGACCATCATGGTGCAAGGGAAGAGGTGCTGCTTAAATTCCCCAGAGGAAGTGCGGCGGCTGCTTGGGGAGATGAAGGGTAAGCTGAACACTGCCCGGGACGCAGCTCAGTGCCCTTCTCACAGGCATTTGGATTCCCTGAGTGGGAAGGAAGGCAACCATGCAAGTCCGGACTTAGGATCGGTGGAGCCTGCAGTTAATGAAAGAGAGAGGGGAGTGACTGGTGATATAGTCGATGCAGTGGTGGGGAGTGAATCTGCTGCATCCTGTGTGGGGAAATGGAGTTGAAAGGACTGAGCTGCTGTGGCCTAAGGACTTTGATTGCCAACTGACCCTGTTGATGTCTGTGTGGTCTCTCTTGGTACAGCTGGTGCTGGGAAGGACAGGATGTACTGTAAGGGGGGGTGGGTGGGGGAATTTAAAAGAAAATTGGGGGGGTGCACCTGTATATTGTGGAGTATTTTTCAGATGTTGTGGCTGGAAGGGTGAGGGGGGGGGGGAATGTTGGTGGGGATCTGTTCTTGCAGTGTTTGGAATTTATATGGGAAGTGGACCTTGGGAATGGTTAGGATTGTACCGGGGTGTCAGAAGGATGGGTCTGGATTCAACTTAGAGGGAATTGAGAGAAGGAATAGTGGGAGGGGAAGGAGAATGAATGGGGGAATGCAAGGTGGTTTACTTATCTTTGTTTTCCGAGAGGATGGTTTTTAGTTTAAGGTATAGAGGAGTTTTTGGGATCTGGGGTATGTGATGAGGGGGGGGGGGGAGGAGTAGGAGAGGATTTTGCAGGCTGGGATGGTAGCAGGCTGATGAAGTGAAGCCTATTCATGCAGTTTATTACAAAAGAGGACAAGGGATTTGCTCCCATTGTGTTTGGTGGCTCTTGTTTCTATGTTTTTGTTTTTTTTCCTCTTCTCCTTTTCCTCTGTTTCTGCCTCTCCTCGATGTGCAGTTAGCTGGGAGGGGGGGAGTGGAGTGGAGGGGGGGCTAAGCTCATGTGGGAAAATAGTTCTTTCGACCGGTAGGTACCAATGGCCCTTAAGGCTGCCACGCTAAATGTCAGTGGACTTAACAATCCTATTAAGCAGAGAGGGGTGTTAGACTACCTTAGGCGGGAGAAGGTGAATATTGTTCTTTTGCAGGAGGTGAGACTGACCCCCCTTGGAAATGAGGAAGTTGCAGAGCAAGCACTGGGGTAAGGTCTATTTCTCTGCTTATAACTCAAAGAAAAAGGGTGTTGCCATTCTAATAAGAGTGTGTCATTTACACTATACGATACTGGAGGGGACAGTCAGGGAAGGGTGGCATGGGTAGTGTGCCGCATGGAGAAGCAGGAGATTTAGCTGCTTAACCCGTTTTGGACCAGTGTATGTTCTATATACATGAGGTTTCCATACTTAAACCGTTTACTAATTAATGGTTATAAATTCAATGGAACTATGTTTAGCTATTATCGTTATGTCAAAAAGCATTATATATATAGATTTATCTGAGATCTAGTTAGTTTAATAGGTATTCGAAGTTTTATGATTGACAGTGCTGGCGGCTCAACATAAAAAGATCACAAAAAATAGTAAGTAGCTTATAATGCTGTAATAGCTACTATTTTGCAAATAAAAGTAATTCTAGACTTTAGAAAATAGGTTTAGATAACTAAGTTACTTAGTGTCAGAGTTATTGGTGCGTATATCGGCCTTGTATGTTTTTCATACGCTGGGCTAATATGTTGTTGAAACTAATTGCTGTCAAGCATTCTGTTCTAGGTGTTTCAATGGTGCAATATCGACGCACTGCATCAGAAGTGTTTTCACATGTATTATATTCCGCCGTCAGAATGGACTGTTGACAAACTATATTATATCATAATAAAGTGTTTTAAATGAAAACTGCAGTTTCAATAGTATCATACAGTATGTTTATGTCAATGAATATTGGAACTGAATCCTATCTTTTCTGAAGACTGACAATATACTATATTGGACCAGTGTATGAAAAACACACACTATGTAAAACTTCTATTTTCTGCAGTTTTAATATTTTTTTTATTACTGCCGGTATTTCATAGTAGTTTGAGTAACAAATCTAATAAATCATCCATAAAAGAGAAAGCATGGTTACTCACCTGTAAAAGGTGATCTCTGGGAACAGCAGTAATTTAGTCTTCACATATGGGCATCGTCGGTATCGACGGAACCTGTGCGGGAATGCTCCCCAGCGTCCAATAGGAAAGCTTTTGGGAGCATCCCACAGCGCCTGCGTGCTGCCTTCCCACCTTTCCCAACTGTCCCTCTCCAGCTGAGTTTAAAGCTGAGAGAAAGATACAACTCCTAGGGGAGGTGGGTGGGTTGTGAAGACTAAATTCCTGCTGCTCCCGGAGATCACCTGTTACAGGTGAGTAACTATGCTATCTCCAGGAACAAGCAGGAATGTAGTCATCACATATGGGGACTCCCTAGCTGCAGATGCCAGGGAGAAACCCAGGAAGTTGTGTGCCCTTGTGAAAGGGCTCCACTTCCCCCCATGGATCTCTGGCATCCTACCAGGGATGGTGGGTAGGAGTTGATTAAGTCTGGAACAGGTGTTGAACAGCCTGACCAAACAAGGCATCCCGGTGGGAGTCCTTGTCTAAGCAGTAATGGGCTGTAAAGGTATGAACCAAGGCCCAAGTAGCTGCTCGACAGATGTCGTCGATAAGAGTGAAGATGAACCATGGAGGTTGCCATGGCTCTCACATTGTGAGCTGTGACATGGCCTTAAAGAGGAAGATTCTTACTCTCATAGGCAAAAGAAACACTGTGCAGTCCAGCTGGACAGTGTTCCTTTGGAGACTGGAAGTCCCAAATGAGAAAGATCAAAAGCAACAAAGAGTTGAGAGGACTTTCTATATTGCTGTGTCCTTTGCAAGTAAAAGGCCAAAGCCCTTTTACAGACCAAAGTATGAAGATTCATTTCTGCATTTGAGGCGTGAGGCCTTGGGAAAAATACAGGAAAGTAAACCGCTTGGTTTAAATGAAAAGGTGATACCACCTTTGGCATAAAGTGTGGATGAGTCCTAAGGACTACCTTATCATGATGGAACCTTGTATAAAGAGGATAAGCCACCAATGCTTGCAATTCACTGATGCGACGCGCTATGTGATTGCAATAAGAAAGATGACCTTACAGGAAAGGAATTTCAAAAAGGTAGCAGCTAATGGTTCAAAAGGCAGCTTCATGAGCTGCCCAAGAACCAGATTTAAGTACCATGCCACCGGTGGTGGCTTAATGGGAGGCTTAGTTAAAAGAAGGCCTCTCAAATCTCGCTATGAGGGGATGAGAGGAAATAGGTTGTCCATTTAGAGGCTTGAAAGAAGCTGCAATAGCACTCAAATGAACTCACTGAATTAGTCTTAAGCCTTGTATTAGACAGATGGAGATACTCCAGTAATGATTCCAGAGGTATTGCAAGAGGGTCAAGACCCTTCTGCGAGCACCATATGGTAAACCTTTTCCACTTGAAAACATAAGAGCATCTTGTGGAAGGTTTCCTGGAAGCATAAAGGATATCCTTTACCTGCTGACAAAGGTTAAGACCATGAAGTTCTAGGCTTTCAGCAACCAAGCCCTGAGATGGAGAGGGTGGGGATTGGGATGCCACAGCATCCCGTCCTCCTGAGAAAGGAGATCTGGAGCAGATCCTAACTCCAGAGGCGGAGCTTGAGAGAGATGTAGGAGCAGAGGGTACCAGATTTGCGGTGGCCAATGTGGAGCTATGAGAATCATATGGCCTCTGTGTCTCTGAAGCTTGAACAGGGTTGTGGGAATTAGGGGAATGGGTGGAAAGGCATACAGAAAGTCCTGACCCCAATGGAGGAGGAAAACATCCCTGGCCTGACAACCCTGAGCCGGAATTCTGGAACAGAACCGTGGAAAGTTTGGTATTCAGCGGACGTGCAAAGAGGTCTATGTCCGGGGTTCCCCAAATTTGAAAACCTTGGCCTCTTGGTCTGCATGGAGAGACCATTTGTGTGGAAGCAGAACTCGACTGAGTCTGTCTGCCCAAGAGTTTTGAATGCCTGGAAGATACACTGCAAGGAGATGAGTCTGATGCTCTCTGGCGAGGGCCCATAGTTGCAAAGCTTCATTGCAGAGCGACAGAGCCTGTTCCGCCCTGCTTGTTCACATAGAACATGGCTACATGATTGTCCATTCGAACTAGAACTGTCTTGTAGCTGAGCTGGGTGTGGAATATTCGAAGAGCAAGGAAGATTGCTCTGAGTTCCAGGAGACTGATGTGTAGATAGGTCTCCTGTGAAGTCCAGGTACCCTGGGTAGAGAGGCCTTGCAGGTGGGCTCCCCAACCCACCTGTGAGGCATCTGTTGTCAGAGTGGCTTGGGGTGGGGGTTGTTGGAAAGGGGACCCCACCAAAAGGTTTTGGGGCAACTGCCACCATTGGAGGGACAAAATAAGACGATCTGAGTTTGTTATTTTGTCTGACAGGCAACCTGATGCCTGAGTCCATTGAGTGGATGAAGTCCACTGGGCTGCCCTCATACGGAGGCAAGCATAAGGAACCACATGCACGGTGGATGTCATCTGGCCTAGCAACTATAACATTTTCTGAGCAGTGAGGAAGCTAACTGCACAATGCGAAGGCAGCGGGGCTGTGGAAGATAGGCTCTTGTCTGTCTGGTATCAAGCAGAGCTCCTATAAACTCTAGAGACTGAGTGGGAGCAAGGTTGGATTTTGGGAAGTTTATGACAAGTCGCAAACACTGGAGGATGCACATTGTGCGAGAGAGAGAAATCGTGGTCTCTGCTCTGAAGGGACTCGAATGAGCCAGTTGTCTAAGTAAGGGAAGACAAATATTCCCAGGGTGTGAAGAAATGCTGCCACCACAGCCATGCATTTTGTGAACACCCTTGGTGCCGAGGCTACGCCAAAAGGAAGAACCCTGTATTGGTAGTGCTTCCCTTGAAATAGACTCTGAAGTTATGGCAGCAGAGTTCCTAGAGAAATCAATTTGAACTTCTCTTTGAACAGGAATTTGTTCAATTCTCTGAGGTCCAAAATGGGTCTGTGTCCTCCTGTTTTCTTTGGAATAAGGAAATAGGGGGAGTAGAACCCTGTACCCTGTTGGAGAATGGGTACCTCTTCTATTGCCCCCTGGGCAAGAAACAAAGTGACCTCTTGACCTAACTGGGCATTGAGAGGTCTGAGAATTGAACTGTCTTACCATTGTAGGAGGGGGCATGCTGAGGAAATGAAGCTTGTACCCCTCTCTTACAATAGACAGAGTCCAATTTTCTGCTGTTAACTACCCCCATCTGGAGGCAAAATGACAACTTTCCTGGAATGGTGGAAGGCTCTGGGCCGTTCAGGGCCAGGAAGGCAAAGTTCTCTAAATAGGAGTCAAAGCCCCTGTGGAGGCTGAGCCTGCTGAGCAGGTTGAGGCTTAGCAGCTTTTGTTTTTCTTTGCCTAGGTTGTTGCTGCTGTCCCTTTTGGGCAGACTGACCTAAACGATGCCCCTGCTGGGTATAGGAGGGGTAAAACTTCTTACTGAAGAATGGTTTCTTGTAGGATTTTTTCCTTTCAGGATCAGCTGTAGATTTAGACAATCTATCCAAGGTGATATTGTCAGCATCTCTCTCATTAGCTTTTTCCTGCCAATTCTTGCCAAAGAGATTCTCTCCTGTGCAATGCATATTCCCCAGTTTATCCTGTACCCAATGTTCCAAGTCAGATGCCTGGAGCCAGGCAATCGTATGTGCACCTATGGCAATAGCAGAGGTTCTGCTTATGCACTCAAAGCAGTCAAAGGCTGCATGATTTACAAACTTGGAAACATCCTGAGCATGTTTGACAAGGGCAAGGTAATCCTGCCTCTTATCAGGAAGGAGAGGGCTCAAGCTCTAAATCTCCCGTGACCTCCTTAAGGAACATTCCCATATATAATATATAGGAACTGATCCTAGCAGAAAGCATGGAAGCCTGGAAGGTTCGACGTCCAAAGGCATCAAGAGTCCTACACTCACATCCTGTAGGATTAGATGCATGTCTTTTTGCACTCTTGATCCTTCTCATAGCTGATTCCACCACCATAAAATGGTGTGGCAGCTGAGTCTTCTGAACCCCAGGATAAGGAGGAACTCAATACATGGTGTCGAGCCTTCGAGAGTGAGAAGTGGTTAGAGGTGTTTCCCAGATCCTTAACATGAGGTCATTCAAGATCTCATGAATAGGTAAGGTAGCTGCCTCCTTGGGAGCTTTAGGGTATTGCAGGATTTTCAATTCCTTTGCCCTATGCTCTTTCAGGAGCCACTGTGATGGAAAGACCTTAAGCCACATCTCGAATGAAATCCTGAAAAGACATCCTCCGGAGGAGACATCCTACACTGAGGAAAAGAAGAATCCTCAGGAAGAAGTACTCTGGTATCAGCAGAGCTTTCAGAGTCTTCAGACTCATCCAAGGGTTCAAAGTATCTACGATCCAGGTGATCATGCAAGGCACAGTACCAATCGAAGTCTGCATCAGAGGGATCCAGTACAGACTTGTTGATACCGGATGGATAAGCATGACTCGGTCCTGGTAGAATACCTGCCGATATCGATGCAGTCGGTAACGGTACTGAGGTCAGTGCCGGTACCGGCTGAATTGTCTGAAGGCGTTTCAAGGGCATCGAGGCTGTGAGAAAAGCCACCAGACTGCGTTCAATATCCAAGAATCTCTGGTCTATCGACGCTGCCGATGCTTGGGTATCGGTACCGGATGAAGCAGCTGGTACCCCAGAGCATGGCACCAGTAGTTCTGCTGAGGTTGAGGCCTTGAGAACATCCTGGAACCTCGTTAGTGCTTTGGAAGTCGAAGCCTCCCGCAAGGGCAATTTTGCCAGTACAAGTCCCTCAAGGGCAACGCCAGAGGCATCTCGATGCTTAGGAGATCTACCCTTTTGAGGACCGGCCAGATATATGTTTAGTTACCTGAGATCCATGGGAGGAAGATGAAGCCCCGGAAGACGTAGATGCCACAGACGCTGCAGAGGGAAAAAGGGTGCTAAGTTTAGCAGCTCGGTTTTGCCAGCCCCTCTGACATCATCCCACAGGCAACACACTCCGAAAGAGTGGTCAGGATCGAAACATTTGAGGCATCACTGATGGGTGTCGGTGATGGAGATGGTACCGCCACACTTGGAACACTTTAAAACCCGAAGCGGGTTTTTCCATTTTAAAGGAAAAGTTGGGCTTGGTGCCCAAAATGGTGCGTGGCACCTGAGGAGAAAATACCTGGAAAAGAGTCCAGAAGAAAAGATTATTTTTTTTTAAGAAAAAAAAAACAAGAACCGGCGGTACCGGTGTAGCGTCGAGGGAAGGCAGATGCGACCACAAAAAAAAGAATTAAAGGGAATATTTTGTGCGGTGACAGGATGTGCGACCTGTCGGCTCCACGGAAAGTGAAGAACTGGAGAGGGACAGTTGGGAAAGGTGGCAAGGCAGCACGCAGGCGCTGTGGGATGCTCCCAAAAGCTTTCCTATTGGACGATGGGGAGAGTTCCCGCGCAGGCTCCGTCGGTACTGACGATACCCATATGTGAAGACTACATTCCTGCTTGTTCCTGGAGATAGCAGTTACTTACCTATAACAGGTGATCTCTGGGAACAGCAGGAATAAGTCTTCACATATGGGGTACGTCGGTACCAACGGAGCCTGCGCGGGAACGCTCCCCAGCTTCCCAAAAAGGAAAGCTATTGGGAGCATCCCACAGCGCCTGCATGCTGCCTTCCTGCCTTTCCTAACCGCCTCTCCCCAGTTCGAGTTTTAAAGCTGAGACAAAGAGAGAGGAAAGGAAAGATAGAGAGATACAACTCCTAGGGGAGGTGGGTGGGTTGTGAAGACTTATTCCTGCTGTTCCCAGAGATCACCTGTTACAGGTAACTGTGCTATCTCCAGGAACAAGCAGGAATGAGTCTTCACATATGGGGACTCCCTAGCTAGAGATGCCTGGGAGATCCCCAAGGTTATGAGACCCTGAGAAGGGCTCTACCTCCTCCTATGGATCTCAGGCATCCATCCAGGGAAGGAGGGCAGGAGTTGATTAAGAATGGAACAGGTGTTTGAGAACAGCCTGACCAAACAAGGCATCCCGGCGGGAGTCCTTGTCCATACAGTAATGGGCTGTGAAGGTATGAACCGAGGCCCAGGTGGCTGCTCGACAGATCTGGTCGATGGACACAGAATTTAGATGAGCCATAGAGGTGGCCATGGCCCTCACATTATGAGCTGTGACATGGCCCTCCAGAGAAAGGTTCTTACTCTGGTAGGCGAAAGAAATACACTGAGCAATCCAATTGGACAGTGTCCTCTTAGAGACTGGAAGTCCCAAATGAGAGGGATCAAAAGCAACAAAGAGTTGAGAAGACTTTCTATGTTGCTGTGTCCTTTGTAAGTAAAAGGCAACAGCTCTCTTACAATCCAGGGTATGAAGATTCCTCTCTGCACTTGATGCATGAGGACCAGGAAAAAAGACAGGTAAATACACCTCTTGATTAAGATGAAAAGGTGAGACCACTTTAGGCATAAAGTGTGGATTGGTCCTAAGGACTAGCTTATCATGATGGAACCTTGTATAAGGTGGATTAGCCACTAAGGCCTGCAGTTCACTGATGCGGCGAGCTGAGGTGACTGCAATGAAGAAAATAACCTTCCAGGAAAGAAACTTCAAGGAGATGGTGGCTAAGGGTTCAAAAGGTGGCTTCATAAGCTGACCAAGAACCAGATTTAAGTCCCATGCCACCGGAGGAGGCCTAATGGGAGGTTTAGTTAAAGTTAGGCCTCTCATGAATCTTGCAATAAGAGGATGAGAGGAAATAGGCTGTCCATTGATAGGCTTAAGGGATGCTGCAATAGCACTCAAATGGACCCTTACTGAATTCGTCTTAAGGCCTGCATTGGAGAGATGCAGGAGATATTCCAACAGAGAATTCAAAGGTAGTGCTAGAGGGTCAAGACCCTTCTCAGTACACCAAATGGAAAACTTTTTCCATTTAAAAGCATAGGAACATCTAGTAGAAGGTTTTCTGGAAGCATGGAGGATATCCTTCACTTTCTGAGAAAGATTCCAACCTTGAAGGTCTAGGCCTTCAGCAACCAAGCTCTGAGGTGAAGGGACTTGGGGTTTGGGTGCCACAAAGTCCCTTCCTCCTGGGACAGAAGGTCTGGAGCAGCTCCCAAGTCTAGGGAGGGAGCTTGAGAGAGATGCAGAAGTAGAGGGTACCACACTTGGCGTGGCCAGCGTGGAGCTATGAGGATCATAGATCCTTGATCCCTCTGGAGTTTGAACAGAGTCTTGGGAATTAAGGGAATGGGTGGAAAGGCATACAGGAAGTCTTGACCCCAGTGAAAGAGGAAGGCATCCTTGGCCTGAACTCCCTGACACGGAATTCTGGAACAGAACGGGGAGGTTTGGCATTCCACGGACTTGCAAAGAGGTCAATGTCCAGGGTTCCCCACTCTTGAAAGATTTTGAGTACCTGGTCCATGTGCAGGGACCATTCGTGTGGAAGCAGAACTCGACTGAGTCTGTCTGCCCAAGAGTTTTGGATTCCTGGAAGGTATACGGCCAGGAGATGGATTTGATGCTCTCTGGCGAAGGCCCACAATCTTAAAGCTTCGTTGCAAAGCAACAGAGAGCCAGTTCCTCCTTGCTTGTTTATGTAAAACATGGCTACCTGATTGTCCGTATGAATGAGGACTGTCTTGTAGCTGAGCAGGGTATGGAAGACCTTGAGAGCTAGAAAAACTGCTCGGAGCTCCAAGTGGTTGATATGTAGAGAGGTCTCCTGTGGAGACCAAGTGCCCTGAGTGGAGAAGTCTTGCAGATGAGCTCCCCAACCTGTTTGGGAGGCATCTGTTGTGAGGGTTGCCTGGGGCAACAACTGTTGGAAGGGGGACCCCAGAAACAGATTTTGGGTGGACTTCCACCACTGGAGAGACCAAAAGAGGCGCCTGGAGGTTGCTTTTTTGTCTGACAGAGCCCCTGATGCTTGAGTCCACTGGGTGGACAAAGTCCATTGAGCTGCTCTCATGTGAAGGCGAGCATAGGCATCCACGGTGCATGTGGTCCCCATGTGGCCTAGCAGTTGTAGCATCTCACGGGCAGTTAAATGCCTCTGACTGAATCTGGGAGGCTAAACTGCACTAGGCGTAGGCAACGGGCCTGAGGAAGATAGGCCCTTGCAGTGGTAGTATCTAGCCAGGCCCCTATGAATTCTAGGGACTGAGTAGGGGTGAGCTGGGACTTTGGGAGGTTTACCACAAGTCCCAGATACTGCAGAATGCGCCTTGTGCAGTCCAGGGAAGTCTGGGCCTCTGACTGAGATGGAGCTCGGATGAGCCAGTCGTCCAGGTATGGGAATACAAATATTCCCAGAGTGCGTAGAAATGCAGCTACTACTGCCATGCATTTGGTGATCACTCTTGGAGCAGAGGCCAGACCAAAAGGAAGCACCCTGTATTGGTAATGCTTTCCTTGAAAAAGAAAATGGAGGAATCTTCTGTGAGATGGATGGATGAGGACATGTGTGTACGCAATCTTGAGATCTAGAGAACAAAGCCAATCCTGACTCTGAAGGTATGGAAGGAGAGTGCCCAGAGAAAGCATCTTGAATTTCTCCTTGCATAGAAATTTGTTCAATTCTCTGAGATCTAATATGGGTCTGTAGCCCCCTGTTTTCTTTGGGATCAGAAAGTAGGGGGAGTAAAACCCTGACCTTTGTTGAAGAAGAGGTACTTCTTCTATTGCCCCTTGGGCAAGAAGGGCAGCCACCTCCTGACCTAGAAGGTCGAGGAGAGATGTTGGAGAATTGAAATGTCTCACCATGGTGTGAGGAGGAAGGTTTGAGAAATGAAGTTTGTAGCCCTCCCTTATGATGGAGAGGGTCCACTGCTCTGCTGTAATTTGCTCCCATCTGGGAGCAAAATGAGCTAACCTTCCTGGAATGGTGAGAGGCTCTGGCTGTTTCAGAACCAGAAAGGCTAAGTTCTCTAGCATCAAGTCAAAAACCCTGAGGAGGCTGCGTCTGCTGAGCTGCAGCAGCCCCTGTAGGCTTAGGCCTGGCCTGTTTAGGTTGCTGATGCTTAGCAGCAAAACGACCTGTAGATGATTGTTGGCCAGAAGCCGGATGGAATCTGCCTTTCTTGAAAAAAGACTTCTTGAAAGGTTTTTTCTTGGCAGGAATGGAGGTTGACTTTGAAAGTCTATCCAAAGCAGCATTTTCTGCATCCATTTGAGTGGCTTTTATTTGCCAATCTTTGCCAAACAGGTTTTCTCCTGTACAGGGAAGATTTCCCAAGCCATCCTGGACCCAAGATTCTAGGTCAGAAGCCTGAGTATGCTTAAGCCAAATAAGAAATTCTTCCCTTTTATCCTCTGGTAGAAAAGGAAGGAAAGTGTGCAGCTTATCTGCAACTTCTTTCAAAAACATACCCATATAGAGACTATAGGAGTTGATTCTGGCAATGAGCATACTGGCTTGGAAGATTTTCCTACCAAAAGCATCCAAGGTCCTGCATTCTCTTCCTGGAGGAGCAGAGGAGTGTCTTTTTCATAGCTGACTCCACCACACAAGAATGGTGAGGAAGCTGTGTTTTATGAAAACCAGGACAAGGAGGGACACGGTACATAGTGTCCAATCTACGAGAATGAGGAGAGATAGTGAGAGGAGTCTCCCATAAGTCAATCATGTGCTCATAAAGAATCTCATGAATAGGCAAGGTGACTGCCTCCTTAGGAGCCTTAGAATAACCTAAAATATCCAATTTTTTAGCTCTAGGCTCTAATTCAGAGGTTACTGAAATAGAGAGTCCTTTAGCCACTTCTCTTATGAAGTCTTGAAAGGACAAGTCTTCTGGAGACGACATTCTTCTTTTTGGAGAAGGCTCTTCAGGAAGGGCTATGGATACTTCAACAGATGCCTCCGATGCATCAGAATCTTCAGAGGAATCAAAGTATCGACTGTCAGGATGCTCTTTCAAAGCTCGATACACGTACCGAGCCCTATTGACATCGGGCGTTATCGTACCGGTTCGGTACCGATAGGCATCCCTAGGCAGGGAACCGCTGCAGATGACACCATAGCCGATGTCGATGCAGTCGGTACCGGTACCTGGGCCGATACCGACAACGGAGTTTGTTGTGGTATCAGCGGCGTCGCAGCTTGAATGAAGGCCGTGATAGCCTGCTGCATGGATAGAACATTCTGATCCATCGACGCCATGAATGCCTGGAATTAGGTACCGGAAGGTTGTGCCGGTACCCCAGAGCATTCTAACAGGTGATCGGTCGAGGCCGTGCCATCAATGTCAACCTGTAACCCCATAGGTGGAGCTTTGGAAGCCGGAGCTTCCCGCCGGGGTAGTTTTGCCGGTGCAGGATCCTTGAGGGCAAGCCCGGAGGCATCTCGATGCTTGGAAGGAGATCTACCCTTCGAGGACCGGCTGGATTTATGTTTGGTTACCTGAGATACATGGGAGGAAGAAGCCCTGGAAGATGTCGATGCCACTGAAGCTGCAGAGGGAAACAGCACATGGAGCTTGGCTGCTCAGTTCTGTAAACCTCGTTTAGACATCAAGGAGCAGGACGAACAATCCAAAATGGAGTGGTCAGGACCCAAACATTTAAGACACCATTCATGGGTGTCGGTTACAGAAATAGTACCGCTGCACTTAGTGCATTTTTTAAACCCGGAGGCTGGTTTTTCCATGAGGAAAATTTTTCGTGAGGCCTAGGGCCCAAAAGAGGAAAAACACACTAAGTGAGGGAAAAATATGTTTTGTTTTTTTTAAAAGAAAAGAAAGACCGGCAGTACCGGTCCGACGTCGGGGAAGGCAGACGCGCGACCAAAGAAATAAAATAAAACAAAGAACTTCAGCGGTGACAGGAACACGACCTGCTGGCTCCGCAGAAAAGAAGAACTGGGGAGAGGCGGTTAGGAAAGGCGGGAAGGTAGCGTGCAGGCGCTGTGGGATGCTCCCAAAAGCTTTCCTTTTTGGGAAGCTGGGGAGCGTTCCCGCACAGGCTCCGTCGGTACCGACGTACCCCATATATGAAGACTCATTCCTGCTTGTTCCTGGAGATAGAATATGCACACTGTCCAAAACGGGTTAACCTGTATGCCCAATGGCCTGAAAGGGGGTTTTCTTCACCAGGTATTGACCCTCCTTTGTACAGAGAGCTAAAGGGTCCCTGTGGTTAGGTTGGGACATGAACTGTGTTTTGAGCACTCTGGACAGGTCTGGCCCAGTGCTTAGGAGCTCTCCTGTGTCTGAAGGGGCGGCGCTGCAGAGGGCCCTAGCAAGGCAGCATTGGGTTGATGTCTGGAAGTCTCTGCATCCCAGTGAGCAGGACTATACACATTGCTCTGTGAGAATGCAGGGGTACTCCAGGCTTGACATGTTCTGTTGCCCAGTCGAGGAGTTGGGGAGGGTGAAAGGTGTGGGCATTAGGCCCTTAGAGGTTAGCAATCATAGTATGGTTTACTTGCTGCTTGACCTGGATGAACCAGGGAAGGTACAGAAGCTGCAGTTTCTGGGGGCAAACATGCGGTTAGTACAGGAGGAGGGGGTGTGGGTGTTGGAGGAGTGGTGGAAAGTTTCTCCTTTAATGATGGTACAATAACCCCTGAAGTATTGTGGGAGTCTGGGAAAGCCTATATGAGAGGGTGGCTCATTCAGCTGGCTGCCAGATGGAAGCGCCTACGGGATGCCCAGGTAGTGGAGTTGCATGCATGTTTGGAGGAGTTGCAGGTGGTGGATAAAACGGGGGGGGGGGGGGGGTCGGTCGGGTCGGAAGGTTTATCGTACCTTGATAGAGGTTAGGTGGCAGCTTGAGGCGACTAAGACTGAGCAGTTAGTTTCTGCTGAGGGTTTCGTGCTGGAATTTTGTGGAGTAATAAAGCTGGGCAGTTGGCTTGGCAGGTTTGTAAGAAGCGGAATAGTCGCTTCGTGAATGCAGTATATGATTCCAATAAAGAGCTGCAGCGGGATAGCCTGGGTATCTTGAGCATTTCAAGCTTTTTATGCTTTGACATCGGAGATTGAAGCCTTTTTAGATCAAGTCGGGCTGGTGTCGGATATGCAGCGGGACATGCTGAACTGGGAAATTTCAGGAGGGGAAGTAGTGAAGGCCATCAAGTCTCTCGTCTGGTAAGGCTATGGGAATAGACTGCTTCCCAATGTAATGTTATAAGGCTTTGAGTGACTCGTTGGCCCTGGTGCTTCAGCGGGTTTTTAATGCGGCACGAATGGTAGGAAACTTGCCGCCAACTATGTATGAAGCGGAGATCTCGCTTATTCCAAGGAGGGAAGATCCCCAGAGGAATGTGGCAATTACCGTCCAATTTCATTGTTGAATAGTGACATGAAAATCTTTGCGTGGGTGTTGGCGAACCGGCTGGATACTGTCATGGCAGATCTAGTCCACCCAGATCAGTCTGGGTTTATTCGGGTGTGGCAGATTATGGATAATGTGCGAAGATTGATGAACATTATGTTGCATTCGTCCCGTTTGTAGAAGACGGCTTGCTGTGTATTTTTGGATGCGGAGAAGGCTTTTGACCTCGTTGAATGGGAATATTTGATGGCGGTGCTGCCAAAATTTGAGCTTGGGGAGCACTATGTTGGTTGGGTCCAGGCATTATATGCTGCACCTTGGGCAAGGGTGATAGTCAACAGGCTGCGATCGGACAGTTTCCGGCTCTACCAGAGAACTCAACAGGGGTGCCCATTATCCCCACTACTGTGTACTGGCTATTGAGCCGCTTGCCTGTCTTATCCGTTTGGCTAGGGATTTATCCCCTATTGTGGTTAACTCTATGCCGCAGAGTGTTTCTTTATATGCAGGTGATACATTGGCTTTTATGGAGGATCCAGAGCGGTCTTTGCTGGGTATGGAGTGCATGCTTTGGGAGTTCGTGAAGATCTCTGGGTTTAAAGTTAATTTGGATAAGTCAGATTTTGCCTCTTGGGAATGCTGTGCCGGTACTACCAGGTAGTTATTCATTTTTGTTGGCAAACGGGGCAGTTAAGTATTTGGGGGTTAGAGTTCCTCCAAAAATTGGTGAGCTCTTTTCCCTGAATTACGCTCCATTATTCGCAAAGATTTGGAAAGAGTTGGTGAGGTAGAAGGAGCTGACCCTGGGATGGTTGGGTAGAGCGGTGGCACTGAAAATGGTGATTTTGCCAAGATTGCTGTACTTATTTTCTCAGTTGCCGATCAAAATACCTGAGGATTTTTTTTTTATCAAATTGGACAAGTGCTTTAACCAGTTTGTATGGAAATCGCATAGGGCTCGTATAGGTTGGGATCAATTGGTTCGCTCAGTGGAGATGGGGGAGGTGTTTGAGTTTTCCCAAGTTGGTGTTATTATAAAGCAGCTGTTCTACGAGGATTAAGATATGTCTGACCGCTGGATGTGCAATGGGTCCAGCTGGAAAGGGGCTAGATTTCACCCCAGTCTCTTTTTGAGTTAAGTGGAAGGGGAGATAAAGCAATAGGTGGGCATGTGTTTTTAGGTCCCCTAGTCCAGGTGTTGTCAGGGATGCGATGTAAAGTTTGGCTTGGAGGGCCCTTGTTTCCAGAGGCGAAAATATGGGATTTCTGTCCTTTTAGTGGGTCTGATTTTCGGTATCTGCGTTAGTTGGTAGGCTAATGGCTTGTCTCGTTTTCCGAATTTGAGGGAGGGGTCATGTTGAGTATGGAGCAGTTTAGGAAAAGGGCGGGGTGGTCCAGAGTTCCATCCTTCCAATACTTTCAGCTCTGCTGCTTTATTACTCGGGAGGATCATAGGTCGCAGCTGCTGCGTCCAGCCCGTGATTTAGAAGTGATTCCTTTTGGGGAAGGGATGGGGTGGTGGGAGATATTGTCTAAGATATAGCAAGCCCTCCTAGTGGCCACGTATCCTGGAGTGGGACTTCATGTGGGCAGTTGGCAAAGGTTCTTGGAGCAGAGCCTCCCAGAGGAAGTTTGGCAGAAGGTTCACCGGCACCTGTATAACTGTGCGCAGAGCACTAGCTGTCACAAAACCCATTTTAAACTGCTTCAGCGGGCATATGTTGTGCCACAGGAAATGCAGCGGTGGGGTGAGGGGAGGTCAAATGTGTGCTGGCGAGGACGTGGTATGGTAGGCTTTTTATCATGTAGTGGGACTGTAATGGTAGAAACCATCATAAAGAATAAAATTACTCAGCATGTAGATAGTCATGGCCTAATGGGAGACAGCCAACATGGCTTTAGACAAGGAAGATCTTGTCTTACTAATCTGTTATGTTTTTTTTGAAAGTGTGAATAAACAGGTGGACAAAGGTGAGTCGGTTGACAGTGTATCTGGACTTTCAGAAAGCCTTTGACAAGGTCCCTCAGAGACTGTTGGCGAAACTAAAGAGTCATGGGATAGGAGGCAGTGTACTACCGTGGATCAGGAACTGGTTAAAAGATAGAAAGCAGAGGGTTGGGATAAATGGTCAATTTTCCCAATGGAGAAAGGTGAATAGTGGTGTACCCCAGGGATCCGTGCTGGGTCCACTGCTTTTTGACATATTCATAAATGACCTGGAAAGTGGAACAACGAGTGAGGTTATCAAATTTGCAGATGAGACAAAACTATTTAAAGTTGTTAAAACCCAAGAGGATTGTGGAAAATTGCAAGAGGATCTTGATAAATTGGAAGACTGGGCATCAAAATGGCAGATGAAATTTAATGTGGACAAGTGCAAAGTTATGCACCTAGGGAAGAACCCCCCAAACTATGGTTACACGATGCAAGGTTCCACATTAGGAACCACCACCCAGGAAAAAGATTTAGGCGTCATTGTGGATAACATGTTAAAACCCTCAGCCCAGTGTGCAGCGACGGCCAAGAGAGCAAACAGAATGCTAGGTATAAGGAAAGGAATGGAAAATAAAAGATATTATAATGCCTCTATCGTTCCATAGTGAGACCGCACCTTGAAATTGTGTGCAATTCTGGTCGCCGTATCTTAAGGATATAGCGTTATTAGAAAAGGTTCAGAGAAGAGCCACCAAAATGGTAAAGGGGATGGAATCTGATTTCTTTGACTGGGTGACCAGGGAGTTGGACCGAGGGAGAGCCCTAGATGTGGTGTATTTAGATTTAAGTAAGCCTTTGACACTGTTCCTCACAGGCGACTTATAAACAAACTGAGCACCCTAGGGATGGACCCTAAAGTTACTGCTTGGTTTAGAAATTGGTTGGGTGGGAGGCGACAAAGAGTACAAGTAAATGGAGTTCACTCTGAGGAGAAGGATGTTATCAGTGGTGTGCCCCAGGGATCTGTCCTTGGTCCGATTCTTTAACATCTTTGTTAGTGATATAGCGGAAGGGCTTTCAGGTAAGGTTTGCCTCTGCGGATGATACCAAAATCTGCAATAGAGTAGACACCCAAGAAGGGGTAGATAACATGAGGAGGCATCTAGCTAAGCTTGAAGAATGGTCTAGAATTTGGCAGCTGGGATTTAATGTTAAGAAATGTAAGGTCATGCATTTGGGCTGCAGCAATCCAAGGGAGCAATATAATATAGGGGGGGTGAAGTACTTTTGTCCACTAAAGAGTGGGTCCTAGGCATGGTTGTGTCTGATGATCTTAAAGTAGCTAAACAGGTAGAAAAGGCGATGGCAAAAGCTAGAAGGATGCTTGAGTGCATACGGAGAGGAATGGCTAGCAGAAAAAAGGAGGTGATAATGCCTCTCTATAAGTCTTTGGTGCGACCTCATTTGGAGTATAGTGTGCAATTCTGGAGACCGCACCTTCAAAAGGATGTGAACAGGATGGAGTCGGTGGCTACTAAAATGATTAGTGGTCTTCATTATAAAGCATATGAGGACAGACTGAAGGATCTTAATATGTACACCTTAGAGGAAAGGCGGGATAGAGGTGATATGATTGAGATGTTTAAATACCTCCGTGGCATAAATGTTCAGGGAGAGAGCCTCTTTCAATTGAAAGCAAGTTCTGCTACGAGGGGACATGGGATGAGGGTGAAGGGAGATAGATTCAGGAGTGATATGTGGAAATATTTCTTTACGGAAAGAGTAATGGATCCCTGGAATAGTCTCCCAGTGGAGGTGGTAGAGATGGACAGTAACTGAATTCAAAAAAGCATGGGACAAACACAGAGGATCTCTAAAGGTAAAAAGGGGACTGTTGTAGTTGCTATGGAAGGACAGACTAGATAGAAATATGACAGAAAAAGACCACATGGCCTATGTTTCTATGGAAGGATACTCCTATGAAAAAAGGCTAAAAAGGTTAGGGCTCTTTAACCTGGAAAAGAGATGGCTGAGGGGAGATATGATAAAAGTCTATAAATTAATGAACGGAGTGGAACGGGTAAATGTAGATCGATTGTTTACATTATCAGAATATAGAATGACTAGGGGACATGCAATGAAGCTACAGGGTAAACTATTTAAGACTAATAAAAGAAAATTGTTTCACTCAAAGTGTAATCAAACACTGGAATTTGTTACCAGAGGATGTAGTAAAGGCTGTTAGTGTAGCTGGGTTTAAAAAAGGTTTGGACAAGTTCCTGGAGGAAAGGTCCATAAACCATTATTAAGAAGGGACCCAGGATATCAATGCTTGACCCAGTACAAGCATTGCGGAACCTGTCTTTTGGGGAAACTGCTAGGTATGTATGACCTAGATTGGCCACTGTTGGAAACAGGATACTGGGCTTGATGGACCTTGGTCTGACCCAGTATGGCATATCTTATGTTCTTATGTTTACCCCCATGCACAAAGCTATTGGGAGCAGATTGTGGCTTGAATTAACTCTATAGCAGGTACTCAGCTGACGATGGAGCCTGCGCTATGTTTGCTGGGGTTGGGTTTAGGTGAGGAGGCTGAGTCAAGAGGGCTGGATAAGTCAGTCGGACACTTGCTGGTAGCTGCTCGTATGGTAATAGCACAGCAGTGGTGATTGGGCAGTGGCCCAAAGGTGGTAGATTGGCAGCTGTGAGTTAATCTTGTGATGAATATTGACAGGTTGTCAGCGATGCTTACAGTGCAGGTGGAGCGCTTTGAGCACTTATGGTCCCCTTTTGTGAGGTGGATAGGATAATGGGTGGAGGAGGATGCAGAGTTAAGTGTGGATTATGGTAGCACCCCGAGTCAGGCCTCTTGATTCTGTGCCAGGTTAGATGACTGGCTGCTGGTAGTGGTCTGTCGCGGAAGCAGGGGAGGACTAGTGGGTTGGAGGAGTATGTAATGGGCCCTTTAGGTTTGTAAATATCCCCGACTACTAATGTAACCTCTGAATGCCTGAGCGCACTGAGTTAAGTGGAAGGGAGTACCCTCTCTCGAATCGCTTTTCCTTCCTTAATTTCCTCTTCTTTTTTCGTTTATTATTAATTTTTTTTCTTTTCTTTCCCTTTCTCCCGTTTGGTTTTTGGTTTAGTTTGGATGGGCCTAGGCTTAGTTATAATATTTTTTCTTCCATTCAGGGGAGATGGGTTATCCCCCTGGAGTACTGTATCATAACCTGAGGTATAGTGTATCGGGGTGCCTGAGGGGATGGGGGTTGGATGAGTCAGAATGTCTATGGTGGGGAGTGAGTTGGATTGGAATTTTAAGAATTGGCCGCCAGATGTGGCTATATATGTAGGATGATTGTTGTAAATATAGTGCACTTGTTGGGGGTGCTGCCATCCTTGGGTGGTGGTTTGACCTTTATGTGCCTTGTTCTATAAATAAAGTTATAAAAAAAGTGATTAAACAGTTACTCGCCTATGGCAGGTATACGCCATGGATTGAGATAAAAGACAGGTTGTCTGAAGGGCATATGGAAAGCCGCAATGGCACTCAGGTGAATCCTTACTGAATTAGTTTCGAGTCCAGATGACGAAAGGTGGAGGAGATACTCAAGTAATGCCTCCACGGGAACGGAAAAAGAATTAAGTGTATTTGAACACCAAATGGAAAACCTCCACTTAAAAGCGTAAGCACACCTTGTGGAAGGTTTCCTTGAGGCCAAATGGATATCCTTAACCTGTTGAGAGAGGTTGATATCCTGGAGTTCTAAGCTCTCAGCAGCCATGCCATCAGGTGTAAGGACTGGGGGTTTGGGTGCAGAAGCGTCCCACTCTCCTGGGATAGGAGATCCGGAGCACATCCCAACTCCAGAGGTTTGGCTTGAGAGAGATGTAGCAGCAGTGGATACCACACTTGACGTGGCCAGCGCAGGGCTATGAGGATCATGTAGTCCCTGTGTCTCTGAAGCTTGAAAGGAGTTTTGGGAATGAGGAGAATGGGTGGGTAGGCATATAGGAAGTCCTGACCCCAGTGGAGGTGGAAAGCATCCATCGCCTGACTGTTCTGAGCAGGTATTCTGGAACAGAAGTGAGGAAGTTTGGCATTCTGAGGACTTGCAAACAGATCTATATCTGGGGTTCCCCAGATCTGAAATATTCGAGCAATCTGGTCTGCATGAAGAGACCACTCATGAGGCAGTAGTACTCGACTGAGCTTGTCTGCCAGGAGATTGTGTTTGCCAGGGAGATACACTGCTAGTAGGTGGATCTGATGGTGCATGGCAAATGACCACAGATGCAGGGCTTCATGGTACAATGCCTGAGAACCTGTTCCACCTTGTTTCTTCATATAGAACATGGCTACCTAATTGTGTGGGCTAGAACTGTTTTGGAGTGCAGGTGGTCCTGAAACACTCAGAGCATTGAGGATGGACCTGAGTTCAGCGTAGTTAC
Source organism: Ichthyophis bannanicus (assembly GCA_033557465.1). NCBI lineage: Eukaryota > Metazoa > Chordata > Amphibia > Gymnophiona > Ichthyophiidae > Ichthyophis > Ichthyophis bannanicus. The sequence continues at coordinate 1,111,502,414 of CM066031.1, forward strand.
TCACCTGTAACAGATGTTCTCCAGGGACAGCAGGAATCAGTCCTCACATATGGGTGATGTCAGCGCCGACTGAGCATTTGTGCGGAGCAATTTCCCCAGCTTTCAAAGAAAGCCTTTGGGACTGCCTCACGCATGCGCAGTCCCCTTCCCGTCCAAGGGTGCCATCTTGCTCAGTCAGATGACATAGCTAAAAAGACAGCAAAAAGAATAAAAAGCAACAGGACTGCAACTCCAGGGGAGGAGGGAGGGTCGCGAGGACTGATTCCTGCTGCCCCTGGAGAACACCTGTTACAGGTGAGTAACTACGCTTTCTCCAGGAACAAGCAGGAAATCAGTCCTCACATACGGAACTCCCTAGCTACAAGCTACCAAGAACCTATAGCTGAGAAAAGGCTCCCTCTAGGCAAGCTGCAACAGCAGCAAGAGAACTTTCTCCGAGAATGCATCCCCCATGGTAGCCTCACACCAGAGGGCCGGAGTTGCCTAGATCTCGAATAGATTCTGGAGTACCACCTGACCGAAAATGCTGTCCCGTTGGGACTCCCTCTCCAAGCAGTAATGGGCTGCAAAAGTCTGGCTTGCCGACCAAGTTGCAGCCCGGCAGATGTCTGCCAATGGAACAGAGCGGTGATTAGTGGTTGCAGCTGAAGGTTAGCTGCCCTGTACGCCCATGCAATGCAGTCTGCCACCCAAGTGGATAACGTGCGCTTGGAGACTGATAGACCCAGTTTACTAGGGTCATAAGAGACGAAGAGCCGAGAAGCCCTCCGATGCCCCCTCGTACGCTCCAGGTAGAAGGCGAGCACCCTCTTACAGTCCAGGGTATGCAGAACTGCTTCTGCCTTGTTGGTATGTGACCTGGGAAAAAAAGATGGGAAGAACCACCTTGTGGTTGAGGTGAAACGAGGAAACCACTTTCAGGAGGAATTTGGGGTGCATGTGGAGCACTACCCTGTTCTTGTAAAACCGTGTGTATGGCCTGACACTAGAGCCTGCAGCTCACTCACACGCCTAGCAGACGTGAGCATTACCAAGAAGAGCACCTTCCAGGAGAGGAAGCGCAGATGGCAAGTTGACATCAGCTCGAAAGGAGGGCAAGTTGCTGCAAGACCACGTTGAGATCCCACTCTGTCGCCGGAGGGCGGATTTAAGGTTTTAGCAGGAGCAGGCCCCTGAGAAACCTGGCCACCAAGGGGTGAGCCGAGAGAGGTTGACTGTCTATCGGTGCATGGTTAGCTGACAAGGCACTCAGGTGGACCCTGAGTTAGACTTGAAGCCCAGCTCAGAGAGATGAAGCAGGTACTGTAACACCTTGGTAACCTGAGATGAGAAGGGTTCCACAGCATGTTGGTGACACCACACTTGGAACCTGCGCCATTTACAAGCGTAGGATTTTCTGGTGGATGGCCTCCTGGAGGCTAACACTTCTTCCACCCCTTCAGGTAAGAGAAGAGGTGCAAGACCTACCCTCTCAGCAGCCAGGCCATCAAATGGAGGGATCTGGGATTGGGGTGCTTGAGGGAACCCTGCTCCTGGGTGAGGAGGTTGTGCTGCACCCCCAAGGGGAGAGGGGTTTCCACCGCCAGTTGAAGTGGGAACCAAACTGTCTGGGCCACCTGGGCTCTACCAGGATCACCCAGGCCTTGTCCTTGCGAATCTTGAAGAGTTTGTGCTACCAGAGGTGTAGGCGGAAAAGCATATAGGAGGTTTCCCGACAAAGGGAGAAACACATCGGCTGCTACCCTGAAGGGGTGCGGCTGTCTGGAGCAAAACTGGGGCAACTGATGATTCTGTGGACTGGCAAAGAGATCCATGGATAGAAGGCCCCAGTGGTTGAAAGTCTTCTGGGCAACCTCCCTGTTCAGTTGCCATTTGTGGGGTTGAAGAATCCTGCTCAGTCTGTCCTGCCAGGCAGTTCTCCTGGCTCGGTAGGTAAACTGCATGGAGAGACATGTGCTGAACTGCAAAGGAAGAGATCCAGAGACTCCTGCAAAGGATCCGTGACCCTGTGCCGCCTAGTTTGTTCACATAGAACATAGCCACCTGGTTGTCTGTCTGTACTCTGACTGGTTGGAGAGGACAGGAGCAAAGGGCTTTTAGAGCTAAGCGAATGGCCCAGAGTTCCAATAGGTTGATCTGGAGTGTGGCCTCCTGAGTCCACTGACCCTGAGTGCAAGAGCCCTGACAATGGGCTCCCCAGCCCATCAAGGAGGCATCCGTGGTCAGTACCCTGGTATGCACGGGGAGCTGGAACGGTACCCCATACAGGAGGTTCCCTGATTGTGACCACCACTGCAGGGACTGCACCAGGGGCTTGGATACTGCCACTGTCAGCCAGGCGTCCAGTGGCCTGTGACCACTGGTCCCGCAGGGTCCACTGAGCTGTCCGCATGTGCATGTGTGCGAGAGTAACGAACTGTTGAGGCCATGTGGCCGAGCAGACGTAAGAACCTCCATGCTGACACCTGGGGTAATTGACTCACCATGCTCACCTGAGACAGCAGATGATCTGCCCTGTCCCGTGGCAAGTAGGCCCTGGCCTGCAGGGTGTCTAGCCTTGCTCTGATGAATTCCAAGTTCTGGGTGTGGAGCAAAGAGGACTTTGCGTGATTGATGACGAACCCCAGATGCTGAAGCAGAGTGATTGTGCAAGCTGTGGCGTGGTGCCCCTTATGAGCCAGTTGTCTAGGTAAGGGAACACAAAAATCCCCTGGTTCCTGAGGAAGGCCACCACCACAGCCAGGCACTTAGGGAAAACCCTTGGAGCGGAAGCTAGACCAAAAGGAAGCACTTTGTATTGAAGTGGTTTCCTCCTACCACAAACCTGAGGCATTGTCTGTGGTCTGGATGTATGAGGATGTGTGTGTAAGCATCCTTTAGGTCCAAGGAGCATAGCCAGTCTCCCTGCTGGAGGTAAGGCAGAAGTATCCCAAGTGCTATCTGTTCAACATTTCTGTTTACTGTACATTGGTTATAGTTATATGACGTTATATGTAAAACAAATCCATGATTTGTTGCCTGTTGTTATTTGTGAACCGCAGCTGATCTTAGGAAGCTGCGGTATATAAGAGATTGTTAAATAAATAAATAAATAAAGTGAAAGCATCTTGAACTATTCCCTCACCAAGAACTTGAGATTTTGCAAGTCCAGGATGGGGCGAAAGCCTCCTTGTCTTTTTGGTATCAGGAAATACCTGGAGTAAAAGCCTTTCCCCTGCAGGTGGTGGGGCACTGGTTCCACCGCCTGATCCATGAGAAGACCAGCCAACTCCTGCAAGGAGGTTCCTGTGCAAGAGGGGTCCGAGATGCTCTCCTGGGAAATAGGAGGTAGGCACTTAGCTGAAATAGAGAAGACAGCCGTCTTGGACTATTCCTTAGAGCCCAAGTATTGGATGTAATGGCTGGTCACCTGTGGGTGTACAGGGACAGCCGATCTCCTGTGCAGGGCCAAACCACTGGTGGCAGAGGAGCTATGCAGTGGGAGTCAAACCCCCTCCCTGCTGGGCAGGAGCTGGAGGCTTGGGGGGTTTAAGGCTTACGAGGACCATTCCCCCGTCCCCTGGCCTTCTGCCCCTGCTGGGGAGCTGGGGAGGCCTGGTAAGTGGGGTCGTTTCTGTAAGCCTGTCCCTTCCTAGGGTAAAAGGGCTTTTTCCCCAGAGGCCTTCTTCCTGTGAGGAGCAGATGTCTGACAGCCTTGTCTGGGTCAAGTACTCGGACTCGAGTTCGGCAGCATTTTCAGTCATGGGTTTGCTGAAGAGGTTATCACCACGGCAGGGGACATCGACCAACTTGCCCTGTACCCATGGCTCGAGGTCAGATGACATGAGCTAAGCCTGGTGCCTTGCACCAATGCCGGCTGTGGCCACCCGGGCCGAAGCTTCAAAGCCGTCGTAGGCTGCTCGAGACAAATTTCGAGCACACTGATCCCGGTGGATAGGGCCTTGAAGCACTGCAAGGGTTCCTCAGAGAAGCCAGCAGAGAACCCAGCAATCTCCTTTGCCAGGTCTCAAGTACATGCCCATGTACAGCTGGTATGTCTGGACACAGCATGTCAGCATTGAGCACTGGAAACACTTTCTGCCGAGGGCATCCAGGTTCCAGGCCTCCCAGCCGGGAGGCACTGAGGAGTACGTCTTTTGGCTCTTGAGCCTTTGCATGGCCGATTCCACAACCATGGAGTTGTGCAGCAGCTGTGCCTTTTGGAACCCGGGGCTCTTACAGAGTTGATAAATGGAATCGACCTGTTTGCTGAGGACCGGCGCCAAGGCCAGGGACTCCCACATGCGGAGCAACCACCGTTCCAGCATCAGAGGCACTGGTACAGTAAGGGCCTCCTTCGAAGGAGAGTCATACTGGAGAGCATTGAGCTCCTCAGCTTGAGGCTCCTCCTCAGCATCTGCAGGGAAAGCCAAAGCTTTGGCCATATCCCTAACAAAGTCCGAGAACCTGGTGTCCTCCATGGGTGACAGTCTCCAAGGTTCCAAACCTGGGGGAGTCTGATGGGACTTACCGGGTCCAGTGGGTATTTGGCGAGTCTTCCCCCTCCGTCTCCCAAGCCGAGCCCTCTGAGGAGGACTCGATGGGCTCTGGCCTCGAGGGCTTTGAGCACGCTTGTCCCAATGCCAATGGCCCTGGCGACAACAACCTCGGTCCCAAACAGGAGGTCGTGGAGACCTTGGCCAAGGATTGACTCGAGCCCGCATGGACTTGAGGATCGGCTCTGCCTCCGGGGTCGACTTAGACATCGAGGACCCAGTGGTCGGGGTGGATGCACGGGTGAGACTGGCTATCAGCGCCCACTGCTGGTCCATGACGGCAGACACGCTGCTCTCCAAGGCCGCCAACCTGAGACCCAACTCAGAAGGGTCTGCAGCCCCCGGCTCTGTTCCCGATGCTGGGACCGACGCCGGTTCTCTCAGAGGGGAGTCCACGAGGACAACAGGCATTAACTTGTCTGACGCCTCCGGCTCCGTACGAGGTATTTTGGCAGGCCTCTCCGACTCAGCAAACCCGGGGTGGCGTTTGGCACTCTGCGACCTGGAACCCGAGGGAACCGCTGATCGGAGTCTTCCAGAGACGCAGCCCTCACGGGTTTCTTCTTACGGTGCTTCCGGGTGGGAGACCCCTGCTCAGAAGACCTCCCCCCCCCCCCCGACGGTGTTCGGGTTCAGATTACCGAGACATCGAGGCTTCTGACGAGGTCCTGGCCCGTACGGATCCAGACTGAGAAAATATTCTCGCGCTGGTGCTGCCTGCTCCTCAACGCCTTGGAGGACATTTTGCCACATGGACCGCAGACCACTGGGTCATGGTCGGGTCCGAGGCAGCAGTCATGGGTGTCGGTGAGGGACATAAGTTTACACCGATCACACTTAAACCCGCTGGCAGCCATCGGGTGAAAAAGGGCCCCTGCAAGGTCGAAAAACCGGCCAGCCAGTTAAAAGAAAAAGAGCATGAACGCTAGTCACCAAGGACAAAAACGAAAAAGTTAGCCAGACTCGATACCGGTGTACCGAGCCAAGGCGGGAAGGGGAACCGGAGTCAAACCGGTACCAAAAGCGGTACAAATAGTCAAAAATCAACTTTTTCCCGAGGAAAATGGGACGTCTGTTGGGTTCTGCGGAAAAGACTGAGCAAGATGGCACCCTTGGTACCGCGCATGTACAAGGCATTCCCCAAAGGCTTTCTTTGAAAGCTGGGGAAATTGTTCCGCACGAGGGCTCTGTCGGCACCATCACCCATATGTGAGGACTGACTTCCTGCTTGTTCCTGGAGAATAACAGGTTTATCTGAAGTCGAGCCTCCTGTTGAGTCCAAAGACCCTGAGTGGACAGGTTGTCCAGATGAGCTCCCCAACCCAATTTGGACGCATCCATAAGGGTAGACCTTGTGGTAGCCTCTGCAAAGGTGACCCTACGAGAAGTTTTTCTAGTGACTGCCACCACTGAAGGGATGAAATTAAATGCTCAGAGATCATGATTTTGTCCCCCAGATGACCTGATGCTTGAGTCCACTGCGAAGCTAGGGTACATTGAGCTGCACGCATGTGCAGACAAGCATAGGGAACCACATGAACAGTGGCAGCCATATGGCCCAGCAACTGAAGCATCTCTCGAGCAGTTAGGAAAGTTTTCATACTTGCTTGATAAGTTAGTTGAACTATGCGAGCGCAGTGGACCTGTGGTAGAAAAGCCCTTGACTGCTGCGCGTCTAGGAGAGCCCCTATGAACTCTAAGGTTTGAGAAGGGGTGAGCAGGGATTTTGGTAGATTTATTACAAATCCCAAGTGTTGAAGAACCTGCATTGTGCAGGAGAGAGAAGAGCTGGTCTCTAGAGCTGTTGCTTGGATGAGCCAGTCATCTAAGTAAAGGAAGACAAATATCCCTAGAGTCCTTAGGAATGCTGCCACTACCGCTATGCATTTTGTGAAGACTCTTAGGGCAGAAGCCAGGCCAAAGGGTAGAACCCTGTACTGGTAATGTCTTCCTTGAAAGAGGAAGCAAAGAAATCTCCTGTGTTCTACGTGAATAAGGATATGTGCATACGCATCCTTTAGATCTAGAGAACAAAGCAAATCCTGACTCTGGATGTAAGGGAGAAGTGTCCCGAGCAAGATCTTGAATGTCTCCCAGAACAGATACTTGTTTAATTCTGAGGTCCAGAATCCTCCTGTTTTCTTTAGAATAAGTAGTGGGGAATAGAAGCCCAGGCCTTGTTGAGAAAGTGGCACTTCCTCTATTGCATCTTGAGCGAGAAGGGAGGTAACCTGGCACAAGAGAGTGGTGTGAAGGGGCCAAGAACCGAACTCTTGGAGTGGAGGGAGGGGGGCATACTTTGGAAGTGAAGTTTGTACACCTCTGTCGCTATGGAGACAGTCCAATGTTCTGATGTTATCTGATGCCACCTTTGGGCAAAGTAACAGTCTGCCTGGGATGTTTACTGGCTCTGCAATTTGCAGAGGTAGGACAGCTAAGTTCTCTAGAAAGGAGTCAGAAACCTTGTGGAAGCTAGGTCTGCTGAGCTGGATGAGCTCTGGGGACCTGAGCCTTCCTTTGCTGCTTCGGTTGTTGTCCCTTCTGGGAAGCATGGACCAGACAGCACACAGCATGGGTATAGAGAGGATAAAACTTTTTCTTGTTGAAAAAGGGTTTCTTTACCACCTTTTTCTTAGCTGCTTTGGCAGTGGTCCTAGAGAGCCTGTTTAGGGTAGTATTCTCAGACTCCAGCTGAGCAGCTTTGTCCTGCCAGTCCTTGCCAAAGAGGTTTTCCCCTGTGCAAGGAATATTCCCCAGCTTATTTTGCACCCACTGCTCAAGGTCAGATGCTTCTAACCAAGCAGACGTACACCGATGCAGATAGCAGAAATCCTGCTAATACGCAAATCAAATGTTGCCCTGTTCATGAATTTGGTAACATTCTGGACATGTTTTACAAGTGTTAGGTAATCAGCCCTCTTATTAGGGAGAAGAGGAGCCATTAGTTCCAAATCCTTAAGTCAACATCCGAAGGGACATACCCATGTAGAGTATGTAAGAACTTATTCTGGCCGATAATTTGTGCGGTGACAGGAATTGCTCCCTGTCGGCGCTGCAAAAAACTGAGCGAGAGCTGAAAATGCACGAGGGCAGCTATGCAGGTGTAGTGGGATGCTCCCAAAGGCTTTCCTATAGGACACTGGGGAGCATTCCCACGTGGGCTCTGTCAGTGCCATCACCCATATGTGAAGACTACATTCCTGCTTGTTCCTGGAGATGCAGATAAGCATAGGCAAAGTAGGATAGAGGGCAGTCAGAGCTGGAGGAGGGGAGGTCAAAGGCAATTTGAATAGGTGGGTCTTTAGCATGGATTTGAATCTGGAGAATGACAATTCGGAGCATAAGGTGAGTGGCAGAGTTCCATAAAGCAAGGCAAAGAAAAAAAAGAAGGCAGAATACCGTGTTTGTTCTAAGTGTGCCCGAGATACTGAGAGAAGTGCCAGGCAATAGACAGAGTGGTGGTGTGACCTAAGGAGACCGGGGGGGGGGGGGGGGGGGGTGCGGAAATGGAGGTGAGACAGATATCAGGGTGTGAGTGTGAAGAGCATGGTGAACCACAGTAAGAATTTTAGTCGTTGCGGTACTTAAGTGGTAGCCAGCAGAGGATAAGGGGTTGAGATTGTCACAGCAAGAGGAGGTAACCAACCATGTGGCTGTGTTTTGCAGGAGTTGGAGACAGTGAAGCTGGAGGTGAGGGAGGCCAGCAAGTGCGGAGTTGCAATAGTCAAATCTGGGATTTTACTAGTGACAAAAAGGTTGTGAGGGAATGAATTGAGAAAGGGGCATATTGCACGAATCTAGCAGAGGGCAAAAAAGGAACGCCCTCCTCCAATCAATATCTAAAGATAACAGTTAAGTTCTCTAGGTATCTGAATCCCATTATCTCATCCACAATACATTTGTTAAAAACACACACCCATCTGTACCTCTAGGCATCACCACCACATATGAAATTATATTCCTTTTGGGCTACACCTCTAGTGCATCCATTCCCTCTATTTAATAGGTCTTATGCATCTTCTATGGTGTCAAGTGTCATTGATAGATATTCTGGGAAAAAAAATTGCCACCTCCCCCTCCATTGACATAACCAGATCTTCCCACATCAATGTATCACAGCAAGTGAAATGAGTGCTGGAAAGATTTAGAAATTATCCCCTTGTTCCTAAAGACCCCCCTCTTCCCCCCCCCCCCCCCCATATTCATAGTGTTTCACCACATAGGCCTAATCCTCCTTCCTAAGCTTGTCCATTTCTATAATGCCTACCCTGAAAATAGCATCTCAATTAAAAATAAACTTCAATCTATCCCTCTACTCCAGATCATGGCTCTCAAGCTTCTTGCAGGACATTTTCCACAGATGGAAGGAGAGGAGTCTTAGGGTGGAGATAATAAAAAGGCACAGAGCTAATTCATCTTGCTTGTTATTACACAAGCTATTCAATATCTGAGAAAATTCATCTGTTGTAGCAGCCTTAAGCAAATGTCAATTTTTGGTGCATTTGGATTTACCCGGGGAGAATCTACTACAATCCCATCACCATTTATCACTGGCTAGGTAGAACAAAATGGAAATTACACTAACCTGGTAATTGTAGTTCCTGTAGGATCCAGTTTAGTCCTCCACAATCGGGTAGTGCACCTTCTACTGCAGCCTGGAGACTGGACCAATCAAATCTTCTGTAGTACATATCCAGCAGGAGCTCCCAGAAGCCCCCCAGTGTACTAGTAACAAAGCATACTTAACGAAGCAACACATTAAATAATCATTAAATTATCATTACATTATCAGTAAACCCTTTTCTTCCCCCCCTGTAATAACCAACTCCCTCCCCAAACGAGGAAGTCAGAACACCGCCTGGCGCCGAAACCGACGCCTTCCAATGTACACAGAGCTCCCCTTCACAGAAATCTAGGGAGCTGACTGAACTCCAAGAAAGGGAAGAGCCATAGCGATAAGCACGACTGTCAACAGAACCCGAACGGGACGAAGAACCGTCCTACAGTCAACCGCTCGGAACAGCGCGCCGCAAGACTACACAGAGAGTTGGGAGGGAAGGAGGACTAAACTGGATTCTACAGGAACTACAATTACCAGGTTAGTGTAATTTCCATTTCCTGTGCGGATATCCAGTTTAGTCCTCCACAATCGGGATGTAACAGAGCAGTTAAGACCGGGCGGGACCTTGCCAGCCGGCGCGCAGAACCGCCGATCCAAAACAGGAATCCCGAGCCGCTAATACATCCAGGCGATAGTGCCTGCTGAAAGCGTGCAGAGACGACCAAGTGGCCGCCCTACAGATATCCGCTGGCGGAACCGGGCAATGCTCCGCCCAAGAGGTCGCCTGAGCTCGAGTAGAATGAGCTCGAAGCCCCTCCGGAACTGGCCGCTGCTGCAACAGATACGCAGATGCGATCGCTTCCTTGAGCCATCTAGCAATGGAGGCCTTAGCCGCCGCCTCCCCTTTTCTTGCGCCCCCAAAGAGCACAAAAAGCCGATCGGTCTTACGAAAGGACTCCGTAGACTGCAAATACCGACGCAGCGTGCGACCCACATCGAGCCGGTGAAGACCCTTGTCCACCGACTCGACCGAGTTCGCCGAAAGAACCGGCAGAAACACTGCCTGATTCAAGTGAAAGGGAGACACCACCTTTGGAAGAAAAGAAGGCACCGGCCGGATCACAATCCGGTCCGCGGAAAACGACAAGAAAGGCTCTCGGCAGGACAAGGCCTGAAGATCCGAAATGCGCCGAGCCGAGCAAATGGCTACAAGAAAGACCGTCTTCAAAGTGAGATCCTTCAGGGACGCCCTCCGCAAGGGCTCAAAAGGTTCCCGCACCAGAGCCCGCAGGACTAAATTCAAATCCCACGGGGGAATCGGTGCTCTGCGGGAAGGCCGCAAATGAAAAACAGCGGTCAAGAAACGCCGCACATCCGCATGAGCGCTGAGAATGCGGCCTAAAACCTTGCCTCTATAGCAGGAGATCGCTGCCAACTGAACCTTCAGGGAACTGGCCGCGAGGCCTTTCTCGAACCCATCCTGAAGGAAGCTTAACACGACGGGCACAGAGACCGTCGCCGCCCGGACTCCCCGCCGGGAGCACCAGTCCTCAAAAATCCTCCAGATTCGAACATAAGTAAGAGAAGTGGATGACTTTCTTGCCCGCAGTAGGGTGGAAATCACCGCGGGCGAATAACCCTTCTTTTTCAGCCGAGCCCTCTCAATGGCCAAACCGTAAGCGAGAATCGAGCCACCTGGGGCATCCGCAGGGGGCCCTGAAGAAGAAGGTCCGGCAGCGCGGGCAGGCGCCAAGGCACGCCGTCTCGAAGTCTGACTAGCTCGGCATACCAGGGCCTCCTGGGCCAATCCGGAGCCACCAGCAGCACTCTGCCCTGATGACCCTCGATGCGCTGGACGACCCGGCCGATCAGCGCCCACGGAGGGAAGACATACAGAAGCCCGGACGTCGGCCACGGCTGAATGAGAGCGTCGAGCCCTTCGGACATTCGCTCCCGCCGTCTGCTGAAGAAGCGACTCGTCTTGGCCGTCTGGAAGGTCGCCATGAGATCCATGATGGGCGGACCCCACCGCCGCACTATTTGCGCATACACCTGTGGATTTAACTCCCACTCTCCGGGGTCCACTCGCACTCTGCTGAGAAAGTCGGCCTGGACATTTTCCGCGCCCGCTATGTGCGCCGCTGATATTGCCGGCAGACGAGTCTCCACCCAACTGAACAAGGCTGTCGCCTCTGTTTTCAGGGCCACACTCCCTGTGCCCCCTTGGCGATTGATGTAAGCCACCGTGGCCGCATTGTCCGACCAGACCCGGACAGGTCGACCCCGGACCAGTGGCTCCAGGGCCAATAGTGCTAGTCGCACCGCCCGAAGCTCGAGACGGTTGATCGACCAAGACGCTTCCTGGAAGGACCACACCCCCTGAGTGAAGCGGGTCTCGCAGTGCGCTCCCCAACCGGCTAAGCTCGCATCCGTTGTGAGGGGAACCCACAGAGGAGGCTCCAAGGGAACCCCCCGCGTCAGATTCTCGGGAGAGAGCCACCAGCGGAGTGAAGACGCACCGCCTTCGGGCAGGACAGTCTCTTGTTCAAGGAGTCGCACTGGTTGGACCACCGGCGAAGGAGCGCCCTCTGCAGCGGGCGCATGTGGAACCGCGCCCACGGTACCACCTCCAAGGTCGCCGCCATTGTTCCGAGAAGCCTCAGGTACCACCACGCCGACGGAGCGGGCATGCCCCGAAAGAGTCGGACAAGAGCCCGCAACGCCCGGACGCGGCGCTCGGGGAGGCACACCAGCCCCGGGCGGTGTCGAAGCGCACCCCCAGATACTCGAGGTCCTGCGTGGGACGCAGACAACTTTTTCGTTCGTTCACCACCCAGCCGAGAGACCGCAGCAGAGCCACTACCCTGCACGTGACTCGCAAGCACTCCCGACTGGACTTTGCCCGAATCAACCAGTCGTCGAGATATGGATGGACCAAGATGCCCTCCTTGCGCAAGGCCGCCGCAACGACCACCATCACCTTTGTGAAGGTGCGCGGAGCCGTGGCTAAGCCGAACGGCATGGCCCGGAACTGGAAGTGGCCCCACGGAAACGCAAAGCGGAGAAACCGCTGATGAGATGGATGTATCGGGATGTGCAAATAGGCCTCTGTAAGATCGAGGGACGTCAAAAACTCCCCCTGTCGTACTGCTACAATGACTGACCGCAGAGTTTCCATACAGAAGTGCGGCACCCTGAGCGCGCGATTGACGCCTTTGAGATCCAAGATCGGACGCAGAGAATCGCCCTTTTTGGGGACCACAAAATAGATGGAGTAACGACCGGCGCCTCTTTCCAAGAGAGGAACCGGGACCACCGCTCCCAGTGCTAACAACCGAGCCAGGGTCACGCGGATGTCCCGCGTCTTTTGTTCGCCCCTGCTGGGCGACAGAACAAAGGCATCCGGAAGCGGGGATGCAAATTCTAGAGCATAACCCTCTTCTATAATCTGTAGCACCCAGCGATCTGACGTAATTTGGGCCGAAGACGGAAGAAAGTCGTGCAAACGACCCCCGATAATCGGGCCTCCCTCCAGAGCCCGCCTCGCGTCATTGTGGCTTGCGCCCAAAGGAAGACGCCGAGGGAGAGGCGGCTCCGGAGAAGCCTCTGCCGGCCCCTCTGAAACCACGAAATCCCTGATTACGGGCTCCAAACCGGCCCCGCTGCGAGGCCCACAGGCGGGAGGACCGAAACCTGCGCTGATCCCGAAAGGACCCCCGCGCCGAGGTGGAGGACCTGTTGGCCCTTGGCCTATCCTCCGGAAGCCGGCCCCCCTTGGACTCACCGAGCTCCTTTACCAGTGTCTCGAGAGCCTCCCCAAATAACAATCTGCCCTTAAAGGGCAATTTACCGAGGCGGGACTTGGAAGAACCGTCAGCCGCCCAGTTGCGCAACCATAGGGACCGGCGCGCTGCCACCGCGGACGCCATACTATTAGCCAAGGCGCGGATTAAATCATAAAACAGATCCGCCAAGTAGGCCGAGCCGGACTCCAGCCGGGTGACCTCCAACAGGCCTTGCTGGTCTAAGCCGGGGCTCGAGCGCAAGCGCTGCGACCACCGCAGACACGACCGAGCCACCCAAGCCCCGCAAATAGAGGCTTGCAACGACACGGCATCCGTATCGAAGGTTTGCTTCAGCAAATTATCAATCTTCTTATCCTGCCCGTCCTAGAGGGCCGCCGCCCCCTCAACCGGGATGGTGGTTTTCTTGGTCACTGCGGAAACCGCAGCATCCACTCGCGGAGACTTAAACAAGTCCCTGTCCTTGTCGGCGAGGGGATAAAGCCGATTTATGGTCCGAATCCCCTTCAAACCGGATTCCGGGTGCTCCCACTCCGCCTGTATCATCTGTTCCACCACGCGGTGGACGGGAAAAACCACCTGGGTATCCCTGATGGCCTGAATGAGAGGATCCTCCAGACCCTCTTCCTCCAGGGACCGCACTGCCGAAAGGTTAAGTGCCTGAAGGGACTCCGTAACCAGAGGAACCAGCTCGTCCTTCCGAAACACCCGAATGATCCGAGCCTGATCCTCCGGCTCGGGGATCTCCCCATCCTCCAATTCCTCCGCTTCAGTCTCAGGATCGCCCTCTGCCTCGGACTCCAGAAGCCCCAGGGCGTCCTGCTCCTGTTCCCCCAACCGGAGCCGCTTGACCCCGGGTGGAGAGGAGCGCTGAGCCACCCCAGTGACCCCCGAGGGGAGAGAGGGGGGCCCAACCTCCGGCCACTGACCGGACCTGCTCAAGTGGAAGGCCTGATGCATGAGGAGAACAAAATCAGGGGAGAATTCCATAGGTGGAACAACTATAGCCCCCTGCTGGAGCGCAGCCACCGACCCACTGGCCGGTGGAACCGACCCAGACTGAGGGATGCTCGGAGAAAGGACACTGTCCCCTGAAGTAGAAGCATCCCCAGGGGTAGCCTGCTCCTGGACATGCACAGAGTGTTCCAGCTCTGCGGGCACTGCAGCGCAGCCCCTGCAGATGCCAGAGTCAGTCCCTGCCGCTCTGCGGGACCCACAAATTACACATTGGGGTTTGGAAGCCATCCCAAGACCACCTCTGCCCAGCGGGATAGAAGGGAACCGGCACAGAAAAGCCCACACCACAGGGGCAATCTCATGCAAATCAGTCCCGGTTGAATAATAAAACGTTTTTTTTTTTTTTTTGCAAGAAACAAACACACTCCCCAGACTCCCAGGGGTGCCCTGAGCAAAATCGCCAGCAAAAGGAACCCCAAAAACCCCAGGGGGACCTGTGCACAAGTGATCAAAAGTGCCTCTAAAAGCACACTTTATAAATCCAAAATGGCCGCCGCACTTTTTCACCCGCGGTAAAAAACGGCGCGAAAATACAAAGACAAATAAATAATATGTAAAAGAAAGAAAACGACCCTCAGATACAGGGCAAACGATCAAATTTAGGAAAAATTGCCAAATGGGCTCAGGAGAGCCTACAGAACGCTGGCAGCTCTGACAAGAGAGCACTGCTCACCAATACAGACATAAAATGAAAACTCCTACCAGCTCAGGAACAGCAAGGACACAGCCAACTTCACACAGTGTCAGCCACTGCTGTATCAGGTATGGCTTTTCCCCGTACAGTCAAGGGGAAGCTCACCCAAGGCTGATAAAATTAGCCAGGCAAGAAGACAGGAGCCTGCAGGTCTGCCTTCCTCCCGAGTCTCCTGTGCCAAAGCACTAGAGAGGCATGTTTCTTTCACTTTTCCTTTTAAAGATACAACTAGCTATTAAATAAATAGCAAATAAATGTCCCAAAAACAAACCCTAAAAGACTAACTAACAAGTGTTGCTCCTTCAAGAGTCACTCAGTGTGCCCAGCAAGGGCACAGACGTCTTCAAGCTGCAAGAGACTGGACACACTGGGGGGCTTCTGGGAGCTCCTGCTGGATATGTACTACAGAAGATTTGATTGGTCCAGTCTCCAGGCTGCAGTAGAAGGTGCACTACCCGATTGTGGAGGACTAAACTGGATATCCGCACAGGAACTAAATTAACTTACTTGCATATAGTTCTGAAGCACAGCCAGGACTGGCACTCTCGTCATGATTTGACCTAATTTGGTCTAGTTATGACATATCCATTGTGTCAAGCTTTAGCTGCTGCCATGATGGAAAAGCCCAAAGACAACAGGGCCCAAATTACTTTATGCATTTTGCATAGATCCCAGTCTCAAACTTTTGTTTATCCTATCCTCTCAAATTCTGCTACTGTTACTTTTTCCAGAACTTTTATGCATCCACAAACCTTGCAGTGAAGTAGAATTGTGATATTTTCTCATAACACCATATCAATATTGGTCTTCATCTCTGCTTACCAGGTAGCAAAGCACTTCAGTTTCCCTAAGGATCTAATATTTGCTAGAACAAATTTCAAAATCTGAAGAACCACACTTACTTCAAAAATCTCAAAGCCAGCAATATCCAGGATGCCAATGAAAGAAGCACCCTGCCTTTTGGTTTTATCCAGAGCTTTATTAACGCGCATGACCAACCAGCGGAACATGCGTTCATAGGTAGCTTTGGCCAGGGCCTCAATTGCAAAATCAGCCTGGGGGTTGGAATAAAAAGACAGATGAACATTTTGAAATACTGTACAATGTGAATATGAGTTATAAACACAATTTAAAAATTGCACCTGAACAGGATACTAAAATTTCACCTGGTTTCCCTTTAACAGATTTCAAAGATCTTGTGGCAAGTAGCAGGAAATTCTGCATACATTTGCCATTTTGCATATTAAGTTTCAAAAAGCTTCCCAGCCTTTTATTTTCTGGATACTTTGGTATTTTATGGGTGGGGAATTTCAAGTATTGATATATAAAAAGACAAGAAATGGCACTCAGGAATAGGGAAGAAAGGGAGGACTGGAAATGGGTCAGTAGGAAGAGGAAGGGGGGCAGAAGGAAGATTAAGCATAAGAAAGATGAACCCCAATGCTTTATCTTATGTACTATAATTTTTTTATGTTATATAAAATATTTTGTTACACCGCTTTGACCGTATAATAAAGTGGTATAAAAACAAATACAATTTGCCTTGTGCTTTACATTTCCCTAGGGAATACTGAATATAGGAGGGGAACTGAGGAAGAAAACAGGATAGAGGTGGTATGAATGGGTTAGGGCAAGATGCCATGGAGTTTCTTGACCTTCAAAGGAATTAGAAGTGCTCTTTCCTTCACATAGCTTCTTCCTGCCCTACTCCTCCCCTACCATTCTATCCTTTGTTCCTTTCTGACCCCATACTAGCTACCTATGTACATCCGTTCCCCAGTTTTTTTTCAGGTACAGCATATCCCTCCTTTTTCCTAACATGTCCGTCTCCGATTTTCAAATCTCCTTTCCCTCGACCCCATTTCTACAAAACACATCCACTGTTGCATCTACACTGTTCCTGACTGCCTAGGGGCAACAAACAAGGATTCTTCCTCAACCCTTGGTTTCTCATCTCTGATCTCAGAAGTAACAAATGAAAACACAGAACTACACCATAAAGTCTGCTAAAGCTTTATGAAGGAAATTCACAGGCCTGCAAACCTGAGCAGTCTCCTGGGTCCTTCATTAGCTTGGCTGCAGTTCCTCCTTTTATTAGGAAAAATGCCACATTGTACAGTTTAGCCTTATCACTCTAGGTCAAGCCTTGCCATTTACAGGTCAAGCTTGGCACAGACATTGACCACTTCTAATCATGACAACCATTCTGCAAACCTATGCTGCAAAATATGACCTTAGATGCCTCAAACATCCACTGTCAGGCTTACAGCAAATTCTGGGCTAGTCTCTCCATATTTCTGAACCTTTTTCCAGGAGACCCTGGTACCCCTATAAGTCCCTTTCTACATACATGACTTCTGTTTATCAACCCCTTCCCCATTCCAACCACTCATTACACTGAACAGTAGAAGGCGGCATGTCCTTTGCCACCCAGGGCTAACTGCTGCTTTGAACCACTTGATTTAAACTGGCACACTGACCTGGGCAACAGTACACAGCTTGACATGTAACCATGCTCTTATCTTCCTACAGCCAGTTCTGAAGACTGGAAATCAGCCAGGGAAGGTGTTTTAAACACTGTCAACCTCTACCTCAATCCTGACTGCACTCCCTCCCTCCACCTCCAAGGGAGATTACAGGAAGGGCTGCTGAATCTGGCTTTTCTTGTGGGATCAGAATTGCAGACCAGGAGTCCTAATTATCTCACACTGACAGAATACACCTGCCCAGTTGAAATATTTAAGGTTCCATTTACTTCAACAGCAGGTTGTGGTTTGAGTTCTGTATCAAGAAAATCTGAAGAAAGCCATTCTGCAATTAACATAGGTGAAGTTATTAAGCGTCTCAGTACCCTCATAAAAAACACTAAATACAAAGGGTAACAAATTTAAACAAATTGTAAAAAAGCCTCAAGGAAACATCAGAATACAGACAGAGCCTATTGTATTCACAGCATCTATGTCTTAACACTGGAGACAAATGAGAGGATAACTTCATTGTTTTTCAATAGTTTTCATTGTATTTATGTATTGCCATTTCAAACAATTCATATTTCAAAACATCCTTACATATAGGCTGATAGGAATACAGTTCAAAAGTTATCCCACAGCATTCTCAACTTTAACACAAAACAGTGTTACTTATCTGAAGTCTGCATTGCCATGGCTTCTTGTTGGAAAGGCAGTCAAAGCATACCACTTTCTTCAGGGCCAAAGACCAAAGACATCACTACTATTTCAAAAAAGGCAGGCTTTTCATACTATTTTCAGATATGCAGTCTCTCCTCCCTGGCAGCTCCAGAGGTGCGTGCGCTGTATAACATCAGGAACACAGGGATCTAATAAGAGTCCCATTCTCCCCTCAGCAGTCATAAGTCAAGCTGATGTTAAATCCATGCTTTCAGCTAGACTCCAACTCCACAGAACTTCCTATTTCAGCGAGGCAGTTTCTATAGACAGTTTTAGGATGACAGAGGGCAGAATAGGACTCTGAGCACCTGCTCCTGAAATTACACAGCACATGCACCTCTGAACCTGCCAAAGAGCTGAGACTGCAAACCTGAAAATGGTATGAAAAACCTGCCTTTTTTGAAATAGTGGTGTTGTCATTGATGGCCTTTGGTCACCTGAAGAAAGCAGTATGCTGAAACATTGATGTCACCTGGCTGAAAGACTTACAGCAGGAAGAAATTTGGCTGCCCTTTCCAATAAGCAGCCATGACAATGCAAACTTAAGATAAGTAACGCTTATGTTAAAGTTGAGAACACTATGGGATAACCTTTGAACTCTATCCCTGTCAGCCTATAAAGATGTTTTGAAATATGACTTATTTTATTTATTTATTTTCATTCTCTTATATACCGTGCTATTCTGCATCAGTGCGGTTTACATTGAACAAACTGAAATTACATTGAACAGGGCATTATAACTTGGAGATAACTATTTTACAGGGAACATGGGCTATGGAGGGTTAAGTGGCTTGCCCAAGACCACAAGGAGCACCTGTGGGACTAGAAACCCCAGTCCTTCCGGCCCAAGGTTGCTGTCCTCTAGTGGGATTTGAACCCCTGATCTTCCGGCCTGAAGTACCTTGCCCCAACCACTAGGCTACTCCTCCACTCCGACTTGTTTGTAGTGGGAATATATACAATGAAAGATATTGAAAAAGCAATAGCCTGTTAGCCTGGGAGACAAATGAGAGGGGTAAGATGCAGATGCTGTAACTACAATAAGTTACAGGTTCTGTTGTCTGCATTTTGATGTCTCCTTAAGGCTTTACCATTTGTATAAATTGTTACCCTTTTTATTTGGTTTCTTCAGATTAAAACAGGGGTAGGTTAATAAACAGTGGTATCAATTGGAAGAACAGCATGCTATCAAATCTCCCAAAAAGAGAACATTCCTCTCAAAATTTTAATTTTCCACTTTATAAATGGAATGCCATACATGTTCATTCTGTGAAACTTACAATATAGACTCAATGGAAATATAAAATTCCTAGTATTGATGCAACACAAGAACATAAAATATGCCATACTGGGTCAGACCAAGGTCCATCAAGCCCAGTATCCTGTTTCCAACAGTGGCCAATCTAGGTCATACGCACCTAGCGGTATCCCCAAGAGACACAGGTTCCACAATGACTATTGGGTCAAGCATTGATATCCTGGGTCCCCTTTTAAATAATGGTTTATGGACCTTTCCTCCAGGAACTTCTCCAAACCTTTTTTAAACCCAGCTACACTAACAGCTCTTACTCCATCCTCCGGTAACAAATTCCAGAGTTCAATTACACGTTGAGTGAAAAAATATTCTCTTGTCTTAAATAGTTTACCCTGTAGCTTCATTACATGTCCCCTAGTCTTTCTATATTCTGATAGTGTAAACAATCTACGTTTACCCGTTCCACTCCATTCATTAATTTATAGACTTCTATCACATCTCCCCTCAGCCATCTCTTTTCCAGGTTGAAGAGCCCTAACCTTTGTAGCCTCTCTTCATAGGAGTAGCCTTCCATCCCCTTTACCATTTTGGTGGCTCTCCTCTGTACCTTTTCTAATAACGCTATATCCTTTTTAAGATACAGTGACCAGAATTGCACACAATATTCAAGGTGCGGTCGTACCATGGCATGATACAGAGGCATTATAATATCCTTAGTTTTATTTTCCATTCCTTTCCTTATGATACCTAGCATTCTATTTGCTTTCTTGGCCGCCGCTGCACACTGGGCCGAGGTTTTTAACATGTTATCCACCATGACGCCTAAATCTTTTTACTGGGTGGTGGTTCCCAATGTGGAACCTTGCATTGTGTAACCATAGTGTGGGTTGTTCTTTCCTAGGTGCATAACTTTGCACTTGTCCACATTAAATTTCAACTGCCATTTGGATGTCCAGTCTTCCAATTTATCCAGATCCTTCTGCAGTTTTCCACAGTCCTCTTGGGTTTTAACAACTTTAAACAGTTTTGTGTTGTCTGAAAATTTGATAACCTCACTAGTTATTCCCTTTTCCAGGTCATTTATGAATATGTCAAAAAGTAACGGACCCAGTACAGATCCCTGGGGTACTCCACTATTCACCTTTTTCCATTGGGAAAATTGGCCATTTAGCCCTACCCTCTGCTTTCTATCTTTTAACCAGTTCCTGATCCACAATAGTACACTGCCTCCTATCCCATGACTTTTTAGTTTTGCCAAAAGTCTCTGATGAGGGACCTTGTCAATGGCTTTCTGAAAGTCCATTTACACTATATCAACCGACTCACCTTAATCTACCTGTTTATTCACACCTTCAAAAAAACATCAGATTAGTAAGACAAGATCTTCCTTTTCTAAAGCCATGTTGGCTGTCTCCCATTAGGCCATGACTATCTAAATGCTGTGTAATTTTGTTGTTTATGTTTCTACCATTTTCCCCAGTACTGACATCAGGCTCACCGGTCTGTAATTTCCCGGATCACCCCTGGAACCCTTTTTAAAAATTGGCGTTACATTGGCGATCCTCCAATCTTCAGGTATTACAGATGATTTTAATGAAAGTTCACAGATTACTAATAGCAGGTCTGCAATCTCATATTTCAGTTCTTTCAACACTCTTGGATGTATACCATCCGGTCCAGGTGATTTGCTACTATTCAGTTTATCAAATAGTTGTAATACATCTTCCCAGTGTAGCGATATTTCTCTCAATTCCTCTGCAGTATCACCTTTAAATACCACTTCAGTCTTGGGTAACATCCCTATATCTTCCTCAGTAAAGACCGAAGCAAAGCATTCATTCAGTCTCTCCGCTATAGCCTTGTCTCCTCTTACTGCCCCCTTTTACCCCTCTATCATCTAATGGTCCAATTGATTCTCACAGACCTTTTGCTACGAATGTACTTGAAAAAGGTTTTATTTCGAGTTTTTGCTTCCGTAGCAAGTTCCTTCTCAAATTCTCGCTTTGCCTGCCTTATCAATGCTTTGCATTTAACTTGCCAGTGCTTGTGCCGTTTCCAGTTTTCATCGTTTGGCTCTTTTTTCCATTTCCTGAAAGATGCTTTTTTGGCAGCAACAGCCTCTCTGACCTCACCTTTAAATCATGCTGGCAGTTTTTTGGACTTTCTTACACTTGTCTTAAAGCGTGGAATACAGCTGGTCTGGGCTTCCAGGATAGCATTTTTAAACACCCCCAAGCTTGCTGTAAGTCTTTAACCTTTGCAATCGCTCCTTTTAGTTTTTTCTTAACTATATCCCTCATTTTATCATAGTCTCCTTTCGAAAGTTAAAAGGTAGTACTGTGGATTTCTTTACTATCCCTCCTCCACTAATTAAATCAAACACGATCATGCTATGATCACTACTGCCAAGTGGTCCCAACACCCTTATTTCTTGCACCAGACCTGGTGTTCCACTAAGGACTAGGTCCAGTATGGCTTCCCCTCTGGTCGGTTCATGAACCAGCTGCTCCAAGAAGCAGTCATTTATTTCAACTAGAAACTATCTCCCTAGCATGTCCTGCCATGACACTGACCCAGTCGATACCGGGGTAATTGAAATCACCAATTATTATTACTCTGCTGTGACTTTTGTTAGCTTCCTTGATTTCTTTGAGCATTTCATCATCCATTTGTTCATTCTGGCCAGGCGGTCGATAGTACACCCCCACTGCATCACCTTCCCCTTCATACATGGAATTTCACCCAAATTGCTATGAATAAAAGTTTACATGGCAAGTTGGCACAGAATGAGAATTATGTTTCCCCTCAACACTTATGCACCATTGGAATTTGCAAAATCCCACCTCACCCAATTTCACATTTCAGGGGTAAAAAAAGTGTAGTTACTCACCTATAACAGATCTCCAGAAAAAGCAGAACACAATCTTCACAGATGGGTGACATTGGCATCGACGGAGCCCTGCATGGAAACACTCCCCAGCATCCAATAGAAATGCTTTTGGAGCATCCCTCCACGCACGCATGCCTGCCCTCCAAAACTGTTCTCAGTCAGGTAAAAAAGAAAAATCCCTTGTGAAGAAAAATCCTATTCTACAACTCAGAGGAGGGTGGGTTGTGAAGACCGATTCCTGATGTTCCCAGAGATCACCTGTTACAGGTGAGTAACACTATCGCCAGGAACAAGCAGGAAAGCAGTTACTCACCTGTAACAGGTGATCTCCGGTAAGAGCAGGCATTTAGTCTTCACATATGGATATCGTCGGTACCGATGGAGCCTGCGCGGGAATGCTCCCCAGCGTACAATTAGGAAGCTTTTGGGAGCATCCCACAGCGTCTGCGTGCTGCCTTCCTGCCTTTCCCAACTGCCTCTCTCCAGTTGAGTTTAAAGCTGAGACAAAGAGAGAGAGGGAAAGAGAAAGATAGAGAGATACAACTCCTAGGGGAAGTGGGTGGGAAGTGAAGACTAAATTCCTGCTGTTCACGGAGATCATCTGTTACAGGAGAGTAACTGTGCTATTTCCAGGAACAAGCAGGAATGCAGCCTTCACATATGGGGACTCTAGCTTTAGATGCCAGGGAGAGACCCCAGAAGTTGTGTGTCCCTGTGAAAGGGCTCCACTTCCCCCCATGGATCTCTGGCATCCAACCAGGGATGGCGAGTAGGAGTTGATTAGGTATGGAACAGGTGTTGAACAGCCTGACCAAACAAGGCATCCCGGCGGGAGTCCTTGTCCAAGCAGTAATGGGCTGTGAAGGTATGAACCGAGGCCCAAGCGACTGATGTCGATAGACACAGAGTGCAGATGAGCCATTGATGCTGCCATGGCTCTCACATTGTGAGCTATGACAAAGGAAATACACTGTGCAATCCAGTTGGACAGTGTTCTCTTGGAGACTGGAAGTCCCAAATGAGAAGGATCAAAAGCAACAAAGAGTTGAGAGGACTTTCTATGTTGCTGTTTTCTTTGCAAGTAAAAGGCTAAAGCTCTTTTACAGTCCAGAGTATGAAGATTCCTTTCTGCATTAGATGCATGAGGCCTTGGAAAAAAAGACAGGCAGGTAGAACAATTGGTTTAAATGAAAAGGTGAGACCACCTTCGGCATGAAGTGTGGATGAGTCCTAAGTACTATCTTGTCATGATGGAACCTTGTATAAGGTGGATCAGCTACTAGTGCTTGCAATTCACTGATGCGGTGTGCTGATGTGATTGCAATGAGAAAGATAACTTTCCAAGAAAGGAATTTCAGTAAGGTAGTAGCTAAGGGTTCGAAAGGCAGCTTCATGAGCTGACCAAGAACCTGCTTTAGGTCCCATGGCACCGGTGGTGGCTTAATGGGAGGCTTAGTTAGAAGGCGTCTCAAATCTTGCTATAAGAGGATGGGAGGAAATAAGTTGTCCATTTAGAGGCTTGAAAGAAGCTGCAATCGCACTCAAATGGACTCTTACTCATTAGTTTAAATCCTGCATTGGATAAATGAAGGAGATACTCCAGTAATGATTCCAGAGGTATCACCTGGGGGTTAAGACCCTTCTGCGAACACCTTATGGTAAACCTTTTCCACTTGAAAGCATAAGAGCGTCTTGTGGAAGTTTTCCTGGAAGCATAAAGGATATCCTTTACTGACTGAGGGAGGTTAAGATCATGAAGATCTAGACCTTCAGCAACCAATCCCTGAGATGCAGAGATTGGGGATTGGGATGCCATAACATTCCGTCCTCTTGAGACAGGAGATTTGGAGCAGACCCTAACTCCAGGGAGGGAGCTTGAGAGAGATGTAGAAGCAGAGGGTACCACACTTGCCGTGGCCAATGTATTGCTATGAGAATCATACGGCCTCTGTCTCTCTGAAGTTTGAACAGGGTTTTGGGAATTAGGGGAATGGGCGGAAAGGCATAAAGGAAGTCTTGACCCCACTGAAGGAGGAAGGCATCCCTGGCCGGAGAGCCCTGAGCTGGAATTCTGGAACAGAACCAGGAAAGTCTGGCATTCAAGGGACTTGCAAAGTGGTCTATGTCTGGGGTTCCCCAAAATTGAAAGATCTTGGCCACCTGGTCGGCATGTAGAGAACATTCGTGTGGAAGCAGAACTTGACTGAGTCTGTCCGCCCAAGAATTTTATATGCCTGGAAGACACTGCCAGGAGATGAATCTGATGCTCTCTGGCGAGGGCCCATAGTCGCAAAGCGACAGAGAGCCTGTTCCTCCCTGCTTGTTCACATAGAACATGGCTACTTGATTGTCCGTATGAATGAGGACGGTCTTGTAGCTGAGCAGGGTGTGGAACACTCGAAGAGCAAGGAAGATTGCTCTGAGCTCCAAGAGATTGATATGTAGATGAGTCTCCTGTGCAGTCCAGGTGCCTTGGGTGGAGAGGTCTTGTAGATGATCTCCCCCACCCATTGGCGAAGCATCTGTTGTGAGAGTTGCCTGGGGTAAAGGTTGTTGAAATGGGGACCCCAGCAACAGGTTTTGAGTGGACTGCCACCATTTGAGGGACAAAATAAGGCGATCTGTGATTGCTATTTTGTCTGACAGGCACCCTGATGCCTGTGTCCATTTAGTGGATAAAGTCCACTGGGCTGCTCTCTTATGGAGGCGAGCATAAGGAACCACATGCACTAGATGCCATGTGGCTTAGTAGTTGTAACATTTCTCGATCAGTGAGGTGAGGCTTTAGCACTGCTTGAGAAGCTAACTGCACCATGCGAAGGCAACGGGCCTGAGGAAGATAGGCCCTTTCTTTTCTGGTATCCAGCAAAGCTCCTATGAACTCTAGAGACTGAGTGGGAGTTAGACTGGATTTTGGGATGTTTATGACCAGACCCAAATACTGAAGGATACGCATCGTGCAAGATAGAGAAGTCCTGGCCTGACTTTGATGGGGCTCGAATGAGCCAGTCTAAGGGAAGACGAATATCCCTAAAGTCCCACGGGTGCTCCTTGTGGTCTTGGGCAAGCCACTTAACCCTCCATAGCCCATGTTCCCTGTAAAATAGTTATCTCCAAGTTATAATACCCTGTTCAATGTAATTTCAGTTTGTTCAATGTAAACCGCACTGATGCAGAATAGCGCAGTATATAAGAGAATGTAAATAAATAAATAAAATAAATAAAAATAGAGTGCGTAGAAATGCTGCTACCACAGCTATGCATTTCGTGAACACTCTTGGTGCGGAGGCCAGGCCAAAAGGAAGCACCCTGTATTGATAGTGCTTTCCTTGGAAAAGGAACCCAAGGAACTTTGAGTTGGATGGATGAAAACATGTGTACGCATCCTTGAGATCTAGAGAACAAAGCCAATCCCGACTGAAGGTATGGCAGCAGAGTTCCCAGAGAAATCATTTTGAACTTCTCTTTGAACAGGAATTTATTCAATTCTCTGAGGTCCAAAATAGGTCTGTATCCCTGTTTTCTTTGGGATAAGGAAATAGGGGGAGTAAAACCCTGTACCCTGTTGAAGAATGGGTACTTCTTCTATTGCCCCTTGGGCGAGAAGGATGGTGACCTCCTGATCTAACAGGTTGATGAGAGAAGTCTGAGAATTGAACTGTCTTACCATTGTGGGAGGGGGCATGCACAGAAAGTGCAGCTTGTATCCCTCTTATAATGGTGTGTCCAATGCTCTGCTGTTATCTGCTCCCATCTGGGGGCAAAGTGACACAACCTTCCTGGAATGGTGGAAGGCTCTGGTCCATTGAGGGCCAGGAAGGCTAAGTTCTCTAGATGAAAGTCAAAGGCCTTGTGGAGGCTGAGACTGCTGAGACGGTTGAGGCTTAGCAGTCTTTGCTTTCCTTTGCTTAGGTGGTTGCCGACTCTTGAGCAGGCTGACTTACAGAACGTCCTTGTTGGGAATAAGAGGGATAAAACCTCTTCTTTTTTGAGGAGAAAGGTTTCTTGAAAGATTTTTCTTGCAGGATCAGCTGTGGCTTTGCACAGCCTATCCAAAGTGGAATTGTCAGCAAACTCATTGGCTTTCTCTTGCCAATTCTTGCCGAATAAATTCTCACCTGTACAAGGGATATTGCCCAGTTTGTCTTGAACCCAGAGCTCCAGATCGGATGCCTGGAACCAGGCAATTCTACGTGCACCTATGGCAATGGCAGAGGATCTACTTATGCACTCAGTCAAAAGCTGCACGATTGACAAACTTAGAAACATCTTGGGCATGCTTAACCAGTGTGAGAAAATCCTGCCTTTTGTCTTCAGGAAGGAGAGGGCTAAGGAACCTCTAAATCTCCTGCAACTTCTTTAAGGAACATTCCCATATACAAAATATAGGAACTGATCCTGGCAGAAAGCATGGAAGCCTGGAAAGTATGACGTCCAAAGGCATCTAAGGTTCTACACTCACGTCCTGGAGGATTAGAGGCATGCCTCTTTGCACTCCTGATCCTTCTCATAGCTGACTCCACCACAATGGAGTGGTGGGGAAGCTGAGTTTTCTGGAAGCCAGGACAAGGAGGGACTCGATACATGGTACCCAGTCTGCGAGAGTGAGGAGAGGTGGTAAGAGGTGTCTCCCACATTCTCAACATGAGATCATGTAAAATCTCATGGATAGGCAGGGTAGCTGCCTCCTTAGGAGCTTTGGGATATTGTAAAATTTCCAACTCCTTAGCTCTGGGCTCTGTTTCAGGAGTCACAGTAATGGACAACCCACAAGCCACCTCCCCTGATGAAATCCTGAAAGGAGATATCTTCTGGAGAAGACATCCTTCGTTTAGGAGGGGAAGGCTCCTCCGGGAGAAGTATCCCAGTACCGGCAGAGCTGTCAGAATCCTCTGAGTCCTCCGAGGATTCGAAGTACCGACTGTCTGGATGCTCTTGAAGAGCACGATACCCATACTGACTGAAGTCTGTACCAGGGATAATCGGTACCGGTGTATCAGTACCGGAAGGCATCGCATGACTGGGTGCCAGCAAAGCCGATACCGATGTCGATGCTATCAGTACCGGTACCGAGACTGGTACCGGCATCGGTGCCAGTACCGGTTGAACAGTCTGACGTGGTTCCGAGGGCGTCGATGCCGCAAGGAGAGCCGCCAGACTGCGTTCAATAGCCAGGAACCTCTGGTCTATCAACGCTGCCAATGCCTGGGTATCGGTACCAGAAGCAGCCGGTACCCCAGAGCATGGCATCAGTAGTTCTGCCGAGGTCAAGGCCTCGAGAACATCCTGGAGTCCGATAATGCTTTGGAAGCCGAAGCCTCCCGCCAGGGCAATTTTGCCGGTATGGAACCCTCAAGGGCAACGCCAGAGGCATCTTGATGCTTGGAAGGAGATCTACCCTTTGAGGACTGGCTGGACTTATGTTTAGTTACCTGAGATCCGTGGGAGGAAGACGAAGCCCTGGAAGATGTCGATGCCACAGAGGCTGCATCAGAAGGAAAAAGGGCACTGAGCTTGGCAGCTCGGTTCTGTCGACCCCTTTTGGACATCATGGCACAAGCCATACACTGAGATAGAGTGGTCAGGACTCTAAACATTTAAGACACCACTCGTGGGTGTTGGTGATGGAGATGGTACCGCCACACTTGGTGCATTTTTTAAAAACCCGAGGCGGGTTTCTCCAGTGGAGGGAATTTTGGGCCTAAGGCCCAAAATGGCGCATGCACCTGGGTAGAAAAATAAGGAATATATATATATATTTTTTTAAACAAAAGAAAAAGAGAACCGGCAGTACCGGTATAGGTCGAAGGCAGATGCGACCACAAAAAAATAAAGGAATAAATTTTCTGCGGTGACAGGAACACGACCTGCTGGCTCCGTGGAAAATGAAAAACTGGAGAGGCAGTTGGGAAAAGCGGAAAGGCAGCACGCAGGCACTGTGGGATGCTCCCAAAAGCTTCCTAATTGGATGCTGGGGAGCGTTCCCGCGCAGGCTCCGTCGGTACTAACGATATGTGAAGACTACATTCCTGCTTGTTCCTGGAGACTGCAGTCTTCAAAAGATGGGACTCACTAGCTCAGCTACCATGAAGGAAAAAAGCGTAGTTGCTGATCTGTAACAGGTGATCTCCAGGGACAGCAGGAATCAGTCCACACATATGGATGACGTCTGCACTGACTGAACTCCTATGGAAGCACTTCCCCAGCTTTCAAAGAAAGCCTTTGGGAGATGTCACCACACGTGTGGTCCCCTTCCCACCTAAGGGTGCCATCTTATATGACACAGCTAGAGCCAACAAAAGATGGCAAATACTGTACAGCAACTCCAAGGGAAGGAGGGAGGGTTGCGAGAACTGAAACCTGCTGTCCCTGGAGAACACCTGTTTCAGATAAGTAATTACGCTTCCTCAGAAACAAGAAGTCAGTGCTCACATATAGGACTCCCTAGCTACAGGCTACTGAGAACCTGTGGAAAAACATGGCCAGCCGTGAGCAGCACAAGCGAGACTGAGGAAAAGACTAAGGACCCCAGTGTCCAGGGAGAGCCATGGCTCCGGTAGCCTGAGCAAGAAGGGTCAGAGTTGCCTAAACCCTGAACAGATTACGGAGTACAGCCTGGCTGAAAGTGCTGTCCTGTCAGGACTCCCTATCCAGGCAGTAGTGAGCTGTAGGTGTGAACTGAGGACCAGGTGGCGGCCGAGCAGATGTCTGCCATAGAGACCAAGCATAGGCTTGCAACAGAGGTTGTCATAACCCAGATGTCCTCTGCGACCCAGCGCGCCAAGAGCCCAGCCTGATCGTGGGCGAAGGCAATGCAGTCTGCCACAGAGGTGGACAGGGTCCACTTGGAAATAGCCTCCCACAGTTGAGGTTGCAGGAAACAAAAAGCTGTGAGGCGCTGCGGTGACCCTGGGTACAATGCAGGAAAGGGCCCTCTTCAGAGTATTTATTTATTTACATTCTCTGGAGAATGGCCACTGCCTTGTCAGTATGGGGCCATGGAAAGGAAGGGGGCACCACCTCCTGGTTGAAGTGGAAGGCGGATACCACCTTCTGAAGGAATTTAGAGTGGATGTAAGTTGGCATGGCCAGCAAAGGACTGAAGCTCACTGACTGTGGACAGTGGTGAGTGCCACCACAAAGACAACCTTCCAGGATGAAACGCAAATAGCAGGTAATCAGAGGTTCAAAAGGTGGCTTGGTGAGCTGCATCAGAAACATGCTGCAGTCCCATTCCACTGGGGTGGGCAGGCGGATGGGAGGCTTAAGCAAGCAGAAGGCCCTGCATAAATTGGGTAATGAGTTGTGCAAGAAAGGTTTGCCTTCTATGGAATGATGGTGTACGGAGAACATGCTCAGGTACATTCTGATAGTGATGGACTTGAGTCCAGTTTGTGAAAGGTAAAGCAAGTACTGTAGCACCATATGCACCTGGTAAGAGAATGGATCAACCCATTACTCTACACACCATACTGAGAATCTGCCCCATTTGAAGGTGTAGTCCTGCCTTGTGGAGTTTTTCCGAGAGGCCAGGAGGACTTCCTTCACCTCTCTTCGGAGGTTGAAGGATGCTAAGGCTACCCATTCAGCAGCCATGCTGTTAAAAGGGACCCGAGGTTGGGGTGAAGGGAGCCCTCCTCCTGGGTCAGTAGCCTCGGGGAATTCCTCAGAGGGACCAGGAGCTCTGTCGAGAGGGGAAATAAAGGCTGCCTGGGCCACTGCAGGGCCACCAAGATCATGGAGGCCTAGTCCTGCAGTATCTTGAAAAAGGGTTTGAGCAATTAGTGGCATGGGAGGGAAAACGTAAACGTACAGCAGGCCTTCCAACCACAAGATGAGGCAGGCATCTGCCACTCCCTGGGATGAATGCAGTTGGGGATAGCAGAAGTGGGGCAGCTAAGCATTGGTTGACTGGCAAAGAGGTCCAGACTTGGGATTTCCCCAGAGTAAGAGCTGCTGTGCCACCCTAGAATTTAGTTGCCATTCGTGCGGCTGGAGGACCCTGCTCAGCCAGTCTGGTAAGGCAATGTCTTGGCCTGGAAGGTATACCACCTTGAGAAGCATTCCTTGTCCAATTGTGTAAGAACAGACTGCTACTGTCTCCAGAGGCACAAAAACCCTGTGCCTCCCCTGCTTGCTCAGATAGAACATTGCGACCTAGTTGTCTGTTTGGACTAGCACAGACTGGTTCTGCAGGCAGTGGTGGTAAGCCTTGATCACCAGAAAAATGGCCTTGCGCTCCAGCAAGCTGATCTGTTGCTGCCTCTCCACTAAGGACCAGTTGCCTTGCATGCACAGTTCCTCACAGTGGGCACCGCAGCCCAGTAGGAACATGTCTGGTGAGGATCCTCTAGGGATTTGGGGACTGGAAGGGCATGCCCTCCTGCAGGTGCTCTGTGCCCTGCCATCAGTCAAGTGACTCTGCTAGCTGACGGACACTAAGACCCTGTCCCAGAGTTTGCCGGTGGCTGAAGTACACTGAGCAGAGACACCACTGGGCTGCCTGCATGTGGAGGTAGGCATTGGGAACCACAAACTGGATGCCATGTGGCCCAGTAGGTGGAGCATGGACCATGCTGACACTGATGGCATTGCACCTTGGTGGTCAGGGCCCTGAAGCAATCTGTCCTGGCCAAGGGAAGAAAGAAGCTCAACTGAACACTTCAGGCCAGGGCCTATAAACTTCAAGTCCTGCATTGGAGTGAGGGGAGACTTCGGGTGGTATATCATGAACCCCAAATGCTGCAGGACCTTGATGGTGCAGGCTGTGGTCTGTTGCACCTTGGTGGTCGTGTCCCCCTTTACAAGCCAGTCATCCAGGTATGGGAAGACAAAGGCCCCTGGGGGGACTGATGTAGGCAGCCAACACTGCCAGGCATTTGATGCACACTCTTGGTGTGGAGCTAGACCGAAGGGTAGTACCCTGTGTACTGGTAGTGGTTGCCCCCAACCATGAGTGCTGCCTGTGACTGGGATGAATAAGGGATGTGAGTGCAGGAATCCTTTAGGTCTAAGGAACATAGCCAATCTACCAGCTGGAGAAGTAGGGCAGCAATGTTCCAAGGGAGAGCATCTTGAACTTCTCCTGCACCAGGAACCCTGAAGGTGGAGGGGTACTGGTTCCACAGCTGTCCCTGAGGCTTAGGTGTTCCTGCAGTAGCAGAACCTGGTGCAGGGGACTCAGAGGGCACTCTCCTGAAAAGAAAGGGGGAAGCATCCAGTCCCAGTGAAGGAGGTAGCCTTCTGACCACCTGGAGGGCTCAGGTGTCAGTGGTTATGGCTGGCCACTGGTGGATAAAGTGGATCAGACGCTCCCCTGTTGGTAGCTGCTCCTCCCTGAGAGGAGAGGCTATGCTCAGAGAGTCAAAACTGCAACCCAGCCTGGGGCAGGAGCCAGTGTTTGGGGGCTTAGAGCCCTTAGGCTTGACCACCTTGGTCCGCTCTCTTGCACTGGTGACCCTGCTGCAGGGTTGGGGGGCCTGGTATTGGGGGATAGCCTCAGTAAGGCTGGCCTTTTCTATGAAAGGAGGGCCTCTTCCCCAATGGTTTCTTCTTGGGAAGGGTGGAGGTCTTCCTAGAGAGCAGAGTCCTCATGATGAACTGTCGTCTCAATCTCCACCGCCTTATCTTCCATCAGTTTGCTGAATAGGTTTTTACTGAGGGGGGAGGGGACATCAAGGAGCTTCTCCTGGACCCACTACTCAAGGTCTGAGTGGAGACAGGCCTGGCATTGGCACAAATGCCTGCAGCCATCACCCTTGCACTGAACTCAAAGCCATCACAGGCAGCTCAAGAAATGTACTTCTAGCACTACTATGCACTTTGTGAGGGTTTGGAATTGCTGAAGGTGATCTCCACTGAGACTCGACAAAAAGCCTGTGAGTTCTTTCACTAGGTCCCAGAGACATGTTGATAGGTGCAATGCTGGGTTGCCAAATCAAAGCTTAAGGACATCAAGGGTGCAGGACTCCCTGCTCAGGGTCAGAGAGGAACAAGTCTTCAGGCTTTTCTGCTGGCGCACGTCAACTACCACCAAAAAGGTGTGTGGGAGTTGCACTTTCTGAAAGCCAGGGCCCCACTAGACTCTGTATATGGTGTCGAGGTGTTGGTTAACTATAGGCCAGTGTCTCCCACATCCGAAGGAGTTGCCTGAGAATGGCAGGGACAGGGACCATCAGGGCTTCCTTAGGTGGAGTCTCATATTGGAGGATTTGAAGCTCCTCCATGCAAGGGTCCTCCTCTGACTCAGTGGTGATAGACAAGGCTTTCACCATGTCCTGGACAAACTTGAGGAATGTGTCATCTCAGGTGGAGAGTGGCACCGCAATGCTGGGGGGAGATGGGTCCAAAGGGAGATCAGTGTTTACGCGGCTTTGGGGAAGTCTCATCTTCTGACTCCCAATCTGAGTAGTCTGTTGAGGACTCTAGACTGGACAGCACTTGAGACATCAGGACCTCTGACCCACAGTAGTTGCTTGGCTGGAGCCATAAGCACTTGCCTGGAGAATCTTAGTCCTGAAGACTGGGAGCGGGATTGAGAACCTTGCTGGGGATCAATTCAAGGCTCGAGGATAGTCTCAACAGCCCAGGGAATCCTCAAGGTTGAGATCCCTGGGGTCTCAGCACAAGCACTGGTGGAACCAGGCAGACGCTTGCTGCGAGGCAAGAAAGGCAGTGACACTGTACCCCTATGCAATCATCCTGGCTTCCCACTCAGGAGTCACAGCATTCAACATGGACACCAGGGTGACCAGGCCCAGTGTTGGTGAGGAAAGGGAGTCTGACAGGATAGGCCTCAGGAGTCCATGATTTGTCACCGGAGGCCTCAACATCTGTTCTGGGCACCTTTGCCAGCTACTCCAACTCCTCCGATACCTCTCTGGGGACGGGGCTATGGGACCTGGCATGGGACTTACCATGTGTCCGATTCCCAGGATGAGGTCCCTTGAGGATTTCTTCTTGTGCTCACACTCTGGGAACACTTGTCTGAGTGTCTGTGGACCAGGTCGGGTGCCGCAGGGGCTTTACACTGAGGATCTGTGTGGGGCCTTAGTGTGAGGTTGCCAGGGATACTGGGGCAGAATCTGAACCGTGGAAGATGTCTTGCTTCTCCCAATGACTCTGGGTGACCTTGGAGAACATCTTTTTGTACAGGGTGCAAACCTCTGGGTCGTGAGCGGCACCTAGACACCAGAGGCAGCAGTCGTGTGTATCAATTAGGGACATGTTTTGTGCACTGATCACACTTCTTGAACCCACTGGGGCAAAAAGGACCCCGGTGAAGTCAAAGACCCTCATCGCAGCCAGCAGTTAAAAGGCACAAAACCGCACTGATGGAAAAAAAAAAAAGCTGTTCAACACTAGATAGGACAGGAGGGCTCAGATATGGAAAAGGGACCAGTGATAACCAAAAGGGGGCAGTTTTATGCACAAATATCAACTTTTTTACCGTGAAAGACGGACAGACATCTGCTGGGCTCCATGGAAAAAGGGAGACTGAGTAAGATGGCATCCTTAGGCAGGAAGGGGGCCACACATGAGTGGTGGCATCTCCCAAAGGCTTTTTCTTTGCAAGTTGAGCAGATGCTTCCGCAGGGGCTCCGTCGGTGCAGACATAACCCATATATAAGAACTGACTTCCTGCTTCTTCCTGGAGAATGAAGTCATTACCAATGGAGAGGAACCCTGAACCATAAAGAAGGGCAAAGCAGGGCTCCATCAGACTCAACCTCATGGGCACACTTGTTTGAGGTAGCTGGCCACAAAGGACTGTGGGAGGAGGTGTCACATTCCAAAACAGTGTTGTAAAATGGCTTGGCCAAACTGGCATCACTACTAGAATCTGTCGAGGCAGTAATGGGTAGCAAAGGTATGAACTGAAGACCATGTAGCCACTCAGCAAATCTCAGATGGACACAGCATAGGTTGGCCACCGTGGGAGCCATAGCTCAGACATTATGGGCAGTGACATGCCTGTGTAGGGAACGTCAGACTTGTGCACAGGCAAAAAGATATTCAGTCAGCAAACTAGTTAGAGTTTGCTTGGTGACTGGGAGACCCAGGTGGCTAGGGTCAAAGGGGACAAAGCTGTGAGGATCGACAATGACCCTTAGTCCTGTCAAGATAAAAGACAAGAACCCTTTTGCAACTAAGGGGATGTACTGATGCTTCTGCCCTAGAATGGAGGTCTAAGAAAAAAGGATGGAAGAGAAATGGACTGATTAAGGTGGAAAGGAGAAGCCACCTTCGGAAGGAATTTAAGGTGATTCTCTGGACACATCCCATCATGGCGCAAGTGAGCGTACAGAGCATAGTCCAGAGCTTGTAACTCACTGACACGACAGAGGTAAAAGCAATTAGAGAGAACCTTCGAAGTGAGGAGCTTTAGCGAAGCTGTAGCCAGGGGCTCAAAAGGGAGTCTGAGCAGTTGTGCTAAGACAACATTGAGATCCCAGGCTACTGTTGGTAGTCAGACTGGCGGTCTTGTTAAAAGAAGGCCGCACATGAAGCATGTTATGAGTAGATGTGAGGAAATAGGTTGGTTGATCAGCAACCAGACCATGAGGCGCCAAAATGGCACTACGGTGGACTGTTAAGTCTCTAGTCCAGATGTGGATAGATGAAGGATATTGAAGAAGTGGTTCCACTGAACAAGCGAATGGGTTGAGAGCTCTCTGGGAACAGAGGGAAAAACCTATGCCATTTAAAAGGTGTATGTATGCTTAGTGGAATCTTTTCTGGAAACTATTAAGATCTGTTATGTCTTCTGGAAGGTGGAGGCGAGGAGAGACGAAGTGTTCAGCAGCCATGCTGCAACCACACTGTTTTGAGGCTGGGGTGAAGGAGGGTCCCGTGTCAGCTGAAGGAGTAGGAGACACCAAGGATGACTGGGCCAGAATGGGGCAATGAATCATCCACCCGTTGTAATATTTTAGAGGGTTTCAAAATTCGTGGAATTTGGTGTGGGGGGGGGGGGGGCAATGCATAGAGCAGGCCCCTGACCCAAATGGAGTAGAAAAGCATCTGAGGCTGTGCTCTATGGCAATTGCACTTTGGAAGAGAAGTGAGGGAGTTGAGCATTCACTGGATTGGCAAAAAGATAGATGCTGGGAGTCCCCAATAATCTAAGCAAGCGTTGTGCTGTGTCCTGATGAAGCATCCACTTGTGTAGTCGAAGGATACAGCTGAGATAAACTGCTCAAGGAATAATCCAATGAGCTATTGCAAATGTCCAGAGACTGATCACCTCCTTGCAAAAGAGGCAAGATCTGCAATCCAATAAGTCAGTGTGTGTGTAATGGAGCTGTGGAACTTAAGGGCCTCGAAGGCCTCAGCATTACTGCCACCAGGATTGTGGCCAGACTCCTCTCGATAGCTTGGACATGGTCATCAAGGGAGACTGAAGTTGACTAGGAGGATTCAAGGATCAAGTCCTGTGCTACCATCCCAGAATATGGTACCCAGACTCCACTGAGGAAAAGGCCTTGGAAACATCTAGCCCCTTTAATGCTTTGGAGGAAGTAAACTCCTGCCAGGGCTGTTTTGCAGGTTGCTCTGTGTCTGGGTCACCTGAAGCAAAGTGTCTATGTCGATGCAGAGTATTGGAGTCAGATGCAGACACCCATGACCCCTTGTTAGCTGATGCCAGTGTTGAGGTCTGATATCTTTTCTGCCGTAAGGTTAAACCTATGCTTGCTGCCATGTTTGGACTTCAAGGCATGGGAACTATATGACCACCGTGATGGTGTGGAGGCCATTGACGAGTGTGCCAAAGCTGCAGAGTCTGATGGAAGCAGCTTTCCCTGTTCCTGATTCTTAAGTCCCCTCTGGGTCATTTGCTGACAGAGTGGGCAAGCCAAAGCATCATGGTCAGGGCCCAAACATTTTAAGCACCAGTTGTGCTTATCTGTTGCAGAGAGAGTATTTCAGCATTTTTTACATTTTTTAAAACCAGTGTGGCTTTTTCATTGTAATAAAAACCAGAGGCAAAATCAAAAAAGGGCAATGGTGGCTAAACACCCTGAAAAATAAACTTTTGAAAAGAGGTGGCACCAGAATGTTACAATACCACTCCGGTTTGACAGGAAGGCAAGCACAAAGAACCAAAAAGCACTATTTTTTTTTTTTTCCACACAGTAGGGTTAGGACAAGGTCCTGATGGTTCCGTTGGGGGGGGGGGGGGGGAGAAACGACAACTGAGGAGATCTGTTGGGAAGACAAAAGCAAGCACATATGTGCTCCCAAAAGCATTCCTAATGGATGCCGGTGAGTGTTCCCACACAGGGCTCCATCAATGCAGACATAACCCATCTGTGAAGACTACATTCCTGCTTGTTCCTGGAGATAGTTATTCTCTTTTAAGAAGATATGAAATACAAACCTTCCCACCCTTTTTATTAAATTTATGCAGATATGTTGAAAAATGTAAGGACAGCTGATCCATCTCCTTCACAGCAATTTATAGGTTAAATTTGTGCCACTGATTAAACTCAATGAATGCCTCTGATCCAGGGACTTCAATCCCTGTAGTGTGGCAAAAAGCCAATCCCCCTTCGAAAGCAGAACTATCAAGAGTGGAGCAGCAGCAGCTGCCTAACTGGACATAATAGGCAGAACTAGGGAAGCCAGAATTCAAATTCTGTTTCTCCCACTAACACTCCCTGTCACTCTGGGCAAGTGACTTCACCCTCCATTTCCTTAAGTACAATTTAGATTGTAAGCCCTTTAGAAAGGGAAATGACTACAGTATCTGAACTGTTGTTCATCTAAGTATAAATTTGTAAAGGCAAGTAATAAATCTAAATAGGTCAACAGTACTTACACTATTTTTTTTCCAAAGTTCTGCTATTAATGCCTCACCTGTTCTTTGGTCTGGGCTTTCTGTACATAGTCTCGTCCCACCTTGATACGTGGCATGAGAATTCCCCGAGTAAAATCATTTATATTAATACCCAAGAGATGGCACACTTTCTGAGCAGCTGCACAAATCAAAAAAATAAAATATGATTATACTGTATACCATTTAAATTAGCAGTGTCACTGTTCAAGTTCTTCCAAATATCCTTAGAGACTAAGTATTACCTCCTTTAGTTTTTGGCTGGTTCTACTATCACAAGGAGACACTTAAGTGGGAAGAGGGCAATAAGGAGAGACAATTACACTGAAAACTCCTAGAAACTGCATAATGAAATACATGTTAATTTCATACTAAAGCTTGCCCTCCAGTGAGGAATCTAGCTATGGTTGTACAATGCAAAGGTTTAATTAAAAGCTTTTATAGCATGTTTGACAGACTAGCAATATCTTGTAACCTCCTAATGGGCATTACAGGCATTCTTCCTAGATGCAATATTACCTGTGTTATCTGGCATAGAGGCCTGGTCTGTATTGCGCTCTTTCTTGAAGATGACATTGCCCAGCTGGAGAACAGCAGAAACTACTCTCAGCAAACCTGAATTTTAAGTGGGGAAAAGCATTAAAAGGTGGTGCTAGATAGAGACCTTTTGCCCTTATCTGTAACAATGCATTTTTACAAGTCCTGAGGCACTAAGTCCATAATGAGCTACAAAACCAAATCTGGATTTTTATTTATTTTTTAAGACAATGATAGAAAAATTCTAGCAGATCCGTGAAGTCAGTTGTAAGTTATGCATAAGACTCTGCATCCATAAAAGAAATTTCACAAAAATGCACTTGGTACAGTTGTGCATACTGTGATTAAGGGCAAGGCCTCTCTGGCAAATTACCTCCACCCTCCCAAAGAGATATCAGTTTTTCTACTCATCTGACTTGTCAGCTCAAAGCACCTATTAAAATATTATAGCAACAATGATAAAACAAATGCAAATCATACATTTAAGAAATGTTAGTTATCAGTTATACCCATTGAGAGGACAAGAGGGACATTTTTCACCACAGGGTATTTTCATCAGCATCTCCAAACAGATTTGCAGTTCATTGACAAGCAAACAAAACTCCAAGAATGCAAAACTGGGAACACATTCTTTTAGCTGCTGGAGCTGCAGAACCAGAGTGTACACACAGCTACACCCCTCTCCAGGGTTCAAGACCTGAGGACAGGGGTGGAGCTAAAAGTAGTAATGCCCTTCATATTGGTCGAGGTATCCCTACTCCCTTGAAAACATTAAGTACCTCACCAATAGTAAGATACATACAGCAGTCTAATAAAAAAAAGATGGGCCTATCCAGTCTTTTTACCAAGTGTCACGGATGATTTCTGGAGACTATAATGGCTGACCCGGAAGAGCAAAGCAGCAGACATATAAAGGAGCCTTCAGGAACATAGTAGAGAAGTTCCATTTCTAGTCTGGCAACTTCTGTACTGCCTTACGAGAATCATCTGGAAGGGAAGCACCACCCTAGAACTAGAAGTGACTATAGCCAAGGACCAGCCCTCCAGTGATGCAATAATCCTCTTACTGAATCCAGGGGCAAGCACTCAGGAGGGAAGTGTTAGGTTAGCTTAGCTGTTGGAGCCCCACATAGGAAAGTGTGGGGCGTTACGTAGGTTCTGAAATCCAAATTTAGGTTTTTAGGTAGAAGTCTAGAACTGCCAGGGTAGCAGTCTCAGAAATGCTCCTCTGCACGGCCCAAGCAGCAGGCAGAGCTTCAGAGTCACAATATATGTATAAAATGGTGGTGTAGGGAGGAATTTAGGTTTGTTAAAACTGAGTATCATTCTGTCAAGAATATTCTGAAAAAATGGACTCCACACCTTAACCAAAATGGCACCAGGCTGGGGGCAGAGCCAGCAAAAGATCAGCATGGCCACTTAAGAGACTCTCTCCCGCAGACCCAGTCAATTAACCCTGCCCTATCGTCTGATAGGAAAGCAGAGCCTGTGGAGGCTGCCCTCCACTAAGAGAATATGGCTAGCAGCAAACAAACCTGAATGGACTTTGTGAACGCACAAGGAACTGGTACAAAAAGAACAAAAATCAGACCCATTGTCCCCACACAAGATGGTGTCGCAACATTTATTTATTTGTTTCTTCTATACTGCGCTATTTATCATCAGTGCGGTTTACAGGCAACACATTTGTGCAGTGTAGCAAGGTCTACACTAGACTTACAAAAAACGGGGTATATTATACAGGGCTAACAGGTAAACTATGTACAAGTTGGTGGCAACAAGTTATACGTGCAGCTCGGCATTATTTACAGAACAGTGTAACTATTTACATTCTAGCTGTATGTCACAGGGTAGTGGACAGTTCATTATCTACGGTAGGGTTGGATATACACAGGGCAGGGGTTTCAAAGGGGTGGGGCTCACTTAGGTGATCTGAAGGTATGTGAGGTGGGTACTCTGGGGGTGCTGGCTTGGGCTCGGGGTGTGGGTGGCTGTGAGATGTCATCTGAGTCAGAAAAGCACTGGAGAAACAGATGGTGCTTCCGTGCCTTTCTAAACTGGGGGAGGTTGATGGCCCGGATGTCCGGTGGCAGGGCGTTCCAGCAGGAAGGTGCATAGAGTGCGAAGGCTCGGTTTCTCGTGGCCTGAGAGCATTTGGTGATCGCTCTCGGGAGTAGCAGAGTGTTGGTGGCAGCTGATCTCCTCAACCTGTTCGGGGGGTGGTCTGGACAAGCTCTGTGAGGGAAGTGGATGTGCACTTGTTGATGGCTTTGTATGTCATCGATCGTTAAGGTCTTGAAGGAGATCCTGCAGTGCACCAGGAGCCAATGCAGATGTTTGAGAACTGGGGTGATATGGTCCTTCCTGGAAGCTCCATGCAGGATTCTGGCTGCTGCATTCATTGCGAGCTGCAGGGGATTCAACGAGCTCTTTGGAAGGCCGTGCAGTGTTGCATTAGCATAGTCAAAGTGCGGCATTACTAGTGCTTGATAGACTGTTTGGAAGTCTTCCGGCTCTAGCAGCCATCTCATGTGGCGCAGCATCCAAATTTTGTGGTATATCGCCTTTACCATATTGCCTATCTGGCCAGTCATGTTAAGATGTTGGTCCAGCGTGACACCAAGGTATCGGTATTGTGGGCTTGCTGAGCTCTGCATCACGTACCTTCAGTGAAGAAGGTGGAGTGAATGCCTGGTTCTTGCTGATGAAGAGGACCTCCATCTTCTTGAAATTTATTTTGAGTTTGTGTGTGTAGCACATCTGTGACCACATCGAAGCAAGTGGACAGCCGAGAGAGGTCTGTATGCTCGGTAGAGATTGGTGTGTACATCAAAACGTCATCAGCATATATTAGGCAATTGATGTTGAAGGATCGGATAAGGGCGCAGATGGGTTGCATGTAAAACATTGAATAGGACTGAGAGTGATGATCCTTGTGGCACACCCTTCTCTTGTGGGAAGGGTGTGGAGGCGCCAGAACGGACATGCTGCCATCTGTCGGTCAGGTATGATGCACACCAGGCCAGTGCAGTGCCGTGGACTCCCTTCTCGCTGAGGCGAGATAGGAGTGATTTGTGGCTGACAGAGTCGAAAGCAGCAGCAATGTCCAAGACGACAAAAGCAAAACCTTGTCTAATATTGTCCAATCCTATGGTTAGTGTACTGAATAAGGTGGTCAGCAGAGTTTCTATGCCGTGTGCCTCCCGGAATCCATGCTGGCAGCGGTTGAGGGGTGCATTTGTCTCAATATGATGGTTCAGTTGGCGTTGAACTCTTTTCCATAATTTTAGCTAGGAGCGGGATGCTTGAGATTGGCCTATAAGAGTCCATCTT
Organism: Ichthyophis bannanicus; assembly: GCA_033557465.1. NCBI lineage: Eukaryota > Metazoa > Chordata > Amphibia > Gymnophiona > Ichthyophiidae > Ichthyophis > Ichthyophis bannanicus. Next base: position 1,111,543,063 of record CM066031.1, read on the forward strand.
TGCAGGGTCCAATCTATTATTTTTTAGCAGCAGTCTGATGGCTGTTTCATGCTTTGGGGGAAGGTTCCGGTCAAGAATGATAGACCTATAAGTTTGGTCAGGAATGGGCTGAGGTCAGCATGCAGAGCTTTTATCCAGAATGCTGGACAGGGGTCATTTGGTGCTGTGGTGGCTTAATGGGGGGCTTAGTTAAAAGAACGACTCTCATAAATCTCGCTGTGAGGATGAGAGGAAATAGGTTGTCCATTTAGAGGCTTGAAAGAAGCTGCAATAGCACTCGAACTCACTGAATTGGTCTTACGCCCTGCATTAGACAAATGAAGGAGATACTCCAGTAATGATTCCAGAGGTATCGCAAGAGGGTTAAGACCCTTCTGTGAGCACCATATGGTAAATCTTTTCCACTTGAAAGCATAAGAGCGTCTTGTGGAAGGCTTCCTGGACCCATAAAGGATATCCTTTACCTGCTAAGAAAGGTTAAGACTGTGAAGTTCTAGGCTTTCAGCAACCAGGCCCTGAGATGCAGAGACTGGGGATTGGGATGCCACAGCATCCCGTCCTCCTGAGAAAGGAGATTTGGAGCAGATCCTAACTCCAGAGGTGGAGCTTGAGAGAGATATAGGAGCAGAGGGTACCACATTTGCCGTGGCCAACATGGAGCTATGAGAATCATATGATCTCTGTCTCTGTGAAGCTTGAGCAGGGTTTTGGGAATTAGGGGAATGGGTGGAAAGGCATACAGGAAGTCCTGACCCCAATGGAGGAGGAAAACATCCCTGGCCTGACAACCCTGAGCCGGAATTCTGGAACAGAACCAGGGAAAGTTTGGTGTTCAGCGGACTGGCAAAGAGGTCTATGTCCGGGGTTCCCCAAATTTGAAAACAAAACAAAACAAAACAAAACAAAAAAAAAAACAACTTTGTCCACCTGGTCTGCATGGAGAGACCATTTGTGTGGAAGCAGAACTCAACTGAGTGTCTGCCCAAGAGTTTTGAATGCCTGGAAGATACACCGCAAGGAGATGAATCTGATGCTCTCTGGCGAGGGCCCATAGTCGCAAAACTTTGTTGCGGAGCGACAGAGAGCCTGTTCCATCCTGCTTGTTCACATAGAACATGGCTACTTGATTGTCTGAACTAGGACAGTCTTGCAGATGAGCTGGGTGTGGAATACTCGAAGAACAAGGAAGATTGCTCCGAGTTCCAGGAGATTGATGTGTAGATAGGTCTCTTGTGGAGTCCAGATGCCCTGGGTAGAGAGGCCTTGCATGTGGGCTCCCCAACCCACTTGTGAGGCATCTGTTAGAGTGGCTTGGGGTGGGGGTTGCTGAAAAGGAGACCCCACCAAAAGGTTTTGGGGTGAATGCCACCATTGGAGAGACAAAATAAGGTGGATCTGAGTTTGCTATTTCGTCTGACAGGCAACCTGACGCCTGAGTCCATTGAGTGGATAAAGTCCACTGGGCTGCCCTCATATGGAGGTGAGCATAAGGAACCACATGCACGGTGGATGCCATGTGGCCTAGCAATTGTAACATTTCCCGAGCAGTGAGGTAAGGTTTCAGCACTGCTTGGAAGCTAACTGCACAATGCGATGGCAGCGGGGCTGTGGAAGGTAGGCCATTGTCTGGTATCCAGCAGAGCTCCTACAAACTCTAGGGACTGAGTGGGAGCAAGGTTGGATTTTTGGAAGTTTATAACAAGTCCCAAATACTGAAGGATGCGCATTGTGCGAGAGCGAGCAACCATGGCCTCTGGCTCTGAAGGGGCTTGAATGAGCCAGTCGTCTAAGGGAAGACGAATATTCCAAGGGTGCAGAGAAGTGCTGCCACCACAGCCATGCATTTTGTGAACACCCTTGGTACAGAGGCCAGGCCAAAAGGAAGAACCCTGTATTGGTAGTGCTTCCCTTGAAACAGAAAGTGAAGGAACTTTCGGTGAGTTGGATGGATGAGAACATGAGTGTATGCATCCTTGAGATCTAGAGAAGAAAGCCAATCCTGACTCTGAAGGTATGGCAGCAGAGTTCCTAGAGAAATCATTTTGAACTTCTCTTTGAACAGGAATTTGTTCAATTCTCTGAGGTCTAAGACGGGTCTGTGTCCTCCTGTTTTCTTTGGAATAAGGAAATAGGGGGAGTAAAACCCTGTGCCCAGTTGGGGAATGGGTACCTCTTCTATTGCCCCTTGGGCAATTAGCACAGTGACCTCTTGACCGAACTGGTCATTGAGAGAGGTCTAAGAATTGAACTGTCTTACCATTGTAGGAGGGGGCATGCTGAGGAAATGAAGCTTGTACCCCTCTCTTACAATAAACAGTCCAATTTTCTGCTGTTATCTGACCCCATCTGGGGGCAAAATGACAACCTTCCTTGGATGGTGGAGGGTCCTGGGCTGTTGAGGGCCAGGAAGGCAAAGTTCTCTAGATAGGAGCCAAAGTCCCTGTGGAGGCTGAATCTGCTGAGCCAGTTGAGGCTTAGCACCTTTTGTCTTTCTTTGCCTAGGTTGTTGCTGCTGTCCCTTTTGGGCAGACTGACCTAAGCAATGCCCCTGTTGGGTATAGGAGGGATAAAACCTCTTACTGAAGAATGGTTTCTTAGAGGATTTTTTCCTCGCAGGGTCAGCTGTAGATTTAGACAATCTATCCAGAGTGATATTGCCAGCATCTATCTCATTAGCTTTTTCCTGCCAATTCTTGCCAAAGATTTTCTCCTGTGCAAGGAATATTCCCTAGTTTATCCTGTACCCAAATTTCCAAGTCAGATGCCTGGAGCCAGGCAACCCTACTTGCACCTATGGCAATAGCAGAGGTTCTGCTTATGCACTCAAAGCAGTCAGAGGCTGCATGATTCACAAACTTGGAAACATTCTGAGCATGTTTGACAAGGGCGAGGAAATCCTGTCTCTTATCAGGAAGGAGAGGGCTCATAAGCTCTAAATCTCCTGTGAACTCCTTAACGAACATTCCCATATATAAGATATAGGAACTGATCCTAGCAGAAAGCATGGAAGCCTGGAAGGTTCGACGTCCAAAGGCATCAAGAGTCCTACACTCACATCCTGGAGAATTAGATGCATGCCTTTTTGCACTCTTGATCCTTCTCATAGCTGATTCCACCACCATGGAATGGTGGTAGCTGAGTCTTCTGAAACCCAGGACAAGGAGGAACTCGATACATGATGTTGAGTCTTCGAGAGTGAGGAGATGTGGTTAGAGGTGTTTCCCACATCTTTAACATGAGATCATGCAAGATCTCATGAATAGGTAAGGTAGCTGCCTCCTTGGAAGCTTTAGGGTATTGCAGGATTTCTAATTCCTTTGCCCTAGGCTCTTTTTCAGGATCCACTGTGATGGAAAGACCGAGCCACATCTCGGATAAAATCCTGAAAGGACATATCCTCTGGTGGAGACATCCTATGCTGAGGAGAAGAGGAATCCTCAGGAAGAAGTACTCTGGTATCGGCAGAGCTTTCAGAGTCTTCAGAATCATCCGAGGATTCGAAGTGTCTCTTATCCGGGTGATCGTGCAAAGGCACGGTACCGGTATTGATCTAAGTCGGCATCGAAGTGGTCCGGTACTGACTTGTCGATACCGGATGGATACACATGACTATCACGGTAGAATACCTGCCAAAGTCGATGCAGCGGTGCCGGCACTGGAGTCGGTGCCGGTACCAGTTGAATTGTCTGAAGCGGTTTCAGAGGCATCGAGGCTGTGAGAAGAGCCGCCAGACTGCGTTCAATAGCCAAGAATCTCTGGTCTATCGACACTGTTGATGCTTGGGTATCGGTACTGGATGAAGCGGCCGGTACCCCAGAGCATGGCACCAGTAGTTCTGCCGAGGTTGAAGCCTCAAGAACATCCTAGAGCCCCGTTAGTGCTTTGGAAGCCGAAGCCTCCTGCCGGGGAAATTTTGCCGGTGAAAGTCCCTCAAAGGCAACGCCAGAGGCATCTTGCTGTCTAGAAGGAGATCTACCCTTTGAGGACCGGCTAGATTTATGTTTAGTTACCTGAGATCCATGGGAGGAAGACGAAGCCCTGGAAGACGATGCCATGGAGGAGGGAAAAAGGGTGCTAATCTTAGCAGCTTGGTTCTGCCGGCCCCTTTTTGACATCATCCCACAGGCAATACACTCTGAAATAGAGTGGTCAGGACCTAAACATTTGAGGCACCACCCATGGGTGTTGGTGACGGAGATGGTACCGCCACACTTAGAACACTTCTTAAAACCTGAGGCGTGTTTTTCCATTCTTAAACTTTGGGCCTAGTGCCGAAAATGGCGCATGGCAGCTGAAGAGAAACTGACTGGAAAGACTCCAGAAAAAAAAAAAAAGATTTTTTTCTCTAAAAAAAACCCCACAAAACAAAAAGAACCGGCGGTACCAGTGTAGCGTCGAGGGAAGGAAGATGCGACCACAAAGTAGAAGGGATTATTTTCTGCGGTGACAGGATGTGCGACCTGTCGGCTCCGCGGAAAACAAACTGGAGAGGGACAGTTGGGGAAAGGTGGGAAGGCAGCACACAGGCGCTGTGGGATGCTCCCAAAGGTTTTCCTATTGGATGCTGGGTAGCGTTCCCGCATGGGCTCCGGTGCTGACGATACCCATATGTGAAGACTACATTCCTGCTTATTCCTGGAGATCACCTGTTACAGGTGATTAACTATACTTTCTCCAGGAACAAGCGGGAAGTCAGTCCTCACATATGGGACTCCATAGCTATAGGCTACCGAGAACCCTTAGCTGAAAAAATGGCTCCCTCTAGAAGAGCCGCAGCAGCTGCAATAGGAATTCAGCTGAGAACGCAACACCCCCCGGTAGCAGGACACCAAAGGGTCTGAGGGTTGGAGTTGCCTAAACCTCAGATAGGTTATGGAGTACTGCCTGGCCGAAAGCACTGTCTCGTTGGGACTCCATATCCAGGCAGTAATGGGCTGTGAAAGTCTGACTTGAAGACCAAGTTGCGGCCCGGCAGATATCTGCCAGTGAAACAGAGCAGAAGTGAGCCACTGATGTGGTCTTAGCCCTGACACGGTGGGCCGTTACTCGACCCTGCAACGGGAGGTCGGCTGCCCCCTACACCCAGGCAATGCAGTCTGCCACCCAGGTAGACAGCGTACACTTGGAGACAGGTAACCCCAGCTTACTGGGGTCATAAGAGACAAAGAGCTGAGTAGCCCTTCGATGTCCCCTTGTATGCTCCAGGGAGAAGGACAACGCCCTCTTACAATCCAGGGTATGCAGGACTGCCTCTGCCCGGTTAGAATGCAGCCTGGGAAAGAAGGTTGGAAGAATCACCTCTTGGCTGAGGTGGAAAGAAGAGACCACTTTTGGAAGGAACTTAGGGTGAGTGTGGAGGACCACCCTCTTCCTATAAAACCGTGTGTATGGTTTATCAGTTACACGTGCTTGCAGCTCACTCACGTCTGGCTTTTGAGTGCCACCAGGAAGAGCACCTTCCAGGAGAGGAAGCACAGATGGCAAGAGGACATCAGCTCAAAAGGTGGGTGAGTAAGCTGCTGCAAGACCATATTTAAATCCCACTCAGTTGCCGGAGGACGAACTGGGGGTTTCAGCAGAAGCAGACCTCTGAGGAATCTGGACACTAGGGGGTGAGCCGAAAGAGGTTGCCCCTCCACTGGTGAGTGGTTTGCTGACAAAGCACTCAGGTGGACCCTGACGGGGTTAGACTTGAGACCTAATTCTGAGAGGTGAAGCAGGTACTGCAGCACCACTGGTACAAGGCAGGAGAAAGGGTTTTCGTTGTGCTGGTCACACCACACCTCAAACCTACGCCACTTGAAAGTATAGGATTTCCTAGTGGACTGCCTCCTTAAGGCCAGTAACACTTCTACATTCTGAGGTAGGAGGAGAGGAGTCAGCACTACCCTTTCAGCAGCCATGCCATCAGGTTGAGGGTCCTGAGGTTGGGGTGCAAGAGAGCCCTGCTCCTGGGACAGGAGGTCAGGCTGTGTCCCCAGTGGTAGTGGGGTTTCCACTGCCAGTTGGAGGAGAAGCAGAAATGAAGGCTGTCTTGGCCATCTGGGAGCTACCAGAATGAGAGGCCTTGTCCCGAAGGATTTTGAACAGAGTCCAGAGCCACCAGAGGCGTGGGAGGAAACACATACATGAGGCCCCCTGACGAGGGGATCAGGAAAGCATCTGCAGCCACCCTCAGAGGATGTGCCTGTCTGGAGCAAAATCTGGGCAGCTGGTGATTTTGCAGACTGGCAAATAGATCTATGGACAGATGTCCCCAGCGGTGGAAAATCTGCTGGGCCACCACTGGATCCAGTTGCCATTCGTGAGTTTGGAGAATCCTGCTTAGTTTGTCTGCTAGGCAGTTCTCCTGGCCAGGCAGGTACACTGTTTTGAGAGATATACCCTGCCTGATGGCAAAGGCGCAGAGGTCCAGTGTCTCCTGATATAGGATACGAGACCCCGTACCTCCCTGCTTGTTCACACAGAACATTGCTACCTGGTTGCCAGTCTATATCAATACAGACTGATGTGAGAGGACATGACAAAAGGCTTGAAGAGCTAGGCAAATCGCCTGCAGCTCTAAGAAGTTGATTTGTTGTGCAGACTGCTGAGGAGACCATAACCCTGAGTGCATGATCCTTGGCAATGGGCTCCCCAGCCCAGCAAGGAGGCATTTGTCGTTAGCAC